>JBBDGP010001780.1:322500-1665827 GCA_037952835.1 Lithobates septentrionalis
GGGGAAGATGTGCTCTGACTGTTTGGTGAAAGAAAGAAGTCAAAAGACTTCTTGCTTTCTCCAGAATATCAGCCAGTTTCAGGCTTCTCACTCTGATTCTCCACTTCTGAAATGGTGAATCAGAAAGTGAGAATTCTGTCACAGATCGCCAGTGAGGTGCCGAGATCGCACCTTCATAAACTGGCCGTTTCTGTGAATTCTCAATGTGCTGAGATAATCAGCGGAGAACATGTTCTCCGCTGATTATCTCAGTTTCATAAACTGGTAATGAGCTGAGATCAGCGGTGAGACTCGGGATCGCCGCTGATCTTAGTTTCATAAAAGGACACCACAATGCTTTCCTATGGCCCCATTCACACACTGCATTTAGCTGCGTTTTGATCACATGCGGTTTGGTGCGGATAGAAAAAATAGAATTGACTGCGTCCAGGAGCGATTTAACGCAGCTATCCGCACATAACCGCAGGTAATCGCAGTGCACTGTGTCAGCTGCGGATAGCAGCGCCGAGCTGGCTCGCTCATCAAAAAAAGGAAAAATGTTTTTTCCTTTCCCAATGAGCGACAAGCACGGGGATCCGACTTCGATCCCCGCCAATGCCAGGCACTGTTTGGTATGAATCTTGAGGGGGAACTCCACGCCAAATTTTAAATTAAAAATCGGCATGGGTTCCCTTCCAAGAGCATACCAGGCCCTTCGGTCTGGTATGGATTCCAATAGGCACTCCCTACGTCGAAAAAACGAAGTGGGGGTCCCCCCAAAATCCATACCAGACCCCTCTCCGAGCACGCAGCCCGGTCGGTCAGGAAAGGGGGTGGGGATGAACGAGCGCCCCCCCTCTCCTGAACCGTACCAGGCTGCATGCCCTCAACATGGGGGGGTTGGTGCTTTGGGGCAAGGGGGCGCCTTAGGGCTTCTTCCCGACAACCCTGGCCGTTGGTTGTCGGGGTCTGCGAGCGGGGGGCTTATCGGAATCCGGGAGCCCCCTTTAATAAGGGGGCCTCCAGATCCTGGCCCCCCACCCTATGTGAATGAGTATGGGGTACATCGTACCCCTACCCATTCACCTGGGGGAAGAAAAGTGTCAATATAAAAACACACTACACAGGTTTTAAAAGTAATTTATTAGGCAGCTCCGGGGGTCTTCTTCCGACTTAGGGGGTCTCTCAGGCCTCTTCTCCCTCTCTCCGGTGTCGTCTCTTCTTCCCTCTTCTCTTCCAGAGATGTTGACACGACGCTCCCTCTCGCAGGGTTGTCGAGAAGAGGCCCTTGTCTTCGTCAACATGGGGACGAGGTGCTTTGGGGCAAGGGGGGCCCGCAGTGCCTGGTATTGGCGGGGATCCAAGTCGGACCCCCGTTCAATATGAGTCGGTACCCTGTCGGGTTGCTATGGAAGTGGCGAACCGCAGCTAAACGCAACCGCAGCTAATCGCACTGTACAAATGCAGCTGATCGCAGTGCCTGGTGTCTTGAATTTCACAGAAAAAAAAACATGCTTTTAACTGCGGCAGAATAGCCGTCCGTGTGAAAGGCGCCTTACACTGACACTACACTATACTGACACACTATACTGATACACTATACTGACACACTATACTGGCACACTATACTAACACTACACTAATACTCTACACTCAGAGTCACAATAAGTGAACAAACTAACTTGCTAGCAGTAGCCCTGCTCTATCTCCACTTCAACAACACACTGTACTAACACTATACTGCCACTACACTATACTGCCACTACACTATACTGACACACTATACTCACACTATACTAACACTACACTAACACTCTACACAATATCACAATAAGTGAACACACTAACTCACTAGTAGCAAACTGAGCCCTGCTCTATGTCCACTTCAACAACACACTGCAAAAGCTTCCTATGGCAAGGAATCTTTTATAGTGTGGGATGGGACTATGAGCACTGAGCTGTGATTGGACAAAGTAATCATCACTTTGTCCAATCAGGGCTCTGACAGTGCTCTGTGCTCTAATTAGCGAATTAGGGCCCTAGGATACAAAGTGAAGCGCGCAGTGCATTGTGGGATGCTCAGCAGGCGAAAATCTAACCAAGCGTCCCGCAAATTCGGGTGTACGCCGAACAGGCGAACAGGCGATGTTCAGGCCTAACTTTTGCTCGGCCCGAACCGTTTGCCCAACACTAATCAGAAGCTCTTCATAAACAGAATGCAGAGCATGTCATAAAGACAGCACGGCACTGTTGACTACTAGAGATTTTTATTTATTACAAGAATTTACATTGTACTGACAGTTTACACAGCACTTTACAAGTATATTGCACAATCAGTGAATGCCCTCAAGGAGCTTACAATTTAATGTCCTTAACTCACATTCGTACATACACATACTAGGGCCAATTTAGACAGGAGCCAGCTAACCTACCAGCATGTCTTTGGCATGTGGGAAGAAACTGGAATACCCAGAGGAAACTCACACAAGTACAAGGGGAACATGCAAACTCCATGAAGGTACTGTTGTAGTTGGAATTCGAATTGACACCCCTAATGTTGCCAGGCAGTAGTGTTAACCACTTAGCCACCGTGGTGCCTCTCCAAGCTCATCTCTATCCAAACTTCAAAGTCATGCTCTATCTTTTTACTTTCAACATTTTTATTTAAGATTTTAGATACAAGAGAGTTGGAAAATCAAATATTAAAAAAAATAACAATTGTGGAAGAACTCGCAGTCAGTATTGTTACATCTAGTATCTACTGACATCCCAGCATCGCTAATAGATATAACTCGGCGAGTATAATCACAGAGTCTCAGCTTTGACTTGAAGAGCAATACAATTATTAGTAGAAATCCTTTATCTGCAGCAGATAAGGATGCCACAATTAACAGATCATACAAATTCCAAGACAATAGACAGAGGGAAAAAGTAATTCAATTTCCCGTGAGAACAAAGAAAAAAGGGAATGGATACCCAGAGGTTAAGGAGAATAGCAGACAAGCCATACCGACTGCCAAATGGAAAGACCAAGAAAGTTAAAGATCAACATGCATTTTACAGGCCCATGAGATACAAATGTTTTCAAAATGTTTCCTGGTATCATTAACTATGCCAGCAAGATTCTTATTAGGCATAATCCAAGAGACAGTTTGCTTCAGCAAAGAAATGGGTACAGAAGTATTTTTTCATGATCTGGCTATGGTTAGCTTCACTGCCGGGAGAATAAAGAATATAAATTTTTGCATGGTTTGGGGAACCTTTTCAAGTGGTTCATTCAGTAGAGTGATACGTGGTGTCTGTGGAACTGGACCTCCTGTAATCTATCTTATCGAGGCAAAGACTCTGTTCCAGACTCCCCGTAATCTAGCGCATTCTCACCATATTTGATACATGGTACCTTATAAGTTGCATCCCCTGAAGCATAATGGTGAGGAAGTTATGTAAAGTTTTGAAAGTCCAGATACCATCCATTCAGAACCTATACATTTGTTTCAAAGATACATTTACAGTAGAATGCCCTTATTTGAAAATTGAAAACAGGTATAGCAGTGTTCTGATCCCCTCTTGGATGCCAAGTCCGTGTTCCACTCCTTCATTGACAGAAGGGGTATCTGTAGTGGTAAACAAAAAACGATAGATGATAAAGATCCCCCCTCTCTGATCCCTATCTCGTGTACACCAATTACATAGGGAGTAAGTTTGAGGTCTCTGATTACATTTGGCCTCAAGGAGTATAAGAAATTAGAAATTTGATTGAAATAAAAGGTTTCCGATGAGGGCATTTTTAATTTGTTATGAAAATGCTGCAAAGTAAATGGGCCCCTGGGTGTCAGAAAATTGCCTTTTTTATATAGACCTTTATTCAGCCACCATCAGAAATGGGAATGCTGGTTTATTAAAATGGCGGGCTAGTGAGTGAAATGAGGAAATAAGATTTGTGTTGTTACATATTCTGTTCCAAATAGCCATAGATTTTAAGAGATTAGGAACCAGGATGAGTGGGCAATAGTTAGCTGAACACCATTTTAGATGTCTAGCAGACATGATCCAGTTCGGTTTTTCCATGTGGGAATAAACCGCAGATAATTGAGCTACCAGGGCAACTTGATAATACAGCATTAGATTAGGAGGTCCGTGGCCTTCCCTAGATCTGAGAGTGAATAAAACCATCTTTAATTATCTATTTTCATTTCTTCCACAAAGATAAATGGACAATTGTAGATTGTAACTTGAGCAAATCAAATTGGTTGTTTGCTATGGATAGGGAGAGGAAGTACTATAGCAATTGTGGTAATAAGGTCGACTCATCTTAATAGAATGGATTCTACCTATACAGGAAAGATAATATGCCATCTACGCCTGAAGGTCCTCCTCTAATTTTTTATAGAGAAATAGGTGATTAATACAGTACATATGAGCAATCAAAGGCATAAGGCGGATGTCGAGATATGGTAGAAAATCAGTTCTTCATACAAATAAAAAGGCAGCTTGCAAACAAGAAAGGAGAGACATGGAGAGATTTATATTCAAGGCTACAGATTTATGGACGTTGACCTGAAGGCACAGTTCCGAAGTCATTTAACAGATAGATAACATTTGGCATAGAGACTAAAGGTGACATGATAAATAAGAGTATGTCATCTGCAAAAAAGAGCACACTTTTGGACTTGATTCCCACAAGAGACTCCTTTGATATCCGGATCAGTCCAAATTGCTATGGCCAAAGTTTCAATGGCTATAGCAAAAATCAGATTAGACAGGGGTCAGCCTTGCCTGGTTCCTCTAGAAATCACGATGGGTTGCTAATGATAACCATGAAGCCCAACTTTAGGTATAGAGTTTGAGTATAGCGTCTCCAGGTTATTAAGAAAGTTAGGACCGAATCCCCAAGCCTCCAGGAGCCCGAACAAGTAAGGCCATGAAAGTTGCGCTCCTTTTTTCTTAGTCCAATCATCTTGCAAGCTTTCTTTATTTTGTGAACAACGGCTTGGGGAGCCAGTCTGTATGATGAGGCCACAATTTAGTGCACTCGGAACAAGATTCAAGATTTTTTGGATAAATTCTGGTGTCCGTTTGCCCAACACTAATCAGAAGCAGGGCCGTCTTTAACGCAGGGCAAACGGGGCAGGTGCCCCGGACCCTAAAATTATGGGGGGCCCAAAGCTGCCCCTTTAGCCCGCGTTTCATACTTTCCAAGTTGCCAACAGTCACATATTTTAGTGAGCCGCGTGTCCCGCCGTGCTCTTGACCCCAGCTGCATGCCGGAAAGCAGAGCCGTGATTGAGAAAGCTTACAGCCATTTCACTCGTTGCTATTTATTTTGCTATTGCTGTATTAAGTTTTGCTGCCCCCCCCCGTCTCGCACATCTCCACCCCCTGCACCTCCCCCTACATCGCTCATCAGTAGTTTAGCTGCTTGAGTGGGCAGGATGGGGATATCCCTGATCTCCAAGATCGCGCCTGGAAGAGGGTGGTGTGACAGTAGCTGGGCAGAGGGAGCCGAGCCAAGGGAGTGTGCCTGGAGGCAAAATCACCTAACAGTTCATTGTGGATTGGCTTGCAGGCACTTCTATGCTAAGTCTGCTGAGCTACTGCAGTATTATAGAAGCATAGAAGTGCTGCCTGCTAGCTGACAAATGGGAAGATGTTTTTTTATGTAGAAATAATTAAAGTATTGTCACTGCCCCCTAGGTTTTCACTGCCCCCTGGTGTGTGACTTCCCAATCCCATAGTGTGTGCCCTCCTGACCCCCATGTGTGTGCCCTCCTAACCCCATAGTGTGCCCTCTCCTGACCCCCGTACTGTGCCCTCCCGACCCCCTGGCATGTGCCCTTCCAACCCCGTAGTATGTGCCCTCCTAACCACTGTTGTGTGCCCTCCTGACCCCTTGCACTGTGCCCTCCTGACCCCCTGGTATGTGCCCTCTCAACCCCATAGTGTGTGCCCTCCAGACCCCCTGGTATGTGCCCTACCAACCACATAGTGTGTGCCCTCCTTACCCCTGTACTGTGCCATCCTGACCCCCTGGTATGTGCCCTCCCAACCCCGTAGTGTGTGCCCTCCTGACCCCCAGACTGTGCCCTCCTGACCCACTGGTATGTGCCCTCCCAACCCCATAGTGTGTGACCTCCTGAAGCCCATACTGTGCCCCCCATGGTGTGTGCCCTCCTGACCCCCCTGGTATGTGTCCCACTGTCCCCCGTACTGTGACCTCCACGCCCCCATACTCTGCCCTCCCGCCCCCCCCCGTACTGTGCCCTACTGACTTCTTATCCTCTGACCTGTCAGTTCCTGCCCTCTGCCCTGCTGACCCCCTGTCCTCTGCCCTACTGTTCAGTGTACACTACATCTACAGCCTACTGACCTCTGTACACTGCCCTACATACTACTGACCTCTGTACACTACCCTACATCCTACTGATCTCTATACACTGTTCTACATCCTACTGACCTCTGTACACTGTCCTACATACAACTGACCTCTGTACATTTCCCTACATCCTACTGACCTCTGTACACTTCCCTACATCCTACTGACCTCTGTGCACTTCCCCCCTTACTGACCTCTGTACACTGCCCTACATCCTACTGACCTCTGCCCTACATCCCACTGACCTCTGTACACTGCTCTAGATACTACTGACCTCTGTACACTGCCCTACATCCTACTGACCTCTGTACACTGCCTACATACTACTGACCTCTGTACACTGCCCTAGATACTCTGACCTCTGTACACTGTTTTACATACTAATGACCTCTGTACACTGCTCTGCACACTACTGAGCTCTGTACACTGTTCTACATACTACTGACCTCTGTACACTGCCCTACATACTACTGACCTCTGTACACTGTTCTACATACCACTGACCTCTGTACACTGCCCTACATCCTAAGGCTAGGTTCACACTTGAGCGAGTTTGAATGTTTTTTTTTGCCTGCGTTTTCTGCAAAAAAAAAAGAAGGTGCCTCCACCTTTTTCAAAATGCAGCCGCAGGTGACCTCTTGACCAAAACTAAGCTGCATATTCCAGATGAGCATGAATCAGTGTTTTGTAAAAGGGTAGAATAATTGATTGACCTCTGGAATGTATGCACTTTTTACTGCATGAGAGTAGTCTGCTGGCTTTGTTAGCTGCGCGTGGCATTGCATGTTATTGCTAAGTCTGTAATCTATGACATGTTTCTGGTGTGTCAGTATGGTACTGATTCTTTGTCTTGCAGACATGTTCCTGTGTGTCAGTACAATATGGTACTGACTCTATAATTTAATTGGTTGGTGTTTGTTATGGTGTATAAGTTTGGAACCTATTTTGTGTCTGCTGACATGTTTTTTGGTGCATAAGTATGCTACTTATTATTTCTCCACAGGCATGAATGATGTGCAGTAACCTCTAGAAACTAATCAGTGAGTGGTAATGATAAGCAGTAACCTATAGCACCCAATCAGTTAGCAGTAATGATGTGCAGTAACCTCTAGCAACCAATTAATGAGCGGTTATGATGTGCAGTAACTTCTAGCAACCAATAAATGAGCGGTAATGATGTGTAGTAACCTCTAGCAACCAATCAGCAAGCAGTAAGGAAGTGCAGTAACCTCTAGCAAGTAATCAGTGAGTGTGGACCAGTTCTTTACGTTTACAATATTAAAGTTTTTTGAGATGAGTGCGTGTTTGTTTTTTGGGATGTTGGGATGGGGAGCGAAATTGCATGGGGGGGCCCCAAGAAAAAGTTTGCCCAGGGTCCAATCAATATTGAAGACGGCCCTGATCAGAAGCTCTTGATAAACAGAATGCAGAGCATGTCATAAAGACAGCAGGGCAGAGAAAGGTGTGGGGCCCCCAGGTCCTATATACGCTGAACAGCAGTACACAGGCGGTGCAAACAAACAGGGACTGTAGGTTTGTTAAGTAGAATCTGTTTGTAATTTTGAACTGGTACATTTTTAAAGTGTAGGGCCAGCCAAAAAATTCTATTTTTAAGCTTTTTGGAAAATATAGGGAAGGGTTATCACCCCTGTAACATTTGTTTTGCTGTTTGTGCACCTCTTCAGAAGATTTCACCTCACTTTCTGTCCCAATGACAAATGTTTTTTGAAAATTTGGGGTTTTTAGTGAAACAAGGATTGGTGATAAAGCATCAGTGAAGAGGAGACACGTTTTTCCCATATTAACTCTTACAGGAGAGAATTTCTCTTCCTAGGGGTATATTTTATCTCACTTCTTGTTGTCTCCTTCCGTTTGCAAGTAGGAGTCGTTTGTAAGTTGGATGTTTGAAAGTAGGGGCCTGCTCTATATACTCTGCAGAAATTGGGGCCTTAGGTGTTGGTGTTGCCACAACACTGTAAGCCCTCACAGTTACTCTTGGTGGGCGCAGAAACGGGCTCTACTGTGAAATACTAGATCAAGAATTGTAATTACATGCCATTGTTGAACCGTGGTAGAAAAATTGGGCCTTTGTTGGTGGTGGTGGTGTTGCTACAACACTGTAAGCCCTCACAGTTACTCTTGGTGGGCGCAGGAATGGGCCCTGCTGTGAAATATTATATCAAGAATTGTAATTACATGTCCCTGTTGAACAGGGGCAGAAAAATTGGGCCTTAGGCACTGGTGCAACAACACTGCAACCCCTCACAGATGCTGTAGTTTTAGGGCCGAAATGAGCCCTGCTGCAAAGTATTGCATCAAAAATTGTAATTATACGCCCCTGTTAAACAGGGGCTGAAAATTTGGGCCTTGGGCACTGGTGCTGGTGCCAAAACACTGCAACCCCTCACAGATACTCTAGTTGGAGCGCAGGAATGAGCCCTGCTGCAAAGTATTGCATCAAAAATTGTAATTATATGCCCCTGTTAAACAGGGGCTGAAAATTTGGGCCTTGGGTACTGGTGCTGGTGCCACAACACTGCAAGCCCTCACAGATACTTTAGTTGGAGCACAGGAATGAGCCCTGCTGCAAAGTATTGCATCAAAAATTGTAATTTCACGCCCCTGTTAAACAGGGGCAGAAAAATTGGGCCTTAGCCACTGCTGTTACAACACTGCAACCCCTCACAGGTGCTATAGTTGGAGCAAAGAAATGAGCCCTGCTTTAAAGTATTGCATCAAAAATTGTAATTACACGCCCCTATTAAACAGGGGCAGAAAAATTGGGCCTTGGCCATTGGTGGCGGTGCCCAAAACCAAAAATGTTCTTACAAGCTATCAGCATGAAAATTGAGGAGGAAGAGGATTGTCACTCAGCATAATAGGATAGTCACTCAGCATCAGCATAGGCAGTCTTGAAGGGATCTCACATTAAAAAAAAAAATCAATCAGTTACATCAGCATCAGGTGCTTGGTAGCTGGTGATCCAAGACTGATTCATTTTTATGAAGGTCAGCCAATCGACCGATTAGGTGGACAGGCGTACCCTGTGATCGGTTACAAAGCCTCCAGCAGCACAGAATGTGAATTCCGAAAGAACGCTGGATGCAGGACAGGCCAGTAGCTCAATTGCATACTGTGCAAGCTCTGGCCAGTGATACATCCTCAAGACCCAGTAACCCAGAGGATTTTCGGTGGGAAAGGTGTCCAAGTCTGATCTTGCCCCTAGGTAATCCTGCACCATGTGAATCAGATGCTGGCGATGGTTGCTGGAACCGATCAGACCTTGGGGCTGCGGACTAAAAAATTGTCTGAATGCATCGGTCAGACGGCCACCTTCTCCACCGCTCCTTCTTTGACTGACTGAAGCCTCAGCAACACGTTGTCCAGGAGGACCTGGAAATTGTAACCTCCCAGGCTCTGGAAACGCGTTGCACAAACCTTTCTGCAAGGCCTCCCAACAATGTTTCATCCTCTGCTCCCTCTGCGACATCAAGATAAGGTCAGCAACCTTACCCTTGTAACCTGGATCAAGGAGGGTTGCCAGCCAGTAATCATCCCTCCCCTTGATACCACGAATACGAGGATCCTTCCACAGGCTTTGCAGGATCAGGGAGGCTATGCAGTGTAGGTTTGCTTGAGGCATTCGGTCCAGAGTCCTCTGGGTCACTAAGGGCGACATGATCTGCAGCCACCTCCTCCCAGCCACGTACAAGTCCATGGGTTTCTTCGGACTGTAAATGATCCCTTGAAGACTGCTGCTGATGCTGAGTGCCAGGCTCCACCTCCATGCTGACACAATCCTCCTCCTCCTCCTCTTCCTGTGTAATCGGCGGGCACGCAGGAACACTGTCTGGATAAAGGGGGCCTTGAGAGGTAAGGGAGTCCTCCTCTTCCTCCCTCTGTTCGGCCTCAAGTGCCCTGTCCATTATTCCATGCAGCGTGTGCTCCAACAGATGGACAAGAGGCACAGTGTCACTGATGAATGCACTGTCACTGCTCACCATCCTCGTGGCCTCCTCAAATGGTGACAGGGCAGTGGATGCATCCCTGATCATAGCCCACTGGCGTGGGGAAAAAAAACAAGCTCCCCTGACCCAGTCCTGGTGCCAAAGTCGCATAGGTACTTATTGATGGCCCTCTGCTGTGTGTGCAGCCGCTGCAGCCTGGCCAACGTTGAGATCCACCTGGTGGGCATGTCACAGATTAGGCGGTTCTTCGTCAGGTTAAATTCCTTTTGGAGGTCAGCCAGCCGAGCACTGTCATTATATGACCGGCGGAAATGCACACAGACTTTCCTGGCCTGCCTCAGGACATCCTGTAAGCCCGGGTACCTGCCCAAGAACCGCTGCACCACCAAGTTAAGAACGTGAGCCAAACAGGGCACATGAGTCAGTTGTCCCTGTCAGAGGGCGGAGAGGAGGTTGGTGCCATTGTCGCAAACCACTATACCTGGCTTAAGCTGGCATGGCGTCAACCAATTATGAACCTGTCCCTGCAGAGCTGACAGTATCTCTGCTCCAGTGTGGCTCCTGTAACCCAAGCACACCAGCTCAAGCACCGCATGGCATCTTTTTGCCTGTGTGCTTGCGTAGCCCCTTGAACACCTAGGGAGCACCGCTGGTTCAGAGGACAAATCAGCACAGGAAGAGGCCATGGAGGAAGAAGAAGAGGAGGGGGTGGAGGAGAGAGGTGTGGCAGAAACACCACTCGTAGAATTTTGGAGGCGTGGTGGCGGAACAACCTCCAACACTACTGCACCCTGTCCTGCATCCTTCCCAGCTGCCAGAAGAGTCACCCAGTGCATGGTGAAAGATAGGTAACTTCCCTGTCCATGCCTGCTGGACCATGAGTCAGCGGTAATTTGCACCCTACCGCTGACCGCTCTGTCCAGCGAGGCCAAGACATTGCCTTCCACATGCCGGTAGAGAGCCGGAATCGCCTTCCATGAGAAAAAGTGGCATTTGGGAACCTGCCACTGAGGAACTGCACATTCCACAAACTCACGGAAGGGGGCAGAGTCTACCAACTGAAAAGGCAGCAGTTGAAGTGCTAGCAATTTAGCCAAGCTAGCAATCAACCGCTGGGCATGTGGATGGCTGGGAGCGAACTTCTTTTGGCGGTGCAGCAGCTGGGGCAGGGAAATTTGCCTGGTACAATCTGACGTTGGTGTAGCGATAGGAGATTGCCCGCAAGTACTTGGCTGTGACACACCTAATTCTACACCTTCATTCCTCTCAGTGCAGGTTTCAGAGAGGACTGAAGGTATAGTGGGGTTGGAGATCCCAGCTGATGAGGAGCAAGGAGAAGTCCGATTTATTATTTGGTGTGGGTCTTTTAGGTACGCTTGCCAACGAACTGCATGGCAGGTCGACATATGTCTAGTCAAGCATGTGGTGCCCAAGCGGGTGAAGTTTTGGCCATGCGAGATACGCTTAAGACATATGTTGCAAATAGCAGCAGTGGGATCTGATGCACTCGTCTCAAAAAAGGCCCACAGCAAAGAACTTTTGGAATAACGCGCAGAGACAGCAGCGCCCTGCACATGCGGAGCTCTGCGGTGTGATGCAGTCGGTATGCTGCCCTTAAGCTGGCCCCTGGAGGGCATCCTGCCTCATTGGAGATGTTTCTCCTCCTCCTCTCTCCTATCAGGCACCCACGTGGAGTCAGTGACCTCATCATCCCCTCCCTCCTCATCACTGGAGCAAACCTGGCAGTATGCTGCAGCTGGGGGAACATGACTGCCAGATTGCTGTCCTTCTTGGGCACCCACTCTCTCTGGGCTCACGTTACTGCCTTCCTCTAGCTGGGTACCATCATCGGAGCCTTCAAAACGCTGGACATCCTCCTGGAGCATGTATCCAACACTGTGGTCAAACAGTTCGGGGGACTCCTCAGGAGGACATGGTGGGGCTAGGGAAGGAGTGACTGATGCCATTGAGCCGAGGTAAGGGGCCGCGTTGGCAGCTGCTTTGCCAGACAAAGTACTCTGAGCCTGGGTGAGAGAGGATGAGGAGGATGAGGACGGCTTGGTCATCCACTCTACCAAGTCTTCCGCATGTTGTGGCTCAACACGGCCAGCTGCCGAAAAAAGGACAAGCATGTCCCACGGCCACGTGCTGATGAGGATGCACCGTCTCCACGATCAGCACTTTTGCCTCTAGAGACAGAGCCTGCTTGCCCTCTTTTATTGGCTTGTGACTGTCTGCCTCTCCTTGTTGGCCTTCCAGACATACTAATGGCCTGTAGTGAGATGTAGCTGCACAAAGCAGGGATGTATATATATACTGATACTGCAGCTAGCAGAATCAACTGCTTGCCTGTAGTATTATTAGTATGAGAACACCAGCAATTGTCTTCAGGTAGCTTTAGGTGCACACTGTGCAGAGGACACAGTACGCTAACTGTAAATACTGCAGCTGCCTGCCTGTGGTACTAATAGGATCAGGAGAACACCAGCAATTGTCTTCAGGTAGCTTTAGGTGCACACTGTGCAGAGGACACAGTACACTAACTGTAAATACTGCAGCTGCCTGCCTGTGGTACTAATAGGATCAGAAGAACACCAGCAATTTTCTTCAGGTAGCTTTAGGTGCACAACTGTGCAGAGGACACATTACACTTACTGTAAATACTGCAGCTGCCTGCCTGTGGTATTATTAGTATGAGAATACCAGCAATTGTCTTCAGGTAGCTTTAGGTGCACACTGTGCAGAGGACACAGTACACTAACTGTAAATACTGCAGCTGATTGTGGTATTAATAGGATCAGAACGACAGTAATTGTCTTCAGGTAGCTTTAGGTGCACACTGTGTAGAGGACACAGTACACTAACTGTAAATAATGCAGCTGCCTGCCTATGGTACTAATAGAATCAGAAGAAAACCATAAAATTTTCTTCAGGTAGCTTTAGGTGCACACTGTGCAGAGGACACAGTACACTAACTGTAAATACTGCAGCTGCCTGCCTGTGGTATTAATAGGATCAGAAGAACACCACCAATTTTCTTCAGGTAGCTTTAGGTGCACACTGTGAAGAGGACACAGTACACTAACTGTAAATACTGTAGCTGCCTGCCTGTGGTACTAATAGGATCAGAAGAACACCAACAATTTTCTTCAGGTAGCTTTAGGTGCACACTGTGCAGAGGACACAGTACACTAACTGTAAATACTGTAAAAACACCTGCCTGCCTGTCAGTAGGAAGAGAATAACATGAACAGATCTAGCTAAACTGAATACAGTCTATCTATCTATCTATCTATCTATCTATCTATCTATCTATCTATCTATCTATCTATCTATCTAGATATATACAACACCTAGGATGCATATATACACAATACACTGTAAGTGCAGCTAACTGACTCGCCTGCCTACTCTAACTAATCAAACAGGCGGCCTTATATAGTGTGGAGCGTGTACTAAACCCCCTGAGCCATAATTGGCCAAAGCCACCCTGGCTTTGCCCAATTATGGCTCTCTGTACAGACGGCACTGTGATTGGCCAAGCATGCGGGTCATAGTGCATGCTTGGCCAATCATCAGCCAGCAATGCACTGCGATGCCATGGTAAATTATGGGCCGTGACGCGCCAGTCTAATTTGGCGCGAACGGCCCATAACGTTCACTATTCGACGAACGGTCGAACAGGTGATGTTCGAGTCGAACATGGGTTCAACTTGAACTCGAAGCTCATCCCTATTAACTACTAGAGATTTTTATTTATTACAAGAATTTACATAGTACTGACAATTTACACAGCACTTTACAAATATATTGCGCAATCACATCAGTGAATGCCCTCAAGGAGCTTACAATTTAATGTCCTTAAAGTGGGGTTCCACCCAAAAAACAAAAATACCTGGAAAAATTCTAAAAAAAAAAACAAAAAAAATTTGGATATTTTTTTTTTCACTTACCTCTAAATGCCTGTTGCTAGGTGGTCCCTCGTAGTCTGCCTGTTCCTTAGCCTGGGCTGGTGACATCACTTCCCCCTCGGCACAGGAAGGGCTCCGCTCTGCTCCCTCCCTCCTGTCAATCATCTGGGACCCATTACAGGTCCCAGGTGATTGAGCGGCCAATCATGGCGCGCGGCGCCGCTCGCGCATGCGCAGTGGGTGCCAGGCTGTGAAGCCACAGCCCGACGCCCATAGTTGAAATGCCGGCTCCGACGAGCGGAGGGGGGGGACGAGCGGGGCTTCGATCCCCCCGCATCGCTGGACCCAGGGACAGGTGAGTGTCCAATTAAAAGTCAGCAGCTGCAGTATTTGTACCTGCTGACTTTAAATTTTTTTTTTTTTTTGATGGCCCCCCTGGGTGGAACTCCTCTTTAACCACTTGAGCCCCGGACCATTATGCTGCCTAAGGACCAGAGGTCTTTTTCCAATTTGGCACTGCGTCGCTTTAACTGCTAATTGCGCAGTCATGCAATGCTGTACCCAAACGAAATTTGCGTCCTTTTCTTCCCACAAATAGAGCTTTCTTTTGATGGTATTTGATCACCTCTGCGGTTTTTATTTTTTGCGCTATAAACGGAAAAAGACCGAAAATTTCGAAAAAAAATGATATTTTCTACTTTTTGTTATAAATAAAATCCAATAAACTCAATTTTAGTCATACATTTAGGCCAAAATGTATTCGGCCACATGTCTTTGGTAAAAAAAATGTCAATAAGCGTATATTTATTGGTTTGCGCAAAAGTTATAGCGTCTACAAACTAGGGTACATTTTCTGTAATTTACACAGCTTTTAGTTTATGACTGCCTATGTCATTTCTTGAGGTGCTAAAATGGCAGGGCAGTACAAACCCCCCCAAATGACCCAATTTTGGAAAGTAGACACCCCAAGGAAATTGCTGAGAGGCATGTTGAACCCATTGAATATTTATTTTTTTTGTCCCAAGTGATTGAATAATGACAAAAAAAAAAAAAAATTTACAAAAAGTTGTCACTAAATGATATAGTGCTCACACAGGCCATGGGCCTATGTGGAATTGCACCCCAAAATACATTCTGCTGCTTCTCCTGAGTATGGGGATACCACATGTGTGGGACTTTTTGGGAGCCTAGCCGTGTACGGGGCCCCGAAAACCAATCACCGCCTTCAGGATTTCTAAGGGTGTAAATTTATGATTTCACTCTTCACTGCCTATCACAGTTTCGGAGGCCATGGAATGCCCAGGTGGCACAAAATCCCCCCAAATGACCCCATTTTGGAAAGTAGACACCCCAAGCTATTTGCTGAGAGGCATATTGAGTCCATGGAATATTTTATATTTTGACACAAGTTGCGGGAAAGTGACACTTTTTTTTTTTTTTTTTTTTTGCACAAAGTTGTCACTAAATGATATATTGCTCACACAGGCCATGGGCATATGTGGAATTGCACCCCAAAATACATTTAGCTACTTCTCCTGAGTACGGAGATACCACATGTGTGGGGCTTTTTGGGAGCCTAGCCGTGCACGGGACCCCGAAAACCAATCACCGCCTTCAGGATTTCTAAGGGTGAAAATTTTTCATTTCACTCTTCACTGCCTATCACAGTTTCGGAGGCCATGGAATGCCCAGGTGGCACAAAACCACCCCAAATGACCCCATTTTGGAAAGTAGACACCCCAAGCTATTTGCTGAGAGGCATGGTGAGTATTTTGGAGCTCTCATTTGTTTTTGAAAATGAAGAAAGACAAGAAAAAACTTTTTTTTTTTTTCTTTTTTCAATTTTCAAAACTTTGTGACAAAAAGTGAGGTCTGCAAAATACTCACTATACCTCTAAGCAAATAACTTTGGGTGTCTACTTTCCAAAATGGGGTCATTTGGGGGGGGTTTTGTGCCACCTGGGCATTCCATGGCCTCGGAAAATGTGATAGGCAGTCAAGAGAGAAATCAAAAATTCACGCCCTTAGAAAGCCTGAAGGCGGTGCTTGGTTTTCGGGGTTCCGTACGCGGCTAGGCTCCCAAAAAGTCTCACACATGTGGTATCCCCGTACTCAGGAGAAGCAGCAGAATGTATTTTGGGGTGTAATTTCACATATTCCCATGGCATGTTTGAGCAATATATCATTTAGTGACAATTTTGTGAAAAAAAAAAAAAATTGTCTCTTTCCCGCAACTTGTGTCGCAATATAAAATATTCCATGGACTCGACATGCCTCTCAGCAAATAGCTTGGGGTGTCTACTTTCCAAAATGGGGTCATTTGGGGGGTTTTGAACTGTCCTGGCATTTTATGCACAACATTTAGAAGCTTATGTCACACATCACCCACTCTTCTAACCACTTGAAGACAAAGCCCTTTCTGACACTTATTGTTTACATGAAAAAGTTTTTTTTTTGCAAGAAAATTACTTTGAACCCCCAAACATTATATATTTTTTTAAAGCAAATGCCCTACAGATTAAAATGGTGAGTGTTTAATTTTTTTTTTTCACACAGTATTTGCGCAGCGATTTTTCAAACGCATTTTTTGGGGAAAAAACACACTTTTTTAAATTTTAATGCACTAAAACACACTATATTGCCCAAATGTTTGATGAAATAAAAAAGATGATCTTAGGCCGAGTACATGGATACCAAACATGACATGCTTTACAATTGCGCACAAACGTGCAGTGGCAACAAAATAAATACATTTTTAAAAGCCTTTAAAAGCCTTTACAGGTTACCACTTTAGATTTACAGAGGAGGTCTACTGCAAAAATTACTGCCCTCGATCTAACCTTCGCGGTGATACCTCACATGCATGGTGCAATTGCTGTTTACATTTGACGACAGACCGCCGCTTGCGTTCGCCTTAGCGCGAGAGCAGGGGGCGACAGGGGTGCTTTTTTTTTTTTTTTTCTTTATTATTTTTTTGCTTTTTTATCTTATTTTTAAACTGTTCCTTTCATTTTTATTTTTATTTTTTTAATCATTTTTATTGTTATCTCGGGGAATGTAAATATCCCCTATGATAGCAATAGGTAGTGACAGGTACTCTTTTTTGAAAAAATTGGGGTCTATTAGACCCTAGATCTCTCCTCTGCCCTCAAAGCATCTGACCACACCAAGATCGGTGTGATAAAATGCTTCCCCAATTTCCCAATGGCGCTATTTACATCCGGCGAAATCTAAGTCATAAAATGCTCGTAGCTTCCGGTTTCTTAGGCCATAGAGATGTTTGGAGCCACTCCAGTCTCTGATCAGCTCTATGGTCAGCTGGCTGAATCACCGGCTGCATTTTCAGGTTCCCTGTTGAGACAGGAGAGCCAGAGAAAAACACGGAAGACGGTGGGGGGGGGCATTCCCTCCCACGGCTTGTAAAAGCAGTCTAGAGGCTAATTAGCCACTAGGATTGCTTTTACATGAAAGCCGACCGCTGGCTGAAAAGAATGATACCAAGATGATACCTAAACCTGCAGGCATCATTCTGGTATAACCACTCAAAGTTGTGAATGGCGTACCTGAAGACAAAAAAATGGTTAACAATAAAGCACAGTAAACGGTAAAGTATAAAAAAATTGCATACCTGAAAAGCAAACATGATAAAACATAATAACAATAAAACATTGCAGAATAGAACACAGTAAAAAAGAGCAGAACAATAGAGAGAATAGAGAGAGAGAGAACAATAAAACGACAACTATTTTTTTTTATTTTATATATATATATATATTTTTTTTTTACACTTTTTTTTGTAACTGTAACTTTTATAACGGTAACCGGTTCCAGGTTCGGGTCTCTCAAAATGCGATGGCATCTTGGGAGACCCTGTGAAAGTGTGCCTAGTCTGTGCAATGCTGTACCCTACGCTAATACTCAACTAGTGCATGGTAGCATTCAAAACATTCACCAATGCAAAGACCAGGATTGTCAGGACAGGAGGGACAATAATTGCGGGTGTCACGCCTATATCCGCGCTTGCTGCAGACACAACATCTTTTTTGGGGGGGTTCGTTGGGTAGGGGTACTCGGGAGGACATAAAGAAAATGCCTCTCATGCAGCCGACTGCATTTGGTTGGGGATGTGAATGGGGGGAAGTACGGGCGCTGGAGAAGCGGTGGGTTCCCAATTAGGATTGGCGAATGCAGCAGGAAGGGCATTATGGGCACGACGGGCCTGTGTTTGTCTTTTTGGTGGCAGCGGGACACTACTTGTGCTTGCCACCTCACCAGCTTGAACTGCACTTATGGGACTCGCCACGTCACCAAGTGTTACTGCAGTGCTGGTTTGACTACGACCGGGGTGTACTAGGCCGCTGGTGCTTGCCAGTTCACCAAAACGCTACCAAAAAACTGTTAGCGATTGCAGGGATCAGGCCTGACTCTGCGAACGCTGCAGTTATGCGTTTAGTCTTTTGTAAGTGACAGTGATCGATCGATACTGCACTTGGGTGGGCTGGGCTGGGCCGGGTGGAGGGGCAAAACGCAGGTGCTAGCAGGTATCTGGGCTGATCCCGCTAACACTGCGTTTTTGGGAACCCTAAACTGCTGGGGACGCTAGTATAGATCTGATCGGATCAGATATTGATCCATTCAGATACTATACCACTAAGGGTGGTGTACGGTGCGTGCGTGGGTGTTAGCGGTACTGGCGCTAATCTGACGCTGCCTGGGGCTGGTGCTTGCCAGTTCACCAAAATACTACCAAAAAAACTGTTAGCGATCGCAGGGATCAGGCCTGACTCTGCGAACGCTGCAGTTATGCATTTAGTGTTTTGTAAGTGACAGTGATCGATCGATACTGCACTTGGGTGGGCTGGGCGGAGGGGCAAAACGCAGGTGCTAGCAGGTATCTGGTCTGAACCCGCTAACACTGCGTTTTTGGGAACCCTAAACTGCTGGGGACGCTAGTATAGATCTGATCGGATCAGATATTGATCCGTACAGATACTATACCACTAAGGGAGGTGTATGCTGCGTGCGTGGGTGTTAGCGGTACTGGCGCTAATCTGACGCTGCCTGGGGCGACGCATATCACCGCCGGGCGATCAGGGGGCTAAACCTTTATTCGGTAATAAACGGCGGGTGCCCTGACACTATAAAAAATAAACTAACTAACCAGCGTCACCCGTAACACTTATACGGTGATCAGTGGTGAAAGGGTTAACTAGGGGGCCATCAAGGGGTTAAAACATTTATTCGGTAGTATATGGGGGTCCCTGACGCTATAAAACGCTGACGGCGAACCTAAATATTTACCTCCCTAACTAGCGTCACCAGCGACACTAATACAGCGATCAGAAAAATGATCGCTTAGTGACACTGGTGACAGGGGGTGATCAAGGGGTTAAAACTTTATTAGGGGAGGTTAGAGGGGTACCCTAGACCTAAAGGGGGGTAATACTAACTGTCCCAACACTGTAACTGTCACAAACTGACACTATACAGTAATCAGAAAAAAATAAAATAAAAAACTGCTGGTGTCAGTTTGTGACAGGGGGGGGGGGTGATCGGGGGGGGATCAGGGGGCGATCGGGGGGGGGGGATCGGGGTGTTTAGTGTGCCTGGCATGTTCTACTGTGTGTGTGTAGTGTTGTGCACTCACTCACATGTCTTCTCTCCTCGGGCCGGAACGGAAATTACCGAGCCGAGGAGAGATGACATCATTTCCTTTGCTGCTGTTTAGCATACAGCAACAAAGGAATGATTCGATTGGCCGGCGGCGATCGCGAGGGGGGGCCACGAACGGATGGTCTCCCCCTCACCTCTGATCGCCGCTGGACAAAAGACGACCGCCTCGGGCACCGGGGGGGGTCCGATCGGACCCCCCACCCGCGGAAGGCAAATCACGTACATGTACGTGATTTTGCCTGTCCGTGCCACCTTGCCGACGTACATCGGCGTGAGGCGGTCGTCAAGTGGTTAACTCACATTCATACATACACATACTAGGGCCAATTTAGACAGGAGCCAACTAACCTACCAGCATGTCTTTGGCGTGTGGAAAGAAACTGGAATACCCAGAGGAAACTCACGCAAGCACAAGGGGAACATGCAAACTCCATGAAGGTACTGTTGTAGTTGGAATTCGAATTGACACACTTAATGTTGCCAGGCAGTAGTGTTAACCACTTAGCCACTGTGGTGCCTCTCCAAGCTCATCTATATCCAAACTTCAAAGTCATGCTCTATCTTTTTACTTTCAATGTTTTTATTTAAAATTTTAGACACAAGATAGTTGGAAAATCAAGTATTAAAAAAAATAATGATTGTGGAAGAACTCACAGTCAGTATTGTTACATCTAGTATCTACTGACATCCCAGCACTGCTAATAGATATAACTCAGTGAGCATTATCACAGAGTCTCAGCTTTGACTTGAAGAGCAATACAATTATTAGTAGAAATCCTTTATCTGCAGCAGATAAGGATGCCACAATTAACAGATCATACAAATTCCAAGACAATAGACAGAGACAACAAGTAATTCAATTTCCCGTGAGAACAAAGAAAAAAGGGAATGGATACCCAGAGGTTAAGGAGAATAGCAGACAAGCCATACCGACTGCCAAATGGAAAGACCAAGAAAGTTAAAGATCAACATGCATTTTACAGGCCCATGAGATCCAATTTTTTTTTTAATGTTTCCTGGTATCAATACCTATGCTAGCAAGATTTTTATTAGGCATAATCCAAGAGACAGTTTGCTTCAGCAAAGAAATGGGTACAGAAGTATTTTTCCACGATCTGGCTATGGTTAACTTCACTGCCGGGAGGATAAAGAATATTCATTTTTGCATGGTTTGGGGAACCTTTTCAAGTGGTTCATTCAGTAGAGTGATACGTGGTGTCTGTGGAACTGGACCTCCTGTAATCTTTCTTATTGAGGCAAAGACTCTGTTCCAGACTCCCCGTAATCTAGCGCATTCTCACCATATTTGATACATGGTACCTTATAAGTTGCATCCCCTGAAGCATAATGGTGAGGAAGTTGTGTAAAGTTTTGAAAGTCCAGATACCATCTATTCAGAACCTATACATTTGTTTCAAAGATACATTTACAGTAGAATGCCCCCTATTTTTCAATTGAAAACAGGTATAGCAGTGTTCTGATTCCCTCTTGGATGCCAAGTCCGTGTTCCACTCCCTCATATAAGGAAGCATATCTGTAGTGGTAAGCAAAAAACTATGGATGATAAAGATCCCCCCTCTCTGACCCCTATCTCGTGTACACCAATTACATAGGGAGTAAGTTTGAGGTCTCTGATTACATTCGCCTCAAGGAGCATAGAAATTAGAAATTTGATTGAAATAAAAGGTTTCCGATGAGGGCATTTTTAATTTGTTACAAAAATGCTGCAAAGTAAATGGGCCCCTGGGTGTCAGAAAATTGCCTTTTTTATATAGACCTTTATTCAGCCACCATCAGAAATGGGAATGCTGGTTTATTAAAATGGCGGGCTAGTGAGTGAAATGAGGTAATAAGATTTGTGTTGTTACATATTCTGTTCCAAATAGCCATAGATTTTAAGAGATTAGGAACCAGGATGAGTGGGCAATAGTTAGCTGAAACCCATTTTAGATGTCTAGCAGACATGATCCAGTCAGGTTTTTCCATGTGGGAATAAACCGCAGATAATTGAGCTACCAGGGCATCTTGATAATACAGCATTAGATTAGGAGGTCCGTGGCCTTCCCTAGATCTGAGAGTGAATAAAACCATCTTTGATTATCTATGTTCATTTCTTCCACGAACAAATGAACAATTGTAGATTGTAACTTGAGCAAATCAAATTGGTTGTTTGCTATGGGTAGGGAGAGGAAGTACTATAGCAATTGTGGTAATAAGGTCTTAATAGAATGGATTCTACCTATCCAGGAAAGATCATACGCCATCTACGATTGAAGGTCCTCCTCTAATTTTTTATAGAGAGATAGGTGATTAATACAGTACATATGAGCAATCAAAGGCATAAGGCGGATGTTGAGATATGGTATAAAATCAGTTCTTCATACAAATAAAAAGGCAGCTTGCAAACAAGAAAGGAGAGACATGGAGAGATTTATATTCAAGGCTACAGATTTATGGACGTTGACCTGAAGGCACAGTTCTGTCATTTAACAGATGGATAACATTTGGCATAGAGACTAAAGGTGACATGATAAATAAGAGTATGGCATCTGCAAAAAAGAGCACACTTTTGGACTTGATTCCCACAAGAGACTCCTTTAATATCCGGATCAGTCCAAATTGCTATGGCCAAAGTTTCAATGGCTATAGCAAAAATCAGAATAGACAGGGGTCAGCCTTGCCTGGTTCCTCTAGAAATCACGATTCGTTGCTAATAATAACCATGAAGCCCAACTTTAGGTATAGAGTTTGAGTATAGCATCTCCAGGTTATTAAGAAAGTTAGGACCAAATCCCCAAGCCTCCAGGAGCCCGAACAAGTCATGAAAGTAGCGCTTTTTTTTTCTTAGTCCAATCATCTGCAAACGCGGTCATTCACTGCCCCAGAGCACACTTTAACAAAGGGGAGGGATGGTGAGGATGTCAGGGCCCCATTGACTAAATATGGGCATGTGTCCAAATAAGAGCAGTGACGTCAACAGCACATACTAGTCCATCCCTTTGTTTAAAGTGATTGTAAAGTCTCGTTTTTTTTTGCTTTTTTTTTAATAACAAACATGTACTTACCTCCTCTATGTAGTTGGTTTTGCACAGAGCAGCCCGGATCCTCCTCTTCTCGGATCCCTCTTTGCTGCTCCTGGCCCCTTCCTCCTATTGAGTGCCCCCACAGTCAGCAACTTCCTATGGGGGCACTGGAGCCGAGTCACAGCTTTGTGTGTCCATTCAGGCAGGGAGCCCCGGCCCCGCTCCTCTCTCCCCTGATTGGCTGACTGACTTTGATTGACAGCTGCGGGAGCCAATGGCTCCACTGCTGTGTCTCGGCCAATTAGGAGGAGTGTCCCGGACAGCTTAGATATTTGTGGAGATCGCTGGAGAGAGATGGGGCTCAGGTAAGTAATTAGGGGGTGCATAGAATGCCTTAAGATAAAAAACCTTCTGCCTTTACAGCTCCTTTAAGTGTACTGTAGGGCAGTGAATAACTTGGTTTTCAGATGATTGCACTAAAAAAGAGTAAGTTTGGATGGTGTGAGTTCAGGAAAACAACCAAGCGCATTTCTATTGATTACAAAGGAAGAACCAATCCTAGTGTAATCTGCAGTGCTAAATTCTTAATGACAGCTCAGTGCTGTCTTCATTCATTTTTGAATGAAAGCTAAATGTTCTGTGCAAATTGTAAGAACGAAAAAAAAATGCACGTTTAACCCCTTGTTTACCCTAATTACCTTTTATTACCTCCTCCATTGCCTTTTTCCCTTAGCTTTATTTTTTTTTATTATTATTATTACCATTCCTATGTAGAATTCCATTTTCTTGTTTTGTAGCACTACATTAAAAATACTTTGCGCCAGAAGCCTGATTTAAGTGCCTTTATAAAAGAGACAAATCACAGAATAAAATTTGACTTTCAATGAGTTATAGGATATCTTAGTTCCCAGATGGAAGAGGGGATTTTAGTTATCATTACATTTATGACATTTTTTTTGGCTCTATTTCTCTATGCTCATTATGACTAAATCACAATAATATAATCATGTCGCAACACCTTCCCTATCCTGTTCAGTTTCCCATGGACTAAAACATGGTAATGCTGGGGCTGTCATTTCTGTTCTGGCCCACCTAAAATACACATGGACATGCAAGATTATTCTGTCTCAGGGTGGGGAGGGGTGGTTCATATTATGGCATATTCACCTTTGGTGTCATAGGACCTTGTCCCAGCATTGAATATTAATATGTATATTGTATCTTATTTAGATGTAAAATATAAAATGGCACAGATTACGACCACAGAAATATTCCCAATATTTCTAATATTTATTTTGAGAGTAACTACAGACGCAGCTAATGAGAAAGAGTCAGAACTTCTGTTGGGTTTTTTATTGCTGGTTGAAGATACACCCTAATACATTCAGGGCTAAAAAAAAACAACAATTTTTAAATTTTATTTTCAAGTGACCATGTCACTCTTTTACTTTTTTTTACCTTCAAGACAAGCTGGAATACTTGCAAAACAGTTTTAACAGTGCCACAGATGAACATAATCAATCAGAAAATCAAAAATTCAACAATGGATAGCAGCTTTCTCAGTAATGACATGAGTCAGCAATGGAAGGGTAACTCCATTGCCACTCCATGAAGACGTCAATCAGACAAAACGTACGTTAAGTGAGACAGGGACGCTGACAATATCGCATGGTGTATGGTCGGAGCCCGTGTTATGTGATATAACCGGAGCATACAACGATCATCTGATCTGAGCTGAGCATGTCATCCTTAGTGCCATATAAAACAGACTAAAACTCGCGCCAATGGAGAACTATATATAGTGCAAAAATATATGATTGGTAAAGACCACAGCAGCTGTTACAAAGGTACTAGACCTTAAAGGTGGATGTATAAGTCTTGACAGCGCTCATGGAAAAAGTTGTCTCAATCACAGACACATCTTGCCACGGAGTGTATAATGAGTGAGGGGAAGGAAGGAAAAATGCTTCATATAGCGTGATATAGTTCAAACAGGCAATTAATAAAAGCAACACTAATTTCCACTCACATATTTCAAGTGCTCACCTGGCACTAAGGATGAATGTATAAGTCTTGACAGCGCTCATGGAAAAAGTATTAAATGTGTATACACAACAAAGTGCAATAAAACAAATACTCAATAGTAAATAATAATACAGTGAAAATATATGTGTGCCAAGTGCTTCCAACGGCAACTCAAGTATCAAGGAAATGTTCAGAGACTGCACCCAATAAAAGGGAAAAAAATCACCTCTTGTGACCCCACTTACCAGAGCCTGTAGACCATCAGCTTTGCAGTCCAGGGGTCAAAAACGCTTAGTAGAGTCACGATGGTAAATCCAAGGTCAGAGAAGCTCCCACAAATGATTAGTATGCAGACCAAGGAAGCCTATATATATTAAAAGAAGAGAAAAAGGCATATAGTGAAGTACTGCTGGCACTGGCTAACTGCGCATTGACAAAACGCCACTCTCGAGACGGCTTGAAAAAACAGGCATCAGTGTGTTCCGGGTTCGCAACCGCATCATGCGTTCCACGTGCGTTCCACGGATACCGGAAGTAGCGTCACTGGTACGTAAAACCGGAAATGCGTCAACGCGTTTCGCCCCTCCTCCAGGGCATCACTTCCTGTTTTCTCACAGCGGAATTTATGTGCAGGAGAGTGGGTGTCTCCAAACAGATTAACCAATCAGGTTAGGAAGAAACCATCTGATGTAATTAAACATCCACTTTCCTTAACTCACATCATTTCCTCTTATAGCCGTAATTTTAACAAAAAACTTTATTAACAAACAATCTGTTAAAAAGACATGTATAAAAAGAACATATATAAAAACATTGGTAAATGACAATGATCCATGAAAATTCATTGAAGTTCATACAATAATAATCAACTGGTGATCAGAAAAAAGTGTAATTAAAAAAAAAAGTGAATAATGTAAAAAAAGTAAATTGAAAGTGAAAATAAAATTAAAGTTAAAATAGAAGTAAGAATAAAAAAAAATAAAAAAAAATAAAATAAAAATAAAAATAAAATGAAAAAAGAAGAAACAAATAAAATGAATAAATGAAAATGAAAATGAACATAAAAATGAACATAAAAATGTTGAACCTTACCAATTGGATTAAAAGCAACACGCTATAAGAAGCATTTTTCCTTTCTTCCCCTCACTCATTATACACTCAGTGGCAAGATGTGTCTGTGATTGAGACAACACAGCCGAGCAGAGATTGGAGCTTATTGAAAAAGTCCACAATCTCCAACAGCAAATTTATATTGGTGAGCTTGGTGAAGGACTCACGTTTTCTCTTTGAACACTGGGTGTTTAATTGGCTTGAAGAGCCATTATATGTATAAATGACTTTGCAGAATTGTTTTTGGGAAATTATACTGGCACTTTGAATTGTATTAGGAGGTTTAACTTATCAATTTTGATATTTATACTATTTATAATATTTGGTGTCACTGTTTACATATGCAAACTTGCACACACACGTTGCACTTTATATTGTTAATTGTATATTAACATATACCACTTATACAATTCTACACTAATCAGTTTTTAATATAATATTGGTTTATTCACATACAAATTATTCAAACATGTATCAGTTTAATTGTATGTTTGCACAGTATAATTACACATAACACGTAATATTCTTCTTAGCATATTTGCACTAAAGATATATGATTACAAATATATTTAATATATTCAATATTGTATTGAGGACTACATTCCATGCTTTAGAGTATTGCGGACCTGCGCTAATCTTGCTTTTAATTTCACCCTTCCAAGATGGAATACTTACCTCTCCTGCTGCTCACAACACTCTGCCACTGTGAAATGGTCCCCTGAAGTCTGCTGAAAAACAGACCTTTCTGGGAGTGTTGCAATTTTGGATGCCCCACATCTCTCAGGTGGAAGTGATTCCACGGCCTGCCAAAGGTACAATCTCTTCCCCTGTGCCATGTATACCAGTCTCTGCTGTGCCACCTGTAGATCTGGGACCAGCATGGCAGGTGTTGGCAGGTGAACTGGGGAGAGATCAGCAAATGTCCGTTCACTGATCTCCCTCCGGTGAATGAACACGGAAGCAAGGTTTATTATATCACTTCAGGGTTCCGTCGTCATTTTCCCAGGTTGCTGTTGCCAGGAAAGGAGCTAATGGAGCACAATCTGCACTCCATTAGTTTCAATAGAGAGCAGGGGTCTAAAAGATTTCTGATGTCTCATTAAAGAGAATTTATCATTACAGTATGCTATGACATAGGGGGCTATTATCCCACTATGTGATAGTAATACATTTAATTGGAAAAAAAAGAAAGTAAAAAAAATAAAGTAGTAAAAAAATAAAAACACAAACAATTTAAAAAGTTCCCCATCCCCACATACACATACATAAGAACATACAGTGGCTTGCGAAAGTATTCGGCCCCCTTGAACTTTTCAACCTTTTGCCACATTTCAGGCTTCAAACATAAAGCTATAACATTTTTATTTTTTGTGAAGAATCACCAACAAGTGGGACACAATTGTGAAGTGGAACGAAATCTTTTGGATTTTTGAAACTTTTTTAACTAATAAAAAAATGAAAAGTGGGGCGTGCAAAATTATTCGGCCCCCTTGCGTTAATACTTTGTAGAGCCACCTTTTGCTGCGATTACAGCTGCAAGTCGCTTGGGGTATGTCTCTATCAGTTTTGCACATCGAGAGACTGAAATTCTTGCCCATTCTTCCTTGCAAAACAGCTCGAGCTCAGTGAGGTTGGGTGGAGAGCGTTTGTGAACAGCAGTTTTCAGCTCTTTCCACAGATTCTCGATTGGATTCAGGTCTGGACTTTGACTTGGCCATTCTAACACCTGGATACGTTTATTTGTGAACCATGCCTTTGTAGATTTTGCTGTATGTTTGGGATCATTGTCTTGTTGGAAGATAAATCTCTGTCCCAGTTTCAGGTCTTTTGCAGACTCCAACAGGTTTTCATCCAGAATGGTCCTGTATTTGGCTGCATCCATCTTCCCCTCAATTTTAACCATCTTCCCTGTCCCTGCTGAAGAAAAGCAGGCCCAAACCATGATGCTGCCACCACCATGTTTGACAGTGGGGATGGTGTGTTGAGTGTGATGAGCTGTGTTGCTTTTACGCCAAACATATCGTTTTGCATTGTGGCCAAAAAGTTCGATTTTGGTTTCATCGGACCAGAGCACCTTCTTCCACATGTTTGGTGTGTCTCCCAGGTGGCTTGTGGCAAACTTTAGACGAGACTTTTTATGGATATCTTTGAGAAATGGCTTTCTTCTTGCCACTCTTCCATAAAGGGCAGATTTGTGCAGTGTACGACTGATTGTTGTCCTATGGACAGACTCTCCCACCTCAGCTGTAGTTCTCTGCAGTTCATCCAGAGTGATCATGGGCCTCTTGGCTGCATCTCTGATCAGTCTTCTCCTTGTCTGAGCTGAAAGTTTAGAGGGACAGCCAGGTCTTGGTAGATTTGCAGTGGTCTGATACTCCTTCCATTTCAAAATGATCGCTTACACAGTGCTCCTTGGGATGTTTAAAGCTTGGGAAATCTTTTTGTATCCAAATCCGGCTTTAAACTTCTCCACAACAGTATTACGGACATGCCTGGTGTGTTCCTTGGTCTTCATGATGCTCTCTGCGCTTTCAACAGAACCCTGAGACTATCACAGAGCAGGTGCATTTATACAGAGACTTGATTACACACAGGTGGATTCTATTTATCACCATCAGTCATTTAGGACAACATTGGATCATTCAGAGATCCTCGCTGAACTTCTGGAGTGAGTTTTCTGCACTGAAAGTAAAGGGGCCGAATAATTTTTGCACGCACCACTTTTCAGTTTTTTAATTGCTAAAAAAGTTTAAAATATCCAATAGATTTCGTTCCACTTCACAATTGTGTCCCACTTGTTGGTGATTCTTCACAAAAAATTAAAATTTTATATCTTTATGTTTGAAGCCTGAAATGTGGCAAAAGGTTGAAAAGTTCAAGGGGGCCGAATACTTTCGTAAGCCACTGTAAATGCATGTGGTGGGTGCACCTATGTACAAAAACAATGACTGCGTTACACATGTTACATGTTCGCAGCAAATGTCGGATTGAAAGCAATAATTCTACAGCCATCATTCTCAGTTAAAGGAGTTGTAAACCCTCATGAAAATGCTAATCATAGGATTTATGTGAAATGGTAAAATAACCAATACTAAGTGATATAAAAAAATATACAATCAAGTGATTAGTAACCATACATATAAAGTGACAGTAGGGCAGTGAACGGTGTCAGTAGGGCAGAGATTGGTGTCAGTCGAGCAGTGGACGGTGTCAGTAGGGCAGAGATTGGTGTCAGTAGGGCAGTGGATGGTGTCAGTAGAGCAGTGGAAGTTGTCAGTAGGGCAGTGGATGGTGTCAGTAGAGCAGTGGAAGTTGTCAGTAGGGCAGTGGATGGTGTCAGTAGGGCAGTGGATGGTGTCAGTAGAGCAGTGGATGGTGTCAGTAGGGCAGTGGACAGTGTCAGTAGGGCAGTGGATGGTGTCAGTAGAGCAGTGGACGTTGTCAGTAGAGCAGTGGACGGTGTCAGTAGAGCAGTGGACAGTGTCAGTAGGGCAGAGATTGGTGTCAGTAGAGCAGTGGAAGTTGTCAGTAGGGCAGTGGACAGTGTCAGTATAGCAGTGGACGTTTTCAGTAGGGCAGTGGACGGTGTCAGTAGGGCAGTGGACGGTGTCAGTAGAGCAGTGGACGGTGCCAGTAGAGCAGTGGACAGTGTCAGTAGGGCAGTGGACGGTGTCAGTAGGGCAGAGATTGGTGTCAGTAGAGCAGTGATTGGTGTCGGTAGGGCAGTGGACGGTGTCAGTAGAGCAGTGGACGGTGTCAGTAGGGCAGTGGACGGTGTCAGTAGGGCAGAGATTGGTGTCAGTAGAGCAGTGGACAGTGTCAGTAGAACAGTGGACAGTGTCAGTAGGGCAGTGGACTGTGTCAGTAGGACAGTGGACGGTGTCAGTAAGGCAGAGATTGGTGTCAGTAGAGCAGTGGACGGTGTCGGTAGGGCAGTGGACGGTGTCAGTAGAGCAGTGGATGGTGTCAGTAGAGCAGTAGACGGTGTCAGTAGAGCAGTGGACGGTGTCAGTAGAGCAGTAGACGGTGTCAGTAGGGCAGTGGACGGTGTCAGTAGGGCAGAGATTGGTGTCAGTAGAGAAGTGATTGGTGTCGGTAGAGCAGTGGACGGTGTCAGTAGGGCAGTGGACGGTGTCAGTAGGGCAGAGATTGGTGTCAGTAGAGCAGTGGACGGTGTCAGTAGAACAGTGGACGGTGTCAGTATGGCAGTGGACTGTGTCAGTAGGACAGTGGACGGTGTCAGTAGGGCAGAGATTGGTGTCAGTAGAGCAGTGGACGGTGTCAGTCGGGCAGTGGACGGTGTCAGTAGAGCAGTGGATGGTCAGTAGAGCAGTGGATGGTGTCAGTAGAGCAGTGGATGGTGTCAGTAGGGCAGTGGACGGTGTCACTAGAGCAGTGGACTGTGTCAGTAGGGCAGTGGATGGTGTCAGTAGAGCAGTGGATGTTTTCAGTAGGGCAGTGGATGGTGTCAGTAGGGCAGTGGATGGTGCAGTAGAGCATTGGACGGTGTCAGTAGGGCAGTGGACGGTGTCAGTAGGGCAGAGATTGGTGTCGGTAGAGCAGTGGACGGTGTCAGTAGGGCAGTGGATGGTGTCAGTAGAGCATTGGACGGTGTCAGTAGGGCAGAGATTGGTGTTGGTAGAGCAGTGGACGGTGTCAGTAGAGCAGTGGACGGTGTCAGTAGGGCAGTGGATGGTGTCAGTAGGGCAGAGATTGGTGTCAGTAGAGCAGTGGACGGTGTCAGTAGGGCAGTGGACTGTGTCAGTAGGACAGTGGACGGTGTCAGTAGGGCAGAGATTGGTGTCAGTAGAGCAGTGGACGGTGTCAGTCGGGCAGTGGACGGTGTCAGTAGAGCAGTGGATGGTGTCAGTAGAGCAGTGGATGGTGTCAGTAGAGCAGTGGATGGTGTCAGTAGAGCAGTGAACGGTGTCAGTAGAGCAGTGGATGGTGTCAGTAGGGCAGTGGCGGATGTCAGTAGAGCAGTGGACGGTGTCAGTAGAGCAGTGGACGGTGTCAGTAGAACAGTGGACGGTGTCAGTAGGGCAGTGGACTGTGTCAGTAGGACAGTGGATGGTGTCAGTAGGGCAGAGATTGGTGTCAGTAGAGCAGTGGACGGTGTCAGTCGGGCAGTGGACGGTGTCAGTAGAGCAGTGGATGGTGTCAGTAGAGCAGTGGACGGTGTCAGTAGAGCAGTGGACGGTGTCAGTAGAGCAGTGGACGGTGTCAGTAGAGCAGTGGACGGTGTCAGTAGGGCAGAGATTGGTGTGAGTAGAGCAGTGGACGGTGTCAGTAGGGCAGAGATTGGTGTCAGTAGAGTATTGGACTGTGTCAGTAGAGCAGTGGACGATGTCAGTAGAACATTGGACGGTGTCAGTAGAGCAGTGGATGGTGTCAGTAGAGCAGTGGATGGTGTCAGTAGAGCAGTGGATGGTGTCAGTAGGGCAGTGGATGGTGTCAGTAGAGCAGTGGATGGTGTCAGTAGGGCAGTGGATGGTGTCAGTAGAGTATTGGACGGTGTCAGTAGGGCAGTGGACGGTGTCAGTAGAGTATTGGATGGTGTCAGTAGAGCAGTGGAAGGTGTCAGGATTGGACGGTGTCAGTAGAGCAGTGGACGGTGTCAGTAGAGTATTAGACGGTGTCAGTAGAGCAGTGGACGGTGTCAGTAGAGTATTGGACGGTGTCAGTAGAGTATTGGACGGTGTCAGTAGAGCAGTGGACGGTGTCAGTAGAGTATTGGACGGTGTCAGTAGGGCAGTGGATGGTGTCAGTAGAGCAGTGGACGGTGTCGGTAGAGTATTAGACGGTGTCAGTAGAGCAGTGGACGGTGTCAGTAGAGTATTGGACGGTGTCAGTAGGGCAGTGGATGGTGTCAGTAGAGCAGTGGACGGTGTCAGTAGAGCAGTGGACAGTGTCAGTAGAGTATTGGACGGTGTCAGTAGAGCAGTGGACGGTGTCAATAGAGTATTGGACGGTGTCAGTAGGGCAGTGGATGGTGTCAGTAGAGCAGTGGACGGTGTCAGTAGAGTATTGGACGGTGTCAGTAGGGCAGTGGATGGTGTCAGTAGAGCAGTGGACGGTGTCAGTAGAGTATTGGACGGTGTCAGTAGAGCAGTGGACGGTGTCAGTAGGGCAGTGGATGGTGTCAGTATAGCAGTGGACAGTGTCAGTAGAGTATTGGACGGTGTCAGTAGAGCAGTGGACGGTGTCAGTAGAGTATTGGACGGTGTCAGTAGGGCAGTGGACGGTGTCAGTAGAGCAGTGGACGGTGTCAGTAGAGTATTGGACGGTGTCAGTAGGGCAGTAGACGGTGTCAGTAGAGTATTGGACGGTGTCAGTAGGGCAGTGGACGGTGTCAGTAGAGCAGTGGACGGTGTCAGTAGAGTATTGGACGGTGTCAGTAGAGCAGTGGACGGTGTCAGTAGAGTATTGGACGGTGTCAGTAGGGCAGTGGACGGTGTCAGTAGAGTATTGGACGGTGTCAGTAGAGCAGTGGACGGTGTCAGTAGAGTATTGGACGGTGTCAGTAGAACAGTGGACGGTGTCAGTAGAGCAGTGGACGGTGTCAGTAGAGCAGTGGACGGTGTCAGTAGAGTATTGGATGGTGTCAGTAGAGTATTGGATGGTGTCAGTAGGGCAGTGGATGGTGTCAGTAGAGCAGTGGACGGTGTCAGTAGAGTATTGGATGGTGTCAGTAGAGCAGTGGGCGGTGTCATTAGAGCAGTGGATGGTGTCAGTAGAGTATTGGATCTTGTCAGTAGAGCAGTGGACAGTGTCAGTAGAGTATTGGACGGTGTCAGTAGAGCAGTGGACGGTGTCAGTAGGGCAGTGGATGGTGTCAGTAGAGTATTGGATCTTGTCAGTAGAGCAGTGGACGGTGTCAGTAGAGTATTGGATGGTGTCAGTAGGGCAGTGGATGGTGTCAGTAGAGCAGTGGACGGTGTCAGTAGAGTATTGGACGGTGTCAGTAGAGCAGTGGACGGTGTCAGTAGGGCAGTGGATGGTGTCAGTAGAGCAGTGGACAGTGTCAGTAGAGTATTGGACGGTGTCAGTAGAGCAGTGGACGGTGTCAGTAGAGTATTGGACGGTGTCAGTAGGGCAGTGGACGGTGTCAGTAGAGCAGTGGACGGTGTCAGTAGAGTATTGGACGGTGTCAGTAGGGCAGTGGACGGTGTCAGTAGAGTATTGGACGGTGTCAGTAGGGCAGTGGACGGTGTCAGTAGAGCAGTGGACGGTGTCAGTAGAGTATTGGACGGTGTCAGTAGAGCAGTGGACGGTGTCAGTAGAGTATTGGACGGTGTCAGTAGGGCAGTGGACGGTGTCAGTAGAGTATTGGACGGTGTCAGTAGAGCAGTGGACGGTGTCACTAGAGTATTGGACGGTGTCAGTAGAACAGTGGACGGTGTCAGTAGAGCAGTGGACGGTGTCAGTAGAGCAGTGGACGGTGTCAGTAGAGTATTGGATGGTGTCAGTAGAGTATTGGATGGTGTCAGTAGGGCAGTGGATGGTGTCAGTAGAGCAGTGGACGGTGTCAGTAGAGTATTGGGCGGTGTCATTAGAGCAGTGGATGGTGTCAGTAGAGTATTGGATCTTGTCAGTAGAGCAGTGGACAGTGTCAGTAGAGTATTGGACGGTGTCAGTAGAGCAGTGGACGGTGTCAGTAGGGCAGTGGATGGTGTCAGTAGAGTATTGGATCTTGTCAGTAGAGCAGTGGACGGTGTCAGTAGAGTATTGGATGGTGTCAGTAGGGCAGTGGATGGTGTCAGTAGAGTATTGGATGGTGTCAGTAGAGCAGTGGACGGTGTCAGTAGGGCAGTGGATGGTGTCAGTAGAGTATTGGATCTTGTCAGTAGAGCAGTGGACAGTGTCAGTAGAGTATTGGACGGTGTCAGTAGAGCAGTGGACGGTGTCAGTAGGGCAGTGGATGGTGTCAGTAGAGTATTGGATCTTGTCAGTAGAGCAGTGGACGGTGTCAGTAGAGTATTGGATGGTGTCAGTAGGGCAGTGGATGGTGTCAGTAGAGTATTGGATGGTGTCAGTAGAGCAGTGGACGGTGTCAGTAGGGCAGTGGATGGTGTCAGTAGAGTATTGGATCTTGTCAGTAGAGCAGTGGACAGTGTCAGTAGAGTATTGGACGGTGTCAGTAGAGCAGTGGACGGTGTCAGTAGAGTATTGGATGGTGTCAGTAGGGCAGTGGATGGTGTCAGTAGAGTATTGGATGGTGTCAGTAGAGCAGTGGACGGTGTCAGTAGGGCAGTGGATGGTGTCAGTAGAGTATTGGATCTTGTCAGTAGAGCAGTGGACAGTGTCAGTAGAGTATTGGACGGTGTCAGTAGAGCAGTGGACGGTGTCAGTAGGGCAGTGGATGGTGTCAGTAGAGTATTGGATCTTGTCAGTAGAGCAGTGGATGGTGTCAGTAGAGTATTGGATGGTGTCAGTAGGGCAGTGGATGGTGTCAGTAGAGTATTGGATGGTGTCAGTAGAGCAGTGGACGGTGTCAGTAGGGCAGTGGATGGTGTCAGTAGAGTATTGGATCTTGTCAGTAGAGCAGTGGATGGTGTCAGTAGAGTATTGGATGGTGTCAGTAGGGCAGTGGATGGTGTCAGTAGAGTATTGGATGGTGTCAGTAGAGCAGTGGACGGTGTCAGTAGGGCAGTGGATGGTGTCAGTAGAGTATTGGATCTTGTCAGTAGAGCAGTGGACAGTGTCAGTAGAGTATTGGACGGTGTCAGTAGAGCAGTGGACGGTGTCAGTAGGGCAGTGGATGGTGTCAGTAGAGTATTGGATCTTGTCAGTAGAGCAGTGGATGGTGTCAGTAGAGTATTGGATGGTGTCAGTAGGGCAGTGGATGGTGTCAGTAGAGTATTGGATGGTGTCAGTAGAGCAGTGGACGGTGTCAGTAGGGCAGTGGATGGTGTCAGTAGAGTATTGGATCTTGTCAGTAGAGCAGTGGATGGTGTCAGTAGAGTATTGGATGGTGTCAGTAGGGCAGTGGATGGTGTCAGTAGAGTATTGGATGGTGTCAGTAGAGCAGTGGACGGTGTCAGTAGGGCAGTGGATGGTGTCAGTAGAGTATTGGATCTTGTCAGTAGAGCAGTGGACAGTGTCAGTAGAGTATTGGACGGTGTCAGTAGAGCAGTGGACGGTGTCAGTAGGGCAGTGGATGGTGTCAGTAGAGTATTGGATCTTGTCAGTAGAGCAGTGGATGGTGTCAGTAGAGTATTGGATGGTGTCAGTAGGGCAGTGGATGGTGTCAGTAGAGTATTGGATGGTGTCAGTAGAGCAGTGGACGGTGTCAGTAGGGCAGTGGATGGTGTCAGTAGAGTATTGGATCTTGTCAGTAGAGCAGTGGATGGTGTCAGTAGAGTATTGGATGGTGTCAGTAGGGCAGTGGATGGTGTCAGTAGAGTATTGGATGGTGTCAGTAGAGCAGTGGACGGTGTCAGTAGGGCAGTGGATGGTGTCAGTAGAGTATTGGATCTTGTCAGTAGAGCAGTGGACAGTGTCAGTAGAGTATTGGACGGTGTCAGTAGAGCAGTGGACGGTGTCAGTAGGGCAGTGGATGGTGTCAGTAGAGTATTGGATGGTGTCAGTAGAGCAGTGGACGGTGTCAGTAGGGCAGTGGATGGTGTCAGTAGAGTATTGGATCTTGTCAGTAGAGCAGTGGACAGTGTCAGTAGAGTATTGGACGGTGTCAGTAGAGCAGTGGACGGTGTCAGTAGGGCAGTGGATGGTGTCAGTAGAGTATTGGATCTTGTCAGTAGAGCAGTGGATGGTGTCAGTAGAGTATTGGATGGTGTCAGTAGGGCAGTGGATGGTGTCAGTAGAGTATTGGATGGTGTCAGTAGAGCAGTGGACGGTGTCAGTAGGGCAGTGGATGGTGTCAGTAGAGTATTGGATCTTGTCAGTAGAGCAGTGGATGGTGTCAGTAGAGTATTGGATGGTGTCAGTAGGGCAGTGGATGGTGTCAGTAGAGTATTGGATGGTGTCAGTAGAGCAGTGGACGGTGTCAGTAGAGTATTGGATGGTGTCAGTAGAGCAGTGGACGGTGTCAGTAGGGCAGTGGATGGTGTCAGTAGAGTATTGGATCTTGTCAGTAGAGCAGTGGATGGTGTCAGTAGAGTATTGGATGGTGTCAGTAGGGCAGTGGATGGTGTCAGTAGAGTATTGGATGGTGTCAGTAGAGCAGTGGACGGTGTCAGTAGGGCAGTGGATGGTGTCAGTAGAGTATTGGATCTTGTCAGTAGAGCAGTGGACAGTGTCAGTAGAGTATTGGACGGTGTCAGTAGGGCAGTGGATGGTGTCAGTAGAGTATTGGATCTTGTCAGTAGAGCAGTGGACGGTGTCAGTAGAGTATTGGATGGTGTCAGTAGGGCAGTGGATGGTGTCAGTAGAGTATTGGATGGTGTCAGTAGAGCAGTGGACGGTGTCAGTAGGGCAGTGGATGGTGTCAGTAGAGTATTGGATCTTGTCAGTAGAGCAGTGGATGGTGTCAGTAGAGTATTGGATGGTGTCAGTAGGGCAGTGGATGGTGTCAGTAGAGTATTGGATGGTGTCAGTAGAGCAGTGGACGGTGTCAGTAGGGCAGTGGATGGTGTCAGTAGAGTATTGGATCTTGTCAGTAGAGCAGTGGACAGTGTCAGTAGAGTATTGGACGGTGTCAGTAGAGCAGTGGACGGTGTCAGTAGGGCAGTGGATGGTGTCAGTAGAGTATTGGATCTTGTCAGTAGAGCAGTGGATGGTGTCAGTAGAGTATTGGATGGTGTCAGTAGGGCAGTGGATGGTGTCAGTAGAGTATTGGATGGTGTCAGTAGAGCAGTGGACGGTGTCAGTAGGGCAGTGGATGGTGTCAGTAGAGTATTGGATCTTGTCAGTAGAGCAGTGGATGGTGTCAGTAGAGTATTGGATGGTGTCAGTAGGGCAGTGGATGGTGTCAGTAGAGTATTGGATGGTGTCAGTAGAGCAGTGGACGGTGTCAGTAGGGCAGTGGATGGTGTCAGTAGAGTATTGGATCTTGTCAGTAGAGCAGTGGACGGTGTCAGTAGAGCAGTGGACGGTGTCAGTAGGGCAGTGGATGGTGTCAGTAGAGTATTGGATCTTGTCAGTAGAGCAGTGGATGGTGTCAGTAGAGTATTGGATGGTGTCAGTAGGGCAGTGGATGGTGTCAGTAGAGTATTGGATGGTGTCAGTAGAGCAGTGGACGGTGTCAGTAGAGTATTGGATGGTGTCAGTAGAGCAGTGGACGGTGTCAGTAGGGCAGTGGATGGTGTCAGTAGAGTATTGGATCTTGTCAGTAGAGCAGTGGATGGTGTCAGTAGAGTATTGGATGGTGTCAGTAGGGCAGTGGATGGTGTCAGTAGAGTATTGGATGGTGTCAGTAGAGCAGTGGACGGTGTCAGTAGGGCAGTGGATGGTGTCAGTAGAGTATTGGATCTTGTCAGTAGAGCAGTGGACAGTGTCAGTAGAGTATTGGACGGTGTCAGTAGGGCAGTGGATGGTGTCAGTAGAGTATTGGATCTTGTCAGTAGAGCAGTGGACGGTGTCAGTAGAGTATTGGATGGTGTCAGTAGGGCAGTGGATGGTGTCAGTAGAGTATTGGATGGTGTCAGTAGAGCAGTGGACGGTGTCAGTAGGGCAGTGGATGGTGTCAGTAGAGTATTGGATCTTGTCAGTAGAGCAGTGGATGGTGTCAGTAGAGTATTGGATGGTGTCAGTAGGGCAGTGGATGGTGTCAGTAGAGTATTGGATGGTGTCAGTAGAGCAGTGGACGGTGTCAGTAGGGCAGTGGATGGTGTCAGTAGAGTATTGGATCTTGTCAGTAGGGCAGTGGATGGTGTCAGTAGAGTATTGGATCTTGTCAGTAGAGCAGTGGACAGTGTCAATGTTTTTTCATTTTTAGCATTTTATTTTTTATTGCTTTTTACAATTTTATTTTTCTTACTATTTTTTTAGGAGCCCCATCAGGGGGTCTTGTTGAAATATCAGGGGGTCTAAACAGGGGGGAATCTGCACCACACGGGGTGATAAGGGTGTGCCCGGGCACCCCTGGCATACCCTGTGTGCATACCTATGCTCCCAGGTCTATGATTCCTTCCACCCCCATGGCGCTGTGTCTGTACAGACCTGAGGAGTCCTCACAAGCTGCCCCCAGAGATGTCCATATCACACAGCTCAGGGCAGTTTGTAAGACTTTGTACATGTGCAGACATGTTGTGCTGACCTGAGGGACGCATGTCTGCCCATGTGTGTGGGGGCCTGTGATATCACCTCTGCCTTGCCCAGAGTTTATCAAAAAAATAATACTGAAAAGTTGTTACTTTTAAAACACATGTGTAAGAGGGAGGGGAGGAGAGAGGAGCTTGTAGAAGAGAGCTTTGGTCCAGGTCCATCTCTTCTCCGACCAACTTGTGTGTAGAGGGGGCGGGGCCGGGCGGACCCCCATCGGAGGGAGTGGAAGCCTCTCATTACCATGTCTATGGGGCTGTAGTAGAGCTGAGCCCCGCCGGGTGAGGAGAGGACTGGCGCTGAGGTGATAGGGCGGGCTCTACTCTGATACAAACAACACACACCGCTCTCTACACTCACTCCATCTACTGCACCGACAATACTCCACCGAGACTACTACGCCGAGACTACTCCACCGAGACTACTACACCGAGACTACTACACCGACTACACCCCGCACGGACCAATGAGATCGCGCTGGAACCGAATCCTGTGGCTGCTCACTGCGCTGGCCATGTCCGCTCTCTTCTATGGACACTACTACACATCACTGGTGACCCCCGAGAGGTGAGAGAGGGACAGGGGGCGACACTGAGCGCACTCCGTACAACTCCTATCAGTGGGGGGATAATGATCTGTACTACAATCATGTCACCTTCTTATCACCGCACATTACTCCTATGTGTGGGGGGTATACTACTATGTACATTATCGGGACCCGCACTCCGATCAGAGAATGGTGGGGGTTGTGCTGGGCTCTATTTATTATTGTCACTTTATCACCCCCCCCCCCCCCATGTTATCTGACTCCCACTTCACCAACCCATACACTGCTGGACACCCCCTTTATTTATCACCATTCTATGCTTTATTATGATTATCTATCATTTTGTTACAATTCAACAATTACATATCACTTTTATCACCAATCTGCTATTAGATATCACTTTATCCTGACTTCTTTATGGTATATATTACCTTGTCACCATTGTATATATATATATATATACACACACACACATATATACCACGTTATCATGACTTACTATTGGATACAGTACAGTATATCAGTTTATGATTTCTTTATTATATATATATAACTTTAACTTTACTATTACAGTATATATTGTACCTCATTATCATAATTCCATTTTTTTATATAACTTTATTATATTTCTACTATTATATATCACTTTATCACAGTTACCACTTTACTAACTGTTATATATCATTTATATAATCTCACTACTATTAAATATCACTATATATTTATATATACTTTATCATGATTTATATATATATATAAATCATATATATATATATATATATATATATATATATATATATATATATATATATATATATATATATATATATATATATAATTTTGTCACCATTCTAATATATATATAGATATATATATACCTATATCATTATTTTACTATTACAGTATATACAGTATCTCATTATCATAATTCCTCTTTTATATATAACTCTACTATTATTATAATATATCACTTTATCACAGTTTTAGTATTGTATACCACTTTATTACAATTCAACTGTTATATATCATTTTTATAATCAGTCTACTATTAAATATCACTATATGTGTATATATAAATACTTTATCATGATTTCTTTATTTTATATATATATATATATATATATATATATATATATATATATATATATATATATATATAAAACAGTTTCTACTAATTATATATATATATATATATATATATATACTTTATCACTTTAAGAGGAAGTAAACTTCCATCTTTAAAGAGGAACTGTGCAGTCTGTTCACATAATTTGTAATACAAACATCTTTGCCATTCTGAAGTTCTGCAGCTTCCCTCCAACCACTTTGCATATTATTTTATATACACTGTTATTCTGTACTTGCCAAATATGCCACTGAGTCTGGCTGCAACCATTTTAACTGTGGGTAGCTGAAGCTGCTGTCTGTTCACTTCCTGGATTTACACAGACACACAGAGGCATACCTCTAGCTCTGCAGCTCTCATTGGCTCTCTTTTGACTCACCCCCCCTCCCTTCCTGGCAAACTCTCACAAGAGTGAGAGAGAGAGAGCTGTGCATGATGTCATAAGCCTAGGCTTTTTACCAGATAAGAAACAGAAAGTGGGCTGTATAAGGGATTTATTGGAAGAAAAAAATGTTTTACTATCTAAAGTTAAAACACCAACGGGGCAGAAGATTTAATAGATGGAAAGATGAAAAAATGACTGAAGTTCTGCTTTAAGGCTTACTTATAGGTAGTGTAAATATCTCCTAAACGGGCACTGTTTAGGAGATATTTACTGTACATGCAGCCAGTGAAATCGCTGGCGTATGCGCTCTGAAGGAACGGCCGCTCTGAAGAAATGGCTACCTGTGCCATGACCGGGTGAAGATGGGTGCTGTCTCCAGCGATGACATCACATCACCGGAAGGCTTCATTTTAAGGTAAGTTTCACATCATGTGCTAGTATGCATTGCCTTTGCCTTGCAGGTAAGAAAAAAAAAAAGTGTAGCAGTTTACAAGCAACTTAAAGCGGTTGTAAACCGCGGATGTTGCACAAAAAAAAAAAAAAAAAAAAACCTGCAAGGCAATGGCATAATGTACTAGTATGCATCACATACTAGCACATTATGAAATACTCACCTTGGAAAGAAGCCCTCCAGCGCTTTATTGTCACCGCGGAGAGGGCTGACATGTTCCCCCTGTCTTTCTTCCGGGTTCGTGTACTCTGGCTATGTGTATGGCCGGAGGTGGGATGACGTCACAGCCGCGCATGGGCAAGAGAGCCCTTGGTTCTGGCACAAAGCTCTGAAGTTCCAGCAAGGTATGCCGGACCTTCAGAGTGCATGCACCAGTGATGTCACTGGCTGCATTCAGGGTGAATATCTCCTAAATGGTGCGCATTTAGGAGATATTCATTTTACCTACAGCTAAGCCTTATTATAGGCTTACCTGTAGGTATAAATGACCAAGCTGGGTATACAGCCACTTTAATCATGATTCTACTATTAGGCCCCTTTCACACAGGTTGTCCAGTCTGGTCCACCTGTCCATTTTTCAGACAGACCCAACCGGACCCTCTATTCTCCTTTATGGAGCGCCTGATGTAAACTAACTTGTATCTGTTTATACCTGGTTACCTCCAATCCAATCTGATCTGGCAAAAACAAATGGAAGGGGGATCTGTTCCCCTCCGTTTGGCCGTATCGGATCGGAGGGCAGTCAGATGTAAATGAACAGCCGGTCCGTTTGCATCCGGCTGCCCATACAGCAGAGCAGACTCTATCCATGTCCACTCTGTATAAGCTGAGCGGACACGGACCTGTCACCTGGCTGCTCCTGTCAGCTGAGCGGGTCCCCTGCTATTCAAAAATGGATCCGGACTGTGTGAAAGGGACCTTACGATATATACTGTATCCCTTTATCGTAATTCCTCTAATGTGTATAACTTTATTATAACTCTACTACTATTTGCACTTTATTACAATTTTATTACAATTATTACAATTTTATTACAATTATTACAACTGTGGGTGGCACAGTGGTGTAGTGGGTAACACTTTCGCCTAGCAGTAAGAAGGGTCACTGGTTCGAATCCCCACCATGACACTACCTGCCTGGAGTTTGCATGTTCTCCCTGTGCCTGCGTGGGTTTCCTCCAGTTACTCTGGTTTCTGGTAGGTTAATTGGATCCTGTCTAAATTGTCCCTAATATGTATGAATGCAAGTTAGGGACCTTAGATTGTAAGCTCCTTGAGGGTAGGGACTGATGTGAATGTACAATGTATATGTAAAGCGCTGCGTAAATTGATGGCGCTATATAAGTACCTAAAATAAATAAATCACCACTGTACTATTATATATCACTTTGTTAAAATTTGACTATTATATATGCCTTATCATAATTTTACTATTATATATCACTTAATTATAATTCTACTGTTATATATCACTTCATCACAATTTACGTATTGTATACCACCGTATCATGATTCTGCTGTGACCCATATACAAATACGTGGAGCGTCGCTCAAAGCACTGCAAAACCTGCCCCCTGCAGTCCAAAGCACTGAACGGGTGCCGACGTTCAAACAAGCGCATCCAGGCTAAGCTGAAACAGATCAGAAGATAGAAGGTGGAAATGCCGCACAACGGAGCCCAGCTCCACTATATAGAGATAAAGATACGGCTTAAGCCTGAACTCCTCCTGGTTTTGCTTCTCTCATAAGCATAGCTCTCTCTCAGAAGTAGAGCTAGGAGGGGTTCAGGCTGAAGCCGTATCTTTATCTCTCTATATAGTGACTGGGTCCCGGTGTGTGGCATTCCACCTTCTGTCTTCTGATCATGATTCGATTGTTATACAGCATTTATTTTTACCATAATTCCACTCCCTCCTCTAATTTTGTATCACAGTTTTTTTTTTACGTGTATCTCATTATCAAGATTACACCTCTCTATCCTAAACCTGGATGCACACACAAAAAAAAAAAAATAGATTTCCATATCCACACAAATGAGCTTGATGCAGGAATCTTCCCTGATGTGCTCCTCTGCTGTCAAAATACACTGATCAATGATGTCGCCAATTGGCTGCAAGCTGCTGATTGAAGGAAGTTTTCCTGCAGGACCATTCAACAGAAGCTGATCACACGATTGGCTTCTGTTGAACTGGGAGGGCTACACACAGAACAGAATTTGGTTGGTCCTTGCTCAACCGGCTAGTTTTAGATTCATGTCTACCCAGCTGTACCTATTCTTTTGTTACATTACCACTTGCTAAAACTATAATCACGTAAGAACGCAAATTTGAAAAGTTTACAAACCAATGAAGATGCTAAATGAGCAAGAGACTGATTAAGATTCAAAAAAAATGCTGTTTATTTTTTTTTTTTTACACAAAACAGGAATTTATGAATGAAAGCTAGAATAGTAGCTTTCATTTATTTATATAGCACTGACAAGTTACACCAGTGCCTGCTCTTGAGGAGTTTATAGTCTAAAGTACCTACTTTACATGCATGCTTATATACATATATACCAGAAATAAATAACCTACCAGGGTATCTTTGGGGTGTGGGAGCAAACTGACGCAAGCACAAGTCAGACATGGAACTCCTTGAAGAGAGTGCCCTGACTAGGAACTGAACCAGAGACTGCAGTGTTGCAAGGCAGAAGTGCTAACTACTAAACCACTTTGATTATCCACTTCAATACCGGGCATTTCACCCCCTTCCTGCCCAGACCAATTTTCAGCTTTCAGCGCTGTTACAATTTGAATGACAATTGCGCGGTCATACAACACTGTACCCATATGAAATTTTGATCATTTTTTTCCCCACAAATAGAGCTTTCTTTTGGTGGTATTTGATCACCTCTGCGGTTTTTTAAGTTTTTGCGCTATAAACAAAAAAAAGCGTCAATTTTGAAAAAACACAATATTTTTTACTTTTTACTATAATAAATATCCCATTAAAAAAAAATCAAAAACAATTTTTTTCCTCAGTTTAGGCTGATATGTATTCTTCTACATATTTGTGGTAAAAAAAATCTCAATAAGCGTATATTGATTGGTTTGCGCAAAAGTTATAGCATGTACAAAATATGGGATACATTTATGGCATTTTTATTGCTATTTTTTTTTTTTACTTGTAATGGCGGTGGACACTTCGGACACTTTTCAAACTATTTTGGGACCATTCACATTTATACAGTGATCAATGCTATAAAAAATGCACTGATTACTGTGTAAATTTGACTGGCAGGGAAGGGGTCAACACTAGGGGGTGATTGTTTATATTCAGAATGTATAATGCGCTAATATTAACCTCCCTCCCAATATAACACGATGTAACCTCCTAATGGTTAATCAGTGAATCATGTGCATAAATAAATAAATAAATAACATAACATAACATCCTTCACCATACCAAAATCCTATAATTAAATATCAATGTGATGATAAATTAATGAACACAATAAAAAAATAAAAATAAAAAAAAAGGAAAGAAAGATGAGATATATTAATGTGATGAACCACAGTACACAAATATCTCAATAGGACAGCATACTGCTGTGAAGAAATGTAATGTTTTTGGTGATTGATGAATTTAGACAGCTTTCAATGAGTAACCCCAGTGATAGATGGCTTGCTCATATATTCAGCTGCTCATTAGCATGGACTGGCTTCTGGCTTTCAAAGAACTTCCGCAGTATGTACCAAAAAAGAAACAGAGCATTGCGCAGATAATATATTAAATATTCCCTATAGACTAAGGGTAAACTTCACTCACACTTTCCAGCAGAATGAATGGCATATAATAAGGTCAGTTGCATACAGCTAACAGCTGGGATCTCCTCACACGCCAATAGTGCACACACAGCACTGCTCGTCACTGGCTCCTCCCGAATGATTTCATCACTAGACACGACCCTTGAAAAAGTCACATGTCCCTTGGGAAGGATGTACAGTACTGGAAATGGTGCGAGTACAAAGAAGGGGAACAAAGCTAATAAAGGGTCTGGAGGATATTAGTTACGAGGAAAGGTTGCAAGCACTGAACTAATTATTTCTGGAGAACGAGAGACGCTTGAGAGGGGATATGATTTCAATTTACAAATACCATACTGGTGACCCCACAATAGGGATAAAACTTTTTTGCGGAAGGGAGTTTAACAAGACTCGTGGCCACTCATTACAATTAGAAGAAAAGAGGTTTAACCTTAAACTATGTAGAGGGTTCTTTACGGTAAGAGCGGCAAGGATGTGGAATTCCCTTCCACAGGCGGTGGTCTCAGCGGGGGGCATTGATAGTTTCAAAAAACTACTAGATAAGCTCATGAACGACCGCAACATACAGGGATATACAATGTAATACTGACATATAATCACACACATAGGTTGGTCTTTTTTCAACCTCACCTACTATGTAACTATCACAATTCCACTCCCTTATCTCTCTATCACATTTCTACTTTCTTGAACTCTCTCTTTCACAAATACACGTTCTTCTTTACTTATATCTTCATCACATTCCACTCCTTCACCTATCTCTTTATCACAATTCTGCTTCTTTACTTATCTCTTTATCACAATTACACTTTGTTACTTATCACTTTATCACATTTCCACTTCCTTGCCTTTCCCTTTATGGTTCCATTGTCCTACTTTTCTCATTTGTTGATAGAGTATTGTAAGAATTGACAAAGTTGAACAGTTTTACCTTGTTCAACTTTGTTCCTAAAGTGGATGTAAACCTGATTCATGAAATCTGAGAGTGGCACATATATCTGCAGTGTTTTCTTATCTTTCCCCAAAGCACTAAGTCTGGTGGCTTTCTCCTGCTCGGTTCCTTTGTTATCAGTATGATAACATCTGACAAGTTCTCCGACACGTGATAAAACCAGGCTGAATTTTATGTCAGGGTGGGTTCTATAAATAGATTAGCAGAAAGCTGCTCTACTCACAGAACAGCTCTGAAAGTCGCTGCCTATGTGGAAGGGGGGGGGGGGGGTGGTGTGCCTTTCCCCCAATCAGCTTTCTCCCAGTGTAATCCAGTCTTGTCAATATTCCTATTGCACATGTTCCTGGCAAATGGCTCTTGAAATGGTGGGTGCTGCAGCGATTATCAGTTGGGTCCTGGAAACATCAAGCAAGTGTACATATTCACCAGCACACCATGGATCAAGAATGACCGTCCAAAGGTTTCTTTAATTAAGAGAGATCACATTACATTTCTGAGCCACGCAGGGCCCCTTCCATGGTGTGCTGGCGAATATGTACACTTCCCAGTGTAATCCAACACTATACTTCTACTGCTGAATGAGGACGTGAAAATTCTAACACAATGTGCACTTTCTAAACAGTATATAAAACTGAAGACAGCAGATATACATGTGAAACTTATGTAGGGAGGTTTGTGCCATCCCTGTATATCATCTGAGGCTGTTCACTTCACTTGGTATATGTGAGGGTTTACATCCACTTTAATTTCAAGGGGGTTCCCAAATGTAACTTTAGTACAAAGTTAAAAAAAAAACACATTTCTTGTTGTATAATTGACTGTTTGAGGCAGAGTATGCTTGTAGCCTGTACAGATCCTCTGCTAAACATATCATTACTCATTTTTATTTTTATGGCACTTTTTTCCCTGGAACTCAAAGTGCTTTATCTGCTGTTGGGGCAAATGGTGAGGCAGAAGCCTCAGGTGCACCCAGTAAAACATCATACTAGGGCCCATTTTAGACAGGAGCCAATTAACTTATCAGCATGTTTTTGGAGTGTGAAAGGAAACCAGAGTACTGCCTTGGAGGCACAGGGAAAATATGCACAAAGTCCTGATCAGTACTGGATTTCAGGGCCAATTGTGAAAACGGGTCACGGTAGTCTAAAACGAAATGCACTCCTGTGACCCATAGGAGAAGCCCAGCCAAATGTGCCCAGGCTGGGCTTCTCCTATTATCATATTACACTGGAGGTGTCATCTAACCGTGGATGCCAGGAGATAACTGTAGTGCCGTTTATTTGAATCCATCCATTTGAATCTTTAGTACATTTGACTTTTCCAGACAAAGCGCATGGTTAAGTGCACGAAACGCGTCGACGTAGCTGAAGCCAGCTCAACCCGTACTCCTTTCTGGGAATGTAAGGTGTCCCCTTACTTTCTAACATCGAGGGATTCAATGGTGCTCTACTTCCGCAAACTTACTGAGCCATCTCGGCCACCGTAGCGGTGCGCTCCAACCGCTGAACCAGGAAGCTGTGTGGAAACCCTTAACGCAGCAACCTGTAAGCCTTCCTTGCTATTACAGCGCTAGATGGCAGACGGAAAATTGTTTGTACCGGATCAAACAGACAGTCAAGTGTACTGAGGATTCAAACGGATGGATTCAAATAAACGGCACTACAGTTATCTCCTGGCATCCACGGTTAGAGGACACCTCCAGTGTAATATGATCGCGGCCAACACTAAACTGCAAAAGGAGTGGTAAGCACCCGTTCTGGGAGAACTGTTTCCTTATCTAAAGCGATAAATACACGGACTCTGTGAATACTGTGTTGATTGCCAAATCTTCTATGATACATAAATGTGCCTATTACAGTTTATTGCCTAAAAGGACATAGATGTGTAGACAAATATTGCCTGCTGTCTAAGTGACTCTATATAAAACCCTTATTCCACCGTATGCAGCTATTAATTGCTGAGCTTTGACTGCCTGTTTTTGAACCATAGAACCAACTTTATAGCGGAAGCAAGAAAATGAAATGAAATGAATTGTTATCATAGGCGTGCGCAGCCTATTGCATTAGGGTGTGCACCCCAAAGCTTAAACACACACACTATATATATATATATATATAAGTGGGGTATGCAATTTATTAGGAGCCCTATTGGGGGACTTTGGTGAAATATCAGGGAGCTGAACAGCCTCACTTTTGAGACAGAGAAAGGGACTGAGGACAGAGATTTCCCAGTCCCTTTCTCTACAGCCAAGCAGTAAGGGGAATCTGCACTGCGTGATTAGGGTGTGCCCAGGCACACCTGGCACACCCTGTGCGCACACCTATGATTGTTATACATGATTGTCTACACTATACTCTAACAAATATAAGCCATTGTTGATATCTATGTAGAAACTGCCCTTTACGGACATAAGATACCAGCAATCTGTTGGGTAGAATATTGGAGGAGGCTGTGTCTTCATGGAGGACTATTCTAATTAACAGCACCAGTTTACAAATCAAGTCATTGGCTGACAGCTGATCACATGGTAAGGGGTTGGGATCGACCCCTTACTCCGATCTGTGATCCAGCGAGTCTCATAGACTCGCTGATCATAGAGCGCGCCGCACGTACCCTGCAGGGCGCACGCAGGCTGCTCGGGCACAGGAGGACGTCAACAGACTTACTCCCAGCAAAGCAGGTCCACGCTGTAGTCGTAATTCGGCTATAGCGTGGATCTGAACAGGTTATTTGAGTGTGACAAACTAATGAATGTTCAGTTGGCCTAGTAATCATACCCCCCACGACCACATGTTCAGTTTTTTCAGCTATTTATTTTTGGTTTTTCCCAGAGTTGATTTTTCTGAGGGTCATGTAGAGTGGACCTTCCATCCCAACAATGGCTGATCAATGTAGGACAGTTTTTAAAGCTAGCGGCTGCCTTTTTAGCAGACTAATGTCTTAGTTACATCTACAGCTCCATCAGACAAGTGCATTCCATTACAGCATAGTAGCAAGATTATGTTTCCGCTCTATTAGGTATGGTACATGGTTACACGGTAATTATATAGAAGTAGCTACAGGACAATACGTAGTAGGATTTGCTAATCAGTAGCACGTTTGTCTTCCAATTATATCGGATATGATATTGTTGGCTCAGTCATTTTCAGCCTGTTGACTATTGTTGTATATGAACCTTAGCTTGTCAAATGTCAGTTCATGCAAATTATCAATACCCTCTGGAGCACTGTACAGTGTGTAAGAATTTATTCAAAATGGAAAGTATGAAGTGAGAGAAATGGAAGTATGCCTAGGTGATTTTTTTTTTTTTACTTTGGATAGAGTGGGGAAGGATTAGAACTCCTGGTAGGTTTGTACTGCAATCTGGAGCTTTTCCCTCACGTTCCTGGTGACAACAGTTTAACCAGACAGGAAGTGAAGGAAGATCTCCAACAGCAACACCAACAGAAAAAAATATTTTTTTTTATTTTAAGGTCTGGTGCACACAGGTGTATTGGGAAATATAACATCAAATATGGCTGCATTTCGGTGGCCACAAGTGTTGCATGCAGCCACCTGCACAAATGATTTCCAGGATACGGCTGTACACTGTTATACTTAGCTCAGAGCATAAACATGTATACAGATATATGACCCTGGATGCAGAGGGCTGTACAAATGTTTAGGCTTCGAGCTGGGTATACCTGCGTATAGCCGTATCCTGTAAAAAAATATATTTTTTTAAGATGGCTGTACAACACCTGTAGCTCCTGGTCAGTGAAATGCGGCTGTATTTTAGGTCATAAGCCTCAATACATACACTACATGTAATCAGCTCTTAAACATTTTGGCTGACGCGATTGCAGTGCAGGAAATGCGCAGGGATCGATGCGTTTCCTGCACCTCATAAGTGTAAAAGGAAAATAAATGTATGCGTATACCTTGTTTAACTGTCAACCCATCCCTAAACACTTATCTGAGTTCTCTTACCAATCTAGCGATGTGCCAGCTGCAGCACCACTCCTCTCTCTTCTTGGATTCACAGGAGACTGTAATGCCTCGTGCACACGAACGGATTGTTGGCCAACAAAACCGTGGAATTTTGTCCAAAGGGTGTTGGCCCAAACTTGTCTTGCATACACACGGCCACACAATTGTTGGCCAACAATTACGAACGTAGTGACGTACTAGACGTACTACGTGGTTTTTCAGCTCTTTGGCGCCACCCTTTGGGCTCCTTCTGCATATTTCGTGTTAGTAGAAGTTTGGTGAGTGTTGATTTATTTTCCCATTTTTCATTTAGCGCTTTTCAGTTTGCGCTTTTCAGTTAGTTTCTGAGCGGCCGTTCGTCAACCAGACATGTTGCGGAATCGGAGGAGATAACGTGTTATTTATTATTGGCCTTGGAGTTATTGCTTTGACATTATTTTTTTGGTTGAATAATGATTTGATTTGGTATATTTTCTATATTTTTGGATGCATAGAATGCACTTTTTGTTTAAATTCTATTGGCAAATAGCATGTCTAATTGAATTTTTTAAATTTTTTTAATGCACAATAAAAAAATTGTGTAGAATAATACTCGGCTATGTGTTTTACTTCAAATGACAGTTTGGGAGTAGGCAGTTACATTTAAAAAAATACAATGTAAAATTGACAAGGACACCAACATAGTTGTATCTTTGATCTTAAAAACTACGGGATAATGGTGTTGTGGTAACTTGCCCAAATAAAAAAAAAAAAACATATTAATATTATTCTTGATATCACTAGAAAAAAAAGTCAGTATCACCAGCAAAGCAGCTTCATTATTATCTCATTATCCGCCACGCGCCCGGCGGCCATCAAATGACGGCCAGGCGGCGCAGCTCTCACTCTGGGTGGGCGTCATATGATGTCCTCCCAGAACGACTGCTCTCGTGCGCAATCGGTGTGTGTGGTGTGTCAGTCAGACACACTGCTACACCACTCTCGTTAAAGAGCCTCTGACGGAGGAAGAGCCATTGATCGGCTTTTCCTCATTTGCGTTTGACAGATCGGCTGCTCTCCTGATGGGGGGGGGGGTTCTGTGCTGAGTTGATCAAATACCACCAAAAGAACGTACTATTTGTGGGAACAAAATGATAAAATTTCTGTTTGGGTACAGTGTAACATGACCGCGCAATTATGATTTAAACAGTGACAGCGCTGAAAGCTGAAAATTGGCCTGGGCAGGAAGGGGGTGTAAGTGCCCAGTGAGGTGGTTAAAGAAGAAGAGAATTGTGCGCTCCATTTGGAGATTTAATAATTTGCCACGTCACCAATGTTAATTCTCCATTACAAATGCTAGTTTACAAGACCGACCGCTTCTGCTTCCGAGCATGCGTGTTTGTACTTTGGACTTTTGTCCGACAGACTTGTGTACACACGCTCGGAAAATCCAACAACAGACATTTGTCTGCGGAAAATTTGAGAACCTGCTAGCCAACATTTGTTGGCGGAAAGTCTGACAACAATTGTCCGATGGAGCATACACACCATCGGATTTACCGACAACAGCCTGTCATCGAACATTTCCCATTGGAAAGTCCGATAGTGTGTACGGGGCTTAAGAGCAATGGGAGCTATAGGCTCCTGCTACTGTCAGTCAGACTTCTGTGAGGAGGGAGCAGTGGGTATATTTTGCTGGCGCTGTGTGTCTATGGAGGCACACAGCCCTGCTTGGGAGTGCGCCCACACTGGTGCCACCCTAGCAGACGGCTTGCTAAGGGGGCACACGGAGGAGGAAAGAGTGGACAGCGCCGGCGGGGGGGCTGCCAAAGAGGAGATAAGCGACCGCTCTGTGCAATATTGTCGCACAGCCAGGGAAGTATAATCTTTTTTAAGATGGAATATTAACCTTTAGTATCACTTTAATGTTTATAGGCACCCTACGCTGATCTCACATTGTTCCAGTCATTCTCTTCAGTCTGTAATTCAGCTTCCACCTGCGGACACAATCCACAATTCAGTTGATTCCACCCTGGATAAATATGCAGAACATGGCGAGCATTGTTCTGTATATTGTTCAGTCAATCAGTCCTTGTAACCTCTTCCGATCTGCTTCTTCCTTGTAAAGCCTCCTGCAGCTATCGTAACAAAACCCCAGGACAGATTTTGATATTCATTACCCAGCAACAATAACCTAGGTGATGTTTTCTTTACCCTCATCACAAAGCTACTACTAATATTGACACTTCAGCCTCTCTACTACCTGGATTCTATTTTCACAGCTTTTCATTCATCAGAAGCGCTTCTACAGCAGCAATTCATTGTAAAGCAGGCCAATCTCAGACCACATTGAGGATGAACAGTTATTGTTATGGAGGGATGCAATGCAGGAACCGGCGCTGTAATCACACATATGTGAACCTAGGCTTAATGTCACTTTAACCACCTCAATACAGGGCATTTTCACCCCCTTCCTGCCCAAGCTATTTTTCAGCTTTCAGTGCTGTCACACTTTGAATGACAATTGCGCGGTCATACAACACTGTACCCAGATGAAGTTGTTATTATTTTTTCCCCCACAAATAGAGCTTTCTTTTGGTGGTATTTGATCGCCTCTGCAGTTTTTATTTTTTGCACTATAAACAAAAGAAGAGTGACAAGTTTGGAAAAAAAACACAATATTTTTTACTTTTTGCTATAATAAATATGCAATTTTTTTTTCTTTAAAACAAATTTTTTTCCTCAGTTTAGGCCGATATGTATTCTTCTACATATTTTTGGTAAAAAAATCGCAATAAGCGTATATTGATTGGTTTTCGCAAAAGTTATAGCGTCTACAAAATAAGGGATAGATTTATAGCATTTTTATTATTTATTTTTTTTTACTAGTAATGGCGGCGATCTGCGATTTTTTTCATGACTCCGATATTGTGCCGGACATATCAGACACTTTTGACACATTTTTGGGACCATTCACATTTATACAAAGATCCGTGCTATAAAAATGCATTGATTACTGTATAGATGTCAAAAAAATATAGGGGATTTGGGACTTTAAATGAGGCACCAAAGTGCCTCCATCCCGGCTTGAATAAAAACAAAGGGGAGATTTGGGACTTTAAATGAAGTGGTTGACTCATGTGGGTGAATGAAATACAATTTATTGGAATAGGAGGTAAGCAATGACATGAAGGTAGTATAATTCATATATAACGTGAATCAATGGATAAATGCCATGTTCTATATACAAAAAACGATCAATGGATAAATGCCATAATCTATATACATGTTCATGATAGAATACCATCCAATCCCTAGTGTATAACATAATCAGCACATGAAAACAGTATATAACACATATTCCCATAATTAATTGGCAGTGGTTCGATAGACAAATTGTAGTTAAAAATATTAAATCCAGGTGTATAGCATAATAAAACACACAGCTACATCCTCAAAGCCCGACGCGTTTCTGTGTATAAAAACACTTCCTCAGGGGCGGATGTTGTGGGATATCTAAAAAACATGTACCATAAAGTATGTTAGAAAGGATTTGGAATAATGACACAAATTTTTGGTGATAGCGTCAACCAAAATGCTTACATGCCACAAGTAACGACGGTGCATGGTCCATGCAGGGCCAAGGCCACGGAGGTGGTCCATCCCGGGAGCTGAGGTGGCCGCCACACGACCAAGGGGGCGCACACATAAAGCCTCCAAGAACGCAACCCTCCCACCTCAAGGGCATGTCCAAGGGTGCAAACCAAGAAAGGAGATATCTGGATGCATAAAAGAAAGGAGTTATTGGAGTGGGGGAGAAAAATTGGGTGAAGAGTGAGGGGTGGAAGAATGAAGCCAACCATATGCAGGGGTGCGGAAGGAAGATAGTGGGTATGACCTGGAAGTGTACAGTGAAAAACATGGAATAGTGGGAACCACCAGAGAAAGGGAGAAGGGAGAGGAGAGAAGGTGCTGGAAAGACAAACCGTGGGATCACAGGGGAGTGTACCTGGAGAAAAATGGTGAGAGGTGAAGGAGCTTCCCAAATGGAAAGGAAGTGCTGGAAAGACAGACCATGGGATCACAGGGGAGTGTACCTGGAAAAGAATGGTGAAAAGTGGAGGAGCTTCCCAAACGTGCAACATGCCGCTTGTACGATGTGGAGGGGAGTGCGTGAAGGAGCCGAACATGTACCCCCCGAGGTGGGCGGGGCATCCACCAACGTCACGCGCTCGACAAGCACTGGGGCGGGTCAACGTGTGCGAGGACACACGTCGCCCAAGGCGGAACGCCAAACCCGTGCTGTCGGCAGGAGGATTCAGACGGCTACACTGCGGCGCCAGGATTGACGTCACAGATGGAGCCATCGTGCGTGGCGTCGATGCGCTGTGGACGCCCGCCAACCCCCCGCCAACCAAGGATTGCGGAGGGGGAGGGCGAGCACACAGAGCGCATCGCAGCTCCCGGGAATGGACAAAAACAGCGGCCAGGGACTGCAACAACTGAGCCATGCACCGGACCAAATGGCAATGGGCTGACTAGCTGCCAATGAGGGAGTATGAATAGAAAGTAATCCCGCCAGTTAGGACAAGAATTGTTGTAATAATGTTGGCAGAAAAAACCTGCCAAATAGCGTCAACCACCTCCATCCCTGATAGGTTTCAAAAAAATATAGGGGATTTGGGACTTTAAATGAGGCACCAAAGTGCCTCCATCCCGGCTTGAATAAAAACAAAGGGGAGATTTGGGACTTTAAATGAAGTGGTTGACTCATGTGGGTGAATGAAATACAATTTATTGGAATAGGAGGTAAGCAATGACATGAAGGTAGTATAATTCATATATAACGTGAATCAATGGATAAATGCCATGTTCTATATACAAAAAACGATCAATGGATAAATGCCATAATCTATATACATGTTCATGATAGAATACCATCCAATCCCTAGTGTATAACATAATCAGCACATGAAAACAGTATATAACACATATTCCCATAATTAATTGGCAGTGGTTCGATAGACAAATTGTAGTTAAAAATATTAAATCCAGGTGTATAGCATAATAAAACACACAGCTACATCCTCAAAGCCCGACGCGTTTCTGTGTATAAAAACACTTCCTCAGGGGCGGATGTTGTGGGATATCTAAAAAACATGTACCATAAAGTATGTTAGAAAGGATTTGGAATAATGACACAAATTTTTGGTGATAGCGTCAACCAAAATGCTTACATGCCACAAGTAACGACGGTGCATGGTCCATGCAGGGCCAAGGCCACGGAGGTGGTCCATCCCGGGAGCTGAGGTGGCCGCCACACGACCAAGGGGGCGCACACATAAAGCCTCCAAGAACGCAACCCTCCCACCTCAAGGGCATGTCCAAGGGTGCAAACCAAGAAAGGAGATATCTGGATGCATAAAAGAAAGGAGTTATTGGAGTGGGGGAGAAAAATTGGGTGAAGAGTGAGGGGTGGAAGAATGAAGCCAACCATATGCAGGGGTGCGGAAGGAAGATAGTGGGTATGACCTGGAAGTGTACAGTGAAAAACATGGAATAGTGGGAACCACCAGAGAAAGGGAGAAGGGAGAGGAGAGAAGGTGCTGGAAAGACAAACCGTGGGATCACAGGGGAGTGTACCTGGAGAAAAATGGTGAGAGGTGAAGGAGCTTCCCAAACGGAAAGGAAGTGCTGGAAAGACAGACCATGGGATCACAGGGGAGTGTACCTGGAAAAGAATGGTGAAAAGTGGAGGAGCTTCCCAAACGTGCAACATGCCGCTTGTACGATGTGGAGGGGAGTGCGTGAAGGAGCCGAACATGTACCCCCCGAGGTGGGCGGGGCATCCACCAACGTCACGCGCTCGACAAGCACTGGGGCGGGTCAACGTGTGCGAGGACACACGTCGCCCAAGGCGGAACGCCAAACCCGTGCTGTCGGCAGGAGGATTCAGACGGCTACACTGCGGCGCCAGGATTGACGTCACAGATGGAGCCATCGTGCGTGGCGTCGATGCGCTGTGGACGCCCGCCAACCCCCCGCCAACCAAGGATTGCGGAGGGGGAGGGCGAGCACACAGAGCGCATCGCAGCTCCCGGGAATGGACAAAAACAGCGGCCAGGGACTGCAACAACTGAGCCATGCACCGGACCAAATGGCAATGGGCTGACTAGCTGCCAATGAGGGAGTATGAATAGAAAGTAATCCCGCCAGTTAGGACAAGAATTGTTGTAATAATGTTGGCAGAAAAAACCTGCCAAATAGCGTCAACCACCTCCATCCCTGATAGGTTTCAAAAAAATATAGGGGATTTGGGACTTTAAATGAGGCACCAAAGTGCCTCCATCCCGGCTTGAATAAAAACAAAGGGGAGATTTGGGACTTTAAATGAAGTGGTTGACTCATGTGGGTGAATGAAATACAATTTATTGGAATAGGAGGTAAGCAATGACATGAAGGTAGTATAATTCATATATAACGTGAATCAATGGATAAATGCCATGTTCTATATACAAAAAACGATCAATGGATAAATGCCATAATCTATATACATGTTCATGATAGAATACCATCCAATCCCTAGTGTATAACATAATCAGCACATGAAAACAGTATATAACACATATTCCCATAATTAATTGGCAGTGGTTCGATAGACAAATTGTAGTTAAAAATATTAAATCCAGGTGTATAGCATAATAAAACACACAGCTACATCCTCAAAGCCCGACGCGTTTCTGTGTATAAAAACACTTCCTCAGGGGCGGATGTTGTGGGATATCTAAAAAACATGTACCATAAAGTATGTTAGAAAGGATTTGGAATAATGACACAAATTTTTGGTGATAGCGTCAACCAAAATGCTTACATGCCACAAGTAACGACGGTGCATGGTCCATGCAGGGCCAAGGCCACGGAGGTGGTCCATCCCGGGAGCTGAGGTGGCCGCCACACGACCAAGGGGGCGCACACATAAAGCCTCCAAGAACGCAACCCTCCCACCTCAAGGGCATGTCCAAGGGTGCAAACCAAGAAAGGAGATATCTGGATGCATAAAAGAAAGGAGTTATTGGAGTGGGGGAGAAAAATTGGGTGAAGAGTGAGGGGTGGAAGAATGAAGCCAACCATATGCAGGGGTGCGGAAGGAAGATAGTGGGTATGACCTGGAAGTGTACAGTGAAAAACATGGAATAGTGGGAACCACCAGAGAAAGGGAGAAGGGAGAGGAGAGAAGGTGCTGGAAAGACAAACCGTGGGATCACAGGGGAGTGTACCTGGAGAAAAATGGTGAGAGGTGAAGGAGCTTCCCAAACGGAAAGGAAGTGCTGGAAAGACAGACCATGGGATCACAGGGGAGTGTACCTGGAAAAGAATGGTGAAAAGTGGAGGAGCTTCCCAAACGTGCAACATGCCGCTTGTACGATGTGGAGGGGAGTGCGTGAAGGAGCCGAACATGTACCCCCCGAGGTGGGCGGGGCATCCACCAACGTCACGCGCTCGACAAGCACTGGGGCGGGTCAACGTGTGCGAGGACACACGTCGCCCAAGGCGGAACGCCAAACCCGTGCTGTCGGCAGGAGGATTCAGACGGCTACACTGCGGCGCCAGGATTGACGTCACAGATGGAGCCATCGTGCGTGGCGTCGATGCGCTGTGGACGCCCGCCAACCCCCCGCCAACCAAGGATTGCGGAGGGGGAGGGCGAGCACACAGAGCGCATCGCATTTATCCATTGATTCACGTTATATATGAATTATACTACCTTCATGTCATTGCTTACCTCCTATTCCAATAAATTGTATTTCATTCACCCACATGAGTCAACCACTTCATTTAAAGTCCCAAATCTCCCCTTTGTTTTTACTGTATAGATGTGACTGGCAGGGAAGGGGTTAACACTAGGTGGTGATCGAGGGGTTAACTGTGTTTGCTAGGGAGTGTTTCTAACTGTAAGGGGAGGAGATCGATCTGTGTTCCTCTGTACTGGGAACACACCATCGGTCTTCTCTCCTCTGACAGGACCGTGGATCTGTGTGTTTACACACACAGATCCACGGTCCTGCTGTGATACCGGCAATCGCGGGTACCCGGCGGACATCGCGGCCGCCGGGCATGCGCACCAGGTGCCCAGTGACACGGTGGCACGGGTAACAGCCATGGGATTGTGTGTAAAACTGACAGGCAGACTGCTGCCTGTCAGGTAGATGCATCTCCATCCGCTCTCCTCCCCTTTCTGCTGTGACCCGGAAAGCGACGTCTATGATGTCACTTCCGGGTCAGCCTCTCAGTGTCCCCGGCAAGCATAGTTGGGAAGGGATGTATTGCAATGCGAGTCGGAAAGTGGCATCTATGACGTCACTTCTGGGTCAGCCTCTCAGTGTCCCCGGCTAAGATTGCCTGGAAGGGATGTATTGCAATGTAATCTGCATTGCAATACATTCAATGAAGCCTTGATGTCTTATTAAAGAGAACCTGTCACCTAAAAATCATCACATGTGGTGAAAAAAAAAAGTTACACCCAAGCACATAAAATCTCACCCCTAAAAAATATTTTGAGGCCCCCCCCACACCCCACATATACGCATGTATGAACGTAAATGCACACGTCGGGGGCACCTACATGTGGAAACATCGATTGCGATAAACATGTTACAAATCACTACATACACCGGAGTGAGAGCAATAATTATAGCACAAGACCGCCTCCGTAAAACTAAACTGATGACCTATAGAGGGCTTTTGAAGCATCGCCTATGGAAAATATAGGGTACTGAAGTTTGTTGCCATTTCACTGGTGCACATAAATTTAAGGTTTGACATGTTGGGTATCTGTTTACTCGATGGAACTTCATCTTTTATATTTTACCAAAAGATTGAGTAGTTTATTGCGTTTGTTTGCCCTAAAATTGACTTTAGTGTGTTTTTTACTGAAATTTTGCGTTTCCCAGACCTTTGTAGTAATAGCAAGTGACATAAAAAATTGGAACTACCACTATTTTATTCTCTAGGGCAGGGGTCTCAAACTGACGGTCCTCCAGCTGTTGAGAAATTACAAGTCCCATGAGGCATTGCAAGGCTGACAGTTACAAGCATGACTCCCACAGGCAGAGGCATGATGGGACTTGTAGTATTGCAACAGCTGGAGGGCCCCCAGTTCGAGACTTCTGCTGTAGGGTGTCTGCAGAAAATATATAATTGTGAGTGGGGTGAGATTACTGCGCTAACCTGAAACATAAATCTAAGCAGCTAACACAGAATTCAACAAATTAAAACAGATAATAACACATGGTGTAGCGCTAGAACAAGATATTGCCATATAAATCATGCACAAAATATATCATACAATGCAATAATTAAACCACATTGCTTAATTAAAGTGCCAAGTGCAAAAGTGCAAAAAGTCGCTGAATGACCAAATGAAAATGCGAATAATTAGATGGTGAATAAAGTTCATATAATTGTGAAAATGCTAATAATTAGATGGTAAATAAAGTTCATATAATTGTATATTAATGCCACAATATGCTAGAACAGTCCACTTGGGGAGGAGGGATCCGAGATGCCGTCAAGTACAGGGAAGAAGGTGCATGAAGAAACCCAAAAAGCCACAATTGGATCACCCGGGATAGTGCATCCTCAGCCCAATTTAGGGGGTAAATACTCTTACCGGACGTTGTGGACACACATGCCCGGAACAGTGGGTCAATTAGGCAAAAAATACCGAATAGGTGGACTCTGAGATGGAACACTGAACCTCTTACACCGGAAGTTGAAGCTGAAGCTCTGGTGGAAATCGTCCAAAGCGTGGATGGTAGAGATTGTCCAACCTATGGATCAGCAAATACCTCCAATGAGCAGTATAAGGGTCGGTTCACACTAGGACGACTTGGGATCCGACTTGTAAGCCCTCAAGTCGCCCCAAGAAGAGATTTAAATTACAGTTAGAGCCCTTGCACACTGGGGCGGTTTGCAGGCGCTATTGCGCTAATAATAGCGCCTGCAAACCGACCCGAAAGTGCCGCTCCTTGCATTCCAGTGTGAAAGCCCCGAGGGCTTGCACACTGGAGCGATGCGCTGGCAGGACGGTAAAAAAAGTCCTGCTAGCCGCATCTTCGGAGCGGTGAAGGAGCGGTGTGTATACCGCTCCTTTACCGCTCCTGCCCATTGAAATCAATGGGACGGCGCGGCTATACCGCCGGCAAAGCGCCTCTGCAGAGGCGCTTTGCGGTGGTATTTAACCCCTTCTCGGCCGCTAGCGGGGGGTAAAACCGCCCCGCTAGCGGCCACATACCGGCGGTAAAACGCCGCTAATAATAGCGGCGTTTTACCGCCGACGCCGCCCCCCGCCCCAGTGTGCAAGGGCTCTTAATGGGAGCGTCTTAATTGACACTACTGAAGTCGCTCCGACTTCAGAGCGTACTCCTTGTACTACTTGGATCCGACTTCTAGGCGACTTGTACCATTCAATTCAATGGAAGTCGCCTCCAAGTCGGATCTCCATCTATACTGAAGCGACTTTACAGTTAAAAAAATTAGTTTGCCCAGGCAAACCCCTCCCTCCCAGAGAGCTGATTATTCTGTGATTGGCCACAGCCAATGTCGCCTGTCCTGGAGGCAACTTGAAGTCGCGTTGTAAATTGATTAAAGTCGCGTTGAAGTCGTGTTGCCCCTGTGTGAATCGAGCCTGTGAATCGAGCCTAAGGGAAAGAAAAAAGCCTCCATATGGTGTAGGTCAAACGAATAAAATACGTCCTATTATTTCCAAGAGCCCAAATGCGATCCTTGTGAAACAATATAAGTGGCGCTAAATACCAGTGATAGACCATTCAACACTCGAAGGTGATCTAGTACATCTATCTACAAAAGGAAATTGGAATAGATAACGTGAGTAAATCTATATCAAAGAAAAACTATTCAATATAAAATTAACAGTGAAAGTGTGCCATACACAAGGCAATTTCAATGACACATAAAGCAAAAGTGAGATCAAGTGGTAAAGTCCATAAAGTCCATAGATAGACCACCGTGCAAAAAATGTGATGAATCTGGAAACGGTCCACCAATTCACTTAGTGTCAGTGACTCCACTCCCCTTAAAATCAGCACTCACCGACTCAAAATGCCTCACACTCTCGTGTTTTGGCAACAAAGCATAGATGTAAAGCGGATCAGCTGAGGGTGTAGGCTCCGAATTCCTTGTTAGTCCCAGTGTCACCTCAATGCATAGAAAAAACTCAACATAGTGTGATACCGTAAAACATATAAAATTTATTGAACTTAAAACCTTCAATCATTGCACTCACATAAAAACTCTTGAATCAAGCCAAAATGACACTGCAAAGAAAGCTTCCAATACAATCCTCCTCTGTGAAACGCCCAGCACCACTGTGAAACGAGGGTCGCGGCGGACCCCAAAGAAAAGGGTTGGGTGGGTTCTCACCCCTCTTACTGACACTTTGCTGGTGTAGATCTCCTGCTGGCTTGTAAGCCCAAGACGTGACTCCTCTAGCGCCTTCGGAAAATCTCGCCGGTTCCCGGAGATACACCGCAACGTCCTGTCTCTCACTGACTGCTAATAGTGGATGCCGTACAGCCACGCCCCGACATGTTTCGTCACACCTGACTTCCTCATGGGATTGGCTGTACGGTACGGCACCTCCCACTCTTATACCCCTCACGTCTGTCGACGTAGTAGTATGCAAATCTTACTTCATGTTCCCAGGTGTCCCCGCAGCCCTCAACGCAGCAGCGCTGGACCGATCACATTTCTCAGAGGGCACATTTTATTACAAAAAATCCCAAAGAATACCGGGACACGTATAGCTAACCATATTAAACGAACTGGGTTACAAGCAAAGATAAAAGGAGAAACATTCACCCATAGTATTAATCCTGAGATCATAGTTGACAATGCTTATTCATTCATTGTAATTCTAGAACATATCTCATTTACTAGTATGAAAGTTCATCCAAAGATGTTATGTTTAAAGGCTCAACCTGACACACTATATAGATAAAACAATCAATGCAGCCCGTACAATGCCTGATCGGAACTGTATATTGGGCTATAAGCCTAAACTCCCCTCATTGTTCCTAAACTAAACTGAGAGTGTGAAAGTAATAATGAGTCCTTGCATAAATCTATAAATCATAAAACATGGTGATTGAAAAATATATTGTGCGCTTAGTGAATCTCTATAAAGTTTCAGGGTTGAATAGTGCCAGAGCCCTCTAGTGGTGAAATCGAAGAAGACTCCTTAGTTTTCTTCTTCAAAAACCAAGATTGAACCGCACTATTACCACCCCCTATATAAAAGTAACCCACTATCCCTCCTAATGTGCTGAAAGCATGATGACCATGCAGTGAAAAATCATAATTCAATCCCTCAATTGATGATAGGATTATACAAATGTCTAAAAATATATATATAGATATATAAATAAATATATATATAAAGTGTAAAAAAATATATACAAATGTGCAAATCTATATAAAGTATGAAGGGTTGTCTCTATGGGAGCATAGTTCAGAAATCATTTATGAAGCAGTTCAGATCTACTTCAATGTTCAAGCCCCTAGGGGCAAGGCATTTTAGACGGTGTATCCATAGGGTTTCCCTTTGTGAGAGGTCCCTCACCCTATTGGACCCTCTCCAAGATGGGTATACACAATCTAATCCACAGAATTGTGCTAAGGAGGGGTCTTGTTGGTGTTTCTCTCTAAAGTGTAGCGATACACTATGGTTTTTAAAGCCATTTTTGATGTTCGTGAGGTGTTCAGAGATTCGGACTCGGAGTAGTCGTTTCGTCCGTCCAACATACAGTAGCCCACATGGGCACCATAGAAGGTAGACGACATATGAGGAATTACAAGAGATATATTCCTTAATTTCAAAGGTTTCCTGGTCTGTGCTGGTAACAGAAGTCATCCCCCTGTTGGAGGCCTTTACAGTTTTACAACACACACACTTCCTACATGGGAAAAAACCTTGTAGGTTGATCCTTATAGTTTGTTGTCCTGGTGGATCCAAAATCTTTCTTACAACTTTATCCCCAAAGTTTGGGGCTCGTCTATAGACGAATTTGGGTGATGAGGGTAAGATTTGGCCCAGGTGTCTATCACGACCCAAAATGTGCCAATGTTTTCTGAATATAGTCTCAATATCCCTGTACTGAAAATGGAAGCTTGTGATGAATCTAATTTGATGTTGGGCACTCCCGCCTGGAAGATGTCCTCTCCCAAAACACTGGTCTCTGGGTGTGAGTGCTACCTCCTGTATTATGTTGTCCAGTGTCTGTTCCCGGTAACCCTTCTGTATGAATTTATCCTTTAATATCTTAACTTGGGTGTGGTAGTCCTCCAAGTCAGTGCAGTTTCTTCGTACCCTGAGTATCTGCCCCTTCGGTATATTGCGGATCCAAGTGGGGTGGTGTCCACTTGTAATGGCCAAATAGCTGTTACGATCCGTGGGCTTGAAATAGATTTTTGTCTTTAAACCATTAGCATTCCTTTCTATGGTGACATCTAGAAAGTTGACCGAAGTGTCGCTGATTTGGTAATCTAATTTGATGCCATTAGAATTATCATTCAAATGCCCCAAAAAATCAATAGCTGACTCTTTTGATCCTTCCCAAATGAACATCAAATCATCTATGAAGCGCCGATAAAACTTCAACTGGGGTCTTTGGGTACTAAATACTCGCTTATCTTCCCACTCGGCCATGAACAGGTTGGCGAGGCTGGGGGCATATTTAGCCCCCATAGCCACGCCAACCTGTTGTGAAAAGAAAAAACCGTGATACCAAAAATAATTGTGGGACATGCAAAAGTCCAGAGCATGTCCCAAAAAACGCTTTTGCATATGGGGGATTTCATCCCTCTTACTGAGTGCCCAATTCAATGCCAGCAGTGCATCCTCATGTTGTATGATGGTATATAATGAGGACACATCAGCCGTTACCAAATAAGTCTCTCCTTCAGGATTGATGACCACTTCCCTCAAGAGTTGCAACAGGTCCGATGTGTCCTTCAAATACGCTTTAGTGGTGAGGACGCTGGGCTGCAAAAATTTGTCTAAGTATTCTCCCAAGCGTGCCGTGACAGAACCTATCCCGTTCACAATTGGGCGGGCGGGAGGTGTTTGCACGTTCTTGTGGATTTTCGGTAGTGTGTAGATGATTGGAATCCTACACACTGAGGGCACCAGGTAGCGCTTCTCTTTGCTACTTAAAACGCTCATCTGGTAGCCCCATTCCACCAACGTACTCAATTGTGTTCTATACGCTTCCGTTGGGTCAACCCCCAGTTTCTTGTATGTAATTCTATCCCCCAAGAGTTCCATGAGCTGATGGTGATAGAAATCTTTATTCATAAGGACTACCCCACCTCCCTTATCCGCCGGGCGGATGATGATATTTTTCTTATCTTCCAAAGATTTTAAACCATCCTTAATATACCTCGGATTTACCATTTTCTTGACAGGGAGCTCCTCGATGTCTTTCAACACCAAGTGCTTGAATACCTCTATAAAGTGATTATTTGATAATTGTGGATTGAAAATAGACCTATTCTTCAGGCCACTATCAATTCTCTGTCCTCCTACATTCGCCCTAATCCCTGACTCCACAGGGTGGCTAAGAAAATATTTTTTTAAATTTAGTGTTCTGATGAATTTGTGTGTGTCAATGTAAGTTTCAAACTTATTCATCACTCTCCTGGGGGCACATTTAAGACCAGTTTGTAATATATTCAATTCCTTCTCGTTTAACTTGGCCTCACTTAGATTGTATATACCCGTATCTACATGTCCCTTGGTCTTTTTCTTGGGTTGTCTCCGTCTGCCTGCCCGACATCCCCTTCTCCTCTTTGATAAGGGGTGAATTCTCGATTTGGGTAATGTGGGGGCCCAGTGGCGTTGCCTCCCCTGTATTCCCCTGGGTGTGTGTTCCTCCTTGGTGTTCCACCCCCCCTCCCCCCCTCCCCCGTTGTCCTAAAAAAGGCTCCTGTTGATATTGTGTTCTATATTCTTCATCCATTAATGGTTGATACCTATTGTGCAGTGGTACATGATAGTTGGGTTCAGGAGGAGGATACTGATGCCATTGTTGGGGGTGATCCATGGTTCGTCCCCCCCCTCCCCTTTTTTGTTGATATGAATGGGGTGAGGAGTAACCATACTGTTGTGAGTACCCCCCATTGCCAGGTCTAGTTGGGCCCACTGGTTGATGGTAATCACTATGGCGATAATCCCTGTTGACTGGGGTATTGCCATTCCGATTGAGGTTGGGGCCTGATGTGCCTCTATTGTTAGTGCCCCTAGGGGGTGCATCTTTGGTTTGGTGAGTTAAAGCAGTGGTCCTGATGGACTCTCCCTCCTTGATGGTGTTATTCTCAGTGTTTTCAATGTTTGAGTTCTGCCAGGCATAGACCTTATTGGTCTTAAAATCATTGGAATCTCTATTGTATTTTTTCACTTTTTTCTTTTGGGTTTCTCGGTCTATTTTTTCTAATTTCTTTTGCATATTGGTGTTAAATTCTTTCATCTGATTGGACTCCTTGATTGGTTCCAACTTACTTTGCAATGCAGTGATTTTCTCCTTAATTTTAATAAGCTTGATCTGTTTTCTCTTTAAAACGAGGGTTTGTAGTTCCCTTCCTGCTTTGTTAAAAAATGCAAACCACTCATCAATGAACTCTTGTTCATTAAGCCCATCCTGGGGTGCTACTTCCCATCTTAGGCTACGAAAGATGAGATTTTCCCTTAAATAATGCTCAAATGTGAAAACATCCCACCATGTTTTAATCTGCTTTTCCAGCAGATTATCCAAATTTTTTAAAATGCTCGTGTAATCTTCCTCACAGTCAGTCATTTCATGACAAGTGGAGAAGACAGATTCGGGGTTCATTTGTCTATTGGATAAAAAGTTGATGGCATCCATGGCTGCAGGTGGTTAAAGTACTGTATTGTATCAAAAAAATGAAAACTCAATGAAAACTCAGTGAGAACTCAGGAAGGGCGCGTTGTTTTGAGTTTTCATTTTTTTGATACAAACGAATAAAATGTATTTAAAAGTACAAACAAAAATGTGTACAAAAAATATTGAAGATTGCAGATTTAAAAGCAATGTGGGGAGCTGGACTAGCAAACTCGTCCCACTGGACTTCAACTGGGGTATGCATACTCGGTATTTTCTGCCTGATTGACCCACTGCCGCTGGCATGAGTGGGGTGGACTGTTTTAGCATATTGTGGCATTAATACAACATTATATGAACTTTATTCACCATCTAATTATTTACATTTTCACCATTATATGAACTTTATTCACCATCTAATTATTTACATTTTCATTTGGTCGTTCAGCAACTTTTTGCACTTTTGCACTTGGCACTTTAATTAAGCAATGTGGTTTAATTATTGCATTGTGTGATATATTTTTCACATGATTTATATGCCAATATCTTGTTATAGCGCTACCATGTGTTATCAGAAAATATATAATGTTTGGGGGTTTTATGTAATCCTTATGCCGCGTACACACGAGCGGACTTTACGGCGGACTTTGCCCGGCGGACTGGATTTCGTCGGACAATTCGATGTGTGTGGGCTCCAGCGGACTTTGTTTTCTCAAAAGTTTGACGGAATTAGATTTGAAACTTGCTTAAAATTTATCCGACGGACTCTTCTTTCTAGCGGACAAACCGATCGTCTGTGTGCTAGTCCGACGAACTCAAACTGACGCATGCTCTGAAGCAATTGCAAGACGGAAGCGCTCGGTCTGGTAAAACTAGCCTTCGTCTTGAAGCTAGCACATTCCTCTTCTGTCGTCTTTTAATACAGCCTTTTTTTAGGATTGATAATGCGAGAGGAATGAAGTTGTTTTTCTGCTTTATATTCACACAGAGTTCTCACAAACTTCTTTCTTCATGATTTATCCTCCTGCCATGACTAATATAATATTTTGTAACAGCCAGATCTCCATAACTTTTAAATTTTAAAATAGATATTTTTTTTTTTTTTTATTTCCGCACTTTAGCTATTTTACAATGTGTGTTAAATGCTAACCACATTTTTGGTGTGTATTTTCAAGTTACCACAATTAACATTCATATTTTGTGTTGTTTTAAAGAACCTTAATGAGGTTGTTGTCCCTTGTTCATTAGACATAGGGGGGTGTATTTAACAAAGGCAAAATCATTTTTCACTCCAATTGCTAATTATACATATAATTCCACATAAAGAGCATTTTGAAGTGTGTTCGCTGTGGATCCGAGGGGCACATGCAAGGAAGCCCAAACCCAAACAATTAATTTTTATTTGACATGATTTTCGGAAAAAATCAGCAGAGCTTCCCCCGAGCTTGTTTTTGACAAAAGGCTTAAATCATTTAAGAATATCAAGTGAAACGTTCACTTGAGAAATTGCACACCAAGTGCACTTGTTGGAAGTGCAGTCGCTGAAAAACTGAGGGGAAGAGCTTAAATTCGGGGAAGCTCTGCTGATTTATTCTTAAAATCATGTAAAATCAAAATAAATTCTTTTTATTTGACAAAAACACACATAGGGGTTGATTTCCTAAAGGTAAAAAGCCTGTGCATTTTGGAAATTGCATTTGCCCTCTGCAAGAGCAGTTGCTCCCAAGCTTTATTAAATGTGAAGCAGCTCTGCTGACTTCCATCATCCAATCATGTGCAAGCAAAAATGTTTTTTTTTTTTCTTTTACTTGCACAGGATTGGGTACTCTTTGCAAAGTCAAGCTTTTAAATAATTTCTGATGCTCTGGAGCAATTGCACTTGCAGAGGGCAACTGCCCTCTGCAAAGTGCACAGACTATTTGCTTTTCTCAAATCAACCCCATAGTCTTTTCGACCTGTACCTGCCTACTCCCAAACAAAATGGCGTTTTTGAATCAAAAGACATAGGCAAGAATGTAAGGTAAACCAAAAAGTATTTATTTGATAAACAAAAAAATTAGGAAGGCAACACTGGACACACTTTTAGAATCTGGGAAGCCTTTCGTCCCCCAGGACACACATCAAGTTTGAGGACAAGAAAATAGGTATCTTGCGACTATAGGGAGCACAGGGAGCACAGTCAGAACAGACAGAAACCAGGCAATCACTTTCGACTCTTCCGTGTAGCCTTCCCTCCACGCTTCTCTGCAGCCTTCCCTCCACGCTTCTCTGCAGCCTTCCCTCCACGCTTCTCTGCAGCCTTCCTCGGAGGTTGTGCCTCTGGTGGTGTACTTGGGGCAGGAGGAGGAGGAGGAGGAGGAGTAGGAGTGCCTTCATCTGCTATATATGTGGTAGCAGTAAGCTCCCCTCTCAAGCCCTTCTGGTAAGCCTGGAAAAATAGACCCTCACAGAGGAGGCGTTGGCCCTTTTCCAACTCCTGTAATCTGCAGGCTATATAGGTGCCATACGCCTCCTCTGCATTGGGAGGTTTACTCAGGATCAGGCTTGCTTCCCGTATGAGGTCTAGGGATTCCTGCTCTGTTGCAGTCATTCTCCTGGGCCTTTTGTGTAGAATGCGGAGGGGAGGCACCTGGCACTCCGTGCGGCTTCTACTTGGCCCAGCCACAGCCTCCTCCTCTCTCCCACTGGGCAAGGCCTCCTCCTCTCTCTCACTGGGCAAGGCCTCCTCCTGGCTGAGGTCATCCTGGGTAAAAAAAAGGGACATAGTTGTAATTTTCTGTTATGCAATCACACACAATTTTCAGCTCCTAACTTTCAAAGATAATTACACAAAATAGTAAAGGCTATCTATTTGACCACACCATTATTTCAGATGATCAACAAGATCTGAAGTTACGTATATATTTGGCCACTACTGTCTAGTGATATGTCTACATATTACTCTTTGTGCAGAAGTGATTTTTGATGAAGCACTTTCAAAATGAACACCTTAACATCATTAATAACATTTACACAATCCCAAAATCTTCAAAAAAGTATACCTGGCTGAAGCTGAGCGCATCCACTTCATCTATGGTGAAAAGGCCCAGTTCATCCTGGGACTCCTCAGCTGGGGTGGAGGTGGATGGAAGGCTGGATGGAAGGCTGGAGGGAAGGCTGGAGGGAAGGGTGGGGGGAAGGGTGGGGGGAAGGGTGGGGGGAAGGGTGGAAAGGGATTGCCTGGCTTCGGTCTGCTCATCCAGGAATCGCAGTTTGTGGTAATACCACAACTTGGGTACATAAACTTGGTCAGCTGCTGCCCCGGATCTGAGCGACTCCTGGATTTTTCTGTGTTCCCGCTTATACATATTACGCAAGATACCTATTTTCCTGTCCACAAACTTGAGGTCTGCCTGGGGGAGTCGAGTCTTCACAAACTCTAAAAGTGTGCCCAGTGTTGCCTTCCTAACATCACGATTATAATATTGGGGGTGTTTGACCTCCCAGAGGTTTTTCTTCTGCTCATATAGATCAATGAAATGGATCAAAAACTCTTCCTCTTTAAAGGGATTCATTATTTCTGCAAGACAAGACACAAGATCAAAACTTAAATGTCAGTCCCAAATCTCAGGATTAGTTTGTGTTGTAATCTAGGGGACACACACGGGGACACACACAACACACACACACACACACACACACACACACACACACACACACACTCTTTAATCTTACCTTAGTTTCTGACGCTCGCTACTTCCGCACGGACATACGTTGGCCATCGTACTAGCTTTATATACACTGCGCATGTGTCATGCTCCGCCTGCGTCGCCCGCCCCTGACGTTCGTGATTACGATTTGGCCCCGCCCCTTCACTCTTCGTTGCGCAGTGGGAGTAGATAGCAAAAGATGGCGGAGCGATTAAGTGGAAGTAGCGCGGAGGAAAGCCCGGAGCCCCAAACATCCACATCCCGGAGGAGATATAAGGCCACCAACATGGCTTTTGAAGAGATGGTGGAGATGGTGTCCATATTAAGAAGGGAGGACTACGATGGCAAAAAAGGACCGTACACACGACCCAATATGAGGAAGGACAAAATAATGTCCTCAGTTGTCACCGCTCTGGAAGATAAATTTGGTACAAAACGTTCGAAAGAACAATTGCGGAAGCGGTGGTCTGACATCAAAAGTCGGGAGCCAGAACAATATTGGCGAATAAAGAAGCTGCTGAAAAAAAGTAAGTACTTGTGTTTTACTATTGAGATACAGAACTTGCATGCTGATCCTTATTTTTGGCGGTTTTTCTGCATCGTTCGTAAATACCGTTCTTTGGAATAGATCGGATACTTTATAAAGTGACGTTATTTTTTCGCCAAATACGATGGGACAGGGTTGGACATACATTTATGGCTTGATAATTTGGGGAATTCCCACAATGAGTTGATGTGGTGTAGATGTGTTTGAAAATATAATGCTTCATCAAAAATGATTCAGTATAATGTAGGGACAGGACACAGCAGCTGTTTCCACATCTGGACTCACGAGCACTATAGTTAGTGGGAATGATTTAGCAGTCCCACTATTGTTCTTCGATTTTATTTTTTGAAATATTTAATTGGAATATTATTCCGTACGTTTTTTGGCTCTGCGTAACTTCTGCATACTTTCAGCTATTAAAACCATTCAACTATTAAAATGTTCGTCTCTTTGAGCTGATGTGTGGTCATTTTCAACTTTTTTACTACCATGTATACTTTATTAAATAATCAGTTTTTTTTCTCTTTTTTAAACATTGAATTCAATGGGAGCATGCTTGAAATCCTCAAATTCTTCTTCCGCTCCCAAAAGTTTCAGCTCCTTCATACTTTCACCTAGAGACACCAAACAAACTTTACAATGTTCACTAAATATTCATCTATCTGGCTATATCTTTTCAGTTTGATATTTTTATAATTTTTGGAGAAAAAGCTTTTTGTTTAGAGGTCATTTCGTGTAATTTTAGACATTAATCAGAGTGTACTGTGTTTGTTTTGTTGCCATGGTTACCAAAGCTTCTGTTATACACAGGGGGGGAGGTGGCCGGAGCATCTCAGCTCTGATTACAGAGCCCGGGGGAGGGGACAGACACACCATGTACTGATTTATAATAGAGGAATATGATGGGGCAGTTTTGATGGCGGCCATTTTAGCCATTTAGCTATTCAGCATTCCCCCGCATTTTGCTAAGGAAATGCATTTTCTAGTGTACTATGTGACCATAACTAAATTTTTGAGGGGTAATACACATAGGAGATCATTGAGGTGTCAGCATCTGTGAAACTTGCCCAAAAATATGCATTCTTTCTAATTGTTGTTCAGAGGTAATGTTCATCCTGTCTTCAACATTTATTATGATGCAAAATTGGCAAAAAAATCATAACCAACATTTTACTTTCTTTATTAAAAAATAAAAGATCAGTGTGTTTTAACTTTACCTTTTTTTATAATCTCATAGGGGAGAAAAGACTCAGACAACAGTCCAAGGATCTCAGGACCCCCCCAAGTCACCAGCCTGAGGTCCAAGATACCCCAAGCCCCAGCCCAAGACCACGCCCACCCGACGACCTTGAGGAAGGAGAGGTGGAGGAAGTGTGCGAGGTTTCAAGCCCACCAAGTGAGTGACTGACACCCCAGCTTGAGTTACTGTATTTTGGCGTGCATATTGTAAACCTTGTTTTTATTCACTCGTTTTAGGTGAGTTTCTGGTTGTGGAAGGCCAAGCGGCAGAGCACTTCACCACAGACAGTGCGCAAAGACTAATAGGCCAGATAATGCTGTGGAATGGCCACATAGATCAAATGCGTGAACAAATTCACAGCATGAAACTTCGCCTGGACTCCATGCAACAGGAAATGAAGAACATGATTGATGTTTTGGGCAGAATATAATCACGTTTGGCCTAAAAACATCAATCATGTTCTTCATTTCCTTGGGAAGTTATTTTGTTTTTAAAAAAATTTTTGCAAGTTTTGGGGTATACCCAAATTTACATTGTGTGATGCACACGGTGTGTCATCATGTGCTATCTTCCATCATGGGTTAGCAATGTACTTGTTTTGTGTTTGCAAACCCTTCATCCTGAAAAATCTTGGGTGGTGAGAGCAACCAAAAATGGGATTGCACACACAAAACATGTACATTGCTCTCCCATGATAGGAGATAGCACATGTTGACTTGACCCTTTAGTAAAGCTCAATTTTGATCATCTTATAAATGAGCAATTTCTGCAAGGGTGACATTACATGCACCGTTCTTGAAATATTGAACTTTGTAAGTTTTAATGTATTGTAAGTTTTGTTTATAAAAACACTGTTGTGTATGTAAATGTTTTGAGATAAAGGTCTATATATTTTAGAAAAAATGGCTTGAATAATTTAGTAAAAGATAATTTTTTTACACAACGTAAAATATTTTTTGACAAAATAAAAAGAACAAAAAATTTAAAAAAATATGATACAAAATGCACCTTTCAATGTGCACCAAGTAAAATTTTTTTCCCTATACAATGTGTGTGGCTGTTTCTTGAAGTCAACATTTGGGGTTTGTTTTTGTGGGCCTGATTAACTAAAGCTAAATGCACTTGACACTACTACAAGTGCACTAGGAGACAGACATAACTTAAAGGTAAACAACAATAAAAACAAGATATTTAGATAAACAAATTTTATTTGTTATTTTTGAAAAAAAATTATAGCTGTTGCTGAATAGCAATGGCCCCCCGACCATTAAAATAATTCACATAACGGTCACGCACTTGACGTGCGGTTCGGGGGGCCAAGCCAATACGGCCAATTTCTAGGCCTGTGAAATTGCTACTAGCCTCTTCCAGTCTGGGCTCAGGCCCAACAGAGGATAGATATGTAGCTGAATGTCTCCTTAAAAAGTTATGCAAGATGCAGCAAGCAAGGATGACGTGGTTGATTTTATAGTCCGCCAAATTAATAGCCGTAAGAAAGATACGGAACCGGCTGGCCAGAATACCAAAGGCATTCTCCACAACCCTTCTTGCTCTGGCCAGCCGATAATTAAATACCCTCCTCTCAGGGGTGAGTGTCCTTTGGGGGAACGGCCTCATCAAGTTCTCACAGAGAGCAAATGCTTCATCAGCAATAAAAACTGAGGGGAGTCCATCCACATTATCGTCATCAGGTGGCAATTCCAGGCCACCGGTCTGGAGACGATAGCACAGCTCGGTCTGTGCAAAGACTCCTCCATCAGACATCCGGCCGTTCTTCCCCACATCCACAAACATAAACTCCAAATGTGCCGAGACCACCGCCATCAAAACTACACTATGGAACCCCTTGTAGTTAAAGAAATATGACCCCGAATGCGGTGGTGGCACAATCCGGACGTGCTTCCCGTCAATCGCCCCTACACAGTTGGGAAAGTCCCAACGGTCAGCGAACTGGGAGGCCACAGTCTGCCATTCCTGTGGACTTGTAGGAAACTGTGGAGTGCAAAAAAAATAAGATAAGGACTTTAATAAAAAAATTGTATATCAGATTACACCAAAACATTAGTAAACAACAGCAGTCAAATATTATGAATATGTGTGTTTGTAATTGAAATGTTGAAAAACATAAGGCACACTTATAAGATTACTCACCCCCTATGATGGCCCATTGATACATTTGAATGTGGGGGGAGGGGTTCTAATTAGGTTAACAAACACACCTGACTGGCTGAAACATTTGTGGGGTGGGGGAGGGGTTCTAATTAGGTTAACAAACACACCTGACTGGCTGAAACATTTGTGGGGTGGGGGAGGGGTTCTAATTAGGTTAACAAACACACCTGACTGGCTGAAACATTTGTGGGGTGGGGGAGGGGTTCTAATTAGGTTAACAAACACACATGACTGGCTGAAACATTTGTGGGGTGGGGGAGGGGTTCTAATTAGGTTAACAAACACACCTGACTGGCTGAAACATTTGTGGGGTGGGGGAGGGGTTCTAATTAGGTTAACAAACACACCTGACTGGCTGAAACATTTGTGGGGTGGGGGAGGGGTTCTAATTAGGTTAACAAACACACATGACTGGCTGAAACATTTGTGGGGTGGGGGAGGGGTTCTAATTAGGTTAACAAACACACCTGACTGGCTCAAACATTTGTGGGGTGGGGGAGGGACAAACAAGACAATGGAGCAGACAATATACATTGTTCAATGGACTATAGGCTAGAGATAAAAATGGACCCAGCATTGCATGGTGGGGAGGTTAATGAAAGAAATTATGCATGTATAGGGCAATAACTGATTAAAATAGGCATGCACAAAGATAAAGGGGACATTCACAGCAGATTGAAAGCATGGCAATTAGGTAAAGAGGACAGTTCTACAATACATCAAAAAACAGTTAATACATATCATGTAATGTTAAAGGATAAAACTTACCTTCATATATTCCTTCTGCAGGACCTGAATAATAGCAGAACAGGTCTCTGGGATTATGATCCCCAGAGCCTGGGGGGAGATGCCTGTCGAGAACTTTAAGTCCTGAAGACTTCTCCCTGTCGCCAAGTAACGTAACGTGGCAACTAGCCTCTGCTCCGCACTGATGGCTTGCCTCATGCAGGTATCCTGCCTGCTGATATAGGGGGTCAGCATAGCCAAAAGACGCTCAAAGATGGGGTCCGTCATCCTGAGAAAATTCCTGAAATCATCAGGATTATTCTCACGGAGCTCACGGAGCAAAGGCATATGAGAGAACTGGTCACGCTGGCGCAACCAATTCTTGGTCCATGAACTCCTCCTCACCCTGTTCATGGACTGGACTCGGGTCAAAGTATTAACCCCAACACCAAGTCCCCACACAGCACGAACTCGAGAACGAGTACGTCCACTCGACATGGCTTCAAAACGGTCGGCTGCTCAAACTAACAAACTTATAACAAACGCACTGAAGAACAGCAAGGCCTATGAAGAACGACCTGAAAATCAGGAACGAGCGGAGCAGAACGGCCTGCAAGGCAGGTTACGAACTGACCAACACGCACTGAAAAGCAGATACAAACCTCACAAGCACAAACTGAACCGCAGAAAACGAACGAAATAAGCTGAAGTGTGAAAAGCGCGAATCGTCTCTAACCAAACTTCTACTAACACGAGATAAACACGAGATTAGCAGAAGGAGCCCAAAGGGTGCCGGAGTGGGGCTTGGACTTCCTTTTTATAGTCCCGTCGTACGTGCTATACGTCACCGCGTTCAAAACCAGCGGACTTTTGCAGTGACCGTGTGTGGCCAAGTCCGTCCGTTTTTAAGTCCGGCGCAAGGAGCAAACAAAGTCCGACGAAAAGTCCGCCGGGCAAAGTCCGCCGTAATGTCCGCTCGTGTGTACGCGGCATTAGGCCTAAAATGATTTTTTTAAATGTGTGCATAGAAATGCAAAAAATGGCACTGGCAGTGAAAGGGTTAAGGCTCAGCGCTGAATCTCATCAGGTACAGTCTCAACATTTGTGTCTGGAATGCAGTTTGTGTCTGTAATTGCATGAGTTTCTACCTAAAAAACAAAACAAAACTCCAGTAGATTTTATACTTTTAAAAATTCTAATAAAAAAAAATTACCTCCAGTATATTAATTGACAGCGGACTAAACTGTATGTGTATAATTTTATGAATGTGATAGAGTGTACTTTGTGCTACATAAATATGATGAATTCATTAATTAGATTCATGATGTTTATTCAATATGGGATATAGCTTACAAATATCACTTCTGCGCTGTTCAGCACACTCAATAGATAGGTTTCCTGTAGTTGAAGTTCATGAACTAGTCTCTGTTTTGCAGACAAATAAAGGAGGCACAAGACTGGCTGGTGCACCAGAAAAGCAAGTTGTCATCTCAAGATACAATCCAGAAACTGTCCTGGGAACCTTCTAGGTATGTCATACTATCCCTCCATGCAGCTATTTTGCTCACTAGTAGATTGCTGCAATTGTAAGCTTAAGTGAAGTGAAGTTGGCTTCTTTTGATCAACAGGATATATATGAACAGAGGGGGAATTAAAGTTTGCCACCCATCACTTGATTTTCGCTTGTTCATCCTGCGTTCTGAACAAGAGAAAAGCAATTGATTCCCCATCCACACTGAATAGGGTCAATGGCGGAATCTCCACTGCCAGCTATTGCATTCAGCAACCGCAGCAAATGTGACTGCCTGAATGCACTGCCAAACAGTGACTGCATCTGATAGTTACTGTTATGGCTGGTATTTTTCCACCTGGCTCAGTCAGTTTTTAACCACTTGACCTCCGGAAGATTTACCCCCTTCTTTACCAAGCCATTTTTCATCTTTCAGCGCTGTCACACTTTGAATGACAATTGCACAATCATGCTACACGGTACCCATATGAAATTTTTATCATTGTATGTTAGTGCAAATAAAAAAAGTATCACGGACAGTACTCAATTTTCTATATCATTTCACACAAATAGATCATTTTTTTGGTGGTATTTAATAACTGCTGGGTTTTTTTATTTTTTACAAAAAAAAAACAAAAAGCGAAAATAAAAAAAACCTGTTTCTGTCAGTAATTTTTCTCCTTCACTGATGTGCGCTGATTAGGCTGCATTGATGGGCACTGATAGGCTGCACTAATGAGGTGGCACTTATGGACACTGATTAGGTGGCACTAATATGCCGCACTTATGGGCAATGATATGTGGCACTGATGAGCACTGATAGGCGGCATTGATGGGTGGCACTGATAGGTGACACTGGTGGGCACTGATAGGCGGCATTGATGGGTGGCATTGATGGGCACTGAAAGCCAGCACTGACTGGCATCACTGATGGACACTGACACTGGTGGGCACTAATTGCTGGCACTGGTGGCACTTTATTGTAATCAGGGCACTGATGATCAGTGCCCTGATTACCTGTCTTGCTGTCCCCTGCGAGGAGATGCCAATGATCGTCTCTCCTCACCACACACTCGATCACATGGTTAAATAGCAGCGTCATCGGCTCTTTACAGAGATCAGGGTCGCGCCATGTCCTAGCAACACAGCGCGACCACGATCACCGCATAGAGCGAGAGCCGCACCGCCCTGCTGTCATTTGATGGTGGGCGGGCAGCAGGTGGTTAAAGTATTTGTTACCCTTAAAAAAATTTGATTCTGTTCCTTTAAAGCATGTTATATAGCGCAGTGCTTGTGCTGTGTAATTTGGCTTCCTGTATCACCTGAAATACCTGGCTGATCCTGCCTGGCTATGCCCCCCCCCCAGCCGTAAACTGACCACGGCATATCATGGCTGCAGAGCCCTGATACCATGGTCAGTTTGCAGGCCTCCGTCAGCCGCTGTATCTCCTGTCCTCCTCTGTCCTCTCTCCCCCCTCCCTCCCTGCCTGTCAGCTCCATGTCTATGCACCATCCTCTCTGTTTATTAATGTAAAGTGGTCCAGTGTCTGTGTTTTATAAAAATAAATGCAGCTATATACCTGTTTACAGAGCGCAGATCGGTGCTCACGTGACCCATCGCCTCTCTCCTCCTCCCCTCCTGACTTACGTCAGCTGGGGATCCTAGGCCCCACTCGCTGCAGCTGTCAGACCGAGATACGGCGGGTCACGTGAGCACCGATCGGCGTTCTGTAAACAGGTATATATATAGCTGCATTGTGCATAGTGGGTTAACAACCACTTTAGTGGATATAAAGGGAAGTGTAGGTGTGGCGCTGTTCTAAAAAAGAAAGTGTTTTGTAAAAACGAATGTGTTACACCCTCTGCAGTGCTTCGAAGCAAAATGTGATTGGTGAGAAAATGTCAAAAAATTGTAGGTGCCTGTGTGTATACACTCCTGACAGGGTGTGATACCATAAACCAATGTGCAAGTTGTTATCCTATAATGGCTAAACTCACCTCAAAAGAGGGAATGTTATATAGATATGAGCATGAATGGTAAAGAAAACAGATGTATTATCCTCTAATATCCACGTCCGAATTTGCAGTAGAGGAAGTGAATATGCATAAAGGGAACTCCAGTAGTGCCTTTCTTGTAATATTGCTGAATCTTCTATATAAAAAAAACAGTGTTGGGGTAAAGCTAATGTTCAATGATTAACCACTTGAGCCCCGGACCATTATGCTGCCTAAGGACCAGAGGTCTTTTTCCAATTTGGCACTGCGTCGCTTTAACTGCTAATTGCGCGGTCATGCAATGCTGTACCCAAACGAAATTTGCGTCCTTTTCTTCCCACAAATAGAGCTTTCTTTTGATGGTATTTGATCACCTCTGCGGTTTTTATTTTTTGCGCTATAAATGGAAAAAGACCGAAAATTTTGAAAAAAAATGATATTTTCTACTTTTTGTTATAAAAAAAATCCAATAAACTCAATTTTAGTCATACATTTAGGCCAAAATGTATTCGGCCACATGTTTTTGGTAAAAAAAATGTCAATAAGCGTATATTTATTGGTTTGCGCAAAAGTTATAGCGTCTACAAACTAGGGTACATTTTCTGTAATTTACACAGCTTTTAGTTTATGACTGCCTATGTCATTTCTTGAGGTGCTAAAATGGCAGGGCAGTACAAAACCCCCCCAAATGACCCCATTGTGGAAAGTAGACACCCCAAGGAAATTGCTGAGAGGCATGTTGAACCCATTGAATATTTATTTTTTTGTCCCAAGTGATTGAATAATGACAAAAAAAAAAAAAAATATTTACAAAAAGTTGTCACTAAATGATATATTGCTCACACAGGCCATGGGCCTATGTGGAATTGCACCCCAAAATACATTCTGCTGCTTCTCCTGAATATGGGGATACCACATGTGTGGGACTTTTTGGGAGCCTAGCCGCGTACGGGGCCCCGAAATCCAATCACCGCCTTCAGGATTTCTAAGGGCGTAAATTTATGATTTCACTCTTTACTGCCTATCACAGTTTCGGAGGCCATGGAATGCCCAGGTGGCACAAAACCCCCCCAAATGACCCCATTTTGGAAAGTAGACACCCCAAGCTATTTCCAGAGAGGCATATTGAGTCCATGGAATATTTTATATTTTGACACAAGTTGCGGGAAAGTGACACATTTTTTTTTTTTTTTTGCACAAAGTTGTCACTAAATGATATATTGCTCACACAGGCCATGGGCATATGTGGAATTGCACCCCAAAATACATTTAGCTACTTCTCCTGAGTACGGGGATACCACATGTGTGGGGCTTTTTGGGAGCCTAGCCGTGTACGGGACCCCGAAAACCAATCACCGCCTTCAGGATTTCTAAGGGTGAAAATTTTTGATTTCACTCTTCACTGCCTATCACAGTTTCGGAGGCCATGGAATGCCCAGGTGGCACAAAACCCCCCAAATGACCTTATTTTGGAAAGTAGACACCCCAAGCTATTTGCTGAGAGGCATGGTGAGTATTTTGCAGCTCTCATTTGTTTTTGAAAATGAAGAAAGACAAGAAAAAACTTTTTTTTTTTTCTTTTTTCAATTTTCAAAACTTTGTGACAAAAAGTGAGGTCTGCAAAATACTCACTATACCTCTCATCAAATAGCTTGGGGTGTCTACTTTCCAAAATGGGGTCATTTGGGGGGGGTTTGTGCCACCTGGGCATTCCATGGTCTCCGAAACTGTGATAAGCAGTCAAGAGAGAAATCAAAAATTCACGCCCTTAGAAAGCCTGAAGGCGGTGCTTGGTTTTCGGGGTTCCGTACGCGGCTAGGCTCCCAAAAAGTCTCACACATGTGGTATCCCCGTACTCAGGAGAAGCAGCAGAATGTATTTTGGGGTATAATTTCACATATTCCCATGGCATGTTTGAGCAATATATCATTTAGTGACAATTTTGTGCAAAAAAAAAAAAAAATTGTCTCTTTCCCGCAACTTGTGTCGCAATATAAAATATTCCATGGACTCGACATGCCTCTCAGCAAATAGCTTGGGGTGTCTACTTTCCAAAATGGGGTCATTTGGGGGGGTTTTGAACTGTCCTGGCATTTTATGCACAACATTTAGAAGCTTATGTCACACATCACCCACTCTTCTAACCACTTGAAGACAAAGCCCTTTCTGACACTTATTGTTTACATGAAAAAGTTTTTTTTTTTTGCAAGAAAATTACTTTGAACCCCCAAACATTATATATTTTTTTTAAAGCAAATGCCCTACAGATTTAAATGGTGGGTGTTTCATTTTTTTTTTTCACACAGTATTTGCGCAGCGATTTTTCAAACGCATTTTTTGGGGAAAAAACACACTTTTTTAAATTTTAATGCACTAAAACACACTATATTGCCCAAATGTTTGATGAAATAAAAAAGATGATCTTAGGCCGAGTACATGGATACCAAACATGACATGCTTTACAATTGCGCACAAACGTGCAGTGGCAACAAAATAAATACATTTTTAAAAGCCTTTAAAAGCCTTTACAGGTTACCACTTTAGATTTACAGAGGAGGTCTACTGCAAAAATTACTGCCCTCGATCTAACCTTCGCGGTGATACCTCACATGCATGGTGCAATTGCTGTTTACGTTTGACGACAGACCGCCGCTTGCGTTCGCCTTAGTGCGAGAGCAGGGGGCGACAGGGGTGCTTTTTTTTTTTTTTTCTTTATTATTTTTTTGCTTTTTTTTAAACTGTTCCTTTCATTTTTATTTTTTTTTAATCATTTTTATTGTTATCTCGGGGAATGTAAATATCCCCTATGATAGCAATAGGTAGTGACAGGTACTCTTTTTTGAAAAAATTGGGGTCTATTAGACCCTAGATCTCTCCTCTGCCCTCAAAGCATCTGACCACACCAAGATCGGTGTGATAAAATGCTTCCCCAATTTCCCAATGGCGCTATTTACATCCAGCGAAATCTAAGTCATAAAATGCTCGTAGCTTCCGGTTTCTTAGGCCATAGAGATGTTTGGAGCCACTCTGGTCTCTGATCAGCTCTATGGTCAGCTGGCTGAATCACCGGCTGCATTTTCAGGTTCCTTGTTGAGACAGGAGAGCCAGAGAAAAACACGGAAGACGGTGGGGGGGGGGCATTCCCTCCCACGGCTTGTAAAAGCAGTCTAGAGGCTAATTAGCCGCTAGGATTGCTTTTACATGAAAGCCGACCGCTGGCTGAAAAGAATGATACCAAGATGATACCTAAACCTGCAGGCATCATTCTGGTATAACCACTCAAAGTTGTGAATGGCGTACCTGAAGACAAAAAAATGGTTAACAATAAAGCACAGTAAACGGTAAAGTATAAAAAATTGCATACCTGAAAAGCAAACATGATAAAACATAATAACAATAAAACATTGCAGAATAGAATACAGTAAAAAAGAGCAGAACAATAGAGAGAATAGAGAGAGAGAGAACAATAAAACGACAACTATTTTTTTTTATTTTATATATATATATATATATATATATTTTTTTTTTTACACTTTTTTTGTAACTAACTTTTATAACTGTAACCGGTTCCAGGTTCGGGTCTCTCAAAATGCGATGGCATCTTGGGAGACCCTGTGAAAGTGCGCCTAGTCTGTGCAATGCTGTACCCTACGCTAATACTCAACTAGTGCATGGTAGCGTTCAAAACATTCACCAATGCAAAGACCAGGATTGTCAGGACAGGAGGGACAATAATAGCGGGTGTCACGCCTATACCCGCGCTTGCTGCAGACACAATATCTTTTTTGGGGGCGTTCGCTGGGTAGGGGTACTCGGGAGGACATAAAGAAAATGCCTCTCATGCAGCCGACTGCATTTGGTTGGGGATGTGAATGGGGGAAGTACGGGCGCTGCAGAAGCGGTGGGTTCCCAATTAGGATTGGCGAATGCAGTAGGAAGGGCACTATGGGCACGACGGGCCTGTGTTTGTCTTTTTGGTGGCAGCGGGACACTACTTGTGCTTGCCACCTCACCAGCTTGAACTGCACTTATGGGACTCGCCACGTCACCAAGTGTTACTGCAGTGCTGGTTTGACTACGACCGGGGTGTACTAGGCCGCTGGCGCTTGCCAGTTCACCAAAACGCTACCAAAAAATCTGTTGGCGATCGCAGGGATCAGGCCAGACTCTGCGAACGCTGCAGTTATGCGTTTTAGTCTTTTGTAAGTGACAGTGATCGATCGATACTGCACTTGGGTGGGCTGGGCTGGGCCGGGCGGAGGGGCAAAACGCAGGTGCTAGCAGGTATCTGGGCTGATCCCGCTAACACTGCGTTTGTGAGAACCCTAAACTGCTGGGGATGCTAGTATAGATCTGATCGGATCAGATATTGATCCGTTCAGATACTATACCACTAAGGGTGGTGTACAGTGCGTGCGTGGGTGTTAGCGGTACTGGCGCTAACCTGACGCTGCCTGAGGCTGGTGCTTGCCAGTTCACCAAAATACTACCAAAAAAACTGTTAGCGATCGCAGGGATCAGGCCTGACTCTGCGAACGCTGCAGTTATGCATTTAGTGTTTTGTAAGTGTCAGTGATCGATCGATACTGCACTTGGGTGGGCTGGGCCGGGCGGAGGGGCAAAACGCAGGTGCTAGCGGGTATCTGGGCTGATTCCGCTAACACTGCGTTTTTGGGAACCCTAAACTGCTGGGGACACTAGTATAGATCTGATCGGATCAGATATTGATCCGTTCAGATACTATACCACTAAGGGAGGCGTATGCTGCGTGCGTGGGTGTTAGCGGTACTGGCGCTAACCTGACCCTGCCTGGGGCTGGTGCTTGCCAGTTCACCAAAATACTACCAAAAAAACTGTTAGCGATCGCAGGGATCAGGCCTGACTCTGCGAACGCTGCAGTTATGCGTTTAGTCTTTTGTAAGTGACAGTGATCGATCGATACTGCACTTGGGTGGGCTGGGCTGGGCCGGGCGGAGGGGCAAAACGCAGGTGCTAGCAGGTATCTGGGCTGATCCCGCTAACACTGCGTTTTTGGGAACCCTAAACTGCTGGGGACGCTAGTATAGATCTGATCGGATCAGATATTGATGCGTTCAGATACTATACCACTAAGGGAGGTGTATGCTGCGTGCGTGGGTGTTAGCGGTACTGGCGCTAATCTGACGCTGCCTGGGGCGACGCATATCACCGCCGGGCGATCAGGGGGCTAAACCTTTATTCGGTAATAAACGGCGGGTGCCCTGACACTATAAAAAATAAACAAACTAACCAGCGTCAACCGTAACGGTTATACGGTGATCAGTGGTGAAAGGGTTAACTAGGGGGCAATCAAGGGGTTAAAACATTTATTCGGTAGTATATGGGGGTCCCTGACGCTATAAAACGCTGACGGCGAACCTAAATATTTATGTCCCTAACTAGCGTCACCAGCGACACTAATACAGCGATCAGAAAAATGATCGCTTAGTGACACTGGTGACAGGGGGTGATCAAGGGGTTAAAACTTTATTAGGGGGGGTTAGGGGGGTACCCTAGACCTAAAGGGGGGTAACAGTAACTGTCCCAACACTGTAACTGTCACAAACTGACACTATGCAGTAATCAGAAAAAAAAAAAAAAAACTGCTGGTGTCAGTTTGTGACAGGGGGGGGGGGGGGGGGGTGATTGGGGGGGGGATCGGGGGGCGATCGGGGGGGGGGGATCGGGGTGTTTTGTGTGCCTGGCATGTTCTACTGTTTGTGTGTGTGTTGGTGCACTCACATTGATGTCTTCTCTCCTCGGGCCGGAATGGAAATTACCGAGCCGAGGAGAGATGACATCATTTCCTTTGCTGCTGTTTAGCATACAGCAGCAAAGGAATGATTCGATTGGCCGGCGGCGATCGCGAGGGGGGGGCCACGAACGGATGGTCTCCCCCTCACCACCGATCGCCGCTGGACAAACGAAGACCGCCTCGGGCACCGGAGAGGGGTCCGATCGGACCCCCCACCCGCGGAAGGCAAATCACGTACCCTGTACGTGATTTTGCCTGTCCGTGCCACTTTGCCGACGTACATCGGCGTGAGGCGGTCGTCAAGTGGTTAATGTTAATAAGCGAATGGATGAATAAAATAAATCTGTCTGAATTGTGTTACACCCTTTTGCAGCTGGTTGACAATATAAATGGGAATGCCTGGGTAATCTTCCTGTAATGTCAATTAAGATGAGGATCTGACTTGGAGGCAACTGCCATTAAAGTCTATGGGCACAAGTCGGATAGACGTCACCTTGAAGTAGTACAGGAACCTTTTCTAAAGTCAGAGCAATTTCAGTAGTGCTAATTAAGGCAGCTCTTATTGACTAAATGGGATTTGACATGTCACACGACTTAGGGTCTCACAAGTCGGTTCCCAAGTCCCAGCAGTGTGAACCAAGCCTAATGCCCCGTACACACGGTTGGATTTTCCGACAGAATATGTGTGATAGGACCTTGTTGTCGGAAATTCCGACCGTGTGTGGGCTCCATCACACATTTTCCATCGGATTTTCCGACACACAAAGTTTGAGAGCAGGATATAAAATTTTCCGACAACAAAATCCGTTGTCGGAAATTCCGATCGTGTGTATAAGAGTACAAAGTGCCACGCATGCTCAGAATAAATTAAGAGACGAAAGCTATTGGCTACTGCCCCGTTTATAGTCCCGACGTACGTGTTTTACATCACCGCGTTCAGAAGGATCGGATTTTCCGACAACTTTGTGTGACCGTGTGTATGAAAAACAAGTTTGAGCCAACATCCGTCGGAAAAAATCCATGGATTTTGTTGTCGGAATGTCCGATCAATGTCCGACTGTGTGTACAGGGCATTAGACAGCATTACTGTATTCAGGCAGCCATGCGTGCCGTGGATGCTGAAAGCAATACCTGGCAGTGGAGATTCCTCCATCCACACTGGTTTTCAAGACACGGAAATGTTTTTTTTGAAAGTCTAGCTGTGTATGGCTAGCTAAGCAAAATATATGTAAATACATTGGTGGCTTCTCAGGCGTATTTATGAACTCAGCAATTCTATTTTCATATTTCTATCATTGGGTCTTGAGTACACAGGTGTGGCTCTTTTGCATTTCACATGCATTTGAAGCACAATCAAATACACGTTAGCAGATTCTTAGTCCTGAGGCCAAGTTTGACCTGCTTTGTGCCCCTTTTCTGGTCACAGCCGGTCTAATTGTTAGGCATTTGTGTTGAAGGCAAAGTCAGCACTCAATAGCAGCACCTGTGTACACATGCCCTAAGTATACGGAGGTTGTACACATGCCCTAAGTATACAGAGGTTGTACACATGCCCTAAGTATACGGAGGTTGTACACATGCCCTAAGTATACGGAGGTTGTACACATGCCCTAAGTATACAGAGGTTGTACACATGCCCTAAGTATACGGAGGTTGTACACATGCCCTAAGTATACGTAGGTTGTACACATGCCCTAAGTATACGGAGGTTGTACACATGCCCTAAGTATACGGAGGTTGTACACATGCCCTAAGTATACAGAGGTTGTACACATGCCCTAAGTATAAGGAGGTTGTACACATGCCTTAAGTATACGGAGGTTGTACACATGCCCTAAGTATACGGAGGTTGTACACATGCCCTAAGTATACGGAGGTTGTACACATGCCCTAAGTATACGGAGGTTGTACACATGCCCTAAGTATAAGGAGGTTGTACACATGCCTTAAGTATACGGAGGTTGTACACATGCCCTAAGTATACGGAGGTTGTACACATGCCCTAAGTATACGGAGGTTGTACACATGCCCTAAGTATACGGAGGTTGTGCACATGCCCTAAGTATACAGAGGTTGTACACATGCCCTAAGTATACGGAGGTTGTACACATGCCCTAAGTATACGGAGGTTGTACACATGCCCTAAGTATACGGAGGTTGTACACATGCCCTAAGTATACGGAGGTTGTACACATGCCCCAAGTATACGGAGGTTGTACACATGCCCTAAGTATACAGAGGTTGTACACATGCCCTAAGTATACGGAGGTTGTGCACATGCCCTAAGTATACAGAGGTTGTGCACATGCCCTAAGTATACGGAGGTTGTGCACATGCCCTAAGTATACAGAGGTTGTGCACATGCCCTAAGTATACGGAGGTTGTGCACATGCCCTAAGTATACGGAGGTTGTACACATGCCCTACGTATACGGAGGTTTGCAGGGTCTTATTTATACAACATGCTGCCCTAGATACTCCTGAATGATGATATCCCTTTGTACTTGCCGATTCCCCATGTCTTGTGATAATTGTAGTAAAAACTTCTGCTAGAATGCGCTATTAGGGGTAAGGCGGGGTCTGCTTTATATTCCCAATACATTTTATGTCATAACTGTATACATCTCCAGAGATGTTGAAGAGGGAAATAAAATTAGGGAAAACATAAGGCTTTATGTTGCCCCTCTAAATCTGCTGCCAGAGGCACTGGCCCACAGATGCTGTTGTGGAAAACATTTCTCTAAAATAGAGTGATTGAGTTATTAAAGGTGTAGGTGCCCTTAAGTCACATAGATAGAAAATAATTCGAAAGAAAGTTCGTTTCACGATTAAGATCTGTCAAACACCATCATTGTATAGAATTGGTAACGACATTAATGGTAAATTTATTTAATTTAGATATTTTAATTGTGGATCAATCACATGCTCAGCAGAAATGACGTAAGGGCCAATTCACACCACATGCAGTCCAGTACATTTTTTTTCTGCATCAAAAACGCATGGGAAGTAGGTTATATGGTTTCTAATAGCATAGTTTACACCAGTGCAGTCAGTTCCAGGGCTTTCCAGTTCCAGAAAAAAAGTAAAACATGCTGCATTTTTCCTGCACTGGACTGTACTGGAATGCAGTAAAATGCATCAAAAACACACTGGAATGCACTGGAACGCATAAAAAATTCACTGAACCCTCAGTATAGTGAAGAAAAAAAAACAGGAAAAAAGAAGAAAAAAAGCACCTGGAATGCATCTGGAAACGCATCAAAAAAAGCACTGGAACGCCTTAAAAACAGGGATGCAGAAATGCATCCGGAACGCTCCCACTCTAAACTGTGTTTATTTTGCGAGCTAACATAGAGCAGCTAACAAAGTTCCCGTGCGCGATACATCTGTCGTTTGAGCCGTCGTTCCATTAGCACATTAGGTACTTATTTTCTAGCTATGGATGCTCAAAAGAAGAGGAAAGTGCTGGCATTTTGCAATACAGGGACAATGGTTTCAGGTTTAGTCATTTTATTTCCAATAAGCATATTGGAGATCACACTTCCTTAAAACTGCAATATTTTTTGTTTCCCTGTGTGAACGAAATTTCTGCAAATAGAACGATCATTCTTTTAGTTGCTTGTAATACAGGGTAACATTTTCACATGCACATACGCTGTAATTTTTTTCAAACTGTTTACGATCGATTTCACCACTGTTGTTTAGAAAATCATTTGATAACGCAACAAAATTCCGACATGATGGATCATTCTTTTGCATAAAACTTTGCATTTCGAGAATCAAAACGAGCCCACTAACATTTCGAAAGTCAAACGATTTGGCTTATCGAATGTTTTTTTCAAACTATTTTCTATCCATGTATGGCCAGCTTTAGAAAAGTGTATGCTTAGTTGGTTTGCTAATAGGGCACGCCTCTGGTCACTTTGCATACCCATACATATGCGAGGGAAAAAAACAAAAAACAAGATTTGCATATGATAGGATGATTACAGTAAGCCCAACTTCACCTAATTTACTAAAGCCGGCCATACATGGATCCGTTGTTTTTGATCAGCCAGTCAGACAATCAGAATTCACTTTTCAATAATCTGACTGCGATAAATTCAAATCTGGTTACATCTAATATAATCATATTATTTATATAAAAACAGTGCAGCGCTAAATGATAAGATGATAAATAAATGAATGGAAATTTCAGTCATATGATCTCATACATGATCTCAAAACAATATATGATAATAAATCCAAATGCATGCTAATAAAAAATGTAGATAAATGTCCATAAAAATAGGCATGATAAACAAAAGTCCTTTCTTTCATCATATTTTTTTTTTTTTTACAAAAGTTTTATTGGAATCTTAGTAAAACAGAGTTGGTACAAAGCAGATGTTCACGTGCAATAAAATGAAATTGTACAATATATCACAAACAGAGGAGTTATTTGAGTAACATTGTCTAGGAGATATGACTAAGGGGATTACAGTAGTGATGGATACACTAGTATACACAAGTTAGGAGAGGTCTAAAAAATGAAGGAGGACCCCAATATAACCATTTTTTGTTGAAAATATGCATATTGTCATGGAGAGTATGATAGATTCTTTCAGTGAGTTTCATCATTTCCATTCTGGATAATACTTGTGACCAGATGAGGTTAGTTGACTTCCAATTTAAAGCAATCATCCAATGTATGGCGCTAAACAATGAGTGTATTTGTCTATTACAAGGAGTGGGGATATTCGGGATAGAGGCAAACAGGAGACTTACTGTGGGTGTAAGTTCATTTGTTTGGTCTGAAACTTCCTTAATCTTATCATTTGCAGCTTGCCAGATCGGTTTTAGGAACTTACAGCTCCAGAATATGTGTACCAGAGTCCCTTGTTCTGAGCAATCTCTAAAACAATTCGGAGAGGTTGTAGGGTAGAAATCGTGGATTTTTTGAGGGGTTAGATACCATCTAGTTAGTAGTTTTATTGGTGTTTCTCTAACTGAGATAGCACGGTTGCTCTTGCAGAGGTTATCTATCATAATTTCCCAAGATGGGGTTGTGAAGGTGCAGTTTAGGTCAGATTCCCAATGAAGCATAGGTCCAGATTTCTCTGGGAGGGAGAGTCTATTTATACGACTGTATAATAGGGAAATTATACCTCTAGCACGTGGGGAGTTAATAAAAATGTGCTCAAAAATTGTATATGGGGGCTGTAATGAGAGTGTATCGTCATCTTCAAAGAATTTTCTAATTTGAGTATATCTAGGGAGTTCTGAATTTGGGAGTCCTTATTGAAGTTGGAAGTGTTCGAACGTGGGGAACTTCAGGTCTTTGACAAGGGATCTAAGAGTGGTTAGTTTATTGTTAATCCACATTATAAAGGAGCTGCAATCATTATATGCCTGTGTAAATCTAGGATCGCCTAGAAATGAGGCTAAGGGGGGGGGGGGGGGCTTCTGAAGAAAGTTTAAAAGTATTTTTGTGTTTAAGCCATAGTTGGAGAGAGTGTGCGACTATTATATTTTGTTTAAGTACTTTACAGTGAGAGTTTGTATCTGACCATAGGAGACCCTGGAAGGAATAATGGAAAGATCAAGATATATTCAAAGGATAACCATTGTATAAAATCTATTTGGGTAGACCATTGTGCTAGCTGTGAGAATCTGGCTGCTAAAAAGTATTGCCAGATGTTTGGTAATCCCAAGCCTCCTTTAATTTGTGGTCTATGCATCAGGGCGTAACTGAATCTGGGTTTTTTATCTGACCATATGAATTTATTAATTTCCCTTTGAAGGGCATCTTCAAGCAAGCTTTTATAAGTATATTCTCATTGTATATTTTTCAACAGACAGACCTCTGAAGAAGACCTTGAAATATATAGGTTGAAACGCGCCAGGTCCTTTTTTTTCCAATATTGATAATATCTATATGATGTTGTTATGGAAAATTATGTCTGTATAAATGCGTGTCTGCCTCTACTAGTTTTGTAAACACTCTATATCAGAGCTCATTTTTTTAACAATCCTTGTGTAATTTTATTCTTTGTATAATAAACATTATTCCTTTTATACAACATTGGTCTAATATTTCAAACCCCGCTGCCTAAAAACCCCACCTGGGGAAATCCTTTTACTATTTTTTGCCTTCATAATAGGGGTGAGCAGCAATTTTTTCCCCTCCCCCAACTGTGTCTCCTTCTTGCCAGTTTAACATTTGGGTGGTTAAACACCCCTTTCCCCTTTTGACACATGGGAGGTAAAAACATGAGCTCCATATGTCGCTTGATGGTATTTATACTGTATAAGGTACAATTCTTATAAATATGAGTAATTTTCAGGGAGATGTGTGGGCCAATCTCATGCTAGGCTATGAGACGGATTTTGAACAGGGTGATCGGGTTAAAACTTTGATCTCATCCCTTGTTCAGAAATTGAATAAAGTGCTGGAGAAAAAATCAGCACTTTTTTGGCATGTAAAATCGCTAGATAGATATATGAAAGAAAATATTAATCCCTTGGGACTGCGAATCCAGGTTTTTCCCAACCTAGATCAAACGAGCACTGATCTAAAAAAAGAATGGGAGGCCAATCTCAATGCATGCTCCAGGGAAATGATGGCTATTCTCATTCGAGAATATGGCAAACAAATAGTATTGTTGGATGTAGAAATCAACAACATAGAAACAGCTTTAAAACCCTTTACACAGCATGCCCTATACTTGGAGCTGCAAAAAAATCTCAGAGAGGGCCTGGCCTGTCAACCCATAATAGGGGTATCCTACAGAAAAAAGAATCTAAGTTCTGGAGGGACAAAACGGTGTTCACAGAAGGACGAGCATACAAATGGAATGCTCATATCCCAAGAAATCAAAACACTAAACAACACGTACCACAACAGCAATTTAGAAATATGAACAACATGCCAACACAGAAAGATAAATCTGGTTCTGGTCAGAACCAAAAAATACAACCTAAGGGACGGGGAAAATTCAAGAGAAATCGAAACAATGGAGGTTCCCCCGAACAAGACAGGAAAAAACGTACTGTTGATACATCAGTGGAGAATGGGTATAATGCTTCCATACACGATCAACCGACACCCCCTATTCTTAGACCTGATATGCCTACAATAGGAACGAGTGAAACGGATCTGGTTTCCTCCAATATTTCAATTAACACCATTCATACGAGCCAAACAACAGGACGTCTGAAACCTGGATCTCAGAGTCCTTTAAACCCGATACGGGGACTCCCCTTACCCCAGACAAACAGGGGAGTAGGGAATTTGGACGCATATGTCACGAGGGTACAACAGAATCCCTCAGCGTGATTAATTTGTCGTCCTACCCCCTATCCCCATTGGAACAAAGTCTTGTTGCAACATGAACAGAGGTGGATACACAAACTGAATGCCACCTCTTTTCCGGGGTTGAATGAGGCTATTTCATTCGCCCCATTTTTAAGGGGGTTTGTGTCCGGAAAAACCCAATAGACCCCCCCTCCTGGTAAAAAACCATTCCCTTGTTCAACATAGGCCCCCATTGCTTGCTTTTGTTTGATATCCATCCCCTCCCCCCTTTGTAGGTATACATGCAATTTTATACATGCGATTTTAACCACTTCAATACCAGGCACTTAGACACCTTCCCGCCCAGCCCAATTTTCAGCTTTCAGCGCTGTCACAATTTGAATGACAATTGCGCGGTCATGCTACACTATACCCAAACAAATTTTTTATCATTTTGTTCCCACAAATAGAGCTTTCTTTTGGTGGTATTTGATCACCTCTGGGGTTTTTATTTTTTGCGCAACAAATAAAAAAAGACCGAAAATTTTGAAAAAAAACACGTTTTTCTTTGTTTCTGTTAAAAATTTTTGTAAATGAGTACGTTTTCTTCTTCAATGACGGGCACTGATATGGCTGCACTGACGGGCACTGATACGGCGGCACTGATGGGCACCGATGAGGTGGCACCAATGAGGTGGCACTGATGAGGTGGCACTGACGGGCACTGATGATGGGCACTGATAGGCGGCACTGATGCGCACTGATAGGTGGCACTAATGGGCACTGATAGGTGGCACTGGTAGGTGGCACTGATGGGCACTGATAGGTGGCACGATGGGCACTGATAGGCGGCAATGTTGGGCACTCGTAGGTGGCATTGATGGGCACTCGTAGGTGGCGTTGATGGGTAGTTATGGGTGGCACTGATAGTTGGCACAGATAGGCACGGATGGGCACTGATAGGTGGGCACAGATGGGCACAGATGGGCACTGACAGGTGGCACCGATGGACACTGATGGGTGGCACTGATGATACTAATTGATGGCAGTGATGCCCCTAAGTGTGGCATTGCTGGGCATCACTGCAACATAATTGTGCCAATCAGTGCCCATTTGTGGGCACTGATTGGCACAGATTTGGCACTGACTGGGCACATGTGGATGGCCATGGGGTACATACCTGGCCATCCACATGTTTCCCTTCCCTGGTGGTCCTAGTGGCGATCCCTGGTGGTCCAGTGTGGTGATCTGCGGGGGGGCTGCGCTGATAAACAATCAGCGCAGACCCCCCCTGCCAGGAGAGCCGCCGATCGGCTCTCCTCTACTTGCGTCTGTCAGACGCGAGTGAGGAAGAGCCGATCAACGGCTCTTCCTATTGACAGCGTGATCAGCCGTGATTGGACACGGCTGATCACGTGGTAAAGAGCCTCCGCCGGAGGCTCTTTACCAAGATCGGTGTAGCGGTGTGTCAGACTGACACACCGGTCCACCGATCGCCGCGATGCGCGCCCCCGGGGGCGCGCTGCGGCATGTTATCCTGAAGGACGTCATATGACACCCAGTCAGGATAACTGAACCACCGCCCGGCCGTCATAGGCCGGGCGGGAAGTGGTTAAACAATGTGTTCGCATGTAAATCCCATATTGACACATTGACACATATATGGGCATCTTTTCCATCCCCCCCCCCCCCCCCCTGTGTCTTAGGACATACTTATTTCTTATAGTCACTTTTATTATTACCTTTATTATATATATATATATATATATTTTTTTTTTTCCCTTATTGAGACATGTGAAATTTTTTCCTACATATATGGATACTTCATGTGCCAATAGACCTAGAATGAATGCATTATGAGCCTGGGTTAATTTGCCCACAAATGTTAAAAACCATCAGTTCCCTATATGCATATATGCACATGTGCATGTGTGCATATGTGTGTATATGCTTATCCTTGTAGACCATTATATGCCTCTTTCTTTTTGCTTGCACCCCCCCCCCCCTTTGGGACTTGGCGGCTCTGTTGTCGCGGCCTCTGGGCCGGGGCTGGCCATTTTGATGTGTCTTCCCGGCAAGGGGGGGCCGCCTTTGGTTTTGGCTCCTCCCCCCCCCCTTTCCCCATCGGACATCCGGGCTGGTTCTGGTTGTCGCGTCGGGGATATTTTCTCCCTTGCCGGCGGAGTTCGGGGACACCCTCGGATGCTCCCGGTCACTGCACATGCACGGAGACCCGTGCATGCCATGTGACGCGGGCGCGTTACGTGATTACGGCGAGGATGACATCAGGGACGGGGCTTCGGCTCGTCCCGAACGCCGGGGAGATCACACAGGGCTGCCCTATTGGCGGCTATGCCCTCCACAGTGTTCCCACTGATTGGAGTGGTGAGGGGAGGCGTTCACACCTGCGGGGAATTCCTTCTTAATTGATATACGCCCATAAATAAGGATACATATATGCTCTCACAGCACAAACACTGGCAATTTCTCTCTCTGGGTGGTTTGACTCTCTTGCAGCTCTCACTTGGTAAGTACATCTTTTCAGCATTGTGTCTCTGCACTGTTTCAGCCCTGAATGAAACGATCAGTTTATCATACTGATCTTATATACATAATGAATGCCTGATACCATATACAATGTTACTTTCCTTGCATATTTTTAGACTGTCAACTCTGTTTGGATGAGCGTCCACTGAGCCTGACAAACCCTGTGGCCAATCCCGGGTCGGGTCACATTTGGGACTAAATGTAAAGGGCAGTACAGTGCACTTTCACATTTTGCTTGCACATTAATATAAGGTAATGCACTGTCCATTATCAATATATTTCTTATCACACCAAGTTTTATCACGCTTTTTGCGGGCACCCTCACCTATTTTCAGTTTTTTATTTTTCACATCTCTGCTCACTTACTTATATTTGAGTTACCTACTTGGTATACACGCTCTATCTATTTCTCCTTGTTACACAGCACATACAATATAATATATATGCTGCACACATAGTCTCCTATCATCTCTTAAATTCCCAGCACACAAACACCCCCATGCCTTTTTATTCACTTCTAATTTCATCTGATCAATTCATTTGAATTTGATCACCATCACTTGGTTTCCTCGTTTTGAATTTTTACCTTGGTATTTCTGTCACCCATATGCACAATCTACTTATTTCCAAATATATATATCCAATACTATTTAAATACAGTCTGTATATGAGGTATGTGTATAGACTGATATTCTCACTTCTCTACCTTTTACTTTTTTACCTTCTTACTTAATTAAGCATATACTTCTTAATACAATGTTTTTGATATATATTATAAGTATGTTTCTCAAAAATGCTCTTTTTGGGCTTCTGCTGCAGGTGTTTGCCTTCCCCCCGACCGACTATGTGGTCCGGGTGGGGGGTGATCTTCAGTGTGACTTCTCGTAAGCCACATCACTGGCTTCTGCCCCGACACCGGTGGCTGCGTTGGTGGAGGCAGTATAGGACCTCTCGGGGGGGGGGAGTGAGCAGGCATTTTTGATTTTAAGGGGCCTCTCTTATAGGAAGTTTTTCGCTTATGGGACACGCACTATTGGGTAGCTATGCTATATGGAATACGATATGTTTCTTTTGGTATATGCAACCAAGCTTTTATAAGTATATTCTCATTGTATATTTTTCAACAGACAGACCCCTGAAGAAGACCTTGAAATATATAGGTTGAAACGCTTCAGGTCCTTTTTTTTTCAATATTGATAATATCTATATGATGTTGTTATGGAAAATTATGTCTGTATAAATGCGTGTCTGCCTCTACTAGTTTTGTAAACACTCTATATCTGAGCTCATTTTTTTAACAATCCTTGTGTAAATTTATTCTTTGTATAATAAACATTATTCCTTTTATACAACATTGGTCTAATATTTCAAACCCCGCTGCCTAAAAACCCCACCTGGGGAAATCCTTTTCCTATTTTTTGCCTTTGAAGGGCATCTAACCTTATTTTGGAGATATTGACCGGGAGTGCTCTAAAGAAGTAGAAGTGCATCATCAGCGTATAAACTCAGTTTGAATTCCTTATGACCTTTAGTGTAGCTCTTAATGTTGATGTTATTTCTTATTGATTGGGCGAGGGGTTCTATTGCTAACGCAAAAAGTAGTGGGGATAGCGGGCAGCCCTGTCTGGTTCCTCTACTCAGCGGAAAAAAATTTGAGTTGTTACCTGGTATTTTGATTCTCATTTGGGGGGTGTGATATAGGGCATTGAAACCATGTATAAATTTCTCTGATATACCAAATTTAGGAAGTAGGTGGTTTAGGTATGTCCAATTTACAAGATCGAACGCCTTGTGTATGTCAAGGCTTAATAGGCATATTTGATGAGAGTGTAAATTAGCATCTTGGACAATATATTATCTATAATTTGCCTGCGATGAAGCCCGTTTGGTCAGTATGAATCAATGATGAGACAACTCCGGCTAATCCGTCTGCTAGGATTCTACCGAATATTTTTAGGTCATTTTTAAGGAAAGAAATAGGGCGGAAATTTTGTGGTATGATCTTTATGTGGTTTATGGATAAGGGATAGATTAGCTAATAACCTGTAATCAGGAAAGTGATTACCTTGCAGAATATAGTTGAACAGTTTCGTTAGTTTGGGGGTTAATAGGTAATAATTTTTTGTAATAGGAGGTGGTGAATCCATCTGGGCCTGGGGCAGTGGATGATTTTAAAGATTATTTAATTATATTATTAATCTCAAGGTCTGTACATGGTTCGTTAAGGGTGGCAATTTGCTGGCTAGATAGCGAAGGGAGTTGTAAGCCATCCAGCCAGCTGAATGAAGATGTTGTGGGGTGTGTTTGTGGGCCAGAAAGGAGATTTTTATAAAAGTTTGAGAATATCTCTAGAACCTCTTGTGGGTGGGTAACCAAATTACCTCTATGGTTTCTTAATTTGTAAACATGGAGTGGATTTTGGCCTTGATTTAGTTACTATGAAGTATGTATTTTGCTTTTGAAAATCTGAGGGATATTTTTATGTTCGTTGAGAGGATTGAGTCTAATTCTTGGCGTTTGGTTTGAATCTGGTAAGGTAAATCTTGGGATGGGGTTTGACTTAATTTGATGTAGAGGTTATCTAGGTCTTTAGTAAGACGTTTAATGTCAGATAGTCTGATTTTGTTTTTATTAGAGGTGATGTTAATTAACTGTCCCCTCATGACTGCTTTATGGGCAGGCCATAGTGAAGAGGGAGATATTCTTTCTGTAGAGTTGTGTGTGAAGTATTCTTCTAATTGTGTGGTGATCTGTTGTGTGATTAAGGGGTCTGTTAGTAATGAATCATTTAGGCACCAGCTAAAAGGGGTAGGGGCTAAGCCTATGTGAGAAGTATCAAAGGTGATATTTTGATGGTCTGACCATGGGCATGTGTGGATAAAGGCCTTAGAGGAGTTAACTAATAGCATAGGGGTGCAATAGATGTAGTCCAAACGTGAATAAAAATCGTGCGGGAACTAGTAGTATGTGTAAGCTTTAATTCCTACATTATGAGCTCTCCAAGAATCAATTAATTGAAATTTATTAAGGGAGCGATTAATAGATTTGGTAAAAGCTTTTGAGGAGGGTACTACTCTACTTCTGTCCAGGGCAGTGTGTGCTGCTAGATTGAAGTCTTCACCTAAAATTGTGTGTGTGGAATTATGGTAGTCTAAGATATCAAAACATTTGGAGAAGAATATGTGTGAATGTTGAATATGTGAATATTGTGATTCGTTCGGTGCATATAATAAGGTAATTGTTAGGGGTTTATTGTTTATCAATCCTTTTATAATTATAAAGCGGCTGTCCATATCTTTATATATCTCCTGTACATCAAAAACAACGGAATTTTGGATAAATATGGCTACACCGCGCGCTTTACTGGAAAATGTGGTATAATAAATTTGGTTATATGTCTTATCAAAGTATTTAGGATGATTAGTGGTTGAGAAATGGGTCTCTTGTAATAGTAATATATCAGCTCCCAGTCTCTTATAGTGTCTGAAAGCTTTTTTTCTTTTATTTGGGGGGTGGAATCCCTGGACATTATGAGAAAATATTTTGAGACCCATCACTCAACCTGAAAAGGGGTGTCGGCTAAATTAAGTGTGGGTGTCTTGAAATCAGGTGGGAATATATAGGGTCTAACCCGTATTTGGTGTAGGGTGTACTTAAAGGTGTTATTATGAAACCCAGGATTACCAGTTAGAATTTGTGGAACACATTGTACAAGAGAGTAGCAGTGTACCAATAGCATAAAGATATTTGAAGAGATAGTCATCAAAACAACTCTACTGGCATGTGTTGGTGACTTATATCTTCCTTAGCATAATAACTGAAAATTATGGGCCAAAGTGGCCAAAAAATACAGAAATAGAATAACTCGGGGGGTCATGTGACAATCTGTGAGACCCCATCTGGAATATGCAGTTCAGTTTTGGGCACCAGTTCTCAAAAAGGATATCGGGGAACTGGAGAAAGTGCAGAGAAGGGCAACCAAACTGATAAGAGGCATGGGGGAGCTCAGCTATGAGGAAAGATTAGAGGAACTGAATTTGTTCACTCTTGAGAAGAGGAGAATAAGGGGGGATATGATCAACATGTTCAAATATATAAGGGGTCCATATAGTGAACTTGGTGTTGAGTTTTTCACTTTACGGTCAACACAGAGGACAAGGGGGCACTCTTTACGACTGGAGGAAAAGAGATTTCATCTCCAAATACGGAAAGGTTTTTTTCACAGTAAGAGCTGTGAAAATGTGGAATAGACTCCCTCCAGAGGTGGTTCTGGCCAGCTCAGTAGATTGCTTTAAGAAAGGCCTGGATACTTTCCTAAATGTACATAATATAACTGGGTACTAACATTTATAGGTAAAGTTGATCCAGGGAACATCCGATTGCCTCTTGGGGGATCAGGAAGGAATTTTTTCCCCTGCTGTAGCAAATTGGAGCGTGCTCTGCTGGGGTTTTTTGCCTTCCTCTGGATCAACTGTGGGTATAGTATTGGGTATATTGGATTGTACGATATTTTTTATTTTATTTTTTTATTTTTTTTTATGGTTGAACTGGATGGACTTGTGTCTTTTTTCAACCTGACTAACTATGTAACTATGTAACTATATATGCAACCACAAAAAGCAAAAATGAGGACACATCAGTCCTCTGCCCACCAAGCGGGCCTAGGATACCGACCTTGAGGTAAAAGGGCGATATCTGGCTCCAAGAGTGGGTAGGGGGACAATCAAGCTGCGGCGGATGAGCAAAGCTATATGTGACACTAGAAAAAGAAACAAATTTTGTGCATGTTGATGCAACAATTCAATATAAAACTGCGAAGAAAGGTATTATATATAAATGTGAGATCAGTACAGTATACATATATTATCTGAGGACCCGTAGAGGGTAGGAAGAACGGGGGAATAAAAATAACAAAAAAAAAAAATAATGTAAAAAAAAAGGGTGGGGAAGGGGCCCAAAAAAAGACCCCCTTACATAGCTGGGGATAAAAATACCTATAAGAGTCTTTGTATAAGCTAGTATATCATCATAGGATAATAGTCTCTGGAAGGGAGACACTTAAACCATGGGGATTGAATAAAACAATTGTTCAGATTGCTGAAAAGCTATTATATTTAGCCAGTTCAGGGGCAAAGTATTAATCAAAAACGTGAGTTCTGTCAATATATATCAGACCAGATGTCAGGTATTAAGGCCATTACTATACTGGCAAAAAAAACAAAAACAAAAAAAAACACATAAAAATTATTTTCTTTCCTCTATTTCTATCTATTTTCATTTTTCTTCTCCTCTCTCCTCGGCAATCTTCATACTTCTTTAAAACGTTCTCTCAATGAGAGAGGACAGGCGTAAGCTGGAAATTTATGGTGCATGGTCCTGGAAAGATTGGTGCCATCTTCTCTGGTCATGTTGGTTGCGTCTGGAGGCTGCAGTGGTCCAAATTTGTAATGATCTAGGGGTGGAGGGGGGTCTAGAAGGTGGCTCTGGATCCAGCAAGCCCAATTTGACTAACAGATCTTTGCCTTCAATAATGTTGAATACTGTGTATGTTGTGCCATTATGCATAACAGAAAGTTTGAAAGGGAATCCCCACCTGTATTTTATTCTCGCTGTCTGTAGTATGGAGGTCACTTCTTTCATTCTGCGTCTCCTATCCAATGTGGCAAGGGAGATATCAGGGTAAATCTGGATTCTGTGACTTTCAAATTCAATGTTAGGAGTATTTCTTGATGCACGCATGATACCTTCTTTAGTAAGGAAATCCTTCATACACATAATCACATCACGGGGGGGGGGGGGGGGGTAATCTGGGGTAGGTTTAGGGCGCAGGGCTCTATGGATTCTATCACAGGTGAATGCTGTGGGAGCTTTATCAGGTACAAGCTTGTGGAAGATTTTGGTTACTGCTGGGATAAGATCTGTAACAGATTCAGGGATCCCACGCAATCTGATATTATTTCTGCGATTAGGATTGTCCAAATCTTCGATCTGAGCCTGCATGTATGAAAAGTTGTCAGCCAGTATTTCATAGTCCTTCCTTAGGTCATTGTGAGCCAGTGAAAGTTTGTCATGTTTTGTCTCAAGTATATCTCTTCTGCTTCCTATAGCAGCAATCTCCTAGGACAGTATGTTAGTTGATTTGTTCAGTTCTAGCTGAATCTTATCCACTAATTTATCATATATAGAAGATAGGCTAGCCTGCTTTAGATAATGGAGTATTGTACTCACAGTCTCTTTGTGTGTTGGCTTGTTCCGGCGTGGAGCTGCATGAGGCCGCCGGGGGGCCAGCGCCATTTTGAGACATCCTTGTAGTGCCTTTCCTGGTGTTGAGAAGAAAATTTGTAAGTGAGTGCTGGGAGCGGCGACCTTGCGCCTTTTTGCCCGACGGAATGCACAACACTTTCCCACAAGGGTGTTTGATATTGTAGGTGGATTTGTGGATCGTTTAGCCCCAGGAATGGGGCTTGGCTGTCCGGGTCAGACGGAGCTCTGTCTAAGCACGTCCGCTCCGCATCGCGATGCGCATGCGCCCCCCCATCATATTTATTTTTATGGACATTTATCTACAGTCTACATTTTTTATTAGCATGCATTTGAATTTATTATCATATATTGTTTTGAGATCATGTATGGGATCATATGACTGAAATTTTAATTCATTCATTCATTCATTCATTTATTTATCATCTTATCCTTTAGTGCTGCACTGTTTTTATATAATTAATTTTGAGTCTGTATCTTGGCTTTTGAGTGCTGGCAGCAAAAATTATTTTCTTTTCTCTAGCGCAGTGTTATCTTTCTATTATCTTATTGGAATAATCATATCATTACTGAGTTACCTATTCCCTGCCATCAATAAGAAAAATGCCTGCAAGCTCCCTGATTTCATGTAATGCCTAGGCATTGATCACATGGCATCTCCGGCTGTTTCATGCGATTGTAAACTATAGAGTCTATGAATTTTAAGATTTTTTTTTGTTCCATATGCTAAAACATGATCCTTGTGTTGGGCATGCAAATGATAGATGTATTAAACACAGATAAATTGTTAAGACTTAAGCTGGCCATACACCCACAGATTTATTTATTTAGCCTTCAGCCTGTAGATTTAACCACTTCAGCCCCTGAAGGTTTTACCCCCTTCCTGACCAGAGCACTTTTTACAATTTGGCACTGCGTCGCTTTAACTGCTAATTGCGCGGTCATGCAATATTGTACCCAAACAAAATTTGTATCCTTTTCTTCCCACAAATAGAGCTTTCTTTTGATGGTATTTGATCACCTCTGCGGTTTTTATTTTTTGCGCTATAAACGGAAAAAGACTGAAACTTTTGAAAAAAAATATTTTCAACTTTTTGTTATAAAAAAAAAATCCAATAAACTCAATTTTAGTCATACATTTAGGCATAAATGTATTCAGCCACATGTCTTTGGTTAAAAAAAAAGTCAATAAGCGTCTATTTATTGGTTTGCGCAAAAGTTATAGCGTCTACAATACAGGGGTACATTTTCTGGAATTTACACAGCTTTTAGTTTATGACTGCCTATCTCATTTCTTGAGGTGCTAAAATGGCAGGGCAGTACAACCCCCCCCCCCCCCAAATGACCCCATTTTGGAAAGTAGACACCCCAAGGAAATTGCTGAGAGGCATGTTGAGCCCATTGAATATTTTATTTTTTTGACCCAAGTGATTGAATAATGACAAAAAAATATATATTTTACAAAAAGTTGTCACTAAATGATATATTGCTCACACATGCCATGGGCATATGTGGAATTACACCCCAAAATACATTTTGCTGCTTCTCCTGAGTACGGGGATACCACATGTGTGGGACTTTTTGGGAGCCTAACCGCGTACGGGGCCCCAGAAAACCAATCACCGCCTTCAGGATTTCTAAGGGCGTAAATTTTTGATCTCACTCCTCACTACCTATCACAGTTTTGAAGGCCATAAAATGCCAAGATGGCACAACCCCCCCCCCCCCCACCCCCAAATGACCCCATTTTGGAAAGTAGACACCCCAAGCTATTTGTTGAGAGGCATGTTGAGTCCATGGAATATTTTATATTTTGCCACAAGTTGCAGGAAAATGACAGACTTTTTTTTTTTGCACAAAGTTGTCACTTAATGATATATTGCTCAAACATGCCATGGGAATATGTGGAATTGCACCCCAAAATACATTCTGCTGCTTCTCCTGAGTATGAGGATACCACATGTGTGGGACTTCTTGGGTGCCTAGCCGCGTACGGGGCCCCGAAATCCAAGCACCGCCTTCAGGATTTCTAAGGGCGCAAATTTTTGATTTAACACCTCACCACCTATCACAGTTTTGAAGGCCATAAAATGCTAAGATGGCACAACCCCCCCCCCCAAATGACCCCATTTTGGAAAGTAGACACCCCAAGCTATTTGCTGAGAGGCATGTTGAGTCCATGGAATATTTTATATTTTGCCCCAAGTTGCGGTAAAATGACAAACTTTTTTTTTTTTTTCACAAAGTTGTCACTAAATGATATATTGCTCACACAGGCCATGAGCATATGTGGAATTGCACCCCAAAAAAACATTCTGCTGCTTCTCCTGAGTACGGGGATACCACATGTGTGAGACTTCTTGGGAACCTATCCGCGTATGGGGCCCCCTTCAGGATTTCTAAGGGCGTAAATTTTTGATTTCACTCCTCACTACCTATCACAGTTTTGAAGGCCATAAAATGCTAAGATGGCACAACCCCCCCCCCCCCCCCAAATGACCCCATTTTGGAAAGTAGACACCCCAAACTATTTGCTGGGAGGCATGGTGAGTATTTTGCAGCTCTCATTTGTTTTTGAAAATGAAGAAAGAAAAGAAAAATGTATTTTTTTTTCTTTTTTCAATTTTTAAAACTTTGTGACAAAAAGTGAGGTCTGCAAAATACTCACCATACCTCTCAGCAAATAGCTTGGGGTGTCTACTTTCCAAAATGGGGTCATTTGGGGGGGGGGGGGGGGGTTTGTGCCATCTGGGCATTCAATGGCCTCCGAAACTGTGATAGGCAGTGAGGAGTGAAATCAAAAATTTACGGCCTTAGAAACCCTGAAGGTGGTGCTTGGATTTCGGGGTCCCGTACGCAGATAGGCTCACAAAAAGTCCCACACATGTGGTATCCCCGTACTCAGGAGAAGCAGCAGAATGTATTTTGGGGTGTAATTTCACATATGCCCATGGCCTGTTTGAGCAATATATCAGATCCCCTGAAGAAGTCACGTGATCGGTGACGTCACGCGTAGGGACGGAATAGGCTTGTTTTCACTGTTTTTACTGCTGGAAGCATTACGAGCTCGCTGCTCGTAGGATAAAGGCTGTGATACCAAACTGCTCAATGTGAGTACTCTTTCTATATGTTTATGTAAATAAAGCGACCCCTTTGAAAACATACTTCACTATTGGGTACCTTGTCCTATATATTTTATATACATCTGAGATGTGGAGGAGGAGCTAAGACCCGCACTGTCCCAGGACCCCAGCTAGGACCATAGCCATATACACCCAGCTACCAATAGGATCTCGCAGAGTCGGCAAGCGTGGATATAAAGACGCAGTAGAGACCCAGGATCCTCTGGTTAAACAACTCATATGCGGTTGACCTAGCACCGCTAGGTAAGGGGCCATTACCTACACTAGCGCATGCTGCACGAAGAGGACACAGAGTGTTTTTTTGCATACCATCACCTCACTGTCATCTATTGCCGTTTTTTGAGCACTGTTTTTTTGTGCACCATTGATTAGATTTGTTCTTTGCACGTATTTGTTGGTTTCACTAATAGGACAGATATTTTCTTTGGACACTATATTATTTTTGGACACTAGCAATCGGATTGGATCATTACATTTATTTATTTGACCATCCACACCGGACTTTACACACCGCACTGGGTTCACCACTAGGATTTGGTGATTATTCCTTTTCTCCCTCCTGATTTATTTATTATTTACTATCCATTTAATTATTTATTTTCATTCATCCATGCACTTTATGATATGATATTTATCAGTCTGCATTATTGTACTCAAGTCACTAGAGCACCAGCACTTTGATATATTTGGTTGACAATACTCACCTATTTGATCAGATGATTTTAGACATATTTTTGATTGTTCATATCTATGTTTATCACTTTTTTGGTTCAACATATATTTAAATCACCTTTTCTTACTCCACAAGGTTTTTAGTTATTACACTAACTTATGCGATTTTAACACTCCAGTTTTATGCGATTTCTATATACGAATATTTATTCCATTTCGCTGATGCTTTTTCTTACATCATGAAGCTAGTAGTAAGTGACCATTTATAGAGACTCTCTGGTTAGCGCAGCACCCCCCCCCCCCCCCCTTTTTTTGGTTCAATATATCATTTAGTGACAACTTTGTGCAAAAAAAAAAAATTGTCTTTTTCCCGCAACTTGTGTCACAATATAAAATATTCCATGGACTCGACATGCCTCTCAGCAAATAGCTTGGGGTGTCTACTTTCCAAAATGGGGTCATTTGGGGGGGGTTTGAACTGTCCTGGCATTTTATGCACAACATTTAGAAGCTTATGTCACACATCACCCACTCTTCTAACCACTTGAAGACAAAGCCCTTTCTGACACGTTTTGTTTACATGACAAAATTTTTTTTTTTTCAAGAAAATTAGTTTGAACCCCCAAACATTATATTTATTTTTTTTAAGCAAAGGCCCTACAGATTAAAATGGTGGGTGTTTTTTTTTTTTGTTTTTTTTTCACACAGTATTTGCTCAGCGATTTTTCAAGCGCATTTTTTGGGGAAAAAACACACTTTTTTAAATTTTAATGCACTAAAACACACTATATTGCCCAAATGTTTGATGAAATAAAAAACATGATCTTAGGCCGAGTACATGGATGTCAAGCACGACATGCTTTAAAATTGCGCACAAACGTGCAGTGGCGACAAACTACATACATTTTTAAAAGCCTTTAAAAGCCTTTACAAATTACCACTTTAGATTTACAGAGGAGGTCTACTGCTAAAATTATTTACCTCGATCTGAACTTCGCAGTGATACCTCACATGCATGGTGCAATTGCTGTTTACATTTGACACCAGACCGACGCTTGCGTTCGCATTTGCGCGAGAGCTGGGGGGGGGGGGCAGGGGTGCTTTTTTTTTTTTTTTCTTTATTTTTTTTTTTGCTTTTTTATCTTATTTTTAAACTGTTCCTTTCATTTTTTTTTTTTCTTTTATCATTTTTATTGTTATCTCAGGGAATGTAAATATCCCCTATGCTAGCAATAGGTAGTGACAGGTACTCTTTTTTGAAAAAATTGGGGTCTATTAGACCCTAGATCTCTCCTCTGCCCTCAAAGCATCTGACCACACCAAGATCGGTGTGATAAAATGCTTTCCCAATTTCCCAATGGCGCTGTTTACATCCGGCAAAGTCATGAAATGCTCGTAGCTTCCGGTTTCTTAGGCCATAGAGATGTTTGGAGTCATTCTGGTCTCTGATCAGCTCTATGGTCAGCTGGCTGAATCCCCGGCTGCATTTTCGGGTTCCCTGTTGGGACAGGAGACGCAGAGAAAACCATGGAAGATAGTGTGGGGGGGGGACATTCCCTCCCGCTGCTTGTAAAAGCAGTCTAGAGGCTAATTAGAGGCTACATGAAAGCCGACCGCTGGCTGAAAAGAATGATACCAAGATGATACCTAAACCTGCAGGCATCATTCTGGTATAACCACTCAAAGTCCAGAAACATACCAGTACGTTGCTGGTCCTTGTTGGGCATATATTGTAATCTTTTTTTTCATGCAGCCTATGGGCTGAACGAAAAAAAAGATTGATCGGTGGGTATGCCCACCTTTAGAATACCTCCCTTCATCCACCCACTTCTAATGATGGGCATACATTTATATATGCCGAAGCATGGAGGCATCCGCCCCAAAAGTTAGGAGCAAATCACTCCTCCGCCCCTGCTGCCCCCATGCTTCGGCATATATGCTGAAGTATGTAACTGTGGTGGTGAAATCACCTCCGATGGTGCTGGAGTCATGGCTTTATGTATCGTGGGAGCAAACGCTGTTGCTGTTAAGATAAATAAATCCACGCTGCAACTGAATGGCGTACCTGCTAAGCAAATGATGGTCAACAATAAAACAAAGTAACATAACAGTATAACAGTAAGACTTACCATACCTGCAAAGCAAATACAAAAAAAAACATAGTAAAAAATAAAACATTTTTTAACGCAACCTGTGCCTAAAATATATATATGCCGAAGCATGGGAGCATCCCCCCGCAAAAGGTAGGAGCAAATCGCTCCTCCGCCCCTGCTGCCCTCATGCTTCGGCAAATATGCTCTTTTTTTAACTGTGGTGGTGAAATCACCTCCGACAGCACTGGAGTCACGGCTTTATGTATCGTGGGAGCAAACGCTGTTGCTGTCAAGATAAATAAATCCGCACTGCAGCTGAATGGAGTACCTGAAAACAAAAAACTGGTTAACAATAAAACACAGTGAACAGTATAGTATAAAAAAATTACATACCTGAAAAGCAAGCATGATAAAACATAATAACAATAAAACATTGCAGAATAGAATACAGTAAAAAAAGAGCAGAACAATAGAGAGAATAGAGAGAGAGAGAACAATAAATCGACAACTATTTTTGTTTTTTTTATTTTAGATTTTTTTGTGTATTTTTTTTTTTTTTTTACTTTTTTTTATAACTGTAACTTTTGTAACTGTAACCGGTCCCAGGTTTGGGTCTCTCAAAAATGCGATGGCATCTTGGGAGACCCTGTGAAAGTGTGCCTAGTCTGTGCAATGCTGTACCCTACGCTAAAACTCAACTAGTGTATGGTAGCGCTCAAAACATTCACCAATGCATAGACCAGGATTGTCAGGACAGGAGGGACAATAATAGCGGGTGTCACGCCTATATCCGCGTTTTCTGCAGACACGACATTTTCTTTGGGGGGCTCGTTGGGTAGGGGTACTCGGGAGGACATAAGGAAAACGCCTCTCATGCAGCTGGCTTACTGCATTTGGTTGGGGAAGGTGAGGTGGAGCACCGTCTGGAAACAGAAGGGCTCTGACGATCTCTTCCTGGAATTTAAGGAAGGATCCAGTCCGTCCTGAAGCTCTGTATAGCACATGAGCCTTCAGCAAAGCCAATTGAAATAAGTATACAGACCCTTTTTTTTACCAGCGTCTGGCCTTACGGGCAACTAGGTACGGCGCCAACAACTGGTCGTTGAGGTCCACCCCTCCCATATTTTGGTTATATTCGTGGACACAGAGGGGTTTCTACACAACACCAGTCGTGTCTGCATGAAGGGAGGTAAGAACGAAAATATTCTTATTATCCCTCCACTTCATAGCGAGCAAGTTATTATACTTCAAGCAGGCTCTCTCCCCCAGCCTAAGACAGGAATCTACAAGCCGCTGGGGAAAGTCCCGGCGATTAGGTCGCACGGTGCAAAATGCTCCAATCTGATGATCAAAAAGGTAACTAAAAAGTGGTACGCTCGTGTAATAATTGTCCACATATAAGTGGTACCCCTTTCCGAATACGGGTGACACCAAGTCCCACACTATCTTACCAGCGCTTCCTATGTAGTCAGGGCAGTTTGTCGGCTCTACGTGACTATCTTTGCCCTCGTAAACCATAAAACTACATGTATAGCCTGTGGCCCTGTCACAGAGCTTATACATCTTGACCCCGTATCTGGCACGCTTGCTGGGAAGGTACTGTTTGAATGACAAGCGGCCAGAAAACTTAATCAGGGACTCATCAACGTAGACAACTTGATGGGGAGTAAACAAGTCTGCAAAACATTGATTGAAGTGGTTTACAAAGGGCCGAATTTTGTAGAGCCGATCGTATCCAGGGTCTCCACGAGGACGACAGAGTTCATTGTTGTTAAGTGCATGAACCGCAAAATCTGCTCGTATCATGCCCTGGCCATGGAAGCAGAGAACACGGGCATATGGTGAATTGGGTCAGTGGACCAATATGACCGCAACTCACTCTTTTTGGTTATGCCCATGTTGAGGGAAAGGCCCAGAAAGATCTTAAATTTGGAAACCGTAATTGGTTTCCAATCTCTGGCAAGGGTCAGCTGGGGATTAGCAGTGATGAATTGACCAGCATACAAATTGCTTTGGTCCACAATAGATCTATAGAGATCTTCGGTGAAAAACAGCGAATAAAAATCAAGTGACTTAAAATCAACTGTTTCCACATGAATGCCGGGTTGGCCAGTGAATGGGGGAAGTACGGGCGCTGCAGAAGTGGTGGGTTCCCAATTCGGATAGGCGAATGCAGCAGGAAGGGCACTATGGGCACGACGGGCCTGTGTTCATCTTCTTGGTGGCAGCAGGACACTACTTGTGCTTGCCACCTCGCCAGCTTGAACTGCACTTATGGGACTCGCCACGTCACCACGTGATACTGCAGTGCTGGATGTACGACCAGGGTGTACTAGGCCGCTGCTGCTTGCCAGTTCACCAGAAGAAATAGCGGCGCTAGTACTTCTCTGCTCCATACGAGAGACCTGCAGTTCTCGGGGTCTGGTACGCCTGACCTTGGCAGGGACCACAACTCCGCCGTCAGAGCTATCTGTCATGGAGCCACTGTCCTCTACAGGTTCGTATTCTGAGCCTGAATCTGACAGATGAGTGACTTCCTCTTCAGTATCTGTCATGCTCAGAAACGTGTAGGCCTCTTCACTAGTGTACCTTCGATTTGCCATTTTGGGCTCTAAATTTAGGGGTACACTAGTGAGACTCACAGGCAAAAAAGCTCCTGACTGTTAGCGACTGATTCAAAACGCTACCAAAAAACTGTTAGCGATCGCAGGGATCAGGCCTGACTCTGCGAATGCTGCAGTTAGGTGTTTAGTGTTTTGTAAGTGACAGTGATCGATCGATACTGCACTTGAGTGGGCTGGGCGGAGGGGCAAAACGCAGTTACTAGGAGGTATCTGGGCTGATCCCGCTAACACTGCGTTTTTGGGAACCCTAAACTGCTGGGGACGCTAGTATAGATCTGATCAGATCAGATATTGATCCGTTCAAAGACTATGGGGGTCATTTACTATAACTCCAGGAAGTACTGGGCACTATGGCAAATAATAGAGCCCATTTTAGCCAAATGGAAACAAAACGGCGAATTTGCGCATGAAAATTTGCGATATAAGCGGGGAACAACTGTTTGTAAATTCTAAATTGCCGCTAATTAGCGCTTCCGCGTATATACAAATGCCAATTCTTATCAACTTGTTATATAGCACTGTACTGTAGCCATGATCCATGTATGTGAAAGAAACATTTTTATCAGAGATGTGCTCTAGTTCCCGTGCATCTATTGATTTATATTGCAATTAGTATTCCTAGTTTTTTTTCCTTCTTTTGCTAAGAAATGCAGTTCTGAATGATTATTACATAGTAATGTCTGCTATTCTGTAAAGTTACATGTATTAATCATTTAGGTTACCTATTTGTTGTATGTTGTTTTTTTTCATGTTTTTTGATTTATTATTTATTAATTTAGTTGACTATAAAGCAGTAATTATTTATGTTCATTCTTTAATAATACTACACTATTATGCAGGTCTTGTACTTAGCGGTCTGCTTGGATATCTCCACACCACTCATGGTATGAGTTCAAACAACAGCCAACCTACCATCCACCAGCTGTGTTTATTTTTTCAGTGCACAAGTGAATTAAAATAAACAAACAAATAAATGTAAACTGCCCTTTAGCTAGTGTGTGGTGTTTGGAATGTCACATCATATTATAATTGAATACTTACATACCATTGCATGCATTTAAAGAGTTAATACAATAAAAACTTTCACCATAAAGTGCATTGGCTACTTGGCAATCACCTATTTTCAGTGTATATATATATATATATATATATATTTGTGTTGCTTTGGCTAATTGGCTAACTGGCATTCTTCTTTTCCCACCAATGCAATTTTTTAGGATTTTTCTGTGGGATTTGAACCCATGAGTCTTTCAATACCTGAATGTTTGAAGGTAGAGGTGCTAACTGCTAGCCTATTGGGCTGAGCACAATTGTACATATAAAATACTTTTACTAGTGTTTGATGGTTTATATACCATACAATAAAGTTTATCAAATGTAAACTGCTTGTTAGCTAGTGTATGGTGTTTTGGAGATTCACACCATAATATTAGTGAAGACTTATTTATTTTTATTTAAGGTACTTCTATAGTGCCGTCAATTTACGAAGTGCTTTACATATACATTATACACTAATATGGGCCCCTACCCTCAAGGAGCTTACAATCTAAGGTCCCTAACTCACATTCATATACTAGGGCCAATTTAGACAGAAGCCAATTAACCTACCAGCATGTCTTTGGAGTGTGGGAGGAAACCGGAGTACCTGGAGGAAACCCACGCAGGCACAGGGAGAACATGCAAACTCCAGGCAGGTAGTCTTGTGGTGTGGTTGGGAATACGAACCAGCGACCCTTTTTACTGCTAGGTAGGGATGAGCCGACCCCCCCTCCCCTGTTCGGTTCGCACCAGAACATGTGAATAGGGAAAAAGTTTGTTCGAGCACACGAACAACGTTAAAGTCTATGGGGGTCATTTACTATAGCGCCAGGAAGTACTGGGCACTATGGCAAATAATAGCTCCCATTTTAGCCAAATAAAATTTCAGCAGGCGAATGCGCGAATGAAAAACTAGTGCCATTAGTGAGAAACACATGTTAGTAAATTCTAAACTGTCGCTAATTAGCGCTTCCGCGTATATGCAAATGCCAATTCCTACCAAGTTGTTATATAGTACTGCACTGTAACCATGATCCATGTATGTGAAAGAAACATTTTTATGGGAGATGTGCTCTACCTCGTGTGCATCTATTGATGTATGTTGCAATTAGTATTCCTAGTTTTTTCCTTCTTTTGCTAACTAATGTAGTTATGAATGATTATTACATAGTAATGTCTGCTATTCTGTAAAGTTACATGTATTAAACATTTAGGTTACCTATTTGTTGTATGTTGTTTTTTATTTTTTAATTTAGGTGACTATAAAGCGGTAATTATTTATATTCATTCTTTAATCATACTACACTATTATGCAGGTCTCATACTTAGCACAATGGCTTAGTAGTCTGCTCAGATGTCTCCACAGTACTCACGGTACAAGTTCAAATACCAGCCAACCTACCATCCCCCAGCTGTGTTTATTTTTTCAGTGCACAAGCGAATTAAAATGAACAAACAAAAAAATGTAATCTGCCCATTAGTTAGTGTGTGGTGTTTGGAATTTCACACCATAAGAGTATTGAATACTTACATATCATTGCATGCATTTGAAGAGTTAATATAATAGAATCAGCCAAATTTAAAGTGAATTGGCTAATTGGCATTCACCTATTTTCAGCATATGCTGCTTTGGCTAATTGGCTAATAGTCATTTGCTTTTTTTTCACCAATTCAATCTTTTAGTATTTCTCTGTGGGATTTGAACCCATGAGTTCTTCAAGGTAGAAGTGCTGACCGCTAGCCTATTGGGTGTAGCACAGTCATACGTAGAAAATACATAGAAAATACATAGAAAATACATTTACTAGTGTTTGATGTTTCTTCTCCCCGAGCTGTCTCTCCTGCTGCCACCATCTTCTCCCGCGCAGCCGGTTACCCACTAATAAAAAAAAAGCCGCTCTTCTTGTGGCGGTCTTCTGTGGCCATCCGATAATGTCACCCGGAGAGTGCGCTCCATGGCTATGTAAGAGACGCCACAAAGCGGTTGAAAACACAGCGGAGGAAGACCACCATGGAAGAAAAGCAGCTTTTTTTTATTAGCGGGTAACCAGCGGTGCGGAAGAACACAGCAGATGGAGAAAATGGCGGTGGCAGGAGAGACGGCTCTGGGAGAATACAGCTCGGGGAGAAGATGGAGGAGGGAGAGACAGCCTCTGGAGAAGATGGCTCAGGGAAGAAGACAGCTCGGAGCTATTTTACAATAAAGGACTTGTCAAAAACCAGCTATTGATTTTTTTACATTTCACTGCTTTTTTTGGTGAATGGGTAGGGGTAAAATGTACCCCATACCTATTTACATAGGGGGCGGGATCTGGGAGCCCCCTTTTTAAAGGGGGCTTACAGATTCTGATAAACCCCCTGCCTGCAGACCGACAACCACCGACCAGGGTTGTCGGGAAGAGGCCTTTGTCCCCATCAACATGGGGAAAAGGTGCTTTGGGGCATGTGGCCTGGTAAGGTTCAGAAGGGGAGGGTGCTCACTCGTCCCCCCCTATCCTGACCTCCAGGCTGCATGCTCGGATAAGAGTCTGGTATGGATTTTGGGGGGCCCCACATCAAATTTATTTTACATTTTGGTGTGGGGTTCCCTTTAAAGTCCATACCGAAGGGGTTGGTATGTACTGGGTGGACCCTACGACATTTTTTTCCTTGAAATTTGGAATTCCATACCATATTATTGAATAAGTATATACCATTGAATGCATTTGAAGAGTTAAAATATGGAATAAAACAATCTGATGTGCTTTGGCTAATTATGCTTCTGAGTACAATGCACACTTCTAGGAGGTGATGCCGTCAGTGGGATTTGAATTCATGGCTTGAACTTTTGGGGGCAGCAGGGTATACCGCTATGCTACAGAGCTGAGCACTTACCTACAGAGAAAATACATTTACTAATGTTTGATTCAATACAATAATGTTTTGCATTTCAGGCATTAATATTATAGTAACAACCATGCTCATGCCGATGTGGCATTGGCTAATAGGCATTTGCCTCTTTTCAGCATATGCTGCTGAGTACAATGCAAGCTTTCAGTAGGTGATACCATCTGTGTGATTTTCAGCCATTTGAGCACAATTATATTGAGAACATATGTTTACTAGTGTTTGATGCAGGGACTACTTTATATTCTAGGTATAAAATAGTACTCAGCACAGTGACTTAGGCACCTTTCACACTTGTGCGACCTGAAAGTTGCGAGATTTTAATGCGACTTTAAGCAATGCCTGTGTAATCTTGAGGTCTATGGACGCAGGAGTCGCAGGGAAAGACGCAACTTTCCCACGATTTTGCATCAGCAATTTTGCAGCAATTCCAGGGAATGCCTGTGTAAACTTGAGGTCTATGGACCTCAACTCGCATCAAAGTCAGACCAAAGTAGTACAGGGACTACGTTGAAGTCAATGTTACTTGAAGTTGCACAGATATGAATGGTACACATTAAAAATCATGGGGTATGACTTGTCATACGACTCTGATGTCCAAAGTCGCACAAGTGTGACTCAGCCCGACTTTGTCAGCGATTTCAGAGACATCAGTGCACTTTCCTGCACAGATGTCTAGTGAAATCACATAGGTCCCAACTGTTCTCCTTTAAGAAGGTGTCCTATTCCTACCTACTTTTGCTAATAGGTGTCCCTTATACCCATCCCAAAAAGTTCGGAGGTAAGAAATCGCCCCTGAAGTCGCCCAAAGTAGTGCAGGAACTACTTTTGGGAATCGTTGTGACATCGCACCAATTCGGACAGTTCCATTGCCATCAATAGGCGCCGATTTGGCCTACAATTTGACATGTCAATTCAGACCTATGTGAACGTGGGTGAAGTTGCATAGATATTAGAGCTGCACGGTTCTGGCCAAAATGAGAATCACAATTTTTTTGCTTAGAATAAAAAGATCACGATTCTCGCGACGTAAAATCTTTCACATTATCCCACAAGAAATTGGGCTAACTTTTCTTTTTTTAATTCATTAAAGTAATTTTTTCCAAAAAAAATTGCATTTGAAAGGCGCAAATACAGTGTGACATAAAATATTGTAACAACCACCATTTTATTCTCTAGGGTCTCTACTAAAAAAATATATATAATGTTGGGGGGTTTTAAGTAATTTTCTAGCAAAAAAAAAAATGATTTTAACCTGAAACCAACAAATGTCAGAAAAATGTTTAGTGTTTAAGTGGTTAAACTTTCCTCACTTACACAGAATTCTGTTTAATTGACAAATTGTTACAAGGTTTCTAGTTAATTTCACTGATAAAGAATGTTCTAATTCTTGGCAGACTTCCTGGTTTTTTCGGCTGTGGCTTCAGAAGAGCAGAGAGAGTTCTTTGCATAACAAGAATTGTGAAACGCTTTTTTCAAGATCATAAAGGGGGAAAAAATCACGATGACGATAAATCGTGCAGCTCTAATAAATATGCATGGAAATCAAGGGGGACAACTTTTCATGTGACTCTGAGGTCCAAAGCTCCATGAAAAGTCACCCAAGTGTGAAAGTAACCTAATGCGATTAATTGATAACACCTTTGAATAAGGCCCCATTTGCACTTGTGCAACCTTAAAATTGCACAGCTTTGTCATGACTTGAAGCAATGTCTGTGTAATCTTGTGGTGTATGGACCTCAAATTGCATCAAAGTCAAACCAAGGTAGTGCAGGGATGAATTTGCTACACCTTCAGGATGCACAAGTGACAATAGGGCCAAATTCAAAGGTGTGATCCTTGAATCTCATTCACACTGCTGCAACCTGAAAGTCACACTATTTTGCTGCCACTTTGCCGCTGCCACTTGGCCCCAATTTCTGGGAATGCCTGTGTAATATTGTACCCGATATACCCCAAGTCACACCAAAGTAGTACAGGGACTACTTTGAAGTTGGTGCGACTTAAAGTAGCACAGATATGAATGGTTGTCATTGAGAATCATGGGGTACAACTTGTCATGCAACTCAGAGGTCCAAATTTGCTGGAAAATTCGCCCAGCTGTGAAACAAGTCCTATATATTTTAATAAAAGGAGCTCTCATTTATACTTGCATAGTCCTTACTGATTTACATCAGCAGAACAAATGCAGGAAGTCATGTGTGCACATGGGATGGAAGCAAATGTGTGGTGATGCCAAACAAATCAATGAACCCCACCCACACCAAATCTAACTATGACATCCACCCCCGCATTGATTAAGTACAAGTACATATCCTACACTTACCCGGCCAATAAGCAGCGCCTCCTCTCTGCTAAAGAGACCTCGCCATGTCCACCTAGATGGAGATCCTGAATAGCACAGGAATTTCTGGGTGCATACAATGACTAATTTCCAGGTCAGAAGGTGAAACCACGCTTTTGATTGCAGCTGCGAATATTTGATCTCAACCATGATTAGTATTTTTTATTTTCAGATATGCAAATCTGTATTTCTACATATATTTGAAGGTAAATATAAGGGAGTTTGATAAGAAATGGTGTCCCTGGGTTAGCAGCAGGTGAATTACAAAGGCAAAAGGCCCAGTTTGAGCCCTGGTTCACACTGACAGCAGGAGGAAAGCGTTCAGCTGAACTCCCACAATTTCATTCCTGCATGTCAGTCCAGACTGTGGGGGCAACATCTGAGACATCAGTGCAGGTTTCTGCACCAATATCAATACAAATCGCACCAATTAGAACAGTGCAATTGCCACAGATTTGACATGTCAAATCACACCAATCTAAACCAGAGCTGACACATTCAAACACTGCCTATCCACCAGCTGAATTCATTACCTGCAATTCTCCACAGCTGTTAATGATAAAGGTGGAATCTTTATATATAACTTGCAGTTGTGCAGAAGCCTAGGTTTACATTGGAGCGATTGGTCAATGGCACTGTTCCAATCGATGCAACTTTTTTTGTGGCACCCCATCAATTTGCTAAAGTAGTTCCTGCAGCACTTTTGCCGATTTCAGGTGCGACTTCAATAGACATTTGTGTATGAAGCCACCTGAAATCACGCTGACCTTGCTACTTTGAAATCGTGCTACTTCAAGTGAAGTAGCGCAATTTCAAAGTAGCATGTGAACCAGGGCAAAGAGATTAGTTTTTTGGTGCACAAATACATATTGAAATAAAATATAAGCGATATTGCACTTTCCCAAAACCACCACCAACAAAAACTAAAGAGAAAGAAAAGTAGAAGGGAAAAAAAAAAAAACCACACACACACCACAACAAAAGCTCAAAGTACTTTTTTTTACCAGCAGAAAAAAATAAATTTACATTTACTTGCTTCGAAAAAATTTGGACAGGATATATGGTTCTACATTTAGCAATGGGATTTTAAAGTGGAGCGCCGCCGAAAATTTTTTTTTTTTAAAAGTCAGCAGCTACAAATACTGCAGCTGCTGACTTTTAAAACATGGACACTTACCTGTCCAGGGCGCCCGCAATGTCGGCACCCAAGGCCGAAACGTCTCTCCGTCCTCAGGTGCTGCCGCATCCATCTTCGGTAAGGGAATCAGGAAGTGAAGCCGCGCGGCTTCACTTCCCGGTTCCCTACTGCGCATGCGCGACTCGCGCAGCGTAATACGGATGGTCCCTGCTGCCTCTGGGACCCGTGTGTTTCCCAGCAGGCAGCGGGGAGGGAGCAGGAAGTGGCGTAAATACCCGCAGATTCTGCGGCTATCTATGCCGGAAGTGGGTACAGATACCTGTAATATACAGGTATCTGTACTCCCCTCCCCCCTGAAAGGTGCCAACTGTGTCACCGGAGGGGGGGAGGAATCTGATGAGTGGAAGTTCCACTTTTGGGTGGAACTCCACTTTAAGGGCCCTGCTCATAGGAGCTTACAATCTAAAATTAGACAAGGACTTCCGGTTCCGGCGCCACATGAGGAGGAGGTGAGCAGCTCCAGCTCCCGCACAGCTCCTCACATAACCGGCATTTAAGCCAGCCTCAGCACCGGGGGGAACCCCCACCACCTCCGCTCCATCCCAGGCAGACATGGATCGCTTCGTGGAGCGATCCTACGCCCGGGCGCTGTCCTCGCCCCCCTCCACAGCTCCGCCGGCGGGAGACATAGCGGCAGACACAGCCAAGATGGCGGCCGCTCCGGACACAGCAGAGCGGCCTCAGCAGCAGCCACAACCTCCCCCTGCCCCTGCTATGGCAGAAACTGACCCCGCATCCCCTGCCAGCATTGCCCAGGCTGTAGTCCAACTACTGGGGCCAACACTAACAGCCACTGTGGACGCAGCGGTACACAGAGGGCTGGAACAACTACACATAGAGCTCCAGGCTCAGGCCCAGCGCATCACTCAGGTGGAGGAGAGGATCTCTATAATTGAAGATGACTGCACAGTCTCATCTGCAGCACTTGCACGTATCAATGCATCTTACAGGGACATTTGGGACAAGCTGGACGATCTGGAAAATCGTTCAAGAAGGAACAATCTGCGCATCATTGGCTTACCAGAGTCGATCCCAGCTTCCCACCTCACAAACATATGCGCGAAAACCATCCCAGAGCAACTTGGCCTCCGCATACCATGCACTGTTGAACGAGCGCACCGCATGGGCCAATATTCTGACACGCGCGCTAAACCTCGGCATGTGATAGTGAAATACTTAAACTACGCCGACAAAAACGCCATAATGCAAAAATTTCATCGCACGCGCTCACTGGTGGTAGACGGCGCGAAACTGCTGCTTTTCGCGGACTATTCCATAGAGGTAATGAAGCAACGTAAAGCATTCTCCTCGGTATGCTCCACTCTGCACCACTCACAAACCCGATTCTCCCTAGCCTATCCAGCTGTCCTCTGCGTTCAAACATCTGAAGGGGAGCAACTCACCTTTCATACACCTGAAGAGGCGGAAAATTACCTATCCAACAGAAGCTCCGAAATGGAACACAGCGCCGCGACAGAGGGATCTCCATCGTCAGCTTCGCAGCATACATATGGACCCCCTAAACACCCCCGAACCCCGACCAAACCTCCATACAAACGCAGCCGCTCCACCAACCAGGAAGACCGCTCTGGGAATCGTTGATGGAATCGTCCAAGGACCCCACATCACCACCTTTTCCACACCGCCATCTTCTAACGGGTAGTATCAACCCATCTTATACTTATACTTTTTCTTTTTCAAGATGAGGCTATCGAGACATGTATAAACTGCCGTACATGCTCTATGTGGAGCACCACCCTTCCCAACATGTAGCCGCAACTATGCAGCTAAAAGTTATGCAGCTATACTGCTAGGGTCATGTGACTCAATAACAAAGTTAATCCCCCACTACCTGGGAAACTTCCCTTATCAGGGACAATTACAATGTTATAATTTCCTATATTTTCTATTTTATGGTTTGTTTCTGCTTAATTTTAATTTTAAGAGGGGGCCCTCCCCTGTGTTTAGCATACCTCACCATTGATAACTTAGCTTAAACTACCCCCTCAGGGGATCCCCCCCTAAAAATACTCTCCTTCCCTACCCTGTGCCCCCCCCAGCCTCCCTTCCTGTCCCCTACCACTCCTATCCCCCCCCCCCCCCCCCGATGCCACCACCCTGCCCCTAAGTGAGGAGCTGGCAATCAATGGGAGCTATGCTAACTGGATAGGTGTGACCTCATGTGGAAAAAAGAGAAGTCCACAATCCACGTTATGTATTTCCTTATACGATATACTGCCTTATCAATGTTTATAACTTGTTGCTACTTAGAGAAGTTTATGTTTATGTTCATGTTTGCCAGCTTGGTCCATATGTCTTCAGGGGCTCTGAGGCGCTTTGGTGGCTCTCAAAAGGTAGATAACACATCTACAAAGGGGTCCTTGTATGAACCCCTCAACCAAAACGCTGTTACCTATCAAATATATCAAATATGTCACAATCTGCAATTGGGAGTCACCTAAAGTTTGTCTCGTGGAATGTTAAGGGGCTACGCTCCCCAAACAAACGCATGTCTATCCTCAGACACTTGCGTCGTCTCCGGGCGGATGTGGCTCTGCTTCAGGAGACACATCTGGCCGCAGACGACCTACAGCGACTTCGTAAATTGTGGGTGGGCTCTGTGTATGGTTCACCAGCAGTAGGCCGTAAAGCAGGTGTTGCAATCCTTTTGCACAAGAACTTACAGCACACTGTCAGGGACGTCAAGGTTGACTCGGAAGGAAGGAAACTGACTCTACACCTGACTATGGATGACAAACCCGTAGCACTGACCAACATTTATGCTCCCAATTCTCCTGACACCTCCTTCTTTCAAGACTTAGTAAAATGGGTGCTAACCACGCCAGAGACGCTACACCTATTAGGTGGGGACTTTAATTCAGTCATGTCCTCCCTAGCTGATCGCACAGGTTCCCCTACACATAGATCACACACCCGTACCCCCACGTCATCTACATCTACCCTACTGTCACAAGCCATCGCCTCCATGCACTTTGTGGATGTCTGGCGCTTAATGTACCCAACGGATCGGGAATACACATTTTTCTCGCCTCCACACAATACGTTCTCACGTATAGACTATTTTTTTGCCTCCCCGGCCCTAAGCTCTCTAATCAACGCACCAGCCATACAAGACGCAGTGATCTCAGACCACAGCCCAATCGTGGTTCATCTAACTCAAACAGCTCGCTCCTCCCCCTCCCCTACTTGGCGCTTTCCCTCCTATCTAGTTGACAATGAGGACTTTCAACATACCCTGTACTGTGCCTGGGAGGAATACATCTCCACCAACGGAGCTCACATTACAAACCCTAACCTATTCTGGGAAGCAGGCAAGGCCTTCTTACGGGGTAAGATAATCTCATACACAACACAGTTTAAAAAAAGAGCCAAGCAACAATATAGTGAGTCAAGCGAAGCCCTGCGCTTGGCACATGAACAGCTCACATTAAACCGCACCATAGAGAACATACAAAAATGGAGACAGGCCAAAAGCACATTTGACCTCTGGGCAGAACAGCATGAAGCGGCCAAAACGTCATACTCTCAGTTGCATTTTCATAGATTTGGAAACAAGGCTGGTAGGCTCTTGGCCAAGATGTGCTCAGGCCCCAGACGTCCTACCCGTATCTCTGCTCTTAGAGCTAAGACAGGCTCTCTGGTCACCTCCCCAGCCGAAATTAGCAACCTACTTGTGGAATACTACACTAATTTATACAAAGCTGACCCAACTGACATACCCACTACTGACTTACTGCTTAGCAAAATACATCTACCCAAACTCCATCACACACAATTAGAGACAATTAATGCCCCCATTACGGTTGATGACATTAGATTCACGATCAAGGACATGGCTTCGGCCAAAGCCCCGGGACCCGACGGATACACCGCCGAATTCTTTAAAATGACCAGGGAATTTATCCCGGACACCTTAAAACATGTATACGCAGCTATGTGGGACGGAGGGCCCTATCTTCCCACGGGAACACAGGCCCACATAAAACTAATCTCCAAGAAAGGGAAAGATCCCCTATTACCGGGCTCATACCGACCGATATCATTAATCAATGTCGATGTCAAAATCCTATCCAAAATAATTGCGTCGCGATTGGCTCCCCTACTGCCATCATTATTACACCCAGCCCAATCTGGCTTTGTTTCGGGCAGATCAGCCACCCTAAACATTCGCAAAGTGTTAATGGCTCTGGAATACGCCAAAACTCACCCTAACCAAGACATTGCCATCATGTCATTAGACGCGGAAAAGGCCTTTGACAACATTAGTTTCTCTTGGCTCTTCAGAGTGATGTCACAATTTGGATTCTCAGGTCCGATTATGAGATTCCTTTTACAAATGTACACATCCCCTACTGCACGTCTGGTCACCCCTGACTTTATTTCGGACACGATTCCATTAACAAAAGGAACGAGACAGGGCTGCCCCCTGTCTCCACTCCTGTTCAATTTAGCAATAGAACCCCTGTCCAGAATACTAAATTCAGCTGATGGAGTCAGCGGCATCACTCTGAAGAGCCACACTCTCCGTTCGGCGCTATTTGCAGACGACATACTGTTGTTCTCCACCGACCCCATAACTGACTTTGACAGACTTAAACAACTTTTTTCAGACTTCAGACTTTGCTCGGGATTCAGAATCAATTTTGACAAAAGCGAGATCCTGCCATTACACCCCCATCTCTCCAGTAAATGGAAACATTTATCCCCCCTGGCCATAGCCAACCAACATATTACATATGGGCATTAAGATAGGACGTGAACCATCATTTTTGTACTCTTTAAACTACCCCCCATTGATAACCAAAATTGTGAAGGAGCTGGAGGCTTGGGGTTCCCTACCTCTCTCGCTCTTTGGGAGATGCCACCTTTTCAAAATGGTGTCATTCGCACGCCTACTTTACCCAATGCAGACCATACCTCTTCTAATCAAGCATTCAGACATCAAAAAACTCCAGAAGGCCCTAACTGCCTTTATATGGTCTCGCAAGAAACCTCACATAGCGCTACAGAAATTATGTCTCCCGAAGGGCGAGGGCGGGGCGGGACTCCCCAATATGCGTTTCTACAACCTGGCATGTTTACTTAGACAGGGCTTGGACTGGCTCACTGGTGGGTCTAAATATTCTAACCTATCCTTAGAGGAGGCTATGGTGCACCCATATGACCTCTCGGCCATCCTTCACTCTAATCCCAATGCATTACCCCTCCAACTCAAAACAAGTGTAATCATTAAGGACACGGTCATTGCATGGAGAGAAGTTAGGAAATTGCTCAAAATGCCATCCAGTATCTCCAAATTCCTCAAAATACAAGGAAACCCTATGTTCCTTCCATCTACCACCCATAAAGCCTTTGGCCAATGGAAGCTTAAAGGCCTCACAGACGTCTCGTCTCTTTATCTCAACAAACCAGGGAAATTCAAACCATACCAAAACCTGATGAGGGAATACTCCCTGCCACCAACCCACGTCTTCTTCTACCACCAACTCATCAGTTATCTCAAATCATGCTCGGGACCTAGCACCAACCCACTTGAAACATCTTGCATTGATACTCTCATCAAAAGCAATAGCTACTCCATCTCCAATATATACTCCTGCCTCATACAACATCAAGCACGGAAATATGCCCTCAAACCTTTTCAAAAATGGTCACATTTATTAGATGACGAATCTCTGCCTGAAAAAATCCTTGAAGGGTACAAGACAGTCCGCAACCTTACAGCTTCTGAATCCTGGAGGGAAACACAATTCAAAATCATTCACAGGGCCTATTTCCCTTTCCGCTTCAACAAGGAGGACCCCACCCAAGCGAAATGTTCCTGGTGTAACTTACCTCGCCCCACCTTACTGCACAGGCTTTGGGAATGTAACAAGATTGATGCCTACTGGACTAAGGTGATCAATTACATCAACGAGGTTCACAAAATTCAATGCACTAAGGACCGCCTATTGTGCCTGTTCAGCATACCCCCTTCATCCTCATCGCCAACGACGGTCCCACAAAATATCCCACACTGGGCTCACTTATGTCTCCTAGTGGCTCGCAGGACTATTATGGCTCATTGGATATCAGCTACTCCTCCTACCCCAACATTGTTTAAAAAGGCCCTGGCATCACTCTTTCACCTGGAGAGACTGGACACTATCACCCTAAATCTCAGATCGACTTCCCGTTTCTTCAACAGATGGAGGAAATACATTGAAGCCACATTCGCTTCGCAGGCACTGATCGAGATAATGAACCCATTTCGCTACACGAAGTGGTACTTGACAAAAGATCTCACCAACTCTCTTGGCCGACTCAAAATACCCCCCACCCCAGATTCCTTTACTTTTAACCCACCGTAGGATATCCACAAATCCATTATGCCCCTTGGCATCCACCCCCCCACATTTATTCAAACGCTGCCTCCACTCCTGAAGGTGTTTAAATGTTAAGATTTCATATGTTAAGCAAAGTTACACCTCATAGTGTTGATAAGATGGCAAACATGAACTCCCCCGTCTTCCCTTTCCCCTAATTTTTCTTTTTATTTTTATACTTTTTGCTACTTCTCCCTTGTTCTAACTGATATGGCAAGCCTGTATTTTAATTATTATGAGAAGTCACTGTATGTCATAGATTGTCACGAATACTACTCTGTAACCCTGGTTACACTAAGTTTATATACTTTTGTATGCTATAAAACCCAATAAATATTTTTCAAAAAAAAAAAAAAATTAGACAAAACCTTAGAGTGGACACATCTTTAATTTCAGTGTATAGCAGGCAACACATCACAATATTATCTGCAAGATTATAGAAACATACTTAACAGTCATTCTTACAAAGCATTCCAACATATTACAAAAGACTTATTCAAAACACCCACCACCAGCCCACAATCCACACATACATACATTGGTGACCATGTTCTGCTGGAAGCTGCATTTCGGTTTACACGATTAAACGAGATCAAAAAGAGTAGGCTTCCAAATGATGTTTGCATCATCAGACAGGAACAATACACGCACAACATTGACAGCATGGCCACATAAACCCACTTTTGATTGAAAAAATGCACAAGAATTTCATCAAATCTCCCAATATCATTCCTTCTCCCTCACAACAAAAAACCTGACCTTCTCAGGCCAAACGAACCCCCCTACTGCAGGCCTTTATATAAGAGAGGTTGTATTGTTAGCACACTGACACACCCAATAGAAGTACACGCCCACCAGTATCTTTCAATCTGTCTCTTCATGTATGTCTAAAGTGATTGCACCTGATGAGCAGGAACACATAATACTATTTGCAACTGTGTTAGCCCTTGGCTATGTGCATCAAATCTCCAACTACAGGCCAAAGATCAAAGTCCATTTGCATCCACATAAACAAAGCAACAGTTTTCTAAGCATATGTACCTGTGCAGTGTAAACCCTACAATTTGAAATGTCTAAGTCCCTGGGCATTACTAGTGCTAATAAACATTAACATCAGTCCCTGGCTGCAATGAGCTTCCAATATAAAGTCCAAAATTAACTTTCTTACATTAGAACCTATTTCGACAGGAGACAAATAAAATGCCATCATGTCTTTGGATTGTGGTGAGAAACCCACACAGGGAGAACATATAAACTTCAACACAAGCATTAGCATGTTGGGGAATTGAACCAACATCCCAGGTGCTGCTAGACGGAACTGCTACCCACTTAGCCACCAGGCAGCCCCACGCATGTTCTCTGCATCTCTGTGGTGTGAACCAGCCCTAAGTCCATAGCCATGCTCAGTGTCACAAGCAATATATAGTATATTGGCCTAAGTATTGGGATGCCTGCCTTTAAACACACATTAACTGTAATGGCATCCCAGTATTAGTATTGGGTTCAAAACTCATTTGGCCCACCCTTTGCAGCTATAACAGCTTCAACTCTTCTTGTCCACAAGGTTTAGGAGTGTGTCTATGGGAATGTTTGACCATTCTTCCAAGTGCATTTGTGAGGTCAGGCACTGATGTTGGACGAGAAGGCCTGACCTACAGTCTCCTCTCTAATTCATCCCCAAGGTGTTCTGTTGTGTTGAGGTCAGGACTCTGTGCAGGCCAGTCAAGTTCCTCCACCCCAAAATCACTCATCCATGTCTTTATGGACCTTGCTTTGTGCACTGGTCCAAATGATTTGGTGGAGGGGGTGGTGTGGGGTTGTTTTTCAGGGGTTGGGCTTGGCCTCTTAGTTTCAGATAAGGGAACTCTTAAGGCGTCAGCATACCAAGACATTTTGGACAATTTCATGCTCCCAACTTTGTGGGGACAGTTTGGGGAAAGCCCCTTCCTGTTCCAACATGACTGCCCACCAGTACACAAAGCAAGGTCCATAAAGACATGGATGAGCAAGTTTGGGGTGGAGAAACTTGACTGGCCTGCACAGAGTCCTGGCCTCAACCCGATAGAACACCCTTTGGCTGAATTAGAGTAGAGACTGCAAACCAGGCCTTCTCATCCAACATCAGTGCCTGGCCTCACAAATGCACTTCTGGAAGAATGATCAAACATTCCCATAGGCAGACTAAACCTTGTGGACAGCCTTCCCAGAAGCTGTTCTAGCTGCAAAGGGTGGGCCAAATCAAATTTTAACCCTACGGACTAAGACTGGGCTGCCATTAAAGTTCATGTGTGTGTAAAGGCAGGCGTCCCAATACTTTTGGCTATATAGTGTATCTGGAAAAGACTTACAATGGTGGTGGAACCCTCCTACACATAACTACTACATTTAGACATAGTTATAGGACCTGGGAGATGAGACAACTTCTCTACATGAAGTAACATGGTTGGGATTTGAACCCAGACCCTCAGAGACACTAAGCAGAAGTTCTAACCTCTAAGCCACAGAGCTGCCACGTGTGAGACCCTCCAACACATAACTACACATAAATACACATAAATACACATAAAAACACATAAATGCTGCATTTTTATGGACATACAGGTGATGGAATTACATTACTCAAGAGTTATTCTTCTTGATTTATTCTGTGATATTTGGGGTTTTTTTGTGGGTGAGAGTAGAATATTACCCTCAAATTTTTGGGAATTACATTTTGATTTCTGATGTTAGTACACCTATCACATTTTTGGGGCTCAAATTATGAATATTTGGAAATAATAAAAAGCACAAAAAATTGTGATTCATTTTAAATTTTCATCAGCAATGGTATTGTTTGTGGATTGTAAGGACACCTGTGTGAGTTTAGGTTAAAGATTGTTGTGAGATGAAGAGTAACAAGTGAAAGTGACAGAGAAAAATATATTTGACCAAAACATCAAAACATTCCACATTGTAGCATTCTTAAAATCAAAATATTTTAAGTAGAAGCAACAATGTTGCAAAGGAAAATTAATTTCACAGAAAGATACATTTCATCTCAACATTAAAATTTTTTTTGCAAAAGTTAGAATTGTTCCATTAGAATCAATGACTGAAACTTCATTTGGACTAAATTAGAGCAGATTTTAACTCCCAAAAAATGTTCTCTAATTAGCTCTCATTTTGGTATTTACTATAGCTCTGGGTAAAAAAGACACTTGAGTTAAAATGAGAGTTATATTCAGGTCTGAGCATGCTCAGTTGTGTTGGCACCTAGTTGTCCAAAACGGGGAATTTTTCACTTTTCAGACTTTTAAAGATATTTCAGTGTAGAAATCACTTTTTAACACAGTTTAATAGCAGATAATCTTTAAATAATATACCGCATATTTCAGGACAATTTAGCCAATTATATCATGCTCTAAACATTATTTCCATGTGCAATTCTCTAGGTTTTAGCAGAGTAAGGGTTTGGGCGCTATTTAGTTTCAGGGAGCTATAGTAAATTCGATTTTGGGAGTATTTTCTCACCAGCGCTATAGTGAATACAGTTTTAGCGCGAATTAGCGCCATATCGCTATAGTAAATAATCCCCTATATCACTAAGGGAGGTGTACGGTGCGTGCGTGGGTGTTAGCGGTACTGGCACTAACCTGATGCTGCCTGGGGCGTTGCAGACCCTATCTGACCCTAAAACTTACCTTATATCACCGTCGGGCGATCAGGGGGTTAAACCTTTATTAGGTAATAAACGGCGGGTGCCCTGACACTATAAAAAATAAACGAACTAACCGGCGTCACCCGTAACAGTTATATGGTGATCACTGGTGAAAGGGTTAACTAGGGGGCAATCAAGGGGTTAAAACTTTTATTAGGTAGTATATGGGGGTCCCTGACGCTATAAAACGCTGGCGGCAATCCTAAATACTTACCTCCCTAACTAGCGTCACCTGTGACACTAATACAGCGATCAGAAAAACGATTGCATAGTGACACTGGTGAAGGGGGGTGATCACGGGGTTAAAACTTTATTAGGGGGGGTTAGGGGGGTACCCTAGACCTAAAGGGGCCTAACCCTAACTGCCCTACCACTTACAACTGTCACAAATGACAACAATGTAATAATCAGAAAAAAAAACTGCTATTGGTGTCACTGTGACAGGGGTACAGGGGGGTGATGGGGGTGAAAAGTGTCCCTAGAGTGTTTTACTGTATGTGTAGTGTTTGGTGCATGTCTTCTCTCCTTGGCGCCGGGAAAGAAAAGACCGACACTTCCTCTGCCGCTGTTTACATTACAGAGGCAGAGGAAGCCTGTCATTCGCCAGGAGCGATCGTGAGAGGGTGGCCATGAATCAGTGGTCTCCCCCCCACCTCAGATCGCTCCTGACAAAAATCCGACCGCCGCAGGCACCGGGGGAGGGTCCGATCGGACCCCCCCGCCCGCAGGCAGGCAGGTACGTACAGGTAAGCCCTTATGCCTACCCGTGCCATTGTGCCGACGTACATCGGCGTGCAGTGGTCGGCAACTGGTTAACTTACACATTAGCCATGTGTGGGAAATTGTGTCAAATGCTTTAAAAAAATCAAAATATACCACGTCCACAGCCACTCCTTTGTCTAAGGTTTTACTTACCTCTTTATAAAAAGAAATCAGATTTGTCTGTTAACTTCTGTCTTCCCTGAATCCATTCTGTCTGTTGCTACTAATCTACTGTATGTGAGAGCATAAAATCAGTGATCTCTAGCAATCTCATGTAATGTGTTTCAGGTCTATGGTTGTCTCCTGAAGCATGTCCCTAGTCTCCATCAGTTCTTGTTGCATGTCTGTAGTCTTGGACCACCTCCTGTTGCATGTTTGCAGTCTCTGGCAGCTTTCTATGGAATTACTTTCACTGAGTATTATATGCTGTGCTTCTGTAATGTCAAGGGTCACACTTGGGGCACTTTTTATCAATAAATTTGCCCACCACTGCATAAGAACCCCCAATATTGCGATGTAAGTTCTCAATCAGGGCTAAGGACAACAATGCTTTGGTCTGGTGATAAGCCACTCAGGCTTTGAATGCAGAGGAGAGAGGAATCACAGACCTGGAAGTACCATCCTTTTTTGCCTGGACTACGTAAGAGAATGTACTAGCACCTGCACAAACCTGATTACTCAGTTATAAAATACATCATACATAATTATATACACAACCTCCATGATTTTGGTGTCTGCCTAGTCAAGATCATTTGCCAGGGTTTGCCCTGGAGATATTTTTACTACTACAGCTGTGATGGTGTATGTTCTGTAAGTGAAGCAGCTCAAATCAGCAATTAAATCACATTAATAACTATGTTTAAACCAAACATAAGTATTTAAAGTATGCTAGCCTACTGAAGAATAAACATGACTGTTAGTACATAGCCTTATATCAGAGCACAAAATATGATATCTGTCACAATGTGACCACTCGATGTCAGAACACATCATCTATCATTAATTCAGAGCAGAACACATCCTCTATCATTAATTCAGAACACTCCATGTACTCAGCTTGTCCTTAACGGAGAATATTATGTGATTGGCGTGTCACTGGAAGAGCGTGCAGAGCGGTCAGCATGCCTCAGACAAAATGCTTCTTGTGCTCACAATGTCATTAATAATGTGCTTCATCTGCTTAGTATTTTTCTGGTAGTGGATGCCAAGTGTTCAACATGTGCCTGGAAGAGAATTATGGTTAGCCGATCTCTGATAGCAGGTTTTTGTCCCTAAACATTGTTGCTACCTAAAGCTGCGATGTAGAAAAATTCTAGATGTTTTCTCAGAGATCCTTAGTACGCTGGTGACATATCTCTTAATCTGTGCTGTTTCCAGTCCCCAGCTGGTGGTTGCTGCATCACCCACTTACCTTACAGCCATTTACAGAAATGTGTGCATTTTTGAATAATTTCCTGGAAACATGGGACACTGTGTCCCATGAAGCACTGTGAAAGTGGCCTTGCTGAGAATTAGTGGCATACAGAGTATAAGGGATACCACATCAAGAACTGTTGACAGGAATGTCCTGGGCATACTCAGCAAAAAAGCCACAAAAAGAAAGCTCTCCAAAGTGCCAGATGCCATCGAATATAAAGCATTTGCCCACTCAAGTCGGTTACGCCAACGAACTGCAGTCAGGTCGAGACCCTGATGAGGACTTTGAACATGCAGATGAGCTTCCCTGAGACTGTTTCTGACAGTTTGTGCAGAAATTCTTTAGTTATGCAAACCAATTATTGCAGTAACTGTCTGGGTGGCTGTTCTCAGAGGAGGTGAAGATGCTGGATGTGGATGTCCTGGGCTGGTGTGGTTACACGTGGTCTGCGGTTGTGAGGCCAGTTGGATGTACTGCCAAATTCTCTGAAACGCCTTTGGAGACGGTTTATGGTAGAGAAATGAATATTCAATTCAAGGGCAACTGCTCTGGTGGATATTTCTGCAGTCAGCATGTCAATTGCACGCTCCCTCAAAACTTGCGACATGTGTAGCATTGTGCTGCATGATAAATCTGCACATTTTCCTGTAGAGTGGCCTTTTATTGTGGCCAGCCCAAGGCACACCTGCGCAATAATCATGCTGTCTAAGCAGCATCTTGTTATGCCACATCTGTGAGGTGAATGGATTATCTCGGCAAAGGAGTACTCACTAACACAGATTTAAACAGATTTGTGAACAATATTTGAGAGAAATAGGCCTTTTGTGTACATAGAAAAAGGTCGTAGAGCTTTGAGTTTTGCTCATGATAAATAGGGGCAAACACGAAAGTGTTGCATTTATAAATTTGCTCAGTGTATTTAGGTTGAAACACATCAAGTAACTGAAACAGAAACAGCTCTGTAGGAGGCTTAAAACTGGGTGAGGAACAGCTAAACTCTGCTACTAAGGTGAGGTTATGGAAGACAGTTTCATGTCACAGGTCACATACACCATGGCAAGATTGAGCACAGCAACAAGACACACGGTAGTTATACTGTATGAGCAAAGCCTCTTCCAGGAAAAGATTTCAAAGCAGACTGGGGTTTTAAAATGTGCTTTTCAAGCTCTTTTGAAGAAGCACAAAAAAATGGGCAACGTTGAGGACTGTAGACGTAGTGGCCGTCCGAGGGAAACATAATGTAGCAAATGAAAGACATCATGCTTACTTCCCTTTGACATCGGAAGATGTCCAGCCGTGCCATTAGCACAGAACTAGCAGAAACCAGTTGGACCCATTTACACCCAGCTACTGTCCATCGAATTCTGTCCAAAAGTGGTCTTCATGGAGGAATTGCGGCCAAAAAGCCATACTTCCTATATGGAAAGAAGGCTAAGCAACTCAACTATGTACAAAATAATTCAAAGCTGTCGAACTGTCGTCCAGCTGTTGGGGAACTACAAGTCCCATCATGTCTCTGCCTGTGGGAGTCATGCTTGTAACTGTCAGCCTTGCAATGCCCCATGGGACTTGTAGTTCCACAACAGCTGGAGGGCCGCCAGTTTGACACCTGTACATGTCAGTCAAAATGTGAAACATTTGCTTGTAGCAGGAGGCAGTTTGTTAGTGAAGGGCTGGAGAGAGGTACAATAATGAGTGCCTGCAGGCAGCAGTGAAACATTATGGAAGTTTCTGGCAAGTTTGGGGCTGAATTTCTGCAAATGGAGTTAGAGATTTGATCAGGATCAATGGTGTCCTCAACACTGAGAAATACAGGCAGATACCTATCCACCATGCCATATCATCAGTGAGGTGTGTGATTGGCCCCAATTTTATTCTGCAGCAGGACAACAACCCCAAACACAGAGCCATTGTCATTAAGAACTATCTGGGATGGTTTGGCCCCCACAGAGCCCTGATCTCAAAATCATCAAGTTTGTCTGTGATTACATAAAGAGATAGAAGGATTTGAGGCAGCCTACATCCACAGAAGATTTGTGGTTAGTGCTCCAAGATGGTTGGAACAACCTGCCTGCTGAGTTCCTTCAAAAACTGTGTGCATGTGTACCTAGAAGACTTGATGCTGATTTGAAGGCAAAGGGCGATCACACCAAATATTGATTTGATTTGGGTTTCTCTTCTGGTCATTTACTTTCCATTCAGTTAATTGATAGAAAAAAACTATTAAAACTTCTATTTCCGAAAGCATTAATTTACAACATTTTTTCACACCTGCCTAAAACTTTTGCACAGTAGTGTATAAATGTGTGACAAAATTCTGTAGGCCAGTTTCCTGGGCATTTTCTTGGCAAATATCTAACAAGGTAGGCCCCCAGGTCTTTTCTCAACCCTCTCAAATTGCTTGGCTTGGTTCTGGCATACAGAATGTGATAACACACATGCATAGCCAATTTGTGTACACATACTAAGGCCAATTTACACCTACCAGTATGTCTTTAGAATGTGGAAGTAAACTGGAGGAAATCCACGCAAACATAAGGAGCACATTCTAAACTCTTTGTAGATTGTGTCCTGGCTAGCAATAGAACCCATTGCTGCATTTCATAAGTGCTATCCACTGAGCTACTGTGCTGCCCATTTCCTTAATGCATTGCTTCAAATGCTCAACATGCCCCTTCCAAAAAGCTATTGACATATTACAGGAGACCGTCAGAGGCAGTATATATTAAAAAAAAAATGAATTCAATTAAAGTCAACTTAGCTTGGTGAACCAGGTAGCACAGCAGCCAAAGTGGCTGGCCACAATGTAGGGACCACAAAACAGACGCATATGCATGGTGTTACAATCAGATTGGGGCTCTCAGAGGATTCTGCACTGCAGCGCTGTGCATTGGAAGCAGCTGAGGGCTGGCACAAATTGCAGTGATGCTTTCCCATGCACCCCACTGTGCTTTGTCATGTGTGATCAGAGAACATGTGCCCAAGCGCCCCCCTCGGGTGACACCAATAACCGACCACTTTTAAAAGACAAGAATAAAATAGAAAACAAAAAAGAAATCATTAAATAGGTGCTCTTTCTTTGCAAAAATAAAGTCCAAGATATTTTACTACACAGTCTTTATGAAACATTTTCTCCTGAATTTAGTGCCCATGAAAAATGAGAAGACACACCCTTTAAACACCCCCCCCCCCCCCAACCATCCATGCCAAAGAGGGGGGTCCTCCTGTCAGAAAGCCACGATGGCCCCAGTCCAGGCACCCAGGCTGGCCAGCGCCTGCTTGCCACAAATGTGCCCGTGATGGCTCTGCTCTGAGTCCGCCTACCTGCCCGTGAGTCCGAGCCAAAGATGGAGATGAGGTTGGAGATGTCGTTGGGGTGCTGCTGGGGCAGTTGCTGAGTGTTCGCTAGTAACAATCTGCAGGCAGTAGTCCTCATATCTGTCCCTCCTACAGGGCACAAAGTGGGCCTCCAGGTCATCCTCCTCCTCCACCACCACCGAGCAGCTGTAACTGTACCCCGATAGGGGTTACCTGCACTTGGCCAGCAGCAGGGAAGGCGCAGCAACAGCGGTGGCTGCAGAGGGGAGCACAGGGGATGATGCGCCTTGGCACGGGCACTGGGAAGCGCAGCAATCTTGGTGGATGTATCCATTCTCCATAGGACTGCAGAGTATCTGCCCGATCCCCTCCTCCCTGGGGGCAGAAGGTGCACCGTAACCATAGCTGATTGTGGAATGTGGGCGCACGGCGTCAGCTCCAGTGGCTCCAATTCTGGTTCCAGAAGCTTGGTGATGGTCTGGATCCAGGACAGCTGGTGGTGCATCTCATTCTCTGCTTCCTCGGGGAGCTTCACAGGGCGGCGCCCAAGGCAAAAGCCTTGTTTGCCTTGCGGCAGATACGCCCCTGCCCGTATCAGTGATTCCAGTATTGTATGTAGTGTGACTCTCATCAGAATATGAATTAAACCATATGTCACTAATCTCAATACTACTGATATATAGATCCCTGCTACCCAAACTGTGGCCCTTGGCACTTATTGTTTGACCCTCTAGCCCCTGCAGACAGTAGTATGTTTGTTTACCTTACGTAGGTGCTTGCTTTAGTTAGGTCTTTGGATGATATATTTTAGACTGGATTACAGCAGTTTAATGAGTTTGGCTAGCCATACACCCATAGATTACCTTTGATCAAGCTGCAGGCTAAATGAAAGAAATCTAACAGATTCCTTCATCCATGCTAACAGCACAGATCTCCTGCTTCAGCTATTGTATTCTGATAGCCGGTGCTACCAGCTGTCAGACAACCAGAATGCAGCCTGCATCTGATTGGATGTAGGTGCTGTTCAGCCCACAATTTTCTACCCAGCTCCTTTGATTTTTCAGACAAAGTATGTCAGGCGTAATGATGCCAACAAGGCACTGAGTGAGCTCTGTACAGTTTATTAGTAAAGCTGGCCATACATGGCTCAGTTTTTTAATTCAGCCAGCCGGTTGAATGAGAAAACTGAACCGATTTTTCCATCCACACATTTGAGTTGGAAGGGGAACTCCTCCCCGCTGTGCTACTGTATTCTGACAGCAGGACTCCCCCACTGTCAGAATACACTGATCAGCTCTTCAGCCCATTGGCCGCATGCGCTGATCGAATGCTGTTTTTCTAGCGGAGGGCTACACACCTTGTGAACTAGCCGAATTTTGATCTATGTATGGCCATCTGTACCATACAAAATTCGCTCTGTGTGACCAGCTTTAATTTATTTCCTTTATTTTTATATAGTTCTGTATAGTCTCATAATATCTATCTGAGTTGCCAAGGCCTATTTTTTATGAATATACAGTAAAATGAATCTGCTGAGAGGAATATCAAATATGGCATTAGTAAATTTTAGGGGGCTGTAGAAAGAAATGTGGAAACATTGATTTTTAAAGGGGCTGTAGTGTTCTCTAGCAGTTTCATGTATTGGGGTGTATTTACTAAAAGGCAATTATACTGTGCACTGCAAGTGCACTTGCTCCAGAGCTTAGTAAATGAGGTAAAGCTTCACTTTGCAAATAATACTCAATCACATGCAAGGAAAATAAAAAATAGCACTTTGCTTGTACATGATTGGATGACAGAAATCAGCAGAGCTTCCCCCCAGATCTAGGGCAAATGCACTTGAACTGCACAGAATATTTGTCTTTAGTAAATCAACCACAATATGTCTCCAGTCTATGACTGTCCCTTGTAGCATGTCCTCAGTCTCCAACAACTATAGTATGCAGACAGTCTGTGATCATCTCCAGGAACATGCCTGTAGTCTTTGACCGTGTCCTGTTGCATGTGTGCGGTCTCTGACAGCTTCCTGTGGTAGTATTATAATTATTGAATATTATGTGACTCACTTTGGTGATATCAAGGGCTGCCCTTGAGGCTCTTTATATCAGGAAAGTTGACTACCACTGTCACACAGTTTAAGTATAACATTGTGTATCTTTAGGCCTAAAGCACACAAGCTCCTGGGACTGTAGAATGTAAGAGTCAGTGTATTTCCGCGCCTGGCTGGGTGCCAAACCTGACCACCACATGTGGTGACAACACAAAGGCTTTTGTTTACCTGCTGTACAACCTGAAACTAGTTACATGGTGACTACTAAAATGAACCCCTTAATGGAACCGAAGACCTACTGAGATGTTTTCTTGTGACTTTTGTGACACTGCTGCATACCACTGCTAATCTCAGGAGATTTGGCGTGAGATTTGGTTACTCACTGTTCTCCTTGCTGGAGGATCTGACCTTAAGAATCAAACTCTGCCTTTACCAGGATGGCTGCTTCCACACAGAGACTATGCAGTACAAGGCTTGATAAGTCAGTGATTGAGAAAAGACCAGTTGCAGGGAGATCAAAGGCAATACTAGTGATTTTTCCTATGCCCTCTACCTGCCTTTTTTTTTTTTAGCATAGCTTCCAGAGTTTAGTTCCTCCTTAGACCTTCACCCTCTCCACCCACTTTCGATCATACCACTGCAGCCCCATTCTCTCTGAGAGTCAGAATTTGTTTTAAATATTTTTTGGGGGTAACACATCTTAGCACCTTCTGAATTCTTCCCCTAGGTAAGAATTACGTATTTAGGTAGGAATTACATAGTTACCCGCAGCCTCCTGACATACTGATGTCATGAATTCCAGGTGTTCTTTGGATACTCTACAGTGCATGAGCCACGGCGCGTCAGTAGGGGGCTGGCTGTCTTTTTTCAGGTTCTAGCAGCCAGCCCCTCGAAGACATGGTGCATGTGTGCCATTAGGTGGTCAGCTACAAGAACCCAGAAGAGACAGGCATTCTCGATGTCAGAGATGAGACGTGTGAGACTGGGTGAGCAGCGGATCAGCAGATCCCTACAGAATGCTGGATTTACTGGGTGTGTGTGATTGTTTTTTTGCGGCTAACCCAGCGAAAACAGCATTTTTTTGGTGCATTTTTGGCAGGGTTTTGTGATTTCCAATCAGTTATTGCAAGTAGGCTATTTTAGGAAGTAAGCTATTTTAGTAATATTGCTGTCTGTGTGAAATTACAATTGACTAGAAAAAAACGCATCTTTGTAGGATATTTATATTACAACAAAAAGGTACATGTCAAAGCCAAAGAGATCAAACAAATTCAGCCACTGGAATTTCCCAATATACCCTCAGGACTCGAGCTTCTTGTCATTCATTCCTTTACTCCAGGGGTCTCAAAGTACCGGCCCGGTTAAAAATGGCCCGCAGGCAGGGCCGATCCAGTACTAGAGGTCGACCGATATTTGGCCATTAGGCCGATATATAGCACTGGCCGCCGTTCCTCCTCCCTTCTCCACACTCAGCGCTTGATGCTTGTGTGAAACTGACATGTAACAGGAGGAGAGAGACAGAGGGATCTGTCAGATTTGAGGTTGATGTCGGGGGTGGGCGGGACCCAGCCGTGGTGGTTGGGACCCAGTGTTCTGCCGAGAAAGTTCCGCTCGGCGGATTAGTTCCCCCTCTACTGCGCATGCGCAGTAGAAGCCGGCGGAAATAGCCGAAGCGGAACAGCTGAAAATCAGCTGTACACGGCGGCTGTAAGAGGGCCCCTCGCGGGCTCGCTCCGCTCGCCACGCTTCGGGCACGGCCTCGCTGCGCTCGGCACTTTTAGATTCCCCCTCTAGGTCCACTTGGATAGAGGGGAAGGAACCTGGACCCAGAGCGCAGGCGCCGTGTACAGCTGATCGAAGCGTTTGAGCTTCGGCTATCTCCGGCGGCCGACAGTAGTACGTACTGCGCAGGCGCTGCGCCTGCGCAGTACAGGGGGGGAACCTATCCGCCGAAGGAACTTATTCAGCAAGACGCCGGCCAATATCAAACACCAGCCAATGGGATCTGGGCGGGCCGCTACGTATATGTGGCCCGCCCCTTTTCTTAAGCAGCCCAATCATTGGCTGGTGTTTGACAGCTGCTGATCCCGCCCACCCGACCGGGTCCCGCCCACCCCGACATCAACCTCAATTCTGACAGATCCCTCTGTCTCTCTCCTCTATGCTACGTGTCAACTTCACACAAGCATCAAGCGCTAAGTGTGGACAGCTCCTTGTCAGTTTCACACACAGTTACACTCCGGTCAGTGTGAAACCTGCCAGTGCCATCTGTCAGTGCCAGCTGCCAGTGCCACCGCCAATCAGTGCCACCTGCCAGTGCCAACCAGTTTGCCAGTGCCACCTCCAACCAGTACCACCTGCCACCGCCAACCAGTGCCTGCTAGTGCCACCGCCAACCAGTGCCTGCTAGTGCCACCGCCAACCAGTGCCCCTGCCAATTGATGTCACCTGCCAGTGCCAACCAGTGCCACCTTCCGCCACCTGACAGTGCCACGCCAATCAGTGCCACCTGCCAGTGCCACGCCAATCAGTGTCACCTGCTAGTGCCAATAGTGCCACCTGCCAGTTCCAAACCAGTGCCACTTGCCAATGCCTGCCAGTGCCACCTTCGAGTGCCAACCAGTGCCACTGCCAATAAGTGCCACCTGCCAGTGCCATTGCCAATCAGTGCCATCTGTCAGTGCCAATCAGTGCCACCTGCCAATCAGTGCCACATGCCACAGGCCAGTGCCACCTGCCAGTGACAGAGAGTGCCACCTACCAGTGCCACCTGCTTAAGCCAACCAGTGCCACCTGCCACAGCCAACCAGTGCCATCTGTACTGAGGACATCAAGTGTGTGGTAGAGTGACAGGAGCAAGCAGGGAGGAGTGGAGTGGGTGAGGTTTTTTTTTTTTTAAATCGGCCTAAAATATCGGCCACAAAAATCTGCATCATATATCGGCCATCGGCCGCCCCGATTTCTAAATATCGGCATCGGCCAGAGAAAAACTCATATCGGTCGACCTCTATCCAGGACGTCTTTTTGAACTGCACCCAGGCACCGCAGAGGGGGAGGTGCCAGAGCCCCAAACCAGGGTCCTGCTGCCACCTCAGGGCGGGAGATTGTGTTCTCTGGGTCCCCTGTCACTAGGCCTGTATGGAAGCCAGGAGGAGAGGACTCGGGAGGCAGATGATCCTGACTGCCAGGAGAGGTTAGACCCCATTCACACAGGGGCAACACGACTTGCAGGTCGCCTCACCGAGGCGACCTGCACACGACTGCCCGGACGACTTGCAAAACGACTTCTGTATAGAAGTCTATGCAAGTCGCCCCCGAAGTCGTACAGGAACCTTTTTCTAAGTCGGAGCGACTTGCTTCGCTCCCCTTAGAACAGTTCCATAGCACAGAACGGGAGGCGACTTGTCAGGCGACTAGGTCGCCTGACATGTCGTCCCTGTGTGAATGGGCTCTGAGTGAGCATCACACTGAGGCAAAGACCTTAGTAGGGTGACTGGGATAGAAATTTGTGCAGTGTGGGGGGTATTTTATGCAGTGTGGAGGGTGATTGTGCAGTGTGGGGGTAATTATGGAGTGTGTGGGGTATTTTATGGAGTGTGGGGCTATTTGTGCAGTGTGTGGCTATTTGTGCAGTGTGGGAGGGGTAATCCTGGGGGTTAATAATGCGTTTGCTGACACCAGTGCTGGGTTAATAATGCGTTTGCTGACACCAGTGCTGGGTTAATAATGCGTTTGCTGACACCAGTGCTGGGTTAATAATGCGTTTGCTGACACCAATGCTGGGTTAATAATGCGTTTGCTGACACCAATGCTGGGTTAATAATGCGTTTGCTGACACCAGTGCTTGGTTAATAATGCGTTTGCTGACACCAGTGCTGGGTATAGTATAGTATATTATTGCTGGTATAGTTTATTGCTTTTGAAGTTTTAAAAGTTTGCATGCGGCCCCCCATGGGATATGAAAACTTGTCATGTGGCCCTCAGGCAATTTGAGTTTGAGACCCCTGCTTTACTCTATCTTCACTGTGACATCTGAGTACATAGCGTTGTCTGTGGTATGCAAAAAAGGTATTTGAGGTCAGAAGCTATACAACATCCAGAGACTATTAAAACAAAAACCAAAAATGTAATATATTGCAGCTTACCAACCTTTAGATGTGGTGGCTGCAATAGTTGTATTTTCTTTGGCTTTTTTTCTCTCTGTTTTCACCTGGTGATCTGGCCAGTAGCACACCTCCTGTATTGGTAAAACACCACACTGGATTCATAGTCACATGAGGCACAGCAGACACTAGCATTGTCAGTCTGGGGAAGGGTAGTGTTGAATGTATTAGCAAATTTACATACACTAACAAATTGAAGCCAGGCTCCAGCTCACAGTTTAAAATCAGTTATAGGAAACAGTTTTTTCCCTCTTGGGATAAAGGTTGTGAATGAATAAATACATGCTAATCATTTTATGCACATCTGCCAGTGTTAAAGGGTTTGTCTCATTCATGTAAACGGATACATTCTGCTGGATAGCTTGTGCTTTTAAAAACCAACAGACTTACTGGTTGGATCACCATATATAAATAGAAGAAAGAAAGGCTAAAAAAGAAAATCCATCACATCTATGAATTGGTAAGCTGCAATATAATAAATGTTTGCTTTTGGGTTTTATACTGCTTTACCACTTTACCCTGTCCCTGTAAGATATTATGAAGATGCTAATTTACTAAACTGGAGATTGCTCAGCCCATAGAAAATGCTTCATTAGATTTAAGCCCCAACTGTGTGATATTTATTTTGTTAAAACACAGTGCATGATAAACAGATACAATTTTGTTTTAACTTTTTTTAACCCTTTTCATGTCAGTGTCCTGCTGATTGCCGCCAGCTTCTTTCAGCCACTTTCGGTCTACATGCACTCGCTCCAGTGTTGCACGTTATTGCTCTGGATCGATAACAGTGGACCTTGACAGTGTAATATGCCAGCAAGCCATTGTAGAATCTCAGTTAACCACTTCCCATCCTAGCCATTGTAATATGACGGCCGCCTGGAACATTCTGCTCCCTCCGGGCGACCGTCATATGACGTCCTCGGCTTCCCAGCGTTGTAGGGGGCGCGCGCCGGGCACCCGCGATTGCTCGTCACAGAGCAGGAACGTGGATCTGTGTGTGTAAACACTAGACTTGTGCACAACGGAAAATTTCACTGTCATTCGTAAAATACATAATTTCGTTCTGTTATATTCGTTATGTTACCGTAATATGTTTTCGGATAATTCGTTATTTCTGTAGATTATCGATATTCGTTATACTGAATCTCGAATCATGTCGAATTCATTCATTATATGCGCTATAATTTTGTTCGTATTTGTTGAAATTCGATATTTATGTACCGTATATACTCGAGTATAAGTCGAATTTTTCAGCCCTTTTTTTTGGCCTGAAAGTGTCCCCTTCGACTTATACTCGAGTCACCGCCGTCTGTCTGCATGATCAGCATCTCATGCAGGCAGACGGCGGCCGGCGTGTGATGATAGTGTTCGGCGGCTATTGCAGCTTTCAAAAGTCGCGCCTCCTGCTCGTCTGTGATAGGCTGAATAGCTGTCAGTTTACAGCCTATCACGGACATTCTCTCATCCTCGTCCGTGGTATGAGAATGAGAGAATGTCCGTGATAGGCAGTCAGCGGTCAGCCTATCACAGACGAGGAGGAGGCGCGGCTTTTGAACTGTGGAATGGCCGCCGAAAACTATCATCACACGCCGGCCGCCGTTTGAGGATGGAGATCGCCACAGGGAGGATGGAGATCGCCACAGGGAGGCTGCAGAGGACACAGGTAGGCTGCACATGCACACAGGACACATGTACAGGACACATGTACACAGGGACACAGGACACACATGTACAGGACACACATGTACAGGACACATACACATGTACAGGACACATGCACAGGGTACAGGTAGGCTGCACAGGACACAGGGAGGCAGGCAGCTGCAGATGGGCATTGTTGACCCTCTGCATTTCTCACCCTCATCTTATACTCGGGTCAATACATTTTTCCCAGTTTTTTTGTGGTAAATTAGGGGCCTCGACTTATACTCGGGATGACTTATACTCGAGTATATACGGTATGTATATATATTCGTGATAATGATTCGTAGTTTGGAAAGTCGTTTGTTTATTGAATCTTTTAACACTCACAATGACAATATCTCTTCTCCTCTGCTTAAATACAACACAACATCCTTCTCACTCAGTTCTCAGGAATGCACTTTGCCAGTAATCCAACCTCCAGCACAAAATTAATCAGTTGATTGGACTGCAAGATTTACTTTGAGTTGACCTTTTGTTTCATTAGACCTTCAACGAATTAACGAATCATGTCAAATTAATTTGTTATATCCGCTAAAATTTCTTTCGTATTAGTTGAAATTCGTTATTTTTTTATGCATCCGAATGTCTGAAAGATGCAAAATGCGGCCGAATTTCAATTTGTTACGAAACAAATTGCACAAGCCTAGTAAACACACAGATCCAAGTTCTCTCAGGGGAGAGGAGACCAACCGTGTGTTCCTAGTATATAGGAACACTGATGAGTCTCCTCACCCAGTCAGTCTCCCCCCCCCCCCCAAGTTAGAATCACTCCCTAGGTAACACATTTAACCCCTTGATCTCCCCCTAGTGTTAACCCCTTCCCTGTCATTGACATTTAAACAGTAATCAGTGAATATTTATAGCAATGATCGTTGTATAATTGTCAATGGTCCCAAAATAGTGTCCGCCGCAATGTCACACTCCCGATAAAAATCGCAGATCGCCGCCATTACTAGTAAAAAAAAAAAATAATAATAAAAATGCCATAAATAATGATATATATATATATATATATATATATATATATATATATATGCCATAATAATAATAATATCCAACAAATCAACTTACAGTTTTTCTCCATTGTTTTGGCTCATTTCTTGAAACAGAAATGACATTCTCAAAACTCTAAGTTCATTTGGCAAAACAGTCTTACAGTTCAGCACAACTCTATAACTCACGTGCAAAAGAGCATATCTCTCCCAAAACTGTTCGCTCATGCTTCAAAACCATTTTCCTTTTCCATATAAAGAGTCACTGCCCCCAAAATGGCAAATATTCTTCTCAATTGCTTTGGCTCATTTCTTGAAACAGACCAGACGTTCTCAACTCTCTTGGTGCTTTTGCCAAAATAACCTGGATGGTTCAGCACAACACCATGGTTCACCTTCAAAAGCTCATATCTTTCCCAAAACAGTTCACTCATGTGTCAAAAATAAATTTCTTTCTCATTCATATAGTCAGTGCCCCCAAAATGCTTCATCCCTTTGGCATTGTGTAAGCACTGCAAGTCAAAATGTTTAGATGTTTTGTCTCTAAGGCAGAGGACCATTGAAATATCCCTCATGTCCACCTTTCAGTCTTAGCCCAGTCCTTCCTTCATTGACAATGGTTACTGTACAGTTTTTGTCTAGCTAACTGAATACAATTGTGTATAAAACTGAAAAAAAAGAAAAGATTTTAGGGTAAGAGTAGCCTTCAAGGTTTGACATCACACATTGCATACTGCCAAGGAAAAATTACTTTACAGTGTTGTAACCATTATCATTCACACACAAAGTAACTTCCATACATCAGAGTAAAAAGAAAATGTATACAGCATAATATACGGAAATATAAACACACAAACAAAAAACAAGGAAAATTACATTTAGCCTACAATGCTGTAAATAAAGCTGGAGTTTCACAACTTCTGTAACATCTCTTCACTGGCCACCGTGCTCACCCTCCTGCCCATCCACACGCTGCTGTCTGTCTGGCCACAGATTCTCATCAACATTACAGCGTATATCCTCCCTTGCGATGCAACGAGGGAAGAAATGGTGTGCATGTCTCAACCATCCCCTGCACTAATCTCCTGTAATATTCTCACAGGCAGCATCCATTGCATGGAGCAGGGACCTCTGATCTTGAGCCCGATGCTCATACACTCTCCACCTCCAAGCAGAGAAAAACTCCTCAATAGGGTTGAGGAAAGGAGAGTAAGGTGGTAGGAACACCATATCCATCCTTGGATGAGCAGTGAACCAGGCCCTGATAAGCAGGCCACGGTGGAAATTCACATTGTCCCATACAATTATATATTGTGGTAGGTGAGGCCCTATGAGACCTCTCTTATTTTCAGGGATCAAATCCAAATGAAGGCGGTCCAAGAAGATGAGGAGCTTCTGTGTATTGTATGGGCCAAGACTGGGGATGTGAGTGGCCACACCATTCTCAGAAATGGCAGCACACATAGTTATATTGCCCCCTCCCTGGCCTGGGACATCCACCGTGGCCCGGTGGCCAATAAAATTTTGGCCACGTCTTCGGCCCTTGGCCAGGTTGAAGCCAGCCTCATCCACATACACGAGTATGTTAGAAGTCTCGTTTCCTTCCAATGCCATTATTCTCTACAATAGAGTAAAAAAAGAAAACATCAAATCAGTCATACAGAAGAGTCATACACTACAGTTACAGACAGTTACATAGGAATGTTCTACACAAGTTCAATATATTACTGGCCAGTATTCCAGTGGTTTCAAACCTGGGGTACATGTACCCTATGCAGAGGTACTACAGGGGGTATTTGACATAAAGGGGAGGGGAAAAATTATCAACGAGTAGACTTACTGAAATGTTACAGTAAAGCCCACAGTATTAGATAGATTTACATGGGAGTCACTACTGTAATTGCAGCTCTTTGACCCTTTTTCTTACTGTATTGTATGTTATATTCTTCAAAATAAGAAAATAAGGATTATAATGATAATTGCATCATACAGTAAGCTGCAGTTTTTAGACAAAATGTTTATAAATCAGATACGTAAATCAAATACTTTCATACCTGGATTACCTGGATTCAGAAATCAGGTAAAGTGGGTACTGAAACCAATACATTTTGGGAACCACTGCTTATGGTAATTGTAAAAAGGTTATCTTGATGGACAACCAGTGACTGACTTCTGTGTACATACTGGTACCGCAGCTCTTTCACTCTGTCAGAGTTCCTCTCAAATGGTACCCTGTAAATTTGCTTCATTGTCATCTGATGCTTCTTCAATATGCGGGCCATTGTGGAGATGCTTATAGAGTTGACATTTTGGAATATGGCTTTGTCTTGTAGGATTGCAGTGCGGATCTGTCTCAATGTGATGGCATTATTTGCAAACACCATGTTACAGATCTCTTGTTCTTGTTGTTCATTGAGAAGTTTTCCTCGGCCACCCGTGCCAGGTTGTCGTCCAATCCTAGACATGGAATTCAAAGGACAACACTCCATTCATAATTTATACCTTATGTATTCCGTACAGAATGAGTTACCAATGTAATCGTATTGTTGTTTTACTTACAGTAACTTTACCACAATTCCAATGCATCACTGCACAGTGACTGGAATACTACTGTAAACTGTATCATCAATATTGTAGAAAATAAACTATTCCATACTATTCCATAGTTTATTTCCTACAATATTTTTCTTGTCATTGTTAGTATCATACGTAACATCCCACTGAGGTAAGATACTGTAATACTGTAGGCCTATCACACACACACACACACACACTAAATGAATATGTAAATGAGTAAATAAACATATTTGTTGCTCTATGCACAGTGTCCTGTCCTATACATTATATAATTCCATCATTGACTGACTACATACCTGTTTTCCCTGCGAAAGGTTTGGATGATAGAGAAGACTGTAGAGCGAGGCACGTTAGGCTGCACTCGGCGACCTTCCTCCGCCATTGTGAGGCCACGGTTGATGACATGATCTATAATTGTGGCCCGAATTTCATCAGGGACAGCATAGTGTCTTTGTGCTCTTCGGCCTCTTCCCCCTATTCCACCACCACTCACCCTTACTCCTCTTCCTCTTCTTCTTCCTCTTCCTCGAGCAGGCAGTTTCCCTTGTTCATTTACTTGGCCAGGTGCCTCCATGTTCAGAAATTGTACTGGTCCTGCACGGTCAAGCTCTATATATACATGTTTGGCAGCATTTACAATCATGGACAGCACCTGTCAGGTAACTCAACATACTGTTTGATTGGTCATCTGAGACCAACTCCGACTCCTCCTTTGTTAGTCAAGTTCTAGTTGCACCTGACTGTCAATTGCTGTAATCATTTTATTAAATGTTCCAAGAGATTCATATATGGTATTCATGGTATTATGTTCCTGAATAATTTTGACAATTGAACAGACTATTGTGCATGTGATGACTTAAACAATGAAATGACGCTGACACGTTTTGGAGAGAACAACCATTAGACTGAGAATTGACAATCAGTTTAGATCAACAAGATCTATTCATTTGGGAATTGTGCTAAATGTAGGCTACTTGTACTTAATCATTTGAAAGATGTACTGAGACATTGAGACATGTACTGAGACATTTGCAATTTTGATGAAATAATGAGAAATTCAATTCAGTTGTGAACAATTGCCAAGTGGTTTGGAGATTTGTCCATGTTGTTTTGAGAATGTCATTTCTGTTTCAAGAAATGAGCCAAAACAATGGAGAAAAACTGTAATAAAGTCCTAATAGTCTTCAGGCATTGTCCCTAGGTTTTTTGGTGTGTGAGCATGCACACCTTGTTTGAATTGATTAATATTACCAATAGGAGGGACAAATAATTCAGATATAAGAGGCCATTCAATACAGGGCATTTTCACCCCCTTCTTGCCCAGGCCAATTTTCAGCACTGTAACATTTTGAATGACATTTGCACGGTCGTGTGACGTTGTACCCAAATGAAAGTTTGATAATTTTTTTCCCCCATAAATAGAGCTTTCTTTTGGTGGTATTTATAGCAATATTTTTTACTTTTGCTATAATAAATTTCCCAATTTAAAAAAATAAATAAATCATTTTTTTCCCCTCACTTTAGGCCGATATGTATTCTTCTACATATTTTTGGTAAAAATAAATCACAATAATCGTATATTGATTGGATTGCACAAAAGTTATAGCGACTACAAAATAGGTTATTGATTTATGGCATTTTTATTATTATTTTTTTTTTACTAGTAATGGTGGCGATTGTTATCGGGAGTGCGACATTGCGGCGGCCACTATTTTGGGACCATTGACAATTATACAATGATCAGTGCTATAAATATGCACTGATTACTGTGTAAATGTCACTGACACTAGGGGGCGATCAAGGGGTTAAATGTGTTACCTAGGGAGTGATTCTAACTTTGGGGGGAGGGGACTGACTGGGTGAGGAGACTCATCGGTGTTCCTATATACTAGGAACACAAAATTTGTAGCCTCAATCAGGGGAACATGTAACAGGGTGACAATGCAGGAGCACGGTTGGGAGACAGTTGACACACTATAAGACTGATGTGAATGTACAATGTAAATGTAAAGCGCTGCGTTAATTGACGGCGCTATATAAGTACCTATAATAAATACCGGTAATAAAATAAATAAATAAGAAGAATGAGCTGTTTTAGGGATTTTCACCGGGTGTCTCTTGGTTATTCAAGAACTGTAATACTGCGGGAGCCAGCGATGGGTACAGAGGTTTTTTTCGGGTTGCGATGGCAGCGTTCATCATGATTGATGCTGGACCTATATCGGGGGACATTGTTTTTATTTTAATAAAGGCCTTGTCAAAAGCTGTCTCTGTGTTTCTATTGATTTTTGACACTTTTTGCTGAATGAGTAGGGGGTATAATGTACCCCCTACTCATTCACATGGGGGGGCAAGATCTGGGGGGCTTCGCCTGCAGACCAGCACAATCACTGGTCAGGGTTGTGGGAAAGAGGCCCTTGTCCCTGCTCGCACCTCCTCCTTCCTGGCCTGCCAGGCTGCATGCTCGAATAAGGGTCTGGAATGGATTTTGGGGGTGACCCCCATGACATTTTTTTTTTTATTTTGGCATGGAGTTCCCCTCAAAATCTATACCAGTCCCAAAGGGCCTGCCAGGCTGCATGCTCGAATAAGGGTCTAGTATGGATTTGGGGGGGGCCCCATGCCGTTCTTTTTAAATTTTGCCATGGGGTTCCCGTTAAAATCTATACCAGACCCAAAGGGCCTGGCATGGATTGCAGGTGGGCACGCTGTTCTTTTCTCAAATTTTATTCTTAGGTTCTTTGGTTTACATTCAGCTGTTAGCGGGGAACCTGCTGACAGCTGATGAGTCATCGGCTGTTGAGGACACAGCGGCCAGCTTCCTGGCCCGCTCCTTAATAACCAGCTATTGTTAAAGACGCCGGTGGCCACCTGCTCCAAATTTGCATCTGAACCGTATCTGAAATCACAGCTGAATCACTGAACAGCTGCTTTAGAAATTTGCAGTGAAAACAGATCTGAAATTCGCACCACACATGTGTGAATCTAACCTTAAAATAGATGTAAACCCGATTCATGAAATTTGACCCAGGCACATATATCTGTAGTGTTTTATCTCTCTCTCTCCGAAGCCATAAGTCCCGTGTCTTTATGCTGCTCCATTCTTCTGTTATTAGCATGATAACTTCTGACAAATTCTCCTAGACGGGAGATAAAAGCAGCTGAAAATTTGTATCGAGGTTGATATAAATAGATTAGCAGAGAGCTTGCCTTGTCACAGCACAGCTCTGAAATTATCTTCATTCTTCTGCCAATGTGGAGGGGGGATGTGTGCCTTTCCTCCAATCAGCTGTCTCCCAGTGTAAAGCAAGACTACACTGCTACTGCTGAATGAGGAAGTGAAAATTCTAACCCGATGTAAGAATTTTAAAAAACATAGAAAGCTGAAGACAGCAGATATACATGTAAAACTTATGTAGGAGGATTTGTTTCATCTCTGTGTATCATCTGAGGCTATTCACTTCACTGGGTATATGTGAGAGTTTACATCCACTTTAAGGTAAACCTGCTACTTTGCCCTGCATGAGAAAACCACAGCTTCACTTCTGTCATTAAGCAAATCTGTCACTAAGCAAGCCATAGCTGTTAAATGAGAGTACAAATACTTACCTGTCCCACTGCCTGTACTGCATCGACTGTTCTCGTGTTCATGAATATCTGTAGACTATGACCAAATAAAAAAAGAGAGTAGCCCAGAGCATGGGATTACTCTCGGGAAATGGTGTAAAGAAAAGCACTTATTGATGAAAGTAAAGCTAATCCATTTTAATTCCATTATGTGAAAAATGTTCAGCTCTTTCTTCCAGATATGAATATTTATTCATTTTAGTCTCTGGTATTATTTTATAACTGTGAAACAAAAAAAAAGCATCCCATTTTCCATCCCAACTCCGCATCTCGCCTTTCCTGCTGTTTTTGTTATCCATATCCTCGGCACACCAGCCATCAGCCCAGTCCACCACCTGTTCCCCCTTAGTTTAATCCAGCTTGTAGACACACAGCAGAACAGAATCCCTAACAGATGGGTTTCATAACTCACCCCCTTCTCATTCCTCTCTCTTGCAAATGTCACACATCTAAGTCTTGATATCCCCTATTAAGTTACCCCACAACATGCGTCTACCAAGACCCTTGCCAGTTCCCTGTGTCTTGCCAAGCCTGCTACCTTTTATCTTTTTACAGGGCCCAGATATATTGACATATCATTTCCTCAAGGCCAGCAGAATGTGACACTAATAATGTCAGAAATGTGGGCAATGTCAATACTTTTCACATATTATTGTACTAGCTAGACACACTGGGATAATGTCAGACTCAAATGCACATACATTTTAAATTGGAACTCAATACCTGACAATGTGTGCTTAAAGTAAACCTATTATAAAAGAAGTATCGGGGCTGACATTTTTGTCTTCATTCTTCTTCATTCTGAAAATGCTAGTTGCTTGCTTGTCATGCTGATACTCTGGCTTCAGTACTGTAAACTGAAACAATTATACAGGTCAGAAGATTTTCTTGGCTATCAGCAGCTGAGTAGAGCAGGGGTACAAAAAGTTTTTTTTTCAAGATAGAGTTGTTTTATGATAAAGATATTGTTGAAATTATTATAACGTTGATCATTCCTATTACAAATTGTTGATTGATAATTAAAAGATGTTTTTATATTTTACAGTGATTTCTGGCAAGACCCTGATCCTTCTACTGTGTTAGAAAGATTGAATGGAATCCTGGATTCTCCAGATAACCAGGCCAAGGAGGAACGGTGAGATTCCACAGCCAGATCAATTCTTTGTCTGACACTATTTCATTGTAATTAGTACAATCCTAAGACATACAAATCTGTTCCTTTCAGGAAAAGTGACATTAAGGAGGAAGCAGCATTGCCAAAGTTGGTGACAAAAGCCAAGGTAAATAGTACCATTGGATAATGGTGACAACTTTGCATTGATGATGTTAAAGCATATCTAAACACAAGAACAAACAATTGATGTATAGCAACTTACCTCTTTTAAACTAGGTTTGGTGGCTGGATTGGTTTTCTTTTTTTTTTTGTGATCCTGCCAGTTACACAGTTCCTGTCCTAGGGTGACAGTGCTCAATGTTGTCATTGTAGAACATGACTGCAGAATGCTTCCCTCTCTCCATAACATAAAAACACCATAACATAGGTGAAGGGTGTTGTAGTCCACAGAAAGATAGTGTGCGGGTCTGGATCCTAACCTGGGACCTTAGCAGTGTCTGGATGTAGCTCTTCTCGTTGTGCCACCCAAGATGCTGCACAATTCCCTGTCTGATCCCTTGGACAATCTTGCCTTGGGGATTACCTTGTTTCTTCTGAACCTTGAACTCTTTGCTCCTCCAATGAACTTCCTAATTTAAGCCATGTCTCCTCACTTCCTGTTGGCCAGATTATTGTGCTCTTCTCCAGCCAATATTTTGCTCCTTTTACTGCCATCAATTACTTTTTCTACCACTCGTTACTGACTTTTGGCTTGTTCCACGACTTTGCATCTGCTTGATCCCAACCTGCAACCACTAGTTACCGACTATTGGCTTGTGCCCCAACTAAAATTCTGCTTGATTCCAACCTTCAACCACTTGTTGCCGACCTTTGGCTTGTTTACTGACTACACTTCTGATTGATCCCTTACTTCTACCAGTCCCTGGCTTGCTCACCTCCTGGTGCGACCTGGCACTAGCACGCAGAGAAACCCATCTCTAACATCAGGAGCTCTCATGAAGATTAGTTAGTGCTTAGACCCCGCACCTCGGATGAGCCCGCGTCATCCACCAGGGTGACCTACTTGGTACTTATACTGCTAGTCAGTGGGAACCCTTCTACTGCTATAGCTTCTAGTCTCCAAACCTGATTTCTGGTCATAACTGATAATTAGGAACAATACTAACTGATAACAGTGGTGAAGAGACAGAATGTATAGGAAGTTATCATCTTACAAGTATTTTTGCAGTTATTAAACATTTATAACAAAATTCAAAGGAAATGGGTTGCACACCAATGACATCTTAAAAATCCAATTAGCCTTCATAAACAAGCAAGCTACATACAGCACACACTACAAGCCTTCCACCTAAGGCCATCCTTCCAACGAATTTGACCCATAGTAGGACTTAATCATAGAGGTTGTTCTCTATAGTTAAGCCCTGCTGTTGGTGAAATGTGTTGGAGGCGTGGCCTTAGGTTGAAGGCTGGTGTGTGCTGTATGTAGCTTGCTTGTTTAATAAAGCAAATTGAATTTTTAAGACATCTGTGTGCTTCCCGTTTACCTTTGAATTCAAGTTCAAGCAAAGCATAAGTGAGCTCCTGGGGTTCAGCACCTGGCTAGCTCACAGGACCATGGGTATGTCCATGTTAAGAAAGTTGAGAAAGGCCACATTATTTAGTACCAAATGTTTCTTTGTCACAGGGTGTTTAAAGTGAACCAGTACTTTCTCTTGCCTTCATTGACAAATACAGCTTCTTCTTATTCTCGACCATATGGTTTATACCACCACCTACAGAAAAGGAAGACAGTAGGCAGAAAGCAGCACCGCCTGTGGGCAGTTCTAGTTGGTATAAACTGTTTCTCTGCTATGGGCATCTCAGTTGTTTTCTGCCTAGTGTAGGAAAGATGACCCAGTTACCTCCTGGGACCTGTGGTTCCATGATGTTTTTTCCTGGGATCTTTTCCTGCAGAGATCTTTATCCAACAGCCAGGCTGGACAACAGGCTGGATAATCTAGATCTCGTATTCACCCCAGCCTGGCCAGCGAGCTCACACAGACCTTCAGCTATGTGCTGTGTCGGCTGCAGTAGCCCCATCCTGGACCTGGGGCAGGCGGTGAGTTAAAGGTCTTACAGGGGCACATATGACCGGGCATCTGATGTCCATGTCACAGTATTTCCCTAGCTGACAGCCCCCACCTCGGTGGAAGATGTATCTGTCTCAAGAGTGTTACCCGCATCTCCCCGGATTAGTAAGTAGATGCCCCCTATCCCTCTGGCTCGGTGCGGGGCATGGGTACTCCTTGGGGTAGTTGGCCATGCTGGGATCTCCTCCTCCCCTCCAGGCCTTGGTCCTATGTTCTTGTCTCCCCATCCCTCTACCCCACCCTCCTCCTCCTGTTTTCTGCTGGTCACCCTGACATGGGTGAGCGGCACTTACGGTCCAAGGGGCGGGGCAGTGGACTCTCTCCTCCTGTCAGGGGTTTGTTTTGGGTGTATAGGGTTTCCCATGTGCCGGATGGGTTGCCGGTGGCCATTTTGTTGGACATTTTTTGGGGGACCTGCTTGTTGTCGTGGTCATTTTGCCTGTGACCTTTTTTGTTGGCTGCTTTGAGGTGGACTGGAGTGTTGGCCTTTTGTTCTGGATCTCATCCAACTTCTGTAGCCCGGGTTATGGTGGATGGGTGGCCATTATAGCGGTGATTGAGACAGTGGCAATTTTGAAAAGAAAATTTTTTTTCTTAGTTTCTGTCAGTAAATTTCGTTTACAATCACTTTAAGTGTTGGTCTGCAGACCTGGCAGACTTACCCACCTGCCAGAGAGAATGTCTCTTTGTTGCCACCCTGGATGACATCATTAAGAATCATAGGCTCGGTTTATACCTATGCAGTTTGCTTTTGATCGTTACTGCAGTGCTTTTTGCTATGCGTTTTTGCACAACGTGGATTTACTGCGATTTTGCGAATTGCGTTTTACTTTTTTTATGCTTTTTTTTGGCTAATTTGTTGTTGGGCAGATTTAAAAAAATGCAAAACGCCAATTATGGCAAAATTGTGGTACAATAGCAGCAAAATCGCTGCAAAAACGCACTACATGCTTTTCTACAGCTTCTACATTGAAGTCTATTGAAACACAAAAGTAAAAAACAGCACCATTTTGCATCTAAAAAAGTCCCTCACCCTTTCCAAAAACGAAGTGGCTGAAAAAAACATAGATGTAAACGTGTTCCATTGGAAACCATGGTAAATGACCTGTAGTGCAGTGCTGCAAAAAGCACCTAAAAATGCAGGTGTGGACCAGGCCTTACTGGTGAAAAGAGTATCTTTCTCCCACAGTCCAAGAGGGGGAAGGAGCCACGCTGCAAGTACAGTCTTTCCTTCTGTGCACACAAAAGGCTTTTCATTCCCCTGGCTCCTCAGACAAGGAATCCAAAGCCTTCAAGGCTCCCGCAAGCACAAAGCAAACCTGGTCTCACAAGCCTGCGGACAAGTCCTCCTCGGCATGAAAGCTTGCCCCTCTCCCATCGTCTTCATTGATTTGCAGACCTGTGGACTTCCCTGCTCTCTGACAAGTGGGTCCACAAACTGATTTTGTCAGGCTACAAAATAGAATTTTTTTCCTACCTGTCAGACAAATTCTTTCCTTCAAATCTTTGTCTCTCCCTGTCACGCCTTCTGGTCTTTATGGGGCAGTGCAGGATCTGCTACTCCAGGGTGTGATTGGCCCAGTTCCGGACCCAGAGAGGTTTTAAGGGTTTTTACTCCAACCTGTTTAAGGTTCCGAAGAAGGAAGGGGTCAGTGCGATTCAGGGCCTCAGACCCCTGAATTGCTTCTTAAAGGTTCAAGATGGAATCCATCTGTTTGGTGGTGGCCTCCCTTCTTTAGGGAGATTTCCTGGCTTCCATAGACCTCAAGAATATGTACTTGCATGTTCCCATCTGTGCTGGGAACCAGCGCTTCTGGGAATGCGCTTAAGGGACACGCATGATCAGTTTCTGGCACTTCCCTTTGATCTGTCCTCCCCTCCTTGGATGTTTACCAAAGTACTGGCTCCGGTGCTGGCATTGCTGAGACAACTGGGGATTGCCATGATTGGCTACCTGAACAACCTTTTCCTGCGAGACCTATTCTGCACTGACGGACAATGTGGCAATTACCATGCGCATTCCACAGGAGTTTGAATGGATTTTGAACTTCAAGAAATCTGCTCTGAACTCAACCAGGCAGTTGGAGTATATGGGTCTGATTCTCGACTGGGTTCAGGCCAAGGACTGCAGTTCGATTGCTGCTGTCCCTCATGTGTTTTTCTCTGCATTTTTGCATGCAGGTTCTGGGCTTCATGATGTCCACCTTTGAGGCAGTCTTATATGCGCAGTTTCGCACAAGGGTTCTGCAGAAGGATATCTTATCCAAATGGGATAGGTTTCCTGCATTCTTGGACAATCAGATTTGCTTGGGCTAGCTTGGCAGGGCCTCTTTCCTGTGGTTTGCTGAAAGAGCAAGGCATCCCCTGGCGGACACAACAGATGCTCTGGTGGCACTGTGGAGCAAGTATTGTCTCATTTATACAGAAAATAAAAACAGGAAACCGCGCTAGGAATTATAATAACCAGGTGTGTGGTTCTATACAAAAAAAGTCCAACAGTCAAAGAACATAGGTGAATAACGTGATTATCTCAAAAGTTCAAATCTTGTAAGGTGAAAATCTTGATGAACACTTCTATAAGGTGAAGCGCTTACCAGAAGTAAGCCAAAAAAAGGGCGAGTGGCTTATGTCCCAGCCTGGGCCTTTGGAGAACGATCCCAATGGAGCAGGAAGGTCACACTCGTACGTGTGTGCAGATCAGCCAAGGATTATCCCAAATATATGACAAAAAAACATAGCGTAATACTGATAACAAAATAAATTCAAAAAGAAAAAAAGGTGCAACCCTCCACAAAACAAAAACAAGAAATTTCATAAATCACTTCCAGTGTATCAGACACACAAAGGATCATTGAGTGAGTGCCATGCAAACATGCAACATAGTGAAATATCCCTGGATAAAAAGTGTGTTGAACCTTTCAAATAATCCTCTTACCAGATATTTAAAGGCAAATGAAATAACCATCACCAAGATGAGCGGTAAAAAAAGGGTTAGCGGTAAAAAAAGGAAGGATTCCTCTGGGTGCAACCAGCCACTTGTAGAATCTGCTTACCAGATGCCAAACAAATGCATGCAGATTCACACGGCCGAGATCAAAACACCACAAGCAGTGACACGGGGTATGGAATTCCAGTGAGCCTTACGAAAATTCTGCTTGCCAGATGTTAGATGTAAGTAAGCAGACTGGTGTAAACTCAGACCAAACCCCGCAGGAACGGCATAGATACTTCCAGAAATACTTGACTCGGACAGCTTCTTTAACCCCCGCAGGGTGTAACTGAAAGCCAGTGGGGAGGGAGAGAAGGATAGGTTGAAGCACTGTAGTGTAGGGGGAGCCATGCAGGTGGGACTAGTTCCTCTAATTGTGCTGCCCACCCCCTCTTCCAGCACTTTGATCACCCCCTTAACTTTCCAGCTCCCTCTTCCCCAAAGTAGAGGAGACTGTAGGAGGAAATCCTGTTGGGCCGCCACCCTTTTTTACACCTATATGCCTGTATCATCGTGTGTATGTACTAGAGTACAGGCATTTAGGTGTAATTTACTGCAGATAAATGTAAAAGATTATTATTATTTTTTTTTTTTTTTACAGCTCTGTACTCAGCACTGCTGTACTGATCCTTACACAGCAGTGTGCATTGTGTCGTAGACAGCAATGCATCTGATTACAGATCCGTAAAAAAATATCTGTTTTTACTCCCATGTGCAAGCAGCCTTATGCTATTCGCAGACTATTTACTGCCCAGAATTTCTTCTGTCACTGCCAGTACACAAGCAATGATTAAGGGAGAGTTGTGAACCTTTGAAACATGTTGGCTGTGCCTCTTTATTTTCTATCAAGACTAATACGATTATACTGGACTTACTGTAACCTGTGCTGTTCTCCTTTCTTTGGATCTCTCTGGGGACCCATAGCGAGACCCTCTCTTAGAACTGGAAATCACGCATATGATTACACTTCTGTTAGGGGTCTGACGCTCTACCACATAGCACTGCACTAGAAATGGACCTTTAGAAGTCACTGAAAATATCAGTTTATTTGTAAAACAAACGGTCACACTTATTAAACAAAAAACATGCACTCTTGAGTATACATGGTAAAGATCAGATGAATAACTCTAGCATGTTTCTGCTGACTCATTCTGTCTCCACAGCAAAACCCCAAGAACAACTAGAAAATGCATTTCCTGGGGAAAATGTGTGGGAATGCTGAATTGCTAAAACGGCCCCCAGCAAAATTGCCCCCATCATATTGCCATCAAAACTGTCCCATCATATTGCCACCATCAAAACTGCCCCATCAGAATTGCCCCATCAAAACTGCACCATCATATTGCCACCATCAAAACTGCCCCATCAGAATTGCCCTATCAAACCAGCCCCATCATATTGCCACCATCAAAACTGCCCCATCATATTGCCACCATCAAAACTGCCCCATCAGAATTACCCCATCAAAACTCCCCCATCATATTCCTCTATTATAAATCAGTACATGGTGTGTCTGTCCCCTCCCCCGGGCTCTGTAATCAAAGCTGAGATGCTCCAGCCACCTCCCCCCGTGTATAACAGAAGCTTTGGTAACCATGGCAACAAAACAAACACAGTACAGTCTGATTAATGGCTAAAATTTCCTGAAATGACCTCTAAACAAAAAGCTTTTTCCCAAAAACTATAAATCCTACAGCGAAGATCTTTATATTGTGAGAATCACAAGACCCAGACCTAGATTTTGATATATAGTATGTCTCTCAAATATTAAAATTGAAGGCACGGTCGCAGTTTAGAAATTGCCCTTCAAATTTGAAGGGGCTAGAGTGTAGTTTCAATGAATGTCAATGGACGGCGTGAGTTGCAAACAAATGGTCATATTGTGAAAACTGTCAGGACTATGGCTTAGCCGTGGACATGTTTAGTGGCAGCAGGGATAGCTGAACGTTTTGATATAAGATTTATGTAGGTGGGCTTGAAAATGAGGGAGTGGCGGCAGTTTAGAAATCATGTTCTGATTTTTCAGCTTTTTTCCCCTCCCCCGGGCTCTGTAATCAGAGCTGAGATGCTCCAGCCACCTCCCCCCCTGTGTATAACAGAAGCTTTGGTAACCATGGCAACAAAACACACACAGTACACTCTGATTAATGGCTAAAATTTCTTGAAAAGACCTCTAAACAAAAAGCTTTTTCTCAAAAACTGTAAAAGATATCAAACTGAAAAGATATAGCCAGATAGCTGAATATTTTGTGAACATTTTAAAGTTTGTTTGGTGTCTCTAGGTGAAAGTATGAAGGAGCTGAAACTTTTGGGAGCGGAAGAAAAATTTAAGGATTTCAAGCATGCTCCCATTGACTTCAATGTTAAAAAAAGTGATAAAAAGCTTAATATTTTAAAAAGTATATATGGTAGAAAAAAAGTTGAAAAAGAGCACACCTCAGCTAAAAGAGACGAACATTTTGATAGTTGAATGGTTTTAATAGCTGAAAGTATGCAGAAGTTACGCATTACCGAAAAACGTACGGAATAAAATTATTAAAATTAAGTTTAAAAATAAATAAAATCGAATAACAATAGTGGGACTGCTAAAGCATTGCCACTAATAAATAAAAAAACAAATAACAATAGTGGGACTGCTAAAGCATTCCCACTAAAAATGTATGTGTGGTCTGCACAGTGCACTGCCACTTACCATACCTTGTGGTGAGCACATTCGTTTTTTGGGGGATTTTTTTTACACTTTTTTGGTTGTTTTCACTTGGTAATCCTGCCAGTAACACACTTTCTGGCCTGGAGTGACAATGCTCACGCAACGTACTGTACCTTAGGAGTGCAGCGTTGTCACCCTGGGACAAGTAGTGCATTGGGACTACAGAAAGTGTTCCCCTGTACTAGTCTCTGTAGTATTGGAAGGGGTGTTTTGAATTCTACAAAGACAACTGGGAACAATGCTAACTGATAACATTCAGAAGAGTCAAGTGCACAGGAAGTTGTAACCTTACAAAATTTCTAACATAATCAACAGGTATTTTTTGTCTTACCGAACAGATATAACAAAATGCTTCAATGGTATAGTTAACAGACTAAAATGGAACAAATGCATGAAGTTCATTGTCAGGGTTTAGAAACACTTCTTTACACAGAAAATAGGTGAAATTATCACATCCGCATTGGGTTACAGCCTCATGTCAGTGGTGCATAATGGGAGAATCTATTGGGAGAACTGATTAGCAAACCTGCTCTGCTCACTATTGTTCTTCCCTATGAGAAGCCAGCACCAGCTCAAACTCCACCATCTCCCATTTCCATGGAGGTAAGTTGAGGCCTTAGATTGCCTCTGAATGTCCAATTAGACTCAATGTCCAAATAGATTCAAGTCTATGGCCATTCTAAGGGGTTGACATATATGTGTCCACCTGTATGGTGCAAGAGATCCTATGTAAGCAAAACTCTGAGGTAGTAGTGTGATGACCACAGTCTTGCCAAATTTTTTATTGCCTGTTATGGATATAGCCAGTCTAAAATGTAAGTTCTCGTAAAACCAAAAACTCACATGATAGGTTCTTAAAATGTTAGTGTATGTAACCCCTAAAAGTAAAATTCTTTTTTTTTTTTTTGCTCCTTTTGGGTTTGTTAAAAATACAATAGAAGGCCAATTCACATTTAAGCAGTCTGTTGTGGTGCGTTAATGCACATGTGTTAACATGCAGTGCCTTAATGCAGCTTGTTTGTTATGAATGGGTTGCTAACCCACCACAAAGGATGAAAAAATATGCATAATCACCTTTTAACAAAGCAGCACACCCCAACACACAGTATATGCATTGTGGTGCACTACAGCAAATTGAGCTCCACTGTACAGTGCAGTGTGGCGCCATTGACAATGATTGGCACATAGAGTAGGTGCACTGCTCTACATCGTGGTAGCACATGTTAACGCTTGCGTTGTCACAAAGCACAAAGTGTGAATGGACCTTGAAAGTGTTTTGTTATATCTGTGTGATAAGTGCAAAAACCTGTTGATCCTGCCAGAAATCTTGTAAACTGAACTTAGTGAGCTGCACTCTGACTGGATGCAGGCGCTGTTTGGCCAAGAATGTTCCATATGGCTTCTTCGATAAAAGTACATTTAAAAAAATCAGCTTTTGTTGAGTCTAGTGAGGCAGACAGGGACACCCAGGGAAAGTATTTCAGCCGATGCCTGCCAGAACACAAAGGTACAGGGGGGGAGATAGCCGCACTAACATCACGTGTGTTTGTATGGCGATCTGTCAGTTTTTACGTGTGTCAGCTTTACGTGTGTACCAGGCTTAGCATCTCATCCATATCTGCTCTAAAGCCTCCGTACACACGATCGGATTTTAGTCCGGGAATTGTGTGATGACAGACTGCCTAAAATCCGACGTGAGTGCGCTCCATCAGACAATTGTTGTCCAACTTTCCGCCAACAAATGTTGGATGGCAGGCTAGTAAAGCCACGTACACACGATTGGATTGTTGGCCAACAAAACCGTGGAATTTTGTCCGAAGGGCGTTGGCCCAAACTTATCTTGCATACACACGGCCACACAATTGTTGGCCAACAATTACGAACATAATGACGTGCTAGATGTACTATGTGGTTTTTCAGCTCTTCAGCGCCACCCTTTGGGCTCCTTCTGCTAATTTCGTATTATTAGAAGTTTGGTGAGTGTTGATTCGTGTTTTTCTTTTCGCGCTTTTCATTTCGCGCTTTTCATTTATCGCTTTTCATTTCGTGCTTTTCAGTTGGTTTCTGAACGGCCGTTCGTCAACCAGACATGTTGCGGAATCGGCGGAGATAACATGTTTTTTATTATTGGCCTTGGAGTTATTGCTTTGACATTATTTTTTGGGTTGAATAATGATTTGATTTGGTATATTTTCTATATGTTTGGATGCATAGAATACACTTTTTGGTTAAGTTCTATTGGCAGATATCATTTCTAATTTTACTTGTTTTCTTTTTTTAATGCACAATAAAAAAATTGTGTAGAATAATACATGGCTCTGTGTTTTACTTCAAATGACAGTTTGGGAGTAGGCAGTTACATTTTAAAAAAATACAATGTAAAATTGACAAGGGACACCAACATAGTTGTATCTTTGATCATAAAAACTACGGGATAATGGTGTTGTGGTTACTTGACCAAATAAAAAAAAAAAGCATAATAATATTATTCTTGATATCACTACAAAAAAAAGCCTTTGAAAATGAGTTTGCAATAACTCCATCAGTATCAGCAGCAAAGCAGCTTCATTATTATCCCATTAAAGAAGAAGAGAATTGTGCGCTGCATTTGGAAATTTTGCCACGTCACAAATGTTAATTCTCCATTACGAACGCTAGTTTACAAGACGGACCGGTTCTGGCTGATCCTTGCTTCCGAGCATGCGTGTTTGTACTTTGGACTTTTGTCCGACGGACTTGTGTACACACGCTCGGAAAATCCGACAACACACATTTGTCCGCGGAAAGTCTGACAACAATTGTCCGATGGAGCATACACACGGTCAGATTTACCACCAACAGCCTGTCATCGAACATTTCCCTTCAGAAAGTCCAATCGTGTGTATGCGGCTTTCATTTTTGGCGGACAACGGTCTGTTGTCAGATTTTCCTATCGCGTGTACACAAGTCCGTCACACAAAAGTCCAAAGTACAAACACGAATGCTCGGAAAAGGGTGGCGCTCAAGTGCTGAAATTTCACGTAGTACGTCACTACGTTCGTGTTTGTTGGCCGACAATTGTGTACCGCTAGTATGCAAGACAAGTTCCTGGCACACGCCCTTCGGACAAAAGTCTGACGCTTTGTTGGCCAACAATCCGAACGTGTGTACGAGACTTAAGATATTGGAAAATAGCAAGGCAGTCAAAGATAGCATTGTCCTACGTTCTGCAATTCATTTTCACAAATGTATGAAGAAAAATATTATCTTGGACAAAATTCTGTGGTTTCTGAGGATCTCAGTTGAACGCAATGAACATATGTTCTAATGAACTGTATGTAATTCTCTCCTTTTTCAGACTCGGCACCCTGCATCAGCCTGCCCTGACAATCTGCGTACTCAAGTGCAGAAATCTTCTTTCAGAGAGATATTCAACTTTGACACCCCGGTACTCATGTGGGACCGTCATTTAACGGAAGAGACTACGAAAAACCTCACCCAGAAGCTAGCACCATATGGATGGAAAGATATTCCTATAGAAGGTAATCGGTCAACATTTGTTTCATTTGCTTATCAGAGTAGCTAAGGAAAACCTGGTGTCTGTATCTGGAGTATGTGAGTCTGTGCAATGCACAAGTTACAGCACCCAACAAAAGAATGTGATCCTCTCACAACTCATCACATACAGGGCCTATAGAAAATACATACACTGTATATATCCTTCCTAGGTGACCTCTTTATACAGTCTTGTTTGATGGTGTTATTAGCACACTGTCCCTTCTCACTTATTCAAACAGCTCGTACTCACCTATTCATTTCATTGAATCAAAGTGCAAATTCCTAACAGATCTCTACCACATCCTAATGTGTAATATTATCCTGTTGACACCAACACATACCCAGAGGAGAATCCATCTTCAATATGGAAACGGCAGAATAAGTCTGTGACATTTCAGTAGAGCATATCAGATCTGGGAAACAATGACATTACTTATTTTTGGTGGAAACACCCGCTCAAACACACAAAGTTTCAGTGTCCTAAATTCCTGCGGTGGAGGACACAAAAAGCTGTATTATGGGTGTTGGAATTAAACCCATGGGGGGGGGGGGGGGGGGAGATGTGCTGAGCTGCATTTTACTGACACTGACAGATGCCACTAGTTCTCAAAGTGGTAACCTATATAAACGGCATCCAAAATATTGCATTAGCCATTAGAATGCAAAAGTTTTGTTTGCAACTTTCAGTGCCCATAGTGTTAACCACTTGACCTCCAGAAGGTTTTACCCCTTCATGACCAGACCATTTTTTGCTATTCAGCGCTGCGCTACTTTAACTGGCAATTGCTCAGTCATGCAACACTGTACCTAAATAAATTTATATAATTGTTATCACACAAATAGAGCTTTCTTTTGGTGGTATTTAGTCACCACTGAGTTTTTTATTTCTTGCCTCCGATTCCCCCTGTATAGAATTGTATTGTAATTGTACTGTCTGCCCTAACGTTGTAAAGCGCTGCGTAAACTGTCGGCGCTATATAAATCCTGTATAATAATAATAATAATATAAACAAAAAAAATACAGGAAATTTTAAAAAAACATGTTTTTCTTGGTTTCTGTTATAAAATTATGCAAACAAATAATTCTTCATAAAATCAGGTCATAATATAGTCTACTACATTTCTTCCGTAAAAATAACCCAAATCAGTGTATAATATTTAGTCTGTTAGAAAGTTATAGAGTCTACAAATTATGGGATATATACACTGCTCAAGCAAATTAAAGGAACACTTTGAAAACACATCAGACCTCAAAGGGGAAAAATATCATGCCGGATATCTATACTGATATGGACTGGGTAATGTGTTAGGAACGAAAGGATGCCACATCGCTTGATGGAAATGGAAAATATCAACCTACAAGAGGGCGGAATTCAAAGACACCCCGAAAATCAAAGTGAAAAAATGATGCAGCAGGATTGTCCATTTTGCTGAAATTTCATTGCAGCAACTCAAAATGGTACTCAGTAGTTTGTATGGCCCCATGTGCTTGTATGCATGCCTGACAATGATTCCTAATGAGAGGACGGATGGTGTCCTGGGGTATTTCCTCCCAGATCTGGACCAGGGCTTAACTGAGCTCCTGAACAGACTGAAGTGAAACCTGGCGGCCTCAGATGGACCAAAACATAATGTCCCTGAGGTGTTCTATTATATTTAGGTCAGGCAAGCGTGGGGGCCATTCAATGGTATCAATTCCTTCATCCTCCAGGAACTGGCTGCATACTCTCGCCACATGAGACAGGACATTGTCGTGCATCAGGAGGAACCCAGGACCCACTGCACCAGAGTAGGGTCTGACAGTGGGTCCAAGGATTTCATCCCAATACCTAATGGCAGTCAGGGTGCCATTGTCTAGTCTGTAGAGGTCTCTGTGTCCCTCCATGGCTATGCCTCCCCAGACCATCACCGACCCACCACCAAACCAGTCATTCTGAACGATGTTACAGGCAGCATAACGTTCTCCAGGGCTTCTCCAGATCCTTTAATGTCTGTCATATGTGCTCAGGGTGAACCTGCTCTCATCTGTGAAAAGCACAAGGCACCAGTGGAGCACATCGGGCCCTCAGGCCACCCACCCTTTCTGATTGTTTAGTCAGAGATATTCACACCAGTGGCCTGCTGGAGGTCATTTTGTAGGGCTCTGGCAGTGCTACCAGTAGTGACAATGACCCTAGCCAAATGCAAAACTAGTGAAAAACAGTCAGAAAAGATGAGTAGGGAAAAAATGTCAGTGGTCTCCACCTGTAAAACCATTCCTGTTTTGGAGGTTGTCTCATCGTTGTCCATTTAGTGCACCCGTTGTTAATTTCATTAACACCAAAGCAGCTGAAACGGACTAACAACCCCCTCTGCCACTTAACTGACCAAATCAATATCCCAGGAGTTTAACTGACATGATGCTATACTCTGATTAAAAAGTGTTCCTTTAACTTTTTTTGAGCAGTGTATTTTAAAATGAATCAGTCCTGATGTACTTACTGCCTATCTCATTTCTTGAGGCCCTAAAATGGCAGGACAGTACAAATATCCTCCAAAATGGTCCCTTTTTGGAAAGTAGACAATACAATCACAGATCACACACAGTAGTAAACAACGATGTTTAGGTGACGTGTTTGCTTTGATCGGTGACAGCGATCATGTGGTATCTGGGCCGGTCAAAGTGGCCTGATATCGAGCACCACAATCAGCTGTGAAGTGAGGCGTGAGGTGATGTACCAGTACATTGTCCGGGAATACCAGAGCCACCAGCCAGCAGTAATATCACTACCGATGGTCAGCAAGCAGTTAATTAGCAACTTACATAGTTACTAAAAGCTCAATTCACTAAGATGTCACATGCGATACTTGTACCATGTGTCAGCCGGGCTGCATGCTCTGATAAAGATCTGGTGTGCACTGCGAGGGGGACCTCACACCGTTTTTTATTTTTTTTTTGCTGTCTAATCTTTTGTTTAATCACTTCAGCTCCAGAAGGTTTACCCCCTTCCTGACCAGGCCATTTTTTGCGATATGGCACTGCGTAACTTTAACTGACAATTGCACAGTCATGCGACGCTGTACCCAAATAAAATTGATGTCCTTTTTTTCCCCACAAATAGAGCTTTCTTTTGGTGGTATTTGATTTTTTAATTGTTTGCGCTATAAACAAAAAAAAGACCGACAATTTTGAGGGGAAAAAAACTATATTTTTTTTCTTTCTGCTATAAAGCAACCCCAATAAAAAAAAATCTAAAAACTCTAATTTCTTCATCAATTTAGGCCAATATGTATTCTGCTACATATTTTTGGTAAAAAAAATCCCAATAAGCTTATATTGATTGGTTTGCGCAAAAGTTATAGTGCCTATAAACTGTGGGATATATTTTTGGAATTCTTATTTATTTATTTATTTTTACTAGTAATAGCGGCAACCAGTGACTTTTATCGGGACTATGACATTGCAGTGGACAAATCAGACACCTAACTGACACTTTTGAGACTTTTTTGGGAACAGTGACACTAAAACAGTGATCAATGCTACAAAATATGCACTGGGGCAGGGGCGATCAAAGGTTTAAATGTGTTGCTAGGGAGTGCTTGGTTACTGTGTGGGGGTGCTTGTACTGTGGGAAGGCAGAGATCCATGTTCCTGCTTAGCAGCAAGACAGGATCACAGCCTTCCCTTGTCACAGAACGGCATTCTGCCTTGTTTACATAGGCAGATCGCGGTTCTGCCTGTCTCCCGAGCAATCAGCGGGACATCACGTCCGCCGGACCATGTTGATTTGCTGCCCCTGTGCCCAATCACAGCGGGAGTGGGTTGACAGTGGCACACATGCGTGCACCCAGACCCGGAAGTGCAGGATCACAAACAGGTCCGTGATTCTGCCCCGAGTCGCTGCCCTGCCGCATTAAACGTGCGTGGGACGGTTGGCATCTGGTTAATATATGGTAAATAAACCAGAACAAATTACCTAGTTCAATAGCAGTGTGTAAGCAAGCGCTCATGTGTGTCTCTCACAAAGCCAAACAATACCCAATGCACAGCTGAATCCCACCGATCAACACACACAAAGCCTGGTGCCAGCCTCCCCATAGCAATTACTCAACCAGATACAAATAATATATACAGTTGTGCTCATAGGTTTACATACCCTGGCAGAATTTATGATTTCTTGGACATTTTTCAGAGAATATGAGTGATAACACAAAAACTTTTCTTTCACTCATGGTTAGTGTTTGTCTGAAGCCATTTATTATCAATCAACTGTGTTTACTCTTTTTAAATCATAATCACAACAGAAACTACCCAAATTACCCTAATCAAAAGTTTACATACCCTGGTGATTTTGGCCTGATAACATGCACACAAGTTGACACAAAGGGGTTTGGATGGCTATTAAAGGTAACCATCCTCACCTGTGATCTGTTTGCTTGTAATGAGTGTGGGTGTATAAAAGGTCAATGAGTTTCTGGACTCCTGACAGACCCTTGCATCTTTCATCCAGTGCTGCACTGACGTTTTTGGATTCTGAGTCACAGGGAAAGCAAAAGAATTGTCAAAGGATCTGCGGGAAAAGGTTGTTGAACTGTATAAAATGGGAAAGGGATATAAAAAGATATCCAAGGAATTAAAAAATGCCAATCACCAGTGTTCAAACTCTAATCAAGAAGTGGAAAATCAGGGGTTCTGTTGAAACCAAACCACAGTCAGCCACAACTGCCAGGAAAATTGTTCGGGATGCAAAGAAAAACCCACGAATAACATCTGGTGAAATACAGAACATGTGGTGTGGCTGTTTCAAGATGCACAATAAGGGGGCACTTTAAGAAAGATGGGCTGCATGGTCGAGTCGACAGAAGAAAGCCATTACTACGCAAATACCACAAAGTATCCCGCTTACAATACGCCAAACAGCACAGAGACAAGCCTTGCAAACCTTCTGGCACAAAGTCATTTGGAGTGATGAGACCAAATTTTAGCTTTTTGGCCACAACCATAAACGCTTCATTTGGAGAGGAGTCAATAAGGCCCATGTTGAAAGGTACACCATTCCTCCTGGTGGATCGCTGATGTTTTGGGGATGTGTGAGCTACAAAGGCACAGGAAATTTGGTCAAAATTGATGGCAAGATGAATGCAGTATGTTATCAGAAAATACTGGAGGAACATTTGCATTCATCAGCCAGGAAGCTGCGCATGGGACGTACTTGGACATTCCAACATGACAATGATCCAAAACACAAGGCCAAGTCGACCTGTCATTGGCTACAGCAGAATAAAGTGAAGGTTCTGGAGTGGCCATCGCAGTCTCCTGACCTCAATATCATTGAGCCACTCTGGGGAGATCTCAAACGCACAGTTCATGCAAGACAGACCAAGAATTTACAAGAACTGGAGGCTTTTTGCCAAGAGAAATGGGCACCTTTGCCATCTTCTCAGCTTTATCATCTGAGAAGATAAAGAGCCTCATCCACAAATACCACAAAAGACTGTCATTGATGTTAAAGGGGGCATAACACTGTATTAAGAACTGGGGTGTGTAAACTTTTTATCAGGGTCATTTGGGTAGTTTCTGTTGTCATTATGATTTAAAAAGAGTAAACACAGTTGACTGATAATAAATGGCTTCAGCCGAACACTAACCGTGAGTGAAAGAAAAGTGTTTGTGTTATCATTCATATTCTCTGAAAAATAGCCAAGAAATCATAAATTCTGCCAGGGTATGTAAACTTATGAGCACAACTGTATAAATGCATACAAAGTAAATATAAAATCATATGAATATACGCAATAAGATATAAAAAAAAATACATTGAATAATGAGCATAAAAAAAAGTTGATCAAAAGCTATGATTCCTATATCCTAACCGGATGTTTGAATGTGTTCAGATATCTGACAGGGGTCTTTTAGTACGCCTAATGTATTGATGCCCACATGGGCACTGTAGAGTGTATACCATGTACATAGTACTTTGCACCCACCTTCCTCACCTCCATACATCCCCTCCTTGCTCACCTGTGCACCCCAAACTGTAATTCCTTCTCTGCCTACGTCTGCACACCCCACACTACCCTCCCCCCAGTAATTAGCTTACCTTTGCAGAACAGGCTGATGGTAGACTTAATGACCACCGTTGTAGCAGGACTTTCAAGCATGCCCCTTTATCTCCCCAGTGGGCAGCATTCAGTATAGGTGATGGTGGATATAACTTCAGGGGGGCATTATATACATATGAATACTGCCTCTATTTACATATGAATGCTGCCACTTCGCCACTATTTACATATGAATGCCGTCACTATTTACATATCGCTGCCAGTATTTACATGTAAGCACAGGGTCTGCAGGTGAGTCATCTGTACACAACAATAGGGCAGAGCTGGGCAGCATTAGTAACAGAACTTCACACTGACATATCAGGACACAGCACGGGACTAAAACCTCAAGGGATGAGGGAATTTAAACTGGGATAGTTGGCAAGTATGAGGCAGCTGCTTTGGGCCCCACAACAATGCCAGGGCCTTAAAGTTGACCCTGGCCACAGATGCCTGATGGCAAAATGCCCAGGAGGTTCCTACCCCCCTGGTGGAATGAGCTCTTACCTTGAAGGGAGGAGCTTTACCTTTCTGGCCATAGGCCTAAATGATTGGCAAATCCAGCGGGAAATGGATGCTTTGCACGCTACTTGACCCTGAACCCTGAATCCCCGACGATCTTTTCAGATAGACTCTGACCGCCCATACCACATACAAGGAATGCAACCATTTCTCTTCCGTCTGCCACCGTGCGTGACCAAGGCAATCATACCAGCAATTTTGTTTTCTAAACCAGCCAGAGCTGAGTATCCAAGGCTAACAGCTGATCTGTTGCAAGTAAACCAGGGAGACACTTACTACCCCATTTGTATAAAATAAAGGGGCTACACTTATCCATCCCTCTGCAGGGCTTCTGTAGGCAACTGGGAGCCCTATCTTCCCCATTACGGTGGATTTTGTCATTCAAGGACCTTCAAGGACTGGGTACCATTTTCAATTTGGGTCCATTCCCTTGGACCTGTACAGCATGCTGCAGGAATTGCCTTAGTTCTGTAGTGCCTAGGATTCCACTACATAGGGTCCAGCACCACAAGGGTCGTATTACAAGCAAAACTTTGCCGAGTCTTCCACCTTCTTTGCGAGGCTCGGGTACCATTTATCTTAGCACATAGCCGTTTTAAATGGATCCGATAAAAAAAAAAAACTGTCCATTGATTCTCAAGACCTGGCTCGGGACCATAATATGAGACTCATAGAGAGCTTAAACAAATGTACCCATCCACCTTCAAGACACTGGCAAAAAAACTGACGTACTTCCTGTAGGGGAGGGGTTATATAGAGGGGGACTTCCTGCCTATTTTTTGGTCTGCCAGTGTCCATTCAGCTATAGCTGGTATATAACCCATATAGTAATGTATATAGCCTGCTCTGTGTCCCGTGATGTACTCAAAGAAAATATTTTCCGCTTGTAATTTGATATGTTTCAGTAGTACCAATAAATCCTTAGTGTCTTTTAGGAAATCCAGTCAGGTGTTTATGGATTTTAGGTAAGGAATATATAGTCTTAGCCTCTTTTTTTGTTAAAACTTTCCTCTTTTTCCTTTATTCTATGAAATTATACAGCTCTTTTTTCTGTGATAGTAGGATCTTTTCTCAATATTCCATAAGTATCCCTATCCGAAAGAAGCCCATTAATTTCTTGTTCATACATCATTCGATCTAAAATTACCACTCCCTCCCACCTATTTATCTGCCTCATTACTATGTCTTTTCTTTTTCCAGGTCTATAATACCTTACTTAAGATAACCTGGATTAACATACTTTCTAGGGCCAGAGTTTCTATTTCTTTCAGTACCATGCCTTTAAAGGCTTCCACATAATGATTATCTGGGGATTTAAAGTGAATTTGTTTTTCAAACCACTATCCACTCTATTTTGCGCCACCCACTCCCTCAATGTCCTCACTAAAAGATTTCCCAAAAAGTACTTTTTTAGGTTTAATTTTTTAATATATTTGTGGGTGTCCACATAAACTTCAAATTTGAGGTTTTCCTTCATGCACATTTAAGACCCAAATCCAAAATGTTCAATTCCTGTTTATTTAGAGTGGCCTGGCTAAGGTTGAAGATTCTAACTCCTCGCCACTTCCTCCTCCTTTTTTGCTCTTCTTTCTCCTACTTTCTACCTATACCCTCTGTATTTATTTTTTCCATGGGTGTTGCCATATTTCCTTCTTTCTCTGTCCAATCTTGTTGTTCCCCCCCCCCCCCCCCCCCTCATCTGTTTCCCAGAAAAGAAGATATCTGCAACCAGCATCAATTAACATCCTCTTGGTAAAAAGGATCAAACTGATTTCTTACTGGGACTCCATAACTGTTATTAGGATATTGATTACTCTGACCAATTTCTCCTTGGGTATCTCCTGGGTTGTGGGGCTTGGGGGGGGGGGGTTGTGCTTCTAAAACGTGAACATTTCTCTTTCTGCTGCTTACCCTGCACCTTTTGTCCACCCAATTGTATCATCTACAACTCTCTGAGACCTCCCCTTAGAGTGTGGGGGGTGGGGAGAGAAGAGGGGGGACCTCACGTCGTTTTTTTTTTATTTTTTACTGTCAGCTCTTTTGTTTACAGTCTGCTGAAAATGTGAAAAAAAGGACCAGAGGGTCTAGAGACAGGATTCTTTAGAGAGGAACACACAGGCTGTGAAAGATTAGAAAAATGGAACAATTTATTAGTAAATATAAATTATTTCCACCCACAATGGTAAGTTGACATACATAAGCTTCACCGCTGGATGAAGTAACATAAATAAGTAATTGACACACCACCTAACACCCTCCTCATTCACTCCAAAACACCCCCACTGTAAACCAGCTACTACAGCTAGACCCAGGATATAGAGCAGTAATATATCCAGGAAGTGAACAGTCTGCAGCTCCAGCTGCCCACAGCAAAAATGGATGCAGTTAGACTTAGCGGAGGGCAATTTTGCATATTTGGCAAGTACAGAATCACAGTATTTATAAAAAAATATGCAAAGTGGTTGGAGGGAAGCTTCAGAATGGCAAAGATGTTTTTATTACAAATTATGTGATCCGACTGCAGTTCCTCTTTAAGCTGTAAGTTTAATTTTTCAGAGCAAAAGTAAGGGTAAATTAAAGGATCACTAAAGATCTTTTTTTTTTTTAATAAAAAACATGTTATACTTACCTCCACTGTGCAGCTCATTTTGCACAGAGTGGCCCCGAACCTGGTCTTCTGGGGTCCCTCGATGGCTGTCTGGGCTCCCCCCCCGCAAGGACTCAACACTTTCATGTGAGCTCCCTCCCGAGCCAATGGCTGCGCTGCTTTCAATGCATCCACTGTAACCAATAAACGGCCTGGCTGAGCGTCGAAGAGGATGTCGGGGGCGATCTCAGGACTTTCGAGGGGTCAGGTAAGTAAAACGGGGGGGGGGGGGGGCTGGGGGGGCGGTATTGTCAGATGTTTTTTCACCTTAATGCATAGAATGCATTGAGGTGAAAAAACTTTTACCTTTACAACCCCTTTAACTCCGGACACCTACCACGCGCCCCCGATCCCTACTGTACTTACCTCTGGGTTCCCCCAGCTGCCTGCACCCCTGCAGCCGCTCCAGGTGGTCCAAGAATTTGCAATTCTCGCTCTTCTCCGTCAGTGCTTCCAGAACGGACTAAATGGATTCTGATTTATCAGCACCGTCTCTACCTACTAAAGGATTTCTTCACTCAGTCTTGTGATTTAAACACATCAACACTACTATGCATAACTGTTTCACTGTCCTATCCAGGTGTGCATTGGACAGCAAATTAACATAATTATGTTGTATTTCTGATTACCCTGGATGTTTTTTTTTTAAGCTTAAAGTGGTTCTAAAGGCTGTAGTTTTTTTTTACCGTCACGCATTCAATACACAAAGGTAAAAAAACCTTCTGTGTGCAGCTCCCTCCCAGCCCCCCCCCCCCCAGGGCCATTCTAACACATGAATATGCTTTGATCTAAACCATTCCCATTGTAGCTCTGGCTGTATGTTTAGGGTCGTTGTCCTGCTGGAAGGTGAACGTCCGCCCCAGTCTTTTGCAGACTCTAACAGGTTTTCTTCTACGATTGCCCTGTATGTGGCTTCATCCATCTTCCCATCAACTCTGACCAGCTTCCCTGTCCCTGCTAAAGAAAAGTATCCCCAAAACATGATGCTGCCACCACCATGTCACAGTGGGGATGGTGTGTTCAGGGTGATGTACAGTGTTAGTTTTCCGCCACACAGCATTTTGCTTTTAGGCCAAAAATTTAATTTTGGTCTCATCTGATATGGCTTATCGCAAACTGCAAACGGGACTTCTTATGGCTTTCTTCTTGCCACTCTTCTATAAAGGCCAGATTTGTGGAGTGCACGACTAATAGTTGTCCTGTGGGCAGATTCTCCCACCTGAGCTGTGGCTCTCTGCAGCTTCTCCAGAGTTACCATGGACCTCTTGGCTACTTGGCCTGTCAGTTTAGGTGGACGGCCAGGTCTTGGTAGGTTTGAAGTTGTGCCATACTCTTTCCATTTATGGATGATGGATTGAACAGTGCTCCGTGAGATGGTCAATGCTTGTTTTTTTATAACCTAACCCTGCTTTAAACTTCTCCCTCACAACTTTATCCCTGACCTGTCTGGTGTGTTCCTTGGCCTTCATGATGGTGTTTATTCACTAAGGTTCTCTAACAAACCTCTGAGGGCTTCACAGAACACCTGAATTTATACTGAGATTAAATTACACACAGGTGGACTCTATTTACTAATTAGGTGACTTCTGAAGGCAATTGGTTCCACAACATTTTAATTAGGGGTATCAGAGTAAAGGAGGCTGAATACAAATGTACACCACACTTTTCACATATTTATTTGTAAAAAAAATTGAAAACCATTTATCATTTTCCTTCCACTTCACAATAATGTGCCACTTTGTGTTGGTCTATCACATAAAATCCCAATAAAATACATTTACATTTCTAGATGTAACATGACAAAATGTGGAAGGGGTGTGAAGACTTTTTCAAGACACTGTAAAGCTTTTCTTTGGAAAGAATACCCAATCACATGCAAGGAAAATTGTAAAAAACTGCATTTTTGCTTGCACATGATTGGACGATGAAAGTCAGCAGAGCTTCTGCTCATTTACTAAGCTCTGGAGCAACTGCAGTTGCCTTTAGTAAATCAACCCCTCTGTGTATCTTATGGACACACAAAGCAAGGCTTGGGAATGAGCACGCATAATAAATCTTTTACCTGCCAAAGGATTTGTATATCTGTCCAGTTAGTTCTGAGATTTACACTGATTTACCACTGCACAGTCCTGTCTGCAGAGAGATGAGCTTACTAGTCTGCTGCTTCTCCTTTTAATGTACAGTCACTGGCTGGGTAGGACAAAACATGTAATTGTTACTAAATTACAGAAGAGTCCTGCTTTTTTTTAGTTTTGCAGTTTAGTAACACTTACAGGTTTTATGCCACCCCAGCTTATTAGTAGACATTGAAAGGACAAGCAGCAGACTAATGAGCTCATCTCTCTATAAGGCCCCTTTCACACTGGGGCGGGAGGTGGGTCGGCGGTAAAGCGCCGCTATTATTAGTGGCGCTTTATCGTCGTTTTAGTGGCGGTATTCGGCCGCTAGTGGGGCAGTTTTACCCCCTGCTAGCGGGTGAGAAAGGGTTAAAAACCACCGCAAAGCGCCTCTGCAGAGGCGCTTTGCCGGCGGTATAGCCGCGCCATCCCATTGATTTCAATGGGCAGGAGCGGTGTATACACCACTCCTTCACTGCTCCGAAGATGCTGCTAGCAGGACTTTTTTTCCTGTCCTGCTAGCGCACCACTCCAGTGTGAAAGCCCTCATGCTTTCACACTGGAGACACAGCAGCGGCTGTTTCTGGTCGGTTTGCAGGCGCTATTTTTACCACAATAGCGCCTGCAAACTGCCCCAGTGTGAAAGGGGTCTTACTCTATTCTCTCCTCCTATCAGCATTCTCCTTGTTAGCCCTTGAGCACTGCTGACTGGCTGCTGCTCCTCCCTTCCCCAATCTTATCTCTGCTGTACAGAAAATGCAAGTGGCTGACACTAACTTACATGCGGGGTACTTGCACTGCTTGTATTAAAAAAAAAAAATGTAATGATGTATTCATGAATACAGAGCTGAAATAACTTGTGTCTGTTATAACTGCATGGAGTTTCGTTTTGACCAATCTTAATTAATCCACCATTTGCTTCTTTTAAAGATGTTAACTCTACATTAAAGCTACTCAATGATTCTGCAAACAGGGGACTTTTTGACTGGCAGAAGCCAAAGGGGTGTATACGTTGTGCCGTGGTTGGAAATGGTGGAATCCTGAATGGTTCCCGCAAAGGGAAAGAGATAGATCAGCATGACTATGTGTTCAGGTAAGCATGCAGCAGGGGTCAGCGCATTAAGTGCGTTGTGTTATCAATGATTGGACTGCAACACACAAAAAAAAGGGCACTGTGCATTCTGCAGTTCCCTGCAGCTCACATTAACTTTGGAGGTGTGTTTGGTGTCATTCACAATAAGTCCCGGTTCACACTTGTGCGATGCCAGACATCGCATGTACTTCACAGCGCACTGCTGTTCATGTTACATGCAATGTCTGTGCGGTGCGATTTCAGCCATACAGATAGTATGGCTGATATCGCACCGCATTCGGTCCAAACACGCACAGGACCCTTTTTTCTGTTCGGACCAGCATCGGATCGCATGTGTATTCACACATATACGATCCGATTCATGTCCGAACTGTCAGTTCGCAGTGCGATATGCAAGCTGAACTGGGGGTGTCGTTAACAATGTATTGACGCTCCACAGCAGTTCGCATATAGCAGTGTGAACTGACATGCGAATCGGTGCGATGCAGGAACCCGCAGTGGATTCGCAGGGTTCTCGCATCGCACCAGTGTGAACCGGGCATAAATGACACCAACACATGTAACAAGCATCACTGAAAGGGCCTGTGTCTCAAAAGTATTGAAGCCAGTCAACTGGTATTTTAAAGATTTTCTGACAGCCCCTCATCCCGTACTAAAAATGCTGCAAAAAAATGAGGCTCTTATTAAATAAAATCCTTCTGTTCAGTTGCCCATAACGCCTGGAGGAAGTGATGTGTAGGCAGGGCCATCTTTAATACTGATTGGACCCTGGGCAAAACTTTTCTTGCCCCCCCCCCCCCCCCCCATGCAGTTTTGCTCTCCACTTGCTCTGAGACATACAATAAATAGCAGCTAGACTCAAAATTAGTTTACTGAATCAGATCAGGCAGCTATTGCGATTGGTTGCCAGAGGTTACAGTGTATCATTACCGCTCACTGACTGGTTGCTAGACTTTTCAGCACACATTACAGCTCACCGATTAGTTGCTAGAGGTTACAGCACATGATTTCTGCTTGTTGATTGGTTGCCAAAGATTACTGTGGATATGACCTCAGGGGGGCATGATATACATATCAATGCCGCTGGCCGCCCCTATTTACATATGAATGCTGCTGCTATTTACATATGAATGCCGGTAATTTACATGTAAACACAGGGTCTGCAGGTGAGTCATCTTTACACAACAATAGGGCAGAGCTGGACAGCATTAGTAGCAGCACTTCACACTGAGAAATTGGGACACAGCTGCTTTGGGTCCCACAACAATGACAGGGCCCAGGGCAGCTGCCCCTTTTGCCCTGCCTTAAAAACGGCCCTGTGTGTAGGTGGAATAATAGGGATGATATTATTAAGTGTCCTTGCATAGCAAGACCACTTACTGTTATCTCACATATATATTATTATTATTCTTATTATAGCCAAATTTACCACCCTAACTCCTCCCACAGCTTTTACACTACATAGACAGTAATATACCGAAACGTGCGGATTGTTCCCGATTGGTGTGCTTTTACTTTGTGGAATGTTTCGCCGAATGGTTCACGAAATATCATAGTTTTTGTGGCAAAATTGGTCCCATAGGAATGAATTTTTTCATATTTTGTGAACCATTCAGTGAAACGTTCCACAAAGTAATGGCACACCAATCGGGAACAATCCGCACGTTTCGGTATATTACTGTCTATGTAGTGTAAAAGCTGTGGGAGGAGTTAGGGTGGTAAATTTGGCTATAATAAGAATAATAATAATATATATGTGAGATAACAGTAAGTGGTCTTACTATGCAAGAACACTTAACTAGAAAAATTAACCACCCCATGAAAAAAAATAATACTTTTTTTAAAAAAAAAATAATTTTTGCAAAAAAAAATAAAAAAAAATTATTTTTGAAAAAAAAAATTATTTTTGAAAAAAAATCATTTTTGAAAAAAAAACATCATTTTTGGAAAAAAAAAAAACATTTTTGAAAAAAAAAATCATTTTTAAAAAAATGTTCAGCTCTTTCAGCTAATGATGGGACTTCTTCAACTTTTTTACTACTATTTATACTTTTTAAAATATTAAGCTTTTTAACACTTTTCACAGTTACTCCAGCCACTCCAACCACACAACAGTTACTCAAGCCATAGCTCCCAACTGTCCCTGATTTTGAGGGACTGTCCCTGATTTGGAGCAATTTCCCTCTGTCCCTCTTTCCCCCTCATTTGTCCCTCATTTTGGTCTGATCCATATAGCTGTATATAATATGCACTTTTTAGCTTTCAAAAAGCATTTCCCAGTGCTAAACCTTTCATCTAAATTCTAAATTGCTGCATTTGTAAATTTTAAAAGCCAATATAAAGGAATAGTAGTGGTACAAAAAAAAGCCCCTGTGGATTTATTTAACTTTTTTTGGTTAATTCTCCTTTAAGGGGGTGTGGCGGGGGCGTGTCCTATGCCTACATACATTTGCTAGTAGGTGTCCCTCATTCCCATCTCAAAATGTTGGGGGGTATGCTCAAGCCACTCCACCCAGTTACTCCGCCCACTCCAGTTGTAGAGGCAAGAACACTTCACAATTTCCCCAGAAATTGTAGCTTTTCTAGTTGAATATATAGTAGAAATAAATCCTCCTTCATAGAGGATGCTGTGAAGTGAAGATGCCATGTAGATGGACCTTGATCTGCTCTCAGGCTGCTGTTTTTCTGATGGTCTCTCAGCGATTAGTGGAAAGCAAACCTCTGGTACAAAAGTTCAAGACACAAAATAGGTCAAATTGAAGTATTTATTGAACAAAGGCATTAAACAAAGCCAACGTGTTTCAGGGAAAATGCCTTCCCCTTCATCAGGACTGAAACCATGGATGTGAATGAACTCACAATAAAGTACTAACTATGCCGACAGCTTGGTATGAACGTATGGATCAAGCCCTCACATAAGTTTTCCAATTGTACCGCATTGTGAATCCATAAATACCCATCATTTCAGCCCTGAGGAAGGGGGAGGCATTTTCATAAAAGGTCTACTTTAAAAAGGAGGCCAGCAAAGACAACGCCCATACTTTTTGCATGGCAGGTGTACCGTAAGTGTATGTGTAGACAAAAAGTTTTTTTTTTTTTTCGTTAGGTAGAACAGAGAAGAGTTAAAACCTTTAACATGTTATTTTTCTTTTTGCCTTCTGTTTACTGTTAGGGAAACTTTCCTTCATTTCTTCTCCCAGAGATGTTGGAGGAAAGCAAGGAGAATTCCCCATTTAGACAGTTGTCCCTAAAACAGGTATCCCCATTAGTTGTCCCTCGAACAGGTGTTCTGGGGACAACTCAGAATATTTGGATTTCCCCTCACTTTCTTTTTTCAGGGACAATGATCATCAGTACAAATAGAGGGGTGAACACAAACTTGAGAGAGGGTCTAAAGCACATGATGTTTCGGAATTTCCGACGGGAAATGTTCGATAGTAGTTTGTTGTCGGAAAGTCTGACCGTGTGTATGCTGCATCAAACATTTGCTGTCGAGAATTTCTGCACACAAATGTTTGAGAGCAGGTTCTCAAATTTTCCGGCAACAAAATTTGTTGTCGGAAAGTCCGATTGTGTACACAGGTCAGTCGCACAAAAGTTTAACGCATGGAATCAAGCAGAAGAGCCGCACTGGCTATTGAACTTCCTTTTTCTCGGCTTGCTGTACGTGTTGTATGTCACCGCGTTCTTGACGTTCGGAATTTCCGAAAACATTTGTGTGACCGTGTGTATGCAAGACAAGTTTGAGCCAACATCCTTCGGAAATAAATCCATGGTTTTGTTGTCTGAAAATCCGATCGTGTGTACGGGGCAGAACCCTGGATGATAATCAGAATTTAAATGAAACACTCTGTTTTCTTATATACACACATGGACATACTGTAAATCAGATGCATGGTTGTTATTGCAGACTTACTGGGATTAGTGAAGCTCCTTTACAGTGTTACTTATTTTACCTCTGTGATCTTGCCTGGCACTGTAATTCCTTGACCTGTTACATGTTTTGGAAACACTGGGATTTGCATTGTAATACCTGTCTATACAGCTCCTTGTGCTCCTCCTACTACTATCTGCAAACATTTCTCTTTATTGTACCTTTTCAGAGTGAATGGTGCAGTCATTAAAGGTTTTGAGGAGGATGTTGGTACAAAGACTTCGTTTTATGGCTTCACTGTCAATACCATGAAGAATTCACTGATTGGTTATTTTATGGATGGCTTTACTCAGACACCAAAAGGAGAGGTAAGGTACACAGGTAGTTGCTACAACATGGTCAATAATCCCCACTACTCAAGAGCTCTCAAAATAAGGCACTCAGCGATCCCGCCTTTATACTCAGGCTAACATTATCCAAATTTAACCCCACACCACCCACCCCTCTTCTTTAAATCATGTCCTAGCTTTATTTTTTATGTAACAAGAAACAGCTTTTATTATCCCCTGTGAATTCATCTGCAGGCTTGTAAAATTGTTGAAGGGTCAGTTCATACTGCTGTAGGCATGCCTCCAGATCTCCATCTACCAAGACCCCTTTACCTACACACAGTGTGTGGGAAGGCTCTTAGAATTTAAGGAAGCAGCATTGTTTTTCTGGGGAAAAAATGAATGTATGCATGTGGAGTAGGACAGAGATGGGTGGGAGATAGGTGGAGGTTCTGTAATCCAGCAGGCAGGGCTGACAATGCTGGTTAGGATTTTAGTGCTGCAGAGGCACTGAGGTTGATTTACTAAAGATAAACAGACTGTTTAAGGGAATTTTCTTCAGAGCTTAGTGAATGAGATGAAGCTCTGCTGACTTCCATCATCCAATCATTTGCAAGCAAAAATGCAGTTTTTTTTTATATTTCCTTGTACTTTGATTGGGTATTTCACCACATTTACTAAGCTCTGGGGAAAATTCCCATGCAAAGTGCAACTTCCCTTGCATAGTAGTGGTTGTAAAGTCTGAAGGTTTTTTACCTTAATGCATTTTGTACATTAAGGTAAAAAAAAACCTGTGTGCAGCTCCCTGCTGCAGCTCTCCCTTAACAGTAGTTACCTGAGCCTGATCTTGATCCCGCACTATGCATGAGAGCAGCAGCTCTCTTCTCCCTCTCTCCTCACTGAACATGGAGGCAGCAGTGGAAGCCATTGGCTCCAGCTGCTGTCAATCACAGCCAATGAGAGAGAGCAGGGGTTGGCTCCGAGCCGCACTGTGTGTGTCAATGGACTGTGACACATTTGTTGTCAAGTACTTCCTTCTGTCTTGAAAAGAAAGAATACATTTCAGCAATTAGTCTTGATCAACCATTTATATGGGGCAGGATTGAGTAGTTGGCCCACGAGCGTCTGATTTTTGTGAAAAGGGCGTGTGCCAGGATCTTGTCTTGCATACTAACGGTAAACAATTGTCGTGCAACAAACACAAACGTAGTGACATACTACAAGGAATTTCAGCTCTTGAGCGCCACCCTTTGGGCCCCTTCTGCTTATTTCGTGTTTGGTGAGCATTGACTTTTGACTTTTGTGTGACGGATTTGTGTAGTGACCATACGAAAATCTGGCGTCAAACTGTGGTCCGCCAAAAATTTACTATCCTGTCATCCAACATTTGTTGGCCGAAAGTTGGACAACAATTGTCAAAAGGAGTGTACTAACGGTAAGATTTTAGGACAACAGTCCTGTCAACAGACAATCCCCTGCCTACAATCGTTCCGTGTGTACAAGGCTTTAGAGTCTATGTTTTAGTAATTCCATATTCTGCAATCTACAGATCTGTGAAGCCATAACTAAACTCACAGACCCAAGTGAAAAGACTAGTTCACCATTTTTTTAGTATCTTTACATGGCATATTCAGGCTAAAGCCTCATACACACGGTACGATTGTTGGCCAACCGAGCGTCTTGCATACTAACGATACTTTCGACTTTTGTGTGACAGATTTGTGTACTGACAATACAAAAATCTGACGTCAAACCGTTGAAAAAAAACGCTCCTTTTGACAATTGTTGTCCAATTTTCGGCCAACAAATGTTGGATGACAGGCTAGTAAATTTTCGGTGGACAGCGGCTTGACGTCAGATTTTCGTATGGTCAGTACACAGATCCGTCACACAAAAGTCAAAAATACAAACATGCATGCTCGGAATCAATGCTCACCAAACACGAAATTTGCAGAAGGGGCCCAAAGGGTGGTGCTCAAGAGCTGAAATTCCTTGTAGTTCATCACTACGTTCGTGTTTGTGGCACGACAATTGTGTACCGTTAGTATGAAAGACAAGATCCTGGCACATGCCCTTTTGACAAAAATCAGACGCTCGGTTGGCCAACTATCGTACCGTGTGTACGAGGCTTAAGTCTGACTATAATTTAGCTGCGTCCTGGTATTTGCAACATTTTTGCTGTTCTATAAATATATACATGATATAGTAAGTTTTTTAAAGATAATTGATTCCCTATTTTTGCCTGCATGAAAATACAGGGACTTCGATACATCTTCATACCGTCTAACACAAGAGATTATGTCATGCTTCGCTCCAGCATTTTAGGGGTTCCTGTTCCTACTGGAGACGACAAGGGAGATAAGTAAGTTGGTACCATGTGTATTCTATGTATAGTACAGAATTATCTCAGTGCCACAAGCAGTGATGTAACATTAACCATGGCAGAAAACAATAATGAGACCCAAGGTACATGGCCGGTGCAGTCTGAAGATATATCGATCACCATTTTACTACAATTTACCTGGAAGCTTTTTATGTGATTTTTGTGGGTGCCTTAGAGAAGTATGGACTTTAAAAAAGTTTATACTCACCTAGGTGGATAAAGCTTCATTCCGATGCTGCATCTGTCCCCTGCTGGCTCTGCAGTGAGAACTGAGTTATTAAACACTGGTGATCGCTCAGTTCTCCCCTCCGCTTTGAGCAGAGAGCTGTGACTATCAGTTTCCAGCTCTCTGCTCTGCCCCTCCAGTGCTCACTGGAGCACTGGGCTGTGGAGGGGTGCCTGGCTCAGCGGATCACTGAGAGGCTGAGCCAGCTGCCAGTCCAGGCATCTGGGTGGCTCTCGACATCTTTTCAGAGTCTGCACTGGCCCTGTGATGTTAGCTGACAGTGGGGTTTAGTCCGCTGTATGCTGAGAATGGGTCACAGAAGTTCAGAACAAAGTGCACTGCTGTGACCTTCAGGACAAGTATAGCCAAAATAGCTTTGGCCATACTTCTCCTTTAAGGAAATACATAAACCCGAACCGGAAGAGAAAAGTAATCTCTTGTATGGGAACACTGGAAGCATTTAAAATTTGTCAGAAGAATATATTTAACGAGGACAGAGACAGCATTCAGACCTTGAAAGTTCTAACTCTTCCTTGCTCTATCCAAATCTAAGGAAAAAGTTTTGTCTGGTGGTGGGCTTTATAGGTTGAAATGGCAAAACCAATAAGTATTTTTTCCTTCCCTCTATTCAGGCCTTCAGATTACTATGGCCCTGAAGCAACTCCCAAGAAGTTTAAACTCCTACACCCTGACTTTCTGCAGTATACCCGAGATAAGTAAGGAAATACCCTTTCTCTTTCCATTGTCTTTAATGTAACATTGTTTTTAAAATAGTACCAAAGGCATTGTAATACTTGTGCTGTTTGTTCTTTGCCTCTTCTGTAATTTTAAATTGGCTGATGGGGTTGTTCTATGTAACAAAAATGAAATTTGGAAGTGGCAGTAAAACATTTTCTTAAAGCAAATCTATGCTGGTCTCATACCAGGCATTGATACTCATTAGCAGATATCTTCAGGTGCCTGCATGCAGGAAAATCCTATTCTCAGAGCTCACCTAAAAATTATGGAAAATTCAATTTTACCTTAAAATTTGGCACACGGCCCAACCCTTTTGCTTCTAGTGTATTCCAATTGGACCATCATTATGATGGACTCACTATCAAATAATGCAATTACACTATGGTACGGCATTCATTTTACTGTTAAAAACATTTTATTGGTTCATATCCATTTTTAAAAAATTGTATATCTATATAAACACGTATTGCCCAACAATTCCAAGTACATAATAATAAAATACAACCTGTAAAAAAATCCAGTATTCATAATTTGTTCGCATATATTAGTCTTTACGGCTCAACGCCTTTCCTGGACATCATCCTCTTTGTCAGGAGCCATCAAAACAGACTTTGAAATATCATGAAATGAAATAACAATTGTCAAAAATCACATTAACAATACACCCCTTACATAGAGGGCCTTGTGCCCACATACTAAAGGAGACCAAAGAACAAGGGTGGAGAGGAGGGAGATACCAAAGCTCATACCCCCAGAAGGGCAGGGGGGAATCCCCACATACACATTGACGCTGATGTATCCTACTCCTCCCTCCCCTCCCCCCTCAATAAATGCTTGGGTATAATATTATTTACAGGTTAAATGTCTTGAGAGTGGAAAAATACCCTTCTAAGTGTAATAATTACTCCATTTACCTTATTTTTATGGCAAAAAAATTTAAGGCAGCTGATTAGTCAGATTGTGACTGGATACAAATAATCCAAAATTCAGGCAATTGTAAGATTTCTATAAAAAGTAGGAATGTATTAATATACCAGGAGCAAATAGTAATAATAAATAATGCATGAAAAGATTAATTAATATTAAAAGTGTCTCATATTATCATTACCTGATGTAGGCTATGTCATATTTGCCATACAAGATGGCTGTATCAAAAAGGATGTTTTGAGGCTTGTACCCTCCCTGACGGTATGATTATGTCAATTTTTTGCGTCTCAAAGCGATACAATTGTTTTGCATAGAAATTTGGCGTTTTATATTATAGGCCTGTAATTCTTAGCAGTAACACACTTAAATCTGTCCAAATAAGAGTCTAGTAGACATCCCGGGTATGATAACGTTTGAAACACAAAATCATAAATTATAATGTAATAAATAACTATAAATAATTCTAAAAAATAATAATAAAATGAATTTCCCCACGATTCACTATCGCTCAATTCTGCAAGTGTTCTAATTTATTATCGCTGTTTTCTAGCTGGTCTAAAACCACTTTTGACGTAAAGGGACACTTTTTGGTTGCTATGGACAATCTCAAGTTTCCAGGCAGAAAGAACACTATATATAATATAAAACTGCATGCAGGGCATTGGACAAAGCATTAGGGACAAAAGGGAGGTGAAATGATTTCATACAGTAATATAATCTGTAAGATTAAAGTGTACTGTATGTGTTATGAATTTTCAATGTTTTGAATTTGCTGCCGGGCTCCACCCCCGTGCGTTGCGACACTCCCAGGGAACGGAGCCCGGCACACAGAGGCATCGGGCAGAGGACACAGCCTGCAGACACAGCAGGGGGGGGGGCATCGCAGGATCCTGGGGACAAGGTAAGTACACTGCACCAGGATCCTGCAATGCAATCCCGAGTGTGGCTCGGGGTTACCGCTACTGGTACTGAAATTTAACCCTGAGCCACACTCGGGAAAACCGCCAGGGAGGTTAAGCCTCAAATGCTTATACTCCCCTCTAAGGGATCTGTAACAAAAAAGATATAGCATAGAACATGTCACTTTAAATAAATTCTTATATATGTAAAATGTATGCGTTTTCCTTCCAAAATACAAATAACCTACCTCAAAACAAAACAGAATGGAGAACCTACAATACAGTATTGTTCATTCTATTTTACTATTTTAACTATAATGTATTCAAGGAGTCTGTAAGATAAAGTCAACTGCGTATTACTATCAAATAGATGAACTTGAAAATGTATATTTTAGAGCACCCTAAGCTTCAGTTCTGTCAAGGTGCTCTTAGACAAAGCTGATCCTATCTGAAAGCATTTAAAGTGGCAGCTACTGAATGACAGTGTTTGTTTACCAGGTTGAGACCAGCACAGGTACATTCACAACCTTATGTGTTTATTTAGAGAGGTTGCCATACACAGGTTTTCATTTCCCATTAGTTCTAAGAGACCTATTGTCTACCTGCATACCATACAACAGATCTCTGACAGTGAAGCAACCTGAGGGTATGATGTATTGTCTGGGATTCAGCTAGGCTTGTTAATGGATTTATATTGTGATGGCATTTCGGATACAATCAAACATAGAATGAAACTATGTAAAGGAGCACCAGCACACAGCATTATCATTGATGTCTTTGGGACAGGATATAAGAAGAAATAAAAAAATATATTGAGTTAATCCTTTTTTGATTAAGAAACACTTTTAAGTTTTTAAAGTCTTATATTTGAATATTTAATGTGGTGTACTCAAATAACGTGGGATTCTCAGTCTCTATGGGTTTTCTAAAGAGTGAGCTGAGTAGAAGCAGTTTTCTTTCAGACACTCTGTTTCAGATTGAAACGTTGCTACCTGAATTGAGGGGTGTAAGAACTAACAGCCAAGAGTACATTTTAGTCCTCACATCAATAACAAAAATGTGTGCAAAAATTATTTTTTTTAAATTAAAATAATAAACATATCATGCTTACCTGTTCTGTGCAATGGTTTTGCACAGAACAGCCCCGGTCCTCTTCCTCTGGGGTCCCCAACCAGCGCTCCTGACTCGCCTTCTTTGGCAAGTGTCCACCATAGAAAGCCGCTTTTTATGGCGGCACTCATGTGGACATGATCCTGAACCGCCCAGTCTGCATCTATTAGACACAGACCGTGTGTCTGCCTCCCCCCACTCCCTTGTCTCTGGATTTGGTTGATAGCAATGGCTCCCGCTGCTATTAATCTGGCCTGTGAGGAGGGAGAGAGCAGAGACAGTGCTGAATCCAAATTGGGGTCAGATAAGTATAAAGGGGGCAGATCCTGTAGCACAAAAGATTTTTCACCTTAATGCATAGAATGCATTAAGGAAAAAACCTTAAAGCTTTACATAGAACAAACCTAAATAGAGAAAATGTACAAAATCTTCATGCATTTCATTAAAAAAAGGTTCTGGATGGAAGTAACATTTACAGTAGATATATACAATACCTAAATGACATTTAGTTTGCTAATGCATTGTACAGTGTGTGTCGGCACAGCCCTTTGTAGTCTGCACTAGGGGTGTGTGTGACAGGGTGGCAATGCAGGAGCACAACTGGGAGACAGGTGTCACCGAACATTGTAGCGGGCCGCTATTATTGGTCCTAGTACCATGTGACCAATCACAGCGAGCACATCATCAGTAGTAAACATGCTGTCATTGTTTACTACCATGTGGGCTCTGTGATTGGTCACAGCGTTTACATGGTACTAGGGCCAATCACAGCAGCCCTGTACCATGTGAGAGCTGTGACCAGTCCCAGCATCACAGTAGTAAACAAGATTTAATGAATGAGACCTTTACACAATCTTTTACTGATTGATTATTACAGTGATTATCACTGTAATAAGCAATCGCAGTGTAGAAAAAATGCTGATAACACCCCCCCCCCCCCCCCAGAGTAGTACAGTGTCACTATGGTAACACTGCACTGCTCTGGTGATAATATTTAAAAAAAAACACACCAGTTACAGTGACCCTGATCACCACCACAATAGTTATATTGTCCATAATCATTGCCACACCAGTTACAGTGTCTACTGTCCTGGTGCTTCAGGGCCTCTGAAAATGTGATAGGTAGTCTGAAAAGTAGATGTGTAGTTTATGCGCCTATTTCTGAAGGTGCTCCTTGAATTTTGGGTCCCTCTAAGCAGCTAGGCTATAAAAAAGTCTCACACTTATGGTATCCCCATACTTGGAAGATGTAGCAAAATAAGTTTTGGGGTGTAATTATAAGTATGCCTATGCTGTGTGTGATAAATTACTTGTTAAAATGACAGCTTTGTGCAACAAAAAAAATATATATTTTTTTAATTTTCCAAACAATTGTGACAAAAATTTACAACTTCAAAAAACTCACAATGCCTCTTACTAAATACCCTGGGTTGTCTACTTTCCAAAATTAGATCATTTGGGGGGTCTTTGTACTGTCCTGGAATTTTAGGGCCTCAAGAATTAAGATAGATAGTCAGTACATCAGGACAAATCGATTTTCAAATATATATACCATAGATTTTAGACTCTACAACTTTCACACTAGACTAGACTAAGTAATATACACTGATTTGGGTTATAAATTAATACATTTTGACCTACATTTACAAAAAAAAGATTATTTATTTAGGAAATGTTATAACAGAAACTATACCTTCAGCTGTGAACTTGGTATTGATTTGAAGAGTTGCCAAAGGGCTCTCATGTTAAAGTAATTCAGGCAGCTCTGGAGCCATTCGATCACTTTTACGGGGGTTCTGAAAGTGTGTCACCCCCCCCATAATATGTGCTTGATGAGCTGCAGTGAAGGCAGGAGAGACATTGGGGGTCTAATAGATCCCTGATGTTTCCATAAAAAGGAAAAAATAAAAATAAAAATAATAATGCAAAAGATAAGAATAATTTATAAAAATAAAACTTTGTCCCACACTTCTAAGACATGCTGTTAGGTTAATTGGCTCCTGTCCAGAATTGTGTATGCGTGAATGTGAGTTAGGGACCTTAGGCTGTAAGCTCCTTGAGGGCAGAAGCTCCCCTGTCATCCCCATACACACCCCAATGCAAACGCGTAGTGTAGGGCGCACAGACACTCACCGGCCACTTTATTAGATACACCTGTTCAATTGCTTGGTAACACAAATTGCTAATCAGCCAATCACATGGCAGCAACTCAGTGCATTTAGGCATCTAGATGTGGTGAAGAAAGGGGATTTAAGTGACTTTGAACGTGGCATGGTTGCTGGTGTCAGACCGGTTGGTCTGAGTATTTCAAAAACTGCTGATCTACTGGGGATTTTCACGCACAACCATCTCTAGGGATTACAGAGAATGGTCTGAAAAACAGAAAATATCCAGTGAGCGACAGTTGTGTGCCTTGTTGATGTCAGAGGTCAGAGGAGAATAGGCAAACTGGTTTGATATGATAGAAAGGCAACAGTAACTAAAATAACCACTCGTTACAACCAAGGTATGCAGAACACCAACTCTGAATGCACAACACATTGAACCTTAAAGCAGATGGGCTACAGCAGCAGAAGACCACACCAGGTGTCACTCCTGTCAGCTAGTGAAGCTGAGGCTGCAATTCGCACAGGCCCACCAATATTGGACAATAGAATTTTGGAAAAATGTTGCCTGGTCTGATGAGTCTCAATTTAATCTGCGACATTTACATAGTAGGGTCAGAATTTGGCGTAAACAACATGAAAGCATGGATCCATCCTGCCTTGTATCAACAGTTTAGGCAGGTGGTGGTGGTGGTGTAATGGTGCGGGGGATATTTTCTTGGCACACTTTGGGCCCCTTAGTACCAATTGAGCATCGTTAAAACACCACGGCCTACCTGTTTATTGTTGCTGACCATGTCCATCCCTTTATGACTACAGTGTCCCCATCTTCTGATGGCTCCTTCCAGCAGGATAATGCACCATGTCACAAAGCTCAAATCATCTCACCACTGGTTTCTTGAACATGATAATGAGGTCACTGTACTTCAATGGCCTCCACAGTCACCAGATCTCGATCCAACAGAGCACCTTTGGGATGCGGTGGAACGGGAGATTCGCATCATGGATGTGCAGCCGACAAAACTGCAGCAACTGTGTGATGCAGTTCTGAAGGCAAAAGGGGGTCCAACCCTGTACTAGCAAGGTGTACCTCATAAAAGTGGCCGGTGAGTGTATATTTGTAAACATAAATTGCACTACACATCTGAGGTATCACCACAAATGTCGGAGTGAGAGGAAAAAATTCTAGGGCCAAAATTCACTGTTAACTAAAATGATAACCTATAAAGGCTTTTAAAGTATCACCTATGGATAATTTCAAGAGCGCGTGCAATTTGAAGACTTTACATGTTTGGCATCTATTTACCTGACACAATCCCATCTTTTTTTTTTATTTTAAAGAAAAAATGTGATAAAATATTGTGTTTGTTTGCAATAAAATGTATATTAGGGTATTGTTCCTGAAAATATGCATTTGATAAATAGTTGAGCAAATATAGTGCAACATAAAAAATTGCAGCTGCCACAATTTTCACCATGGTCTCTGCTTTCAGAAAATATATAATTGTTTAGGGTTCAAAGTAATTTCTATAAAAAACAAAAAAAATACATAATTTAAGATGTATGAAAAAAAAAAAAATCCCCCAGTAGACAAGTGGTTAAGCAAACTGCTGAAGTCTCGTTTTCTTTTTTTTTTTTTAAATAACAAACATGTTATACTTATCTGCTCTTTGCAATGGATTTACACAGGGCAACCTGGATCCTCCTCTTCTCGGGTCCCTCTTCGCTGCTCCTGGCCCCTCCTTCCTGTCGATTGCCCTCACAGTAAGCAGCTTGCTATGGGGCCACCCGAGTCGAGCTGCAGCTCTGTGTGTTCATTCAGACACAGAGCTGTGGTTCTGCCCCACCCCCTCTCTCTCATGATTGGCTAACTGACTTTGCTTGACTGCAATGGGAGCCAATGACACCTCTGCTGTGTCTCAGCCAATCAGGAGAGAGAGTCCCGGATGGCCAAGGGACTCATGGACATCGCTGGACAGCGCTGGGGCTCAGGTAAGTGTTAGGGGGGCTGAGGGGGGGCTGGTGCACACAGAAGGCTTTTTATCTTAATGCATAGAATGCATTAAGATAAAAAACCTTCTGCCTTTACAACCCCTTTAAATCATGTAACTGTTGAGTTTTAATTCTTATAAATACTTGCAACAAAGGAAAATGTTTTCAGCTTTATTCTGTTTGTGCCTCTCACAGATTCCTGAAATCAGAAATATTAGATACGGAATATGCCGACTTGTATATGCCAAGCACTGGGGGACTGATGCTGCTCACTGCCCTTCATACCTGTGATCAGGTAAAGAGAAGCCTGGTGCATGTCGTTCTTATATCATATATTGTACATCTTCTATTCAGATCATGATGTCTGTTTTTCTCTTTAGGTTGATGCATACGGATTCATCACCTCTAATTATAATCGCTACTCAGACCATTATTATGAAAAAGAAAAGAAAAAACTTGAATTCTATGCCAATCATGACATGCTCATGGAAATGCACTTGTGGCAGAAGATGCACCAATATGGGATAATAAAGCTGTACCATAGATGAAACAAGACCAGTTCTTTTCCATGGGATACCTGTGCTCCTCCATCTATGAGGATATCCCCTATGGGGAAAACTAAGACTTTATTTAGGAAAACCAGAGACTTCTGTAGGAAATGACTTCTTAATCTCTTGTTGCCTCACCAGTGCTAAGACTATGAAGACTCGTATGCACAGGCCCCTAACATAGGTCATACTTGCACTGTAAGCCAAGTAACCTTCATTGGCCTGGTAAATGTATTAAGTACATTGTAAAATGAATGTAAGAGCCCATCCAGAAGATATAGTTTTAATCATATGCTGGTAGGACCTAGCATTAAATATATTTTTTCTTGCTAAGTGATGTATAGGTATAATACTTACACAGAATTCCCAATGACAATGCCTTCACTGCTTTTCTCTCCAGAAGGATGGCGCAATCATTGCTTAGCCATTGTCCAGAATCAGCAACTCTTTTCCCAGACTGAGATGCAGACTCAAAGATGACAAAGTCTTGACAAAATCCTGGCGCCTGTGCAGTTTTTGTCTTCAAAATTCAGCCCCTGCTGCAGCTTTTTATCTAATGACTTGGTACAAAATTCCAGTGTTGCAGTCTGATTACTGAAGGAGTGAGTGAGACTGAGGAAATGTTTCCTCCTGCCTGCAGCAGACTGATGCCATCATTTCAGCCTGGGCAAAGTCACTGCACTGGAGTGCAAAGTTGTTTTTTAATGTTAGAATGTAAAGCCTTTTGAAAAATGATGCTGTTGATGTTTATTGTGATATGTCAGGAGTTAATTCACGCAGGCTAAAGATACCGATAAATCCACTTTACTCATCCATGAGATTTTTACATATATTGAGGAATGCAGTGGAGAGATCTTGATCAGTGTTTAGGGACCATCTTCCTCCTGAAGTGACTTCTTCTCCCTGTTTAAGTTTTAATTTCAGCAAATCACATTATGCTGGATACATTGAGAGAACTTGGACTTTTCCCACAGGTATGAGTAAAACTCTACAATAGAACAGGTGTGGAGTGCAGACCCTTCTGAGAAATTGCTAGAGTCCATAGGGTATAATAATAAGCAACGGAGAAATTCAATCCACGAGCTTCCATTTTTGACTTATAGCGGAACTGAAATTATGAATAATTTGGTATCACTGGCCCTCCCTCCCTCCCTCCCGAATATGTAAACATTTAAAAAAAAAAAAGGCCAGAGAAGGTTCCAGTATTTCTTGGGTTGCACATTTGCAATGTGACAATGTGAACTATAATGGGTAAGGCCAATGTAAAGATCCATCTCAGAAGGACACTGCTGAGTCCTGCCTGGGCTAAAGTTGGAGACCATTCCATCCTAGTCTAAGGTTTGATTTTTTTGTTTTTGTTTGTTTACATGTACACATCAGGGAGGGTAAAAGGGATCAGTGGGGACAAAATAATCATTATAAATTTAAATACCATATAATATATGTCACTTTTGGGTGGGCTTGCCCATTTAGCAATAGAAAAGAACAGCCATGAAACTAGAAGAGTGAAAAGCAGGCTACAGTTACAAGAGAAATACTTTTGCATTTAAAACGTGTCTCCTTTTTCAGTTGGAAAACAACAACCTTTTCTCCTTGTCAATGATCTACTACTCTGGTTACGGGATTAAAATAATAATTTATCATGAACACTAATGGACTAACAAAGAAGTACTGAGCAGGAACCACTAAGGCTACGCATGAACGTGTGAGGATTATTATTCAATCAGCCCGTTAACTGAAAGACAGTTGTATGTTTACACACTTTTGCAAGCCCCCAACTCCCAGTCATCTGATCTCTGTTCTCAGGATGATCACTGTTGTTTTCCAAAGATAAAGACATTGCATTGAGCAGCCTTATGCCGGCCATACACGGTTCGAATTTCGTAAGAATTTTCTTTAGAAAATCGTATGAAAGAATTTTCGTATGAATTTCGCACCATTAGTGGGCTACAACAACGGCCGATTTTCGTGTGGCAATCAAATTTTAGGAATCGGACATGTTGGAAATTTTCAGAAAAACGAACGATTTTCTAATCAATAATGGGAGAATCGTGCGATAAATGTAATAAGAAAAGAAAATGTACGGAGAGAAAAGAAGATTCCCAGCCACGAAAATTCTTTTCTATAGCAACATGAGGTGAAATTGAAGGCTTGGTTGGCCGAATTTCGAAAATCAATGATGGCATCATCGGATCACAAAAAAAACGAACATTCTGATTTTGTAAAGAAAATTCGTTCGAAATTCGACCGTGTATGGCCTGCTTTAGAATTTGGATGGAACGATCAGTCATGTTTATGGAACGATCTTTTACTTGAAATGTCCCCTGACACTTTAGTAATTCTATTATACTAGCCTAACAGTTGGGACTCTGATGTCACATAGAGATGGCATCATTATAACTACTTTACCAGTTTCTTTGGGTACGTTGGTTTCTTGATGCAGGACATTTGGGTGCCAAAAACAAAATAAGACAAATGAAAAAAACGTTCCTCTCGTCTGAACTCTAAAACATAATCTAACCTGTAAAATTAAACCAGAACTTCAAAAATAATGTGACATAAAAGACTAAGGCCAGCCATACATTTGAACCGTTAATGGCCAGGCTGAATGTACCAAGTCTATTGATCGATCAACTTGGGTACAATCAGCCTGCTGGATTCCCTTGTGATTGTTGCTACTCCCTGCTATAGCCCCTGCTGTAGCTGCTAGCAATAACCACTGTCTTCCCCCGCCTGCCCCTGCCAGAAGAAGACAATTGCTGATTCCCCTGTCAACACCACCTGTGTTGATGGGGGAATCATGCAAATTTCTTTCTTGCAATCCATGGTCACAGGAAAGAAATTTGCACCGTGTATGGTCTGCCTTACTGTGGCCCAGCTTGGTAAAAACTGGTCCTGCATGTGCGATAACTATATGGTCGCTGGGGATGCCATAATCTACTATAGTAGCATTCCTTACATACAGTAAGCTGTGCCCTATGCCGGAGGGGTAGAAGCAATTTCCCATTTTGACATCACCTGCCCCTCCTCTTCACCTCGCCCAATCAGAGCCTATCTAGTATTCACTGACAAAAATACAAGGCAGTTCCTGATTGGTGAAAGGACAGGAGTGCCCAACTCTTTTATGTCTCTGGCAGGAGAGGGAAGTCACTCCTACCCCTCTGGAAGAGCACACAGCTTACTTTCTGTATAGAATGCTATTGCACTGGATAACAACCCCTGCTCCTGCTTTCTGCGATTCTGTGCCTTATCTATATTGTACTTGCCACTACTGAAGTTGCAAATGTTAAACTGATTACCTTTTAAAGCGTATCCAAAACAAAAAACAAAAATATAGAATATTGCAGCTTACCAGTCCTTAGATGTAGTGGCTGCATTCGTTTTCATTTTTCAGGCTAACAACATTTTCAGCAGGTACAGGAAATACCTGTTGATTCTGCCAGAAATGCAGTGTCCTTGTCGTTTCTTGTGAGCTTGAAAGCTAGTTCAAAGAACATTTTCTAGTCCCATCAATTCACCATATAGTGGAGATGAGTAAAGGCGGATGTGTTTAAAGTCCAACCTGTGTGACATCCATGGCTGTCACCATAGATTCAGTGGAGAAATTAGGGTAGACATGAAGGACAGGAAGTGTATTGTTTAAAGAATCACCAGGTGAAAATAAAGGATAAAAAACTGTAAATTGTATATGAATGCAGCCACCACATCTAAGGACTGGTAAGCTGCAATATATTACATTTTTGTTATTGGGTTTAGATGTGCTTAAACTACTGTTGCAATGAAAGTAAAACCTTAGGGATAATGTATTTTTTTAAATTTCTTCTTCTTCAGTGTTTAAAAAAGAATAACTATTTTTAAATAAATATGTAAATAAGTATGTGTCTGTTTGATTTCCTGAAAAGAACAACTAATGAGCCTTAATGAAAAATACTTTTAAGGCTGATACAGAAAAAAGGCTCTGGTGATGCAAAAAAGAACTATATGTGGATGGATACTAGGGTTGTCCTGATACCACTTTTTTAAGACCGAGTACAAGTACGGATACTTTTTTTCAAGTACTCACCAATACCGATTACCGATACTTTTTTTTAATGTCACGTGACAGTGTTTTTTTTTTTTTTCAATTTTTTTACAATTTTTTTTGTTTTGTTTTTTTACAATGCTTTCTTTTTTTTCTTTTTTCTTTTTTAGGGAGGGAGGGGGTGGATGGTGTCTGTGTGTTTTTTATTTTAATTTTTATTATTTTTTACAATCATTTTTTTTTTATTATTTATTGCAATACTTTTTTTTTTTTTTAATCAGCCCTGTTGGAGGGCTTTGTGAGATATCAAGGGTCTTAATAGACCCCTGAAATCTCCCCCTTAAGACAGAGAAAGAGACAGAGGATAGAGATTCCCCAGTCCCTTTCTCTGCAGCCTCAGCTGCACTGAAAATGAATGGATAGAAGACAGCGGCTCCTCTCCATTCATTAACTGAGACATCGTAATCACAGGAGATTACAATGTTTCAGTTATGTGAATGGACAGAGTCAGTGATCACTGACTCTGTTCATACATCAAAGGAGGGAGGAGGACATGGAGAGGGACAGCAGAACGGCGGGTGACAGCAGCAGAACAGCGGGGGACACGGAGGAAGAAAGGAGGGGGACAGCAGAACGGAAGGGGACACGGAGGAAGAAAGGAGGGGGACAGCAGAACGGAAGGGGACATGGAGGAAGAAAGGAGGGGGACAGCAGAACGGAAGGGGACATGGAGGAAGAAAGGAGGGGGACAGCAGAACGGAAGGGGACATGGAGGAAGAAAGGAGGGGGACAGCAGAACGGCGGGGGACTGGAGGAGGATGCGGTGACAGTCAGCGGTGATCGTGTGTGTTACAAGCACCGATCACCGCTGTATAGATTATTTCACTAAAGCAGCTGAAAGGGGCGGAAGAAGCTTGTAACTCCCCCACTCACCGATCACCGCTGACTGTACAGGTATCGGGTGAAGTATCGGGAGCATTTGCCCGAGTACAAGTACTCGGGAAAATGCTTGGTATTGGTGCCGATACCAGTATCGGTATCGGGACAACCCTAATGGATACCAAAGGGCTAAAGGAGCGGTCTTTATTCCAGCATTTTTCTTATTATTACTGTATGTACAACATTCATAAATCCTTTGACTGTGTGGGGTCTGGATATATGCAAGGTGAGTATATGCTGTTGGGGAGGGAATGCGAAGTAAAGCCTGCATTGGAAAGGGAGAGGTTCACCTACGCATTATTTTGTCCTTTGATCCCTTGGCACCAAGTGTACGCAAATATCCGGCCCCACTGGACTGGGCTTTCTTCCATGGGACTGCATATTTGCGTATGCGCCTTTGTGCTGGGAGCACGCTGCACAGCGCGCTCCCAGCACATGGGGTCCCACCGAGAGCTCTGTACTAATGAAATCTAGATTCTGCGTCACCTGATCACAGTAATAGTCTCTGATTGGCAATCATAGTGATTAGTCACTGTGAAGCTCGCCCCCGTATTTTCTCTTTCTCTGAATGGAGGAGAGAGATACATTGCAGAGAGAAAAAAAAAAAAACAACTGCGTGTAAAAAAAAAAAAGATAATAATAATTAAAAAAAAAATACCTAGATCAAGGTCTGTTCTAGGTCAGTGCCAGGGTTAGTGTTTGGGTCAGGGTCAGTATTTTTTTGGGCAAGATTTTTTTTCTCTTCCATACATCTGTGCTGAATTTATAAGCTTGTCTGAAAGTTCAGAAAAAAGGGGGCTGAAGTTGTACTCTGCAGAGCTCAGTGAGGAGAGCTGTGAGAGCTGATTGAAGGCAAGTGACACACACCCCTTCACACAGCACACAGGAACAGAGCTAAGGCAGGCAATCTGTTTGAGCTCCCTCCCCGTCACAATTTTTCTCTTGGTGTCAGAAAAACTTGTCAGAAGTGATTCTTGCTGATAGCAGAGGAACAAAGCAGTAATGATACGTAGTGCTTTGAGACAAGTACACACTATAGAAGGGCATACTTTGTTCATATTTCACGTCTGTTTACAACCACTTTATTTTAATTCTTATATAAATAGTTTTAGTTGTTTTAAAGTGAACCTTAAAACCAAAAATCTACATTTAGCGCTTTGTGACACGTAAGGGTGCCTACAATCTCATACCCAAATAGCAAGCAATTGTGCTACAAGTTTGAAAATGACTTGCTAAGTTTTTGCTAGACTTGCCAAGCTTCACAAGTTGCACAATTGCTGCAAGTCCACCTTGCATGACTTCAGATCAACTTTCTTTGCAAACAAGTCTGCTGCAAATTCTGGCTCAGTTATGTTTGTGCAATAGTCATCCCACCACAGGGGTCACTGTGGCTGAATTTTCATGCTGTAGACCAGTGGTCCTCAACCTCAAGTACCCCCAACAGGCCATGTTTGCAGGTTTTCGTTTATCTTGCACAGGTGGTTTAAATCAGAGTCAATGGCTTGGTATTTTGGACAGCTATTTTATCTAAGAGAAATTCCCAAAACATGGCCTGTTGGGTGTACTTGAGGACTGAGGTTGAGAACCACTGCTGTAGACTTACAGAGCTCTTGCTGTAGACTCACCTGTGCAACTTTGCTCTTGCTATAGACTTTCCACTCAAATTTGCTACAAGTTGGAAAAGTGTCAACTAGAACTTGTGCTTCAAGTGCTCTGCAAGTGTACAACTTGCTAGTTAAAATATGCAGCAAGTTAGCAGGCTTACAATTCAACTCTGACATAAGTTTGTGGCAAGTTTTTTCTTGCTACCTGGGTATATTAGCAGAATGAGATCAAAGGCACTGCTGCCTCCAGGTGCTAGTCTCAGGAGATTCAGAGTGAGGTTTGGTGATGTCACTACTGTGCTGCTCACCTTTCTATTTGCTGGAGGCTGTTACACAAGGAAGCAAAGCCCTGCCTCTTCCAAGATGGCTTCCTCCACAGAGGGACACAGTGCAGAACCAGGCATAGTAAGTCAGTAATGGGGAAAAGATTAGCTGCAGGGAGACCACAGGTAATACTGAGACTTGTCCTTTAACCACAGCCTGTCTTTTTTGGGCACAGCTTCCAGAGTTCAGTTCCTCTTTTAGGCATACATACGCATTGGAGATGTACAACATAAAATTCTGACTTTTTAATGCACACTGGAAGCCTAGGTACTGCATACAGCCGCCCATAGACATTGATAGTTTATTTGAATACATGCCAGTACTTGCATTAAACCATGTGTAGTGTACTGAAGTATTTTCCGAATGCAGACTTTATGCATTCAAGGAATGTGTCCATCAGTGACGGCCCGCCCATTGGGGAGCTGCCCCCCTAATCCATGCATCCGACCCTTAATCTACATGCAGGGTGCCAGATGCATGGATTTCAATAGGTTATTTTTTTTTAAGCATATAATTAGAGCCTGAGGCTCTAATTGGCTCCAAAAAAGGGTGGGCGCAGGGCACAGAGCACTGCGCCCTGAGCCCACCCAGTTGTATGACAATAGCGAATTAATATTCACTATAGTCTTCCTGATTCTCCTCCCAGGCCATCAGGAAGCGGGTCTTAAGACCCGATTGTATTGGCCACCGAGGGAAGGAAGAGGGAAGCCGCCGAGGACAAAGGTGCCGTGAACCCGGAGATGCAGGGTGAGGTCGCCAAGGAGGAAGCTGCTGCTATGGAGGAGGAGAAGAAGCAGGAAGAAGCCGAAGCTGCTAGATGGGGTAAGTGTGGGGCTGGTGGGGGGACGGATGAGCGAGTGACTGACCAGGGAGTGGGGGATGGGTGGTGATGGGTGTCTTGATTGCCACCCCCCAAAATATACAGCCCCAGCCACCACTGGTGTCCATACGCAGGTTTTCTGTGTACCGATGCATAACCACACATGCAAAAGCCATTCATGTCTATGGCCAGCTGTACGCAACACCTTGGCTTCTAAGAATTTTAGCTTGTATGCCCCTGCCTGTATACATGAGCCTAGTTATCAGCCATGTACTTATGCAAATATCAATGCAAATACCCACAGCATATATGTAACTATGCAAATGAAAGCATGAACCAATCAAAATAGTGATGCCAAGGACTGTATATAACTAAATGATTTGTAAGAAACAAATTACAATATGGTTTGTAAGTAGCCCTGTAAACAAAACATGCAAATTGTAATACAAATGCCTGCGGATCCCATTGGTATCTTGTGAGTAAATCATGCAAACATCAGCACTGGCTATAAAAAGAAATGCAGAGTGGCAAGAACCAATATTTGTATGTGTATTTAAATACTGTGAACACGCTATAAAAACCGAAGCCAGATTGTCAAACAGAACGATACAAAGCACGTGTTTAGCTAGGAGCGATGCTATGTGTAAGAGAGCAGTTTGATTACAATAGGAAAGCGTATCGGATGAAACTGGGAGCAGCCTTTATGTCATTCATAGACCTGTGTTGAAATAATGTAACATAAACAATCTCAGAAATATATCCATGTACCATTTCAAGTCCATGACAGTTAGGACTGTTTCCTGCTATAGACCGCACTGTTTGTAGTGAATAAGTACAAAAGGAATTTAAATTCTATTCTGACTTATGCACGTAGACAAAGAGAAGCAAACTGGTACTTCAAGTTATAGGGATCACTGAACCTGTACAGGCATATGGCATCAGGTCCAAACATGAGGCAATAGCATAATGCCGCGTACACACGGTCGGACTTTCTAGAAAGCTAGGTCCGACGTACTTGCCGCCAGACTTCCGGCGGACTACCGCCGGACTTTCTGAACGGCCGGACTTGCCTACACACGGCCGGACTTTCCGGAATCCGGTCTTCCCGACGGACTTCCGCCGGACTTTCAGAACGAACGGACTTTCCCACACACGGACAAGTCCGTTCATTTTGAACGTGACTTTGGTACGACGGGACTAGAAAAGGAATTCAATCTCGCCGCTTTTTTTGGCGAGATTGAAACCTTGCGAGCCCCGTCGCAGGCCCTTAGGTCTGGTATGGATTATAAAGGGGAACCCCTACGCCGAAAAACGGCGTGGGGTCCCCCTAAAATCCATACCAGACCCCGATCCGAGCACGCAGCCTGGCCGGTCAGGAAGGGGGGTGGGGACGAGCGAGCGCCCCCCCCCCCCTCCTGAACCGTACCAGGCCGCATGCCCTCAACATGGGGGGGTGGGTGCTTTGGGGGAGGGGGGCGCCCTGCGCCCCCCTCCCCCAAAGCACCTTGTCCCCATGTTGATGAGGACAAGGGCCTCTTCCCGACAACCCTGGCCGTTGGTTGTCGGGGTCTGCGGGCGGGGGCTTATCGGAATCTGGGAGCCCCCTTTAATAAGGGGGCCCCCAGATCCCGGCCCCCCACCCTATGTAAATGAGTATGGGGTACATGGTACCCCTACCCATTTACCTAGGTAAAAAGTGTCAGTAATAAAACACAACACAGGTTTTTAAAATAATTTATTAAACAGCTCCGGGGGGGGGGGGTCTTCTTCCGTCTTCGGGGGTCCCTCCGGTTCATCTTCTCCCGGCGTCCGGTTGGTTCTTCTCCGCTCTCCGGCCTCTTCTCCCGGTGTCCCAGGTCTTCGGCCGGCCCCTCCGCTTTCTTCAGGTAGCTCTATTGCCAGCGGAGGTCCGGACTTCTGGGCTTCTTGTGTTCTCTTCTCTTCTCTTCCCCCAGATGTTGACACGACGCTCTCTCCGGCTGGACTGGTCTCTGAGGGCTGCGTTGTGACTTATATAGGCGGAGACCCCGCCCCCATATGATGTCACAGTCCCTGGGCATGCTGGGACTGTGACGTTTTAGGGGGCGTGGTCGGCTGCGTGCTCGGATCGGGGTCTGGTATGGATTTTAGGGGGACCCCACGCCGTTTTTTCGGCGTAGGGGTTCCCCTTTATAATCCATACCAGACCTAAGGGCCTGGTATGCCCCGCGCTCGCCGCAATAGGAAGATTTGTTTTTCCTATTGCAGCGAGCGCGAGATGCAGTAACCTGCTCCTCCGTCGTATCTGGTCCTTCGGACTAGCATACAGACGAACGGGCTTTCCGTCAGGAACTGAGTCCGGCGGAGGTACGACGTAAAGATTTGAAGCAGGCTTCAAATCTAAAGTACGTCGGATTTCCGCAAAAATCCGACCGAAACGGTCCGTCGGAAGTCCGATGGAGACCACACACGGTCGGACTTTCCGCCGGACTTTGTCCGGCGGCGTCCGTCGGACTTTTGCAGGTGAAAAGTCCGACCGTGTGTACGCGGCATAAGTCTTATAGAACACACATTAAAGTCTTAAGCTTTGTTTTACATGAATGCATTCTCGGCATTAAGGTAAAAAACCTGTTGTGCAGAGGAGTTTCCCCCAGCCCACCCTTATGCCCTGTACACACGATCGGACTTTCCGACAACAAAACTGTGGATTTTTTTGCGAAGGATGTTGGCTCAAACTTGTCTTGCATACACACGGTCACACCAATATTGTCGGAAATTCCGAATGTGGGAACGTGGTGACTTACAAGACGTGTGACGACGTGAGAAAAGGGAAGTTCAATAGCCAGTGCAGCTCCTTCTGCTTGATTCCGAGCATGCGTGAACTTTTGTGCAACGGACTTCTGTACACATGATCGGAATTTCCGACTACAAAATGAAGTTGGCGGGAAATTTAAGAACCTGCTCTCAAACATTTGTGGGCGGAAATTCAGACAGCAAATGCTCGATGGAGCATACACGCGGTCGGACTTTCCGACAACAAGCACACATCGAACATTTCTTGTCGGAAAGTACGACCGTGTGTATGCAGCATTATGCTTACCTCAGCCCAGTTTCGATTCGGTGCTGTGCATGAGATTCCAATATTCATTCGCTGTTGTAACACCTGGGTGGGCTCATGGCGCACTCAGCCCACCCTATTTTGAAACCTATTAGAGCCAATGGCTCTAATCAGGTGCTTCAAAAGCACCCCTGCCGATGTAATGCAGGGGCCCTGAAAGGGGCCGGACGCATGAATAGGGGGTGGCCACGGCAGCCGTGGATAGATTCATGCTATGCATGAATCTATCCATTATTCATAAAGGGGTGGCATGGCACCCCCTAATGGATGGGCCGCCACTGATGGTTACTTGAAAGAATGATCCTTACATTTGTGGCCATTGGGAAGAATCCACTCCTTACAGACAGCTAAAAAGATCATTGGTATCAGTGATTATTTATCTGAGAGACAGAAATTGCTCATTACTCAAGAAACCCCCCCTAGTAGTAGCTTCTGGAGGAACCCTAGGTTTTCATAGAATCCTGGTTGAGAAAGGATGTCCTATGTTATCTCAAAGAGTCTATGGAAAGTTGGCCATAGACTAATAGGATTTTGTTCAAAATGTTTTTGTTTTAAGAACATTCATTCAATTTTCGAATGGTTAGTGGGGGAAATTCGACATTTGTTTTGACCATAGTAATGAGAAAATTAGAAGGATCGGGATAGAAAATTGCCAAACTAATGAATTTTTAACAGTGCTCGGGAAAGTCCATTTATTTCAAAATAAATTTGAAGTACTTTCCAACAACATTTGTCAAGTCATCAAATGTACTAAGAATTTTCATACGAATGTTCGCACAAACGTTTGTTTGAAATATTTTGTTTGAAAATTTACTAGTGTAAGGCAAGCTTATCTCTCCTAGTTCTTATCATGGGACTACAAACTAGTGCCTCTGATTTGGAAATAAAGTGCCTATACTTGTGAATGGATGGACTAGTTTAGCCAAAGACCAGGCAGAGCTGAAATCACTCAATTCACAAAAGTGCTGAATCTTCAGCCCACAATAGTAAATTAAAAGATAAGTTCATTTCTGACAGATCAACAGGTATTTTCTGTACTTGCATGGTCTTTAATGAGAAAAAATGCAGGGAAATGTGCATGTATCCCAGAGATGTTGTCAGGGCTGGGCTCATCTCTTCTTTCTCTGAGCTGGCCGCTCAGCTGTCGGCTAATTGCCAGCTCCTATCAATCCACAGTTACTCAGCTGTGGATGATATCCTGCTCGTTAGTCCTGCCTACTTAAGCCGTCCAGCCCAGAGGATCTCTGCCTTCGTCTTGGTCAACATCAGATCTCCTCCTATCTCCTGCATTCCTGTTAAAGACTTGCTTGGCTGACATCCCTTCTGGCTCCAGATCCTGCTTGCTGTTTTACTACGCTCATCTTCGGCTCCCTGACGTTTAGCTTGTCTGACTATCCGTTCCAGTTCCTGAACTCTGTCTATGTTTTGACTACGTTTGTTCTATTTTCTTTTATTATTAAACAAGTGTGATTTAACTGTACTTCTGTCTCGGTCTGATTTCATGGTTTCTGACAGATGTACTGCACATGTTTTATTTGGCCTTTACATACACTTTAATATTTCTGGTTTAGAAGACACAGACAGAAATAAAATCACTGTCAATCACTCTTTCCCACTCTATTAAAATGTTTTTGCTGGTTTCCCTGTCTTGACAGGAAATAAGGGCAAAAATCCCCAAAAGGGATGCAGCAATTACCAACCCGACAGATGCTCTAACCCAGCGGTTGCCGACCACTGATGGTCCAAGAGAAAACTCTGGTGGTCCCCAGGGGTTTTCCTGCAAATCATTGTGGTGGATGTATACCGCCCAATATTGTTTCCAGTGTTATTGTCAATGCCGTCAGCACGCATTGATACCTGATGCCTCCGGCTCCTGTGAACTCAGAGAAAAGCGCCAGGAGTAGTGCAGAGAGCGGGAGGTGAAGAAGGAGGGGACTTCCAATGGCAGCGCTGATCACAGACGGTGGGAGGGAGCACAGGGCTCAAGCACATGTATGGATAAGGAGGTAAGATCCAGTGGTGATTCTGTGTAAGGCAGCAGTGTGATGCAGAGTGTGGGGGCAGAGAGCCACAGCATTGTGTATATAAGGCATGAAAAATTCATGTTAGTGGTCCGCGGGATTCAAAATTGTAAGTTTAGTGGTCCGTGAGGTCCGAAAGGTTGGCGACCATTGCTCTAACCCTTTCCAACATTATCCTAAACTGAATAAAAATATTAGGCTGCTATCATTCCAAGGATCCATAATCCTTTATTGTTGATAGCAATATGAGAATGGGAGGAAAAATGGTATCCACTGCTTTTCAGAAGCCAAGAGATCTATCTCCCTTCATCAGGTTTCTTAAATGGACACTGTAGATCCATCTATGGCCATTTCCTTCATGTGAATTAAATCTAATGATCGAATTTTCATGAACGGACTTGTTAAATTTTTGTTTGATCAGTGTATTCTGACAGAGCTGGAGTCCTTGCTGTGCTATGAATGAATGAATGAATGAACGATTTGTATAGCGCTGCAAATGCGAACTGAATCGCCTCAAGGAGCTTGATCTCTCCTGTGTTGTCCAGCTTCTTTATGCATGCTATGCATGCTTTCGGACCAGCCATACACCGTCACTCCCTCCACTCATCCCACAAGGTACAGTTAGATAAAGGTCAGTATTTTCCCTGCATTCTGAATTGTACCCAATGCCTTTATCTGTAAACTGTGCTATCATTAGTGTCTATTAACTATATCCTATTTATTTAAAGTTAAACAATTCTTTGCTGATATTTATTGTCCCTGCCTGTTTGTCACACAAGCACACATTATAATGGCTCACACCCAAAACCAAGAATAAAAAAGAAAATGTTAACCCCTGACTGATTGCAAATTTCAACCTGTAGTTACTCAGTTGAGTACTGTCCATTCTACCTTTTTATTTGCACTAAAACCTTGTTTACACTCAAGCCAGGAGGCAGCAACAATATGTAGCCAGGCAGGGTGGTTCACATGCCGCGGGCACAGCAAAACTCTTACCCCATGTTGTATACTGCAGGCAGTACTGTCACCAAACGCCAATGGGGCCATGCCGCAACTGGGCTTCAACCACACGTAATGCATGCTGTTTCCGTGTGGTGCTGCCGTCTGGTAAAACACCACCACAAGTGCAAACAATTCCTTAACCATTAAATAATGAGGACAAGCTTTCAAGGGTTTGTTTCCCCCTTCTTTTTCACCCTGACAGCATTTCCTGAAAACGTAACTGTTACTGTAAATAAAGACTGTATCAGGTACAGTACTCAACTGTTTAACAGCAGGTTGAGATGTCCCGCACAGTGACCTCCGTTTTTTTATTCTTAGTTTTGGGTGTGAGCCATTATAATATCTGCTTTTGTGTCAAACAGGCAGAGACGATAAATATCAGAGATGAATTGCTTTAACATCAAACAAATACAGTATGGTTAAAACATGATGTCAGCAGCACTAAAGTGACATAGCATTCACCTTCACTTTTCCCCCATAAGCTACAAAAAAGGGGAGGGGAGAGGCGCGTTGCTGGGCCAGCACAGAGAGCATTTAGACACTCTTAGAAGAGGAGAAGGCTGTGGTGTAATACAAAGAAGAGGGTTGTGCTTGGGAATTCAAGTTTAAAGGCACATTCCAAGCGAATAAAAATGTATTTATGGAATGGAAAAACAGTGCAAGTAAGCATTTAAAATGTTTGACTTTTCTGTGCTTTTACCTGCACTTTTTTAAGTTGCCCTAACAGCCTCATTTTGGGTCCCCCCTCCCTGTCCCATGGCAGAAACGTGGACTACTATGGCTATAAATACACCACTGGCTTGCGGTAGTTTCATAACAATTGCAGAAATTGTTCTTTATACTAATGACTTCAGATCTCACGTATTTTCAAACACTGGTATTCATTCACTGCCTTTAACCCTCTGGCTGCCAGGACATTTTTTTGTTTGTTTTTTTTTTAATCTTTTGCAGATGCACATTTTATCCCTGAAGATTACTTAAAGCGGAGTTCCACCCAAAAATGGAACTTCCGCTTTAAGTTAAGGTGACCCCTGGGGGGGGGAGCGGAAACCCTCTTTTTAGTGGTTTCCAGCTCCCACTTCCTCCCAGGGCACTGCAGCGCTGGAAGCAAGTTCACCCCTCCCTCTCGGCAATCATCTGGGACACATCACAGGTCCCAGTTGATTGCCCGGCCAGTCACAGCGCAGCTCGCACATGCGCAATGCCTGCCTGTCTGTGAAGCCACAGCCAGGCGCCTACAGTGACAATGCCGGCACCGCAGAGAGAAGGGGGAGAAGAGCGGGGCTTCGCCCCCCCCCCGTATCGCTAGACCCTGGGACAGGCAAGTGTCCGATTATTAAAAGTCAGCAGCTGCAGTATTTGTAGCTGCTGACTTTTAATTTTTTTTTTTTTAGTTGGAACTCTGCTTTAAAACTCCCAAAATATTATATATTTTCTGAAAGCAGAGAGAATAAAATACTGACAGTACCACTTTTATTATGTCACATGATAATTGTGCTGCTGTTTATCAATCTATATGTTCAATAAAAATACACACAAATGAATTTTAGTGCAGACAAACACACAATAATACACATTTTTTACATAAAATTGAATTATAATGGCAGCAGCAAAAGTTAAAAGATAATGACATGTTTACAAAAAAAAAACTCCCTAGCCTTCTTACTCAATCTAAGTCACCCCTCTCCACTCACCCAGGTATCTACTTACCTCCTCCTGTGAGCAGCAGCCTCCTCCTGTGTTTACATCCTTAGGCTACTTTCACACTGAGGCGCTTTACAGTCGCTACAGCGCTAAAAATAGCGTCTGTATAGTGCCTGTAAAGCGCCTCTCCTGTGTCTCCATTGTGATAGCCCGGGCGGTGCGCTTGCAGGACGGTCAAAAAAGTCCTGCAAGCCGCATCTTTGCAGCGCTATAGCAGCGGTATATTCACTTCCATTCCCATTGAAAACCGCCCCGCTAGCGGCCGATTAGCGCCGCTAAAATGATGGTAAAGCGGCGCTAAAAATAGCGCTGCTTTACCGCTGGCGCCTGCTGTAACGAGCCCCTTGCTCGCTCGGTTCCACCCTCCCGACACTCCTCTGCAGCTATTGAATCAGATTGCAACGTCTGATGGTTCGGTCATCCAATGCTCCGGGACTAGAACTACAGCTCTGTGCCGTTCTAACCCAGTTATGTAGCTCAGAACAAAAACCAGGCAGGCTGTATGTAAGTTCAACCAGGAATCTCTTTTATTGCAAAATACAGGCTTTTATACACTCAAAGTGGAGGTGCAGACCTCCTGCTCATATTACTCTAACAATACAGCTGTAACCTAATTAACCTAATTAACATGAGCTAATTAACTAATCCCTTTAGACAGCCTAGATGACTCAGACATGACCGTTAGGCCAGACTGGCCTTCTTGTAGTTCAGAAAATCCAATCAACATTATCACAATCAGCATAGACTCTTCTTCACACAATAGCAGAGTTAATTAACACAAATAACCATGGGGATCTAATGACTCTTAGATCCCATAGTAGACTTATTTACAATACACATTTTAGCAGACAATAGACAGACAGGTGTTGGAATTTACATCAGCATCTCCTAACAGTATCTGTCCCAGCATTATGAATCAGCCACTATTCCAATATGGCAAATCCAGGGTCCCCAGACATACAGCTCACAAAGAGCACCGTTCCCCCAAATGCAAGGGCCCCCGATCGATCGGCAAGAGGCTAGCATACAGTCCCCTCCAAAAGTCTCTTTCCCGGCTAGGTCTGTCACACCCGCCTGCCCCAGTGTGAAAGTAGCCTTACTGCTGAAATCTGAAATAACTTGGAATTGGATTATATCATGGTGAAGAGCCCCTACGGCCATGGACAACGGAACCGTCTCATAAGTCACATGGGCAGGCTGTAGAGGTCTCCCGTCAAGAGCCTCAATGGCAAGTGGAGTGTCATGCAGCTGCAGCGGAATCGAGTGCTTCGATACAAAAAGCATCAATGAACAGGCCTGCAGCCCCAGAGTCGATTAGAGCCTGTATCTCGATGGTAACCGAAACCAGGGGCTTATCCTTCTGGATAACTGGGGATGAAACAATGCCACCTAAGGTCTGTCCATGACAGGACCTCAAGGTTCAGGCGTTCACTGGACGGGTAGGACAAGACTTAAAAAAGTGACCTACCTGGCCACAATAAGGCAATCAAAGGCATACACCACTCCTAAAGCGCCCCTTCCCATTGAAATCAATGGGAAGCGCCTGCAAAGCGCCTTGGCAGCTGCACTTTGTGGGCGCTTTTAACCCTTTATTCGCGAGGGTTAAAAGCGCCCCGCTAGCGCTCGAAAAACGCTGGTAAAGCGCCGCTAGTTTAAGTGGTGCTTTACCAGCGTTTTTCGGGCGCTGGCAGTGTGAAAGGGCTCTTAGGGAGTTTTGAATTAACAGTGAAAGGGTTACAACTTGTTATGACGCTATAGGTATGCCAATTTGGGAGATTTCTGCTCACTTTGTATCTATTTGACATAATAGAAGGTAAGGGAAAATCTACCCTGCTTCCTATTTGCAAGTGTCAGTACACACGAGCGGACTTTCTGGCAGACTAGGTCCGACGGCTTCCAGACGGACTTCCGGCGGACTTCCGACGGACTTTCTGAACGGACGAACTTGCCTACACACGACCGCACTTTCCGGCAGACTAGGTCCGCCGGTCTTCCTGACGGACTTTCGACGGAGTTACGGCGGACTTTCCAAATGAACGGACTTGCCCACACACGGACAAGTCCGTTCATTTTGAACGTGACTCGGGTACGACGGGACGTACACTTTTATCGGCGAGATTGAGACCTTGCGGGCCCCATCGCAGAGCATACCAGGCCCTTAGGTCTGGTATGGATTTTAAGGGGAACCCCCTACGGTGAAAAAAACGGTGTGGGGGTCCCCCGGTAATCCATACCAGACCCTAATACGAGCATGCAGCACGGCCGGTCAGGAAAGGGGGTGGGGACGAGCGAGCGCCCCCCCCCTCCTGAACCGTACCAGGCCGCATGCCCTCAACATGGGGTGGGTGGGTGCTTTGGGGGAGGCCCCCAGATCCCGGCCTATGTGAATAATTATGGGTTACTTTGTACACAGTCCCGGGGCATGCTGGGACTGTGACGTCATAAGGGGGCGGGGTCACCGGATGACATCACCCGTTGACCACGCTCCATGCCTATATAAGTCATTGCGCAGCGATCACACAGCATTACAGCGGGAGAGAGCGTTGTGTCAACATCGGAAGAAGAGAAGAGGGAATAAGACGATGGAGAAGACCGGGCCACCGCTAGCAAGAGAGCGGCAAAAGAGCAGAAGATAGCGGAGGAGCCCGGCAGAAGAACCGGACACCAGGAGAAGAGGCCGGAGAACAACCGGACACCGGGAGAAGAGGCCAGAGAGAGCGAGAAGAACCATACACCGGGAGAAGAGGCCGGAGAGACCCCCGAAGTCGGAAGAAGACCCCCGAAGTCGGAAGAAGACCCCCGGAGCTGCCTAATAAATTACTTTAAAAACCTGTGTAGTGTGTTTTTTTATTGACACTTTTTTCTCTAGGTGAATGGGTAAGGGTACGATGTACCCCATACTTATTCACATAGGGTGGGGGGGCCGGGATCTGGGGGCCCCTTTATTAAAGGGGGCTCCCGGGTTCTGATAAGCCCCCGCCCTCAGACCCTGACAACCAACGGCCAGGGCTGTCGGGAAGAGGCCCTTGACCTCATCAACATGGGGACAAGGTGCTTTGGGGTGGGGGGGGGCCGCAGGGCGCCCCCCTCCCCCAAAGCACCCACCCCCCCATGTTGAGGGCATGCGGCCTGGTACGGTTCAGGAGGGAGGGGGCTGCTCGCTCGTCCCCATCCCCTTTCCTGACCGGCCGGGCTGCGTGCTCGGATAAGAGTCTGGTATGGATTTTGGGGGACCTCCACGCCGTTTTTTTTAAAATCTATACCAGACCTAAGGGACATTGTCGCCTCCCTCTCGCCGCAATAGGAAAATGTGTTTTTCAGATTGCAGCGAGCGAGATGTAGTACCCTGTCGCCGAGAACCAGCAAGGATCGCGCTGGAAACATTCTCGCGGGCAGGTGCTGTAGCTGCCCTTTGTGTCGTATTTGGTCCGTCGGACCAGCATACAGACGAACGGGCTTTCCAATAGGAACTGGGTCTGGCGGAGTTCCGGTGGGAAGATGTGAAACAAGTTTCAAATCTAAAGTCCGTCGGATTTTCGACCGAAACGGTCCATCGGAAGTCCGATGAGGCCCACAGACGGTCGGATTGTCCGCCAGATTCGGTCTGTCAGACCAGTCCAGTCGAAAAGTCTGCTTGTGTGTACGCTGCATGAGAGGCACAATGGGGACACAAGTAGGATGGAAAAAAATGGATAAGAATGACAAAAGTTTTAGAAAAATATATTCCCTTAAAAAATTGTAGCAGGTCCACTAATGTCAACAATGATGAGAAGGCTATCATAATTACTAACCTAAAATCCACCTCACTGTAAGAAGCCACGAACACTGTGGTATTCTCACATGTCACTCATTCAGCATTGTTGTCTGTAAACACAAAGACTTTCTGCTATGTCTAAGTGACCTAAGAGGAATCCAGCATGGCATGCTTTGACGATGAACAGTAACATTTACGGCATGGAACAAAACAGTCACGTACTTACCTTGCGATTATAGGAATAGAAAAGTATTTTGATGAAATAAATAGCAAAAAATAAACACATCAAAAAAGCACAACAATAACACATAGACAACACATTACAGTTAGGCCCCTTTCACACTGGGGCAGTTTTCAGGCGGTATTGCGCTAAAAATACCGCCTGAAAACCGCCCCTAAACAGCCTCCGCTGTTTGTTCAGTGTGAAAGCCCGAGGGCTTTCACACTGAAGCGGTGCGCTCGCAGGATGGTAAAAAAAGTCCTGCGAGCCGCTTCTTTGGAGCGGGGAAGGAGCGGTGTATTCACTGCTCCTAAACCGCTCCTGCCCATTGAAATCAATGGGACAGCGCGGCTATACCGCGGTAATACTGCGGCTATAGCCGCGCTGTACGAGCAGATTTAACCCTTTTTCGGCCGCCAGCGGGGGTTAAAACCGAACCGCTAGCGGCCGAATACCGCTGCAAGAACGACGGTACAGCAGCGCTAAAAATAGCGCTGTTGTACCGCCGACGCCCCCACCGCCCCAGTGTGAAAGGGGCCTTAGGTCTGTTGTTTAGTTTGAATTATTAGAACAGGTCAAATGGAATGTACATTCAAGTATGCATTATCATCTGCCTGGAGTTCAGCTTTAAACACTGTCCTAAAAAGCTTAAAGCAGTATTAAACTCAAATACAAAAATGGTAATATATTGCAGCTTACCAATTCTTAGATGTGGTGGCTGCATTAGTTTTCTTTTTTAACTTTCTTTCTTTTTCCTTTATTTTCACCTGGTGATCCAGCCAGTAACATACTTCCTGTCTTAGGGTGTCTCCATTCTGGATGGAGGAGCAACAGAGACATCTTTGGACAGCAGCATTGTCAGTTTGGGGTGAGGGTAGTGTAGAGGGTAGATTTAGATGGACTTGACTAACAGATTAAAGCCAAACTCCAGCTAACACTTTTTAGCCACGTGAGCTCCGGAAGGTTTTACCCCTTTCTGACCAAGACATTTTTTTTTCACACAAATAGAGCTTTCTTTTGGTGGTATTTGATCACCACTGGGTTTTTTTATTTATTGTGATATGAATGAAAAAAGACTGACAGTTATGAAAAAAAACTATATCTTCTACTTTCTGTTATAAAACATATCCAATAAAATCAAATTTAGTTTTTGATCTGCGATTGGCTACAGCTAATCACATGGTACAGGGTGCTGTAATTGGCCCAGGTACCATGTGATAGCTGTGGGGCAATCACAGCAAAGGAAACACAGCTGTAATGCATGAATTCAATCATAACAACTTTGTTGACATTGTGATCATGTGATCGCATAGCGATCACATGATCACCAGGCCCTGTGTCCGGTCGCAGAGCAGGCAGGCACATGACGTACATGTACATGCTGCTCTGCCACAGTATAAAAAAAAGAGAAAAAAAAGAGATAACCCCTCAGAAATAGATGGGACTTTGAAGGCAACAAAGTAGTAAAAAGGTAAACAATTTTATTGATACAAATATACAAGAGTACATATAAAAAGGTGTCTGGTACAATAACACTCAAAAAGCAATAAGGCAATAATAAAAAAAAAAAGGAATATACTGATGTAGAGTTCGAATGTATATTCGTGTAGTCTTCCACCTGGGCCTACGCGTTTCGGGACTACTCATAGAGTCCCTTCATCAGGGGCAACTTGTAGGAGGATTTACACTACATAATGAAATATAAATTGACGTAATTAGAAATATATGCATTGCACACATTGTCTGCATCTTAAACCATTCTGTACAACTTAACATCAAACACAGAAAAAACAAACAGAAAAAAATAGAAATGAAATATAAAAATGAAAAATAAAACATAAGGTATAAGGGAGAGATGATAAACATACTCAAGTATATTCAGCAAAGGCTCACAGTCAAAATCTCGGAGGTAAGTATACACAGAACGCCACAAGGATCCAGGAGGGAAACGGGCGTATGTCTGGCCCCGCCTTATCCACACTGGTCCCTCGTGTGGCTCCAAAGGAGCAAACAACACTGTCCCTTTGGAGCCACACGGGGGGGACCAGTGTGGATAAGGCGGGGCCAGACATACGCCCGTTTCCCTCCTGGATCCTTGTGGCGTTCTGTGTATACTTACCTCCGAGATTTTGACAGTGAGCCTTTGCTGAATATACTTGAGTATGTTTATCATCTCTCCCTTATACCTTATGTTTTATTTTTCATTTTTATTTTTCATTTTTATTTTTTTCTGTTTGTTTTTTCTGTGTTTGATGTTAAGTTGTACAGAATGGTTTAAGATGCAGACAATGTGTGCAATGCATATATTTCTAATTACGTCAATTTATATTTCATTATGTAGTGTAAATCCTCCTACAAGTTGCCCCTGATGAAGGGACTCTATGAGTAGTCCCGAAACGCGTAGGCCCAGGTGGAAGACTACACGAATATACATTCGAACTCTACATCAGTATATTCCTTTTTTTTTTATTATTGCCTTATTGTTTTTTGAGTGTTATTGTACCAGACACCTTTTTATATGGGTGGTTTAACACCACTAGTATTCCATGGGACTAGGGGCCAGGATAGGGGGCATAAAAATCCTTATGGGAGGACAAACATAGCTGGAAAACAACAAGTCTCTCAAATGGCAAAAGTAAACTGTCCCCTTCAGTCCTACAGATAGCAAGGTCTCAACCGTCTTCTCCAGAGATGATTAGAGGTTGTTGGGAAGGGGTCCTGATAGGTACACTAAATCTTGACTCTTGTGGATGATTCCCACCAGGAGAGAGAAAAAGCAAAAGATTGCCCTTACCGGATCAGGTGGACTCACAGGCCGTGGCGGTGAGTCAAACGTGCATGTACCGTCAAACGGTGTGAGATGGAGGCTTGTGGGAAGACTCGTGGGCCGTCTTGTCAGCAGTCCTCAACTGAAGAGCCAGTTAGGGGATCAAGGTCCCCAGGATGCGGTTCCGGTCACCAGAAAGACCCTTCGCTCAGAAGTCCATCATATATGTAATTGGTCAAAGAAAAGAGAAAAAACTCCACATGGTGTAAATCCTTAATGTGCAAAAACGCATAAGAGCACTTTATTGAGCAAAAAAACTCCAAGAGGCAATTTTTTACAAGCGGGGGGCAGTAAAAACTCGGCTCAATATATAAAACAGCATAAAAAATATATAAAAAATGTATAAAAACAGCGCAGTGGGTAGTGGTGGGGTGTAATCATAGAGACCCGACGCGTTTCGCCTCCAAAAGGCTTCTGCTGGGGCAGAAGCCTTTTGGAGGCGAAACGCGTCGGGTCTCTATGATTACACCCCACCACTACCCACTGCGCTGTTTTTATACATTTTTTATATATTTTTTATGCTGTTTTATATATTGAGCCGAGTTTTTACTGCCCCCCGCTTGTAAAAAATTGCCTCTTGGAGTTTTTTTGCTCAATAAAGTGCTCTTATGCGTTTTTGCACATTAAGGATTTACACCATGTGGAGTTTTTTCTCTTTTCTTTGACCAATTACATATATGATGGACTTCTGAGCGAAGGGTCTTTCTGGTGACCGGAACCGCATCCTGGGGACCTTGATCCCCTAACTGGCTCTTCAGTTGAGGACTGCTGACAAGACGGCCCACGAGTCTTCCCACAAGCCTCCATCTCACACCGTTTGACGGTACATGCACGTTTGACTCACCGCCACGGCCTGTGAGTCCACCTGATCCGGTAAGGGCAATCTTTTGCTTTTTCTCTCTCCTGGTGGGAATCATCCACAAGAGTCAAGATTTAGTGTACCTATCAGGACCCCTTCCCAACAACCTCTAATCATCTCTGGAGAAGACGGTTGAGACCTTGCTATCTGTAGGACTGAAGGGGACAGTTTACTTTTGCCATTTGAGAGACTTGTTGTTTTCCAGCTATGTTTGTCCTCCCATAAGGATTTTTATGCCCCCTATCCTGGCCCCTAGTCCCATGGAATACCAGTGGTGTTAAACCACCCACCTAGATTATTTAGATTTCTTGCATTGATTTATATGTGTTGGTTTTTCCTTTTGAATAAGGTGCCAGGTACTCGAATCTCCCCTACTGGCTGTGTTAAATCACTTAATCAGGTTGTTGGGATTTCTTGTATGGGTTTATATGTGTCTGTGTTTCCTTTTTGAACAAGGTGCTGGGCGTTTGATTTTCTCCTAATTTAAACCAACTGATTATCACTGCATTTTCACCAGCATACCTATATATGCCTGTATTCCTTACTTTGTTGATTTTTTTCTTAATAATCAATTATCACTTCACCAAGTGACACTGACAGTGTCTTCACTTCCCTCATTTTTACCTGTCTAACGACAGGATTTTTCACCTCTCACTAGCGCCACACTTTTTTATTTTCAATTTTTATGCGCAACAGTCTTATTGCTGTGTCGGCTGCTGTACCCACATTTAGGAGTTGGCGCAATTTCTACACCTTTGTTTGTACCTTTTTATATGTACTCTTGTATATTTGTATCAATAAAATTGTTTACCTTTTTACTACTTTGTTGCCTTCAAAGTCCCATCTATTTCTGAGGGGTTATCTCTTTTTTTTCTCCTTATTAAAGGGATGGTGGCAACCTATATGACCTATTTGGATGATACCCCCCTCTTTATATCTGCCACAGTATATGTACTGTGACGGGTCGGCAAGTGGTTAAACAATTACAGCAAACAGTTTTTTTTCCTTTTGGAATAAAGCTTTTATACATAAATTAATACAAGCTGATCATTGTACGCACTACTATCAGTGGTAAATGGTTTGTCTTAACGTTCTAACTGACACTTTTGCAGGTCAACTTGGTCTGTAAAAGGAAGTTGAAAAATAACAGACTTACTGGCCAGATCACAAGGTGAAAATAAGGGGAAAATCCTAAAAAAAGAAAACTAATATGGCCAGCACATTTAAGAATTGGTATGCTGCAATATATTACATTTTTTATTTTTAGGATTAATACCATTTTAAACTGGATGTACACTGTACACATTCGCTTTGTGGGTGGCCTCAGCCCACTTCCCCCAATATCCTATTATTGAGAAAACAAAGGAGGCGGCTGAAAATCATCACCTGAACCATGGCTGCTTCCAATTAGGTGCAATCCCATTGTGGGTATCTTGACAGCAACTGCAGTGGCAGCTGTCAGAATACAATAGCTCAGCAGTGGAATTTGTCCATCCATGCTATACAGGAAACTGTTAGATGTTTTCATTCAGCCTGCAGTTGAACAAAAAAAAAAAATCTATCAATGTATGTCCAGCCTTTACACTTCAGCACATCTTCCAAGATCCAAAGCAACATACTTATGAGAAGTACTCATAAGTACTTATTCCCTCCATGACATGACATAACATATCACACAGTGGCGGCCGCTCCATTAGGGGCGCAGAGAGGCTGCCCCCCTAATCCATGCGCCCGGCCCATAATCTACATGCAGGGCGCCGGATACATGGATTTCAATTGGGTTTTTTTTTTAAGCACATGATTAGAGCCTGAGGCTCTAATTGGCTTAAAAAAAGGGTGGGCTTGGGGCGCAGAGCATTGCGCCCTGAGCCCACCCAATTGTGTGACATTAGCAAATTATTATTCGCTAAAATCATTCTGCTTCTCCTCCCGGCCAATCAGGAAGTGGGTCCTGAGACCCGAATGGCCGGGAGTCGTACGACTCCCGGCCAATCGGGTCTCAGGACCCACTTTCAGTTTGGCCTGGGAGGAGAAGCAATGGCCCCAGCTCTTCCCTCAGCAGGCTGGAGCGAGGAGCAGCCTCCTAAGGTAAGGCTGGACTGATTGACGCCTTCCCATCCATCACCCATGGGGGGGGTTGTTTTGTTTGCCGCCGCCCCCCCCACCCACAAAATATTGAGCACCAGCCACCACTGATATCACATTATATCAGTGGCGGTGTGTCCATTAAGGGCGCACGGGCGCCGCCACCTCTGTCACGCCACCCCTCTATATGTGAGATGAATCTATCCATTGCCACTGTAGTCACCCCCTATTCAAGCATCCGGCCCTTTTTTCGGACGCCAGATGCCTGAATTACAGCGGCGGGGTTGTTTTTTTGAAGCCCTTTCATCTGGGGTGTTTTTTTGAAGGCTGTAATAGGCTTCAAAAAAGGTGCACTCGGAGCGCAGAGCATTGCGCTTGGAGCCCACCCAAGTGTGTTAGAAAAGCAAATGATTATTTGCTTTTCTAACTCTGAACCGCCTCTCCGTCAATCAGGAAGCATGGGTCTAATACCCGTCAACTGACTGGCTGAAGGCACAGGCATCCCTATTGAACGGAACGGAAGAAGAGATGCACGAGAACCATGGAGGACACAGGAGCAGTGGCCTGACCCGCTGCATGTCCCACAGCTCACTTCCGTCACCTGATGCCTGACCCGCCACCAGAATGGGGTAAGTGCCAGTCAGACAGCAAGCAGGAGGGCGGGGGCGGGGAAGGTCACAGTGGCTGCATATGATGGGCACAGAGGATGCATATGATGGGCACAGATTCTGAATATTATGGACACAGACTGCATATGATGGGCACAGTGGCTGCATTTTATGGGCACAGTGGCTACATATGATATGCACAGTGGCTGCATTTTATGAGCACAGTGGCTGCATTTGATGGGCACAGTGGCTGCATATGATGGGCACAGTGGCTGCATATGATGGGCACAGTGGCTGCATTTTATGGGGCACAGTGGCTGCATTTTCTGGGGCACAGTGGCTGCATTTGTTGGGCACAGTGGCTGCATTTTATGGGCACAGTGGCTGCATTTTATGGGAACAGTGGCTACATATGATATGCACAGTGGCTGCATTTTATGAGCACAGTGGCTGCATTTTCTGGGGCACAGTGGCTGCATATGTTGGGCACAGTGGCTGCATTTTATGGGGCACAGTGGCTGCATATGATGGGCACAGTGGCTGCAATTGATGGCCACAGGGGCTGCAATTGATGGCCACAGGGGCTGCAATTGATGGCACAGTGAGGCTGCAATTGATGGGTTTTTTTCAGTATTTTTCAGAATTTTTCAGTTTGTTTGCGCACCCCCCAAAAGTTGTGAGCACCAGCCACCACTGCATTATACCAAGACACAAGCACCAGAAATTCCAGTTATACAAAGAGTGCCTCCTACTATATGGCATGGAGAAAACAGACTCTTTTGTTAATCAGCGAAGTAACACATCTATAATCTAATGCCCCGTACACACGATCGGATTTTCCGCCAACAAAACCATGGATTTTTGTTTGAAGGTTGTTGGCTCCAACGTGTCTTGCAAACACACGGTCACACAAATGTTGGCCAACAATTACGAACGTGGGAACGCGGTGACGTACAAGACGTACGACGAGCCGAGAAAAATTAAGTTCAATAGCCAGTGTGGCTCTTCTGCTTAATTCCGAGCATGCGTGAACTTTTGTGCGACGGACTTGTGTACACACGATCGGACTTTCTGACAACAAAGTTTTGTTGGTGGAAAATTTGAGAACCTGCTAGCAAACATTTGTTGGTGGAAAGTCCGACAGCAAATGTTCGATGAAGCATACACATGGTCGGACTTTCCGACAACAAGCTCACATCCAACATTTCCTGTCGGAAAATCCGACCGTGTGTATGCGGCATTAGATTACAAGCCCACAGGATGATCAAAGCATTAAAGCCTGAAAGACAGATCTAGTTATACAAGCTAAAAACAAATAGGATTCCCACATTTTCCGTTGCCTTTACCTTTGCCTTAGCAATGTACAAAAAGAGATTACTATCTATGGATGAAGAGCATATCACTATATTTCACAAATCCCAAAATCCTGGTGCCCAACCTGTGGCTATTTGAAATTCAAGCCAGTAAAGTAAAATTATTGTTTAGACAGGCTTCTAGTAGTTAAAGTAGTTTTAAACCCAAAATCAAAAATGGAAAATATTGCATCTTACCAATCCTTAGATGTGGCTGCATTAGTCTTTTTTTTTTAAATTATGTTTTCCCTCTGTTTTCACCTGGTGATCTAGTCAGTAACACACCTCCTGTATTAGAGTACCTACACTCTGGGTAAAGGAGGACAAGGAGACACCTTTGGACAGCAACATTGTTAGTCTGGGGGGAAGGGAGTGTTAAATGCACTAGCAGATTTGATTACACTAACAAATTGAATCCGAACTCTGGGTAATACTTTAAAAGCAAACAGTTTTTTTCCGTTTGGGATAAATGATATACATAAATAAAAAAAAGCTGATCATTGTAGGGGCCCCTGCCAATGTTAAATGGTCTGTCACAACCCTCTAACTCATCTGCAGGACAGTTTGTTCTGTTGAAAACAACAGACTGGCAGGATCACCATGTTAAAATAAAGGAAAGAAAGCCTACAAAAGAAACTATTGCAGCCAACACATCTAAGAATGGGTAGGCTGCAATCAGGGCCGTCTTTAAGGCGGGGCAAAAGAGGCAGCTGCCCTGGGCCCTGTCATTGTTATGGGGCCCAAAGCAGCTGCCTCATACTTGCCAACTATCCCAGTGTAAAAAATTCCCTCAACCCTTGAGGTTTTAGTCCCGTGCTGTGTCCTGAGATCTCAGTGTGAAGTTCTGTTAGTAATGCTGCCAAGCTCTGCCCTATTGTTGTGTACAGATGACTCACCTGCAGACCCTGTGTTTACATGTAAATACCAGCATTAATATGTAAATAGTGGTGGCATTCATATGTAAATAGCGGCGGGCCGGCAGCATTCATATGTAAATAGAGGCAGTATTCATATGTATATCATGCCACTTGAGGTCATATCAATCACCTATACTGAATGCTGCCCACTGGGGATCGAGGGGCAAGCTTGAAAGTCCTGCCTACAACGGTGGTCATTAAGCCTACCATCAGCCTGTTCTGCAAAGGTAAGCAAATTAGTGGGGGGGGGGGGGTAGTGTGGGGTGTGCAGAGGTAGGCAGAGAAGGAATTACAGTTTGGGTGCACAGGTGAGCAAGGAGAGGATGTATGGAGGTAAGGAAGGTGGGTGCAAAGATAAGCAGAGGAGGCAGGTAGAGTTAAAGGGGAGGGGATTGGAGTGGAGAGGATGGGGGAGGTTTAGGGTGTAGGGGTTAGCATGGGTTTTAGGATGCAAAGGTGTAGTGACAGGTGTAGGGCAGCCCATTCATTTCAATGGGCTGCTCTATGCGCTACAAATGCAGAAGAAAGTCCCAAATCCTTCTTCAAAATCACACAAAAACAATTAATGGCACTGCTGTTTATCTGCTATCCCTTACATTGGTGGTCAGCGTAAATCCCTCCTTACATTGGTGGTTACTGTGAATGCTTCTATTACATTGGTGGTCAGTGTAAACCCCTATTACATTAGTGATCAGTGTAAACCCATATTACATTCGTGGCCAGTGTTGAAGCTCCTCTTTATATTGGTAGTCGGTAAAAAAAAAACAGCATTGCCATTGATCACACCCTCCTGTCCCACTAGCAATGCCACTGATCCCAGGAGTCCTAGGATCCCTAGGAATTTTCTGTCTATTAATGGGTCCTCTCACCTCCCCAGTCCATGATGTGCAGGCAGTGAGGAGATGATGTGCTGTAACCTCTAGCAACCAATTAGTAAGCAGTAATGATGTGCAGTAACCTCTAGCAACCAATCAGTGAGCAGTATTGCTGTACAGTAATCTCTAGCAACCAAAAAAGCAGAAATCATGTGCTGTAACCTTTAGCAATCAGTCAGTGAGCGGTAATGATACACTGTAACCTCTGGCAACCAATCGCATTCAATGCCTGATCTAATTCAGTAAATGGATTTTGAGTCTAGCTGCTATTTATTGTATGTCTCAGAGCAGGTGGAGAGCGAAACTGCATGGTGGAGGGGCCAATAAAATTTTTGCCCAGGGTCCAATCAATATCCAATCAATATTAAAGACGGCCCTGGCTGCAATATAATAAAAGTTTGCTTTTGGGTTTAATTCCACTTTAAATGGTTTGGTTTATTAGTTTCTCACTATATTATCCACCGATGTGCTGTTCATGCCTTTTCTCTATATACAGTGGGGAAAATTATTTGACCTCCTGCAGATTTTGTAAGTTTGCCCACTTACACAGAAATGAAGGGTTTATAATTGCAGGGACGATCCTGGCCGGGGTGCACGGGGTGCAGTGCACCCAGGCGCCACAGAGGTGGGGGCGCTGAAGCGCCAGAGTGCTCCCCTCCCTCCTCCTCTCCTTGTCCATAGCGTAGGCTGCTCTTTCCGCCGGTCACCGCAGCTGCCGCTGTGTCTCTTGCCGAAGCCCATCCCCCCTCCCTCCTCCTGTCAGAGGAGGAGAGTGGAAACAGCTGGAGATCGTAGTGGCTGTGTCTCTGTGTGCAGAGAGACCAGCCGCGGTGATGTCACGGGGGGCGGTCCGTTCCCGACGTGTTCCAGCTCTCCTCCTCCTGTGTAACTCCCGCCTGCTGCCCAAGCCAGACACGCTCTGTTCTCCACCCGGGCGGCGCGGCTGCACACTGTCCTCTCCTCTCCAGCTGCCGCCCGGGTGTTTTTTAATTAGCTCAATGGAGGGGGGGCTGGTTTGTCAGGGGTCTATACTAATGGAGGGGGGTTTGTCCTTGGGGTCTATACTAATGAAGGGGGGGTTGTCCTGGGGGGGTCTATACTAATGAAGGGGGGTTGTCCTGGGGGGGTCTATACTAATGAAGGGGGGGTTGTCTATACTAATGAAGGGGGGGTTGTCCTGGGGGGGTCTATACTAATGAAGGGGGGTTGTCCTGGGGGGTCTATACTAATGAAGGGGGGTTGTCCTGGGGGGGTCTATACTAATGAAGGGTGGGTTGTCCTGGGTGTCTATACTAATGGAGGGGAGGGGTTTGTTCTGGGGGGGTCTATAACAATGAAGGGGGGTTGTCCTGGGGGGGTCTATACTAATGGAGGGGAGGGGTTTGTCCTGCGGGGGGTCTATACTAATGAAGGGGGGGTTGTCCTGGAGGGGGGTCTATACTAATGGACGGGGGGGTGACTTTGGACTTTTTAGGCACGACTGCAAAAAAGTATCTATAAAAAATTTAGTTTTATTGAAAAAATACAAAAAGGACATCAATTAAAACCACAAATCATATATAATATAAAGAAGCGATAGCTATACAACACCATCTAGATACACAGTTCTTCGGACATAAGGAAAATTGTCCCAAATAACAATCGGTCCGAGAGGATGGCTGGATAGCAAATCCGCAATCGATTAATTCATGTCAGGTAGATTTTCAATGCTCAACGTGTTTCGCGTGTCTTCATGCTTCTTCAAGAGCGGAAAGGTAAATTGTGGCTATCAAAATACATAACATAACATAATTAATACATGAAACCCTGAAGACCAGCACCTAAAACTATGCCATATATTCCATAGTCACACAATTTCCTACAGGCTGAACCAGTGCGGTATAGCATATCCTTGTGTTTTAGGACGTGGCACAAGTGTACCCTTCATGTATCCACAGTACCACTCTGTGTTGTGATACAATTTCAAATTTGTATTAATGGAGGGGGGGGGGGTGTCCTGGGGGGGTTCTATACTAATGAAGGGGGGGTTGTCCTGGGGGTCTATACTAATGGAGGGAGGGTTTGTCCTGGGGGGGTCTATACTAATGGGGGGGGTTTGTCCTGGGGGGGGTCTGTACTAATGGAGGGGGGGGTGGTTTGTTCTAGGGGGTCTGTACTAATGGAGGGGGGGTGGTTTGTCCAGGGGGGTCTATACTAATGGAGGGGGGTGGTTTGTCCAGGGGGGTCTATACTAATGGAGGGGGGGTTTGTCCTGGGAGGGTCTGTACTAAGGGAGGGGGGGTGTCCTGGGGGAGTCTGTACTAATGTAGGGGGGGTGGTTTGTCCTGGGTGGGTCTGTACTAATGGAGGGGGTGGTTTGTCCTGGGGGGGTCTGTACTAATGGTGGGGGGTGGTTTGTCCTGGGGGGTCTGTACTAATGGTGGGGGGGGTTGTCCGGGGGGGTCTGTACTAATGGAGGGGGGGTGGTTTGTTCTGGGGGTCTGTACTAATGGAGGGGGGGTGGTTTGTTCTGGGGGGTCTGTACTAATGGAGGGGGGTGGTTAGTCCTGGGGGGGTCTGTGCTAATGGAGGGGGGTGGTTTGTTCTGGGGGGTCTGTACTAATGGAGGGTGGGTGGTTAGTCCTGGGCGGTCTGTACTAATGGAGGGGATGGTTTGTCCTGGGGGGTCTGTACTAATGGAGGGGGGGTGGTTTGTCCCGGGGGTCTGTACTAATGGAGGGGGGGTGGTTTGTTTTGGGGGGGTCTGTACTAATGGAGGGGGGTGGTTTGTTTTGGGGGAGTCTGTACTAATGGAGGGGGGTGGTTCTGTACTAATAGAGGGGGGTGGTTTGTCCTGAGGGGGGTCTGTACTAATGGAGGGGGGTGGTTCTGTACCAATGGAGGAGGGTGGTTTGTCCTGAGGGGGGTCTGTACTAATGGAGGGGGTGGTTTGTTCAGGGGTGGTCTGTACTAATGGAGGAGGGGTGGTTCTGTACTAATGTAGGGGGGGTGGTTTGTTCTGGGGGGTCTGTACTAAAGGAGGGGGGTGGTTCTGTACTAATGGACGGGGTGGTTTGTCTTGAGGGGGGTCTGTACTAATGGAGGGGTGGTTGGTTTGTCCTGAGGGGGGTCTATACTGATAGAGGGGGGTGTTTTGTCCTGGGGGGGTCTATACTGATGGGGGGTCTGTACTGAGAGAGGGGTTTATACTTGGTGGGGGGTCTGCACTGACGGAGGGGGGTCTATACTTCGTGGAGGGGGATCTGTACTGAGGGGCGACTATAGTTGGTGGAGGGGGGGTGATACCATGTTTTACCGCACCGGGTGACACCCCTCTCCCTCTCCTCTTCGCGCGCGCTGCTGTACTAGTGAGCAGCGCAGTATGTTTCTTCCCCCCGCCTTCATATCGGCCAGGGAAGAAAAAAAAAAGAGCAAAGAAGAGGATTGTGGGACATGTAGTCCCGAGGACTGGCAGCCCCACTGTAACACGGAAACTGCAGCCCACACAGCATGCTCAGCTGAATGGAAGAGAGAGAGCAAGGAGCCCGGGAAAGCTTTCAGCGAAGTACACCCAGGACTCCAGAGGGAGAGGACAGTGCTGAGGGAACACCATCAGAGAGAGAACCCCGCTGCCCTTCGCCACCATAGGGAAAACCACACAGCCTGGCGCCATCCCTGGCGGAGAAAGGAATGGAGTCATTGCCAGAATACAGATCTGGGTGCTACCCAACGGACTCGCCACTGGCAATTCAGAGTGAGCAGACTCCTGATCAGAGGAACTGTTGTTGCTGTATCGCTGGGTCAGGTGAGAGGGCCGATCGGCCATTATCTACTAACGTCCATAGGAACTGCAGTCTCCGACCATCTCTTGTATCATGTCTGCAGTCTCTGACCATCTCCTGTATTATATCTCCAGTCTCTGACCGTCTCCTGTAGTATGTCTGCAATCTCTGACCATCTCCTGTAATATGTCCGCATTCTCTGACCGTCTCCTGTACTATGTCTGCAGTCTCTGACCATCTCTTGTAACATGTCTGCAGTCTCTAACCATCTCTTGTATCATGTCTGCAGTCTCTGACCATCTCTTGTAACATGTCTGCAGTCTCTGACCATCTCTTGTAACATGTCTGCAGTCTCTGACCATATCCTGTAACATGTCTGCAGTCTCTGACCATCTCTTGTAACATGTCTGCAGTCTCTGACCATCTCTTGTATCATGTCTGCAGTCTCTGACCATCTCCTGTAGTATGTCTGCAGTCTCTGACCATCTCCTGTAGTATGTTTGCAGTCTCTGACCGTCTCTTGTATCATGTCTACAGTCTCTGACTATCTCCTGTATCATATCTGCAGTCTCTGACCATCTCCTGTAGTATGTCTGCAGTCTCTGACTATCTCCTGTACCATGTCTGCAGTCTCTGACCATCTTCTGTATCATGTCTGCCGTCTCTGACCGTCTCTTGTATCATGTCTACAGTCTCTGACTATCTCCTGTACTATGTCTGGGGGCTCTTTCTAACAGACTCTCTAACAGAAGCCCTCTCTGTGTGCATCAGAGAGACTCCCCTCCAGATCTCATTAGTGTACGCTCTTCCTGTATTTTCTGTATTGTTAAAAGATCATGGGAGGATCCCAGGGTAACGAAGACTTCTTAGGGGAGCATCTCTGTGTTTGAGTCGTTGCCATAGTAACATTTGTAAAGGGGAGGAGTTGGTAAGATGACCACGCCCACGTGGGGGCGCCAGAAATATTTCTGCACCCAGGCGTCTGTGACCCTAGGATCGGCCCTGTATAATTGTTATCATAGATGTATTTAAAATGATAGAGACAGAATATCAACCAAAAATCCAGAAAAAAAACACATAATACAAATGTTATAAATTGAGTTGCAGTTCAGTGAGTAAAATAAGTATTTGATCCCCTATCAACCAACATTAATTCTGCCTCCCACAGACTGGCTACAGTATGTGCTCATGTGGTAAACATATTAATCAATTTAAATCGGTGTTCTAGCCGCAAATTTTTTTTAAAAAAAAGTCAGCAGCTACAAACACTATAGCTGCTGAGTTTTAATAAGGACACTTACCTGTCTAGAGAGGCCGCGATGTCGGCCACCCAAGGCCAATCCAGCCATCGGCTCAGGTGCAGGCGCCGCCATTGTAACTAAGGGAAACCGGCAGTGGAGCCTGCAGGCTTCACCACCGATTTCCTACTGTGCATCCACGAGTCTTGCAGAGCTTTCTGAATGGCCCATCGTCTTCTGGGACACACACAGGTCCCAGAAGGCAGCGGGGTGAAGGAGGAAATTACGCCCTGGGCCGCGGCCGAGGTAGGAAGGAAGTACACTTAGTACTTCACATAAGGAAAGTAAAAAAAAAAAAAAAAATGATCCAAAAACGAGTGGAGGGGTGGTCATTCCTTTAAGAACAAGTTGTAAAATAGGATGGAACTCTGCTTTAAGAAGGTGCTCCTTACGACAACTTGTTATGTTTATAAAAGACACGTGTCCATAGAATCTCTTTCTTCCATTCAAACCTCACCATCATGGGCAAGACCAAAGAGCTGTCAACGGACATCAGGGAAAGATTGTAGATCTGCACAAGGCTGGAATGGGCTACAAGACCATCAGCAAGAAGCTTGGTGAGAAGGAGACAACTGTTATGCCCCGTACACACGATCGGACTTTCCGACAACAAAACCATGGATTTTTGTTCAAAGGCTGTTGGCTCCAACTTGTCTTGCATACACACGTCACACAAATGTTGGCCAACAATTACGAACGTAGTGACGTACGTGATGTCTCCATTACGAACGCTAGTTTTGCAAGACCGAGCGTTTCCAGCTCGTACTTGATTCCGAGCATGCGTGGACTTTTGTGTGACGGACTTGTGTACACACGATCGGAAAGTCCGACAACAAAAATTTGATGCCAGAAAATTTGAGAACCTGCTAGCCAACATTTGTTGGCGGAAAGTCTGCCAACAAATGTTCGATGGAGCATACACACAGTCGGGCTTTCTGCCAACGAGTTCACATCCAACATTTCTTGTCGGAAAATCCGATCGTGTGTACGCAGCATTAAAGTGATTATTCTTTAATGGAAGAAATACAAAATAACCATCAATCGCTCTCAGTCTGGAAATCCATGCAAGATTTCTCCTCATGGGGTAAGGATGATCATGAGAAAAATGAGGGATCAGCCCAGAACTACACGGGAGGGGCTTGTGAATGATCTCACGGCAGTTGGGACCACAGTCACCAAACAAATCATTGGTAACACAATACACCACCATAGATTGAAATCCTGCAGCATCTGCAAGGTCTCCCTCCTCAAGAAAGCACATGTACAGGCCCGTCTGAAGTTTGCCAATAAACATCTAAATGATTCAGAGAATTATTGGGAGAAATTGCTGTGGTCAGATGAGACCAAAAATGAGCTCTTTGGCATTTGGCAGAAAAATGTTGACTATAACCGTAAGAACACCATTCCTACAGTCAAGCATGGAGGTGGAAACATTATGCTTTGGGTCGGTTTCTCTGCTAAAAGGTACAGGCCGACTTTGCCACATTGAGGGGCCAATGGATGGGGCCATGTATTGAAAAATCTTAGATGAGAACCTTTTTTCCTCTGCCAGAACATTGAAGATGGGTCATGGATCTTCCAGCATGACAATGACTCAAAACATACCGCTAAGGCAACAAAGGAGTGGCTCAAGAAGAAGCACATTAAGGTCATGGAGTGGCCTAGTCAGTCTCCAGACCTTAATCCTATAGAAAATTTATGAAGAGAGCTGAAACTTCAAGTTACCAAGAGACGGCCAAGAAACCTTAAGGATTTAGAGAAGATCTGTAAAGAAGAATGGACCAAAATCCCTCCTGGGATGTGTGCAAACCTGGTAACCAACTACAAGAAACATCTCACCTCTGTGCTTCCCAACAAAGGTTTCTCCACCAAGCACTCATGCCCCGTACACACGGTCGGACATTGATCGGACATTCCGACAACAAAATCCTAGGATTTTTTCCGACGGATGTTGGCTCAAACTTGTCTTGCATACACACGGTCACACAAAGTTGTCGGAAAATCCGATCATTCTGAACGCGGTGACGTAAAACACGTACGTCGGGACTATAAACAGGGCAGTGGCCAATAGCTTTCATCTCTTTATTTATTCTGAGCATGCGTGGCACTTTGTCCGTCGGATTTGTGTACACACGATCGGAAATTCCAACAACGGATTTTGTTGTCGGAAAATTTTATATCCTGCTCTCAAACTTTGTGTGTCGGAAAATCCGATGGAAAATGTGTGATGGAGCCCACACACGGTCGGAATTTCCGACAACAAGGTTCTATCACACATTTTCCGTCGGAAAATCCGACCGTGTGTACGGGGCATAAGTCATGTTTTGCTTGCGGATGAAATGCTTATTTTACTTACTGAACTGCACCTCAATTTATAACATTTGTATCATGTGTTCTATCTGGATTGTTGATATTCTGTCTCTATCATTTAACCGCTTGCTGACCTGTTTACGTACATTTACTGTGGCAGGTTGGCTCATTTTTACATTGATCAGTGCATTTTTATAGCACTGATCAATATAATAATGTCACTGGTCCCCAAAAAATGTCATTTGGGGTCAGATTTGTCCGCCGCTCTGTCGCAGTCCCATTAACATCGCAGATCGCCGCCATTACCAGTAAAAACAATTAAAAAAAAATAAAAGTCCCTAAATCTATCCCGTAGTTTGTATACGCGATAACTTTTTTTGCAACCCAATCAATATACGCATATGCGATTTTTTTTTTTTTACCCCAAAAAAATGTAGAAGAATATATATCGGCCTAAACTGATGAATACATTTTTTTTTTGGGATATGTATTATAGCAGAAAGTAAAAAGAACATTTTTTTAAAAAAAATTGTCGGTCTGTGTTTGTTTATAGCGCAAGAAATAAAAACCGCAGAGGTGATAAAATACCACTAAAAGAAAGCTCTATTTGTGGGAAAAAAAGGACTTAAATTTTGTTTGGGTACAACGTCGCAATTGTCAGTTAAATCGACGGAGTGCCGTATCGCAAAAAATGGCCAGGTCATTAACCGTTTGCCGACCGCCGCACACAGATGTACGTCGGCAGAATGGCACAGGCAGGCAAATGGGCGTATCTGTATGTCCCTTTGAATTTTCCGCCTATCGGGCGTGAGCGCCTGGCGCACGCCGCGGGTCCTGGGAACTCTATGTTTGCCGGCGGCCCGTGATTGCGGTGTGGAGAGGCAGAATGGGGAGATGCCTTTGTAAACAAGGCATTTCCCTGTTCTGCCTTGTGACATGACAGAGATCCACTTCTCCCTGTCATTGGGAGCAGTGATCGCTGCCATGTCAGTGGTAGCCCATCCCCCCTACAGTTAGAACACCTCCCTAGGACACACTTAACCTCTTGATCGCCCCCTAGTGTTTAACCCCTTCCCTGCCAGTGTCATTTACACAGTAATCAGTGCATTTTTATAGCAACTGATCGCTGTATAAATGACAATGGTCCCAAAATAGTGTCAAAAGTGTCCGATGTGTCCGCCATAATGTCGCAGTCATGATAAAAATTGCAGATCGCCGCCATTACTAATAAAAAAAAAAAATAATAATAAAAATGCCATAAATCTATCCCCTTTTTTGTAGACGCTATAACTTTTGCGCAAACCAATGAATATATGCTTATTGCGATTTTTTTTACCAAAAATATGTAGAAGAATACATATCGGCCTAAACTGAAAATTGTTCTTTATATAATTTTTGTGAATATTTATTATAGCAAAAAGTAAAAAATATTGCATTTTTTTTTCAAAATTGTCGCTCTTTTTTTTGTTTATAGCGCAAAAGATAAAAACTGCAGAGGTGATCAAATATCACCAAAAGAAAGCTCTATTTGTGGGAAAAAAGGACATTTTGTTTGGGTACAACGCCGCACGACTGCGCAATTGTCAGCTTAAGCAACGCAGTGCCGAAATGCAAAAAATGCTCTGGTCAGGAAGGGGGTAAAATCTTCCATGGCTGAAGTGGTTAAGGGGGCAAATCCTTCCGGGACTGAAGTGGTTAAAATACACCTATGATAACAATTCTAGACCCTTCATTTCTTTGTAAGTGGGCAAACTTACAAAATCTGCAGGGGATCAAATAATTATTTTCCTATTTTCCCCACTGTATAGGACACACCCCCTGCCATGCCCCCTTAACAAAGAATTATAGAACAAATGATCAGTTAAACCCACAAATGCTTTTTTTTACCACTACTATTCCTTTATATTGGCTTCTGAAATGTACAAATGCAGAACATTTGAAATTGGATGAAAGGTTTAGCACTGAGAAACACTTTTTGAAAAGTGCATTTTATATACAACTATATAGATCAGACCAAAATGAGGAACAAATGAGGTGGAAAGAGGGACAGAGGGACTTTGTTCCAAATCAGGGACAGTTATGGAAATAGCAAGAATCCAGCGGATTCCTGAGGCTGGATGTACAGGTGGATATGGCCAGTTGTGTTTGCTGAGCCAATACAAATCAATAACAGGCTGACAGCTGTCTGCTGGTGTTTAGATGTGATCCAACAGCCAACAATTACCTGCCTTTAAGGACAAATGATTGCCCCTGGACACAAAGATCATCCATTTGTCCCTAACCCAATCTTGCTTTACAGCAGTTGTTGGACTGGGAATGAAAATCACAGTATGATATTTATCATACTGGGAAGCAGTGGCGGCCCATCCATTATGGGCGCATGCGCGCGGCCCCCCTAATCCATACGCCCAGCCCCTAATCTACATGCAGGGTGCAGGACGCATGGATTCCAATGGGTTTTTTGTTTTTTTTAGAAGCCAGAGGCTCTAATTTGTTTTAAAAAGGATGGGCACGGCCCACCCAGTTGGTGACATTAACAAATGAATATTCGCTAATGTCTTCCTGTTTCTCCTCCCAGCCAAACAGGAAGCGGGTCCTGATACCCGATTGGCCGGGAGTCCCAAGACCCGATTGTCCGCGAGTCCTAACTCCTGATTGGCCGGGAGGAGAAGCAACCACCTGGACTTGGGAGGAGACGCAGGGGGGAAGCCGCTACCTGGATGGGGTAAGTGTGGGGCTGGCGGGGGGCTGGAGGGGAGCGCCGGGGTGGGTTATCTGGTTGGTTGGTTAGCTGGCTGGGGGGGGCGGTGGGCCGCTGCTGTCCCCCCCAAGAAAACTGAGCACCAGCCACTACTACTGGGAAGGAGAAAAGCAGCTCAGATGAGCCAGTCAGTTATGTTGCAGTGCTCATGTGATAACAAGGAGATCACTGATAGAAGGAGATAGCACACTGACAGGGGGATTAAAAGAGAAGTTCCGGTTTCCAAAAATAAATGAAAAATGTATACTCACCTAGGTGGATGCAGCATCTGCCCCTTCATCTCTACACTAAGAACTAAGCAAACACCACTGATCGCTCAGTTCTCCCCTCCGCTCTGTGCAGAGAGTGGTGACTATTAGTCCCTGACTCTCTGCTGTGCCCCTCAAGTGCTCACTGGAATGCCAGGCTGTGGAGGGGGTGGAAGAGGCTGTCTGTCTACCAGCAGCTCGCTGAGAGGCTGAGTCAGCTTCTGATCCAGGCTCCTGGTTGGATCTTGACTGCAAAGTTGGATCCAGAGCCTGGACCAGCTAGGTGACGTCAGTGGACTTTAGCCTGCTGTCGGCTGAAAACAGGTCGCAGAATGAACTGCACTCCTGTGATCCATAGGAGAAGTATGGCCAAAAAAGCTTTGGCTACAGATTTCAGAGACATCTGTGCGAATTGCTGCAATGGAAATTCCACCGCGAAATGACCAAAAGTAGTACAGAAACTACTTTTGGGAATCGGTGCGGCGCCGCAAATGCGGCGTTGCACCGATTCAAGCGCTGCCATTGCCGGAAATTGCCGCAGATTTGGCATGCGATTTGACATATAAAATCGTATGAAAAATTACATCAGTGTGAACCAGGGCTCACTGTCCAGCCATAATCAATGGGAGGAACAAGACTTTTAAGTGTTACCTAACTGCAGCAGAGAAAGAAAATCAGCCTTCTGCTATGCCAAACAATTCTGTGCTGTGTGGCAAGTCAGAGCTGTTTAAATCTCAGAACCGCATGGACAGAAATACAAATCCTTTGACAGGTAAAACAGCTCTCTTATATAAATATATAACATCTGTGTATGTTTATCTGTTTGCCTGGAGTTCAGTGTTGAGCACAGTTCAGACACAAGTCAGAGGAGGTCATTGTCATGGCATGTAACTGGAGTAGCCCATCTAAGTAGTGTCTGTGTTAGAACAAGTCCACAGGGTCCCAGACAAGGTCATTGCGGCATTGACCCTCTCCAACCTCTTGTTCAGAGGGACAGATGGCAGAAGGTACAATGCAAAGGAACCTGAAACCTGCCTGCACTTAGCCTAATTACTGCTTCAAGTTGGGTGATTCACTAGATCAGGGGATGGCAGACAGTGCAGGTACGTGTGGGGGAGGGGGAGTCTGCTGCTACATGAACTAACCTGTTTCCATCCTGGAATCTTAAAGTAATTAGATGCTTTATGGGATCGAATAAAGAACAAGATATCTGTGGATGGCTGGCTTAGGGCCTGGGTGCATGGTCATACATCATATGAAACAACATGATTCACAAGGCAATATGCATTGTTCTCAACCAGGCCAGACCATATTAATATGGTTTAGTGCGTTAGAAATTGGTCTTGCATGCCGCACTTTTGCTGCATTAAATTTCTTTCCATTCAAACCAATTGATGGGCTTCAAAAATGCAGCAGTGTTAATTTAGTTTACGAAAATATTTTCGTCATAATTTCCATCAGCGGCATGTTTCCAGTGATGAAAACTAAACAAAAATGACTGAATTCTCCTCAATTGATGAAGAATATGATGAAAATCAATTCCAATTTTTTGTCAACGAAGGAAAATGGAATGAAAATGTGAGGGAGGGACGTTTACCCATGTGACCTTCGGCATTTCTGGGAAATCAGCCTGTAAACCCCATGAGGGTTTCCCCTCTCAGCAAGCAAGGTAGTCACTGTAGCGTGCTTAGTGGAGTGGCGTGCTTACCACTATGCGGCATTACAGGCCTCCTCAAACCACCGTCCAGAGCACTGTGTAGCAATACAGGCCTCCTCAGACTACCGTCCAGAGCACTGTGTAGCAATACAGGCCTCCTCGGACCACCGTCCAGAGATTTGTGCAGAATTTACAGAGCTCTTGACCGTCCAGAGCACTGTGTGCGGCATTACAGGCCTCCTCAGAGCAATGTGTGCATTACAGGCATCCTCAGACCACCATCCAGAGCACTGTGTGCAGCATGACAGGCCACCTCAGACCACCATCCAGTGCACTGTGTGCATTACAGGCCTCCTGAGACCACCATTCAGAGCACTGTGCAGCATTACAGCCCTCCCCAGATGACCGTCCAGAGCATTGTGCGACATTACAGGCCACCTCAGATGACCGTTCTGACCACTGTGTAGCATTGCAGGCCTCCTCAGACCACCAACCAGAGAACTGTGTGCATTACAGGCCTCTTTAGACCACCGTCCAGAGCACTGTGTGCATTACAGGCCTCCTCATCAGACCACCATCCAGAGCCATGTGCATTACAGGCCATCTCAGACCACCCTTTGGAGCACTGTGTAGCATTACAGGCCTCCTCAGACCACCATCCAGAGCACTGTGCAGCAATACAGGCTTCCTCGAACCATTGTCCAGAGCACTGTGCAGCATTTACAGAGCTCCCGACTGTCCAGAGCACTGTGTGCGGCATTACAGGCCTCCTCAGAGCAATGTATGCATTACAGGTCTCCTCAGACCACCATCCAGAGCACTGTGCAGCATTACAGGTCTCCTCAGACCACCATTCAGGGCACTGTGTGCATTACAGGCCTCCTCAGACCACCATCCAGAGCACTGTGCAACATTACAGCCCTCCCCAGATGACCATCCAGAGCATTGTGCGGCATTACAGGCCACCTCAGATGACCGTTCAGAGCACTGTGCAGCATTACAGGCCTCCTCAGACCACCGTCCAGAGCACTGTGTGCATTACAGGCCTCCTCCTCAGACCATCCAGAGCCCTGTGCATTACAGGCCATCTCAGACCACCCTTCGGAGCACTGTGTAGCATTACAGGCCTCCTCAGACCACCATCCAAAACACTGTGCAGCATTACAGGCTTCCTCAGACCACTGTCCAGAGCAATGTGAAGCATTTACAGAGCTCCCGACCGTCCAGAGCAGTGTGTGCGGCATTACAGGCCTCCTCAGAGCAATGTGTGCATTACAGGCCTCCTCAGACCACCGTCCAGAGCACTGTGTAGCAATACAGGCCTCCTCAGACTACCGTCCAGAGCACTGTGTAGCAATACAGGCCTCCTCGGACCACCGTCCAGAGATTTGTGCAGAATTTACAGAGCTCTTGACCGTCCAGAGCACTGTGTGCGGTATTACAGGCCTCCTCAGAGCAATGTGTGCATTACAGGCCTCCTCAGACCACCGTCCAGAGCACTGTGTAGCATTACAGGCCTCCTCAGACCACCATCCAGAGCACTGTGCAGCATTTACAGAGCTCCTGTCCATCCAGAGCACTGTATGCGGCATTGCAGGCCTCCTCAGAGCAATGTGTGCATTACGGGCATCCTCAGACCACCATCCAGAGCACTGTGTGCAGCATGACAGGCCACCTCAGACCACCATCCAGTGCACTGTGTGCATTACAGGCCTCCTGAGACCACCATTCAGAGCACTGTGCAGCATTACAGCCCTCCCCAGATGACCGTCCAGAGCATTGTGCGACATTACAGGCCACCTCAGATGACCGTTCTGACCACTGTGTAGCATTACAGGCCTCCTCAGACCACCAACCAGAGAACTGTGTGCATTACAGGCCTCTTTAGACCACCGTCCAGAGCACTGTGTGCATTACAGGCCTCCTCCTCAGACCACCATCCAGAGCCATGTGCATTACAGGCCATCTCAGACCACCCTTTGGAGCACTGTGTAGCATTACAGGCCTCCTCAGACCACCATCCAGAGCACTGTGCAGCAATACAGGCTTCCTCGGACCATTGTCCAGAGCACTGTGCAGCATTTACAGAGCTCCCGACTGTCCAGAGCACTGTGTGCGGCATTACAGGCCTCCTCAGAGCAATGTATGCATTACAGGTCTCCTCAGACCACCATCCAGAGCACTGTGTGCATTACAGGCCTCCTCAGACCACCATCCAGAGCACTGTGCAACATTACAGCCCTCCCCAGATGACCATCCAGAGCATTGTGCGGCATTACAGGCCACCTCAGATGACCGTTCAGAGCACTGTGCAGCATTACAGGCCTCCTCAGACCACCGTCCAGAGCACTGTGTGCATTACAGGCCTCCTCCTCAGACCATCCAGAGCCCTGTGCATTACAGGCCATCTCAGACCACCCTTCGGAGCACTGTGTAGCATTACAGGCCTCCTCAGACCACCATCCAAAACACTGTGCAGCATTACAGGCTTCCTCAGACCACTGTCCAGAGCAATGTGAAGCATTTACAGAGCTCCCGACCATCCAGAGCAGTGTGTGCGGCATTACAGGCCTCCTCAGAGCAATGTGTGCATTACAGGCCTCCTCAGACCACCGTCCAGAGCACTGTGTGCATTACAGGCCTCTTCAGACCACCGTCCAGAGCACTGTGTGAATTACAGGCCTCCTACTCAGACCAACCAGAGCACTGTGCATTACAGGCCTCCTCAGACCACCGTCCAGAGCACTGTGCAGCATTACAGGCCTCCTTAGACCACTGTCCAGAGCACTGTGTGCATTACAGGCCTCCTCAAATAGTCCAAAGCACTGTGCATTACAGGCCCCCTGAGACCATCCAGAGCACTGTGCAGCATCGCAGGCCTCCTCAGACTGTCCAGAGCACTCACTGTGCATTACAGGCCTCCTCAGACCAATGTTTTTTACCCCAAGAGTATATAATAAGTTTGGAAATTCTAGAATAATGCTTAAAAATTGCATTACAATTTAACAAAACCCATTAGATTTTAGTTGACTAAAATGATTTTAGTCTACTAAAATGTACTGCAGTATTTAGTCGACTAAAATACGACTAAAACTAAAACAATTCAGATAACTAAAATATGACTAAAACTACAATGGCCTTTTAGTAAAAAGACTATGACTAAAACTAAAAAATTAACCCTGCTTCTAAAACACATATCATCATAAATTAGCAAGCATTTTTAGGGGCCTGGGTCGACAGGCTTTTGTGTGTGTCAGATAAGTTTAGCGTTCCTGTTAGAATATCAGAATTTATGAATGGTTGAGTTCTTATGATAATTGAATTATATATATAAATATATATATAAATATATATATATCTTCTATGTTGGGAAAAGGTGAAGTTATATAGGTTTTTATACTCATGAAAGTTTATGCTGGTATAGGCTTCGTATGCATTTCTTGGGAGAGATTCATCTCACATATGGATACAATTTAGTGTCGACCAATTCACCTCCCCCATCGTAAGAGATAAAGTTACAATCTTTTCCAAAGACACAAAGTTTCAGTATGTTAAGAATATAAGCTGTTTCTTTACATTACTATATTTCTTGATTAGGATATTAATAAGAACACTGCATTTTAAATATATGTATACTAATATGTAGGATTTTATATGTTTAAAGGAAATGTATATATTGTAAGTCAAATGATTCTTAAATGATAGCTATTCTCACATAGTTCATAGCCCCACCCTTAGGAATGTTGGAGGGACTGAATTTCCCGGTCTTTTCTGTGGGACTATAAGTATAATGAACCTTTTTGGGCCAGGCTCTTTGGAAAGGGGGGGTTAATTGAAGGAGTACAGACAGGCTGTGGGGAAAGGGACACTTGCACTGCAGCTCTCCACAAGGACAGACAGACACACATCTCAAGACATACACACAGACATATCTGATTTAAACTTCATTTTAAGAATAATCTTTTTTTGTATTCTACATTTTGACATTGTTTTTGTAACATTTTGCTAATTGATCATTAAATCAATTTTGGAGTTTTTACACGAGAACTTAACAGATTTTTCTTGGAACTTTTCTCATCAATATGAATTATTGAAATATAGTTATTAATACAGTAACAGTATTTTACAGTGGCGAGCCTTTGCCAGATTCTTTTTGTCCGAATATCGATTTTTTTTCAATAATTTCTCCTTCCGCTTGTCGAGAGGGAATATCAGCAAAAACAGTGATTATTCAGACAAGCTTTCAGGAGAAATCGAAAAAGCTAATTTTCGGCATCATTGAATTGAACTTGGAAGGAAAAGAAACATCAGAATTGGTGAGACGTTTGCGCACGTGCAAGAAAAATCTGTTTCTTGATGACGTAATTTCCCGCCAAGAGAGGGAATGCGTGTTACATGAAGGAAGCCGTCTTACATTGGATCTGACTTGTAAGTCACCAAAAGAAAGACATTTAATATTTCTAGACCTTCCAGATGGGAACAAAATCTTGAAGTTTAAGAATATCAGTTCTGGGAGAAGAATTGACAGAATAGATTCATTCGTTATAATTATTGTTGTCATTTTAATGTTCAATAAAGTTTTTCCAACTTTACAGAGTGCAGGAAGAAGAAGAAGAAAAAAATTCTCGAGAACCTCTGATAAGAGAGGACATTCTAAAAACAATGGACTTTTGATTTTTTTGACTACTGATGAAATAATTTATCCAGATGATATATATATTACAGTTTTTATATATTATTTTTATGTGACAGGACATGTTTATCATATCAAGATGAGATATTTTTTACACATCATTTTTTACACTCATATATAGTGTATTTTCAGAGTTGAAAGGGTTAAACATCCCTACAATAGAGTCATTCTAGTTAGAGGGAACATCTGTTGTTAATTAAGACAGAGTACATTTTTCTTAAAGGTACATAAACAAGATAGGATTAACTTTACATTGTAATATGTATTTAGTTTTGAAATCATCTCACTTATATGAACAAATTGAAGTTAAGAACATATTTAATGTTTTATTTTTGACAAGGTTATTAGAAAGGTTTTATGGATTATATATTTATGATAAAAACTATTTGGAGGGAAAATTTGAAACAAATTTCTGAAGTGATATCTATATTTCAAAGTATTGTACAACAATGTTACATTTATGAATCATGAAATTAAGGGGATTGATTTATTTGGTAAAAGAAAAAGAAAATAATAAGGGTGAAAATATTTTTTATGGTATATGAAGATGAAGGGTTATGAATTCACTTTTCCTTATATAGAATCAAATTTGAAAATATATATTTAAGTCAATTATCTTAAGATCTTTGAAGATGAATGAATACGGATGTGATGCGTTTGAGGTATAAATGGATTTAGAGTTAGATTCAGATTTATATGGATTTAAAATGATAAGATTGTTTAAATCAATCATTTTGAGAGGGAAATGTTAGAATATCAGAATTTATGAATGGTTGAGTTCTTATGATAATTGAATTATATATATAAATATATATATATATATCTTCTATGTTGGGAAAAGGTGAAGTTATATAGGTTTTTATACTCATGAAAGTTTATGCTGGTATAGGCTTCGTATGCATTTCTTGGGAGAGATTCATCTCACATATGGATACAATTTAGTGTCGACCAATTCACCTCCCCCATCGTAAGAGATAAAGTTACAATCTTTTCCAAAGACACAAAGTTTCAGTATGTTAAGAATATAAGCTGTTTCTTTACATTACTATATTTCTTGATTAGGATATTAATAAGAACACTGCATTTTAAATATATGTATACTAATATGTAGGATTTTATATGTTTAAGGGAAATGTATATATTGTAAGTCAAATGATTCTTAAATGATAGCTATTCTCACATAGTTCATAGCCCCACCCTTAGGAATGTTGGAGGGACTGAATTTCCCGGTCTTTTCTGTGGGACTATAAGTATAATGAACCTTTTTGGGCCAGGCTCTTTGGAAAGGGGGGGTTAATTGAAGGAGTACAGACAGGCTGTGGGGAAAGGGACACTTGCACTGCAGCTCTCCACAAGGACAGACAGACACACATCTCAAGACATACACACAGACATATCTGATTTAAACTTCATTTTAAGAATAATCTTTTTTTGTATTCTACCTTTTGACATTGTTTTTGTAACATTTTGCTAATTGATCATTAAATCAATTTTGGAGTTTTTACACGAGAACTTAACAGATTTTTCTTGGAACTTTTCTCATCAATATGAATTATTGAAATATAGTTATTAATACAGTAACTACTCAAATTTTACAGTTCCCATACAAGTCTATAAGGAATGCAAAACTGGCTTGAAGCTGGACAACTGCAGGTTAAGTGCACCTGTCAAAGAGTTCTGAATGACCTCAGATGCATCCCAAACTAAGGCCATTGACACAAACCCAAAGTCCGTTGACACAGGCTCCTAGGCCTAGTTTACACTTGCGGTTGGGAGGAGGGAGGTAAAAATAGGTGGTTGAGCCGTGTTTTTTCCACCACACTCCCTAAGCTGCAAAGACAGCCAGATTGGGGTGTATGCATGCTTTGTTTCATGGCTGCAGCAAAAATTACACCACCTGTCTCATTGGCAGGCAGTACCACCGCCGAACATAAGCCATTAAAGTGAACAGAGCTTTGCTGCATGTGCCCTGCAACTGCGTGCCGTGCTTGCTGTTGTGATTTGGGCTTACAGAGTTAAAACAGGCAGTGAGGAGGTGACATAGTGCCTCCTAGCTGCCTGTCAAAAGCTGTCTGAAGAGCAGTCCATTGCAGATCACTTCTCAGAGGGGCAGAAAGGAATGTCACATGTGGAAAGGAGCCCAAAGTGTGACACAGCCCTTAAAGTGGTTGTAACCCTTTTCAACCACTTTTTGCTACAGGTAAGCCTATAATAAGGCTTACCTGTAGCTACACTGGATATCTCCTAAACCTGCACGGTTTAGGAGATATCCCCTGTATTTGCATGTGCTGACATCATCGGCACATGCGCACTGACACAAACTGAAGCATGGCATGTACATGCCATTGCTTTAGTTAAACTGTGCCGTTACCGGCGGCTCCCACGCTGTGATTGCTAACTCCGGGAGCGATGTCAGCTGTTGGAGCGGAGTACGAGGACGGCTGCAGGGGCTTGGATCTCAGGTAAGTAATTCATTAGGAGCTAGTATGTTATGCATACTAGCTCATTATGCCTTTGTCTTGCAGGTTTTTTTGTTTTTGTTTTTGTTTTTTAGGGTTTACAACAACTTTAAGCTGCCCATACACATATTGATTTGTTTTGTTCAGAATTCAGGACAGTTCAATTTTGGAAAAGGTTCCTGTACTACTTTAGTGCGATTCACAGTGTGACTTGGCCCTATAGAATATGCAAAAATGCAGCCAAGTCGCATCAAAGTCACATTATATAGTCTCACTGTAAATCACGTCAAAATCACATCACAGTAGTGTGAACCGAGCCTTAGGTCATTTTTTCACATGGACATTCTGTCTGTCCATTTTTTATTCATCCGTTGAATGAATTCCTATTGATAAACGGATGTAAACAGATGATCATCTGTTTACATCTGTTTACATCTGCATTCATTCAGGTCCATTTATTTAACTATTTGCCGACTATAAAGGCCTCCAGCCGTGTGTCCGTTGCTAAGCACGGGCGGCGCACTTTGTGTTCACAGTGTTCGCAGTGTCCTCCGGACACTGGCGTACACAGCGGCTCTTTACCACGTGATCAGCTGCATCCAATCACAGCTGATCACAATGTTAACAGAAGCCGGTTACCGGCTCTCTTCACCGTTCCTTCTCAGGCTGTCAGCATGTGGAGTAGAGGAGAAAAGAGACGATAATCGGCTTCTGCCAATCTGTGTCTACCACTGCTGCCAACCTGTGCCCACTACTGCTGCCAATCAGTGCCCACCGCTGCTGCCAATCAGTGCCTACTGCTGCCAATCATTGTCCACCTCTGCTGACAATCCATGCCCACCAGTGTCTTCTTATCAATGTCACCTATCAGGGCCGCCTACCAGTGGCCATCAGTGCCACATATTCTTGCCCATCGGTGCCACATATCAGTGCCACCTATTAGTGTCCATCAGTGTCGCCTATCAGTGCAACCTCATCAGTGCCTCTTCATCAGTGCCCACCAGTACCGCCTCATCAGTGCCCATCAGTGAAGCCTATCAGTGCCCATCAGTGAAGCCTATCAGTGCCCATCAGTGAATCCTATCAGTGCCCATCAGTGAAGCCTATCAGTGCCCATCAGTGCTGCCTCATCAGCGCACATCAGTTAAGGAGGAAAATTATCAGTTTGCTAAATTTTATAACAAACTATGAAAGAGAAAGTAAAAAAGTGGCAGCGCTGAGTGTCACTTTTTTACTTTCTTTGTTTGATTGAGGTTCCTCAACTTGATAGCAGCTGGATAGTATTCATTATTAGAACCATTTTGGCGCGGTCCCCTCTACTTTCAAACTATGAAAGATGTTTTATTTTATTTTACTTATTTATTTATTTTTTTGCAAAAAATAAAAACCCAGCGGTGATTAAATACCACCAAAAGAAAGCTCTATTTGTGTGAAAAAAAATTATAAAATATTTGTTTGGGTACAGTGTTGCATAACCGTGCAAATACATAGGTACATAGTAGGTGAGGTTGAAAAAAGACACAAGTCCATCAAGTCCAACCTATGTGAGATTATATGTCAGTATTACATTGTATATCCCTGTATGTTGCGGTTGTTTTTTATTTATTAATTTTATCACTTTTGAACAGCGCCAATTCCCCTAAAATAGAATTTCTTTTTCTACTTCGTTATTCTAGCATTATAAAGAAGAAGAGAATGTGCTGCATTAAAAGATTAAAAACTTTGCAGCGTGACGAATGTGCTATCTCCATTATGAACGCTAGTTTTACCAGACCAAGCGATTGCGTCTCGTACTTGATTCAGAGCATGCATGGAATTTTGCGCGGCGGAATTGTGTACTCACGCTCGGAATTTCCGACAACAAGTTTTTTTGTCGGAAAATTTGAGAACCAACTCTCAAACAGATGTCGGAAATTCCCACAGCAAATGTCCGATGGAGCATACACACAGTCGGAATTTCCGACAACAAGCTCACATCGAACAGTTGTTGTTGGAAATTCCGATAGTCTGTACGCGGCATAAAAGCGGCCAGGATAGGGACACCGCTGCTGGATCTCAGCTAACACGCCTGTTACCCCTGCACGAGTGGGAGTTGTGGATGAAGGCGGGGAGCACTGAAGAATCATCACATTATTATTATTTTTGAGTTTATGTATGGATATTTTTCACAGACTATATATTTTTTTCAGTATATAGTCACATATATACGCACATCCAGTTGGACTTTTTTATCACCATTTTTATATTACTCATTAATTTTTTCCAATTTACTTTTTACACATGAATTCTTGTTATTTATTCACTTGAAGCGTTTTGCTTTGGACTCACATGGGGATACTGTTTATTTATTAAATTAGCTCCTTTAGCTATTTAGCACGTCACTTGATGTTATTATCTGACGTTGTGATCATCACTGTTATTTATTCTTTATGAATTTTTATTTTTACATATTTCATATTTACTTTTTAGCACTTTGCACTTTATTGTGAATGGTTCAGATTCATAACACAGAGTATTTTTCATTTCTATTATTTTTATTTTTATTCTCATTTTTGTTTATTTTTTATTTATTATTTTTATAACTTTTGAAGAGCGCCAATTCCCCTGAAATAGAATTTCTTTGTCTTTTGAACCTCACTGAGGTGATGTTCTTTGCTGGGGGGGCTGCAGTTCCTTTCTCCTAAGCGCGGAAATTTGGTTTGTTAGAATAATGAAGTAATTTTGCTGCTGATATTCAAAGAGTTCTGACAAACTGATTTCTTTATTATCTCTCGTGATCTCCTGAATAATCTTTTTCTTTTTTCGCCATATCTACAGAATAATGTTTCTAATTTTTTTTTTTAGAGTGATCTCCTTTTTTTTATCAAGATCTCCTGATTTTTTTTTTCTAATGTTCTCCATAATCTTTTTTGTCGTTTTGTGTGTCAAGTTACCACAACACCATTATTATCTTTTATTTTTTAACCTCAAAGAGGTTGGTTGCTGTTGGTGTCCCTTGTTAATTTGACAATTTTTTTTTTTAAATGTACCTTCCTACTCACAAACAAACTATCCTTTTTGAATTAAAACACATAGCCAAGGATTTTTCCAAAAAAAAAAAATAGAAATTTATTAGGGGTCATAACAAAATAAAGAGGAAGGCAATGCTGGACAAACTGTTGAAATTGGCGAAGCCTTTGTACCCCAGGGCAGACATCAATTGTTTGACAGGCAAAATTGGTAGCCTGAGGAGTCCATTTAATAGGGAGCAAAATCCAGTCCGGGAGATCGGGAGCAGCAGCAGATGACAAATATGTCCCCAGGCTGTGGTCTTACAACAGCCTGCGTCTTTTGCCAGACCAGACCGAACCCAGGCCATCACTCTCAAGACTTCCTTGCACGTTTCCTTCCAGGCTGTGGCTGTGGTGTTGGAGTTGTGGCAGGAGGTGGAGGAGGAGTATGGTCCAACTCACATACGTGACTTTTTTTTGTGAGTTCGCCTATCACCCCCTTATTTAGGACCTGAAATATGAGCTCCTCACCTCCATTTCCTGCATCTTACTGGCCATCATACACGCAGGGGAGAAAAGACGCGGGACATCAGAGGACACCAAGAACACCACACCTCCTAAAGAAGGGGAAATCCCCACACCACAACCTGAAGATGTGGATTCTGAGGTACATAAAGTGGGCGAAATAGTGACCACAACAGGTCAGTGTCTGAGAACACAGCTTCAGGTAATAGATGTATGCCTGCATATTTTTAATGCATGATGTGTTTTTTTATTTTAGGTGATGTGGATATTGTGGAAGAACAAACTCATTTCACCAGTGCAAGTGCACACGTCCTCATCTGGGAGATCATGGTGTGCAATCTTGATTTAGAAAAGATAAAGGAAAACATCGATGATGTTCAACAAAAAATGAAGAACATCATTGATGTTTTAGGCAGAATCTAAAACACCCAAAAATTGTACCGTTTTGTCATGTAATTTGTTCTTTGAAATCAAGTTTTAAAGTATTTTAAAAGCCAAATTTTGAAGATGCACACAGTGTGTCAACATGTGCTATCTGCCATCACAAGATATCAATGTACACGTTTTGTGGGTGCAACCCCTTCCTTGCAACTCAAGTAGGTGAGAGGAAGGGGTTGCACCCCCGAAACATGTCCATTGATCCCCATGATGAGAGCTAGCACATGTTGACATTAGGTATGGGATCAGGAGGGAAATCCACATTTTGAGTCCCAATTTGTGTGCATCTTCAAAATGTGGCTTTTACAGGGGTTACATCACCCCATCTGATAAAGGCAAGATCAACACAGTTTGGACATACTAATGTATGATATTGCCTTCAATTTTTCTAAGTTGAACTTTGTAAGTTCCTGAGTTGTGTATGTTATTATGGTTTTAAACATGCCTGTTTAACCAAAAAAAGGCAATTTCTAATGTCAACCATAAAAATGTTATACACCAAAGATGTTGGTTTGTTCAAAAACCCTTTTCTAACGCACATGTGAATGTGCACGGAGTAAAATGTTTTATACTCAACAATGTGTGGCTTCTTATTTCAATCCTCAATACCAGTTTTTGGAGTAAGTTGTTGTAGTTTACAGTGACAATGGGGGTATTTACAAAAGGCAAATCCACTTTGCACTACAAGTGCACTTTCAGTGCAGTTTCAGTGCACTTGTAGTGCAAAGTGGATTTGCCTTTAGTAAATAACACCCACAGTGCTCTAAAATTGGCCACAATCAGGCCATTTTAGGGACTCAAATCAATTAATTCATGGTGCTGAAAAGAATGAATATTTTTTATCATTAATGCATTATATACATTAACAACAAAAATAATGTGTGTGTGTGTGTAGCAGAACCACAACAATAATAGTTAGTTGAAGAAGAGATTGTCACCTCATGTATCAAATAAATAACGTTTGCACTATTGAAGAAAATGGCCAAAAAGAAAAGCCCATTGGAGAACCTAGGAGACAGCTAAAAGAAACACAAGCAGTAAATCAAATGAAATATTAGTTCAGTTTAAAATAAAAATTTATTTTAAAAATGTTTCACAAATTTGCTGGCATATCAATGGCCCCCCTACCCACAAAGTACTCAAGATATTTTTGTCTCACTTCGCGGGCGCTTTGGGGGGGCAAGACAGGATGGCCAGCTTCAAGTGCCGTCAGGGTTGAAGGAGCAGGAAAGCCGGCCTCAGTCCCAACTGAGGCCAAATAGTTTGTTGCATTTTTTCGTAGATAATTGTGCAGAATTCAGCAGGCAAGCACAATATGGTTCAGTTTTTATTAGGCCATGTGGATTGGTGTCAGAAATAGGCGGAACTGGCTGGCCATTATGCCGAACGCATTCTCCACCACTCTTCTGGCTCTGGCCAGGCGGTAGTTAAAAACCCTCTGGTCCGGGGTGAGGGTCTTCATGGGAAATGGCCTCATCAGATGTTCACCTAGCCCAAACACTTCATCAGCGACGAAAACAAACGGAAGACCAGCCACGTTGTCTTCCGCAGGTGGCAAGCCCAAGCCACCATTCTGGCTCCACCATCCGACATCTGGCCATTCTTCCCCACGTCCACATACAAAAACTCGTATGTCGCCAACACCACCGCCAACATCACAATATTATTAAACCCCTTATGGTTATAATAGTATGACTCTGAGTTGGGGGGTGCGAAGATGTGGACCTGTTTCCCATCTATTGCACCTCCGCAGTTAGGAAAGTCCCACAGCTGGGCAAACTGGGAAGCCACAGTCTGTCATTCCTGTGGGTTTGAAGGAAACTGTGGAGTCAAACAAGAAAAATGTACTTTTGCACATAACATTGCAAGCAGAGTAGACACAAACATTCTTGGCCAACATCAGTATAACATTTAGTTTAAGGAGTATTTAAAGACAAAAGTATAAGGTCCACTTATCAGATCCCCCCCCCCCCCCCCCCTGATGGCCCATTGTAAAAATTTTAGGGGGGGTATATTTTGTACAAGTAACCCTCTTCACTTCATTGAGAGCTGAATGTATAAATTAAGTGTGTTACTTTGGCCAGCCCCTCATTACTTACACTATTGGCAGCCCACTGGACAGGTAAGAAGTATCATAATACAAAACAATGAATACACACTCTACAAATTGAAGCACATTTTTACATTCTGCAATTACCTATCAAGATAATAGGAGAACAAAACTTTAAACTTTACCATTTGAAAGTATTCAGGCAGGCCCTTTCACTACATGATTTGGTGTATTCATCCATAAATATGAACACAAAAAAGGTAGGTATAGTGTGTATGGGTTTGGCAAAGTCAGCAGATAGAGTATTGGTATCGGTTGACTTAGCGGTTGGGGGGGGGGGGTTAAAAATGAGTTTGGGCCCAAACAAAAAAGGCCTTTTGGACACTGCCTGAATTTAAGGACAAAAATAACATTTAAACACATTTTAGGGGGTGTTTAGGGTAAGCACTACAATGGAGCTGATAAAATACATTGTTAAGTAACTAGGCTAGGTGTTTATGGGCCCAGGATAGCATGCTGGAGAGGTTAGTGAAGGCAAATATGCATGAAGGAAAAAAAGGAGCATTAAAAGCTTACAGCATGCATGAGGACAAAGAGGACATTCACAGCATATTACAGTCATGGTAATTATGGAATGATGAAATAAATACAATACATTAGCAAACATTACATACATAGAATGTGATGTTAAAGGAGACAACTTACCTTAATATAGTCCTTCTGCAGGACCTGTATGATGGCAGAACAGGTCTCTGGAATAATGATCCCCAGAGCCTGGGGGGAGATGCCTGTCGAGAACTTGATGTTCTGCAGACTTCTCCCCGTCGCCAAGTACCGCAAGGTGCAGACGAGCCTTTGCTCGGGAGTGATGGCTTGCCGCATGCAGGTGTCCTGCTTCGAAATATAAGGGGACAGCAAAGCCAACACATGGTGAAAAACTGGGTCCGTCATCCGGAGATAATTCCTGAAATCATCAGGATTATTCTCCTGGATCTCCCGCAGCAAAGGCATGTGCGAGAATTGGTCACGCTGGAGCAACCAATTCTTCGTCCATAAACTCCTCCCCGCCCTGTTCATGGACTGGGCTCGGGTCAAAGTAAGAACCCCAACACCAAGCCCTCACACAGCACGAACTCTATGACGAGTACATAGCCACAACCTGGCTTCAAAACGGTTGGCTGGTCAGAACGAACTAACAGAACGCACTAAAAATAAGAAAGGCCTGAGAAGAGTGAGCTTAAAATCAGAAACGAGTGGACAAGAACGCACTGCAAAACAGATACGAACTGACAACACTGCAAAACAGATACGAACTGACAACACGCACTGAAAAACAGATACGAACCCATAAGCACAAACTGAAGAGCAGTAACGAACTGAAAGCACGAGGCTGAAAAGTGCGAATCGTCTCTCACCAAACTTCTACTAGCACGAGATTAGCAGAAGGAGCCCAAAGGGTGGCGCACTTGGTATTGAACTTCCTTTTTATAGTGCCGTCCTACGTGTTGTATGTCACTGCGTTCTTGGCGATCGGAATTTCCGACAACATTTGTGTGACCGTGTGTATGCAAGACAAGTTTGAGCCAACATCCGTCTGAAAAAAATCCACGGTTTGGTTGTCGGAATGTCCGATCGTCTGTACGCGGCATTACAGTAAAAAACCCTCTACGTAGTTTAAGGGTAAGCCTCTTTTCTTCTAATTTTAATGAGTGGCCACGTGTCTTGTTTAACTCCCTTCCACAAAAAAGTTTTATCCCTATTGTGAGGTCACAGTATTCATAAATTGAAATCATATCCCCTCTCAAGTGTCTCTTCGCCAGAGAGAATAAGTTCAGTGCTCGCAACCTTTCCTCATAACTCATATCCTCCAGACCCTTTATTAGCTTTGTTGCCTTTCTTTGTACTCGCTCCATTTCCAGTACATCCTTCCTGAGGACTGGTGCCCAGGAAGGATTGTCATTTAAAGTGCGACAGCGCTAAAAGCTGAAAATTGGCCTGGTCAGGAAGGGGGTGAAAGTGCCCAGTAAGCAAGTGGTTAAACAGAGAAAATCTCCATTCCTTTATGCTGCCTTGTAAAAAAAAATTGCATTACACCATAATCAAACACGGCTACCCCATAGATAACTGGTCAGACCAGTTTTGTACATATGTTCTTATTCAATATGATCTTTACCACTAAAAAAATGTGTACATTCCTTATAATACGCATGCAAAGGTGTCAGGTAATATTGAAACAAGCCCTTCAGGTACAGAGGAGACGTGCATATGTATTGCTGCTGAACATTCTATTATCAGATGCTTAACGATTAAGTGAAAATTGGATTAAAAGTTCCTGCTCTACAGGTTGATTTTTCTGGTGGGGATTATCTGCAAAGGATTATTCATACACTTTTTATAAAACTGGCCATACATGGTTTCACCAGTGGGCCGAACAAATATAAACTAAAAGCTGGGTATACACTAGTACAATTTACTTTGGCATTTTTCATAGAGTGTTGGTTCATTTTTCTATCCATTAGTGGGGTCAAATCAACGGTCAATGATCGAATGTACAAATTTCTAACCGTGTGTGTAGTTTTTTATTCAGTAAAGTTCATTTATTCCACAATCGAATGTTAAAAACAAACAAAATCTTGAACTACCTTCGAATGACATTCAAATTTTATGAGAGTTTTCGTAAGAATTTTCATTTGAAATTCTACTAGTATATACCCAGCACTTCCAGACCGCCCACCATGTATGTACGTCGCTACTTTGATGTTAAATACCAGGGTTATGGCAGCAGCTAGCTACCATAGCCCCGGTATATTTTTACACAGTGGGCGATCCTCTTTCACAAAAAAGTGGTCTCACCGGCGGATTCGCCACGGGATCATTTTCATGGGTAATGGGAGAGGTGCACCCCCCTGCTTCCCAGTCCTTTCCACCATTTACCAGAGAGATCAGCAGCAGCAGAAATGATTCAATCTGAGGGAGTGATGGGCAGAAAGGACCGGAGCGGCATCAAACGTTACTTCCGCCCTCTGGCCTTAAAGGGCCCATTTTTTTAAATGTGAAAACATAAAATTACATTTCTTTATTTATTTTTTATTGCTTTTAAATGTAAATAGGAGATCTGAGGTCTTTTTGACCCCAGAGCTCACATTAAAGAGGCCCTGTCCTGCTTATTTCTTTTACAAGGGATGTTTACATTTCTTGTAATAAGAATAAAAGTGATCAAAACATTTTTTTTAAAGGGACAGTGTAAAAATAAAAAATTAAAAGTAAAATAGATGTTTAAAGCGCCCTGTCCCTCCGAGCTCGCGGGCAGAAGCGAACGCATACACAAGTCACGCCCACATATGTAAACGGTGTTCAAACCACACATATGTGGGAGGTATCGCTGCGATCGTTAGAGGGAGAGCAATAATTTTAGCTTTAGATCTCCTCTGTAACTCTAAACAGGTAGCCTGTAAAAAAAATAAATAAAAGCGTCGCCTATCACGATTTTTAAGTACTGTAGTTTATCACCATTCCACGAGTGTGCACAATTTTGAAGCGTGACATGTTAGGTATCAATTTACTCGGCGTAACATCATCTTTCACATTATACAAAAAGATTGGGCTAACTTTACTGTTTTCTTTTTCTTCCAAAAAAATTGCGTCTGTAAGACCGCTGCACAAACACGGTGTAACATAAAGTATTGCAACAATCTCCAATTTATTCTCTAGGGTCTCTGCTAAAAAAAATATACGTTTGGGGGTTTTAAGTCATTTTCTAGCAAAAATACAGATTTTAACAAATGTTAGAAATAGGCTTGGTCCTTAAGTGGTTAAAAGTTTCCTTCATCCACGCCAACGAGGTGATTTGAGGAGTCCTCCTGCTGGGACATTGTATTCTGACAACAGCTCCCGCTACTGTTAGCTACTAGCGGATTGGCTGATCAAAACAAAATTTTCAACATGTTCCTACCACTGAAGTTGATCAAATGGTCGACTTCTGTTGAGAGGGGACAGAAATACACTAAATTCGGCAAGTCCCTTCAGAACTGGCCAAATTGTGATCAGTCCATGGCCAGTTTTATAACCATAAAGCATTAGAGATGTATGTAAGTTCGAACAATGAACTGAAATATACAATGCCTTAAAAAAGTATTCATACCCCTTGGAAATTTTCCACATTTTGTCATGTTACAACCAAAAACGTAAATGTATTTTATTGAGATTTTATGTGATAGACCAACCCAAAGTGGCACATAATTGTGAAGTGGAAGAAAAATGATAAATGGTTTTCAACATTTTTTACAAATAAATATGTGAAAAGTGTGGCGTGCATTTGTATTCAGCCCCCTTTATTTACTCTGATACCCCTAACTAAAATCTAGTGGAAGCAATTGTTTTCGGAAATCACCGAATTAGTAAATAGAGTCCACCTGTGTGTAATTTAATCTCAGTATAAATACAGCTGTTCTGTGAAGCCTTCAGGGGCTTGTTAGAGAAACAAAGAGTGAACAAACAGCATCATGAAGACCAAGGAACATACCAGACAGGTCAGGGATAAAGTTTTGGTGAAGTTTAAAGCAGGGTTAGGTTCTAAAAAAATATCCCAAGCTTTGAACATCTCACAGATCACTTTTCAATCATCATCCAAAAATGGAAAGAGTATGGCACAACTGCAAACCTACCAAGACATGGCCGTCCACCAAAACTGACCGGCCGGGCAAAGAGAGCATTAATCAGAGAAGCAGCCAAGAGGCCCATGGTAACTCTGGAGGAGCTGCAGAGATCCACAGCTCAGGTGGGAGAATCTGTCCACAGGACAACTATTAGTCGTGTTCTCCACAAATCTGACCTTTATGGAAGAGTGGCAAGACGAAAGCCATTATTTAAAGAAAGACATAAAAAGTCCCATTTGCAGTTTGCAACAAGCTATGTGGGGGACACAGCAAACATGTGGAAGAAGGTGCTCTGCTCAGATGAGACCAAAATTTATCTTTTTGGTCTAAAAGCAAAATGCTATGTGTGGCGTAAAACTAAAACTGCACATCACCCTGAACACACCACCGTGAAATATGGTGGTGGCAGCTTCATGTTGTGGGGATGCTTTTCTTCAGCAGGGACAAGGAAGCTGGTCAGAGTTAAAGGGAAGATGGAGCCAAATACAGGGCAATCCAGGGAGCCCTATGAGCCACAATTTTTGTAGCTGATGTTTATCAGTTAATAATGACTGACACAGATTTTCTTTTTTATATCCCATCTTTAAGTGGAGTGGGCGACCTATGGTAAACAATGTCACGTTCACGGGTAAGTAAACAACTTTTACAGGTAGCTACAGGATCAAAAATCTCTGTCCTAGTCCCATGGGTGTGGGGCACTGCAACTCTGCTATGCCCCACACCCATGATTGGTGCAGAGGTTCACCTTCCAGCAGGACAATGACCCTAAACATACAAACAGAGCTACAATGGATGATTTAGATCAAAGCATATTAATGTGTTAAAATGTCCCAGTCAAAGTCCAGACCTAAATCCAATTGAGAATCTGTGGCAAGACTTGAAAATTGCTGTTCACAGACGCTCTCCATCCAATCTGACAGAGCTTGAGCTATTTTTCAAAGGAGGATGGGCAAAAATGTCACTCTCTAGAGTCTGCAAAGCTGGTAGAGACATCCACAAAAAGACTTCCAGCTGTAATTGCAGCGAAAGGTGGTTCTAACAAATGACAAATGACAAAATGTGGAAAATTTCAAGGGGTATAAATACTTTTTTTTAAGGCACTGTACCACTGGAAGCATTTTGTTATATCTGATAAGTGAAAATGATTGTCTCTAATTCAGAAATGTCGAGTCCTGTGCGTACTTCCTGTGTTATCTCCAAGAGGCCAATTAGCTGTAATTAGTTATCTTGGGAGGAGAGAACAATTAGCTTTTAATATAAGAGATCTGAAAGAGACAGTGGTTGATTAGTTAAGCCAAAGACATTAGATGGACTGACACCATTTCATCCACAAAAAAATGGATTTTGTTAGCCCAAAACAGGGCTTAAAGTGGAGTTCCACCCAAAAGTGGAACTTCCACTAATCAGATTCCTCCCCCCCTCCGGTGACACAGTTGGCACCTTTCAGGGGGGAGGGGGGTACAGATACCTGTATATTACAGGTATCTGTACCCACTTCCGGCATAAATAGCCGCAGAATCTGCGGTTATTTACGCCACTTCCTGCTCCCGCCCGCTGCCTGCTGGGAAACACACACGGGTCCCAGAGGCAGCAGGGAGCATTCGTATTGCACGGCGCGACTCGCGCATGCGCAGTAGGGAACCGGGAAGTGAAGCCGCACGGCTTCATTTCCTGATTCCCTTACCGAAGATGGAGGCGGCAGCACCCGAGGACGGAGAGACGCTTCGGCCTCGGGTGCCGACATCGCGGGCGCCCTGGACAGGTAAGTGTCCATGTTTTAAAAGTCAGCAGCTGCAGTATTTGTAGCTGCTGACTTTTAAAATTTTTTCTTTCGGCGGCGCCCCGCTTTGAGTGCATGTCTGAAAGATCAACAGGTATTTTTCTGTATATTACTAGTGGGTTATGTCTACATGCCAAGGCTTATGCCGCGTACACACGATGGGAAATTCCGACAAGAAAAGTCCGATGTGAGCCTTTGGTCGGAAATTCCAACCGTGTGTATACTCCATCGGACTTTTGCTGTCGGAATTTCCACCAAATAAAGATTGAGAGCAGGTTCTCTATTTTTCCGACGGAAAAAGTTCCTATCAGAAATTCCGATCGTCTGTAGCAATTCCAACGTGCAAAAATTCCTACGCATGCTCGGAAACAATGCGACGCATGCTCGGAAGCATTGAACTTCATTTTCTCGGCTCATCGTAGTGTTGTACGTCACTGCGTTCTTGACAGTCGAAAGTTCAGAGAACTTTTGTGTGACCGTGTGTATGCAAGGCAAGCTTGAGCGGAATTCCGTCAGAAAAACTATCCAAGGTTTTTCCGATGGAAATTCCAATTGTGTGGGCATTAGACCCCTTTCACACTGAGGTGGTTTTCAGGCGCTTTAGCGCTAAAAATAGCGCCTGAAAACTGCCTCCTATTCATTTGGGTGCTTTCACACTGGGGCGGTGCGCTTGCGGGATGGTAGAAAAAGTCTTGCAAGCAGCATCTTTGGGGCATAGCTCTTCAAAAACGCCCCTGCCCATTGAAATGAATGGGCAGCATTTCCAAAGCGCCTTAAACGCAATTTGAAAGCGCTGCAAAACGAGTTTTTTTTGTTTTTTCAAGGTCACGTTGTCACATGGCCCTAAAAAAAGTGCCCGCTAGCGCCCCGAAAAGCGCCGATAAAACGCAGCTAAAGCACGGCAAAAACAGCCACCAGTGAAAGGGGTCATAGGATGACTTCTTTACAGCTCATCTGAGAAAGAACAAGGTGTACAGTATATGGAATCTTTTGTATATATAAGGCTGGCCATACATGGCTAGAATTCCAGCCAAATCCTGATGAATTTACTGAAACTTGAGCCATGTTTGAACTTGTTGGTACCACCTGGCCTGACAAACTTCAACTGAAAAATTAAATGTGTCGGGTGGAAAATTCTGATATAAACAGTCTTAGAACAGGACCCACAAAAAAAATGGGGAAGAGCGAGGATTTGGGACTTTGCGATACCACAAGAATATAAGTATACACAATAGACAGGATGTAGAAACAGAAGAAGTGTCTAAAACCACATAATTTTATTAAACATCATTGTTAATGTTAGCACTGAGATGAACAGAATAGCCACTAAAAAAAAATTGCATTTGAGAGGCAAATAAGCATAAATCCATACACCAAAAAAGCAGAAATAATTGTAGTGATATGATACAACATGAGCAGACACCTCAACGCGTTTCAAAAAACATAACCAGAGTTCAGGAACCGGAACGGATAGTCAGACAAGCCAAAATGTCAGGGAGCCAGAGAACAGCGTAGTAGAACAGCAAGTAGGATCTGGAGCCAGAAGAAATGTCAGCGAAGCAAGTCTTTAACAGGAACACAGGAGAGCGTCTCTAGAGATGTGACCAAGGCAAAGGCAGAGATCATCAGGACTGGACGGCTTAAATAGGCAGGACTGACAAGCAGGATCATCAACAGGTGAGTCACTGTGGAGAGATAGGAGTTGGCAGGTAGCCAACAGCTGAACAGCCAGTAGAAGAGAACAAGAAGACCTGGACAGCCACACACTGGAATGGATAAATTCGTCTTTTTTTATTATTCAAAATACAGGATCATGGGGTACACAAAACACGACTGTGGGGTGGTACAAAAATAGCTGACGCATTTCGCACTTACACCAAGTGCTTACTCATAGCTGAACAGCCAGCTCAGAGAAGGAAGGGCTGGGCCCAGCCCTGACAGAACCATCAGCTAGTGCCAACCCCCTGAGGAAGACCTAAATGACACTTCAGGGCTAATTTAAAATGATGTGATTTTAGATACTTCTCCTGTTCATACATTCTGTATATTGCCCCTGATGGATGGAGGTGAGGTGTTGTTAATCCATTCGGCTGACGTTCATTGGGAGCGCAGACAACACTACAGTATAGTATGCTAAATCGCTCACTGTCTCTAGCCAAGCACCTGGCCACACACTGTTTGCACATCATGCCAGGCTTTCAAAAAAGAAAGCCCATCACTAGCTGTGTACTCGACTTCTCCTGCAGATTGAGAAGGGGTCAAGCTCTTTGTTAGAAAAGAGAAGGGTGTGTAAAAACATGTAAAACTTGCTATTTAAGGCTTCATGCACACGGGACATTGTTCAACCTCTCCTGAATGATTTAACTTGACAGCTAGAAACCGGCGTCTAAAAATGGCCGTTTAGTCATGTTTACATGCCGCGTTTAGCCGCATTTAGCTGCGTTTGCGTCTAGAAGCGTTTGAAAAAAACATTTTTTTTTTTCAAAATAGCCAAAAATGAAAAATGCCTGTAAACGAAACGCGGCTAAATGTGCGTTACTGCGTTCAGCCGCGCTTGGCATGCCTCTAAACACAGCTTCCGAACGCATTTTTTTGGGTTCCAAAAAAAGCCTCTAAACGTAACTGCTTAGAAATGACTATAAACAACCCTGTGTACATGTACTGATAAGATAACATAGGGGAGAGTTTAGGAGCAGTTGAAAAAAATGCCCAACTGCTCCTAATGCCGTGTACACACGACCGGACTTTTTGACAGCAAAGGTCCGGCGGAATGAATCCGTCGGACAATTCGATCGTGTGTGGGCTTCATTGGACCTTTGCTGTCAAAAAATCAGACGGACTTTAGAAATAGAACATGTTTCAAATCTTTCCGAAGGACTCGAGTCCGGTTGAAAAATCCGTTTGTCTGCATGCTAGTCCGACGGACGAACAACGACGCAAGGGCAGCTATTGGCTACTGGCTATGAACTTCCTTATTCTAGTCTGGTCGTACGTCATCACGTTTGAATCAGTCGGACTTTGGTGTGATCGTGTGTAGGCAAGTCCGTTGCTTCGGAACTCCGACGAAAGTCCGTCAAAAAATCCTTCGGAGTTCAGTCCGTCAAAAGTCTGCTCGTGTGTACATGGCATTAATGTCCATTTACCAGCAGCAGTGTACATGAGGCCTTTGTCTTAAGAGCCCTTTCACACTGGGGCGGTGGGGGGCATTAGCGTTAAAGTGCCGCTAGTTTTAGTGGCGTTTTACCGCTGTTATAGTGGCGCTTTGGCGCCGCTATTCGGGCGGGAGTGGGGCGCTTTTAGCCCCCTAGAAGGGGTTAAAAAGAGTTAAAAGCACACGTATAGCGCCACTGCTGAAGCACTTTGCAGGCACTTTGCCAGCGCTGCCCATGCATTCCAATGGGCAGGGGCGGTGAAGTAACGGTGTATACACCACTCGCAAATCGCCCCAAAGATGCTGCTTGCAGGACTTTTTCTAACATCCTGCAAGCACATCACCCAAGTGTGAAAGCGCTCGGGCTTTCACACTGGGACAACAGTCAACAGATTAGGCATTTTTCAGGCGCTTCACATGCGCTATTTTTACCGCTAAAGCGCCTGAAAAATGCCCCAGTGCAGGGGCGTTGCTAGGTCTACAAAAGATCTGGGGCTAGAGCCCATAGCATTGTAGTAAAGAAAGTCATACGCTTGGGCGGGCATACACATGTATATACAGTAATATACGTGTGTGTGTACAGTATATATCCCCAGAGAGCCCCCCACTTAAATCAGGGTCCCCAGAGAGCCCCCCCCTTACATCAGGGTCCCCAGAGAGCCCCCCCTTACATCAGGGTCCCCAGAGAGCCTGTCCCTTATATCAGGGTCCCCAGAGAGACTCCCCCTTACATCAGAGTCCCCAGAGAGCCCCCACCTTGCATGAGGGTCCCCAGAGAGCCCTCCACTTGCATCAGGGTTCCCAGAGAGCCCCCCCTTAAATCAGGGTCCCCAGAGAGCCTCCCCCTTAAAATCAGTGTCCCCAGAGAGCTCCCCGTACATCAGGGTCCCCAGAGAGCCCCCCTTACATCAGGGTCCAAAGAGAGCCTCCTCCTTACATCAGAGTCTCCAGAGAGCCTCCCCCTTGCATTAGAGTTCCCAGAGAGCCCCCCTTACATTCGGGTCCCCAGAGAGCCTCCTCCTTAAAATCAGGGTCCCCAGAGAGCCCTCCGCTTGCATCAGGGTTCCCAGAGAGCCCCCCTTACATTAGGGTCCCCAGAGAGCCCCCCTTAAATCAGGGTCCCCAGAGAGCCTCCCCCTTAAAATCATGGTCCCCAGAGAGCCTCCCCCTTAAAATCAGTTTCCCCAGAGAGCCCCCATACATCAGGGTCCCCCGAGAGCCCCCACTTACATCAGGGTCCCCAGAGAGCCTCCTCCTTACATCAGAGTCCCCAGAGAGCCTCCCCCTTGCATCAGGGTTCCCAGAGAGCCCCCCTTATATTAGGGTCCCCAGAGAGCCTCCCCCTTAAAATCAGGGTCCCCAAAGAGCCCCCCACTTACATCAGGGTCCACAGAGAGCCTCCCCTCCCCTTGGGGACCTCTGCAGAGACTCAGGGCTATGGGCTCCATATTCGGGGCTATAGCCCCAAAAGCCACCCCCTAGCGACGCCACTGCCCCAGTGTGTTAGGGATCTAACATAATAACTAAATTTAAAAAAATATACAACAATAATTTACATTCTGTTTAAAGTGACTTTGTCCATTTAGCACAGATCCAGATTTGATTAAGAACTGAGCAGGCAAGGAGCAATCACTCCCCTACCACCCACTGGAGCTGTAGAAAACCTGTCAGTCCCCAGTACTGAGGTGGATGTGACTGTCTCCCTTGCCTCCCTACAATGTAGTGCTCAGGGCTCTAAAGTTAACCTGCTATTTTCCCTTGAAAGAGCAAAGTACAGCTTCAATTTAAAGTACAGCTCCAGTTAAAAAAAATCCAGAGTCAACCTGTATTAAAGAATAACTTAACCCTGGATACAACCAGGGATGCCCTCACCTTGGAGGGATTTCCTCTCACTTCCTATTTTGGTTATGGCACAGGAAGTAAAGGGAAATCTTCCCAATGGGACACAGATGGCAAAAAAAAAAAAAAAAAAGACAGTGGCTATAACCCTCCCTTACTCTATCCAAAGCGAAAAAAAGTTTTGCCTTTAGTTCTCTTTCAGTCTCATCATGTGGCCCCGTGTCCTCTTACACTCCTTTGGACTGGAAAGTTTCATACTTGCGCTGGGATCACCATTGAGATATTTGTATATTGCTATCATATCTCCTCTCAAGCATCTCTTCTCCTAGCAGAATAGTCGTTCCTCGTAATTGAAGTCCTCCAGTTCCCATATTAATTTAGTTGCCCTTCTCTGGACTCTCTCCAGCTCCAGCACATCCTTTCTGAGGATTGGTGACCAGAACTGAACGGAATACTCCAGATGCGGCTGTACCAGAGTTTTATAAAGTGGTAAAATAGTTGTTTTATCTCTGGAGTAGATTCTCTTTTTAATGCATGCTAATATTCTGCTGGCTTTGGTAGCTGCAGCTTGACACTGCATGCTTTTTCTCAGTCTGTTTTCTACTTGGACCACCAGATCCTTCTCCATCCTGGATGCCACTAGGGGCTCTCCCCCTAATGAGTAACTTGCCTGTATATTTTTATCCCCCAAGTGCATTACCTTTTTTCCATGCAAGAGCCGACTCCATTAACCACTTGCTGCCTGCCATATAGCAATATGACGGCGGCAAAGTGGTTTAGTTATCCTGATCGGACGTCATATGATGTTATCAGAATAACAAGCCGGAACGCGCCTGCGGGGGCCCGCGGTGATCGGAGGTGCTATGTGTCAGTCTGACATGCCGCAACCCCGATTGTGGTATAGAGCCTCTGACAGAGGCTTCTTACCATGTGATCAGCTGTGACAATCACAGCTGATCATCGCATGAACCAGGAAGTGCCGGTAAACAGCTTTCCTCGGTTAACACTTACAGGGAGAGCCGATCAGCGGCTCTCCCTGTCAGGGGGGGGGTCTGCGCTGATAACCAGCACATTGATTATCAGTGCAGCCCCCATCAGATGTGCCAATCATCTGCCAATATGTGCCCATCACCTGCCAGCCTGTGCCCAGAAAGAATGCCTGCCAGTGCCCATAAAAAGTGGCAATCAGTGCCCACAACAGTGCCAATCAGTGCCCATAAAAGTGACAATCACTGCCCCATCGGTAATGCCACTCATTAATGCCTGTCAGTAGCTCCTCATCAGTGCAGCCTATCCAGTGCCACCTATCTGTGTCCATCAGTGCCGCCTATCAGTACCCATTATCAGTACCCATTAGTGCTACCTATCAGTGCCGCCTATCAGTGCCGTCAGTGCTGCCTATCAGTACCCATTAGTGCTACCTATCAGTGCCGCCTATCAGTGCCGTCAGTGCCGCCTATCAGTGCCCATCAGTTTTTATTTTTCAAAATTGTCTGCATTTTTTTGTTTATAGCGCAAAAAATAAAAACCACAGAGGTGATCAAATACCACCAAAAGAAAGCTCTATTTGTGGGAAGAAAATGAAAAAAAATTTAGTTTGGGTACAGTGTTGCATGACCGCGTAATTGTCATTCAAAGTGCGACAGCTCTGAAAGCTGAAAATAGCCCTGGGCAGGAAGGGGGGGAAAATGCCTGGTATTGAAGTGGTTAATTTATTAAGGTCCTCTTGTAAGGTTTCATTTCAGTCTAAAGCCACTGTAGTTTTCGAACACTGTCAAAAAATTCAATGCAAAATGGCAACCTGGAGGTTTTCTGTACACCAATGGTAAACAGAATACCCCAAAAAATGTACTGCTTGTCTGATTGGCTCACTGATTTTCTCAGTTGCATTTGCACTAAGATTCAAGAAAATAATTATGCACCTCCTGCAACAAGAATTACATTTCCTTATTAGATCACTGAGAGTGCACCAGGTGGTAATAATGAACCAGACCTCTCTTTCAGCCTCTCTGTCTGCAACCTTGGTGTGTTTTGTGTTGTGTGGCTCTGATTTCAGACCTTGATAGTTTGGCACTGGAAACAAGCCAATTGATTGGAGTAGGTGGTGGCTGTACAAGACAGTTGGCTTAGGGGGCAATTAGAAGTAGAACTACAGCCCTGCCTGTGTTTTAAGCACACCTGCCAGATAACACAGCTGGGTCCTGCACTTTCCTGAGGACTATGCTGCAGTCTATGCTGGTTTAAACACTGCCCCAATGTAAATGGACTATTAACATCAATAAAGTGATTAGCTAGATGGGGGGCGTGTCCGGCAGCAGACCGAGGAGGACGTGTGGACACAGAGCTCCACAAAGCCGACTACAATCTACTGCCATCCTGGCTGCTAACACCCTGGGTGGGCCACCAAACATTCCCTGAAAGCCTCTGGACATCCCCTGACTCCATCCCAGCCTGTGTTGGGAGGCCCGGTCGGCCGATCAGGGTTTCCTCCGGCCCGCTCTGTGCTGCCCAGACCTGCCGCCATTGTGGGGCCTACAGAGCCTTCTACGCAGCTTTGCCAATCCACGGAAGGTCCCTGCTACAGCCCCAGTCTGAGGTGAGGTGCCCGGCAAGCTTTCAGCTCCCCCGCCCGATCCGCGGCCTGCTCATCAGCACGGGACCCCGCCGCCACATTGCGGCCTACAAAACCTTCACCATCCCCGGTCTGGAGTTCCGCGAGTCGCGGGGGGAGGACCATCCAGATGCCCCTGGCCTACATCTAAGGGGATAGTCACAGGACTGTGTGCTCACGGGGGTCCGCCTGGGTGTTCCTACCAGCCGATTGTACACAGCTACAGCCCGCAGCTACAGCCCGCTCCCCTGCATCCTCCGGCCTGGAGTTCAGAGATCCACAGATCGAGCGGTCACCCGCCCTACTCGGGCTGTGATAACACCCCTGGAGGATGCAGGGGAATTGTATGTAAAAGGGTGCCTGCCTGGAAGTACCCTGATGGCCAGGCGCCTGCAACAACACCCCACAGTCTCCCTGTGGCCTTTTATGACGGTCTGCTCCCCCTCACCTGGGTGCAGTACTCCAAAAGGGTCACACATACAATATTTGCAGCATTACATAGTTACATAGTTACATAGTAGGTGAGGTTGAAAAAAGACACAAGTCCATCAAGTCCAACCTATGTGTGTGATAATGTGTCAGTATTACATTACATATCCCTGTATATTGCGGTCATTCAGGTGATTATCTAATAGTTTCTTGAAGCTATCAATGCTCCCCGCTGAGACCACCGCCTGTGGAAGGGAATTCCACATCCTTACCGTTCTTACAGTAAAGAACCCTCTACGTAGTTTAAGGTTAAACCTCTTTTCTTCTAATTGTAATGAGTGGCCACGAGTCTTATTAAACTCTCTTCTGCGAAAAAGTTTTATCCCTATTGTGGGGTCACCAGTACAGTATTTGTAAATTGAAATCATATCCCCTCTCAAGCGTCTCTTCTCCAGAGAGAATAAGTTCAGTGCTTGCAACCTTTCCTCATAACTAAGATCCTCCAGACCCTTTATTAGCTTTGTTGCCCTTCTTTGTACTCGCTCCATTTCCAGTACGTCCCTCCTGAGGACTGGTGCCCAGAACTGGACAGCATACTCCAGGTGCGGCCGGACCAGAGTCTTGTAGAGCGGGAGAATTATCGTTTTATCTCTGCAGTTGATCCCCCTTTTAATGCATGCCAATATTCTGTTTGCTTTATTAGCAGCAGCTTGGCATTGCATGCCATTGCTGAGCCTATCATCCACTAGGACCCCCAGGTCCTTTTCCATCCTAGATTCCCCCAGAGGTTCTCCCCCCAGTGTATAGATTGCATTCATATTTTTGCCACCCAAATGCATTATTTTGCATTTTTCTACATTGAACCTCATTTGCCATGTAGTCGCCCACCCCATTAATTTGTTCAGGTCTTTTTGCAAGATTTCCACATCCTGCAGAGAAGTTATTGCCCTGCTTAGCTTAGTATCGTCTGCAAATACAGAGATTGAACTCTTTATCCCATCCTCCAGGTCGTTTATGAACAAATTAAATAGGATTGGTCCCAGCACAGAACCCTGGGGAACCCCACTACCCACCCCTGACCATTCTGAGTACTCCCCATTTATCACCACCCTCTGAACACGCCCTTGTAGCCAGTTTTCAATCCATGTACTCACCCTATGGTCCATGCCAACGCACCTTATTTTGTATAGTAAACGTTTATGGGGAACTGTGTCAAATGCTTTTGCAAAATCCAGATACACCACGTCTACGGGCCTTCCTTTATCTAGATGGCAACTCACCTCCTCATAGAAGGTTAATAGATTGGTTTGGCAAGAACGATTCTTCATGAATCCATGCTGATTACTGCTAATGAAATCATTCTTATTACTAAAATCTTGTATATAGTCCCTTGTCATCCCCTCCAAGAGTTTACATACTATTGATGTTAGGCTAACTGGTCTGTAATTCCCAGGGATGTTTTTTGGGCCCTTTTTAAATATTGGTGCTACATTGGCTTTTCTCCAATCAGCTGGTACCATTCCAGTCAATAGACTGTCTGTAAATATTAGGAACAACGGTCTGGCAATCACCTGACTGAGTTCCCTAAGTACCCTCGGATGCAAGCCATCTGGTCCCGGTGATTTATTAATGTTAAGTTTCTCAAGTCTAATTTTAATTCCGTCCTCTGTTAACCATGGAGGTGCTTCCTGTGATGTGTCATGAGGATAAACACTGCAGTTTTGGTTACTGAAGCCCCCCGATTCACTTTATCTGACCCCAAGAAGCAAGCCTACTTCTACTACCTCCACTGTCACTTATTTGCTGGCCTTGCAGCTTATCCTCTGCTGTGCCTTTCAGCAAGCTCTTAAAGGAACATACACCCCCCCTCCCCAAGACTCTAGCTATCTCTATTGCACCATTCATACTTCATATGCAAAATAGGGGGGAACAGGTGCGACTAGCACCGAGGGTAGACATGTCTTAGACCTGCACTGGTCCCCACTCCTTTTCTAAGGGATCCTGCACTGCTTCAAAAGCTTACACAGCCACAGGATTATTATTAGCAGCTGCCTCCGGACACCTCCGGGCACTACATGGGCAAAGTAGGATTTCAGAAGAACATATACCAAGGTTTTATCCCACCATTGATAACAAAGTCTGCACAAAACATGGAGCGATTCCTATATAGGTCGCAATCCCAGGCCTTGAATACGCCCACAGATTCAACAGATGCCCTAGACCTCCTGGCTTCTACGCTGGGCACTCCTCACATGGGCAATACACCCCAGCAGACGAATTCAGTCGAGACAGTTACGGTGGCAGTCCTGGACTTGAAACTACAAACACAGGATTTAACACGCAACATAGCTAAAGAGGTCGGATCGCTCAGGAGCTCAGGGGGGAGATTGATCAGCTCGGTGAACTAACTGCCACTTTGGAGACTAAATTTGACGAGACTGTACAATATATGCATACATTGGAAGAAGAAAATGCATTTCTTAAACACACAGTTTCCCAGATTCAACTCCAACAAGAGGATCTGGAGAACAGAGAACGTCGTTCAAATGTGAGGATCCGTGGAGTCCCCAAAACAGTCAATGATAAAGAGCTACGGGGGTACCTACTAAATCTTTTTGTCACGCTGGCCCCGCACATACCCGATATTGATTGGCGCCTAGATAGTGCCCATAGATCTTTGGCTCCCAAACCTCCTCCTGGTTCCAATCTGAGAGACATAGTAGTTCGCTTTCACTATTATGAAAGTAAGGAAGCTTTAACAGCAGCTACACGCAACAAGAATCGCATTGACTTCAAATGCTCCAAAATCCAGATCTTCAGCGATCTTTCCCCCATCACTCTGGCAAAAAGACGCAATCTTCGTCCAGTCATGGCTCACACTGCATCAAATTCCCTATAAATGGGGTTTTCCATTCCGGCTCTCAGCATCCAAAGATGGCACACAATACTCCATCAGAGATCTTCATGAATGCGAAACCTTCACTCGAAATTTAGGTCTGCCACCTGTACCAGAAGAAGACCTCCAGCTCCCCCCGCCTGCCCTGGCCTCCAAACCCCTTCAGGCCCCCGCAGCAATTTGGACCCCAGTACGTCGGAGACATCAGAGGGCTTTCTCTACACCGCAATGCTCCAATCAGCCTAGACCCCCCTCCTGAGGCCCCAAGGTTTGCCTGCATTGCACTTCCATGTTTTGGGTTCCCAGATACCCAGGATCTCGGCTGATTTCTTCAGGTATCTGTGGGGAGCGTTCTTCCCCTATTTCCCTTCCCTCTTCTGATATGCTCAGTAATCCCTGTCTCTAATTTTTTTGTCTAATTTTTTTTTCACACACATATGTTTTTTTCCCGTTTTGGAAGACTTCTGTTCTTCTCTTAGCCCCCCATTGCAGTTCCAGTCAGTGGTGTTATGTTCTGAGCATATGTTGTATTCTTGCTGGACCTTTCAAATTTTTACCAGGTCCTTTTTTGACCTGTTTTTGTTCTCTGGTTTTGCTGCAAGTTTTAAACTCACCACACATTGAATTGAGGTTAAAAAATGCTGATGTGTATGTGTATCTTATTGTCCTCCTTAGGTGGGAACATCTCGTACCCATGTGTTATGTTAAAATATCATCTGCTTATCACTTTATGACTGAAATATGGCTTTAAAGATAGGTTCTTGCAATGTCAAGGGCTTGAATTCCTTATGAAAACGCTGGTTGGCTTTGAAGGAATTCAAATCCTCCGGAGCTGATGTGGTGATGGTCCAGGAGACACATTTCCGCCCAGGGGGTTCCTTTAAATTTGCTTCCAAACTATTTCCTACAGTCTATATGGCCTCAGATCCATCGGGGAAGGCTGGAGTTGCCATACTAATTAAACGCTCTTGTCCTATACGGATCCTAACCTCAACCCTGGACCCCTGGATAGGTTTGTTCTCCTGAAGTGTAGCCACCTGAATACCTCCTTCACCTTAGCTAATGTTTATGCACCCAATACAGGACAGGTTGGCTTTCTCGCCGGAGTTCTTGAACGGCTGCGTTCTTTTTCTCAGCCTTTCATGATCGTGGGCGGGGATTTCAATATGTGTATGTCTCCCAGTAGAGATAGACATGCTTTATTTCAACAAACTCCTTCTCTTCAAGTCCTTAAATTGTCCACCTCCTTTCGCAAATTAATTTGCTCCCATAATCTCTTTGATGCGTGGAGAGTTAAGCACCCTACCCAGCATCAATTTACCTTTTCTCTCCCCCACATAAGCTGTATTCTCGATTGGACCATTTTCTAATTTCCGCTCCCTTGCTACCAAACATAGTCTCTTCGGAGATTATTCCTATTACATGGTCTGATCATGCTCCCATCACTCTGAGTATGGTGCTTAACGCCGCATCACCCAAAACATGTCATTGGAGGCTCAATGAAGCTCTTTTGCGACATGTCGAAACTAAGGATAGACTTCTTAAAAAATTAGAGGAGTTTTTCAGTTAAATGTAGGCTCAGTCTCTGATACATCTATTGTTTGGGAAGCCCATAAGGTAGTTTTTAGAGGTGAGTGTATCTCAGCCAGTTCACGCTTGAAACGTGACTCTATTCGGATGAGGTCAGAGCTCGTGGCCCAGCTGGGGAGGGCGGAGGCGCAGCTGCTCCGCCTCCCTACGGTGGGTCGCTTGCGTACAATAATTGCTATCCGCAATCGTATTGGGGTCTGTGGACACGAATAAAATCTCGAAGTCATTGTTATGGTCTAAGCAAAAGTTCTATGAGTACGCAGACAAACCGCACAGGATGCTTGTCCATAGGCTTAAGCCTCGACCCTTTTTATCCATCCCTGATCATATAATACAATCAGATGGCACACCTACATACTGCCCCCGGACCATGTCAGGAGTTTTTGGTGAATATTATAATAAACTCTACAACTGCTTGAACAAGGATTCACAGGCTCAGTTTTCACAAGACAAACTAGACTCCTTCTTGTCATCTGTACATCTTCCAAAACAATCAGTAGATCAGCGCTCCTCATTAAATCAGCCTATTTCTGCTGAAGAGTTAACTGAAGTGATTAAACTTCTCCCCACACATAAAGCCCCAGGCCCAGATGGCCTTCCATATTCCTATTATAAGGCGTTTTTACCGACCCTAACCCCGCATTTGTTAGCCTTGTTCTCCTCGTTACTCCAGGGCAACATACCACACTCTTCATTCTTGCATGCTTTTGTAACTGTTATCCCTAAACCGGGTAAAGATCCATCTATTCCCGATAATTATCGTCCCATCGCCCTATTAAACTCAGACTATAAAATTTTCACCAAAATTTTAGCAAATAGACTCTCCCTGTTACTGCCAGCACTAATTCATAGAGACCAGGTGGGTTTCGTTCCCACGAGACATGCTGGTGACAACACACGCCTTATAGACCTACTTACTAAAACCAAAAACCGGGGGCGTGGTCTCGACATGGCCGAGTGAGGAAGTTTTCTCTGAGGAGCTCCCGGCCCGACCCGTCCATCACCGGCTTTTATCCACGCATACTCTGCTTGCCTACCCGGTATGTACTCTGCTGGAAAGCGGAGAGGCAGATTTAGACAACGGGTGTCTCCTAAATCGCGCAGCGGCGGAGATATCCAAAGATTCCTAGTGAACACTCCCGGAGCAGCATCAGCTACTAAGATGGCGGACACCACGAGGCCCGGCGCACACAAGGACCAGCAGCCTCAGGCTTCCTCACAGCAGATGCCGATGCCGACGGGGCAAACACTAGACTGCTCAATACCCGGAATATTCCGTACTGATTCACAGGAGTCTCTGTCTCACACGCCACTGACATTGAGAGCTGATGCGGAGCTTAGGGCACTTTTACAGGCCCTTCCAACCAGATCAGACATAGAAGCCATTGTGAGCAGAATAGAGGCTTCCCACCGACAGGAGATAGCGGGAGTGAAACAGGAATTACAGACCCTGTCAGACCGAGTGGATATGGGAGAATCATCAATGAATACGATTGAAAGACGATTGGCGGTAGTAGAGACAGCACAAACTTCCCAGGCCTCGGCGATACTAGCTCAACAACTGCGTTTAAAGGAGGCTGAAGACCGCAGCAGAAGGAATAACCTGCGATTAAGGGGAATACCGGAGGCAACGGGGATGGAAGACCTAGCGGAGTCCACACTAGCGATCTTCAGGGACCTGCTGGGAGAGCAATACCCTGCAAGCCTATCTTTTGACCGTATACACCGAGCACTGGGCCCCCGTTCAACTGATATGGGCAGACCGAGAGACGTTATTTGCCGCATTCATCAGTATACTCACAAAGAGATGGTGCTGAGAGCAGCTTGGGAGAAGGGTGATGTCACGTTCGACGGAGCTGTTATTCGAATCCTCCCGGATTTATCGCAATCGACTTTGCAAAGAAGGGCTCAGTTGAAACCGGTGCTGGAGGTGGCGAGGAATGCTGGCTTTACCTATAGGTGGGGTTTCCCCATCTCAGTGACATTTCGAAAAGCTCAACATTCGTTCACACTGCGGACACCTGCTGAACTTCCAGCCTTGTTTACATTCCTAGAAGTGAATCCTGTGACAGTTCCGGATTGGCTACAGTTCCTACAGCGCCCAAACAACCGGCCTGGAACGTCTGGCAGGCAGAGATCTCGATCACCAAGACCGCAGCGGAACCAGCGCAGATCACGCTACACTTCGGCAGAAGCGCCAAGGGAAGACTGAGCGGATTACTGTGAGCGGTGAGCTAATGAGATCTTCCTCTGTCTATATACACATTTTAGCTGGATGTCCCATGTCCTCTTTAGCCTTTTCTGTGGATGCTACTCCCCTCAGATAGTTTTTCCCCTTAAATAATTTTTTTTTTTTTTTTGGTTCTTACACATTTTTTCTACACTTCCTCTGCGATTTGATGGACTTCGCCCCCTCCCCCTGCCTAGAGAGGAATCTCAGCCTTACTGAACAGCTGCATAAATTGGCATGAGGGAGGAGAGACTGCCTGCACAGACTGCCATGGAAATAGCCTGTGAGGTTATTGCAGCCCTCTCAAACCCGGACCGACATCTTTTCTTAGAATTACATTTGTTACGGACACCCTCGACCTATTGAAGAAGACTGAAGGGTCTATCCAGAAACTAGGTCCTGGTTAAGTGTAACACAATACGATCTTATCGGGTTACTATATCCTATGCACAGTCAAGTAATTAAGACAGATGTTGGATGAGTGGATAGGGATGAAGGGTATTACCCATGATAGTGTTAATAGTGTTTGAGCATGGTTTTCAATGCTAGAACTAGATTGTACAGGGGCAGGCTTGCTTACTTACCTTCATTTCCACATACGTACACTCTGAGTTAGGATTGGTGAGATAGGGGGCTACCAAACTTGAGTATGACAGAGTGGGAGGGTTTGAGATTGGGTCGGAGAGGGAGTTGTGGAAGAACGCATTCACCCACATTTTCAGAGAAAACTGGACAACACCTTAGATGGACCCACATATAGTGGGGATATCTTGGGAGGTTGCAGACCCTTAGCTATGGGGGAAGGCAAGGAGGGAGGGGCCAGTTTAAGAAGGGGGACAGGGTACTGATGACGGGGCTGGTTTTAGGGGAGGCGGGGATAACTTTCGTCCCCTAACTCCTCTTAATGATGTTTATGGTTTATGGTAAAATGTATGACCCACAACTAGTGGCTATGTAGTAAAACAGGACGCTATGTGTTTCACACTATATTCACTCTAAATAAGTATTTTTTGTTATTTGCTCTGTTGTTAGCTGAGCTAATTTGAGTTTATTTCTGCCATAGTCACTATTATCTGTAATAAGCTTTTAAGTAGAGATTTCTAATGTTTTCAAGCTAGGTGGTGGGGGCGGGCCGGGGGAACCTTCATTGGTTTAGTCTTACCTCTCCCCCAATAGGTTGGAGCAAGTTTCCTGGCGGAGCCAGGACTTGCTCTTTTATAAAGTAATTTGCTTAACCTAATTAGCAAATAGAAGGTACACACAAACTTCTACCTGTCTTAACCGACAGTATTTTCAGTTCGCTTTCTTTTTCTTCTCTCTCTCTCTTCCTTATCTATCCTACACATACCTAACCTCCTCCCCCCTTATCCCATATCCAATCCTTTTTTGACCCAGGTCATGATGGACTCCATCAATATATATTCCTTGAATGCCAAGGGCCTTAATATTCCAGAGAAACGCCGTATGCTTCTGTCTGACCTTAAAAGAGCTCGTGCTGACGTTGCATTCGTTCAAGAGACACACTTCAGGACAGGAAACCAGGCCTTTTTAAAAAACCGACACTTTCCACATACTTACCACGCCTCTAATGTGGCGTCCAAATCCAAAGGGGTGTCAATACTTATTTCAGGGTCATTACCCTGGACCTGTACAGATACTCTAGCGGACCCAAATGGCCGCTACCTGTTCCTTAAAGGCTCACTTAGAGGCACTAAAGTAACACTGGCCACTATATATGCACCGAACGATCGACAAGACACCTTTCTACACCACACACTGAACTTACTCACTGAATTCACGGAGGGCCAACTGATATTAGGGGGAGACCTGAATGTGCCTCTGACTCCCTCGGTGGACACTTCATCTGGCTCCTCGTCCATACGACCTAGTGTGCACAGACGCATAACCCGAGACCTACATGATGCCCGACTGATTGATACATGGCGATTGCTCCACTCTGGGGAGCGCGACTATACTTTCTACTCCTCCCCACACAAAATATACTCGAGAATAGATTACCTTTTTGTTCCACATAACCAACTAAATGCAATCCTTAGGGTGGAAATAGGCAACATCACATGGTCGGTTCATGCACCCATTACTATGTGTTACTGTTTGTCATCATCCGTGACAACCAGATCCAAATTTTGGAGGCTGAACGAAAGTCTCTTACAGACACCGGAGGTCCTGACAGATGTACAGAATGAACTGACGCATTACTTTCGACTTAATGACACAGGAGAATGTAGCCCGGGTATAGTGTGGGAAGCCCACAAGACGGTTATAAGGGGCATATTCATAAAACACGGTGCACGCATCAAGAAAGAAAGGGAACAATTGTTGCTGACTCTTCTTGACGAGATACATGACTTGGAAGCTAAACACAAACAAGCACCGACCAAATCGATAGAAGCAGACCTAATATCTCTCAGGAAGCAAATTGTTGATTTGCTGCAATACAGAGCCAAAGCTGCCCTACAAGTGTGCAGGAAAATATCTTATGAATCGGGGAACAAATGCGGGAAACTTCTAGCCCGATCAATCCGAAAACACCGACTTAACACGTACATTGCCCAGATTAAAAACCCAGAGGGACAAAAAAAGAACACACCAATTCAAATTGCGGAAGTATTTAAAAATTATTACACCTCACTATATAACCTCCCAACCAAATCATCAACAGACGACATGGTCAATGACTATCTTACAGCTTCCCAAATGCCCAGACTATCTTTAGAAGACAAAGTAGGATTGGAGGAGCCCATCACAATAGAGGAACTGCAGCTAGCGGTGAAAGGGATGAAGCCGGGCAAAGCCAGGCCCAGATGGGTTGACTATACAATATTATCAAACATTATTGACCACATTGGGCCCCCATATGGTGAAGATGTTAAATGGGCTGGGTGAAGGAGCGTCACTACCTAGGGACACACTACGGGCACACGTATCTCTTATACTCAAAGAAGACAAGGATCCAGCGGCATGTGGCAGCTACAGGCCTATATCGCTCCTTAATGTGGACCTCAAACTCTTCACGAAAATTTTGGCCAACAGACTGACCCAGTTTATGCCAAAGCTAGTTCACTTAGATCAAGTGGGATTTATCCCCGCTCGAGAGGCAAGGGATAACACCACCAAGGTGCTAAACCTCGTTCATGAAGTGAACAAACGAAATATCCCGTCCGTCTTTCTCAGCACAGACGCTGAAAAGGCGTTCGACCGGGTTAATTGGGTATTCATGTCGGCTGTCCTTAAACATATTGGTCTAGGCCACAAAATGAGACAATGGATCTCTAGCATATACTCTACACCCACAGCACAGATTAAGGCAAATGGAATCCTTTCAGAGGCGTTCCCAATATCAAACGGCACTAGACAGGGATGCCCGCTGTCACCCCTCCTTTTTGCCCTAACGTTAGAACCTTTTCTATGTAATATAAGATTGAATCCCGACATATCAGGCATAACATTAGGAGATGTTCAATACAAAATATCTGCCTACGCCGACGACCTTATGTTTTCCCTTACCAATCCTATAGTGTCACTCCCGAATCTCTTGAAAGAATTTGGAAGATATGGCCATCTTTCCAATCTAAAAATCAACTTTGATAAGTCGGAGGCCATGGGAATTAATATAGCGCCAACTAGACTGAACTCTATAAAATCACAATTTAAGTTTAGATGGACAGATACATCCCTTAAATATCTGGGGACCTTGATTCCCCGTGATCTAAGACACACCTTCGACCTCAATTTCCCTCCTCTGTTGACCAAAACTAAGCTACTTTTAGAAGAATGGAATAAGGGGCTACATTCATGGTTTGGCAAGTGCAATCTAATTAAAATGGCCATACTTCCGAAGTTCTTATATTTGTTTCAAGCCTTGCCAATCAAAATCCCGCCCCAATACTTTAAGCAGATACACTCCATTTTCATCAAATTTATTTGGGAGAAATCAAAACCTCGACTGCGTAGAAATTACCTCACACTTCCCAAACATTATGGAGGATTAGCCCTCCCTGACCTGAGAAACTACTATAGAGCAGTACATCTGGGAAGAATAATAGATTGGAACAGACACGGCGAAAACAAATTATGGACACAACTAGAACAGGCACAGTCTGAGGTACCATTAAAGGGAGCGATTTGGTGCTTTGATATATTACCAGCGACCTTGAAAGCGCACCCTTTAATAGGCACATCACTCCGAGTGGGACACGCTACGATAGTCGCAAACTCCTTATCCACAGATAGCACACCTCTGTACCCAATTCTGGGTAACCCAGGTTTTCCCCCAGGACTGGAACGATTAGAATTTAGACCACTTAGATCAACAGGAAGAGATAGAGCCTCTCATTTCCTAATAAATAATAAATGGCCATCCATACAGTCATTGACACTAGACAATGGTCAATTTCAACTCCCATTCTGGACTGCGATGCGTTTACATCACTTTTTATGTACCATACCCAACCCATCACGGTTTAAACGCGACCTGACGACTTTCGAAAACTACTGTAATGATGAGGGAACTTTATCTCAAGTTCTATCAAAAACTTATGCCTTGGTTAATTCTCCTGCAGAACAACCTGACTTGACGTTCATACGTGCATGGGAGACCGACTTACAACGTATGTTTACTAGTGCCCAAATACAAAAGATTATCACATTCTCCCTTAAAACATCTCTATGTACCAAAATACAGGAGTTTAACTATAAGATTCTGACTAGATGGTACTACACGCCTAGCAGACTTCACGAATACTTCCCGAATACATCTGACAAATGTTGGAGATGCCAAACAAGTAAGGGGACGCTCCTCCATATCTTCTGGTCTTGCCCACTCCTGTCTCACTTCTGGAAGACAGTTCGTACAATAACGCAAAAGTTTACGGATTACACAATAAATGATGATCCAGCCTTAATTTTGCTTCATGCAACGGCAATTTCGCCACGAACTTATAAAAAGTCGATAGTACGGCATTTACTGAACGCAGCTAAAGCATGCATCCCCCTTTTATGGAAAAAAACGCTCCCACCGACTATAGGGATGTGGCTACGCAGGGTGGAGGAGATCAGAAGATTGGAGGATCTGGTTCAAACGGCACAAAACAAACAAGAGCGACATATACAGACATGGAGGTTATGGAATATGTTTATACTCTCAGACGAAGGAATAGCCCTTCTGGCCACATAGAACAAATTAACACAATAGCAACCGACACACCTGGGTCAAATCCCCCATCCCTCCCTATCCACCCCATCCCATCCCACTAATACTTTCTTCCCCCCTCTCTTCCTTCTCTCTCTTCTTTACCTTTTTCTTTGTTTCCCTTTTTTTTTGTTAATGATTTATGATTTTGTAGAGTTCTTCAAGGGAACATATCTGCTCCCTTTATTCTATTCTGGGCTGTCTTATGTTCTGGTGCTGCGAGCCTGAAATCTTAAAATTTTTCAGGAACAGAAGATATAGAGCACATGAAGGCGATGACTTGTAATGCCTGCAAAAACTGATTACATTGGCTGGATGTTAGTTAACAATGTTGAATATTCAAACACAAATACCAGTGTACTATTATTGCCCAGATATGTTTTCAACTGTGTATAATGAATGACATGCTGGAGAATGTAACTTAATTCTATCTCTGTTCATTTACTTTCTTTTGAAAATAAAAACTTATATTTGAAAAAAAAACAACAAAAACCCTGCTTTAATACTTAGTTTAGATGCCCAAAAAGCATTCGATCGCCTTAGCTGGCCATTCATGTTTGCGATATTGACGCGTTATGGATTCTTGGGTCCCTTTATCCAAGCCCTTCGGGCGTTGTATTCGATGCCCACGTCACAGGTGCAACTCTCCTCCCACCTATCACATCCATTTTCCCTCAGTAATGGAACGCAACAGGGATGTCCCCTATCGCCGCTGTTCTTTATTCTTGGTTTGGAGCCTCTAGCTGCGGCTATACGGGAATGCCCTGATTTTAGAGGCATTCATCTTCGATACACGGAATATAAATTATCCTTATTCGCAGATGACGTTCTTCTTACTCTCACTCATCCACATTCCTCCTTGCCACACCTACATAACATATTGACTGCCTTTGGTGGCCTCTCAGGTTTTAAAATTAATGCTGCTAAAACGGAAGCATTACCCATAAATATTCCCCCTACCCTCTTATCTTCCCTTCAAAGCAAGTATAATTACCATTGGTGTTCTCAGTCACTTAAATATTTGGGGGTTCAAATCACTGCCTCCTATGACTCTCTGTATCGGGCCAACTTCCCTCCCCTGTTTTCGGAAATTAACCGCATGCTGACTCATTGGACTGCCCTACCCTTATCCCTCCTGGGGCGTATTAATGTTCTTAAAATGTCCATTCTCCCCAAATTATTATATTTGTTTGAAATGTTACCGTTGGCAGTCCCATTGATGCAGCTGACATCCCTTCATAGGAGGAACCTCCGTTTTATTTGGAATAATGCCTCCCACAGGTTGGCAGGGTCGGTGCTCCTGGCCCGAAAAAGCAAGGGGGAATTAGGAGGCCCAGACTTCATCAAATACTACTATGCCTCACATTTGAGAGTTCTTGCCTCCTGGACCTCCCGGAAGGCCCCAAATAGGTGGGCGGAGATAGAAATGAGTGTCACGGCCCCGGTTCACCCTTGCTATATGCTCTGGCCTTCTTCCGCCCTTCATATGCCCCAATTACGGAAATAATGCTTGGCACCTATGCTCTTCACATGTCTATATGGAAAAGATGTTCTGAGCGTCACTCCCTGTCCTCTCCGTGCCCACCACTCTTAAATACCCTATTCAATCCAGACATCCCAGATAGCCTTTCGTATAAACGTATGCTACCATGGACCCAGGCAGGAATATTCCAACTACGTCACTTTGTTAACCCAGCGACACAACATTTATTGACTTTTCCTGATTTGCAAAGAACGCATCAGATTCCCCAAAATCTCTTACATTCATACTTACAGATTAGACACTTTTCCTCCACCAGATCCCCTTCTTTGACTCTGGAAAAGCCAACAGACTTTGAGACCCTATGCGCTGATGCACTGGTATAGGACCAGGTAAGTCCTGATGCACTGGTATAGGACCACAGATATTTTGCACGCCCGCAATCGATCAATCTCAAAACAATGTTGGAGATGTAATAATGCTGTAGGTTCTCACTACCATATTTTTTGGGAATGTCCCCCTGTTCACCAATTTTGGCTCCGAGTTCAGATTTTGCTAGAAACACTGGTTGGTGGTCCCGTTCCTCTAACGCCCATGCACTATTTGTTAGGTCTCCCTTTCCCTGGTGTCTCTAAGGCTCTGCGCAGATTGTGGTCTCAGTGGCGTTGCTATGGGGGTGCGGGGGGTGCGGCCCGCACCGGGTGACACCCGCCAGAGGGGTGACACCGGGACCGCCGCTAAACACTACTATAGCTTGCAGCGGAGCGGTGCGAGAAGGGCATCCAGCAGTGTGGGGGAAGCTGCCTATAACACTCCCCCTTTAGGTTAAGCTGTCACTCGGGGATCTCCAATATCTCCCGAGGCAGCCGAAAGTGGTGGGCGGAGCTGGGGGTGTGGTCGCGCCGCCTCCTCCACTCCTCCCACAGACACATTTACACTGGCCGATCCCGCAGCTGAAGGAGTTGGAGGCCAGGACACAGCAGACCCGCCCAAGCCTTCATCTGCAGGCATGAGGCATGCTGTAAGTTACTGCACAGCACACTCTCACTGCATAGAGTCCTAACCTGCCCTGTGCCACCCCAACCTGCTCTATACTACCCCAACCTGCCCTGTGCCACCCCAACCTGCCCTGTACCACCCCAACTTGTCCTCTGCCACTCCAACCTGCCCTGTGCCACCCCAACCTGCCCTATACAACTCCAACCTGCCCTGTACCACCTTAACCTGCCCTGTGCCACTCCAACCTGCCCTGAACCACCCCAACCTGCTCTATACCATCCACACCTGCCCTGTGCCACCCACACCTGCCCTATAAGACCCCAACCTGCCCTATACCACCCCAACCTGCCCTGTACCACCTGACATGCCCTGTGCTACTCCAACTTGCCCTGTGCCACCCCAACCTGCCCTATGCCACTCCAACCTGCCCTGTGTCGGTCCAACCTGCCCTTTGCCATCCAAACCTGCCCTATACCACCCCAACCTGCCATGTGCCACTCCAACCTGCCCTGTACCACCCCAACCTGCCCTGTACCACCCCAACTTGCCTTTTACCACTCCAACCTGCCCTATACCACTCCAACCTGCCCTGTACCACCCCAACCTGCCCTGTACCACTCCAATCTGCCAATATACCACCCTAACCTTCCAATATACCACCACAACCTGCCAATATACCACCCCAACCTGCCCTATACCACCCCAACCTGCCACTATACCACTCTATACTACCCTAACTTGCCCTGTGCCATCCTAACCTGCCCTATACCACCCCAACCTGCCACTATACCACCCTATACTACCCTATCCTGCCACTATATCACCCTACACTATAATTTACAGGGGCCGGTTTGGGGTGCGCCCCATGACCGTGCGCTACATGCAGGGTGCTGGGCAGCCTAGACAGGAGGGGGGTGACACCATGTTTTACCGCACCAGGTGACACCAACCTTAGTGACGCCACTGTGTTGTCTTACATTTTATTGGCTGCCAAACGGGTCATCCCTAGGCTATGGTTATCTACCTCACCCCCAACTCTCCCACAGCTACTCGCTACTGTGGCTGATATACGCAGAATGGAACATCTGACGGCTGTGGTAGAGGGCACGGAGCAGAAATTTTCTAAAACATGGTCAACATGGGACACATAGGCGTGCGCACAGGGTGTGCCGGGTGTGCCCAGGCACACCCTAATCCTCCCATGCGCATTAGTGTTATCGTTCTGTGTAGCAGCAGGAACATGGGAAACATCTCCCTCTTACCGGCTCTGCCATAAGAGAAGTGTTTATCCTTTTCTCTTTCGCTGTGCCAGCAAGGAGATCAATGGTCCGGAGTCATATATATGTAGATACATACACATGCATGTGTGTTTGAGCTTAAGGGTGCACACCCTAATGCATTAGGCTGCGCACACCTATGATGGGACAATTCTATATATGGCTCTGCAGGCAATGAATCTAGTTAGTTAACCTCAGATGTGTTCACATGCCTGTGCAATTATATGCTAAATACTAATCTTTTTATACAGTTTTTTATGTGGAGTAATACAGTAAGTATATGTTGTCTCTGCAATTCCCTCACGGATAGGGTAGGAAGATGTTTCAGTTTTTCTCTTTATGGATTTGATTATCTTTCCCTCACTCAAGTCTACAGCCTAACCACATCGCTACTCCTTTGATTGTACAATTTATGTGTGCTTTGTAACTCTCAAAAATGGTGTATACCTGCATTACTTCAAATGTTAATGTCTTACATGTATTTTCTTTTGTATATTTGCAAAAACTTATAAATAAACAATTAAAAAAAAAAAAAAAAGTGATTAGCTAATCTCTATGCTCTCTCCTATAAACATTAGATTACAGACTTTGTGCAAAGCAGTAAAGTCTGATTGGCTTATATATATTACTACCACCACTAAGAAAATAGACTACATTGTCTCTCCAAAGACAGGTCAAAGCGCAGTTACCCTTCAAGTGTGCCAGAACATTTTTTATTTTACTTATTTTTATTTAATTCCCATTAACCCTTGTTTAACCACTTTAGCCCCGGAAGGATTTACCCCCTTCCTGACCAAAGCACTTTTTGTGATACGGCACTGCAACGCTTTAACTGACAATTGCACGGTCGTGCGACGTTGCACCCAAGCAAAATTAACGTCCCTTTTTCCCCACAAATAGAGCTTTCTTTTGGTGGTATTTGATCACCTCTGCAGTTTTTATTTTTTGCGGTATAAACAAAAAAAAGAGCAACAATTATGAAAAAAAGCAATATTTTTTACATTTTGCTATAATAAATATCCAGCAAAAATATATAAAAAATCTAATTTCTTTCTCAGTTCAGGCCGATATGTATTCTTCTATATATTTTTGGTAAAAAAAAAAAAAAAATTGCAAAAAGCGTATATTGATTGGTTTGCGCAAAAGTTATAGCGTCTACAAAATAGGGGATAGATTTATGGCATTTTTATTATATATTTTTTTTTAATTAGTAATGGCGGCGATCTGCGATTTTTATTGTAACTGCGACATTATAGCAGACACTTTTGGCACCATTTTGGGACCATTGTCATTTATACAGTAATCAGTGCTATAAAAATGCACTGATTACTGTGTAAATGACACCTGCAGGGAAGGGGTTAAACACTAGGGGGCAATCAAGGGGTTAAGTGTGTCCTAGGGAGGTGTTCTAACTGTGGGGGGGGGGTGGGCTACCACTGACATGACAGCGATCACTGCTTCCGATCACAGGGAGTAGTAGATCCCTGTCATGTCACTAGGCAGAATGGGGAAATGCCTTGTTTACAAAGGCATCTCCCCGTTCTTCTGCTTCGTGACACGATCTCGGGCACCCGGCAGGCATCAAGTCGGCGGGACCCACGCGCACGGTTATGGAGTATACGGCGGCCCGCAATGCCGCGATTTAAAGGGGATGTACCTGTACACCCATTTCCCTAGCCGCGCCATTGTGCCGACGTACATCGTCGTGAGTTGGTCGGCTAGTGGTTAAGGTCTTGGGCTTGAAGAAGTGATGGAGCTCCCGCACAGAGCCTCTTACAAAAGCATTTGAAAAGTGTTTGAAAAGAAACGTTTCTGGTGCAATTTGAATCTCCTCAGGGAACACTGACAATATAACTTGAGGTACTTTGCACACTTTTATACAAGTACCTTTCTGTAATAAAATCCTTGACAAGAGACAATGGGCTCCATTCACAAAAGCAACTCGATAATCTCGCATGCGGTATGTAGGTGTCCGGACACATTTTTCCTAAATATCGAATGCGATTCTGAAACTGTCAATTCACTATACAGATTTGTGGTATTTATCGCAAAACGCTCAAAACACTAGGTAAATAACGCATGACAAAGTATTAAACTCAGATAAATAATTACATGCATGTGGTAATTAAATACTGGTCCAGGTATTTAACCACTAGCCCTCTGGAAGTAACCCCTTGACTAGACCATTTTTTGCAATACGGCACTGCGTTATTTTACCTGACAATTGCACGGTTGTGTGAGGCTGTACCCAAATAAAATGTACGTCCTTTTTTTCCCACAAATAGAACTTTCTTTTGGTGGTATTTGATCACCTCTGCAGTGTTTTTTGGGGGTTTTTTGCGCTATAAATAAAAAAAGACTAACAATTTGGGGGAAAAAACTATATTTTTTTACTTTCTGCAATAAAACAAATCCAATAAAAAAAAAAAGAAAAAAAAATCGAATTTCTTCATCAATTTAGGTCAATATGTATTCTGCTACATATTTTTGGTAAAAAAAAATTCCAATAAGCGTATATTGATTGGTTTGTGCAAAAGTTATAGCTTCTACAAACTATGGAATTATTTTTTTATTTTTTCGCTGGTGGCGATCAGCGACTTATAGTGGGACTGTGATATTGCTGACAATTTTGATACTTTTTGGGGACCAGTGACACTAATAGTGATCAGTGCTAAAAATTATGCACTGTCACTGTACTAATGACACTGGCTGGGAAGGGGTTAACATCGGGGGCGATAAAAAGGTTAACTGTGTGCCTAGCTAGTGCTTTTGTGTACTGTGGGAGATGCTTTTACTAAGGGAAGGCATGGATCTGTGTCCCTGCATTGCCAAAACAGGAAATGAGAGGAAATCTCTCTAGAGGAAATCCCTGGTTGTCACAAGAACTTGTGTCTCCATTGGAAAATGTCCCCTTTATTCCTGTTCTGGTGACAATCCAAAAGTGTTAAGGTCAAACAGGACAAACAGAGAGGGTGAATCTCCCTAATGGAGGCACAGACAGCAATAAAAACTTGACAGTGATTCTAATCCCTTACACTCTATCAAAAACTAAAAAAATTGCTTTTAGCTATACTTTAATAAAAAAAAAATCACTTGGAGGGCGTCTGGGGCGTTTTTAACGTGCTTTAAACACGTTAATGCCATAGGTATGATGGTTCATGTTAGTGTTCGAATAATTTGCAAGTGTGAACTTAACCTTTGTCATCTGGGGTCTGCATAGTGCCCCTGGTATCAATGGGGGTCTGTGTACTGTGTTCCTGGTATCAGTAATAATAATACTGGACGTAGGAACCATGCCATGTCTTCTATGCCATCACCAGCATTTTGGAGGACTACAAGTCTCAGGAGTGATGGTCCCCTGATATCTCTCCTGCATATGACAGGAGGGGAGGACTGGACACTGGGCCAGATGACCCCTCTTTCCCTGCACACAACAAAAAACAAAATTGCCCATGGGACTTTTAAAGAGTACACCTCAAAATGTACCAAGTAAAATTTATAAATGATTTATCAACAAACATTTAAAACAGGTAATACAGAAAAAAGAAAATATATTCAGCATCAACATATTAGTAAATTTTACATTTATGTAATAAACCTTTCCGTGAGACCTGGATATGTCATGAAAATGACTGCCAACAGTCTGGCAAAGCTGTGCTAGGTCTCGACACGTTTCGCGAGTGAAGTCTCGCTTCTTCGAGAGAAGCACAGATAGATGCCTGGAGATCAAAAGCACAAATGAATAAATAGACCAGTACAAAAAAAGGCGGGGGTACCAAACATTTACATATAAAATTCAGTATATTCCACTTACAATTGATGAAAAATTTCTGGCCTTCTGGTGTTGTATGGATGACTAATTATAGCGTGGTCAAGAGATTGATGTATTCGGGTGGGTATACCACCCTAAATTTTTTTTTAAAAAAGGAGACACTTCAAAACAAAACGTCCATAAAGGTAGATGCATAAATGCATAAAATACCAACCATGCCACCAAACTTAGATAGACCAAGATAAACCAAATAAAAACCTAACCAAACAGTGAATATAAATCCAAATGGCGTGACTAACTGAAATAATGTCGAGTGAGATAAGATGGTGAAAGTGAATGTGTGATGAGGGTACCTATGTGCTAAGGTGATAAAATACAAATAATGATGTACTGGAATGAAGTGTGTTGACAAAATAAGAGATAAAATATACAAAGTATTATTGTGTAAGATGAGATAATATAAGAAAATGTATGAAATAAAAGTGCACATATACTAAGATGATGAGATACGGTAATTGTATAATATAGTTGGGAGTAGATTTAACTTATACCAACAATAAACAGTGACTGACTTTTCGCCGGACTTTGTCGGCTCCTTGCGCCGGACTTAAAAAGGGACGGACTTGGCCACACACGATCACTGCAAAAGTCCGCTGGTTTGGAATGCGGTGACGTATAGCACGTACGACGGGACTATAAAAAGGAAGTTCAAGCCCCACTACGGCACCCTTTGGGCTCCTTCTGCTAATCTCGTGTTTATCTCGTGTTAGTAGAAGTTTGGTTAGAGACGATTCGCGCTTTTCACACTTCAGCTTATTTCGATCGTTTTCTGCGGTTCAGTTTGTGCTTGTGAGGTTTGTATCTGCTTTTCAGTGCGTGTTGGTCAGTTCGTAACCTGCCTTGCAGGCCGTTCTGGTCCGCTCGTTCCTGATTTTCAGGTCGTTCTTCATAGGCCTTGCTGTTCTTCAGTGCGTTTGTTATAAGTTTGTTTGTTTGACCAGCCAACCGTTTTGAAGCCATGTCGCGTGGACGTACTCGTTCTCGAGTTCGTGCTGTGTGGGGACTTGGTGTTGGGGTTAATACTTTGACCCGAGTCCAGTCCATGAACAGGGCGAGGAGAAGTTCATGGATGAAGAATTGGTTGCGCCAGCGTGACCAGTTCTGTCATATGCCTTTGCTCCGTGAGCTCCGACAGAATAATCCTGAGGATTTCAGGAATTATCTCCGGATGACGGACCCCGTCTTTGAGCGTCTGCTGGCTATGCTGACCCCCTATATCATCAGGCAGGATACCTGCATGAGGCAAGCCATCACTCCGGAGCAGAGGCTAGTTGCCACTTTACGTTACACTTTACGGCGACTGGGAGAAGTCTTCAGGACTTGAAGTTCTCGACAGGCATCTCCCCCCAGGCTCTGGGGATCATAATCCCAGAGACCTGTTCTGCTATTATTCAGGTCCTGCAGAAGGACTATATGAAGGTAAGTTTTATCCTTTAACATGACATGATATGTATTAAATGTTTGCTAATGTATTGTATAAATGTCCTCCTTACCTAATTGCCATGCTTTCAATATGCTGTGAATGTCCCCTTTATCTTCATGCATGACTGTTTTTTTACATTAATCATTTATTGCCCTACATGCATATTTACCTTCAATAACCTCCCCACCATGCAATCCTGGGTCCATTTATATCTCTAGCCTCTAGTCCCTTGAACAATGTATATTGTCTGCTCCATTGTCTTGTTTGACCCTCCCCCACCCCACAAATGTTTAAAACAGTCAGGTGTGTTTTTGACCCTAATTAGAACCCCTCCCCCACCCCACAAATGTTTAAAACAGTCAGGTGTGTTTGTTAACCTAATTATAACCCCCCCCCCCCCACCCCACAAATGTTTAAAACAGTCAGGTGTGTTTGTTAACCTAATTAGAACCCCTCTCCCACCCCACAAATGTTTAAAACAGTCAGGTGTGTTTTTGACCCTAATTAGAACCCCTCCCCCACCCCACAAATGTTTAAAACAGTCAGGTGTGTTTGTTAACCTAATTAGAACCCCTCCCCCACCCCACAAATGTTTAAAACAGTCAGGTGTGTTTTTGACCTAATTAGAACCCCTCCCCCACCCCACAAATGTTTAAAACAGTCAGGTGTGTTTGTTAACCTAATTAGAACCCCTCCCCCACCCCACAAATGTTTAAAACAGTCAGGTGTGTTTGTTAACCTAATTAGAACCCCTCCCCCACCCCACAAATGTTTAAAACAGTCAGGTGTGTTTTTGACCCTAATTAGAACCCCTCCCCCCACATTCAAATGGATCAATGGGCCATCAGAGGGGGTGATTAATCCTATAAGTGGGCCTTATGTTTTTTACAATTTAAATTACACACACACATATTAATAATGTTTGACTGCTGTTGTTCACTAATGTTTTTGTGTAATCTGATATACAAGTTATGTTTAAAAGTCCTTATCTTAATGTTTGTTTGTTTTTTCACTCCACAGTTTCCTTCCAGTACACAGGAATGGCAGAATGTGACCTCCTAGTTCGCTGACCGTTGGGACTTTCCCAACCGTGTCGGGGCGATTGACGGGAAGCATGTCCACATTGTGCCACCACCGCATTCGGGGTCTTATTTCTATAACTACAAGGTAGTTATAGAAATAAGATAGTGTAGTTTTGTTGGCGGTGGTCTCGGCACATTTGGACTTTCTGTTTGTGGATTTGGGGAAGAACGGCCGGATGTCTGATGGAGGAGTCTTTGCACAGACCGAGCTGTGCCAGCGTCTCCAGACTGGTGGCCTGGGATTGCCACCTGATGACCAGAATGTGGATGGACTCCCCTCAGTTTTTATCGCTGATGAAGCGTTTGCTCTCGGCGAGCACTTGATGAGGCCGTTCCCCCAAAGGACACTCACCCCTGAGAGGAGGGTATTTAATTACCGGCTGGCCAGAGCAAGAAGAGTTGTGGAGAATGCCTTTGGGATTCTGGCCAGCCGGTTCCGTTTGTTCCTTTCAGCAATAAATCTGGCGGACTATAAACTAAATTACGTCATACTTGCTTGCTGCATCCTACATAACTTTTTAAGGAGACATTCAGCTACATATATATCTTCTGTTGGGCCTGAGGCCGGACTGGAACAAGATACAACAATGACAGGCCTAGAAATTGGCCGTATTGGCTTGGCCCCCCGAACCGCACATCAAGTGCATGAGCGTTATGTTAATTATTTTAATGGTCGGGGGGCCATTGCTATTCAGCAACAGCTTTAATTTTACCAAAAAATACAATAAAAATAATTGATCAAAAATATCTTGTTTTTATTCTTGTTTGCATTTAGTTTTGTCTGTCTCCTAGTGCACTTGTAGTAGTGGCAAGTGCATTTACCTTTAGTTAATCAGGCCCTTTGTCACTGTAACCACCCAAAAAAAAAAATATTTTTTTTTCTGAAATAATCAGCCACACACATTGTATTAGTAAAAACTTTTTACTGTGTGCACATTGAAAGGTGCATTTTTGAATAATTTTTTTTTTTTTTACATATTTTTTTTGGTGTAAAAATATATATATTTTTAACCTTATTAACGGCATATTTTTGCTAAAATAGACCTTGATAAAAATATTTACATTCACAACAGTGTTTTTAAAAACATACCAAAACCTTAAAGAACTTACAAAGTTCAACATTTAAAGAACGGTGCATGTGATGTCACCCTTGGAAATCGATCATTTTGAATATGCTCAAAATTGAGCATTACAAAAGGGTCAAGTTAACATGTGCTATCTCCCATCATGGGTGAGCAATGTACGTGTTTTGTGTGTGCAATCCCTTTTTGTTCCTATCACCACAAAATAATTTTGAGGATGAAGGGGTTGCAAACACAAAATAAGTACATTGATAACCCATGATGGAAGATAGCACATGATGACACACCGTGTGCATCATAATGTAAATTTGGGTATCACAAAAAAATTATAAACAATTTTCTAGAAAAAACAAACTTCACAAGGAAATGAAGAACATGATTGATGTTTTTAGGCCAAACGTTATTATATTCTGCCCAAAACATCAATCATGTTCTTCATTTCCTGTTGCATGGAGTCCAGGCGAAGTTGCATGCTGTGAATTTGGTCACACATTTTATCTAGTTGGCCATTCCACAGCATTATCTGGCCAATCAGTCTTTGCGCACTGTCTGTGGTGAATGGCTCTGCCGCTTGGCCTTCCACAACCAGAAACTCACCTAAAATGAGTGAATAAAAACAAGGGTTACAATATGCACGCCAAAATACATTACCTTAAGCTGGGGTGTCAGTCACTCACTTGGTGGGCTTGAAACCTCGCACACTTCCTCCTCCTCTCCTTCCTCCAGGTCGTCGGGTGGGCCTGGTCTTGGGCTGGGGCTTGGGGTATCTTCTGCCTCAGGCTGGTGACTTGTGGGGGTCCTGGGATCCTTGGACTGTTGTCTAAGTCTTTTCTCCCCATGAGAATTGAACAAAAGGTATAGTTAAAACACAGTGATATTTTAGATTTTATCAAATAATCTAAAACGTTGTTTAGGAGTTGTGGCCAATTGCCTTTTTTTGTCATCAAAAATTTAGAAGACAGGATGAACATTCCCTCTGAACAACAATTATAAACAATGCACATTTTCTGGCAAGTTTCACAGATGCAGACACCTCAATGATCTCCTATGTGTATCACCCCTCTAAAATTTATTTATGGTCACATAGTACACTATAGTGCTCGTGAGTCCAGATGTGGAAACAGCTGCTGTGTCCTGTCCTTACATTACACTGAATCATTTTTGAAGAAGCATTGTATTTTCCAACACATCTACACCACATCAACAAATTGTGGGAATTGGGCAAATTATCAAGACATAAATATATGTCCAACCCTGTCCCATCGTATTTGGCGAAAAAATAACGTAATTTTCTAAAGTATCATATGTATTTTACAAAGAACGGTCTTTACGAACGATGCTGTATAAAGTAAAAAAATATGGATCAGCATGCAAGTTAAGTATCTCAATAGAAAAACAAAACAAGTACTTTTTTTAAGCAGCTTCTTTATTCGCCAATATTGTTCTGGCTCCCGACTTTTGATGTCAGACCACCGCTTCCTCAATTGTTCTTTCGACCGTTTAGTGCCAAATTTAGCTTCTAGAGTGGTGACAACTGAGGACATTATTTTGTCCTTACGCATATTCGGTCGTGTGTACGGTCCTTTTTTGCCATCGTAGTCCTCCCTTCTCAATATGGACACCATCTCCACCATCTCTTCAAAAGCCATGTTGGTGGCCTTATATCTCCTCCGGGATGTGGATGGTTGTAGCTCTGGGCTTTCCTCCGCGCTACTTCCACTGATTCTCTCCGCCATCTTTATCTATCTACTCCCACTGCGCAACGAAGAGTGAAGGGGCGGGGACAAATCGTACTAAAGAACGTCAGGGGCGGGCGACGCAGGCGGAGCATGACACATGCACAGTGTATATAAAGCTATTACGATGGCCTACGTATGTCCGAGCGGAAGTAGCGAGCGTCAGAAACGAAGGTAAGATTAAAGTGGGTGTGTGTGTGTGTGTGTGTGTATATGTGTCCCCTAGATTACAAACCAAAATAATCCTGTGATTTGTGACTGACATTAGTTTGGATCTGGTGTCTTGTCTTTCAGTAACAATGAATCCCTTTAAAGAGGAAGAATTTTTGTCCCAATTTATTGAGCTCTATCAGGAAAAGAAAAACCTGTGGGAGGTCAAACACCCACTATATTATAATAGGGATGTAAGGAAGGCAACACTGGGCACACTTTTAGAATTTGTGAAGAGTCGAGTCCCCCAGGCAGACCTCAAGTTTGTGGACAAGAAAATTGGTATCTTGCGAAACATGTATAAGCGGGAATACAATAAGATCCAGGAGTCGCTCAGATCCAGAACAGCAGCTGACCAAGTATATGTACCCAAGTTGTGGTACTACCACAAAATGCGATTCCTGGATGACCAGACCGAAGCCAGGCAATCACTTTCGACCCTTCCCCCCACCCTTCCCTCCAGCCTTTCCTCCACTCTTCCCTCCAGCCTTCCATCCACCTCCACCCCAGCTGAGGAGTCCCAGGAAGAACTGGGCCTTTTCATCATTGATGAAGTTGATGTGCCCAGCTTCAGCCAGGTATCCTTTTTTGTGTAATTTGCGATTGTGTAAATGTTATTAATGATGTTAACGTGTTAATTTTTTAAGTGCTTCCTAAAAAATGACTTCAGCACAAATATTAATATGTAGACATATCACTAGAGAGTAGTGGCCAAAAATATACTTCTGCATAGGTGTGCGCAGCCTCTTGCATTAGGGTGTGCACCCCAAAGCTCAAATACATATGCATGTGTATATGTACTGATGGTGTCAGTAGGGCAGTGGACAGTGTAATTTTGTTAATTTTCTTTTGCCAAAATTTTTGGGTTTGTGTAACATTTTTTTTTGGGGGGGGGTGAAATATCAGTGGTCTAAACAGGGGGAGAATATGCAGCACACAAGGCAATTAGGGTGTGCCCATGCACACCTGGCACACCCTGTGCGCACGCCTATGTACTTCAGATATAGTTGGTCACCTGAAATAATGGTGGTGTCAAATAGATAGCCTTTACTATTTTTTGAAAATTTTATTTGAAAGTCATGAGCTGAAAATTGTGTATGATTGCATAACACAAATTTACAACTTTGTCCCTTTTTTTGACACAGGATGACCTCAGCCAGGAGGAGGCCTTGCCGAGGGGGAGAGAGGAGGAGGCCTTGCCCAGTGGGAGAGAGGAGGAGGCCTTGCCCAGTGGGAGAGAGGAGGAGGCTGTGGCTGGGCCAAGTCAAAGCCGCACGGAGTGTCAGGTGCCTCCACTCCGCATTCTCCACAAAAGACCCAGGAGAATGACACAAACTGAGCAGGCATCCCTAGCCCTCATACGGGAAGCAAGCCAAATCTTGAGTACACCACCCAATGCAGAGGAGGCGTATGGCACCTATATAGCCAGCAGATTGCTGGAGTTGGAAAAGGGCCAACGCCTCCTCTGTGAGGGTCTGATTTTTGAGGCTTACCAGAAGGGCTTGAGAGAGGAGCTTACTGCTACAACCTATCTAGCAGATGAAGCCACTCCTCCTCCTCCTCCTCCTCCTCCTGCCCCAAGTACACCACCAGAGGCACAGCCTCCAAGGAAGGCTGCAGAGAAGCGTGCAGGGAAGGCTCCACGGAAGAGTCGAAAGTGATTGCCTGGTTTCTGTCTGGTCTGACTGTGCTCCCTGTGCTCCCTAGTCGCAAGATACCAATTTTCTTGTCCTCAAACTTGATGTGTGTCCTGGGGGACGAAAGGCTTCACAGATTCTAAAAGTGTCTCCAGTGTTGCCTTCCTAATTTTTTTTTACCAAAATAAATGGATTTTTTTGTTACCTTACATTATTGACTATGTGTTTTTATTCAAAAACGCCATTTTGTTTGGGAGTAGGCAGGTACAGGTCAAAAAGACTATGGGGTTGATTTAAGAAAAGCAAATAGACTGTGCACTTTGCAGAGGGCAGTTGCCCTCTGCAAGTGCAATTGCTCCAGAGCTTCAGAAATGAGGTAAGGCTTGACTTTGCAAAGAGTACCCAATCCTGTGCAAGGAAAATTCTAAAAACAGCATTTTTGCTTGCACATGATTGGATGATGGAAGTCAGCAGAGCTTCTGCTCATTTACTAAGCTCTGGAGCAACTGCTCTTGCAGAGGGCAACTGCACTTTGCAAAGTGCACAGTCTTTTTCCCTTTAGTAAATCAACCCCTATGTGTGTTTTTGACAAAAGGCTAAGTCATTTCTAATATCAAGTGAAAAGTACTAGTGAAAAGTTCACTTTAGAAATTGCACAGCAAGTGCACTTGTTGGAAGTGCAGTCGCTGTAAATCTGAGGGAAAGAGCTGAAATGAAATGAAGCTCTGCTGATTTTAACATACAATCATGTGCAATAAAAAGTTTTTGGTTTTTTTTGGGGTTCCTTGCATGTGCCCCTCGGATCCACAGCGAAGGCACTTCAAAATGCTCTTTCTGTGCAATTCCAAATAGAATTAGCACTTGTAGTGAAAAATTAATTTGCCTTTGTAAAATACACCCCCCTATGTCTAATGAACAAGGGACAACAACCTCATTAAGGTTCATTAAAACAACACAAAATATTAAGGTTATTGTGGTAACTTGAAAATCCGCACACAAAAAAAAATAAAAAAATGTGGGTATAATTTAGCACACATTGTAAAATAGATAAGTGTTGAAATCAATAAAAAAAATAAAGATGAGTCCAAAAATTTAATTTAAAAGTTTTTATTTATGGAGATCTGGCTTTTTACAAATATCATATTAGTCATGGCATGAGGATAAATCATGAAGAAAGTAGTTTGTTAGAACTCTGTGTGAATATAAAGCAGAAAAACAACTTCATTCCTCTCGCATTATAAATAAAAAAAAACGCCGTATTAAAAGATCACAGAAGAGGAATGTGCTAGCTTCAATACAAAGGCTAGTTTTACCAGACCGAGCGCTTCCGTCTTGTAATTGCTTCAGAGCATGCGTCAGTTTGAGTTCGTCGAACTAGCACACAGACGACCGGTTTGTCTGCTAGAAAGAAGAGTCCGTCGGATAGATTTAAAACTTGTTTCAAATCGAATGCCGCGTACACACGAGCGGACTTTCCGGCATACTTGGTCCGGCGGACCAGAGTCTGCCAAGCAATCCGCCCGTGTGTAGGCTCCGGCGGACTTTTCCGGCTGACTTTTTCCCAAAAGCCCGCCGTGCCTAGATTTGAAACGTTTTAAATCTTTCCGTCTGACTCAGCTTCTGGCGGAAAGCCCGCTCGTGTGTATGCTGGTCCAACGGACCAGATACGACGCGAGGGCAGGGTATTGCATCTGGTGCTCGCTGCAATAGAAAAAACAAATTTTCCTATTGCGGCGAGCGCGGTGCATACCAGGCCCTTAGGTCTGGAATGGATTATAAAGGGAAACCCCTACGCCGAAAAAACGGCGTGGGGTCCCCCCTAGAATCCATACCAGACCCCGATCAGAGCGCGCAGCCCGGCCGGTCAGGAAAGGGGGTGGGGACGAGCGAGCGCCCCCCCCCCTCCTGAACCGTACCAGGCTGCATGCCCTCAACATGGGGGGTGGGTGCTTTGGGGGAGGGGGGGGCCCTGAGGGCCCCCCCCACCCCAAAGCACCTTGTCCCCATGTTGATGAGGACAAAGGCCTCTTCCCGACAACCAGGGGCGTTGCTAAGTGGCAAAAAGACCAGGGGCTTCAGCCTGAAGTCCAAGGCCGGACCGGGGGGGGGGGCACGTGTGTACACGTGATGCAGGCCTTTTTTTTGTTTTTGGCTGGGCCGTGACCTACCTGACCTACATACACTGACGGTAGTGAACACTGACCTACCTACACTGACATTTACATTCACTGACCTACCTGCACTGACCGTTGTGAACACTGACATTTACATTCACTGACCTACCTGCACTGACCGTAGTGACATACCTACACTGACCGTAGTGACCTACCTACACTGACCGTAGTGACCTACCTACACTGACATTTACCTACACTGACCTACCTACACTGACCTACTTACACTGACCTACATACACTGACATTTACATTCACTGACCGTAGTGACCTACCTACACTGACCTACCTACACTGACATTTACATACACTGACCGTAGTGACCTACCTACACTGACATTTACCTACACTGACCGTAGTGACCTACCTACACTGACATTTACCTACACTGACCGTAGTGACCTACCTACACTGACATTTACCTACACTGACCGTAGTGACCTACCTACACTGACATTTACCTACACTGACCGTAGTGACCTACCTACACTGACATTTACCTACACTGACCATAGTGACCTACCTACACTGACCTACCTACACTGACATTTACCTACACTGACCGTAGTGACCTACCTACACTGACCTACCTACACTGACCGTAGTGACCTACCTACACTGACATTTACCTACACTGACATTTACCTACACTGACCGTAGTGACCTACCTACACTGACATTTACATACACTGACATTTACCTACACTGACCTACCTACACTGACATTTACCTACACTGACCGTAGTGACCTACCTACACTGACCTACCTACACTGACATTTACCTACACTGACTGTAGTGACCTACCTACACTGACATTTACCTACACTGACTGTAGTGACCTACCTACACTGACATTTACATACACTGACATTTACCTACACTGACCTACCTACACTGACATTTACCTACACTGACCTACCTACACTGACATTTACCTACACTGACATTTACCTACACTGACCTGCCTGACCCACATACACTGTCTGACCTACCTCAGCTCAGCCGTGGTGTGCAGTGTCACAGCAGCCAGGCAGTCAGACAGTCAGAGGAGGATGACCCGAGGAGGAGAGGAGAGCTGGCCGCCCGAGCGCTGATCGAGGATCTTACAGTGGCGCGGCAGCCGCATTGTATTTCCCGCCCTCTGGAGCCTGCAGCGTCTATGATGGACGTCACACGTCCCGCGGTCCCAGCATTGGACCAGGGGTACGTCCATCATAGGCGTTGCAGGCTCCAGAAGGCGGGACCTGCTACGGCACTCGGCCAAACTCGGCCAAATTCGGCGGCACTCGGGATCAGATCAGTCCTGGCGCTCGCCGCTCGGGGCTTGTAATAAGGAGCTGCATGCCTGAGGCTCGGGGCTTTTCGGGGGCACATTCGGGGCTTCAGCCACGTCTAGCCACCCCCTCCTGACGCCCCTGCCGACAACCCTGGCCTTTGGTTGTTGGGGTCTGCGGGCGGGGGGCTTATCGGAATCCGGTAGCCCCCTATAAGAGGGCCCCCAGATCCCGGCCCCCCCACCCTATGTGAATGAGTATGGGGTACATGGTACCCCTACCCATTCACCTAGGGAAAAAGTGTCAATAATAAAACACACTACACAGGTTTTTAAAATAATTTATTAAACAGCCCTACCCGAGATTTGCCGAGGTCAGACGTGCTGTACTCGGGCCTTTCCGTGCATTTCCAAATGCGACGTTCGGCTCTGCTTGGCTCTGGTGCCCCCCCGCCTCAGGCCAAAAGCGGTACTGCACACCGCTTTGGCCTGAATCGTGCTCGTTTTGCAAGACAACACTCACAAACCTAGTTTAGATTTTTTCAAAAATACAGTGCTCGTATTGCGAAACGCTCTTGCTTTACTCGCAATCCGAAGTTCCACTGTAGATTGATCTACCAAAAATAGAAAAAGAACCCACACCATCGGAGGACCAGCTGAATCCCCATGAAGATGGATGAAGCTACCACGTGAAACTTTCAAACACAAAATCACTTACCCTGAGAGGAAGACAGACTGAACACCTGGTGGCTGGTACCTTGGCAGACTGCACTGTCGCCAGACAACGGTCCAACTAAATAGTTCAGATCATTGGGTTAGCCACGCCCACACAGCGTCCTCATGGTGGGAATCCACCAATAGGCTTGCAAAGAAACGGGGGGGCGTGATTGCTCATCCTCATTCAATGCGGCCAGCTGGTACCTTATATCCCCTGATGGTGATACAACTGGATCAGCTGTGTCACCAGTGTAGACGCTGCCAGTCACGGCACCACAGTCCAGTGCGCATGCACAGCCTTGTTGGCTTGTCTGCGTCATCTCCATGAACCGGGTGACGCGGCCGATCGCGGCAAAAACACGATGGCGCATGTGCCGCGCTGTCCACATGCTGGTATCAAGCCTGTGAGCCAGGTGACGCCGCCGGTCGCGGCACACACACAATGACGCATGCGTGGCGATGTCAAAGTGCCGACGTCACACTAAAGTGTGGGCACTGCCGCCGCTGCCTGTGTCCCGCCCAAAAGGCATTCAGTGGCCCCGGCGTGATGATGTCATGTCCACGGAATGAAAAATACGGCACTGGGGGAAAAGGAAGGAAGAGGATGCCAATCCTACCGGTCTCCAAATGTCGAAGCGGAAAGAGACCTGTGGTATCCAAATTCCTCCACATCGCTCAAAAGAGAGAGATTCTCGCCATGGGCGTATATACGCGAGGTGTACGAGGAGGCCTGGAAAAGCAGGAGGGATTGCAGCTCCCGGGAAAAAGAAAATGGGGGAAAAGGGAGGCAAAGCATCTAATGACAAAAAAAAAACAAGGCAAATTTCAAATATAAATATAAATATAAGCACTGATCTCCAGACACTATCATGTGCCCAGAATAGAAAACAGCATCATACATGGCACATAACACAGGTTCCTAAATGGATACAGCAGTTAGTAAACATACAAAGTAATACCTAATTACCACACCCTAAATGGGCAGAAAGGACCTGAATGAGGTGGCTTCATTCAAACCGGGGGCCTTAGTGGCTCCTAGTGAGAATATCCACCTCATTTCTCTCTGTAGAATAACCCTATCCCAGTTTCCCCCACGTGGATCCTGTGGAATGTGTTCAAGGCATAAAAATAGGACTTTGGGAGAACCGTATGCATGGTCCTGGGCAGCATGCCTACCTATAGGGGAGTATAGATCACCTATTTGGATAGCATACGTATGGTCCTAGATACGTTTCCAAAATTCCCAAAATGTCTTCCCTACGTACAATGCTCTGCATTCGCAGGTCATAAGGTATACAATTCCCTTAGTTTGACAATTTACAAAATTTGGGGGGAAAAATTTATTCCCAATCGGTAAGATCAAGTTTTGGCCCGTGTTGATGTACTTGCAGTACGGGCATCCATCACATTGAAAAGTGCCCTTGAGTGAATGAGTTTTGGAACTTGGTCCAGCCAGAGGGCTATGCACCAAAGTATCTGTGAGAGATGAGGCCCTTCGATATACTACCAACAGTTGTGGAGGGACAAACGCAGAGATGACTGGATCACTTGTCAGCAAATACCAGGGTTTTTGCAATATGGCTCTAAGGTCCTCATGTTGAGAACTATAGCGGGTGACAAAACGAACATTACCGTTCGTTTTTGCAACCTTTTTATTAAACAATAATGAATCTCTAGTCTTGCCTCTCACTCACTGCTTTAGCGAAACATTTTTTACTGTATCCTATCACTCTCATTCGATCGCGCAACAGACCTGCCTCGATCTCTATGGCTTCAGTGGTGCTACAGTTACATTTCAGCCGAAGGTACTGTCCGTAGGGTATCGAGCGCACCAGGGATGCAGGGTGAGCACTAGTAGCGTGCAAAATGGTGTTGCCTGATGTAGGATTGTGGTATAACCCGCTGGATAAATATCCACTCTCATTTTTGTGAACCATCACGTCAAGAAAGGGAATTTTGTTACAGTCGTAGGTCATAGTAAATTGTAAGTTCCAGTCGGAATTTAGCTTTTTGAGAAATTCAAATAATAATTCCGGGCTGCCATCCCAGACAATAAAACTGTCGTCGATGTACCTGTGCCATGAAAGGAGATACAGATTGGTGTACGCCAGGGCACAACATGTGCCTGTAGCAACGCCCTGCACCTGGAATAGTGGGAGCCTGCAAAGCAAAAGGCATTATTGGACAAAATGAAAAGCAAAACAGTAAATCTTCTACAAAATAATGAAATTGGCCATCTCGCCAATCCTTCTGAATAAGGAAAGAAATGACTACATCAATGTAGTTATGTGGGATACTACAATATAGTGCCTCGACATCAATGGTGACCAAAAATGCAGAGGCTGGGAATTGCATGTCATCGAGTATTTGTAAAAAATGCAAAGTATCGCATAGATAGGAGGGGATGGTCAGCACAAAAGGACGTAGAATAGAGTCGATATATCGACTTGCATTTTCAGTTATGCATCCGTTTCCAGACACAATAGGATGGCCGGGGGGGGGGTCCTTCACATTCTTGTGCGTCTTAGGCAAGGCATAGAAAAATGCCTCCCGCGAAAATGGTGTACGGACATATTCCCAAATCTGTTGAGAAATAATATCTTGATGATATGCAGTGTCAATTAATTGATAGAAATTATTGTTGATCTCTGGAATCCTATCCCCACTTATGGGTCTGCACCATTTCTTATTTGACAGTAATTTCATACACATGTTTTTGTAGTGTTCTATATCCATTACCACCATGTTTCCCCCTTTATTGGAGGGTTTTATGACCAAATTGTTGTTATCAGTTATATTCCTAAGTGCTTTTTGTTGGCCATTTGATAGATTGGATTGTGTGTTCGTTTGAGAAAAATAGTTAAGTTTGGGTAATTTTGAATGGAAGGAAACATTTCAGATCTTCTTTTCAAATTTGTTTTTGGATGAAAGGTTTCCCTATCGACCGTATCCAGTATCTCCTCAAGATCAATAGTATCGATAAGGCATACGGAAATCTTTTTTGCTATATTTATCAGTTATTGAAACGGTATCAGAAGTGGTATTGGATCTAGAATACATAACTTTCAAGAGGAAATTGCATACAAACAAGTTGGTGTCTTTGATAGCTTCAAAGTAATCAATGTCAGTATGAGGGCAGAAACTTAGACCTTTGGATAGAAGTTGTTCATCCAAAGGCGTAAGGTTATATGATGAAAGATTAATGATTTCCATATCCATATTCTCTTTGGCCTCTAAGATCTAATCCACACTGGGCCTGTATGCATACTGGTCCAGTACCCCTATTGCTTTTATTGGGTTGGGTTCGACATTGTCTTTGCTGATTAAAACATTGTTGGGAACAGTTGCTGCTGGAGTCATTTTGGAACCAGTAGAGCTGGAACTTGAAATATTATCCATCACAGCTCTGTTGGTTAGTCTATTTCCTCTAGAATTAGTAATGGGTGGCTGTCCTCCAGCGCCCTGATCCGTGCTTGGGCCAGGGCATCTTTTTGAGTCATCCTTCCTGCCGACGTTCTCCTCCATATTGGGATGTTTATATCCTTGTCTCTTATATGAGGTGTCAGCATTTCTAATTGAAGAGGAGGTAGATCTGACAGATGCCGTATCTGATGCAGCATCACTGTCCGATATATCCCCTCTGGGTTGGTCCCTGCTAGGGTACCGTCTAGGTGGCATGGATTGTCAACAAAAGGCTCACTTGTCCAAATATAATTTCTGGTCCTTTTTGCCAATATTGTCCATATTGAACCTATCCAGATGCTGAGTAAGTTCAATATCATTTTGCTTAATGGTTGATTGCTAATGTTGGGGTGTTGTACAAATAACTCATGTATATCTTTATCGATGGTTATCAATGTTTTTTTATATTCACAGATGAGCAATCTCATCATTTCATATGAACATAATAGAAGATGTTCTATTTGGTCTTAAAGTCACTATCAATAGTTCTCAGATTGGGGAATATCTGGACTCATAGACCCATAGGGCAACATTTCTCCCCAACATATTGCTCCAAAAATGTAATATGCCCGAAAGTGGTGGATTTTCGTTCCATCAAATTTCTAAGCTGGAAAAAGAAGGTTGTTATATCCGTAGATGCACCATTGGTACCCCCAAATTTTGCCTTATATCCGTGCATCTTTTGTACCCAAGTGGAACCCTGATAGTGTTCCATTTTCAAATAAACACAGAGGGAGGCAGGGAACTGCGATGGTGCGTATATCCAGAGATCAAGCCCACAAAGAATACAAATTATAAATGTTAGACAAACATTATTATATCCAAAACATATGTATAAATCTCATATCAGACAGCTCAATAAAGGAAGGGCTTGGTGTCTTCCACCATAATGTATACTACAAAGAAAGTATATGTGCACTTTTATTTGATACATTTTCTTATATTATCTCATCTTACACAATAATACTTTGTATATTTTATCTCTTATTTTGTCAAAACACTTCATTCCAGTACATAATTATTTGTATTTTATCACCTTAGCACATAGGCACCCTCATCACACATTCACTTTCACTATCTCTATTGTAAGTGAATATGCTGGATTTTATATGTAAATGTTTGGTACCCCCCCCCCCTTTTTTGTACTGGTCTATTTATTAATTTGTGCTTTTGATCTCCAGGCATCTATCTGTGCTTCTCCCGAAGAAGAGAGACCCCTCTCGTGAAACGCATTGAGACCTCGCACAGGTGTCCCAGACTGTTGGCAGTCATTTTCATGACATATCCAGGTCTCACAGAAAGGTTTATTACATGAATGTAAAATTCACTAATATGTTGATGCTGAATATATTTTCTTTTTGCTGTATTACACTCACAGTAACTGACACACATAATCATGTACCATCTTGTATTTCAATATTGACACTATGAGTGATAGTTATCTCTGTTTATATATACACTGGACCATAGGTCACTTACATTTATACTGTTTATTTTTGGTATAAGGTAAATTTACTCCCAACAAAATTATGCAATTACCGTATCTCATCATCTTAGTATATATGCACTTTTATTTCATACATTTTCTTATATTATCTCATCTTACACAATAATACTTTGTATATCGTATCTCTTATTTTGTCAACACACTTCATTCCAGTACATAATTATTTGTATTTTATCACCTTAGCACATAGGCACCCTCATCACACATTCACTTTCACTATCTTATCTCATTCGATATTATTTCAGTTAGTCACACCATTTGGATTTATATTCACTGTTTGGTTAGGTTTTTATTTGGTCTATCTTATCGATCGTATAGGTGTGGGTACTTCCCTTGGTGGGTTCGACATCCTTCGCCCAGGTTCCGGCTCCTGTTTGCTTCTCACTGGTTTCCATCTCCCTGCCCTCACACAGCTCCCGGGGGAAGTTTGGTGGCATGGTTGGCATTTTCTGCATTTACTTTTATGGACGTTTTGTTTTGAAGTTTCTCCTTTTTTAAAAAATTTTTTTAGGGTGGTATACCCACACGAATACATCAATCTCTCGACCACCCTATAACTAGTCATCCATACGACGCCAAAAGGCCAGGAATTTTTCTTCAATTGTAAGTGGAATATGCTGAATTTTATATGTAAATGTTTGGTACCCACCCCCTTTTTTTTGTACTGGTCTATTTATTAATTTGTGTTTTTGATCTCCAGGCATCTATCTGTGCTTCTCCCGAAGAAGAGAGACTTCTCTCGCGAAACGCGTCGAGACCTAGCACAGATGTCCCAGAGTGTTGGCAGTCATTTTCATGACCTATCCAGGTCTCACAGAAAGGTTTATTACATGAATGTAAAATTTACTAATATGTTGATGCTTAATATATTTTCTTTTTTCTGTATTACATGTTGTTTTTAAATGTTTGTTAATAAATCATTTATAAATTTTACTTGGAATGTTTTGAGGTGTACTCTTTAAAAGTCCCATGGGCTATTTTGTTTTTTGTTGTGTGCATACTATTGGGGATCTATTGGGGAACCATCTCATACCAGCTCTGTCTTTTTTTGCAGGACTCCACTTTCCCTCACTGATGTACAACAGCCAGTGTCACTCACTCAAACGCCTCTGTGTCTGTGCTCTTGATCTTGCAGGTGAGGGATCCTCTCGTGCTCGGTGATACTCTTCAAGCTCTCACCCTTTGCTGGGATCTGGGAAGCCCCAGTCAGGGACAGGAGGCTGGAACAGTGGGGAAGGCAGAGTGAGGGGGGAGGGGTGATATTGGGGCAGGATTATTGATGACACATCGCAAGTGCATTGTGCAAGGATTTTTGCTGACACAGGTGGCCATGCATTCCCCCCCCCCAATCCTGACACCCTAAGGCAGCTGCCTAAGTTGCCTTATGGTAGCGCCAGACCTGGGTCCGGAATACATATGTAAACAGGGATTGCACCCTGCATGTTAGGTATCACAACAAACTTCAGAGTGTGAACAATAATTCTAGCCATATTTTCTAAATAACTCTAAACCGATAACCTGCAAAGGCTTTTAAAGCTCCACCTAGGAACAATTTCAGGTTTCGTAGTTTGTTGCCATTTCACGGGTATCTGCTTAATCGACGCAACATCATCTTTTATATTTTAACAAAAATTGAATAGTATTTTGTGTTTGCGTAAATTAAAAATGTGTGTTTAATAAATGGCTGCACAAATATTATGTGACATAACAAACAGCCACCATTTTATTCTCCAAGGCCACTGCTTTCAGAAAATGTACAATATTTGAGGGCTCTAAGTAATTTTCTAGCAAAAAAATGCTGATTTAAAAATGTGTGTGAAAATTTTTTCAATTGCCCAGCATGTGGTTAATGACAATTTTTCTTCTTTTGCCCTATTCACACGGAATGGATGTACATGCTCTTTCATTAGGCAAATGAAGAAGTTCATGGCCAGGACCTGCTGATCAGCTGTGTGTAACCACAGCCCAGAGCTCTGTGTTGGTAAACAATACAGAGCTCTGTACCGAGGGAGCGATCTGTCTGTTCTTATCCCTGCAAAGCAGGATGAGAAACTCAGAGATCATTAGTGAAAAGCAGCACACTTTACACACCCAGCTATGCCGCGTACACACGATCGCACATTCCGACAACAAAATCCATGTTTTTTTTCCGACGGAACTTGTCTTGCATACACACGGTCACACAAATCTTGTCAGAAATTCCGAACGTCAAGAACGCAGTGACGTACAACACTTACGACGAGCTGAGAAAAATGAAGTTCAATAGCCAGTGCGGCTCTTCTGCTTGATTCCGAGCATGGAACTTTGTGCGCCGGAATTGTGTACACACGATCGGAATTTCTGACAACGGATTTTGTTGTCGGAAAATTTGAGATCCAGACCTCAAATTTTGTTTGTCGGAAATTCCGACGGAAAATGTCCGATGGAGCCCACACACGGTCGGAATTTCTGACAACAAGCTCCCATCGAACATTTGTTGTCGGTAAATCTGACCGTGTGTACGCAGCATTAGGCACACTTTTAACCCCTTGATCACCCTAGATGTAAACCTCTTCCCAGTTAGTGGCATTAGTACAGTGACAGTGTATAGTATTATCACTGTAATAATGTCACCGGTGATGACTGATAGTATAAATAAATAAAAATAAAATAAAAATTCCAGTATATATACCATAGTTTGTAAGCGCTATAACTTTCATGCAACCAATCAATAAATTGGGATTTTATTTTATCAAAAAATATAAGAGAATACATTTTTGTCCAACATTTATGAAGAAATGTTGTTTATTGTATATGTTTAATAGCAGAAAGAAAAAAATATTGTTTTTTTTTCTTCTGAATTTTCATGAAGAGGGTAAAATTTTCCAGAACTTAAAGTGGGGTTCCACCCAAAAAAACAAAAATACCTGAAAAATTCTAAAAAAAACCCCAAAAAAACATTTGGATATATTTTTTTTTTACCTTTGCCTGGGCTGGTGACATCACTTCCTCCTCGGCACAGGAAGGGCTCGGCTCTGCTCCTTCCCTCCTGTCAATCATCTGGGACCCATTACAGGTCCCAGGTGATTGAGCGGCCAATCACGGCGTGCGGCGCCGCTCGCGCATGCGCAGTGGGTGCCAGGCTGCAGCGCCCACAGTTGAAATGCCGGCGCCGACGAGCGGAGGGGGGGGACGAGCGGGGCTTCGATCCCCCACATCGCTGGACCCAGGGACAGGTGAGTGTCCAATTAAAAGTCAGCAGCTGCAGTATTTGTAGCTGCTGACTTTTAATTTTTTGTTTTTTAAAGGACCCCCTGGGTGGAACTCCTCTTTAATGTCGTACCTATTATACACCTACAGTGGCTCTTTGTATTAGTATTTTGATGTATGAATAACCTTTTTTTTTTGTATTTATGCAAATATGTATGTATTCATTCAGGTGCTGTATGTCAAAGATGTGACTTTTTCCTTTATAGATGATAAAGTTACCTTACCATAAAGCATACATTATCATTATCTCCTAGGTTTACACAAGGTTTAATAGGCTGTGTATGCAAAGGGCAACTCTGTGTGTATACAAAGACACAATTGCTTCCAGACCAAGCGTTACTCCGAGACACACCCAAAATAATTCCTGTGTACATTCATGCTCTCTTAAAGTGGTTGTAAACTCTGTTACACCAACTTTTACCTACAGGTAAGCCTATAACAAGGCTTACCTGTAGGTACCTTGAATATCTCCTAAACTTGCACAGTTTAGGAGATATTCCATATATGCGCTGCTGCCGACGCCATTGGCGCATGCACACTGAAAAGAAACAGGCCACTGGTGCCGTTTCTTCAGGACTCATGCAGTGACCGGCGGAGTTTATTTTTTTTTGTTCAAAGTTTACAACCTCTTTAACACATGCCTATGCCCCAGCAATTTAGACACAGGATCTATTTCTTCTATGACCTTCCACAATTCGTGTGCAATTGGGGTCAATTTATGTAGTATATCTTGTATGCAGTACAGCCTGTCGTTTGCAGTATATAGGCTGTACCATACGGTGTCGGCTCGGTTTACTCCTATGCGTTTTTTAATGCTTTTTGCAGAAACATACTACAGTCCATTTAACATGGTTTCCTACGGGACATGTTCACATCTATGCTTTTATACAGCCACTGTATTTTTGCTTCAATAGACTTCAATGAAGAAGCTGCAGAAAAGCATGTAGTGTGTTTTTGCCATGATTTCCTTTTTTTAATCCACCCAAAAAAAAAAAAAAAAAAAAAAAAGCATAAATAATGCAAAACACATCAAAAAATGTGCAAAAAAATGCATCAATAAAATGTGTGTGCAAAAACGCAAAATGCACTGCAAAAAGCACTGCAGAAATGGATCAAACGCAAACTGCATAGGTGAGAACCAAGCCTTGTGGGGCGTATACACGGTCGGACTTTTCGGCTACAAAAGTCTGACGGACGCCGACGGACCAAATCCGGCGGACAATCCGATCGTGTGTGGGCTTCCCCGGACTTTCAGCGGACTTTTCCAGTCGCAAATCTGACGGACTTTAGATTTGGAACTTGCTTTAAATCTTTACGTCGTAACTCCGCCCGACCTAGAAATCCGCTCGTCTGTATGCTAGTCCGACGGACAAAAACCCACGCTAGGGCAGCTATTGGCTACTGGCTATCAACTTCCTTAATTTAGTCCGGTGTACGTCATCATGTACGAATCCGTCGGACTTTGGTGTGATCGTGTGTAGGCAAGTCCGTTCGTTAGAAAGTCCGCTTAAAGTCCGCCAAAAGTCCGTCGAAAGTCTGTCGGACAGGCTGTCGGGCTTTTGTAGCCAAAAAGTCAGACCGTGTGTATGCCCCATTAGAACCTGCATAGGAGAACACTTCTGCAACTCTCAATTTACAAGCGAAACAAAAATCTAGCTTCTCAGAACATTTTAGGGAGGTAAATGGAGGGGATACTACTCAGACATCGCAGACTATTACAAGGAGAAGCAAGGTGGATACACCGTTTGCAGATCAGGTCATCCATGGGGTTAAACCTCAGGTGGGACCTGGATTTGCATTTGGGTAAATAATTTAGTGTATCTTTATTCTCCTCCATTTCTATACACTGTATGTGAATAATATGCTCCCTTAGTTTTAATGGTTTTAATTATTGCTCAAAATGCTTTAGCCAATCAAAACTAATATTGGACTGATCATATGGCTGTTATGTACATGTCAATAAAATTAAATTTGATGAATTAGGCAAGTATAAAAAATATTAAAACAGTTACAGTATCTCACAAAAGTGAGTACACCCCTCATATTTAAAAAAAAAAATGTATCTTTTCATGTGACAACACTGAAGAAATGACACTTTGCTACAATGTAAAGTAGTGAGTGTACAGCTTGTATCAGAGCCCATTCACACAGGGACGACTTGTCAGGCGACCTAGTCGCCTGACAAGTCGCCTCCCGTTCTGTACAATGGAACCGTTCTAATCGGAGCGACGCAAGTCGCTCCGACTTAGAAAAAGGTTCCCGTACGACTTTGGGGGCGACTTGCATAGACTTCTATACAGAAGTCGTTTTGCAAGTCACCGTGGAAGTCGTTTGCAGGTCGCCTCGCTGAGGCGACCTGCAAGTCGTGTTGCCCCTGTGTGAATGGGCTCTAACAGTGTAAATTTGCTGTCCCCTCAAAATAACTCAACACACAGCCATTAATGTCTAAACCGCTGGCAACAAAAGTGAGTGCACCCCTAGGTGAAAATGTCCAAATTGGGCCCAAAGTGTCAATATTTTATGTGGCTACCATTATTTTCCAGCACTGCCTTAACCCTCTTGGGCATGGAGTTCACCAGAGCTTCACAGGTTGCCACTGGAGTCCTCTTCCACTCCTCCATGAGGACATCACAGAGCTGGTGGATGTTAGAGACCTTGCGCTCCTCCACCTTCCGTTTGAGAATGCCCCACAGATACTCAATAGGGTTTAGGTCTGGAGACATGCTTGGCCAGTCCATCACCCTTACCCTCAGCTTCATTAGCAAGGCAGTGGTCGTCTTGGAGGTGTGTTTGGGGTCATTATCATGTTGGAATACTGCCCTGTGGCCCAGTCTCTGAAGGGAGGGGCTCATGCTCTGCTTCAGTATGTCACAGTACATGTTGGCATTCATGGTTCCCTCAATGAACTGTAGCTCCCCAGTGCCGGCAGCACTCATGCAGCCCCAGACCATGACACTCCCACCACCATGCTTGACTGTAGGCAAGACAAATTTGTCTTTGTGCTCCTCACCTGGTTGCCGCCACACACGCTTGACACCATCTGAGCCAAATAAGTTTATCTTGGTCTCATCAGACCACAGGACATGGTTCCAGTAATCTATGTCCTTAGTCTGCTTGTCTTCAGCAAACTGTTTGCGGGCTTTCTTGTGCATCATCTTTAGAAGAGGCTTCCTTCTGGGACGACAGCCATGCATATGCAGTGTGCGGCGTATGGTCTGAGCACTGACAGGCTGATCCCCCCCCCCCCCCTCCCTTTCAACCTCTGCAGCAATGCTGGCAGCACCCATACGTCTATTTCTCAAAGGCAACCTCTGGATATGATGCTGAGCATGTGCACTAAATTTTTTTGGTCGACCATGGCGAGGCCTGTTCTGAGTGGTACCTGTCTTGTTAAACCGCTGTATGGTCTTGGCCACCGTGCTGCAGCTCCGTTTCAGGGACTTGGCAATCTTCTTATAGCCTACCCTAGGGCATCTTTATGTAGAGCAACAATTCTTTTTTTCAGATCCTCGGTGAACAGTATGAGAGAGTGAGAGAGATAACACCAAATTTAACACACCAGCAAAAACAAATCAATGGAATATGGTAGCAGATGTAATTGGATCAGCATCAGGGAAGAGGGGAGATGTTGGAAAAAACTATATACTTTGCTTACTTCCAGACTGGTTGACTCAGTTCTTGGATACTATCACCTGAGTCTTATACAGCTTATGACCAATCCCGGGTTGGCCAACAAGCAACAGTTTAGGTATATGGGACAACTCGATGCATCCACATGTGCCATTTAGCACCTGTTTGAGGTAATAACAATACATTATCTTGTGACATCACCACTCTCCCACGGTCTCCCCTCCTCTCCCCTTTTCTCCCCCCCCCCTTTCCCTCCCCCCCCTCCCCTATCCTTTCCTCCCCCCTCCACTCACTGGCATTTGCTTGCACCTTACATGCTCTTCTTTTCACATTCTACCACACCTAGATTGTATGCTTTATTCCACTCCCTCACCCCCTCTCTCTTACTCCCCTTACTTTGTCACTACTATTTCTTTTCCTAGCACAGATATAATATTTATTGCATTTACCATATTTGTTTCTCTATATGGTAATCCTTTTAAACATACACCCAAAAAATATGGTTCAGAACTCCTCTGTTGGTTTGGGCCATATATATTATACCTATAATGCCCTTGATCTCTTAGAGGCTCTTTTAGCCCACAGATCAAACCTAATTACCTTCATATGGGGTTTTTTAGTTATTACTTTTCCCTTGCAAATCTTTATCACAGGTAATTTGGTGCTCTCCGGGTGGTGGTCCTCTCTGGCGGGCGGTGCTCAAAAGTGTGACCTCTCGCAAGCCACGTTATTTCTCACTATCCTGGTCTGGGCTGTGGCGGCGGTAAAGGAGGTTGGAACCCCCCTCTGGAGAAGAGGACAAAGCAATACAATTTTTAAAGGGATCTACATGTAGGAACTTGTGTTTCTCGTTGGACATACTTTTACTTGGTAACTATACCGTATTGATGTACCGCACAATCAATGTAGCTTATATTATATTTATATGAATGGAACATGTATATGTATATCAACTCTACTTTCATGTTCTCCCCAGCAGACTGATCCTCTGAAGAAGACCCTAATTATAGGGGTTGAAACGCGTCAGGTTTAATGTTCATGATACAAAGTATTGCTATGAACAAATGTCTGCTTTTGTATGTTCAGCCAAATTATTCTTTTAAATAATTCCCACTGGAGCTCATTGTTTTTAACTCTGATGATATATATTATTATTCAATAAAAGTGTTATATTTTTTCATACAACATTGACTACATTTGTTTTTGTGCTGCCTAAAAACCCCAATGTGGGGAAACATACTATTGATGTTAGGCTAACTGGTCTGTAATTCCCAGGGATGTATTTTGGCTCTTTTTTAAATACATTGGCTTTTCTCCAATCAGTTGATACTATTCCAGTCAGTAGACTGTTAAAAAATTAGGAACAATGGTCTGGCAATTACTTTACTGAGTTCCTTAAGGACCCTCAGGTGCAAGCCATCTGGTCCCGGTGATTTATTAATGTTACGTTTTTCAAGTCTATTTCAAATTCTGTTCTCTGTTAGCCATGGGGGTGCTTCCTGTGACGTGTCATGAGGATAAACATTGCAGTTTTGGTTACTGAAGCCCCCCGATTCGCTCATGAAGACTGAGGAGAAGAATAAATTCAATACCTTTGCCATCTCTCCATCCTTAGTACACAGATTCCCTTCATCATTCTTTATGGGACCAATATGATCTAAAGTCCCTTTCTTACTATTTATGTACTTAATAACTGTAATTTCTTGGCATTTTTCTTACTCTCTTCCGCTATGTGCCTTTTATCCCAACTTGTATCTTCTAGCAAGGCTCGTAGTTTAGGGAAGTTGGCTCTTTTGAAATTCAGTGTCTTTGTACTCCCCTTATGTTTCCTATTAGTGTGATTTATACTGAAACTAATTGACCTGTGATCGCGGTTTCCTAAATTGCCCTGTATTTCTACATCCGTGATCAAGTCTGTATTGTTGGTAATCAGTAGGTCTAGTAACGCTTTGTTTCTAGCAGGAAGTATATGAGAAGATCTGGACAGCCGCACACCGGGAGAAAATGCAAGTGTCTTTATTGTAAAATCTGGATCATAAAGCATACAGGACACTGTAGCGAAAAAATACAGAAAAAACAGCTAACGCGTTTCGCACTTATGCCAAGTGCTTACTCATAGCTGGCAATCATAGGAATAAAACCACATATATACTCTGTGTTTTAAGCCATGTGACCTTGTGATGATACAAAAAAACAGAGACAGCTGGGATCCAGCTGCGAGGAATGTGTACACCTGTTGATGAGTAACGAGTTCTAAAGTGGGAACTACTATGATGATATGGTATATATAAGCAACGGAAAATAAAAAATATATATGTATGTAATTAAGAATAAAAAATAATTAAAGATGAAACAGCACATATATGGAATACAATAAACTAAAGTGAAAAAAACATATGTGCGTGATTAAATGCAAGTGTATTTTCATTTTTATTCATTTGTTCATCATTGACACATTCTTTATGACATGACCTTGTCCTTTGTGACATCATGTTATATCACATATTCACAGATTCTTTTATACATTTTTTACATCATATTGACTTCACTTATTATCAAACAAACACACAAAATTATGGCCCCTGTTTATACGGGGATTTAATTTTCATGCTCACATTCATTTATACAGTATATTCATATATATTTTTTCTTTTTTCTCTATATGCTATATTTATATATTTTTTTCACTCATATTTACTTCATCTCGTGCACTTGCATTTAATCACGCACATATGGTTTTTTCACTTTAGCCAGCACCTTGGGCTCTTTCTTCTTGGAGGCAATCATTTCGTTTATACCTGGTCTGAATTTTTACCTGTGTGATGAAGTCTCTCTAATGCTTTGTTTCTAGTTGGTGCGTTTACCATCTGACCCATAAAGCTGTCCTGCAAGACATTTTGGAACTGGCGAGCCTTAAATGAATGCACAGTTCCTTCTACCTTGTCTGTGTCTGAATAATTAAAATCCCCATTACTATGACACTTCCCATCCTTGTCGCTAATCCAAATTGTGATAGGAGGTCCGCCTCCTCCCCCTTAGGGGGCCTATAGCATACTCCCAGTATTACTTTCCCCTTACTTTCATCCCTTTGCAGCTCTACCCATAAGGATTCCACCTCCTCGGTTGCTCCCTTTGCGATGTCATCTCTCACATTCACTTGTACATCATTTTAATATACAGGCATACCACTTAGTTTAGACCGGTTGCATACTATCTCCTTATTGGGTGTTCTGAGGTTGCAAATAGTACTTGTTATTATATTTACCTCGGTTTTAGGTGCTTTAGTCAACCTACCATTAATGCCCCAATACTATCCTCTGGAATATGTTCCACGCTGACTATCTCTACCTCTGGGTCCTCCCCCCGCCCCCATCGTAGTTTAAACGCCATCTTCACTTCCAGAAGATCTGCACCCTCCTCATTTAGGTGCAGTCTGTCCCTTCTACAGAGCTGGTGACTGACTGAGAAGTCGGCCCAGTTCTCCAAGAATCCAAACCCCTCTTTACTACACCAGCTCCTCAGCCACTTGTTTACTTCCCTAATCTCCCTCTGCCTCTCTGGTGTGACTTGAGGTACCGGTAGTATTTCTGAGAATACTACCTTGGAGGTCCTTTTCCTCAATTAAGCTCCTAAGTCCCTAAAATCGCTTTTAGGACACTCCATCTTCCTCTGACTTTGTCATTGGTGCCAACGTGCACCATGACAGCCGGGTCTTCCCCAGCCCCTCCCAGTAATCTGTCTACCAGATCCATGATATCCCAAACCTGAGCGCCGGTAGACAACATACAGTTCGGCGCTTCAGGTCCTTGTTACAGATTGCCTCTCTGTACTTCTAAGAATTGAGTCCCCTACCACCAGAATCTGTCTTTCCCTTTCCTTGGCTTACTCCCTACCTTACTGGAAGAGGTATTCCCCTGGCTGCCAGGGGAGTCACTCGGTTCCAGCAGTGCTGGTCCCCGACTGGTTTCACCAATGTCACTTAATGGGGCGTACTTATTAAGATGTTCCAGCCCAGGACCGGCCTCCCTGGCACTTTCCCCTTACTGACTGTCACCCATCTACTCTGTTCTGGTGCCTGCCCCTCTTTCCCTCCACCCACCTCTGTCCATCCCAACTCTCCTTTAGTATGGAGGGTCTTCTCAGTGCTGACAGTTGCTTCCCTAGATTCAGAACCTGGGCTTCCAGGGAAACAATGTGCTTACATTTTGCACAACAGTATTCGCCCTCGATCGGATGATAAAAGGAGTGCATACATGCTGCAAGATGTACACCAAGTCAAATCTCCACACCCGCCGGGCATCGTACCTACTAATTTGATGGGGATTGAGGATTATACCCTGTCCAAATTAACTAACAACTAGCTTCATGACACTAATACTCAATACACAAGTATTCAACAATACAATACACAGGCATAGCTCCCAACTGACCCTGATTTTGAGGGACTGTCCCTTATTTCGAACAATGTCCCTCTGTCCCTTATTTCGAACAATGTCCCTCTGTCCCTCATTCCTCCTTATTTGTCCCTCATTTTGGTCTGATCTATATAGATGTATATAAAATACACTTTTTATCTATCAAAAAGTGTTTTCCAGCGCTAAACCTTTCATCTTATTTCTAAATTGCTAATTTGTAAATTCCAAAAGCCAATATAAAGGAATAGTAGTGGTAAAGAAAGCACTTGCGGGTTTAACAAATCTTGTTTTTTGTACAATTCTCCTTTAACCACTTGATGACCGCCTCACGCCGATGTACGTCGGCAAGGTGGCACGGAGAGGCAAAATCACGTACATGTACGTGATTTGCCTTCCGCGGGTGGGGGATCGGACCCCCCCCCCCGGTGCCCGAGGCGGTCGTCTTTTGTCCAGCGGCGATCGGAGGTGAGGGGGAGACCATCCGTTCGTGGCCCCCCCCTCGCGATCGCCGCCGGCCAATCGAATCATTCCTTTGCTGCTGTATGCTAAACAGCAGCAAAGGAAATTATGTCATCTCTCCTCGGCTCTGTAATTTCCGTTCCGGCCCGAGGAGAGAAGACATGCAAGTGAGTGCACAACACTACACACACACAGTAGAACATGCCAGGCACACTAATCACCCCGATCCCCCCCCCGATCGCCCCCCCCCCCCCCTGTCACAAACTGACACCAAGCAGTTTTTTTTTGTTTCTGATTACTGCATTGGTGTCAGTTTGTGACAGTTACAGTGTTGGGACAGTTACTGTTACCCCCCTTTAGGTCTAGGGTACCCCCCTAACCCCCCCTAATAAAGTTTTAACCCCTTGATCACCCCCCGTCACCAGTGTCGCTAAGCGATCATTTTTCTGATCGCTGTATTAGTGTCGCTGGTGACGCTAGTTAGGGAGGTAAATATTTAGGTTCGCCGTCAGCGTTTTATAGCGTCAGGGACCCCCATATACTACCTAATAAATGTTTTAACTCCTTGATGGCCCCCTAGTTAACCCTTTCACCACTGATCACGTATAAGTGTTACAGGTGACGCTGGTTAGTTCGTTTATTTTTTATAGTGTCAGGGCACCCGCCGTTTATTACCGAATAAAGGTTTAGCCCCCTGATCGCCCGGCGGTGATATGCGTCGCCCCAGGCAGCGTCAGATTAGCGCCAGTACCGCTAACACCCACGCACGCAGCATATACCTCCCTTAGTGGTATAGTATCTGTACGGATCAATATCTGATCCGATCAGATCTATACTAGCGTCCCCAGCAGTTTAGGGTTCCCAAAAACGCAGTGTTAGCGGGATCAGCCCAGATACCTGCTAGCACCTGCGTTTTGCCCCTCCGCCCAGCCCACCCAAGTGCAGTATCGATCGATCACTGTCACTTACAAAACACTAAACGCATAACTGCAGCGTTCGCAGAGTCAGGCCTGATCCCTGCGATCGCTAACAGTTTTTTTGGTAGTATTTTGGTGAACTGGCAAGCACCAGCCCCAGGCAGCGTCAGGTTAGCGCCAGTACCGCTAACACCCACGCACGCAGCATACACCTCCCTTAGTGGTATAGTATCTGTACGGATCAATATCTGATCCGATCAGATCTATACTAGCGTCCCCAGCAGTTTAGGGTTCCCAAAAACGCAGTGTTAGCGGGATCAGCCCAGATACCTGCTAGCACCTGCGTTTTGCCCCTCCGCCCGGCCCAGCCCAGCCCACCCAAGTGCAGTATCGATCGATCACTGTCACTTACAAAACACTAAACGCATAACTGCAGCGTTCGCAGAGTCAGGCCTGATCCCTGCGATCGCTAACAGTTTTTTGGTAGCGCTTTGGTGAACTGGCAAGCGCCAGCGGCCTAGTACACCCCGGTCGTAGTCAAACCAGCACTGCAGTAACACTTGGTGACGTGGCGAGTCCCATAAGTGCAGTTCAAGCTGGTGAGGTGGCAAGCACAAGTAGTGTCCCGCTGCCACCAAAAAGACAAACACAGGCCCGTCGTGCCCATAGTGCCCTTCCTGCTGCATTCGCCAATCCTAATTGGGAACCCACCGCTTCTGCAGCGCCCGTACTTCCCCCATTCACATCCCCAACCAAATGCAGTCGGCTGCATGAGAGGCATTTTCTTTATGTCCTCCCGAGTACCCCTACCCAACGAACCCCCCCAAAAAAGATGTTGTGTCTGCAGCAAGCGCGGATATAGGCGTGACACCCGCTATTATTGTCCCTCCTGTCCTGACAATCCTGGTCTTTGCATTGGTGAATGTTTTGAACGCTACCATGCACTAGTTGAGTATCAGCGTAGGGTACAGCATTCCACAGACTAGGACACACTTTCACAGGGTCTCCCAAGATGCCATCGCATTTTGAGAGACCCGAACCTGGAACCGGTTACAGTTATAAAAGTTAGTTACAAAAAAAGTGTAAAAAAAAAAAAAATATATATATATATATATATATATATATATATATATAAAATAAAAAAAAATTGTTGTCGTTTTATTGTTCTCTCTCTCTCTATTCTCTCTATTGTTCTGTTCTTTTTTACTGTATTCTATTCTGCAATGTTTTATTGTTATTATGTTTTATCATGTTTGCTTTTCAGGTATGCAATTTTTTATACTTTACCGTTTACTGTGCTTTATTGTTAACCATTTTTTTGTCTTCAGGTACGCCATTCACAACTTTGAGTGGTTATACCAGAATGATGCCTGCAGGTTTAGGTATCATCTTGGTATCATTCTTTTCAGCCAGCGGTCGGCTTTCATGTAAAAGCAATCCTAGTGGCTAATTAGCCTCTAGACTGCTTTTACAAGCCGTGGGAGGGAATGCCCCCCCCCCGTCTTCCGTGTTTTTCTCTGGCTCTCCTGTCTCAACAGGGAACCTGAAAATGCAGCCGGTGATTCAGCCAGCTGACCATAGAGCTGATCAGAGACCAGAGTGGCTCCAAACATCTCTATGGCCTAAGAAACCGGAAGCTACGAGCATTTTATGACTTCGCCGGATGTAAACAGCGCCATTGGGAAATTGGGGAAGCATTTTATCACACCGATCTTGGTGTGGTCAGATGCTTTGAGGGCAGAGGAGAGATCTAGGGTCTAATAGACCCCAATGTTTTCAAAAAAGAGTAAATGTCACTACCTATTGCTATCATAGGGGATATTTACATTCCCCGAGATAACAATAAAAATGATTAAAAAAAAATAAAAAAATGAAAGGAACAGTTTAAAAATAAGATAAAAAAGCAAAAAAATAATAAAGAAAAAAAAAAAAAAAGCACCCCTGTCGCCCCCTTCTCTCGCGCTAAGGCGAACGCAAGCGGCGGTCTGTCGTCAAACCTAAACAGCAATTGCACCATGCATGTGTGGTATCACCGCGAAGGTTAGATCGAGGGCAGTAATTTTTGCAGTAGACCTCCTCTGTAAATCTAAAGTGGTAACCTGTAAAGGCTTTTAAAATGTATTTATTTTGTTGCCACTGCACGTTTGTGCGCAATTGTAAAGCATGTCATGTTTGGTATCCATGTACTCGGCCTAAGATCATCTTTTTTATTTCATGAAACATTTGGGCAATATAGTGTGTTTTAGTGCATTAAAATTTAAAAAAGTGTGTTTTTTCCCCAAAAAATGCGTTTGAAAATCGCTGCGCAAATACTGTGTGAAAAAAAAAATGAAACACCCACCATTTTAATCTGTAGGGCATTTGCTTTAAAAAAATATATAATGTTTGGGGGTTCAAAGCAATTTTCTTGCAAAAAAAAAAAAACTTTTTCATGTAAACAATAAGTGTCAGAAAGGGCTTTGTCTTCAAGTGGTTAGAAGAGTGGGTGATGTGTGACATAAGCTTCTAAATGTTGTGCATAAAATGCCAGGACAGTTCAAAACCCCCCCAAATGACCCCATTTTGGAAAGTAGACACCCCAAGCTATTTGCTGAGAGGCATGTCGAGTCCATGGAATATTTTATATTGCGACACAAGTTGCGGGAAAGAGACAAATTTTTATTTATTTTTTCACAAAATTGTCACTAAATGATATATTGCTCAAACATGCCATGGGAATATGTGAAATTACACCCCAAAATACATTCTGCTGCTTCTCCTGAGTATGGGGATACCACATGTGTGAGACTTTTTGGGAGCCTAGCCGCGCACTGGACCCCGAAAACCAAGCACCGCCTTCAGGCTTTCTAAGGGCGTGAATTTTTGATTTCACTCTTCACTGCCTATCACAGTTTCGGAGGCCATGGAATGCCCAGGTGGCACAAAACCCCCCCAAAAGACCCCATTTTGGAAAGTAGACACCCAAAGCTATTTGCTGAGAGGTATAGTGAGTATTTTGCAGACCTCACTTTTTGTCACAAAGTTTTGAAAATTGAAAAAAGAAATAAAAAAAAGTTTTTTCTTGTCTTTCTTCATTTTCAAAAACAAATGAGAGCTGCAAAATACTCACCATACTTCTCAGCAAATAGCTTGGGGTGTCTACTTTCCAAAATGGGGTCATTTGGGGTGGTTTTGTGCCACCTGGGCATTCCATGGCCTCCGAAACTGTGATAGGCAGTGAAGAGTGAAATCAAAAATTTTCACCCTTAGAAATCCTGAAGGCGGTGATTGGTTTTCGGGGTCCCGTGCACGGCTAGGCTCCCAAAAAGTCCCACACATGTGGTATCCCCGTACTCAGGAGAAGTAGCTAAATGTATTTTGGGGAGCAATTCCACATATGCCCATGGCCTGTGTGAGCAATATATCATTTAGTGACAACTTTGTGCAAAAAAAAAAAAAAAAAAATGTGTCACTTTCCCGCAACTTATGTCAAAATATAAAATATTCCATGGACTCAATATGCCTCTCAGCAAATAGCTTGGGGTGTCTACTTTCCAAAATGGGGTCATTTGGGGGGGTTTTGTGCCACCTGGGCATTCCATGGCCTCCGAAACTGTGATAGGCAGTGAAGAGTGAAATCATAAATTTACACCCTTAGAAATCCTGAAGGCGGTGATTGGTTTTCGGGGCCCCGTACGCGGCTAGGCTCCCAAAAAGTCCCACACATGTGGTATCCCCATACTCAGGAGAAGCAGCAGAATGTATTTTGGGGTGCAATCCCACATAGGCCCATGGCCTGTGTGAGCAATATATCATTTAGTGACAATTTTTTGTAAATATTTTTTTTTTTTTTGTCATTATTCAATCACTTGGGACAAAAAAAATAAATATTCAATGGGTTCAACATGCCTCTCAGCAATTTCCTTGGGGTGTCTACTTTCCAAAATTGGGTCATTTGGGTGGGTTTTGTACTGCCCTGCCATTTTAGCACCTCAAGAAATGACATAGGCAGTCATAAACTAAAAGCTGTGTAAATTACAGAAAATACCCTAGTTTGTAGACGCTATAACTTTTGACATTTTTTTTACCAAAGACATGTGGCCGAATACATTTTGGCCTAAATGTATGACTAAAATTGAGTTTATTGGATTTTTTTTATAACAAAAAGTAGAAAATATCATTTTTTTTCAAAATTTTCGGTCTTTTTCCGTTTATAGCGCAAAAAAAAAAAAACCACAGAGGTGATCAAATACCATCAAAAGAAAGCTCTATTTGTGGGAAGAAAAGGACGCAAATTTCGTTTGGGTACAGCATCGCATGACCGCGCAATTAGCAGTTAAAGCGACGCAGTGCCAAATTGGAAAAAGACCTCTGGTCCTTAGGCAGCATAATGGTCCGGGGCTCAAGTGGTTAAAGGGGCATGACAAGGGGTGTGTCCTATGCCTGCATACTTTTGGTGATAGGTGTCCCTCATTCCATATCAAAAAGTTGGGAGGTATGCACAGGTACTCAGCAATACACAGGTACTCACAGCCAACGTGCAGACCTGCAGAATGTTTGCAAAGAAAGTTGATCTGGAGTCATGCAATGCGGACTTACTGCAATTGTGCAACAAAGTTGTAAAGCTTGGCAGGTCTAGCAATAGTTTAGCAATTGATTTTCAAACTTGCAGCACAATTATTTACTATCTGGGAGTGAGGACTTAGCAGTTCTGCTCCTCTATTGTCCAGTTGGTAGGCAATGTACCTGACCAATGTTCTTTACCAAGCTTTGCTGCCATTGGGAGGTCAAGGATCTGTCTGGCAGGAATGACAAAATGGCAAAACTAAAAATTGGATTCTTGTATACAATAAAGTGAACTTTTACATTTAAAATGTGTGTTTGATTTCCTTTTGTTGCTCTGAATACAAAGTGAATTTCTCACACCCAAGGTTCCACCCTTACTATGGTTACTTTTACATTGGCAGCATGCATATCCATCTAAGACACCTATCAACACATGAGTCACCTCAAATGTTATTAATGCCGCGGTCTTGTCACCAACCTATATAGGATGACAAAACTAGATTTATAGAACTTAAAGTCTTTTGACAGTTAGAACATTTCCTATATTTGTATTTCAAGCTTCCCTTAAATCCTGCTTAGTAACATATTGTTAGTAATATATTTATTGGAAACATACTAATGATGGCCATGGTGATATACCTGTCCATGTGCAGTAGAAACTACAGTCAGGTCCATAAATATTGGGACATCGACACAATTTTAATCTTTTTGGCTCTATACACCACCACAATGGATTTGAAATTAAACAAACAAGATGTGCTCTAACTGCAGACTTTCAGCTTTAATTTGAGGGTATTTACATTCAAATCAGGTGAACGGTGTAGCAATTACAACAGTTTGTATATGTGCCTCCCACTTTTTAAGGGATCAAAAGTAATGGGACAATCGGCTGCTCAGCTGTTCCATGGCCAGGTGTGTATTACCTCATTATCCCATTTACAAGGAGCAGATAAAAGGTCCAGAGTTCATTTCAAGTGTGCTATTTGCATTTGGAAACTGTTGCTGTTAATATGAGATCCAAAGAGCTGTCACTATCAGTGAAGCAAGCCATCATTAGGCTGAAAAAACAAAACAAACCCATCAGAGAGATAGCAAAAAAATTAGGTGTGGCCAAATTAACTGTTTGGAACATCCTTAAAAAGAAAGAACGCACCGGTGAGCTCAGCAACACCAAAAGACCTGGAAGACCACGGAAAACAACTGTGGTGGATGACCGAAGAATTCTTTCTCTGGTTAAGAAAACACCCTTCACAGCAGTTGGCCAGATAAAGAACACTCTCCAGGAGGTAGGTGTATGTGTGTCAAAGTCAACAATCAAGAGAAGACTTCACCAGAGTGAATACAGAGGGTTCACCACACGATGTAAACCATTGGTGAGCCTCAAAAACAGGAAGGCCAAATTAGAGTTTGCCAAACAACATCTAAAAAAGCCTTCACAGTTCTGGAACAACATCCTATGGACAGATGAGACCAAGATCAACTTGTACCAGAGTGATGGGAAGAGAAGAGTATGGAGAAGGAAAGGAACTGCTCATGATCCAAAGCATACCACCTCATCAGTGAAGCATGGTGGTGGTAGTGTCATGGCGTGGGCATGTATGGCTGCCAATGGAACTGGTTCTCTTGTATTTATTGATGATGCGACTGCTGACAAAAGCAGCAGGATAAATTCTGAAGTGTTTCGGGCAATATTATCTGCTCATATTCAGCAAAATGCTTCAGAACTCATTGGACGGCGCTTCACAGTACAGATGGACAATGACCCGAAGCATACTGCGAAAGCAACCAAAACGTTTTTTAAGGGAAAGAAGTGGAATGTTATGCAATGGCCAAGTCAATCACCTGACCTGAATCCGATTGAGCATGCATTTCACTTGCTGAAGACAAAACTGAAGGGAAAATGCCCCAAGAACAAGCAGGAACTGAAGACAGTTGCAGTAGAGGCCTGGCAGAGCATCACCAGGGATGAAACCCAGCGTCTGGTGATGTCTATGCGTTCCAGACTTCAGGCTGTAATTGACTGCAAAGGATTTGCAACCAAGTATTAAAAAGTGAAAGTTTGATGTATGATTGTTAATCTGTCCCATTACTTTTGGTCCCTTAAAAAGTGAGAGGCACATATACAAACTGTTGTAATTCCTACACCGTTCACCTGATTTGGATGTAAATACCCTCAAATTAAAGCTGAAAGTCTGCAGTTAAAGCACATTTTGTTCTTTTCATTTCAAATCCATTGTGGTGGTGTATAGAGCCAAAAAGATTATAATTGTGTCGATGTCCCAATATTTATGGACCTGACTGTATCTCCACGTGTCATTCATGTGCATTCCCAATCACAATACTAAGGGACAACAGCAAGTTGCCATCCCTCACACTGCTCTAAGTGTGAGGGAGCAGAGCTATGTGTTGTCTAGAATTGCATGTACATTTGTTCTATTTGAATGGGGGCAAAATCAAATGTTATTGGGCTGGTTTCTCTCTAGGTCGAATGTTATTCATTCATAAAGAAGAGTTAATCAAGAAGAAAATGCACTATGGCCACTAGATGGAGTGGGTGATCATAGTGCAGTATATATATATATATATATATATATATATATATATATATATATATATATATATATTAATGGTCATGGTATCACTGCGTTTGATTGGCCAGCAAACTCGCCTGACCTAAACTCCATAGAGAATCTGTGGGGTCTTGTCAAGAGGAAGATGAAAGGCACCAGACCCAACAATGCAGATGAGCTGAAGGCCACTATCAAAGCTACCTGGTTGAAGTATATCCATCTGTGTGTAATGAATCTATATAATATAGGAGTTTCACTTTTTGAAATGAATTAGTGAAATAAATTAACTTTTTGATACTTTAATTTTTTGAGATGCATCTGTACTTATCTGCTCTGTGTAATAGTCCTCTTCCTTCCAGTGTCCCTATAGGAAGCTGCTCGCTATCAGGGCTCGATCCCGAGCCGGACTGTGTGCATCTATTGACACACACAGTGTGACTTGGCCCTGCCCTTACTTCCTCCTTACAGGGTTTGATTGACAGCAGCATGACCCAATGGCTCCCACTGTTCTTACTGAGTCCTGTTCGGAGGGAGAGAGAGCATAGCTGGATCAGGCTCAGGCAAGTATTTAAGGGGGGGGGGGGGGGGGCGAGCTGAAGAAGAGACCCAGAAGGATTTTTAACATTAATGCAGAGAATGCAATAAGGTAAAAAAAAAACTTTTACCTTTACAACTACTTTAAGTTAGGCAGACCATGACAAAATTCTAATTTATGTGGAAAAATGGTATAGCATATATATTTCAGATTTTTTTTTGGGGGGGGGGGGCTATTTATAAAGCAGTGAATGTAATTTTCACAAAACATTCACTGGTGGTAACTTATTACCGTTATTTAAAACACACACCTGGAAGAGTCACCCGCAGTGAATGTTTGTTCAATAATAGATTTATATATACACTCACCAGCCACTTTATTAGGTACACCTGTTCAATTGCTTGGTAACACAAATTGCTAATCAACCAATCACATGGCAGCAACTCAACGCATTTAGGCCTCTAGATGTGGTAAAGACGACTTTCTGAAGTTCAAACCGAGCTTGAAAGAAAAGAGATTTAAATGACTTACATGACATGGTTGTTGGTGCCAGATGGGTTGGTCTGAGTATTTCACAAACTGTTGATCTACTGGGATTTTCACACACAACCATCTCTCGGGTTTACAGAGAATGGTCAAAAAAAAAGAGAAAATATCCAGTGAGCAGCAGTTGTGTGGATGAAAATGCCTTGCTGATGTCAGAGGAGAATGGGCAAACTGGTTTGAGATGATAGAAAAGCAACAGCAACTCAAATATCCACTCATTACAACCAAGTAGAGCTGCACGATTCTGGCCAAAATGAGAATCACGATTTTTTTGCTTAGAATAAAAAGATCACGATTCTCTCACGATTCTCGCGACGTAAAATCTTTCACATTATACAAAAAAAAAAAAAAATGGGCTAACTTTACTGGTCAGATTTTTTTTTTTTTTTTAATTCATTAAAATAATTTTTTAAAAAAATTGTTGAAAGACCGCTGCGCAAATACAGTGTGACATAAAAAATTGCAACAACCACCATTTTATTCTCTAGGGCGTCTACTAAAAAAATATATATAATATTTGGGGGTTCTAAGTAATTTTCTAGCAAACAAAATGATTTTAACTTGAAACAAATGTAGAAAAAGGTTTAGTGTTTAAGTGGTTAATCTTTTTTCACTTACACACAAAGTCTAGTCCTTTGACAAATTGTTACAATGTTTATACTTAAGTTCAACTGATAAAGAATGTTTTGATTCTTGGCAGACTGCACAGTTTTTCTCTTCCTTTCTTTTGACGGCTGTGGCTTCAGAAGAGCAGAGAGAATTCTTTGCATAGAAAGTATCGGGAAACACTTTAGTCAAGATCGCGATAATGATTCTTGACGATTAATTGTGCAGCTCTACAAACAAGGTATGCAGAATACCATCTCTAAACACACAACACATCGAACCTTGAAGCTGATGGGCTACAGCAGCAGAAGACCACACCAGGTGTCACTCCTGTCAGCTAAGAACAGGAAACTGAGGTTACAATTCGCACAGGATCACCAAAATTGAACAGAAGATTGGAAAAGCATTGTCTGGTCTGATGAGTCTCAGCTGCAAGATTGAGATGATAGGATTAGAATTTGGCGTAAACAACATGAAAGCATGGATCCATCCTGCCTTGTATCAACCGTTCAGGCTGGTGGTGTAATGGTGTGGGGGGGATATTTTCTTGGCACACTTTGGGCCCCTTAGTACCAATTAAAGGCCACGGCCTACCTGAGTATTGTTGCTGACCATGTCCATCCCTTTATGACTACAGTGTACTCTTCTTCTGATGGCTCCTTCCAGCAGGATAATGCACCATGTCACAAATTTCCAATCATCTCACCACTGGACAATGAGGTCACTGTACTCCAATGGCCTCCACACTCACCAGATCTCAATCCAATGGAGCACCTTTGGGATGTGGTGGAACAGGACAAATCTGCAGCAACTGTGTGATGTTATGTCAATATGGAGCAAAATTTCTGAGGAATGTTTCCAACACCTTGTTGAATCCATGTCATGAAGAATTAAGGCAGTTCTGAAGGCAAAAAGGGGTCCGACCCGGTACTAGCAAGGTGTACCTAATAAACCCGGGGATTGTATATAGTGTGTGTGGCTTTTTACAGTACTGATTTTTTTAATATAAAGGTCATCTCACAACAGGAATTGCCTGCATATGGACGATTTAAATGGAATTCAGTTTCCACAACACACAGAAGAAATGTAGCCAAGTGCCTCTTGACTTACAATGCTCAAATGCAGATGCAGGCTCCTTTAGGCCCCTTTCACACTGGGGCGGTTTGCAGGCGTTATTGCGCTAAAAATAGCGCCTGCAAACCGCCCCTAAACAGCCTCCGCTGTTTGTTCAGTGTGAAAGCCCGAGGGCTTTCACACTGAAGCGGTGTGCTGGCAGGAGAAGAAAAAATCTCCTGCAAGCCGCATCTTTGGAGCGGTGAAGGAGCGGTGTATTCACCGCTCCTAAACTGCTCCTGCCCATTGAAATCAATGGGACAGCACGGCTATACCGCGGTAATACCGCTAGTGGCCGAATACCGCGGTAAAACAGCGCTAAAAATAGCGCTGTTTTACCGCCGATGCCCCCTACCGCCCCAGTGTGAAAGGGGCCTTAATCAATTTCCCCACAATTCCCTGGGTTTCCACCATCCCCTGGGCTCCTCAACACTCATGGGTAATATAAATTTCCCTTTCACACTCTCTGAAGCTCAGAGAACACACCTGTTGAGGTGTAAACTGTCGCCTGCCTGTGTTACCAGAACCAAGACTTCTCCAACTGCTTGCCTGTGGTGCCCAGAGATCCCTCCAGCTGTTCCTCTACCTTTCCAGGACTTTACTGTGATAGATGCTATCACAGAAGCCAAGTGCAAGTAACTGTTTATGTACTGAAATGTTTACTGATCGTTCTCTAGTACTTTTAGTTACAGATCCTTGTAGAGACTGTGTTATTAAGTCACAGAGACATTGCTCTTACGTGCCCCTGTTTGTACAGATTCAAAATGTGGTTAACATTGTTCTGTACTCTATGCACACCCTTTTGTCATTTTGATCCTGTTTACATTATTAATTCTATTCTGCACCTGTTTAGTAAAATTTAAGGCTTTATTTTCTGTTATAGGCTTAAAGTGATTGTAAAGGCAATTAAAAAAACAAAAAAAACCAAACATGTTATATTTACCTTTTCTGTGCAGTTGGTTTTGCACAGAGCAGCCCAGATCCTTCTCTTCTCAGGTCCCTCTTCGCTACTCCTAGCCCCTCCCTCCTTTGAGTGCCCCTCAGCCAGCAGCTTGCTACAGGGGGCACCCAAGCCATGTCAGAGCTCCTTGTATTCATTCTGACATGGAGCCCCTGACCTGGCCCCACCCCCTCTCTCCCCTGATTGGTTTAATAATTCTCAATCAGCTGCTGCACTTGCATGGCTCTAATGAGGAAAACGGCAGGGTCTGCATCCCTTTAGACGTGATTTCTTATTGGGGGTATCTCACCAAAAATGACATTTTTGCTGCAGGGGATGCCTGAAATCTGACTTGTATCTTAGTGTAGACTTCTGGGAAAATCAGTGAGCCAATCACACAGGCAGGAAATGATGTTTCTGGGGGGCTTTCTATGCACATTCTGTGTGTAGAACACCTCCAGGTTGCCATATTACATTGCATTTTACAGAAAATTAAAGATCTGCAGATTGAAAAGGAAAGTTCATTTTTTATAACATTTAATTACAATATGATGCAATAGTATATGCTATAATTATTTTTTTTATTATTGCTATTTTTTTGCCACAAAAGTGGCGTTACCCATTAAAGTGATACTAAACAATATTCATATTCTCCAAAAAGAATCCATCCACATTCACTATTTTTTGGACCATGGAACATATTTCCTCCAACGAGAAGTCAAATCACAGCAGCATAAAAAAAAAAAAAAAAGAAGAAATGGAGATTTGGAGGAGTCAGAGAGCATTATAAGGTACTTTTTTCAGTTAAGAATACATACTTGAATATTGTTTTTCTTTAACCACTTCAGCCCTGGAATGTTTTACCCACTTCCTGACCATTTTTTGCGATACGACACTGCATCGCTTTAACTGACAATTGCACGTTTGTGCAACGATTTACCCAAATAAAATTGATGTCCTTTTTTTCCCACAAATAGAGCTTTCTTTTGGTGGAATTTGTTTGCCACTGCGCTTTTTATTTTTTGCGCTATAAAAAAAAATAAAAAAGACCGACAATTATAAATAAAAAAACAAGATTTTTTACTTTCTGCTATAAAACATTCCCAATAAAAATAAATAAAAAAAATGAATTTCTTCATAAATTTAGGCCAATATGCATTCTGCTACATATTTTTTGTAAAAACAAAATCCCAATAAGCGTATATTGATTGGTTTGTGCAAAAGTTATAGCGTCTACAAAATAGGGGGTAGATTTAGAGATTTTTTTTTACTATTGTTTTTACTAGTAATGGTGGCGATCTGCGATTTTTAGTTGGACTGCGACATTGCGGTGGACAAATCTGACATTGAGTGACACTTTTTGGGGACCAGTCACACCAATACAGTGATCAGTGCTTTAAAAATACACTGATTACTGTATAAATGACACTGGCAGGGAAGGGGTTAACACCAGGGACGATTAAAGGGTAAATGTTCCTTAGGGAGGTGCTTACTAACTGTGTGGGGCAGCGTCACACTGAAGGAAAATAGAGATTCGTGATTCAGCTTAGCTGAATCACAAGATCTCTATTTCCCTTCCTGACAGATCTGCCGTTTGCCTTGTTTACACAGGCAGATGGCTGATCCGCCTCTCCTGTGAACGATCGGCGAGTCGCGGCAGCTGCTGGTGTCTTGTCAAATACAGTCCCCTATCATATAGTGTCCGCCCTGTACTGCGCAGGCGCAGTACGGAGGACAAAGGAGACGCCGAAAGTCTCCGAAGTTTAACAGCTGATCATCAGCTGTACACGGCGCCTGCGCTTTTATTCTCACCCTGTGTCCAGGATCATTCCCTACTATCCAAGTGGACATAGAGTGAGAATAAATAGTTGCCGAGCGCAGCGAGGCCGTGCCCGAAGCGTGGCGAGCGAAGCGAGCCCGCGAGGGGCCCTTTTACACAGCCATCGCTAAGAAGTGCCGAAGCGCCGTGTACAGCTGATGGTCAGCTGATCAACTTCGGACACTTTCGGCATCTCCTTCTGCTCCGTACTGCGCAAGCGCTGCGCCTGCGCAGTACGGAGCGGACACTATCCGATAGGAGGACAGTATATGTCAGAACACCGGCTCCCTCTGTGTCCAATGACAGCGGGAGTAGAACTCAGGAAGCACACGCGCGCCCAAAACCAAGTACATGTACATGATTTTGCGCAGCTGGGCCGCCCTGTATATGCAGTGGGCGGTCTGGAGCTGGTTAAAACCTTGGAGAAATTTACCTTTGCTTGAGGTACAAGTAAACCGCTAATCACATTGCACAATACATGTAATCTGTCTCTGTTCTTTAGTTTACATTAAACTGGAATTCCACTTTAAAACTAAAGCATGTAAGTTCAAACGTATACTGATAGCATCGTAAACAGCTGTCACCACAGTTGCTCCCTATACTATTTAATCTTGAGTCCTCTCTATAAACTTGTTTTATAGCTTGGCCACCTGCCTTCTTTTTGTTTCTCATGTTTTTTTTTAGAAAGACAGATGCTTGTGACACAGAAACGTTTACCTATTACCTACAATACACCATTGTTAGAACAGAAAGAGTACGTCACTGTACTCATCAGCAGCAACCAGTAGTAAACCACCGGCGATTTTTTTATTTTTTTTTTAACCTGCAAGGCAAAGTTATAATGTGCTAGTATGCATCGCACACTACCACATTATATGAAACTTTCCTAAGAGCAAAGCCCTTCCAGGGCTTCCATCTTCACCCGTCTTCCTTGTGGGTTTGCCAACTCTGGCTGTGCGAGTGGCCGGAGCCACAATGAAGTTTAGCTGCCATTTACGACATGGGCCGTTCCTTCAGTGCACATGCGCCGGTGATGTCACCAGCTGCATGTACAATAAATATCTCCGAAATGGTGCACGTTTAGGAGATATTTAGGTACCTATGGGTAAGCCTTATTATAGGCTTACCTATAGGTAACATTCATGTATGAGAGTTTACTCCCACTTTAAAGCTGTACTCCAAACAATTATCAAATAACCAGTGATGCACTTAGGACAATGCGGCCTGCACCAGGTACTGGGACTCTGGGGGTGTTAGATAGCCGCCTGACATCTTTTGATTGTGTTGCACCATGCAGGCACTGCACCGCCACTTCTTCTTGTCTGATAGAGGAAGGAGGTCTGTTCTGAAGGGAGGTCTGTACTGGGGGGGGGGGGGGGTTCGCACTGGGGGGTACTTTCTGTCATGGGGGCTGTCTGTACTGTGTTGATGTGTAATGGGGGAGGGTTTCTGTACTGGGATCTGTATTAGAGGGTGTCTCTAGGGGCTTGTACTGATGGGATAGGCTGGGAGGGGGGGGGGGGGGGGCTGTACTGGAAGGTTAGGCTAGGAGGGGGGTCTGTATTGGGGGAAGGGGGGTGTCTATATTGAGGGGTTAGGCTGGGGGGGGGCTGTACTGGGGAGAGTCTGTACTAAGAAAGTTTGAATTAAACGTCTACAGACATCATACACACTTGTCACCACAGTTGCTCCCTATACTATTTGATCTTGAGTCCTCTCTATAAAATTGTTTTCTAGTTTGGCCAACTGCAGTATCGTTTCTTTTTGTTTCTTATGTTTTCACTAGAAAGACAGATATTATTGTGGCACAGAAACTTTTACCTGTTACCTACTATGCACCATTGTTAGAACAGAAAGAGTACTTCACTGTACTAAGCAGCAGTCACCAGGATTTAGTAAAGCCAGACTATGAGGACATATAAAGGAACCAGTGATGTACTTGGGGGGGGGGGAGGGGGGGGTCCCACACTGGGTACTGCCACTCTAGAGGTTCCGGACAGTCACCCCACATCTTTTGTTTGTCTTGCACCATGCACAGCGCTGAACTGCTGCTTCTTCCTGTCTGATAGTGGCAGTTCAAAGCCAAGGGGAGAAGCTTCCTTAGCCCTGGTCTCATGACACAGCCAAGAGCAAGTCTGCACTGAAGGGGGAATGTCTGTACTGTATGGGTGTCTGTCTGTATTAAGGGTGTCTATATGTCTGTACTGTAGATGTTTGTACTGAGGTGTCTGTAATAGGAGGGTCTGTACTGGGGGGGGGGGGGGTCTTTGCTGGGAATGTCTGTACTGGGGATATCTTTACTGGAGGGTGTCAGTACTGGGGCATTTCTGTACTGAGGGGGTTTGTACTGAGGGGATAGGCTGGGACAGGGGTTCAGACTAGGGGTGTCTGTACTAGGGGGTGTTTGTACTGAAGGGGTCTGTACTGGGGGAGTCTGCCCTGAAGGGTTAAACTGGGACAGTGGTTTGCACTGGAGAAAATCTATACTGGGGGAGTCTGTACTTAGGGATTCTGTACTGGGGGTGTCTATACTAAATGGTTAGGCAAAGAGGGGGGTCTGCACTGGGGGGGGGGCTGTACTAGGGGGTCTGTACTGGGGGAGTCTGTACTGGGGGATTAGACTGGAAGGAAGGTCTATACTTAAGTGGTGTGTTGGGAGGGGAGATTCAGCGCTGTGTGAGAAGATCTGGGGGAGACATTGGCCTTGGGTGCCTGATATGCCACTGTAAGTAACACTTGTTTATATAATTGTGTATAAAGTAAAAGAATTATAAATGCAATCAGTTCAAGTACATGAATCGGTCCTAATATTAGGCTCCTATGATCTCTTGTATGGCAGGGTGGGAGAGTAAGGGAGCTGGTTCTGAGGCAGTGCAGACAGGGAATACATGATGGAAGGAGCAGTGATGTGACCTCATCAGTGTACTGCTGCTCCTTCACTGTCTAATCAGCATTCTGAGGGTATCTTCTTGACCAAACTGTCCTGCTGTAGTGGAGGTCACTTTAATGGCAATGGTCACTGTAATAGAAATATCAGTAAGAATTTGGGGAAGGTATTGAATTGGGGAGCTAGGTTAGGGAATACGAAGTTACAGTTAGGGCCTGCATTAACTGGGTTTGAGCTTGCGCTTTAAGGCGACTATGACAGCTTCTGAGGCAAGTAAATGGCATTGTAGCATATTGGATAGGTGATGGGGTGGGGGTGAAATAGCTTAGCCTAGAGGTAAACTTAAGGTCAGTATTAGGGGTAAAGTATCTGTTGCCAATAAATAGCACACTAATGCAGTCATAATATATCATCAAGGCTTGGTTTTTACAGTTTCTTGACTCCAACAGTTAATCATTTCCATATGTTTCGACAGATACACAGCTTTGTTAATTAGTGACAGCTCTAAACTAGGCCTGTGTTTTCTATTAGATCGGCAACCCAACAGCCAACTGTAGCTGTGCAAATGAGAAGCATGCATTTTGCTTCCTGTATTCCCACCAGGGAAATTTACCACTTTATTTGTTCTGGTTTCCATTGTCATTGCAAAAGAAAGTGATAGGAACAATCAAAATTCAACAGAAGTCAACAGACCAAGAAGTAAGAGGAGATCTTGTAATTGGGACACCTGTTATGGTAACTGACTAAGTAGAGATTTTCCCTTCCTCTAGAGAGGTTTTATCTAATTTCCTGTTGGGATGGGAAGTAAAGGGAGATCTTCCCAAAAAGACAGACAACACCAAAAAAACCCTCAAAAGGATCTTAACCATTGCCCCAACCAGACTCACCGCCCATAACCTGGAGGGTTAATATTCACAAGAGAAGAGTTACAATTCTCCTTTTTTAATTTTACTTGATACCCATATTTTTTTCTATATATAATTTACTTCCTGTTATTATTGTTAAGATTCTTAGTTGATCATCAATCAATACACCACTGCCCCATAATAGTCATTATAAAGAGGTGCTCTCATGCACTCCACCTTATTAACCCTCCAGGTTATAGGCGTTGGGTCTGGTTACCTGCGTCTCATGCTCCGGGGTTGCGATGAGCTCAGGTACTTCCCCCCGCCTCTCCCATGCGACCGGGGCAGGGACGGACCTCAGCTCATGTGACGCCATGCTTTTTCCATCCCACGTTTTTAGGGGAGGGGAACGCACGCCCACAGTATTGATGGGGGTTCAATGCTCTCCTTGGACGTGGTATACATGAAGTTGGCGGGGATCCGCCCAGGAGCAGGGGTAAATCTGGCCCGGGGATGGCCAGCATCTCACTTTACATGCCATCACTACCAGTAATAGACTTTTTTGTGATACACTTATTTTCAGTTCAGGTAATTGGGATTCCCCTTTTTTATCACTTCACATACCTCACACGTACACACACGCACATATATATATATATACACACTGCTTCTTATTATTTCACTTTATATCTATACACAGATTGGGGGAGATGTCAATTATGTACACATTTCACCATATGGCATTGTGTAGTGGCTGTCTGACCCGCTCCCTGGCTACCGTACCCCACGGATCCTGCTTAGAGCATCTCCCACCTCAACCCCGGTTGGGACCATTTGTGCCAGGCCTCCGTTCTCTCTCCCATTCCCTGGAGCTGGCCATAATTTTTTGCCTGCTTTGTAAGCAATACTGAAAGTGCTTTTTCTTTTTTCTTTGATTTATCTATTATCTCCTAGCTCATTGATGAGTCCAACTCCTGACGATTGGCAACAGGCCGTGAAACGCGCTGAGTGTTCATCTATGGGTGCCAGGTATAAGCTTGCCCTGATAACCGTATCATATTACAACTTTTATCAATTTCATTTAACCACTTGCTTACCGGGCACTTAAACCCCCCTCCTATCCAGACCAATTTTCAGCTTTCAGCGCTGACGCACTTTGAATGACAATTGCGCGGTCATACAACACTGTACCCAAATGAAATTTTTATCATTTTTTCCCCACAAATAGAGCTTTCTTTTGGTGGTATTTGATCACCTCTGCGATTTTTATTTTTTGTTAAAAAAATGTAAAAAGACTGAATTTTTAAAAAAAAAAATTTTTTTTTTTTTATATTTTGTTATAAAATTTTTTAAAAGGGTAATTTTTCTCCTTCATTGATGTACGCTGATGAGGCGGCACCAATGGGCACTGATAGGTGGCAGTGATGGGCACTGATGGGTGGCAGTGATGGGCACTGATTGGTGGCAATAATGGGCACTGATCTTGTACACTGCTAGGTGGCACTGATTGGCATCACTGGTGGGCATTGTTAGGTGGCAATGGTGGGCATTGATAGGTGGCACCTGTAGGCATTGATAGGTGGCACTTATGGGCATTGATACGTGGCACTGGTGGGCACTGTGGGCACTGTGATGTTTTAATGTCTGGGTGCACTGGCAGGGGGTACTGGTGGCATAATTATAAGGCACAATTGAGGCATTATTGCCTCCTCCTCTTCGGGACCGATGTCCCTTGCAGCTGAGCCGGTGATCGGCTTTTTTCTCTCCTCGCACTGTCAGCGCGAGGAGAAAAAAAAACCGATCACAGAGCTTTTGTTTTGATCATGTGATCAGCTGTCATTGGCTGACAGCTGATCACATGGTAAGGGGCCGGGACCGGCCCCTTACACAGATCGGTGATCACCCGAGTCTCAGTGACTCGGTGATCACAGCGCGCTCCACGCGCGCCCTGCAGGGCGCGCGCAGGGCACGTGCACAGGGGAGGCCGTCATATGACGGCCTCCCGGGAATGCAGGTCCGCGCTGTAGCCGTCATTCGGCTATAGCGCGGATAGCAAGCGGTTAATGTAAATCATTTATCAATTATTTGTACATATTTGATAGTTTATTATTTACTCTGTCACAAATCATGTTTATGAATTAATTATTCGCTATTAAATGTACTATTATTATATACATTGATTCTTTATGACTTTTCTGTATAATAAATGATTCACCGTTATCGGTTTTATTATGCTTATTATTATGAATTACCCCTAGGGGATTGTGACATTCAATTTATTCATGTTTATTCCATATATTATTATACACATCAACATGCCTCATGTAAAGTCCCAACTCAACTTTTTTTTTGTTCTCGCATAACCACAATCACTGCTGCATGCCATTTGTTTCATTGGTATTGCCTTGCAGTCCTGTTCTTCTCTCAGTGTACAGCTCTCTTTCCCTCTGGATGCACAGTGTGTGCAAACACATCAATTGGTTAGAGTAGAACTCCAATTGCCAGCAATCAAAATGAATTTCTTAGTTATACAAAGATAAAAACGAATGTAACGACATGTTGCTAACCTCTCACGATGACTCAAAAGCTCCCCACCCATACTATCTGATTGTACAATCATTATACAATCTACTCATCTGGTTTGATGTAAAACTGATTGTTTAGATTAAGTGGGTCAGCATATATTACATAGTTTGGTAAATAGAAAGTTGATTGTACAGAGTAAAACAGGGGAATTAACCACAGGGCTGGTGCAAGGATTTTGGACACCCTAGGCGAAAGCTAATTGTGCCACCCCTTGACGCCGCCCCTGACTCCACCCCCTTTGTCCTGCCAATGTATATGTATATGGAGGAGGTGGCAGGAGTGGAGATTTTTGTGGGGCCTCTCCACCTATTTCTATAGCCGTGGTGCGCAGGCCCGCATCTGCTCCTCTGGACAAATAATGGCGGCCGGTGCCAGACTATTACTATTTTGTGCCCTAGGCAAGACCAGATACTTCTTGCATCCCCCCCTCGGGACAGGTGGGGGGAAGTGGAACAGGAGAGGGGCAGTGTGACAGGAGGGGGGCACTGGACCAAGAGGGGGGCAGTGTGGGGGGCAGTGTAAAAGGTGGGGGGAAGTGGGACAGAAGGGGGGCAGTGTCACAGAAGGCGAGCAGCCATATGGGCCAAAAAGCAGAATGGTAGTTCTGCTGAACTCAGTGGGTAAAGCATGAGTTATAGTAGAGATACCCTCCTTTTCATACAAAATAAAATAAAAATAAGGACTTAATACTGATATGTCCCCCCTACCAGGGCTGGTGCAAAAAATTTTGACACCCTAGGCTAAACCTCATTTTGCTGCCCCCTCTTGGCTCCACCCCCTGACTCCACCCCCTTTGCCTTGCCCATGTATACCCCACCTTTTTAATGAAGCACCCATCAAATGCAGCCCACCAGCGCCCATCAAATGCAGCCTACCAGTGCCCATCAATGAATGTTTGCTTGCTTCCATTCATTTGGGAGTCATGACACAGACACAGTCCTCTGCCGCCTCTGACACCATGTGCGAATGGAGCGGCGGCTGCCTGCTGATGCTAAGACTTAATTGCTTGCTACAGAGAGTAGAGAGTGGCCCGGCGCCCTAGGCGGCTGCCTAGTGGTAGCACCGGCCCTGCCCCCTACCCAGGATTCCGGAGATGAGCGTCCTTATCTTGCCCTTTTGTTGTCTATGGCACTGCATAGCACCCTCTGCATGGGGTCGGCACTGTAGAAGCTCTGCCTAGCACATGTCTTGCTAAAAGCGGCTGTCAGGATGCCATAGATGAAGGAGTTCAGGCGACTTGGATGCCAGCACTGACCGGGTTAATCAGGAAGCCCGGTGTCCACTCTCAGAGGTATCCTCTACTACTTCAGCCAGCTGCATCTCCACCACATGCTTGTTATCCTCCCGTGGGTTGGCAGGGGCTGAGGGGAGGCCGGGAGCACTTTCCTGGGCTGAGCATGCAGCAGGCATCCTGGAGTGATCAGTACTGGCTCCTTCCCCTCATGCTGTAAAGCCTGCACCTTCCCATTGCCTGTACCTGCATTCCTGTCCGGAGCTCCGCCGATATCCTGCAGAGGTTACAAGAGCCGGTGCTTCTATAACAACCCATGTGTCCTCTATGAAGAGGGCAGAGGCTAGGGGTTCCCCCATTCCATATCCAGGAACTCACTGTGTGATCAGGACATTGCTGGTCACAGGGGAGCCTGCTCCTCTACGCAGCTTAGCTGCATAGCTGGGGATGTTACTGTCCCCCCTATCCTGGCGCTGTAAGGCAGCTGTTTAAGCCGCCTTATAGAAGCGCCGGTCTTGGCTGCGCCCTAGGCGGCTGCATAGTTCGCCTAGTGGTAGAGCCGGCCCTGAATAACCTACACTCATGCATTTGCAACTTAATAAGTTTGTGATTTCTTACTAGGCCCCTGACAATTTCTTTTTGATGACAAAACTCGTTGGGTGTATTGATATACTGCACCATGAGAGTCTCCTTTCTTTTTGAGCTGCATACATTGATAAATGCATGAGGTCGCTGTTGCTGGGAGCAGATCCAGCTGAGCTTGACATTCGATTGCTGTTTGCCTATCTGGGTCTTCATCTGCGTTGCTTGATTGCCTTTAGTAGTGGTCAATAGTGTTCTCCAGCAACATAGTGTTAGCAGCTATTCTGCACCATGAGAGTGTTCTTTCTGCTTGAGCTACATACATTGATGAATGCAGGAGGTCGGTGTTGCTTGGAGGACATCTAGGTGAGCCTGACATTCGATTGCTGTTTGCCTATTTGGGTGATCATCTGCGCTATTTGACTGCCAATAATAAGGGTCAATAGTGTTCGGTAAGAGGCTGTGTGTCACTGGGAGCGGTGGAAGACCAGGACCCCAACGGTCGCACAAAGTTGTCGGAATTTCCGATCGCCAAGAACGCGGTGACGTACACCATGTACGACGAGACTAGAAAAGGCCAGCTCAGAACCTAGCGCGGCACCTTTGGGCTCCTTTTGCTAATCTCGTGTTAGTAAATGTTTGGTGAGAGACGATTCGCGCTTTTTCAGACTCGTGATTTTCAGATCGTTTTCTGCTGTTCAGTTTGTGCTTGTGGGTATGTATCTGCTCTTCAGTGCGTGCAGCGAGTTAAGCGTGACTCTGTCATTGTGTTCTTGTTCATTCGTTACTGTTTTTCAGGTCGCTCTTCACAGGCCTTGCTGTTCTTCAGTGCGTTCTGTTACTCCGTTCTGAGCAGCCGACCGTTTTCTAGCCATGTTGCGTATACGTACTCCTCGTAGAGTTCGTGCTGTGTGGGGGCTTGGTGTTGGGGTCCTGACCTTTTTGTTCGAAGGGTGTTGGCTCCAACATGTCTTACATACACACAGTCACACAAATGTTGACCAACAATTACGAACGTAGTGACGTACAAGACGTGCGTGATATCTCCATTACGAAGGCTAGCTTTACAAGACCAAGCGCTTCCGGCTCGTCCTTGATTCCGAGCATGCGTGGACTGTTGTGCGACGGACTTGTGTACAAACGATCGGAAAGTCCGACAGCAAACATTTGTTGGCGAAAAATTTGAGAACCTGCTAGCCAACATTTGTTGGTGGAAAGTCCGACAACAAATGTCCGATGGAGCATACACACAGTCAGACTTACCGCCAACAAGCTCACATCCAACATTTCCCATAGGAAAATCCGATCGTGTGTACGCGGCATTAGAGTGAATTCAATTGATCCTCAACAATTAGCCAAGGTAGCTATACCTGGCAGATAAATTTAGGAGCAACCCTGCCTAAACACCAGGGTGCTACATCTATACAAATGTTCAAACAAAATTCTGCCGGTATATGTCCAGCTTAAAACTTGACCAGCCTAGTCATGGTTTAGAAACATAGAAAGTCACCAACATTTGTACACCATCTGTCATAGTTAAATCTTCACAGCTTACTATTAATTATGGAATTTATGTGGATTCCACCATAAAACTTTTGTTTTATTGACTGCACATGGTTAGTACAAACCAGATTCAACTTTCATGTTATATCAGTGTTTGTTTGGATAGCAAAGTCCACATGACAAAAACAGGAGTCAGTGAAAAGTATCCCTACACACCTATTACAGCAAATTCTGAAATAGAAATACCAGATGAACTACAATTAGGGAGCTTTCACATGCATGCAGCGTGGGTTTCCTGAACTGCGGGTACAGCGCAATGTACCTTCGGGCTACCTGTTTTTTTGCCATAGACTTCTATTGCATCGGGTGGTTTTGTTGCATTTTGTGAAAGCACACCAATATTCCTGCATGCAGGACTTTTGGTTGCGCTTTCAGAAAATGCACTAAAACCACTTGATGCAATAGAATTCTATGGCAAAGCGCAGATGAGCTGCACAATACCCAAGGGCACACTGCGCTGCCCCTGCGGTGCCAGAAAATCACACCACATTAGTGTTAAAAACGCCCTTAGGTTTAGTACATCCTTCTGTTGCAATAATAAAAAAGTGCATCTAAACCCAAAATCAAAAAACTATTATATTGCAGCCTACAAGACCTCAGATATAGTGGCTGCATTAGTTTGTAAAGGCTAAGAACGTTTAACCACTTCACATCCCGCCCATAGTAATATGACGTCCACAGATGGGATCTCCCAACCTGGGCGGATGTCATATGACGTCCTGGGCTTCCCGGCCGCCTGAGGGGTGCGCGCGCCCCCGCCGCATCACTCGGGACCCAATGCGCGTGCCCGGCGGCCACGATGACCGCCAGGCACCCGCGATTGCCCGTTAACCGAGCAGGACCGTGGATCTGTGTGTGTAAACACACAGATCCATGTCCTGTCAGGTGAAAGGAGACCGATGGTGTGTTCCCAGTACAGAGGAACAGCGATCGGTCTCCTCCCCTTGTGAGTCCCCTACAGTTAGAATCACTCCCTAGGACATATAGTTAACCCTTTGATCGCCCCCTGGTGTTAACCCCTTGCCTGCCAGTGACATTTATACAGTAATCAGTGCATTTTTCTAGCACGGATCGCTGTATAAATGCCAATATCCGATATGTCCGCCGCAATGCCACAGTCACGATAAAAATCGCAGATCGCCGCCATTACTAGTACAAAAAAATAAATAAATAAATAAAAATGCCATAAAACTATCCCTTATTTTGTAGTTGCTATTACCAAAAATATGTAGAAAAATACATATCGGCCTAAACTGAGGACATTTTTTTTTTTAAATTGGGATATTTATTATAGCAAAAAGTAAAAAATATTGTTTTTTTTTTTCAAACTTGTCGCTCTTCTTTTGTTTATAGCGCAAAAAATAAAAACCGCAGAGGTGATCAAATACCACCAAAAGAAAGCTCTATTCATGGGGAAAAAAATGTAAAAAATAAAAATAAAAATTTAATTTGGGTACAGTGTTGCATGACCGCGCAATTGTCATTCAAAGTGCGACAGCTCTGAAAACTGAAAATTGGCTTGGGGAGAAAAGGGGTCAAAATGCCCTGTATTGAAGTGGTTAAAGCAAGTACCTGTTGATCTTGCCAAAAATTAAGGGCCAAAAAGCCTAAACAAGAAAAGTAATGTTTCCCTCTCATATATATTGCACGTTTGAACATTGTACGATTGAAGTATACATTGTACAATTGAACATTGTACGTCGTGCAACGACGTATAGGTGGACAATGCATTGAAAATAGCTCCACATTGGGTAGAGTAAAACCTTGTCCATACACAATGAATTAATGCATTGAGTACATAATAACCAGTATCGCTAGCATCGGTAATATTGTAGACGTTGCTGGTCCACTTCACTAGTGTGACACCCCAAGTGGGATCTCTAGAGTCACAGGAGCGAAGTGGACCATCTATTTTTGATGCATTCCAAAGAGAGAAGAAAGAAAATGTTCTGGAAGGTTATCAGTTGAAAATATACATGTAAACATACTTTATTCATAGTATTGCTCGGTCAAGAGGAAGGGGATGTAATGCGGTAACTTAGACGTGAATTGCGCAGTGTCTAGTCCAGGTGGTCCATGGTTGCCAGCTGGATTGTATATTTTTATAATGGTTTGTGTCAGAAGCAGATGTGTGCTCATAGCTGTAGTGTAATGATACCAAATCTACGACTTGGGTTAGGGTTAAAGATGTGTCCGACTTCCAGTGTCTAGCTATGTTAAGTTTAGCTGCCATCAGGATGTGGGTGGTCACTATTCTAAAGGGGTGAGGAAGATCCTCAATAGTAAGATTCAGGATCGCAAGTGCTGGGGAGGGGGGAGTTTTGATGTGGGTGATGCTTGAGATTAACTGGAAAATACTATCCCAGTACGTTTTAAGAAGGTGGCATGACCAGAAAACATGGAGAAGATCCCCTGGGGATGAGTTACATCTCCAGCAGATATTGGGGATTTGAGGGTTAATGGACGCGATTCTGGCTGGGGTCATATACCAACGCAGAGAAATTTTTTGCGCCAGTTCCCAAAGGGCCGCGCATTTCGTGGCCCTGTATATGGACTTGAAGGCTTGATGCCATTGATTGTCTGTGAATTCGTGTTTCAGATCTATTTCCCATTTCTTGTGTGGCTTTAGTTTGGTGAAGGTGTGTTTTTGGTGTAGGGAGTTGTAGAAGTATGAGATTCCTCTGAGATTTGTGTTAGGGTTGGTGAGATAATCCCAAGTCTTGGGGTGGATGTTGTACAGAGGAAGGGGGACCGTTTTGAGGCAATGTTGTATACGGAGGTAGGTGAAATGTTCAGATGTGGGTATTGTATATTCAGATTGCAATTGGGAGAATGGTTTGAGGGAGTTGTCTTGCAGTAGATGTTGTAGGGGCCCTATGCCTTTGTGTGTCCATGAGGTTACTGGCAGTTCAGGTGTTATATGTTTCAAGGAGGCTAGAGGGATGTGTGTTTGTGGTTCATGGGGGGTGTCACTCATTGAGGTGGACAATTTTTTTCCAGGCTTGCGCTGATGCTTTAATGGTTGGAGATAGGGACTTTGGGATCAATGAGCCCAGTGGGGTGCTCAGTAACCAGGTTTTCAGGTCTGATCTTGTGATTGAGGAGCATTCAATTTGCCCCCATGGAGTAGTTGGAGATGGTTGGAACCAGCAGGGTAGTTGGGCCAGAGTGGCTGCTATATGGTAGTCTTCAAAATCTATAGAGCTCGTGCCCCCCACTTGCTTGTGTTTAGTCAGTTGGTGATGTGCACCTGGGACGTTTACCGTTCCACAGGAGTTTGTTGTACATTGTGCGTAGGGATCTAAAAAACGTAGCAGGTAATGGAATTGGTAGGGTTCTGAAATAATAAAGTATTTGGGGTAGGCATATCATTTTAAAGGCCGCAAGCCTTCCTGTCCAAGATAGTTCTTGTTTTGCTATTTGTTGTGTCATTTGCTGTATAGTCTGGAGTAATGGGGGAAAATTACTTGAATAGAGGTTTTTAGTGTTTCTTGGGAGTTTAATGCCCAGGTAAGAAATGTCAGTGTCTGCCCATACAAAGGGATATTGGAGTTGTAGAAGATTTTTTATGGTGGCGTTTATATTTATGTCTAGGATGAAGGATTTGGATGTGTTCACCTTGTAGTAGGAAATCGAACTAAACCATTGGAGCATATGGTGTACCTCAGCCAGGGAAACAGTCGGGTTGGATAGGATAAGAATGATGTCATCCGCAAATAAGCTGATCTTATGGTGCGTAGTTCCAATGTGTAAGCCAGAGATGTTGGGATGAGAACGGATACTTTCTGCTAGGGGCTCCATGAGCATATTAAATATAAGGGGAGATAGAGGGCAGCCTTGGCGGGTGCCATTGGTTATGGGGAATGGGCAGGAGAGCATGCCTTCTGTGTAAACCTGAGCTTCGGGATTGGAGTATAGTGCCATGATGGCTCCAAGAATCTGACCCTGGAATCCAAACTTTTGGAGTACCTTTTCTAGATAGGTCCAGTGTACCCTGTCGAACGCCTTCTCTGCATCCAAGGATAGGAGCAGAGAAGGCGTTCCGGTGGATTCAGCATGGTGGATTAGGTTTATCATCCGTCTGGTGGCATCAGATGATTGTCTGCCTTTTGTGAACCCCGTCTGGTCATGGTGTATAAGAGTGGGCATAATTTTGATCAATCTTGTTGCTATGGTTTTTGCGTAAATTTTAAGGTCGAGATTAAGTAGAGAGATTGGGCGGAAATTTTGAGGTACATTCGACTGTTTCCCTGGTTTCGGCAATGTGATCACCAACGCATTCAAGTATTCTTTAGAGAAAGCAGAAGAGGAGGCAACGTGGTTATATAATTCCGTTAGGTACGGGGTCAAGTGGGGTGAAAATTGCTTGTAGTATTCCCCAGTTAAGCCGTCAGGGCCTGGGGCTTTGCCGCTAGGTAGTGAGGTAATAGTCTTTTTTATTTCTATTTCTGTGAAGGGGGCATTTAAGGTATTCAGTTGGTCTGTTGTCAGTGTAGGTAGCTTGACTTTCCTGAGAAAGTGGTCAATGTCGTCTGGGGTGGGTTGGGGTGTGAGCGGGTCTTGTTTTAGATTATATAAGTCTTCATAATAGGCACTGAAGGCATTGGCTATGTCTTGGGGGTTGCTCAGCGGGGCTTTGGTATGAGGGTGGATAAGTTGAGAGATTTTGGCTTTGGTGCGTCTACCTTTTAGTCTTTGTGCTAGTTTCTTCCCTGCTTTGTTAGAGGTAGAATACGATGTCGCCTTAAATTTTTTCTGGAGGAATTCGTAAGAGTGAAGGAGTAGTGTTCTAAGTTCCTGTCTAAGGGACAATAGGTGATTTGTCAGTTGGTCTCGGGTGTCAGATTTGTGTTTCGATTCTAGGGCTGCTATTTGGGTTGTTAGGTCGTTTATACGTTGCGTCCTCTTTTTCTTATGGTGGGAACTTAATTTAATTAACATTCCTCTCATGTATGCTTTGTGCGCACTCCACACCACGGCAGGGTCAGGCACCGAGCCTTTGTTTAGTGAGAAGAAATCGGTTATTTGTTCTGCAATAGATGGCGCATATTGATTGTGTTGAATGATGTGGTTGTTTACTCGCCATATAAATGTATTTTTTTGTAAGTTAGAGTCTTGGATCGTGATAGAGATTGGGGCATGGTCCGACCATGTCGTGGTGTGGATTGTGGAGGCAGATACATTTTGTAGAATAAACTTATCGGTCAAGAACAGGTCTATTCTTGAATATGAGCGATGCCTGGAGGAAAAAAAAGTATAGTCCCGTTCGGAGCCGTGGTAACAGCGCCAAACGTCGTAGAGGTCTTGGGAGGAGATGAATCTTTTCAGAGGTGAGACTCTTCTAGTTGCCGATGATGTTGAGTCGATGGATATTTCAGGGACGAGATTAAAGTCTCCACATAGTATCAGGTGACCTTTTTGAATGTGTTTGGCTTGACGCAGAACTTTGTGAAGGAATTTAGTTTGGCAAGAATTCGGGGCATAGATGTTGATTATGGTATAGGTCACTTTGTTGACTTTGCAAGCAAGTATGATGTAACGGCCTTCGGGGTCTTTTTCAATATCTAAAAGTTGGAAGTCCAGTGAGTCTCTGATTGCGATCATGACCCCTCTGGTTTTAGTTGAATGGGTGGCGTGGAACACCTGGGGAAAGCGGTTGTTCTTGCATAGGGATGTATCAGTGGTGAGCAGATGTGTTTCCTGGGCACAAAGGATGTCGCTGTGGAGATCTGTAGCGGATCTCCATAGTGAGTGTCTCTTGGCAGGATGATTGAGGCCGTTGGTATTTAATGACAGTATAGTAAATGGCATTTTGTGTCCATGGGGGTGTTGGGTGTTGAGTGCAACACTTACGGTTCGTTGCTGGTGGATGAATCTGATGGTAGATGGGGTCGGCTACTTTGATCCTGAGGCGGAAGTTCGAGTGCAGATGTGTTGAGGTACCGGTATAGGAGTGTTGATGCTTCTGTCTGCAGGTGAGTCCTGGAGTTAGAGTGCAGTGATGTTCCAGTGGCAGTCCAAGGGTCTGAAATAGAAGTGGACTAGAGTGCTGCGGATAGAGCAATATGTCAGTAACCAATAGAGAAATGCATTGACAGATCACTGGTATAAAGTATGGAAACTAGTGGAAAAGGAACTTGGATTTTCGGTTCGCTGTTGCTGGATATGATATTGCTGTATATTTCAGCTATAGCGAAGATTAGAGGGGGTGTTTGACACCGTTAAATCCTCTACGTGGGGGTAAACAGAGTTAGTATCACCGGAGGTAGAGAGTTAAGGTGTCAGACTGTCAGAGCTCAGGGGAACTGTGGGATGAGTTGTCGGCCATTGTTGTGGGGATGCGAGCATCCTCAGGTGAGAAGATGATTTTGTTGTCTACGAGGAGGAATGGCACCGGTGGTTAGTGCGGTAGGGGCAGCCATATCAGGGATTATGCTCCAGGAGTGGAGGAGCTTTAGGCCTTTATCTAGGTCTCCTATTGCGTGTGTCTGACCATTGCGGACGACAAGGATGGTAGCTGGGTGGCGCCATTTGTATGGTACCTTGTGGTTCTGCAGACTTTTGGTTATCGGGTTCAGTTGCCGTCGCAGTTGGAGGGTGTACTTGGACAGGTCAGGGAAAAGTTGTATCCCAGTATAGGGGCCAGGTAGTGGAGATTTTGCTCTAAGGCCCAGAAGGAGCTTTTCTTTGGTTTGATAGAAGTGAACCCTCATCAGTACATCTCTAGGGACTGAGGCTGCCAGGTGGGACGGTTTGGCAATTCTGTGTATTCTGTCAATAATGGCGTCTCGTGGGGAAGCTTCTGGTAACACTAGATGTATCAATTCTTTCGCGTAGCGTGGTAAGTCCACTGGAAGTATGGACTCTGGGACTCCCCTCAGCTTAATGTTGTTCCTGCGTGACCTGTCTTCTAAATCCGCCATTTTGGCGCGCATCCATGCCTGTTCCTCCTTTATATTGTCATAAGAATCAATCACTTCATTTACTGTGGAAGTACAGGCCTGTATTCCCCTCTCAGCATTAGTCATTCTGTCATCTAGCTTGTGAATGTCAGAGGTGACTCTGTGAAACATGGATGAAAGATCATTCATGAGGGAGGATTGGAGGGACAGAAGCATGTCCTTCAGAGTTGTGTCCATGACTGGCTGCCCTGATGTGGGGAAGGAGGCCATGGAGGAGTGCAGGGCCTGGTCTATGGAGAAGGGGATGGGAGCCTGGGCCTCAGTTAGCTGGCGCTGTGTGTGCAGCGTCAGTGTATCTAGCCTCATCCGAGCTTTTGCTGGGCTGCTGGGGAGAGGGTCACTCTCTGGGGCTTGGTGCTTGTCAGGAATCGTACCTGTGGAGTGCTGTGCGTCCTGGATATCATCCGGGAGGTCCGTGTATGATTCGGGCGGCGCGGCCTGGTCGGCGCCATCTTGGGAATCCCAGCCCGCCGGCTTGTAAGCGAATTCTGTTAGTTTTTGGGGCTTGTGCTCCGTAAATCTTTTCCTGGATGGCTGCATCTTTGTCTCCTGAGTGCCTGGAGCGAGGATGGGTGCGGATGGAGTCGTGGTGTGGGCCGATTGCGCTGGATTGTGTCCCCTGGCTGCTGAGCTATGCAATTAAGCGTCCATCTTCAGCTCCGGTTGGCCACGCCCCCCCGATGATTTTTTTTTAATAAATCATTTATTTATAACCTTTAGGCCACATGTACACAGGATGTTTATGCAGCTGCTCTTAGGGGCGTCAAGTGTTTTGTTTTCCTGCCTCTAAACTCCCCTGCATGTAAGCCTATATGTCCATGCACACAGACTTTTAGCAGCGTTTAGTGGCAGTTAAAAAAAAAAAAAAAACACTGCTAGTGCGTCCAAGAGCAGCAGAGTTTGGGCAGAAAAAATGCTTGACGCTTCTAAATGCGTCTGAATGCTTGTTAATGCTAGGCATGATTAGCTCTTAGCTTAGAATAAATCATTTATTCTGGCCAATGAAATGAATTAGCGCCCAAGGGCTTGATGCCTGTAAATGCGCCTAAACACTTGTAAAAGTGCTGGACACTTTTACAAGCGTCAGGCTTTTCTTCTGCAAAAACACGGCTGGCTTCTAGGAGAGTTAAAAAAAATGTCCTGTGTGCAAGAGGCCTTATAATATAAAGATATATTTAACCACTTGCCGACCAGCCGCCGCAGTTATACTGCAGCAAGGTGGCTCGGCTGCACGAACGAATCGCTGTACCGCTACGGTGGTTCGTGCACTAGCTTCTGTGGGTACGCGCGATGGTTCCCCCCAGAGACAGAACTGGGATCTGCCAAAATAAACAAGGCAGATCTCCCTTCTGACAGGGGATTACACGGAGATCCCGTGTTTCTGCTTTGCAGGAAGACGGATCTCTGTGTTTTCACAGGCAGCCCATCCCCCATACAGTTAGTAAACGCACCCAGGGAACACAGTTAAACCCTTGATCATCCCTGATGTTATTCCCTACCCTGCCAGTGTCATTAGTACAATGTCAGTGCATATTTCTAGCACTGATCACTGTAATAATGTCACTGGTTCCCAAAAAGTGTCAAAAATGTCAGTTAGGTGTCTGATCTGTCCGCAATGTCGCAGTCCCGCTAAAAATCACTGATAACCACCATTACTAGTAAAAAACCTAATAAAAAAAATAGACAAAAATGCCATCTATCTGTCCCCTATTTTGTAGACGCAATACCTTTTGCACAAACCAATCAATATTCTTTTTTTTTTTTTTTTACCAAAAATATGCAGCAGAATACATATTGGCCTAAATTGATGAATACATTAGATTTTTTACATTACTTTTATTGGGTATGTTTTAAAGCAGTTAGTAAAAAAATATGTATATTTTTTCAAAATTCATGGTCTTTTTTTTATTTATAGAGCAAAAAATAAAACCGCAGAGGTGATCAAATAAAATGAGAATATCCACGCGCCACTAAATGAATAGAGCGTACACTGCTGCAAACACTGAAGGTAATACCAAACCCTAAATTGAATTCAAAATAAAAAATAGTGCTGCGCTGTAAACTAACTACCAACCATACGGTGATAATACACAGTGCATAGGTAAGAGGCTAGGAAAGCCACAAATAAAGTGACAATGTGTAAAATGCCAGTGATAGACACACTAAGTAAACAAATATTGAGGAATGAACAATCAAATCAATAAAGTATATCTTCTTTATATATATATATATATATAGTGCAAAAATGCAGAATAAAGTGCTGTAGATTAAATGGAGACTTCATATATAAAGTGCAGATAAATAGTGACTTGGGAAATTAGTGACAAGAGGATTACGTTCTTGGATTTAGAGATTTTACAAGAAGAACACATCCTCACTTCCAGAACACACTTTAAGAACGTAGACAGGAACAGTTATCTTCCACTTGAGAGTTGGCACCACAAGAACTGGTTGTACAATATCCCAAAGGGCCAATTAATGCGCTTAAGGCGGAATTGTACACATAAAGACTCGTTTTTGGTTCAAGCAGAGAAAATGGGACACAGATTTATGGAGAAAGGTTATGATAACAAGTTTATTAACCACTTACCACCCGGCTCCTGTACATATACGTCAGCAGTTTGAAGATAGATATCTCGATAATGGCAGCAGCTGCTGCCACAACCGAGGTATCCATCTTTATAGCCGGCGGTTCCGTTTACGATAATGGTGGTCTCTGTGGCGAATTCACCGCGTGATCAGCCGTCGGCAGCGGCGGAGGCAATCGGGACCTGTCTGTGTATGGAGACGAGTGAGGGGAAGATGGCCCCCACCCGTCTCCATACTATAGCAGGACGGAAGCGACGTCAAAACGTCACTTTCGCCCATACGTCTTAAAGGCACATTTTTCTGTTGTCAATTTTTTAAATGACTTTTTTTTTTTTTTAGTGTAAATATGAGATCTGAGGTCTTTTCGACCCCAGATCTCATATTTAAGAGGACCTGTCATGCTTTTTTTTTCTATTACAAGGGATGTTTACATTCCTTGTAATAGGAATAAAAATGACACAATTTCTTTTTTAAAAACAGTGAAAAAATAAATAAAATCAAGTAAAATAAATAAGAAAAAAAAAATGTTTTTTGTAAAGCGCTCTGTCCTGACGAGCTCGCGCGCAGAAGCGAACTCATACGTGAGTAGCGCCCGCATATGAAACGGTAGTCAAACCACACATGTGAGGTATCGCCACGATTGTAATGCCGCATACACACGAGCGGACTTTACGGCAGACCTGGTCCGGCGGACCGGAGTCCGTCGGATAGTTGGATCGTGTGTGGGCTCCAGCGGGCTTTTTTTCCCAAAAGTTCGACGGACCTAGAAATGAAACATGTTTCAAATCTTTCCGACGGACTCGAGTCCGGTCGAAAAGTCCGCTCGTCTGTATGCTAGTCCGACGGAAAAAAACGACGCTAGGGCAGCTATTGGCTATGAACTTCCTTGTTTTAGTCCTGTCGTACGTCATCACGTATGAATCCATCAGACTTTGGTTGATCGTGTGTAGGCAAGTCCGTTCATTTGGAAAGTCCGTCAAAAAGTCTGCCTGTTTGTACACAGCATGGGAGTGAGAGCAATAATTCTAGCCCTCCTCTGTAACTCAAAACAGGCAACCTGTAGAATTTTTTAAACGTCGCCTATGGAGATTTTTAAGGGTAAAAGTTGACGCCATTCCACGAGCGGGCGCAATTTTAAAGCGTGATATGTTGGGTATCAATTTACTCAGCGTAACATTATCTTTCACAATATAAAGAAAAATTGGGCTAACTTTACTGTGGTCTTATTTTTTTATTCAAAAAAGTGATTTTTTTTTCCAAAAAAAGCGTGATTGTAAGACCGCTGCGCAAATACGGTGTGAAAAAAGTATTGCAATGACCACCATTTTATTTTTGGGGGTTCTAAGTAATTTTCTAGCAAAAAAAACTGTTTTAGACTTGTAAACACCAAAATCTTAAAACGTGGCTAGTCCTTAAGTGGTTGAAAATATCAGAAGTGGCAGAAATGGATCGCAGTAAATTAATTAGAGGCAAGAAAGATACCGATTATTTTGGAACATAATATTCAACACAAACAAATCGAAAAAATCATCAAGCAACACTGGTGCATTTTACTGGCTGATAGGCATTTACAAGGAATACTCCCTATTCTTCCCAAATTTGTATATAGAAGAGCCCCCACTATTCGTGACAAAATTACGAAAAGTATCCCTGACTAGGGATGAGCCGAACACCCCCCTGTTCGGTTCGCACCAGAACATGCAAACAGGCAAAAAATTTGTTCGAACACGCGAACACAGTTAAAGTCTATGGGACACGAACATGAGTAATCAAAAGTGCTAATTTTAAAGGCTTATATGCAAGTTATTGTCATAAAAAGTGTTTGGGGACCCGGGTCCTGCCCCAGGGGACATGTATCAATGCAAAAAAAAGTTTTAAAAACGGCCGTTTTTTCAGGAGCAGTGATTTTAATAATGCTTAAAGTGAAACAATAAAAGTGTAATATCCCTTTAAATTTCGTACCTGGGGGGTGTCTATAGTATGCCTGTAAAGGGGGGCATATTTCCCGTGTTTAGAACAGTCTGACAGCAAAATGACATTTCAAAGGAAAAAAATCAAGTTAGACTTACCGGTAACTTGTTTTCCATGAGTCTTTCAGGACAGCACCTTGAGAGAGCGTGGCTCCACCCACTTGACAGGAAACACACCTCCACCAAACTTTAAAAGGAGGCTCCTTCCCACTTATCAGTAGTAGTAGAGAACCTCCGGCCCAAGCTGGAACACATAATCAGAATATGGTTAGTCACAGCATAGTAATTTAATACAATAAGGGCGGGTTGCTGCTGTCCTGAAAGACTCATGGAAAACAAGTTACCGGTAAGTCTAACTTGATTTTTCCCTTATCGTCTTTCAGGACAGCACCTTGAGAGGATAACAGAGACTTACCCACTTAGGGAGGGACCACAGCCTGCAGGACCTTTCTGCCAAAAGCCTGTTCACTAGCTGACAGAAGATCCAGTCTGTAATGACGGACAAACGTAAGGTAACTTGACCACGTAGCCGCCCTACAAATCTGATCTGGGGTGGCACCAGCCATTTCTGCCCATGTAGAGGCCTGAGCCCTGGTAGAATGCGCTTTAATTCCCAGCGGGGGAGATAGCCCCGACTGAGAGTAGGCTGCTAGAATAGCTGATTTAAGCCATCTAGCTATAGACCCCTTAGAAGCTTGTTGGCCCTTCTTTTTACCTGAAAAAAGTATAAATAGAGAATCCGAGGATCTAAAGTTACTTGTTACCTCCAGATACTGTAATAAAGTCCTTCTTACATCCAAATTGTGGAATTTGCCTTCTTTTTCCCCCGAAGGGTTAGAGCAAAAGGTTGGCAGGATGATTTCCTGCGACCTATTGTGTGCTGACGCTACCTTTGGCAAAAAACCTGGATCGGTTTTAAGTATAATCCTATCTGTGTAGATGGTTAAAAAGGGTCTCTTAACAGATAGGGCGTGCAGCTCACCAATTCTCCTTGCTGACGTTATTGCAACTAAGAACAAGGTCTTAAGAGTAAGATTCCTTAGAGAGATTCCTTGTAGTGGTTCAAAAGGTTCCTTTGTAAGGGCTTGCAGGACCACTGATAGATCCCAATTGGGAAAGTGCTTAGCCGGAGCTGGTCTAGATCTGGTAAGTGCCTTGAAAAATCTTATAACCAAGGGCTCAGAAGAGATTGGTCTTTCTAGAAATACTCCCAAAGCAGCTACTTGAACTTTAAGGGTGCTGACTGACAATCCCTTGTCTGCCCCTTCTTGAAGAAATTCCAAAATTGACACTAAATTTTTAACTTTTCTCTTAGTCAAATGACAAAAAGAGTTGAAGACCTTCCAATATTTAGCATAGATTTTTCTGGTCACTATTTTCCTACTGGAAAGTAAGGTAGTTACCAAGGGTTGTGACAGACCTTTGTTTCTTAACAACTGCTCCTCAGAAACCAGGCCGTGAGGCTTAGACTGGCCACTCCCGGATGCTGTATTGGACCCTGTAGGAGCAGGTCCTGCCGGAGAGGCAGCCGCCAAAATGGTTTGACTGCCATCTGTAGAATGGTGGAAAACCATGCCCTTTTTGGCCAAAATGGAGTAATTAGGATTACTTCCACCTTCTCCCTCTGTATCTTCCTTAACACCAACGGGATAAGTTGGAAAGGAGGAAATGCGTAACCCAGATGGAAGTTCCAGGGCTGGATTAACGCATCTGTCCCCTGGGCCTTGTCGTTTCTGTGAATAGAGAAAAATACTGGGAGTTGTGTATTTTCCTGTGATGCAAATAGGTCTATTTGCGGTTGACCCCAGGCCCTGGTAATCATTGCAAAGATTTCCGGATTCAGGCTCCATTCTGATTCCTGAATCCGCCTTCTGCTTAGATAATCTGCCACTACATTTAAGGTGCCTTTGAGGTGGACTGCTGATAAGGACCGAACATGCTTTTCTGCCCAAACCAGGATCTTTGAAGCTAGCAACTGAAGTGTTTTGCTTCTTGTACCCCCCTGTTTGTTTAGGTAGGCTATGGTAGTGGCGTTGTCTGAGAGGACCCGGACATGAGAACCTTGAAGGATGGGAGAGAAGGCATCTAAAGCTAAGGCGACTGCCTTTAGTTCCCTCCAATTTGAGGACCTCCTTGCCTCTGTCCGAGACCACATTCCTTGCGCGAAGTCTTGGTCTAAGTGAGCTCCCCAACCCCATACACTGGCATCTGTCGTTACCACTTTTTCTATTGGAAATGACCAGAGCAGGCCTTCTGACAGATTCTCCTGTCTTCTCCACCACCAAAGTGATCTCTTGACTTTGGTGGGTATCTTTACCTTTGCTTCCAGAGATTCTGACCTGTGATTCCATATTCTCAGGAGAAAGCTCTGGAGAGGCCTGAAATGTAACCTTGCCCATTGAATGGCTGGTATGGTTGCGGTTAGGGTTCCTAGGGATGACATCACTTGTCGGACTGATAATTGCTGGCTTGCCTGCAAGGACGCTACCACCTTCAGGACTTTCCCCTTCTTCTCTTCTGCGAGAAAAATCTTTTGTTCCCTTGAACAGATCTGATACCCCAGGAATAGTATTTTCTGGGCTGGAACGAAATTTGACTTCTGCAGATTTATGATCCAACCCAGGGTTTCTAGATGACCTCGGGTCCTTCCGAGGTTGTCTAGCAGTCTTTCCCTGGAGGGGGCAAAAAGGAGTAGGTCGTCCAAGTACGGAATTACCGCAATCCCCTGCATGCGAAGAGGAGCAAGCGCTTCTGCCATTATTTTTGTGAAAATTCGTGGGGCAGAAGACAGGCCAAAGGGGAGGGCCCTGAATTGCAAGTGCAGAACCTCTTTTCCCAAATTTATCGCCAATCTTAGGAATTTTTGGGACTGCGGGGCTATAGGGATATGCAGATAGGCATCTCGAAGGTCTATTGATGCCATAAAGCATTCCCTCGTCAATAGATTCTTGACCGTGAAGATGGAGTCCATACGAAACCTTTTGTATTGGACTGATCTGTTCAGCGGTTTCAGGTTTAGGATTAACCGAAAATCTCCGGATGGTTTCTTTATCAGGAATATACGGGAATAAAATCCCTGATAAAGCTCCCCCTGTGGGACGTAAGTCATAACCCCCTGATCTATCAGATCCTTTAATAGGCTCTTCATTGCCAGGGATTTTGTTACATCTCTTGGAAGATTTGTCACCAAGTACCTTTCTAGGGGGAGATCCGAAAATTCTGTATTGTAACCCTGGGCTAGCATATTCAGAATGTACTGGTTTTCTGTTATGCTTGCCCAATAGGGGAGAAAGTCTTGTAGTCTTCCCCCTACTTGTAACCGACTGTCATTGCGTCTTGCTGGCTGACGCAGGAGGATGGAAAAGGACATTTCCTCTGCCCTTACCCCTCTGCCCTGACCAGCTTTTCTTTTTCTCTTGAGACTTGTTCTGTTCCTGAGCCCTTTGAGGACGAAAAAACCGTTTGACTGGTTGTTTCTTCTTTTTGACAGGAAAAGATTTCTTTTTATCTGCAGTCCTGTCCAGAACTGAATCCAAATCAGGGCCGAACAGTAAGTCTCCTAGAAAAGGGACCCCGCATAATTTGTTTTTAGATGCTGTGTCCCCTTGCCAAGTCTTTAGCCATAAAGCCCGTCTAACCGAATTAGCAAGGGCTGCCGCCTTAGCTGTCATCCTGATAGACTCTGCTGAGGCATCAGAGACATAGGCTACGGCTGCTGAGAGGGTAGAAAAGGAGTCAAGGATTTCTTGCTTAGGGGAATCTGCTATTATATGAGCTTTAAGCTGATTTACCCAATACTCCAAGTTCCTGGAGATGCAAGTAGTTGCCATTGCTGGCTTAAGGTTGCCCATAATGGATTGCCAAGTCCGCTTTAGCTGTTGATCCATTTTTTTTATCCATGGGGTCTTTTAAGATCCCCATGTCCTCAAATGCTAGATCAGTAGATCTTGACACCTGAGAAAAGGCTGCATCAAGTTTTGGAACCTTATTCCAAAGAGCTGCTGGGTCTTCATCAAAAGGGAACCTTCTCTTATGAGCCCTAGAGAAAAATGGTTTCCTATCAGGGTCAGCCCATTCTTTTCTGATTGTTTCAGAAATCACTGCATGGACTGGAAAGGTACGGGACTTAGACTCACTAAGCCCTGCATACATCTTGTCATGTAAAGACATCTCCTTATGCTCTTCCTCAAGGCCTAGAGTAGCATAAATAGCCTTTAAAAGGCCATCCACCTGATCCAAAGACAATTTATACTTGGAAGACATATTTTCCAGCTCATCACTATCCTCATTCGATTCATTAGAATGGGATGGGGAAAGCCCTTCCCGGTTCAGAGGACCCATTTCCGCCTCTACTGCCGGGACTAACAGTGAGCCTTGAGAGGACTGTGAGGTAGTGGGCTGACTTGCAGATGGATAGGTGAGTGAGGATCTGAAGGATTGAATGGTAGCATCCAATTCCTTTTTGGCAGATGCGATTAGATCACTGCATGCGGAAGTGGTTTCTTCCCTCACCAAGGAGTCAATACATGCTTGACATAAAGCCTTTTTCCAGCCTTCATTTAGCTTAATTTTGCATGAAGGGCATTTCTTTCTAATCCCAGGGTCAGAGCTCTTGGCCTGCCATGATAAGGGAAAAAAAGAGAGAGAAAAAAGACAAACCATCTTTTAGAGTCAGCCTGATTACTCAAGGTTGCTCACCACAGGTGCACAGTGAGAAAAGCTATCAGACTCATGTGCCCTGACAGGCCCCTCCGCCACCAGGGGGAAAAAATACCCTCAAACTTCACTAACATTTAGAGAGAAGAGGGCTAGAGAGAGACCCCACAGTAAAGCTGAGCAGAAACTACAGTCTGCTCCTTACCTGGGCCTTGCTGGTGCCTGTGCCTGTTCCACTCGCTGCGGTTCCTGAATCCATGCTGAGGCAGCAGCGTGATGCTTGTGGCGAAAACGCCGGTTCCGGACTCCAATAGCACCTGTGCGCCGGACCGGAACCGGCAATAAATAGGCACCAGACCTATTCCTCCCTCCTCCCCCTGCGCTTCCGGCGGAAATGACGCCTGGCGCCTGCTCCATGGATGCCGCCCCACTTCCGGATACCTCACATCCGGCGGATGCAGTCCTCTGACTGCCCTTCCCAAGATGGCGGCGGCGTCAGGGAAAAAACATGTGCAGGCAAGAAAAAACAAACAGAAATGCCTGACATGCCTGACGCCTCTGCCTGGGAGCAGCAATACCCGGAGCAGTCCTGGCTCTCCCCGAGCACTGACGAGGGAGAAGGAGCCCATCCACCCGGCACCCGTAAGCCTGTGGAAAATGGGAGGAATCGGCTCTCCTGAGGTAGGTAAAAATAGTGGAGTAGGGAGCCTGTTCTCTCAGGACAGAACCTTGAGAGCTCCAAACTCCCACATGTGTTCCCGCCGGAGGAAACACATAAACTGATGATAAGTGGGAAGGAGCCTCCTTTTAAAGTTTGGTGGAGGTGTGTTTCCTGTCAAGTGGGTGGAGCCACGCTCTCTCAAGGTGCTGTCCTGAAAGACGATAAGGGAAAAAGTCATTAAAAACTACTCGCGGCTATTAATGCATTGCTGGCCTGACAATACACATAAAAGTTCATTGATAAAAACGGCATGGGATTCCCTACAGGGGAACCCCGAACCAAAATTTAAAAAAAAAAACGACGTGGGGGGGGGTCCCCCTAAATTCCATACCAGGCCCTTCAGGTCTGGTATGGATATTAAGGGGAACCCCGGCCAAAATTAAAAAAAAAACAATGGCGTGGGGTCCCCCTCAAAATCTATACCAGACCCTTCAGGAATGCCACAGGGAAGTCCCGTCAAGTCCCCGTGCGTCAGAGGGGGGGGCGGGGTCACTGGGTGGCCCCAACCCCTGTTATTTAAGAACCGTCAGAGGAGGAGAAGCGTCACACAGCGGGAGCCTCCCTCCATGCCATCATGGATGCAGAGCGGCACGAAAAGAATATGAAGAGAAGAAGATGAAGAGAAGAGCGGGAGCCTCCCTCCGTGCCATCATGGATGTGGAGGGGCCTGAGGAGAAGAAGGGAAGAAGACGCCGACGCCGCTGAGGAAGATGCCGGACGAGAACACCGGGGGAAGAACCAGAAGAACCAGAAGAAGAAGATGGAGGAAGAAACCGAAGGAAGATAGAAGAAAGAAGAAGCATTTACATAAAGGAATTGTCAAAAACTGTCTCTTGTCATTTTTAACATTTTTGACACTTTTTTAGTGAAATGGTAGGGGTACTTTTGTACCCCCTTACCATTTCACACAGGGGGGAGGGCGGGGATCTGGGGGTCCCTTGTTAAAGGGGGCTTCCAGAGTCCGATAAGCCCCCTGCCCGCAGACCCCCACAACCACCGGCCAGGGTTGTGGGGATGAGGCCATTGTCCTCATCAACATGGGGACAAGGCGTTTTGGGGGGCTACCCCAAAGCACCCTCCCAATGTTGAGGGCATGTGGCCTGGTACGGTTCAGGAGGGGGGGCGCTCTCTCGTTCCCCCCTCTTTTCCTGCGGCCTGCCAGGTTGCGTGCTCGGATAAGGGTCTGGTATGGATTTTTGGGGGGACCCCACATAGTTTTTTTTTTTTAATTTTGGCACGGGGTTCCCCTTAAAATCCATACCAGACCTGGAGGGTCTGGTATAGATTTTGAGGGGGACCCCACACCATTTTTTTCTTTTTAATTTTGGCCGGGGTTCCCCTTAATATCCATACCAGACCTGAAGGGCCTGGTATGGAATTTAGGGGGACCCCCATGTCATTTTTTTTTTTAATTTTGGTTCGGGGTTCCCCTGTGGGGAATTCCCATGGCGTTTTTATCAATGAACTTTTATATGTATTGTCGGACCGGCAATTCATTAATAGCCGCGAGTAGTTTTAAATGACTTTTTTTCCTTTGAAATGTAATTTTGCTGTCAGACTGTTCTAAACACGGGAAACACGCGCCCCTTTACAGGCATACTATAGACACCCCCTAGGTACGAAATTTAAAGGGATATTACACTTTTTTTGTTTCACTTTAAGCATTATTAAAATCACTGCTCCCGAAAAAACGGCCGTTTTTAAAACTTTTTTTTGCATTGATCCATGTCCCCTGGGGCAGGACCTGGGTCCCCAAACACTTTTTATGACAATACCATGAATATAAGCCTTTAAAATTAGCACTTTTGATTTCTCCCATAGACTTTTAAAGGGTGTTCTGCGGCATTCGAATTTGCCGCGAACACCCCAAATTGTTCGCTGTTCGGCGAACTTGCGAACAGCCGATGTTTGAGTCGAACATGAGTTCGACTCGAACTCGAAGCTCATCCCTATCCCTGACCCTTCAGGAAGGGGCTTGACTTTCTTCACTGGTAAAGGATTTTATCCATATAAACGGTGCTTTGCGTGTGTCAAAACAAAGCGCCCAAATGAGAAGAAAATTAACTTTCCTTCTACAAGTACAGGAAATACCTATGAAGTAAAAGAGTTCATTTGTTGCAACACAGAGGGAGCAGTATATGCTTTGGAGTGCAGCTGTGGGCTGCAGTACCTAGGACGGACTAAGAGACCCCACAAAATATGCATAAGAGAACATGTGCAGAACATAATTAAAGGGTTTGATAAGCACAGCATATCTAAACATTTTGCCATTTGCCACAACAAAGATCCCACTCAGTTGAAGTTTTGGGGGATAGAACCTTACGTCAGACATTGGCGAGGTAGCCATAAAGTAAGGACATTGCACCAACTAGAAACTAAGTGGATTTTTACTTTAGATACATTAGTACCTCGGGGCCTAAATGTAGAATCTGACCTCAATTCCTTCATTAGCAATTTTTAGGACCACCAGTTATTGATCTTTATTTTATTTGTTTTTTTTTTTAGTATGATTTTTAGATTTTGGCATTTAAAATTTTTATATTATCCTTTTATGGACCTTCCCTTCTCTCTTTCTCACTATTATTTTTATTAATAGTATGCTATATGTATGCTGCTGATACCATTTACGGTGCATTTTTTTATATCTGCTCATTTTACGGTGCTCCTGCTTTTGTAGTTTTGGTGTCTCACTATGAGATATTATATACCACAGTGAGCCTGATCCATTTGACCTTTTAACATATTTTTAGCCTGTTCAGGTACATTTACATTTACCCGTTTTAATCGTCATTGCAAATCTTTGGTTGTATTAGCTATATTATTGGACACTTAGGATATGGCTGCTATTAATATAAACACATTGGTCTCCAGTATAATGGCCATGATATATATATTTTTTTGTCAGAAAATGGCCGCTATGGAAGTTAGGTCTTTTGACTCCAAGATGATGGCTGGGTTGTTTACTATGGCTTTACTATGGCTTAATATCCATGGGAAAATGGCCACCGTTCTATATCCTGTATTTGAGCTACGGGAAAATGGCCGCCTAATGAGTTCCATTATAAGCATATATAAGGACACTTCCAGGGCCATGTGTCACCCCCTGATGAAGTCACGTGACTGTGACGAACACGCGTCGTGACGTAGGCACCGGAAGTGACGTCGGCGAGCTCGCTGCTCGTGTTTTGTTTTGCTTTTACATGCATTTTAAATGTGAGTACCCTGTTTGTCTTGGCTTTTCTTAATAAACACTTTATACAAACATATTATGAGCACCCCTCCCTGTTCTTCCTTTTATACTTTCTCACGCCCACCTACGAGGCTTGCTGAACTAGCCACGGCTAGCAGAGGGCTATTGGTCACATAGACGGACATACACCAACAGATCCAGAAACGCCACATCCAGAGGTCGTTGGATACTTGGATCAATAGGGAGTGTACCCGTTATATGCAAAGATATATTCACACGCTGTTACCTTACAGCAGTAAGGTAAGGGGACATCCAGACATCACGTATTGCACTGAAGTTAGAAAGTCACCATTCATTTGCACCTTATATATGCAGTCATCATCAACTTCTGCAGCACTCAAGTCACTATTTATCTGCACTTTATATATGAAGCCACCATTTAATCTACAGCACTTTATTCTGCATTTTTGCACTATATATAAAGAAGATATGCTACGGACATAAGGAGCGTTTTATCAATTGATTGTTCATTCCTCAATATTTGTTTACTTATTGTGTCTATCACTGGCATTTTGCACATTGTCACTTTATTTGTGGTTTACCTAGCTTCTTTCACAGTACATGCACCTTTGCACTGTGTTATTATTACCGTATGGTTGGTATTTCGTTTACAGTGCAGCACTATTTTTTATTTTGAATTCAATTTAGAGGTGATCAAATACCACCAAAAGAAAGCTCTATTTGTGGGAAAAAAGGACATTAATTTTATTTGGGTACAGCGTCGTACGACCGCGCAATTGCCAGTTAAAATAACGCAGTGCCATATCACAAAAGATGGCCTGATCAGGAAGTGGGTAAAACAGATACACTAAAAGAAGAAAACAAAAAAACAGTGGGTGTGCAAACAAGATTTCTATATTTTTATGAAACAGTGTAAGGTAAGCATGTAAGACCAGCCTTACCACAAGTAGCTATGGTTTCCTTGAGAAACCAATTTCTGACTCAGATAAATTAAGTGAACAAAAAAAAAAATATATAAAAAATTAAAGCCTAGGTTTATCTAAAGTAAAATATAGAAAAAAAATCAGCACAGGGACATAACTTACAGTTAGCATGATGTATCTCTTGTGCTGATGCTTCATTGTTCGATAGAAATCTCCCGCCGTCCAACTCTATTCCTATTGAAATAAGAAGAATCAGCTAATGGGACGACACATACTACCTGCAAGTTATGTCTCTTGTGCTGATTTTTAGGTTTTTAATTTTAGCTAAACTTAGGCTTTAAAGGGACAAGAAAGCACTTAAATCTCCCACCCCCACATATGTACATAATCGCCCATGTCAGGGGTGCCTATGAATGGAAACAGCAGTTGCATTACACGATATTGCCACGCACACCGGAGCAAGCGTAATAGTACTAGGGCCACTCACAGGTAATGGACTTTAAAGTGTGGAAAAGTTTAGGTACTGATGTTTTTTGCGGTTTCATAGGCACACGCAATTCTTGACATGTTAGGTATTATCTATTTTATACACAGTATATTTACCCCACACAACAGTCACAAAATGGGTAATATACAGGTGCATCTCAAAAAATTAGAATATCATCAAAAAGTTAATTTCAGTAATTCAATTCAAAAAGTGAAACTCCTATATTATATAGATTAATTACATATGATGTATTTTAAGCATTTCTTTCTTTTAATTTTGACGATTATGGCTTACAGCTAGTGCAAACCCACAATTCAGTATCTCAGAAAATTAGAATATTGTGAAAAAGTTTAATTTTGTAGACTCATGGTGTCACACTGTAATCAGTTAATTAATGCAAAACACCTGTAACGGTTTCCTGAGCCTTTAAATGGTCTCTCAGTCTGGTTCAGTAGGTTACACAATCATGGGGAAGACTGCTGACTTGACAGTTGTCTAGAACAGTGGTCATCAGCCCTGTCCTCAGGGCCCACTAACAGGCCAGGTTTGCAAGATAACTGAAATACATGACAGGTGATATCATTTTTTGCTCAGTGATTGCAGTATTCTAGTCTGCATCTCCATAAGGTAATACATAAAACCTGGCCTGTTAGTGGGCCCTGAGGACAGGGTTGATGACCACCGGTCTAGAAGACAGTCATTGACACCCTCCACAAGGAGGGTAAGTCACAAAAGGTCATTGCTAAAGAAGCTGGCTGTACACAGAGTACTGTATCCAAGCATATTAATGGAAAGTTGACTGGAAGGAAAAAGTGTGGTAGAAAAAGGTGCACAAGTTACTGGAATAAACACAGCCTTGAGAGGAATGTGAAGCAAAGGCCATTTAAGAATTTGGGGGAAATTCACAAGGAGTGGACTATGGCTGGTGTCCGTGCTTCAAGAGCCACCACACAGACGTATCCAGGACATGGGCTACAACTGTCGCATTCCTTGTGTCAAGCCACTCCTGAACCAGAGACAATGTCAGAAGCGTCTTACTAAATTTTACATTTCATTTGGAAATCAAGGTCCCAGAGTCTGGAGGAAGAGTGGAGAGGCACAGAATCCAAGTTGCATGAGGTCCAGTGTGAAGTTTTCACACTGGACCTTTTCGGTGATGATTTGGGGAGCCATGTCATCTGCTGGTCCACTGTGTTTTATCAAGTCCAAAGTCAGCGCAGCCCTCTACCAGGAAATTCTAGCACACTTCATGCTTCCCTCTGCTGACCAGCTTTATGGAGATGCCGATTTCATTTTCCAGCAGGACTTGGCACCTACCTACACTGCCAAAAGTACCAATACCTGGTTTAATGATCATGGTATCACTGTGCTTGATTGGCCAGCAAACTCGCCTGACCTAAACCCCATAGAGAATCTGTGGGGTATTGTCAAGAGGAAGATGAGACACCAGACCCAACAATGCAGACAAGCTGAAGACCGCTATCAAAGTAACCTGGGCTTCCACAACACCTCAGCAGTGCCACAGGCTGATCGCCTCCATGTCACGCCGCATCGATGCAGTAATTCATGCAAAAGGAGCCCCGACCAAGTATTAAGTGCATACTATACTGTACATGGACATACTTTTCAATAGGCCAACATTTATTAAAAATATTTTTTTTTTTTTTATTGGCCTTATGTAATATTCTACTTTTCTGAGATACTGAATTTTGGGTTTTCACTAGTTGTAAGCCATAATCATCAAAATTAAAAGAAAGAAATACTTGAAATATATCACTTTGTGTGTAATGACTCTTAATAATATGAGTTTCACTTTTTAAATTGAATTACTGAAATACATTTTTTGCACCTGTATTGCATTTGTGTTCACTAAAACTTACTTTAGTGTATTTTTTTTTTACTGGAAATGTGTGCTCAATAAAGTGTTGCGACAATATCTTGACATTAAACTATGAGCATTCAAAACTCTGGAGTCTCTGCTTTCTGAAAATATTTAGTGTTTGAGGATTTTAACTAATCTTCGGGCTTAAAATGTGCATATTATCATGTGTGCAGCAAAAAAAAAAAAAAAAAAAGGCAAAAAAGGCTCTGGCAGCCAAAGAGTTAAGGCCAACATTAAAACCTCGTTAAATACCATGGCTGGGAAATTCCCTGACTCTGTCTGAAGTGGCCGCATCGGTTTGATGTATACAACCTACAGCAAAACCAACATTTACAAAGAAAAGGAATGTTGTTACAAGTAAATGACAGCTCCCAGCTGCTTTTACTTTCTTGTAAACAAAGCGTCTGGAATGCCCTTCATCTATATCAGACCCTGATCCTACATGAGGGTCTGAAATAGATGTTAATGGGGGACCTACACACAAAAAATGGCTTGGGATTCCTCCAAAAATACAGACTCATCCCCAGCAAGGTAAAGGCATAATGTGTTAGTATCCATTGCATACTAGCACAATATGAAATATTTAACTTAGAATGAAGTCCTCCAGTGGCACGCTGTCACCGATGAGAGGGCTTCCATCTTCACCCGGTCTTCCCCATGGGTTTGAGTGCCGATTGGCTGAGCTGCGATGACATCACGGCAGAGCACTGTGAAGGCACATCACCAGCTGCAGCCAGGGCATAGATCTCCTAAACAGTGCAAGTTTAAGAGATATTCACTGTATTTACAGGTAAGCCTTGTTATAGGCTTACCTGTAGGTACAAGTCCAGGGACACACTGTCCACCTTTGCTGCCATTGTGCTCTTGCTGGGTACCCAGTGTGCTCCTGTTCCTTTAAGGGGGATTGAGCTGCCTCCAGCCCCACCTGTCCCTCATCTATCCATTTAATGCATGTGCTTCCATTGTGGAGACGCTTATAAATTCAGTAGTGTTAGGACTGCAAGCATACACAGGGTGCCGTGAAGAGGCCTTATGCATGCGTTTGCAAATGCATACTAACGAAACCCCTGTTTTTAACGCAGACTGTTGGACAGGTTAATTTGGTTGGTTGGCAGACTGGTTGATGAGTTGAGCTATGGAATGTTCTGTTTTTGTCTTTCATGTGATAGCCCTTCCATGTGCTCCTTGCTGTGAAGATCAGTTATAGGTGGGGGCAGGGGCCATTTATTTGTTACAAGTCAGAAATAAGCATTTACTTCCACTTTAATGAGGGTCTGGTACGGATGTCGAGGGGGACCCCACGTAAAAAAAAATCATTCAAATTTTTTTTTCATACCAGACCCTTCTGCAAAGCAAGCAGCCAGGTAAGGAAGGGGGGGGGGGGGGTTGGGGAGAAGACAAGCACCTTCTGAACCATACACCCTCAACACGGGGTGGGTCAATGTGGTTCTGCCTGTTGCCCGTAGCAGTGGATAGAACCAGAGTGAAATGGGGGACTATGTCTCCAATGCACCCAGTAGTGAGCGCAATACTAAAGACTCTTCAGCCACTGTAGCCCTTTAGGAAAGCAAAGATCAAAGGTGTGACAGGTAAAAGGTAATTCTTTAGGCCTCATTCACATAGGCCTGCAGTCCCTGAATGGGCTGTGTATGAGGCTTGAGCCACCAGTTGGCTGCATGCGGGCAGCCTGTGACAGGCATTAGTGGCTGTTCAGAGAGAGGCAGGGGCGTGATCTTAGTGTAGAAGACATTTATTGGCGTGAAAGGCGATTGTGTAAGTTGTCAAACAGTTAAAAGAACTTGCTCTTCAGGTTGGTAAGAAGACAAGGGCTGTTCACACATACACCTGTTGGACTGGGACAAGCATCTGTGTTCGTACGGACATTATGTCCCCATACACTTACATGAGCTGCCTGCACAAGCCGTATAAACACAGACCAATTACATGAAAGAGAAAGGCGCCTCTTAAAGTGGAGTTGCACCCAAAAATGTAACTTCCACTTTTTGGAATCGTCACATTTGGCACCTTTCAGAGGGGAGAAGGGAGCAGATACCTGTCTAATACAGGTATTTGCTCCCACTTCCTGGCATAGATCACCGCGGCGTTCTACGCCTACTCTGTCCTCCCCCGCAGTCTTCTGGGAGCCAGAAGTCAGCAGGGACCAGTGAGGAAGCGCAGCGCGACTCACGCATGCGCAGTAGGGAACCAGGAAGTGAAGCCGCATGGCTTTACTTCCCGATTCCCTTACCGAGGATGGTGGTGGCGGCAGCCGAGAGCCGACGGACAGATCGGCTCCTGACATTGCGGGCTCCCTGGACAGGTAAGTGTCCATATATTAAGAGTCAGCAGCTGCAGTATTTGTAGCTGCTGGCTTTTAATATTTTATTTTTCTCGGCGGACCTCCTCTTTAAGTGCAGTGATTAAAAGATGACAGGCACAATGGGATTAAAAAACACTTACAGGAGAGTAAGAGGTAATAGGCATATATAATCCTCGTGCGGATCGCTGTAATCCTCGTCTAGGGGAGAGAGCCGTTCTGCAACTAACAAGAGTCCCTGGTGACGTGGATTAGCAAGGTGAAGATGTGATGAGGCAGCCTGGGTTCTGGAACGCACATGGCCTATGTAACATCAGGTGAATGTGGTGGGCAAGCATGGGCGTAGGTCTGAGGAAGGAGCCATGCATGCTCCGAAATGAGTTACCACCCACACCTGATGTTACATTTGCCACATGCGTTCCCAGCTTGGTTCCAGAACCTGGGCCTCCTCATCACATCTTCACCTCCTCACTAACCTAAGTCGCCAGGTACTGACAGCTACAGGGCAGCTCTCCCCCAGATAAACGAGGATTACAGAGATCCGCATGAAGACTAATCATATGCCTAGGACCTCTTACTCTCTTTGTAAGTGGTTTTAATCCCATCGTGCCTGCAATAAATCTTTTAACCACTGCACTTAGAGGCGCCTTTCTCTTTCCTTTAAGCCCCTCAAGAGCTGCTTCTTCTCTACAAAGTGCTGCCTTCAGGGCCATCTCTCCTAAGGCCCGGATACCCAGCCTCACCTCTCTTTGAGAGACCGGTTACAGACTACAGGCCTCAGCATCCATTTTATAGAGGCCTTATGCTGGCCATACACTAGTAGATTTTTAAACTTTCATACAAAAATTCTTTGCACGTTATATGACTGTCACATGAAAATCTTAATGGCCTTTATCTTTCGGTTTTAGAATGAATGTACTTCCCAAAAGAATCAGTGTTGGAAATGTGTTCAAGTACATTTTCCATTCTGGTCCTTGGATTTTAAACACGATGAGAAAATTCAATCACTGATGATTTAAACCCACTAATGCTTAAAAAATTTAAAACAAACGTTCTTTATAAAACTTACAAAAGAAAAATCTATGTGTAAACTGTATGGCCAGCATTATACAGACCTTTTTAAATAAAAGCTTTAAATACAGTTGTTGCTTTAACTATAGTTGTGTCAAATATACAAAAATAAGTTAGACAGTGCCATTTTACAGCAACAGTGACCCCTGCTGGTACAAAGTCACAACCACCAAATTATTTGAAAGGAAATCTATAGCGGAGACAAGGATGTAGCTCTCCCATTCAGAAATACTTATTGCCTGGCTGTGATGCCGCGTACACACGAGCGGACTTTACGGCGGACTTTGCCCGGCGGACTGGATTTCGTCGGACAATTCGATGTGTGTGGGCTCCAGCGGACTTTGTTTTCTAAAAAGTTGGACGGAATTAGATTTGAAACTTGTTTAACCACTTGCCGACCGCCTCACGCCTATATACGTGAGCAGGTCGGCACGGGCAGGCAAAATCACGTACCTGAAACGTGATGCCTTCCCGCGGGCGGGGGGTCCGATCGGACCCCCCCCCGCTGCCCTGGGTGGTCGGGTCTTGTTCGCGGGCGATTGGGGGTCAGGGGGAGGCCATCCATTGATTGCCACCCCCTCCCGATCGCTCCCACGAATCAAATGCTTCCTCTCCCTCTGTAATGTAAACAGAGGGAGAGGAAGTGATGTCATCTCTCCTGGAGCCGGTCTTTTTGATCCGACGCCGAGGAGAGAAGACATCCAAGTAAGTGCACCAACACCACACGCTCAGTAGAACACGCCAGGCACACTTTTCACCCCCCTGTCACCCCCCGATCACCCCCCTGTACCCACTGTCACTCTGACACCAATAGCAGTGTTTTTTTTTTTTTTGCATTGGTGTCAGTTTGTCAGTTATAAGTGTTAGGGCAGTTAGGTTAGCCCCCTTTAGGTCTAGGGTACCCCCCCCTTAGGTCCAGGGTACCCCCTAACCACCCCTAATAAAAGTTAACCCCTTGATTACCCCCCGTCACCAGTGTCGCTAAGCGATCGTTTTTCTGATCGCTGTATTAGTGACACAGGTGACGCTAGTTAGGGAGGTAAGTATATAGGTTCGCTGTCAGTGTTTTATAGCGACAGGGACCCCCATATACTACCTGCTAAAGGTTTTAACCCCCTGATTGCCCCCTAGTTAACCCTTTCACCAGCGATCACCGTATAAGTGTTACGGGTGACGCTGGTTAGATAGTTTGTTTTTTGTAGTTTATTATAGTTTATTACAGTTTATTATAGTTTTAGGGCACCCGCCGTTTATTACCTTATAAAGGTTTAACCCCCTAATTGCCCGGCGGTGATAGAAGTTAAGTTTTTAGGATCAGATAAGGTCTGCGTCGCCCCAGGCAGCGTCAGGTTAGCGCCAGTACCGCTAAAACCCGTGCACGCAGCATACACTTCCCTTAGTGCTATAGTATCTGAACGGATCGATATCTGATCCGATCAGATCTATACTCCCCAGCAGTTTAGGGTTCCCTGAAACGCAGTGTTAGCGGGATCAGCCCAGATACCTGCTAGCACCTGCGTTTTGCTCCTCGGCCCAGCCCAGCCCAGCCCACCCAAGTGCAGTATCGATCGATTACTGACACTTACAAAACACTAAGCACACATAACTGCAGCGGTCACAGAGTCAGGCCTGATCCCTGCGATCGCTAACAGTTTTTTGGTAGCGTTTTGAATCAGTCGCTGACAGTCGGGAGCTTTTTTGCCTGTGAGTCTCACTAGTGTACCCCTAAATTTAGAGGCCAAAATGGCAAATCGAAGGTACACTAGTGAAGAGGCCTACAGGATTCTGAGCATGACAGATAGTGAAGAGGAAGTCACTCATCTGTCAGATTCAGGCTCAGAATACGATCCTGTAGAGGACAGCGGCTCCATGACAGATAGCTCTGACGACGGAGTTGTGGTCCCTGCTAAGGTCAGGCGTACCAGACCCCGAACTTATGCTGTCCTTGAAGTGCAAGAACCGCAGGGCTCTCGTATGGAGCAGAGAAGTACTAGCGCCGCTACTCCTTCTGGTGAACTGGCAAGCACCAGCGGCCTAGTACACCCTGGTCGTACATCCAGCACTGCAGTATCACGTGGTGACGTGGCGAGTCCCATAAGTGCAGTTCAAGCTGGCGAGGTGGCAAGCACTAGTAGTGTCCCGCTGCCACCAAGAAGACGAACACAGGCCCGTCGTGCCCATAGTGCCCTTCCTGCTGCATTGGCCAATCCGAATTGGGTACCCACCACTTCTGCAGCACCCGTACTTCCCCCTTTCACTGGCCAACCCGGAATTCAGGTGGAAACAGTTGACTTTATGCCACTGGATTTTTATTCGCTGTTTTTCACCGAAGATCTCTATAGATCTATTGTGGACCAAAGCAATTTATACGCTGGTCAACACATCGCCACTATGCCCCAGTCCACCCTTGCCAGAGATTGGAGACCAATTACGGTCTCCGAATTTAAGATCTTTCTGGGCCTTTCCCTCCTCATGGGGTTGAATAAAAAGAGTGAGTTGCGGTCATATTGGTCCACTGACCCAATTTACCATTCACCCTTGTTCTCTGCTTCCATGGCCAGGGCACGATACGAGCAGATTTTGCGGTTCATGCACTTCAACAACAATGAACTCTGTCGTCCTCGTGGAGACCCTGGATACGATCGGCTCTACAAAATTCGGCCCCTCGTAAACCACTTCAACCAACGTTTTGCAGACTTGTTTACCCCCCATCAAGTTGTCTGCGTTGATGAGTCCCTGGTTAAATTTTCTGGCCGCTTGTCATTCAAACAGTACCTTCCCAGCAAGCGTGCCAGATACGGGGTCAAGATGTATAAGCTCTGTGACAGGGCCACAGGCTATACATGTAGATTTATGGTTTACGAGGGAAAAGATAGTCACGTAGAGCCGACAAACTGCCCTGACTACATAGGAAGCGCTGGCAAGATAGTGTGGGACTTGGTGTCACCCTTATTCGGAAAGGGGTACCACTTGTACGTGGACAATTATTATACGAGCGTGCCACTTTTTAGCCACCTTTTTGATCATCAGATTGGAGCATGTGGCACCGTGCGACCTAATCGCCGGGGCTTTCCCCAGCGGCTTGTAGATTCCCGTCTTAGGCTGGGGGAGAGAGCCTGCTTGAAGTATAATAATTTGCTCGCTATGAAGTGGAGGCATAAGAAGAATGTTTTCGTTCTCACCTCCCTTCATGCAGACACGACGGTCCAAATTCCTACGGCGACTGGTGTTGTGGAGAAACCCCTCTGTGTCCACGAATACAACCTTAATATGGGAGCGGTGGACCTCAACGACCAGTTGTTGGCGCCGTACCTAGTTGCCCGTAAGGCCAGACGCTGGTACAAAAAAGTGTCTGTTTATTTATTTCAATTGGCTTTGCTGAACGCTCATGTGCTATACAGAGCTTCAGGACGGACTGGATCCTTCCTTACATTCCAGGAAGAGATCGTCAGAGCCCTTCTGTATCCAGACGGTGCTCCACCTCACCATCCCCAACCGAATGCAGTAAGCCGGCTGCATGAGAGGCATTTTCTTTATGCCCTCCCGAGTACCCCTACCCAACGAACCCCCCAAAAAAGATGTCGTGTCTGCAGCAAGCGCGGATTTAGGCGTGACACCCGGTATTGTTGTCCCCTCTGTCCTGGCATTCCTGGTCTTTGCATTGGTGAATGTTTTGAACGCTACCACACACTAGTGGAGTATTAGCGTAGGGTACAGCACTGCACAGACTAGGCACACTTCCACAGGGTCTCCCAAGATGCTGTCGCATTTTGAGAGACCCAAACCTGGTACCAGTTAAAAAAGTTAAAGTTACAAAAAAAAGTGTAAAAAAAACAAAAAAAAGTAAAAAAAAGAAAAAAACACAAAAAAAATATAAAATAAAAAAACCAAAAATAGTTGTTGTTTTATTGTTCTCTCTCTATTGTTCTGCATTCTATACTGCAATGTTTTATTGTTATGTTTTTATCATGTTTGCTTTATAGGTATGCAATTTTTTTATACTTTGTTTTTTTTATTGTTAACCACCTTTGTGTTTTCAGGTACGCCATTCAGCTGCAGAGCGGATTTATTTATCTTGACAGCAACAGCGTTTGCTCCCACGATACATAAAGCCGCGACTCCAGCGCTGTCGGAGGTGATTTCACCACCACAGTTACATACTTCAGCATATATGCCGAAGCGTGGGGGCAGCAGTGGGTGGAGGAGCGATTTGCTCCTGCCTTTTGCGGGAGGATGCCCCCATGCTTCGGCATATATATTTTTTAGGTAGGCACAGGTTGCGTTAAATGTTTTATTTTTTACTATTTTTTTTTGTATTTTGCTTTGCAGGTATGGTAAGTATTACTGTTATACTGTAATGTTACTTTGTTTTTTTGTTAACCATCATTTGCTTCGCAGGTACGCCATTCAGTTGCAGCACGGATTTATTTATCTTGACAGCAACAGCGTTTGCTCCCACGATACATAAAGCCGTGACTCCAGCGCTGTCGGAGGTGATTTCACCACCACAGTTACATACTTCAGCATATATGCCGAAGCGTGGGGGCAGCAGTGGGTGGAGGAGCGATTTGCTCCTGCCTTTTGCGGGAGGATGCCCCCATGCTTCGGCATATATATATTTTTAGGTAGGCACAGGTTGCGTTAAATGTTTTATTTTTTACTATGTTTTTTTTGTATTTTGCTTTGCAGGTATGGTAAGTAATACTGTTATACTGTAATGTTATTTTGTTTTTTTGTTAACCATCATTTGCTTAGCAGGTACGCCATTCAGTTGCAGCACGGATTTATTTATCTTGACAGCAACAGCGTTTGCTCCCACGATACATAAAGCCGTGACTCCAGCGCTGTCGGAGGTGATTTCACCACCACAGTTACATACTTCAGCATATATGCCGAAGCGTGGGGGCAGCAGTGGGTGGAGGAGCGATTTGCTCCTGCCTTTTTGCGGGAGGATGCCCCCATGCTTCGGCATATATATACGATGCATGTATGCCCATCATTAGAAGTGGGTGGATGAAGGGAGGTATTCTAATGGTGGGCATACCCACCGATCAATATCTTTTTTTCGTTCAGCCCACAGGCTGCATGAAAAAAAGTTTACAATGTATGCCCAACAAGGACCAGCAACGTACTGGTATGTTGCTGGACTTTGAGTGGTTATACCAGAATGATGCCTGCAGGTTTAGGTATCATCTTGGTATCATTCTTTTCAGCCAGTGGTCGGCTTTCTTGTAAAAGCAATCCTAGCGGCTAATTAGCCTCTAGACTGCTTTTACAAGCAGTGGGAGGGAATGCCCCCCCCCCCCACACCGTCGTCCATGTTTTTCTCTGGCTCTCCTGTCCCAACAGGGAACTTGAGAATGCAGCCGGTGATTCAGCCAGCTGACCATAGAGCTGATCAGAGACCAGAATGGCTCCAAACATCTCTATGGCCTAAGAAACTGGAAGCTACAAGCATTTCATGACTTAGATTTCGCCGGATGTAAACAGCGCCATTGGGAAATTGGGAAAGCATTTTATCACACCGATCTTGGTGTGGTCAGATGCTTTGAGGGCAGAGGAGAGATCTAGGGTCTAATAGACCCCAATTTTTTCTAAAAAGAGTACCTGTCACTACCTATTGCTATCATGGGGGATATTTACATTCCCTGAGATAACAATAAAAATGATAAAAAAAAAAAAAAAAATGAAAGGAACAGTTTAAAAATAAGATAAAAAAGCAAAAAAAATAATAAAAAAAAAAAAAAAAAAAAAAAAAGCACCCCTGCCCCCCCCCCCTGCTCTCGCACAAAGGCGAACGCAAGCGTCGGTCTGGCGTCAAATGTAAACAGCAATTGCACCATGCATGTGAGGTATCACCGCGAAGGTCAGACCGAGGGCAGTAATTTTAGCAGTAGACCTCCTCTGTAAATCTAAAGTGGTAACCTGTAAAGGCTTTTAAAGGCTTTTAAAAATGTATTTAGTTTGTCGCCATTGCACGTTTGTGCGCAATTTTAAAGCATGTCATGTTTGGTATCCATGTACTCGGCCTAAGATCATCTTTTTTATTTCATCAAACATTTTGACAAAATAGTGTGTTTTAGTGTATTAAAATTTAAAAAAGTGTGTTTTTTCCCCAAAAAATGCGTTTGAAAAATCGCTGCGCAAATACTGTGTGAAAAAAAAAAAATAAACACCCACCATTTTAATCTGTAGGGCATTTGCTTTAAAAAAATATATAATGTTTGGGGGTTCAAAGTAATTTTTTTGCAAAAAAAAATAATTTTTTCATGTAAACAATAAGTGTCAGAAAGGGCTTTGTCTTCAAGTGGTTAGAAGAGTGGGTGATGTGTGACATAAGCTTCTAAATGTTGTGCATAAAATGCCAGGACAGTTCAAAACCCCCCCAAATGACCCCATTTTGGAAAGTAGACACCCCAAGCTATTTGCTGAGAGGCATGTCGAGTCCATGGAATATTTTATATTGTGACACAAGTTGCGGGAAAAAGACAAATTTTTTTTTTATTTTTATTTTTTTTGCACAAAGTTGTCACTAAATGATATATTGCTCAAACATGCCATGGGAATATGTGAAATTACACCCCAAAATACATTCTGTTGCTTCTCCTGAGTACGCGGATACCACATGTGTGAGACTTTTTGGGAGCCTAGCCGCGTACGGGACCCCGAAAACCAAGCCCCGCCTTCAGGCTTTCTAAGGGCGTAAATTTTTGATTTCACTCTTCACTGCCTATCACAGTTTCGGAGGCCATGGAATGCCCAGATGGCACAACCCCCCCCAAATGACCCCATTTTGGAAAATAGACACCCAAAGCTATTTGCTGAGCGGTATAGTGAGTATTTTGCAGACCTCACTTTTTGTCACAAAGTTTTGAAAATTGAAAAAAGAAAAAAAAAATACGTTTTTCTTGCCTTTCTTCATTTTCAAAAACAAATGAGAGCTGCAAAATACTCACCATGCCTCTCAGCAAATAGCTTGGGGTGTCTACTTTCCAAAATGGGGTCATTTGGGGGGGTTTTGTGCCATCTTGGCATTTTATGGCCTTCAAAAGTGTGATAGGTAGTGAGGAGTAAAATCAAAAATGTATGTCCTTAGAAATCCTGAAGGCGGTGCTTGATTTTCGGGGCCCCGTGCGCGGCTAGGCTCCCAAAAAGTCCCACACATGTGGTATCCCCGTACTCAGGAGAAGCAGCAGAATATATTTTGGGGTGTAATTCCACATATGCCCATGGCATGTTTGAACAATATATCATTTAGTGACAACTTTGTGCAAAAAAAAAAAAAAAAAAAAAAAAAAATTGTCACTTTCCCGCAACTTGTGTCAAAATATAAAATATTCCATGGACTCAACATGCCTCTCAGCAAATAGCTTGGGGTGTCTACTTTCCAAAATGGGGTCAATTGGGGGGGGTTTGTGCCATCTGGGCATTTTATGGCCTTCAAAAATGTGATAGGTAGTGGGGAGTGAAATTACAACTTTACGCCCTTAGAAATCCTGAAGGCGGTGCTGGGTTTTCGGGGCCCCGTACGCAGCTAGGCTCCCAAAAAGTCCCACACATGTGGTATCCCCGTACTCAGGAGAAGCAGCAGAATATATTTTGGGGTGTAATTCCACATATGCCCATGGCCTGTGTGAGCAATATATCATTTAGTGACAACTTTGTGCAAAAAAAAAAAAATTCTCACATTCCCGCAACTTGTGTCAAAAAATAAAATATTCCATGGACTCAACATGCCTCTCAGCAAATAGCTTGGGGTGTCTACTTTCCAAAATGGGGTCATTTGGGGGGGTTTTGTGCCATCTTGGCATTTTATGGCCTTCAAAACTGTGATAGGTAGTGAGAAGTGAAATCAAAAATTTATGCCCTTAGAAATCCTGAAGGCGGTGCTTGGTTTTCGGGGCCCCGTACGCAGCTAGGCTCCCAAAAAGTCCCACACATGTGGTATCCCCGTACTCAGGAGAAGCAGCAGAATATATTTTGGGGTGCAATTCCACATATGCCCATGGCATGTTTGAGCAATATATCATTTAGTGACAACTTTGTGCAAAAAAAAAAAAAAAAAATTGTCACTTTCCAGCAACTTGTGTCAAAATATAAAATATTCCATGGACTCAACATGCCTCTCAGCAAATAGCTTGGGGTGTCTACTTTCCAAAATGGGGTCATTTGGGGGGGGTTTTGTGCCATCTTGGCATTTTATGGCCTTCAAAACTCTGATAGGTAGTGAGGAGTGAAATAAAAAATTTATGCCCTTAGAAATCCTAAAGGCGGTGATTGGTTTTCGGGGCCCCGTACGCGGCTAGGCTCCCAAAAAGTCCCACACATGTGGTATCCCCATACTCAGGAGAATCAGCAGAATGTATTTTGGGGTGCAATTCCACATATGCCCATGGCCTGTGTGAGCAATATATCATTTAGTGACAACTTTGTGCAAAAAAAAAAAAAATTGTCACATTCCCACAACTTGTGTCAAAAAATAAAATATTCCATGGACTCAACATACCTCTCAGCAAATAGCTTGGGGTGTCTACTTTCCAAAATGGGGTCATTTGGGGGTGTTTTGTGCCATCTTGGCATTTTATGGCCTTCAAAACTGTGATAGGTAGTGAGGAGTGTAATCAAAAATCTATGCCCTTAGAAATCCTGAAGGCGGTGCTTGCTTTTCGGGGCCCCATACGCGGCTAGGCTCCCAAAAAGTCCCACACATGTGGTATCCCCGTACTCAGGAGAAGCAGCTGAATGTATTTTGGGGTGCAATTCCACATATGCCCATGGCCTGTGTGAGCAATATATCATTTAGTGACAACTTTTTGTAAATTTTTTTTTTTTTTTTTTTTTTTTGTCATTATTCAATAACCTGGGACAAAAAAAATAAATATTCAATGGGTTCAACATGCCTCTCAGCAATTTCCTTGGGGTGTCTACTTTCCAAAATGGGGTCATTTGGGGGGGTTTTGTACTGCCCTGCCATTTTAGCACCTCATGAAATGACATAGGCAGTCATAAACTAAAAGCTGTGTAAATTCCAGAAAATGTACCCTAGTTTGTAGGCGCTATAACTTTTGCGCAAACCAATAAATATACGCTTATTGACTTTTTTTTTACCAAAGACATGTGGCCGAATACATTTTGGCCTAAATGTATGACTAAAATTGAGTTTATTGGATTTTTTTTAGAACAAAAAGTAGAAAATATCATTTTTTTTCAAAATTTTCGGTCTTTTTCCGTTTATAGCGCAAAAAATAAAAATGGCAGAGGTGATCAAATACCATCAAAAGAAAGCTCTATTTGTGGGAAGAAAAGGACGCAAATTTCGTTTGGGTACACCATTGCATGACCGCGCAATTAGCAGTTAAAGCGACGCAGTGCCAAATTGTAAAAAGTGCTCTGGTCAGGAAGGGGGTAAATCCTTCCGGGGCTGAAGTGGTTAAAATTTATCCGACGGACTCTTCTTTCTAGCGGACAAACCGATCGTCTGTGTGCTAGTCTGACGAACTCAAACTGACGCATGCTCTGAAGCAATTGCAAGACGGAAGCGCTCGGTCTGGTAAAACTAGCCTTCGTCTTGAAGCTAGCACATTCCTCTTCTGTCGTCTTTTAATACAGCCTTTTTTTAGGATTGATAATGCGAGAGGAATGAAGTTGTTTTTCTGCTTTATATTCACACAGAGTTCTCACAAACTTCTTTCTTCATGATTTATCCTCCTGCCATGACTAATATAATATTTTGTAACAGCCAGATCTCCATAACTTTAAAATTTTAAAATAGATTTTTTTTTTTTTTTTTTTTTTATTTCAACACTTTAGCTATTTTACAATGTGTGTTAAATGCTAACCACATTTTTGGTGTGTATTTTCAAGTTACCACAATTAACATTCATATTTTGTGTTGTTTTAAAGAACCTTAATGAGGTTGTTGTCCCTTGTTCATTAGACATAGGGGGTGTATTTAACAAAGGCAAAATCATTTTTCACTCCAATTGCTAATTATACATATAATTCCACATAAAGAGCATTTTGAAGTGTGTTCGCTGTGGATCCGAGGGGCACATGCAAGGAAGCCCAAACCCAAACAATTAATTTTTTTTTTACATGATTTTCGGAAAAAATCAGCAGAGCTTCCCCCGAGCTTGTTTTTGACAAAAGGCTTAAATCATTTAAGAATATCAAGTGAAACGTTCACTTGAGAAATTGCACACCAAGTGCACTTGTTGGAAGTGCAGTCGCAGAAAAACTGAGGGGAAGAGCTTAAATTCGGGGAAGCTCTGCTGATTTATTCCTAAAATCATGTAAAATCAAAATAAATTATTTTTATTTGACAAAAACACACATAGGGGTTGATTTCCTAAAGGTAAAAAGCCTGTGCATTTTGGAAATTGCATTTGCCCTCTGCAAGAGCAGTTGCTCCCAAGCTTTATTAAATGTGAAGCAGCTCTGCTGACTTCCATCATCCAATCATGTGCAAGCAAAAATGTTTTTTTTTTTCTTTTACTTGCACAGGATTGGGTACTCTTTGCAAAGTCAAGCTTTTAAATAATTTCTGATGCTCTGGAGCAATTGCACTTGCAGAGGGCAACTGCCCTCTGCAAAGTGCACAGACTATTTGCTTTTCTCAAATCAACCCCATAGTCTTTTCGACCTGTACCTGCCTACTCCCAAACAAAATGGCGTTTTTTAATCAAAAGACATAGGCAAGAATGTAAGGTAAACCAAAAAGTATTTATTTTATAAACAAAAAAATTAGGAAGGCAACACTGGACACACTTTTAGAATCTGGGAAGCCTTTCGTCCCCCAGGACACACATCAAGTTTGAGGACAAGAAAATAGGTATCTTGCGACTATAGGGAGCACAGGGAGCACAGTCAGAACAGACAGAAACCAGGCAATCACTTTCGACTCTTCCGTGTAGCCTTCCCTCCACGCTTCTCTGCAGCCTTCCCTCCACGCTTCTCTGCAGCCTTCCTCGGAGGTTGTGCCTCTGGTGGTGTACTTGGGGCAGGAGGAGGAGGAGGAGGAGGAGTAGGAGTGCCTTCATCTGCTATATATGTGGTAGCAGTAAGCTCCCCTCTCAAGCCCTTCTGGTAAGCCTGGAAAAATAGACCCTCACAGAGGAGGCGTTGGCCCTTTTCCAACTCCTGTAATCTGCTGGCTATATAGGTGCTATACGCCTCCTCTGCATTGGGAGGTTTACTCAGGATCAGGCTTGCTTCCCGTATGAGCTCTAGGGATTCCTGCTCTGTTGCAGTCATCCTCCTGGGCCTTTTCTGTAGAATGCGGAGGGGAGGCACCTGGCACTCCGTGCGGCTTCTACTTGGCCCAGCCACAGCCTCCTCCTCTCTCCCACTGGGCAAGGCCTCCTCCTCTCTCTCACTGGGCAAGGCCTCCTCCTGGCTGAGGTCATCCTGTGTAAAAAAAAGGGACATAGTTGTAATTTTCTGTTATGCAATCACACACAATTTTCAGCTCCTAACTTTCAAAGATAATTACACAAAATAGTAAAGGCTATCTATTTGACCACACCATTATTTCAGATGATCAACAAGATCTGAAGTTACGTATATATTTGGCCACTACTGTCTAGTGATATGTCTACATATTACTCTTTGTGCAGAAGTGATTTTTGATGAAGCACTTTCAAAATTAACACCTTAACATCATTAATAACATTTACACAATCCCAAAATCTTCAAAAAAAATATACCTGGCTGAAGCTGGGCGCATCCACTTCATCTATGGTGAAAAGGCCCAGTTCATCCTGGGACTCCTCAGCTGGGGTGGAGGTGGATGGAAGGCTGGAGGGAAGGGTGGGGGGAAGGGTGGAAAGGGATTGCCTGGCTTCGGTCTGCTCATCCAGGAATCGCAGTTTGTGGTAATACCACAACTTGGGTACATAAACTTGGTCAGCTGCTGCCCCGGATCTGAGCGACTCCTGGATTTTTCTGTGTTCCCGCTTATACATATTACGCAAGATACCTATTTTCCTGTCCACAAACTTGGTCTGCCTGGGGGAGTCGAGTCTTCACAAACTCTAAAAGTGTGCCCAGTGTTGCCTTCCTAACATCACGATTATAATATTGGGGGTGTTTGACCTCCCAGAGGTTTTTCTTCTGCTCATATAGATCAATGAAATGGGTCAAAAACTCTTCCTCTTTAAAGGGATTCATTATTTCTGCAAGACAAGACACAAGATCAAAACTTAAATGTCAGTCCCAAATCTCAGGATTAGTTTGTGTTGTAATCTAGGGGACACACACACACTCTTTAATCTTACCTTCGTTTGTGCCGCTCGCTACTTCCGCACGGACATACGTAGGCCATCGTACTAGCTTTATATACACTGCGCATGTGTCATGCTCCGCCTGCGTCGCCCGCCCCTGACGTTCGTAAGTACGATTTGACCCCGCCCCTTCACTCTTCGTTGCGCAGTGGGAGTAGATAGCAAAAGATGGCGGAGCGATTAAGTGGAAGTAGCGCGGAGGAAAGCCCGGAGCCCCAAACATCCACATCCCGGAGGAGATATAAGGCCACCAACATGGCTTTTGGAGAGATGGTGTCCATATTAAGAAGGGAGGACTACGATGGCAAAAAAGGACCGTACACACGACCCAATATGAGGAAGGACAAAATAATGTCCTCAGTTGTCACCGCTCTGGAAGAGAAATTTGGTACAAAACGTTCGAAAGAACAATTGCGGAAGCGGTGGTCTGACATCAAAAGTCGTGAGCCAGAACAATATTGGCGAATAAAGAAGCTGCTGAAAAAAAGTAAGTACTTGTGTTTTACTATTGAGATACAGAACTTGCATGCTGATCCTTATTTTTGGCGGTTTTTCTGCATCGTTCGTAAATACCGTTCTTTGGAATAGATCGGATACTTTATAAAGTGACGTTATTTTTTCGCCAAATACGATGGGACAGGGTTGGACATACATTTATGGCTTGATAATTTGGCGAATTCCCACAATGAGTTGATGTGGTGTAGATGTGTTTGAAAATATAATGCTTCATCAAAAATGATTCAGTGTAATGTAGGGACAGGACACAGCAGCTGTTTCCACATCTGGACTCACGAGCACTATAGTTAGTGGGAATGATTTAGCAGTCCCACTATTGTTCTTCGATTTTATTTTTTTTAAAATTTACTTTGGATTTTATTCCGTACGTTTTTTGGCTCTGCGTAACTTCTGCATACTTTCAGCTATTAAAACCATTCAACTATTAAAATGTTCGTCTCTTTTAGCTGATGTGTGGTCATTTTCAACTTTTTTACTACCATTTATACTTTATTAAATAATAAGTTTTTTTTCACTTTTTTAAACATTGAATTCAATGGGAGCATGCTTGAAATCCTCAAATTCTTCTTCCGCTCCCAAAAGTTTCAGCTCCTTCATACTTTCACCTAGAGACACCAAACAAACTTTACAATGTTCACTAAATATTCATCTATCTGGCTATATCCTTTCAGTTTGATATTTTTATAATTTTTGGAGAAAAAGCTTTTTGTTTAGAGGTCATTTCGTGAAATTTTAGACATTAATCAGAGTGTACTGTGTTTGTTTTGTTGCCATGGTTACCAAAGCTTCTGTTATACACAGGGGGGAGGTGGCTGGAGCATCTCAGCTCTGATTACAGAGCCCGGGGGGAGGGGACAGACACACCATGTACTGATTTATAATAGAGGAATATGATGGGGCAGTTTTGATGGCGGTCATTTTAGCCATTTAGCTATTCAGCATTCCCACGCATTTTGCTAAGGAAATGCATTTTCTAGTGTACTATGTGACCATAACTAAATTTTGGAGGGGTAATACACATAGGAGATCATTGAGGTGTCAGCATCTGTGAAAATTGCCAAAAAATATGCATTCTTTATAATTGTTGTTCAGAGGTAATGTTCATCCTGTCTTCAACATTTATTATGATGCAAAATTGGCAAAAAATCATAACCAACATTTTACTTTATTTATTAAAACATAAAAGATCAGTGTGTTTTAACTTTACCTTTTTTTCAAATCTCATAGGGGAGAAAAGACTCAGACAACAGTCCAAGGATCTCAGGACCCCCCCAAGTCACCAGCCTGAGGCCCAAGATACCCCAAGCCCCAGCCCAAGACCACGCCCACCCGACGACCTTGAGGAAGGAGAGGTGGAGGAAGTGTGCGAGGTTTCAAGCCCACCAAGTGAGTGACTGACACCCCAGCTTGAGTTACTGTATTTTGGCGTGCATATTGTAAACCTTGTTTTTATTCACTCGTTTTAGGTGAGTTTCTGGTTGTGGAAGGCCAAGCGGCAGAGCACTTCACCACAGACAGTGCGCAAAGACTAATTGGCCAGATAATGCTGTGGAATGGCCACATAGATCAAATGCGTGACCAAATTAACAGCATGAAACTTCGCCTGGACTCCATGCAACAGGAAATGAAGAACATGATTGATGTTTTGGGCAGAATATAATCACGTTTGGCCTCAAAACATCAATCATGTTCTTCATTTCCTTGGGAAGTTATTTTGTTTGAAAAATTGTTTTTCAAGCTTTGGGGTATACCCAAATTTACATTGTGTGATGCACACGGTGTGTCATCATGTGCTATCTTCCATCATGGGTTAGCAATGTACTTGTTTTGTGTTTGCAAACCCTTCATCCTGAAAAATCTTGGGTGGTGAGAGCAACCAAAAATGGGATTGCACACACAAAACACGTACATTGCTCTCCCATGATAGGAGATAGCACATGTTGACTTGACCCTTTAGTAAAGCTCAATTTTGAGCATCTTATAAATGACCAATTTCTGCAAGGGTGACATTACATGCACCGTTCTCGAAATATTGAACTTTGTAAGTTAATTTATTGTAAGTTTTGTTTATAAAAACACTGTTGTGTATGTAAATGTTTTGAGATAAAGGTCTATATATTTGTGAAAAAATGGCTTGAATAATTTAGTAAAAGATAATTTTTTTACACAACGTAAAATATTTTTTTACAAAATAAAAAGAACAAAAAATTAACAAAAATATGATAAAAAATGCACCTTTCAATGTGCACCAAGTAAAATTTTTTACCCTATACAATGTGTGTGGCTGTTTCTTGAAGTCAAAATTTGGGGTTTGTTTTTGTGGGCCTGATTAACTAAAGCTAAATGCACTTGACACTACTACAAGTGTACTAGGAGACAGACATAACTTAAAGGTAAACAATAAAAACAAGATATTTAGATAAACAAATTTTCTTTTTTATTTTTGAAAAAAAATTACAGCTGTTGCTGAATAGCAATGGCCCCCCGACCATTAAAATAATTCACATAACGGTCACGCACTTGACGTGCGGTTCGGGGGGCCAAGCCAATACGGCCAATTTCTAGGCCTGTGAAAGTGCTACTAGCCTCTTCCAGTCTGGGCTCAGGCCCAACAGAGGATAGATATGTAGCTGAATGTCTCCTTAAAAAGTTATGCAAGATGCAGCAAGCAAGGATGACGTGGTTGATTTTATAGTCCGCCAAATTAATAGCCGTAAGGAAGATACGGAACCGGCTGGCCAGAATACCAAAGGCATTCTCCACAACCCTTCTTGCTCTGGCCAGCCGATAATTAAATACCCTCCTCTCAGGGGTGAGTGTCCTTTGGGGGAACGGCCTCATCAAGTTCTCACAGAGAGCAAATGCTTCATCAGCAATAAAAACTGAGGGGAGTCCATCCACATTATCGTCATCAGGTGGCAATTCCAGGCCACCGGTCTGGAGACGATAGCACAGCTCGGTCTGTGCAAAGACTCCTCCATCAGACATCCGGCCGTTCTTCCCCACATCCACAAACATAAACTCCAAATGTGCCGAGACCACCGCCATCAAAACTACACTATGGAACCCCTTGTAGTTAAAGAAATAAGACCCCGAATGCGGTGGTGGCACAATCCGGACGTGCTTCCCGTCAATCGCCCCTACACAGTTGGGAAAGTCCCAACGGTCAGCGAACTGGGAGGCCACAGTCTGCCATTCCTGTGGACTTGTAGGAAACTGTGGAGTGCAAAAAAAATAAGATAAGGACTTTAATAACAAAAATTGTATATCAGATTACACCAAAACATTAGTAAACAACAGCAGTCAAATATTATGAATATGTGTGTTTGTAATTGAAATGTTGAAAAACATAAGGCACACTTATAAGATTACTCACCCCCTATGATGGCCCATTTATACATTTGAATGTGGGGGGAGGGGTTCTAATTAGGTTAACAAACACACCTGACTGGCTGAAACATTTGTGGGGTGGGAGAGGGGTTCTAATTAGGTTAACAAACACACATGACTGGCTGAAACATTTGTGGGGTGGGGGAGGGGTTCTAATTAGGTTAACAAACACACCTGACTGGCTCAAACATTTGTGGGGTGGGGGAGGGGTTCTAATTAGGTTAACAAACACACCTGACTGGCTGAAACATTTGTGGGGTGGGGGAGGGGTTCTAATTAGGTTAACAAACACACCTGACTGGCTCAAACATTTGTGGGGTGGGGGAGGGGTTCTAATTAGGTTAACAAACACACCTGACTGGCTGAAACATTTGTGGGGTGGGGGAGGGGTTCTAATTAGGTTAACAAACACACATGACTGGCTCAAACATTTGTGGGGTGGGGGAGGGGTTCTAATTAGGTTAACAAACACACCTGACTGGCTGAAACATTTGTGGGGTGGGGGAGGGGTTCTAATTAGGTTAACAAACACACATGACTGGCTCAAACATTTGTGGGGTGGGGGGGGGGGTTCTAATTAGGTTAACAAACACACCTGACTGGCTCAAACATTTGTGGGGAGGGGTTCTAATTAGGTTAACAAACACACATGACTGGCTGAAACATTTGTGGGGTGGGGGAGGGACAAACAAGACAATGGAGCAGACAATATACATTGTTCAATGGACTATAGGCTAGAGATAAAAATGGACCCAGCATTGCATGGTGGGGAGGTTAATGAAAGAAATTATGCATGTATAGGGCAATAAATGATTAAAATAGGCATGCACAAAGATAAAGGGGACATTCACAGCAGATTGAAAGCATGGCAATTAGGTAAAGAGGACAGTTCTACAATACATCCAAAAACAGTTAATACATATCATGTAATGTTAAAGGATCAAACTTACCTTCATATATTCCTTCTGCAGGACCTGAATAATAGCAGAACAGGTCTCTGGGATTATGATCCCCAGAGCCTGGGGGGAGATGCCTGTCGAGAACTTTAAGTCCTGAAGACTTCTCCCTGTCGCCAAGTAACGTAAAGTGGCAACTAGCCTCTGCTCCGCACTGATGGCTTGCCTCATGCAGGTATCCTGCCTGCTGATATAGGGGGTCAGCATAGCCAGCAGACGCTCAAAGATGGGGTCCGTCATCCTGAGAAAATTCCTGAAATCATCAGGATTATTCTCACGGAGCTCACGGAGCAAAGGACATGGTCACGCTGGCGCAACCAATTCTTGGTCCATGAACTCCTCCTCACCCTGTTCATGGACTGGACTCGGGTCAAAGTATTAACCCCAACACCAAGTCCCCACACAGCACGAACTCGAGAACGAGAACATCCACTCGACATGGCTTCAAAACGGTCGGCTGCTCAAACAAACAAACTTATAACAAACGCACTGAAGAACAGCAAGGCCTATGAAGAACGACCTGAAAATCAGGAACGAGCGGAGCAGAACGGCCTGCAAGGCAGGTTACGAACTGACCAACAAACACTGAAAAGCAGATACAAACCTCACAAGCACAAACTGAACCGCAGAAAACGAACGAAATAAGCTGAAGTGTGAAAAGCGCGAATCGTCTCTAACCAAACTTCTACTAACACGAGATAAACACGAGATTAGCAGAAGGAGCCCAAAGGGTGCCGGAGTGGGGCTTGGACTTCCTTTTTCTAGTCCCGTCGTACGTGCTATACGTCACCACGTTCAAAACCAGCGGACTTTTGCAGTGACCGTGTGTGGCCAAGTCCGTCCGTTTTTAAGTCCGGCGCAAGGAGCAAACAAAGTCCGACGAAAAGTCCGCCGGGCAAAGTCCGCCGTAAAGTCCGCTCGTGTGTACGCGGCATTATGCTGATCTAAAGGCATGAAAAGCACGAGACTGAATCAAAGCAGTCACCAATGTAAAATATTCAGGTGGTCAGTAGTGGTAACATCTATCCATTTCTTCTAAGGCTGCTAAAATTTGCATTTTTACATTTAGCATATATTTGGCTCAAATGGGTTGTGCCACTACTGCAACATCTACCAAAACATTATACCCCTTTCAGTTTGGGCTGTTTTTTCCCCAGGCGCTAAAGGGCTAAAAGTAGGGCCTATAAAGCACAACTCAACTGACACCCCAATGTGAAAGCCTGAGTGCTTTCACACTGGGGCGATGCGCTGGCAGGACGTTAAAAAAAAAAAAGTCCTGCAAGCAGCATCTTTGGGGCAGTGCAAAAACTGTATACACTGCTCCTCCACCTCCCCTGCCCATTGATATGAATGGCCACCGCTGCCGAAGCACCACACAGGCGCATTTAAAGGGGTTGTAAAGGTAATTTTTTTTTTTTAAATAACAAACATGTTATACTTACCTTCACTGTGCAGCTCGTTCTGCACAGAGTGGCCCCGAACCTGCTCTTCTGGGGTCCCTCGGCAGCTGTTTCAGCTCCTCCCCGCAAGAACTAACCACCTTAATGCTCCCTCGCATGGTGGTTAGTTATTGCGGGCGCGCTCCCTTGATACAGCCGCTCAATGTATCACTCAGCCCCGCCCCCCGGCACGCAGCGTTATTGGATGTGATTGACAGCAGCGCAAGCCAATGGCTGCGCTGCTTTCAATCCATCCACTATAGCCAATTAGCGACCAGGCTGAGCGGAAATAGAGATGTCGGGAGCGAGCGGCTGAGTTTCGAGGTGTCAGGTAAGTAAAACGGGGGGGGGCTGGGGGCGGCGGTATTGTCAAAAGTTTTTTCACCTTAATGCTTATAGTGCATTAAAGTAGTGTTCCGGCCGAAATGATACTTTTTAAATAAAAATACCCCTATAATACACAAGCTTAATGTATTCTAGTAAAGTTTATAGCAATAGTTTGATATTTAATAAACTTACAGCAGGCCGTGGCCATCTTAAGTGTGGGCATCTGAAGCCAGACTGTATTTCTTCCTGGATCTCATCCTTGCAGATCTTGCACATGCTCAGTGCAGCACAAGCAGTGTAATAGTTTCAGAGGAAGTTGCCGCCCCTTCCCAGAAGGCATTGCAAACAGGAAATGATGCGATGGGCCGCAGCCAGGCAGGAGGAAGTGAAAAATGAATACAGCAGATATACAGTAGGTGCTGAGAAAAAAAATAAAAAAAATATCCAATTTGTTTACAGTGCACAGTTTAGTGAGGGATGCTGAAGAGTTGTAAAAGTGGGTGGAACTCCACTTTAAGGTGAAAAATTTTTTACCTTTACAACCCCTTTAACTCTTTCTTTGGCCACTAGCAGGGGTTAAAAGCACCCCACTAGCAGCCGAATAGCACTGCTAAAATTAGCTTTAGCTTACCGCTAACGCTGCCCACAGCTCAGTGTGAAAGGGCTCTTAGAGTGTAATACACTCAGGATACCATCTACCTTCATAGTCAGGGCTGAAGCTTCCAGCTGTACCGTGTGTCTACGATTCTGCAGTACATAGTTATAATGGAGGGGGGGAGAGAAACACACAAGTCCAACCTGTGTGTGATTATGTCAGTAATACATTGTATATCCCTGTATGTTGGTCGCTCAGGTGCCCAATGGATTTAAATTAAATCGATGCTCCCTGCTAAAACCACCACCTGTGGAAGGGAATTCCACATCCTAACCGCTCTTACAGTAAAGAACCCTCTACGTAGTTTAAGGTTAAACTGCTTTTCTTCTAATTTTAGAAAATGGCCACGTCTTATTAAATTCCTTTCACAGAAAAGTTTTATCCCTATTGTGGGGTCACCAGTACAGGATTTGTAAATTGAAATCATATCCCCTCTCAAGCGTCTCTTCTCCAGAGAGAATAAGTTCAGAGCTCGCAACCTTTCCTCATAACTAATAACCTCCAGACCCTTTATTAGCTTTGTTGCCCTTCTTTGTACTCGCTCCATTTCCAGTACATCCTTCCTGAGGACTGGTGCCCAGAACTGGGCAGCATACTCCAGGTGCGGCCAGACCAGAGTCTTGTAGAGCAGGAGAATTGTTTTCTCTGGAGTTGATCCCCTTTTTAATGCATGCCAATATTCTGTTTGCTTTGTTAGCAGCAGCTTGGCATTGCATGGCATTGCTGAGCCTATCATCTACTAGGACCCCCAGGTCCTTTTCCATCCTAGATTCCCCCAGAGGTTCTCCCCCCAGTGTATAGATTGCATTCATATTTTTGCCACCCAAATAAATTTTTCTACATTAAACCTCATTTGGCATGTAGCCACCCACCAAATTCTTGCAAGGTCCTACCTGTGGAAAAGTTATTGCCCAGCTTAGTATTGTTCGCAAATAGAGATTGGACTGTTTATCCCATCCTCCAGATTATAAATTAAATAGGATTGATCCCAGCACAGAACCCTCGGGGACCCCACTACCCACCCCTGACCATTCTGAGTGCTCCCCATTTATCACCACCCCCTGAACTCACCCCTGTAGCCAGTTTTCAATCCATGTACTCACCCTATATATAGTAGGGCTGGGAGATTTTCTTTAAAAAAAAAAATCTTCGATTCTCTTAAAAAAAAAAAAAAAAAAAAAAAAAAAAACTCGATTCACGATACGAATCGAGTTTTTTTGGAAACCGCGCCGGTCCTGAGGCGCTGCGGACATGAGCTTTTAGGCGAGGCCGCGGCTTCGGCCTAATCCACGACGTCCGGCCGTAGCTGCGGACTGGGCCGAAGCCACGGCCTCGCCTAAAAACTCATGTCCGCATCGCCTCGGGACCGGCGCGGTGAAAAAAAAAAAAAAAATCTAAAAAAAAATCGATTTGCTTAAATTTTGAATCAATTTGACCTCTCAACTTGATTCAAGATTTAAATCGATTTTTTTCCCAGCCCTAATATATAGTCCATGCCAACGAACCTTACAGTTCCCCATAAACATTTACTGCACAAAGTATCAAATGCTTTTGCAAAATCCAGATACACCACCTCTATGGGCCTTCCTTTATCTAGATGACAGCTACCGCATAGGTTAATAGATGGTTTGGCTAGAATGACTCACGATTACTGCTAATACCATTGTCATTACTAAAACCTTGTAGACTCATCCCCTCCAAGATATTGCATGTGATTGATGTTAGGCTAACTGGTCTTAATTCCCAGGGATGCATCTTGGCCCTTTAAATATTGGTGCTACATTGGCTTTCCTCCAATCAGCTGGTACCATTCCAGTCAGACTAAAAATTAGGAACAATGGTCTGCCAATTACTTGTGCTGTGATCTTGGACCAGGCTGTACACTAGTGTTACAAGTATCCCAGATCGTGTTCCCTTCAGGATATGCTCCTATAGATTGCTTTTGATTTCTTCAATCAGCCACATTAACCTTTGAGGCACCCATTTCTGCTATCTTTTTCCACTGGGGTCCATAACCCGCATGCTCTTCGAAGCCACTATATTGACTCCAACTCACCCTTACATTCGCAGTACTCTTTTGATCCTCCTGCTGTTGCGGTCCCAGGCTGCACCTGGGGGATCGCTGCGTCCGCACTCCCCTCATCAACCAGGAAGTTCTCCTCCTTCAACCCCTCTTGTTTTTATTCTCCTACTTTTCCTGGCCATCTGGCCTTTTTTCTTCCGATCTGTCGTTCTTGGCTGCTCTCGTTAGGCATATGACACTGGGATAGATGGAATTTGGAGTTGTCACCTTCAGCTGACCACCTAGATGATCATGCTTGATTGCCAAAACACGAGAGTGTGAGGGATATTGAGTCGGTGAGTGTTGAGTTCAAGGGGAGAGGAATCACCGGCACTTAGTGAATTGGTGGACATTTTCAGAAATTGCACACTTTCTTCACGGTGTTCTCTCTATGGACTTTTCATAGATAAAATACTTATCTATAAGTTTTCACTATTGATACAATTTTTGGTTTAGATTGTTCTGTGTATGGTAGATTATATTAACATGCATTATCACATTATATGTTTTCACTTTTGATATTTTTGGTACAGATTGTTCTGTGTATGGTATATTCTATTATCACGCAATTTCACTAGAACACTCTAGCACAAAGGGTTCAACATTTTTTTGAACACCAGGTGGTGTCATCACTGTTACTAGTGCCACTCATATTGATTTGCAGGGATCGCCTATGGGCTCTTGGAATCAGAGGTTTTCTGCCAATTAGTTGACAGAGTTCTATAAGGACCCTCGGGTGCAAGCCATCTGGTCCTGTTGACTTAATGTTAAGTTTAATCCTGTCCTGTTAGCCATGAGGGTGCTTCCTGTTACATGTCATTAGGATAAACATTGCAGTTTTGGCTACTGAAGCCCCTTTCCCCCACGCCTTAGATGAATGCGTGTTACCTTCCACCCAGTCTGGATAATTAAAATCCCCATTATAAAGGACACTTTCCATTCTTGCCGCCAATTCAAATTGTGATAGGGCCCACCTAACCTGAGAGGGGACCTCCTATAGCATACTCCCACTATTACTTTCCCCTTAGGTTTCCTCTTGTTGGAGCTCTACCCATAAGGATTCCACCTCCACCCTTGCTCCCTTTGTGATATTGAGCAATAGTTGGAAGATACAATTTTAAAATCAATTTTATCTGTTTACACCAAGCAATCTCATAATCTGATCAAATTCATGAATAAGGAATCAGTGCTTTTTCTTCAAATGTAACACAATTAAGTATTTTTTGCCCTGGCTGATTTAGATCAGACCAAACTGAGTCAATGGACCAAAAAGAAAAAGTTAAGCCCATTTGATCAAATCGCACATAGTCAAAAAAGTGCGCATGTCAACCATAAGGGGTTGCTCACATTTGTAGAAACCCTCTGAAAAGCGAGCCAGTGTGAATCAGCAGTTGACAAGCAGCTAGGTTGCCTATTCACCACCCAATTTAACCCTGAAAAGCCTACAACACAACCCTGTAACCATGTGGTTGCAAAACTGTTGAAGCAAAGCCTCAATTACGTAAAAGGAAATGGGATGGGCCTCATTTGTGTACAACCCTGTCCGGCCACCACTGGGATAGGCAAAAACAAAAAAAGTCAGTCAATGGGAAGAACCCATAGCACACAGCAGGAACACAATTTCCAGAAATCTAAAGTGTCAGATTCAGATGAGTCTACAAGGGAAATGCGCTTAGAAGGCAAGCAATACTGCTCTCCTGTGCTCCTGATTTTGTTAGTGACAATCACTGATTCTACTGTGCATCTGTTTGTATGCAATTGAAAAACAAACTCCAATTGGCACCTGGATCTCATCTTGGACCAAGTCATTTATTACAATTGCTTTGTTTAATTAGTTCAGCAAAAGCCAACGGGCAGGGCTGACACCACCCAGCTTACAATTGAAAATGGGCTCATTCACAGTAATTATATACTAAATGCTGTTTTAGTGTTAAAAAAAAAAAAAAACTGTTCACCGTGCAATGAGGGGGCAGTGTGATGTGTGCCAGAGATCAGCACAGCACATAGCAATGCATGAACTTCCAGTGTGCTGCAAAAATACGCAGCATTGTGTTAACTGCCATGTCCCCTTAAACATCTTTTCAACCAACTTTAGTAGAGCAGGCACAGCTGATTGGCAACTCTGCTCTGAACTCAGTAATACAGCATAGTTGCCACACCATCACATGAAGCTGCACAAATTCATTTGCAGGATTTGTGAGTTGCACAAGACTAATAAAACCAAGTGCAGATGCACCAATAAAACGCTTCAGCACTTTAGTGAAAGGTCATAGTTTAAACTGCTCTCATGGTACCCTCTGCCATTTCATTGTTCCAGTGCACAAACATTAAAGCAAACTCCCGCTGTCTTCTGTATTTTAGACCTCCCTTCAGGATACCTAATGCACACTTAAGCCTCATACACAATTTGATTTTCAGCAGGGAATTGTGAGACTGCCTAAAAATCTGACCACTAGTATGCTCCAGACAATTGTTGGCCAACTTTCCGCCAACAAATGTTGGATAGCAGGCAAGTGAATTTTTGGCGGGCAACGGTCTGTTGTCAGATTTTCCTATTGTGTGTACACAAGTCCAAAGACGCATGCTCAGAATAAATGCTCAAACACTATTTTAGCAGGTGCCCAAAGGGTGGCACTCAAGAGACGAAATTCCTTGTAGTACGTCACTATGTTCATGTTTGTTGGCTGACAATTGTGTACCATTTGTAGGCAAGTTCACAGCACACCCTTCGGGCAAAAGTCTGGCGCTTTGTCTGCGGAAAATCTGATCGTGTGTACGAGGCTTTAGGCTGTTTCAGGAGGTAAAGTGCAGAAGCTTCTATACATGCAGCACCTTCCCAAACATGTAACAGTCACATGGCAAACTGTTCTGGGTAATGCCAGGATGCAACCCCCCCCCCCCCCCCCCCCAGTTTATTTCCCACACACTATTGGCCCATAAAAGACAGGAATCATTAATAGGAACATGCAGGCAAGCTTCAGACCCCCAGGAACCCATTTCCCAGTGACAGCAAGTTCTCTTGGTACATTACCCTGCTTACTCAAGCAGCTAGCCAATAGTTCCCAGCAGACATTTGTTTAAGACAAAGTTCACCTTTCTGAACAAATTACAGTTAAGGTGTAACATGTTCAGCATCCTCCACATGACTCGCACAGCCACATCAGGAGTTCTGTAAACGAATAGACTACAAGTACCATCACCCAGTGGCAGACACCTTGAATGTCTCAAACTGCAAGGGTGCCGATAGTGCTCTCATAGTTAATGGATCTTCGTGCAGTTCAGTGGCTGTCGGCTCATATAGGAGGTACAGGCAGACAGCCAAGTCTACAGGCTTCTGCCATTGCACCCATGATCTGCTAATAGGTGCAATGATTTGCAGGCTCCTTAGAAGGATATGCAATTTTGCCTGCAAAAAAGGCATAAAATAAAAAAGACAATTTAGTAAAGCCAAAAAAGTTGCAACAGTTACTGGTGAATGATCTCACATTTTACTTTATTATGAATTAATCAGAACTAGGAATCACAATCAAGTCTTCATCTTTGTAAGAAGGGATTTACACGTATTCCTAGATGCGAGCTGCTCCACCCATAATAAAAAGGAAACAGGCATTAGTATACACATCCAGAAAACTGTTTGATCAAGTATTTCATTGCATTCAATGTTGCTTTAATAAAATATTTCTGGATTACTTTCCAATGTTAGTCATATTCTGCAGCCAATAAAGGGTGCACAAATTGCCTGCACAACTGTCACTCTTCCAGTTACACCAAAGCCTCTGAAGCACATGGGTAGATAAGTTTCCAACAGCTGTAGAGGAGCCAACCCATGTCTGAATCCTGAAACTTACACCTCAATTGGGTTTATTTACTAAAGGCAAATCCACTTTGCAGTGGAAGTGAAGTTGCTGTAGAGCTGCAGGGGGACATGCAAGGAAATTAAAACACAGCATTTGATTGTACATGATTGGATAAAATCAGCAGATCAACAACTGCACTTCCAAGTGCCCTTGCAGTGCCTTTTGTAGTGCAAAGTGGGTTTGCCTTTATTAAATCAATCCCATTGTCTTACTCAGCTTATAGACCATAGTGTGGGAGCATGCTTCTATCCCGACTTCCAGGAGGTTTACAGAATGGAAATGCAGAATAGGCTTTCAGTACTATTAAAATGTCCAAATGTTTTACAAAATTCTCACATTGCAAAATCAGGCACATGCATGTGATCATTTACAGAGCCATCAGTAATGGAATGTGTCCTCATGACTGAAATCAGACAGGGATAACAAGCATCATTGGCTCACAAAACAAAATGGTAATAGACAGCACAATTACCTGACATGGCACGACTGGTCATCTCCCCTCTTGCTGGACCGACATCCTCTGCCAGGCTTTCATCCTCCTGTAACAGGACAGCTAGTAAGGCAAGGAATCTATACACCATCATCAACATAAATCAATGGGTGCCAATCAGAACAGGATATTATCGTCAGTTATCGCATCTGACGGCACTTCCTATATCCCGAATCTCATCATGTGACACAACACACCAAGTCCACCCAAAACCCAATTCAGCTCTGTCTGGTGGCAGTTGAGCTTGTTTGCCAGCGTCCATCTCAGGATTGCAAAACCTACAAGTTCTTCTTTGCTCCACCAACAGCCCCAAGCATTATATATTTAAAAAGGGAGGTACACTGGGGAAGGAATGGTTCTACAGGCTTAAGGATTTTTACCTTAAAGCATGAAGGTAAACCACTGATGTAGGCTCCCCTATGCTTACACAAGCCCAATCTCACCCAGCACCATGCCTGAGAGCAACAACTCTCCTCTCTCCCTCACAGGGCACATTGATAGCAGTGGGAGCCAATGACTCCTGCTGCAATTGATTTCTGACAAGGGGCAGGCCATGCTGTCTACAGATGCAGGCAGCATGGCTTGGGTTCGAGCACACACACACACACACACGTACCCCCGAAATGGCTTGCTGTGGGAACACTTGCTGAAAAAGTAGTACCAGCGGGGGACCACAGAGCCAATGCACAGAGCAGTAAAGTAAAACAAGTTTACAATCACTTTACAGAACTGAGCAAAAATCTTTAGCTCTGCAGTGATCACAGTACATACAACTTACCACAATCAAAAACAGGCAGTTCTGAAAGATCAGAAACCCCAAGTGATCAGACCTGAAGAGAACAAAAAAAGTGTAAGACAATCTAGATGACATTTTATACCACTACTGCATTTCCAGAAAGCCCTGTACCATTTAAAATGGGCAATTTATACACTTACTAAGCAGCAAAAGCATTTCAAATTAATGCTACAGAATTGGATGTGTGCTCAGAAGAACCCTTCTCACCACCAACAATCTGACGGTAATTCCAGCTCATTTTTAGGTTAATTTCATCACAGCACACCCCTATCTGCCCGAGACGTACAGACCTCTCCCTGTGAGGATCAGATATCTTCAGAGCCAGACTGTCCAATAAATCACTGATTAAGCCATTACATAAAATGCCTTTTTTTTTTTACACAGCCCTGCACCACTGAGAATGTAAAATTAAAGAACTTTGTTCTCAAACACACATGATTGTTGCAGAATCTGGTTATTCTGAAGAAATAGCTTTGTGCCCATGTGCAGAGGGAATCTGTATGGGAGTGGCTTTATAATTATCAGCTGCTGCAACTGCAGGACTTGGAGGAAAGCTGCAGGGTCTGCATACCTTTAGATGTGATTTCCATTTGGAGTAGCTCAACAAAAATTACATTTGTTGCAGGGGTGCCAAAAATCTGACTTCCATCTTTATGCAGACTTCTGGGAAAATCAGTGAGCCAATCACAAGGAAGTGACATTTTCCGGGGGGCGTTCCGTATAGAACACCTCCAGGAAGCCATATGGCTGCCATAACCCCCAGCATTTCTCCACAGCGGGTGGTCTACTTTAATCCCCCACGGGGGGGGGGGGGGGGGGGATTTGCCACAAGAACACTTATGGGCGACAGGAGATGTGCCCCCTGCCGCATCCCAGTAGTCACCTGCCGCTTACCAGAGCCGTTAAAAGGGGCCCGATGGCCCCCACTAGACTTTGCCCTTGTTGGACTGGAGCGACATCTATCACATCCACCCAACAGCCTCACTTTGATTTTAAGTGTAAATGTGAGATCTGAGGTTTTTGGCCCCAGATCCCATATTAGAGGTCCTTCATTTTTATTTTTTTTTCTATTACAAGGGATGTTTACATTCCTTTTACTCGGTGTAACAGAAAAAAAATTGGGCCAACTATTTAATTCAAAATTTTGAGGGAAAAAAAAAAAAAAAAAAAAAAGTATAGTGTAATACTCTAGCAAAAAAGTGATTTTAACTTGTAAAAAATAGGCTTGGCCTTAAGTGGTTAATGTATTCGACAAGTCCAGTACCAATTTAAATGTCCACACTTGCCATTTCAACCATCAAGCTCTATGCAAGATGGAAGTCTACAGTCAATGGGTGCCAATCAGAACAGGATATTATCGTCAGTTATCGCATCTGACGGCACTTCCTATATCCCGAATGTGATGTCATGCGACACATCAAATCCACCCAAAACCCAATCCAGCTCTGTCTGGTGGCAGTTGAGCTTGTTTCTTCCCAGCTACATCTCAGGATGACCTACATGTGGTTCTTTGCTCCCACCAACTGCCCCAAGCATTATTTATATTAAAAAAAAGGGACACAATGGGGAAGGAATGGTTCTACAGGCTTAAGGATTTTTACCTTAATGCATTAAAAAGGTAACCCTTCTGATGTAGGATCCCTTATACTAACACAAGCCTGATCCCACCCAGCACGGTGCCCGGGAGCAGCAGCTCTCCTCACAGGGCACATTGATAGCAGCAGGAGCCAATGACTCCCACTGCTATCAAATACTGACAAGGGGCAGGCCATGCTATGTCTACAGATGCAGGCAGCACAGCTTGGGTTCAAGCCTGCACAAGTACCCCCATAAGAAATGGCTGTGAGGCACTTGCTGAAGGGGGGGGGGGGGAAGCACCAGTGGGGGGGGGGGGGGGGAACCACAAAAAAGGATCGGGGCTGCTCTGTGCCAAGTATAACATGCTTATAAGTTTACAATTACTTTACAGAACTAAGAAAACCTTTAGGCCCGTAGCTCTCCAGTCTGCACATTATAGGTAAAAGATTTTAAATGTTCCCAATAACATGGCAAAGGGGTATTTGTGCCCAAGTAGAACCTTTTCAGGGCTCAGTTACATAAACTAGCGGCTTTGAAGAGTAACAAGTTAAAAACTTGCCACAAACAGGAAGATCAGAAATTGCAAGTGATCAGACCTGAAGAGAACAAAAACAAAGTGTAAGGCAACCTAGATGGCATTTTATTCCACTATTGCATTTTCAGCAAGCCTGGTATCAAGTGGGCAGTTATACACTTAAGCAGAAAAAGCATGTAATTAGTGCTACAGAAGTGGTGTGCTCAGAAGAACCCTTCTCAACACCAGCAATCTGACGGTAATTCCAGCTCATTTTAGGTTAATTTCATCACAGCACACTCCTTATATCTGCCCGAGATCAGATCCTGCCAATAGAGCCATGTACAGGCCTTTCCCTGTGAGGATCAGGTATGGTTCTGTCTCATGTGTCTTCAGAGCCAGACTGTCCATCACTTAAGCCGTCACATAAAATGCTTTTAGTTATCCAGGCAAGATTTTACACCGTCAAGAATGTAGCACTAAAGAGTAGCAGTCGCTCAACAAAAACTCCTCTTGGTGATCAATGTACATTGCAGTGTGATGTGTGCCAGAGATCAGCACAGCACATTGCAATGCATGAACTTCCAGTGTGCTGCAAAAAAACCCCGTTAGACTTACCGGTAACGGTATTTCCAGGAACCTTCCAGGACAGCTACTTGAAAGATGATCGGCTCCGCCCTGTACAGGAAACACAAATCAGAATTTAAAAGGCCCCTCCCTTTCCTCTGACCCTCAGTTGTTTAGAAGATAAAGTAACCTCCACCGAAGGTGCACTCGGCAGAGGAAAAAAATAGAAAACACACCGCCAGGAAAACATGGTTGACCATCTGAAAAAAAAATAAAAAAAAAATAGAATAGGGTGGGAATATAGACACTGTCCTGGAAATACCGTTACCGGTAAGTCTAACGGGGGTTTTCCCCCCTCACCTTCCAGGACAGCTACTTGAGAGGATAAGCAAGATTTAATACCTTAGGGAGGAATGACAGCCTGAAGCACTTTCCTACCAAAGGAAAGGTCCTGGCTGGAAAGCATCTGAACTCTAATGCATGAGAGGAGGACCAGACAGCAGCTTTAGAGATATCTTCCCAGGAAGCTCCTGCTCTTTCTGCCCATGATGTGGCCATGGATCTAGTTGAATGGGCCCCAATTCTAGAAGGAGGGGTGCGACCTGATGCCTTATATGCCTCACAGATAGCTCCCCTGATCCACCTAGCAACAGAACTTTTAGATGCTTTGGACCCCTTCTTGGGGCCACTGAACAAAACTAAGTTGGGAGGAACTCCTAAACCCACTGGTCTTTTCTAGATAAAGCAGAAGACATCTCTTTACGTCTAAAAGACCAAACCTTTCCTCTTCCGTATTCTTGGGAGAGGTGCAGAAACTAGGGAGGACTACCTCCTGGGACCTATGAAAGTTAGAAGAAACTTTGGGTAAATAAAGTGGATCGGGTTTAATCACCACCCTGTCCTCTAAAATCCTCAGGAAGGGATCTTTACAGGAAAGAGACTCTAGATCAGAAATCCTTCGCCCTGACGTAATAGCCAAAAAGGACAACTTCAAAGAAATGATTTTCAGGGAAGCCTCATTCAAAGGCTCAAAAGGAGCCCCTGTTAGTGCATTTAATACTAACGACAGATCCCAGGGAGGAACATGTTTGAGGATTCTGGGAGTATACCTAGATCTGGCTAAAAGGAACCTCCTGACTAAGGGATCTTCCGCTAGTCTTCTCTGAAAACAAAGATAGGGCAGCAACTTGAACCCTAAGAGTGTTGACAGAGAGCCCCTCTTCTACTCCCTCCTGCAGAAAATCTATGCAGGGAGTGGAAAAAGAATCGAAACCAGATTTCCTTGGCCAGGAAATAGAAGTTTTCCAAACTTTCCCATAGATTCTTCTTGTGACCAACTTACGGCTGTCCAGGACAGTATGAATAACCCTCTCTGAACACCCATTTAACTGTAGGATGCGCCGCTCAGCCTCCAGGCCGTCAAATGGAAGGTCTGAGGGTTTGGATGCAATACCGGTCCCTGATGGAGTAGATCCTTTCAAACGGGAAGGGGCCAGGGAGGATACACAGATAGGGCCTTCAGAGAGGAGAACCAACTCCTCCTGGGCCACCAGGGGGCAATCAGAACGACTTCTGCTCTGTCCTGAATAATTTTCCAAATCACTAGGGGCAAAAGGGGAAAAAGGAGGGAAGGCATAGGCCAGGCTGAAGTCCCAAGGGAAGGACAGTGCATCCGTCCAAGGACTGTTTCTCTCTCCAGAGAGAAGAACGCCGGTAGTTTCTTGTTGAGACTGGAGGCAAAAAGATCCACTGTGGGGAGACCCCATCTTAGCACCACCTCCTGGAATGTGCCTTGATGTAGTTCCCAACCGCTGGAACTGATGCTCACCCTGCTCAGAAAGTCCGCCAGCACATTTTCTGACCCCTTAATGTGGACTGCCCTTACTGAAGCGACATAGATCTCTGCCCAGGACAGAATCTGTTGCGTTAATGACGCGATTCCGAGCGAGTGCCCCCTTGCTTGTTCAAGTACGCCACTGTTGTGGAATTGTCTGAAAATATTAAAAGGTCCTTTAAATAGACCCTCTCTCCCAGAGACATAAGTGCTTTCCTCACAGCCAGAAGCTGACATTCGAGGAGCGACCTGCTTCCTCTGGCAACCAGGCTCCTTGAGCCTGCCAGCCCTTTGAGTGAGCACCCCAACCCCACAGACTGGCGTCTGTGGTAATCTTGACCCGGCAATGTTTTGTCCAATCCTTCCCCCCTCTGCAGATGTTCTCACTGCTCCCACCAGGTGAGATCTGGAAAATTCCCTTCTGGTAGTTTTACCAGCTGATCCAGAGAATTTTTCCTGCGATCCCAATGGAGCAAAAGAAAAGCCTGAAGGGGTCTGGAGTGCAATTGAGCCCAAGTCACCCCTGGAATGACTGCAGTCATTGGGCCCAGCAACTGCATGAATCGCCGAAGGGAGGTCTGAGGGAGCAGTTTGAAGGTCTGCACAGAAGAATCTTCACAATTTTCTCATCGAAAGAAAAATCTTTAGGGCAACAGTCTATTCGATAACCCAGGAAAAGTATGCTGTGAGGGTACTAGGCAAGACTTCTGCTGGTTGACCTTCCACCATAATTTTTGAAAGGTCCGCAAAACCAACTGTAGGTCTTGAATAAGGGACTCCTTGCCCTGAGGAAAAAAAAAAAAAAGTCTAGATATGGGACGATTGATACACCTTGAATCCGAAAAAAGGCCATGACTTCGGCCATGATTGTGAAAATCCTTAGTGCTGCTGAGACCAAAAAGGGCATTGAACTGCCAGTGAGAATGCTAGTTTCCCACGAGCACTGCAAACCTGAGGAACCTTTGGTGGCTCTGGCAGATTGGTACATGAAGATAAGCATCCTGAAGGTCCAGGGTCACAATGAAGACCTCTGGTAACAGATTCCTTACTGAATAAATGTTCTCCATACGGAAACATCTGTAAACTATGTATTGGTTCAGGACACTTAAATTTATGACCATACGAAAGCCGCCGGAAGCTTTGACCAGAAAGACGTGAGAATAAAATCCCCGGAACTTCTGATTTTCTGAGACAGGAGAAATAACTCCGTTTCCCACACAGATCAAATTTAACATGGCTTGCCGTCTCTCAGCAGGTGGGTAAGAAGATTTTTGAATTCCAATCTGTAACCCTTTTCCAGAGTTTGAAGGATAAAGGAATTTGTGGAAATCTCTGCCCATTCCTTGATGAAATGGCACAATCTTCCCCCTAACCTGTCATCACTGGGTATTCTTGGAAGGAGCAAAGGGAGTTCCCCTTTGTGTGTCTTTGTTAAAGGACCATTTCTTTTTAGTCTGTTGCTCGATTTGGAAGCCACAAAAAGGCCTCTTATTCTGGGGCTTATTCCTTTGGGAAGAAGGGAATCGTTTACCTTTCTCAGAGGAATGAGATAAGACTTCTTCTAAAGGAAGAACCAAACAGTTTGCCTTCGAAAGGAATGCCACAGAGCTTATTTTTGGAAGTAAGGTCACCTTCCCAAGATTTAAGCCAGATAGCTCACCTAGCTGAATTAATGAGAGCAGAAGCCCTGGCTGCGGATTTCACTGAATCTGCTGCTGCATCAGCGAAGGTGACTGACTTGGCAATGTGTAGGATCTTGAGCTATGGGTCTAGAAGAGGGAGGGCCTATACTGGTAACCCTGTCATTCATTAACCGAAAAGAGTCCACTACCTCCTTCATAGAAGTCATTAACTCCTTAAAGGAGGAAGACTCTGAACTAGCTCTGGGTGGGATACAATCCTCAAAATAGCTTTTTATAACTATCAGAGAGCCTGGCTCTACAGTTCCCACATTTCTTCTTCACCGGTTTGGCCTAGAAGAGAGCAGAAACAAGGGCCATGAAAAAAGGATCCATACAAAAGAAGTCCCTTGCTGTAGCTATCCACAGACCAGGGCTTACCTTGGGGGCAGTATGGGACCCGGATGCTGCCGCTGGTTAAATATGAGTGGATGCTCCATCCTCAGACCTGTCCTCAAGCTCCATGAAGCAAGCAGAGAACGGTCAGAGAAGACTGCTGCTGTACTGCAAAAACTGCGCCTAGAATGGAGTTTTTAGCAGGCCATTCTCCTGCAGCATGTCCTCAGTGTCTCCACACCATGCTCCTTATAAAAACTCAGCGTCCGGAAGTGCGTCATGTGACTTCCAGTTCCGGCACCATCTTGCTGCATCACCGGAAGTCCTCCTGACGCCATCTTGGTACACCGGAATGAAGCATTTAGGAGGACAGTTCCACAGAGCAGCGCTGGGGAAAAGAAGGGAGATGCCACCATTTACATAGGCAGGTAACCCTTAGAAATGGGAAACCCTTCTGGTACAGACCATCATCCAGGACTTGGCCACAACTAGTCCTGGATGAAACCAGAGAAGGGGGGGGGTCCACCAACCAGTTACCAGACCATAAGAACAAAAAGTGTCGGTGCTCCTGGAGGGACTAGAAACACAAAACAACTGAGGGTCAGAGGAAAGGGAGGGGCCTTTTAAATTCTGATTTGTGTTTCCTGTAGAGGGCGGAGCCAATCTCTCAAGTAGCTGTCCTGGAAGGTGAGGGGGGAAATATGCAGCATTGTGTTAACTGCCATGTCCCCTTAAACATCTTTTCAACCAACTTTAGTAGAGCAGGCACAGCTGATTGGCAACTCTGCTCTGAACTCAGTAGTACAGCATAGTTGCCACACCATCACATGAAGCTGCATACACTTGCAGGATTTGTGCGTTGCACAAGAATAAAACCAAGTGCAGATGCACCAATAAAACGCTTCAGCACTTTAGTGAAAGGTCATAGTTTAAACTGCTCTCATGGTAACCTCTGCCATTTCATTGTTCCAGTGCACCAACATTAAAACAAACTCCCACTGTCTTCTGTATTTTAGACCTCCCTTCAGGATACCAAATAATGCACGCTTAAGCCTCATACACAATTGGATTTTCAGCAGGGAAAATCTGACCACTAGTATGCTCCAGACAATTGTTGGCCAACTTTCCGCCAACAAATGTTGGATAGCAGGCAAGTAAAATTTGTCAAACAGTCTGTTGTCAGATTTTCCTATTGTGTGTACACAAGTCCAAAGACGCATGCTCAGAATCAATGCTCAAACACTTAGCAGGTGCCCAAAGGGTGGCACTCAAGAGCTGAAATTCCTTGTAGTACGTCACTATGTTCATGTTTGTTGGCTGACAATTGTGTACCATTTGTAGGCAAGTTCACAGCACACCCTTCGGGCAAAAGTCTGGCGCTTTGTCTGCGGAAAATCTGATCGTGTGTACGAGGCTTTAGGCTGTTTCAGGAGGTAAAGTGCAGAAGCTTCTATACATGCAGCACCTTCCCAAACATGTAACAGTCACATGGCAAACTGTTCTGGGTAATGCCAGGATGCAACCCCCCCAGTTTATTTCCCACACACTATCGGTCCATAAAAGACAGGAATCAATAGGAATGTGCAGGCAAGCTTCAGACCCCCAGGAACCCATTTCCCAGTGACAGCAAGTTCTCTTGGTACATTACCCTGCTTACTCAAGCAGCTAGCCAATAGTCCCCAGCAGATATTTGTTTAAGACAAAGTTCACCTTTCTGAACAAATTACAGTTAAGGTGTAACATGTTCAGCATTATCCACATGACTCACACAGCCACATCAGGAGTTCTTTAAACGAATAGACTACAAGTACCATCACCCAGTGGCAGACACCTTGAATGTCTCAAACTGCAAGGGTGCTGATAGTGCTCTCATAGTTAATGGATCTTCGTGCAGTTCAGTGGCTGTCGGCTCATATAGGAGGTACAGGCAGACAGCCAAGTCTACAGGCTCCTGCCATTGCACCCATGATCTGCTAATCAAAGGTGCAATGATTTGCAGGCTCCTTAGAAGGATATGCAATTTTGCCTGCAAAAAGGCATAAAATAAAAAATAGACAATTTAGTAAAGCCAAAAAAGTTGCAACAGTTACTGGTGAATGATCTCACATTTTACTTTATTATGAATTAATCAGAACTAGGAATCACAATGAAACAAGTCTTCATCTTTGTAAGAAGGGATTTACACGTATTCCTAGATGCGAGCTGCTCCACCTATAATACAAAGGAAACAGGCATTAGTATACACATCCAGAAAACTGTTTGATCAAGTATTTCATTGCATTCAATTTTGCTTTAATAAAATATTTCTGGATTACTTTCCAATGTTAGTCATATTCTGCAGCCAATAAAGGGTGCACAAATTGCCTGCACAACTGTCACTCTTCGTTACACCAAAGCCTCTGAAGCACATGGGTAGATAAGTTTCCAACAGCTGTAGAGGAGCCAACCCATGTCTGAATCCTGAAACTTACACCTCAATTGGGTTTATTTACTAAAGGCAAATCCACTTTGCAGTGGAAGTGAAGTTGCTGTAAAGCTGCAGGGGGACATGCAAGGAAATTAAAAAAAAACACAGCATTTGATTGTAGATGATTGGATAAAATCAGCAGATCAACAACTGCACTTCCAAGTGCCCTTGCAGTGCCTTTAGTGCAAAGTGGGTTTGCCTTTAGTAAATCAACCCCATTGTCTTACTCAGATTATAGACCATAGTGTGGGAACATGCTTCCATCCTGACTTCCAGGAGCTTTACAGAATGGAAATGCAGAATAGGCTTTCAGTACTATTAAAATGTCTAAATGTTTTACAAAATTCTCACATTGCAAAATCAGGCACATGCATGCAATTATTTACAGAGCCATCAGTAATAGAATGTGTCCTCATGACTGAAATCAGACAGGGATAACAAGCATCATTGGCTCACAAAACAAAATGGTAATAGACAGCACAATTACCTGACATGGCACGACTGGTCATCTCTCCTCTTGCTGGACCGACATCCACTGCCAGGCTTTCATCCTCCTGTAACAGGACAGCTAGTAAGGCAAGGAATCTATACACCATCAACATAAATCAATGGGTGCCAATCAGAACAGGATATTATCGTCAGTTATCGCATCTGACGGCACTTCCTATATCCCGAATCTCATCATGTGACACAACACACCAAGTCCACCCAAAACCCAATTCAGCTCTGTCTGGTGGCAGTTGAGCTTGTTTGCCAGCGTCCATCTCAGGATTGCAAAACCTACAAGTTCTTCTTTGCTCCACCAACAGCCCCAAGCATTATATATTTAAAAGGGAGGTACACTGGGGAAGGAATGGTTCTACAGGCTTAAGGATTTTTACCTTAGAGCATGAAGGTAAACCACTGATGTAGGCTCCCCTATGCTTACACAAGCCCAATCTCACCCAGCACCATGCCTGAGATCAACGGCTCTCTCCCTCACAGGGCACATTGATAGCAGTGGGAGCCAATGACTCCTGTCGCAATTGATGTCTGACAAGGGGCAGGCCATGCTGTCTACAGATGCAGGCAGCATGGCTTGGGTTCGAGCCCACACACACACGTACCCCCGAAATGGCTTGCTGTGGGGACACTTGCTGAAAAAGTAGTACCAGCGGGGGACCACAGAAAAATGGATCGGGCTGCTCTGTGCAGAGCCAATGCACAGAGCAGTAAAGTAGAACAAGTTTACAATCACTTTACAGAACTGAGCAAAAATCTTTAGCTCTGCAGTGATCACAGTACATACAACTTACCACAATCAAAAACAGGCAGTTCTGAAAGATCAGAAACCCCAAGTGATCAGACCTGAAGAGAACAAAAAAAGTGTAAGACAATCTAGATGACATTTTATACCACTACTGCATTTCCAGAAAGCCCTGTACCATTTAAAATGGGCAATTTATACACTTAAGCAGCAAAAGCATTTAAAATTTAATGCTACAGAATTGGATGTGTGCTCAGAAGAACCCTTCTCACCACCAACAATCTGACGGTAATTCCAGCTCATTTTTAGGTTAATTTCATCACAGCACACTCCTTATATCTGCCCGAGACGTACAGACCTCTCCCTGTGAGGATCAGATATCTTCAGAGCCAGACTGTCCAATAAATCACTGATTAAGCCATTACATAAAATGCCTTTTTTACACAGCCCTGCACCACTGAGAATGTAGAATTAAAGAACTTTGTTCTCAAACACACATGATTTTGTTGCAGAATCTGGTTATTCTGAAGAAATAGCTTTGTGCCCATGTGCAGAGGGAATCTGTATGGGAGTGGCTTTATAATTATCAGCTGCTGCAACTGCAGGACTTGGAGGAAAGCTGCAGGGTCTGCATACCTTTAGATGTGATTTCCCATTTGGAGTAGCTCAACAAAAATTACATTCGTTGCAGGGGTGTCAAAAAAACAAAAAAAAAAAAAAAAAAGGATCGGGGCTGCTCTGTGCCAAGTACAACAAGCTTATAAGTTTACAATTACTTTACAGAACTAAGAAAACCTTTAGGCCCGTAGCTCTCCAATCTGCACATTATAGGTAAAAGATTTTAAATGTTCCCAATAACATGGCAAAGGGATATTTGTGCCCAAGTAGAACCTTTTCAGGGCTCAGTTACATAAACTAGCGGCTTTGAAGAACAAACAAGTTAAAAAAAAACTTACCACAAACAGGAAGATCAGAAATTGCACGTGATCAGACCTGAAGAACAAAAACAAAGTGTAAGGCAACCTAGATGGCATTTTATTCCACTATTGCATTTTCAGAAAGCCTGGTATCAAGTGGGCAGTTATACACTTAGGCTATGTTTCCACTAGTGCGACTTTTCATACGACATGGGACTGAAAAGTCGCATGACAAATAGTACCCCATGCTTTCCAATGAGTACTGTTCATATCTGTGCGACTTCAAAGTAGTCCCTGCACTACTTTGGTCCCACTTTGATGCGACTTGAGGTCCATAGACAGACATTGCTTCAAAATCGTGGTAAAAAGTCGTGGTAAAATCATGCGACTTTGGGGATGCACTAGTGGAAACATAACCTTAAGCAGAAAAAGCATGCAAGTGCTACAGACTTGGATTTGTGCTCAGAAGAACCCTTCTCACCACCAACAATCTGACGGTAATTCCAGCTCATTTTAGGTTAATTTCATCACAGCACACTCCTTATATCTGCCTGAGATCAGATCCTGCCAATAGAATCATGTACAGGCCTTTCACTGTGAGGATCAGGTATGGTTCTGTGTCATGTGTCTTCAGAGCCAGACTGTCCATCACTTAATCACATAAAATGCTTTTAGTTATCCAGGCAAGATTTTACACCGTCAAGAATGTAGCACTAAAGAGTAACATTCACTCAACAAAAACTCCTCTTGGTGATCAATGTACATTGCAGGAATTTTGCTGCAGATTCCTAACTTTATTTTGAAAGAAAATCTTTGAATCCATGTACAGAAGGAATCTCTGGTAGTGGGTTTATAATAATCAGCTACTGCACCTGCAGGGCTCGCATACCTTTAGATGTGATTTCCATTTTGCGGAACTCTCAAAAAATGACATTTGTTGCAGGGGTGCCAAAAATCTGACTAGCATCTTTATGCAGACTTCTGGGAAAATCAGTTAGCCAATCACACAAGGAAATTACATTTTCAGAGGGAGTTGTGTACAGTTTGTACAAAACACCTCCAGGAAGCCATATTTTATAGAAAAAAGTTCTAGCGTTGCATAGTGAAAAGGAATGGCAAATTAACATGCAAATGACAATTTATTCCCAAAAGTAGTTACCCCTTAAGGCCTCATGCACACAAGACGCCGGTGCAAACTTTGCTGAACACGTTTTTAAAAGCTGAAACTGGTGTTTAGAAACGCCCGTTTTGCCACGTTTGCGTCTAGAAGCGTCTGCAGAGAATGACATTTTGCTACCCAACTTTGGGGCCCCATATCTCGGAACCCCAAGTTTGGTGTGCTAAAAAGTGGAAGCACTACAACATATCCAAATTTGGGGTTCCTAGCACTAAGTGGCCCCGAGATACGGGGCCCCAAAGTCAGGTCACAAAATGTCAAGCACTTCTGCAGCAGAGAATGACATTTTCCGACCCAACTTTGGGGCCCCATATCTTGGGGGCCACTTGGGGCTAGGAACCCCAAATTTGGATATGTTAGTTCCACTGTGTTAGCACATCAAATTTGGGGTTCCTAGCACTAAGTGGCTCCGAGATATGGGGCCCCAAAGTCAGGTCATAAAATGTTACTTTAAAAACACTTATAAATGCAAACGCAGCTAAATGCGGTACTGGCATTTGGCATCTGAAACGTGGAAAACTTTTGCGTCTGAACCCATTTTTTTTACTTCTGGAAAAAACGAGGTTAAACGCAACTGCCTAAAAACGAGACTGTACATGGACACGTAGGATAACATTGAATGGGTTCAGGGGCAGTTGGGGGGGGGGGGGGGAAGTGTCCAGCTGCCTCTGAACTCGCGTTTAACAGCATCTTGTGTGCATGAGGCCTTTATTCCTTGTCATGTCTAGTACCAATTTAAATGTCCACACTTGCCATTTCAAACAGCAAGCTCTATGCAAGATGAAGTCTACAGGCCCTTTCTACAGCTGTTCCAGGAGCTTTGAATTACTGAGATATTAAGAAAAATATCACAATGACCTTTAAAGACAAACAGGAGGGGGGAGTATACCTTAAAACCAGGAATGGTGTGGCTTGGCATTCAACTGTTCATTATGGAAGTTCCTGCAAAGAATAAAAGTTCCATTACTACATGTTAATGAACCACTGGCCTAACATGTGCAACACTGGCCCCCCACCCCCTAAACTTACTAAGCAACAAAAGCATTTAATGAATGCTACAGAATTGGATTTGTGCTCAGAAGAACCCTTCTCACCACCAACAATCTGACGGTAATTCCAGCTCATTTTAGGTTAATTTCATCACAGCACACTCCTTATATCTGCCCGAGATCAGATCCTGCCAATAGCCATGTACAGGCCTCCCTGTGAGGATCAGCTATGGCTGTCACATGTCTCCAGAGCCAGACTGTCCAACAAATCACAGATCACCTAAAATGCTTCCATTTATCCAGGTGAGATTTTCTCACACGCCCTGTACCACCAAGAATGTAGAATTAGTGCTAGCTCACACCAGGTGCAGTTCCATGTGCTTTTCTGCACTAAAAATACATGCAGTGTTTTCCAAAAAAAAAAAAAGATGAGATACTGGAACGTAGCAAATTGTATCAAAAATGCACTGGAACTGTGTGCCGTGAACCAAGCAAAAACTGATCCGGAATGTATCCAGAGTGCATTTTGGTGGTGTGAACTGACCCTAAAAATTTCTCGCAACAAAAACTTCTTGGTGATCAATGTACATTGCAGGGATTTTGTTGCAGATTCCTACATTGTTATTCTGAAGGAATAGCTTTGTACCCCATGTGCAGAGTGGGTCTGTATGGGAGTGGTTTTACAATCCGCTGCTGCAGGGTCTGTATATATTTAGATGTGAAATCCATTTGGTAGCTTCTAAAAAATGAGATATTTGCTGCAGGGGGTGCCAAAAATCTGACTAGCATCTTTGTGCAGACTTCTGGGAAAATCAGTTAGCCAATCACAAGGAAATTACATTTTCAGAGGTAGTTGTGTACAGTTTGTACAAAACACCTCCAAGAAGCCATATTTTATAGAAAAAAAAAAAAAAAAATCTAGCGTTGCATAGTGAAAAGGAATGGCAAATTAACATTTAAATGCCAACTTATTCCCATTAAAGTAGTTACCCTTTAATGTATTCCTTGTCATGTCTAGTACCAATTTAAATGTCCACACTTGCCATTTCAAACAGCAAGCTCTATGTAATATGGAAGTCTATGGACCCTTTCTACAGCTGTTCCAGGAGCTTTGAATTACTGAGAAAGAATACTATCACTGATGACCTTTAGAAGACAAACAGGAGGGGGAAGTATACCTTAAAACCAGGAATGATGTTGCTGGGCATTCAAGTGTTCATTATGGAAGTTCCTACAAAGAATAAAAGCTCCATTAATACAAGTTAATGAATCACTGTGCCGTGGCTACTTTCCTACTTTTTATTCTCCAATAATGCCGTTTGTGTATAAACCAGCATTCCTTCTGTCAGGAAGAGATCACTTGACCACTGGCCCATTGTAGGAGAAAAGCTTTAAACCCATCACAAGGGGCCGGGTTGTAGAATAACCCCCACCAGAAAATGTCTACAGTATTGGAGTTGATTCCCATTCTTACAGGTTGGGAAATGCTAGAAAACTGCACTTACCAACTTGTACAGCGTTTCCATCATGACACAAAACTGAACGGTTTATGGAAGATATGAACAGGAAAGTTGTCTGAAATTCAATCAGATCTACTCATGCTGAATAGAAGTAACCACCAAGCAATTCTAGTTCTGTACAAACATGGACAATATGCCATTTGCAGCACTTGACAGTTCACTTCCACCCCCGAACCCTTTCCATTTCAAAGAGTCCCAGTCCTATAGAGCTTCCGAAGCTCTGCTGAAGGGGAACTTTTGCCAACTCAAATGTTAGCAGTAGCATCTTGCATGTCTATATATAAAAAAAAAAAGATTCCTTGCCACCATAACAGGCGTGATGAAGGGCCTTTTCTTTTCTGCACAACTGTCACTCTTCCAGTTACAAAGCCTCTAAAGCACATGGGTAGATCTCTTTCCAACAGCTGTAGAAGAGCCAACCCATGTCTGAATCCTGCAACACTTAGGCCCCATTCACACCCGAGTATCATTACGGGCAGAAAGTCACGTGATTTTGCTACAATTTGTGCAGGTCAAAAAGGTCACCAATGTAAAAAGCAGAAAAACGCCCAAATCTGCCTAAAAAAAGTTCCAGAACTTGTTTGAGCTTCAGGCGTTTTGGGGAAGAGGAGATGTGAACTATCTCCATAGAGAATTGATCCCCCCCCCCCCCCCCAACATTTTGTAGCTTGAGGCTTCAAGCTACAGAACACTCAGATGTGAATAGGGCCTTAACACAGCTTATAGACCATTCTGTGGGAGCATGCCTACATCGTGATTTTCAGCAGCTTTACAGAATGGAAACCAGCAGAACACATCTGTGCACCTTAGAATTTCTGCTCATTGCAAGTCAATATTTACTGATAATGCAGAATGAGCTTTCAATACTACCGATATGTCTAAATGCACAAATGTTTTACAAATCCTCACATTGCAAAATCAGGCACATGCATGCAATCATTTACAGAGCCATCAGTAATAGAATGTGTCCTCATGACTGAAATCAGACAGGGATAACAAGCATCATTGGCTCACAAAACAAAATGGTAATAGACAGCACAATTACCTGACATGGCACGACTGGTCATCTCTCCTCTTGCTGTACCGACATCCTCTGCCAGGCTTTCATCCTCCTGTAACAGGACAGCTAGTAAGGCAAGGAATCTATACACCATCATCAACATAAATCAATGGGTGCCCATCAGAACAGGATATTATCGTCAGTTATCGCATCTGACGGCACTTCCTATATCCCAAATCTCATCATGTGACAACACACCAAGTCCACCCAAAACCCATTCCAGCTGTCTGGTGGCAGTTGAGCTTGTTTGCCAGCTTCCTACATGTGTAATGTTTCTACACAGTGGTTCTAAAAGCTTATGGATTTTTAATCTTAATGCATCAAGGCAAAAACCCCTTCTGTGATGTAGGATCTCCCTATATTTAGACAAGCCTAATCTCACCCAGCACTGTGCCCGGGAGCAGCAGCTCTTCTCACAGGGCAGATTGATGGCAGTGGGAGCCATTGGCTTTTGCTATCAAATGCTGACAAGGGGCAGGCCACGCTGTGTCTATAGATGCAGGCAGCAAGTCTTGGGTTCAAGCCTGCACAAGTACCCCCTTTAGGAAATTTCTTCCTGTGGGGGCACAGAGTGCCAACGGGGGACCACAGAAAAGGAAGATGGGGCCGCTTTGTGCAAAGCACATGTTCCGTCAGATTAGGCAACCCGTCAGAATGTGTAGTGAAAGTGGCGTTTCATTGCCATGTTGCTACACCCTGCACTCATCCACAGTAAGGATACACTGAGAAGGGGCAAGCGGACATCTTGTTACACCCACCCGAGTTTTGCATTTTACACATTTTTAACAGTAAACAGTTTATATGGTGAAACAGTACTTAGAACTCAGTTTGACCGTTTAGATGTTGAATTTTAAAAGCATCGGCAAGCCTGCTGATCTCACAGGTTTGCTAATTGAACAAAAGTTTGGCGCTTTCAAAATCTAAACATTTACACAGAGTTCCAAGTACTGTATTTCACTATATAAACTCAGTTTACTGTTAAAAATAAAAAGTAAAATGCAAAACTCTGGTGGGTGTAACAAGATGTCCACTTGCCCCCTTCTCAGTGTATCCTTATTGTGGAGGAGTGCAGGGTGTAGCAACGAAACATCACTTCTGTTACACATTGACGGGTAGCCTATGCTGACAGTACACAGGCAAGTTTAACAAGCTTATAAAAAAAAAAATTTACAGAAGAGCAAAAACCCTTTAGACTTTTAGCTCTCCAGTCTGCACATTACAAGTAAGATTTGCCATGTCATTGGGAACATTTAGAAAGGGTATTTGTGCCCAAGTAGAACCTTTCCAGAGCTCAGTTACTCTTCAAAGCCCCTAGTTTATGTAATACCCATGTTAAACTTACCACAATCATAAACAGGCAGATCTGAAAGATCAGAAACTCCAAGTGATCAGACCTGAAGAGAACAAAACAAAGTGTAAGACAACCGAGATGGCATTTTATACCACTACTGCATTTTCAGAAAGCCTGGTACCATGTAAATGGGCAATTCTACACTTAAGCAGCAAAAGCATGTCTAATGAGTGTTACAGAACGGGATGTGTGCTCAGAAGAACCCTTCTCACCACCAGCAATCTGACGGTAATTCCAGCTCATTTTAGGTTAATTTCATCACAGCACACTCCTTATATCTGCCCGAGATCAGATCCTGCCAATAGAGCCATGTACAGGCCTTTCCCTGTGAGGATCAGGTATGGTTCTGTGTCATGTGTCTTCAGAGCCAGACTGTCCATCAATCACCGATTAAGCCATCATAGAAAATGCTTCTATTTATCCAGGCAAAATTTTACACACCCCTGCACCACTAAGAATGGAGAGTAAAAGAGCAACTACTATTTTGGGGAACACTCCCATTTGGGTGATCGATTTACATTGCAAGGATTTTAACAAACTATTGCAGATTGCTACCTTTTGTTATTCAAAAGGAACAGCTTTGTCTGTGTCCATCTGCATTGTGAATCTGTATTGGAGTGGCTTTATAATCAGCTGCTGCACCTGCAGATGTGATTTCCATTTGGAAATATTTCAAAAAGGATACATTGTTGCAGGGGATGCCAAAAATCTGACTTATCTTAGTGCAGACTCCTAGGAAAATCAGTGAGCCAGCAGGAAATGACATTTTCCGGGGGCGTCCTGTACACAATACCTCCAGGTAGGTAGTGTGAAAGGGGTCTTAGACTCACTACAAAGCTACTACCATTTTTATAACATTATTTTAATGTCCAGTGTGGATGGAGCCTTGGTGTACACACTTGACATTTCAACCAGCAAGCTCTATGCAAGATGGAAGTCTATAGGCTTTCTGCAGCGGTTCCAGTAGCTTTGAATGACAGACTACAAAACCCATAATTGGCACAGCTCACATTCCTCCTCCTGTGCAACCAACATGGACAATATGCCTTCTATTTCTTTTGGTTCTCCGAGGCCCCCCCAACATATGCAGGCCAAGCATTGTGCTCTATGAAATGAACCCCCATCATGAATACAGCCCAAGATCCACCCCCTCCTAGCCATACCCCTTAATCAAGAGCCCAAGCATGTGCAGCTAGTTGGACCAACACTGAAATAAACCTGTACAGGTTGACTTAAACCTAACCCAAGGCATTCTGTGGCAAAATGAAGTTGTTGGGTCCACCAATGCATAGCTGAGACAGACTTCCACATTTTGATGGACTGGTGTTTGTCTTTCCTGGCAAAACAACAAGTAAAAAAAAAAAAAATAAATAAAAAAAAAAAAAAATCAGATACCTACCAACAGCATCATCCTGGGAAGATTTCTGCTATGCTTCCCATGATGTCCATCACATGCCTGTTAAAGCAAGTTGACAAGTACCGTAAATCACCAAAAATTCACATTTAAGCAAACTCATGAAATCAATAAGGACCAGTTCACACTAGATGCAGTTCCATGTGCTTTTTTTCTGCACTAAAAATGCATGCAGTGTTTTCCAGTGGCTCTAGTTCACACCAATGTGGTCAGTTCTAGTCAGCTTTCAGTGTAGAAATTGACTGCACTGGTGTGAACTAGAGCCACTGGAATACATGGAAAACCTTGAGCATGCATTTTTAGGGCCAGTTCACACCACAAAAATGCACTCATACGTTCCAGGTGAGTTTTTGCCTACAGTTTGTTTTGATACAAGTTGCTAGGTTCGAGTGCAGAGAAAAAAAAAAAAAACAGAAAGTTTTCCTGCACCTGAAACTGACCACACTGGTGTGAACTAGAGCCATTGGAATACATGGAAAACACTGCATGCATTTTTAGTGCAGTGAAAAAAAGCACAGAACTGCATCTGGTGTGAACTAGCACTAAGGCCCCTTTCACACTGGGGCGGTTTGCAGGCATTATTGCGCTAAAAATAGCGCCTGCAAACCGCCCCTGAACAGCCTCCAGTGTTTGTTCAGTGTGAAAGCCCGAGGGCTTTCACACTGAAGCGGTGCGCTGACAGGAGAAGAAAAAATCTCCTGCAAGCCGCAGGGGCCTAAATGAAACACTGAGGACCCAGTCACTCCTGTGTGGTGCATTAAATAAGTCCATTGATTTGAGCATGCTACCAGACAAAGCAAAGAAACCATGTGGGGTCTTCATCAGTGCATTGTTACACGCTGTATTCAAAGGGTGCACTGGGGTTCTAGTCCCAATCATAGCTCCGCAGCAATGTACATTACTGGCCCATAATGGAATGAATGAGGCCCAACAATAGTGGTCATTACACCAACACAGGTGTGCCCATAGAGCAGCCTCCATGTAGCACACAATGTACCCATGTCCAAGGAGTCCTCCAAAGGTTTAAGTCAATTGAGACCAATCCATGACCTTCATAGGAGGTGGATACCAATTACTGTTGTAGTAGAAAAACCACACCGCCCTTCATCTGGCTAGAGTGCTAGTGACCATCCTAGCCAGCCAACTCCCACAAGTCACCAACATGCTGTACAAGACAAACAAAAGGTCCAGGTTTACTTTAGTTTGCGCCAAACCATTTCCTTTCTTCCTCTAAGGCCCCCTTCACACTGGGGCGGTAAGTGCGTCTGCGGTAAAAAGACGCTAATTTTAGCTGCGCATTACCGCCAATTTTGCAGCACTATTTGGCCACCAGCAGGGGCGCTTTTACCCCCCTGCTAGCGTCTGAGAAAGGGTTAAAACCACCGCAAAGCACTGCAGCAGCACTATGCCGGCGGTACAGCCGCGCTGCCCCATTGATTTCAAAGAGCAGAAGCGGTGTATACACTACTCTATCACCGCTCCACAGACGCGGCTAGCAGGACTTCATTTTAGCGCCCCGCTCCAGGGTGAGAGGCCTCGGGGTTTTCACATTGAAGACACAGCAGTGGCTCTATCAGGGCGCTTTGCAAGCACTGTGTCGCCTGCAAAGTGCCTCAGTGTGAAAGGGGTGTAACGGATGAACCTGCTGTGTGCACTATACAAACTCTACAAAGCCTGCGCTACATACAGTATTGTGTGTTGTGGGAGTGAGGAGACCTTCCAGTCTCACCCACATCAATCCATGTCGCTTTGGCTACATTCACACTGAAGGCGTTTCAGCACTAAAAATAGCACCTGTAAAGGCCTGAAAACTGCCTCCCATGTCTCTCCCTGGGGCGGTGCGCTTGCAGGACAGAAGCAGCATCTTTGGGAGCGCTGTACACAGCACTCCTAAGCCACCATTGCCCATTGGAAAAGCGCAACATGGGCACTTTTAACCCTTCAGCTACTAGCGGGGGTTAAAAGCATCACTAAGACGAGTTGTGCTTTACCGTCAACGCAGCCCCAGTGTGAAAGTAGCCTTTGAGTGGCACTCAGCCATTCATAGGCAGCTTTGTATTCTATGAACACAAAGCTTCCTCCGATTCGCTGAATTGGGCTGACGATCTCCGACTATGCTAATCAGAGGGAGCTTTGTATAACAAAGCTGCCTATAAATAGATGAGCTGCTCAGGATTGACCATTTTGTTCCAAGAGAGAGACAGGAAGGTCTTGTTGTGCCCCTAGAACAGTGCAGGATGATGAAGGTTGTCTCAACTACAGATTATACATCACACCCAGCAGGCACAAGGCTAGCAAAGGAAAAAGTTCACACCAGTTTGGCCCAAACTTTTTAGGCCTCTTGAAAAAGCTCAGCAGTTTTACTGAGCTAAGATACAGCCCAATTGTAATGTGCCCATGCACACAGGCATAGAAAAACAAAAAAAAAAAAAAACCACATGCTCAAACAGAAAGTGACATTCTTAAAGCAGAGGTCTCTGTGGTTTTTTTTTTTTTAAGTCAGCAACAACAAACACTGTAGCTGCTGACTTTTAATAAGGGCACTTGTCCAGCAAGCCAGTGATCTTGCCCACGCCCCCCCCCGCCCCAGGCCGATCCGTCCAACATATCGGGGGTACCAGCGCCACCATCCTAACGAAGGGAAACAGGCAGTGGAGCCTTGCAGCTTCACTGCCCGTTTCCTACTGCGCATGCGCGAGTCGCTTTGTGAATGGAAGCCTGTCTACTAGGGGGCACATGTCCCAGAAGACATTGTGCCCCATCTCCTAGGAGGACAAGAACTGGGGAGTAGGAAGATCTGCCTAGCAACAGCCATTCCTGGCAAGAAAAAAAAAAAAAAAAAAAATTCCCTCCAATTTTTTTTTAATGAATTTTAAAGGAGCATTTTTTTATTTTTTTACAAAAGACCAGTCTGAACACAAACAATGGATTGTTCACGTTTGTGCTCCGATTGTATAGTGTATGGTCAGCTTTACATGTGATAGAACCATGCAAGCCAAGCCAACCTAAAGGAGCCGCACCCAATGACATTGCTCCATGCACTACATACCCTCTGACCCCGAGGAGATCACACAAAGCATGCATGGCCACCTTCCAGCAGACCACACATTGCAATCTGATTGTACTAAATGTCTAATGACAGATCTAAAGATGACCAGCCCCAATGACATGGTGAGAGGACTTCTACAAGGTTTGGTATTTAAGAAGATCGCACAATCACATTGGAAGGTGAATGACCAACTTTAATTCTAACAAATAATAGTAATAGAGGACATTAGTATGAAATATAAAGGATTATAGAAACAATCCACTACATAAAGCGGCCCATCCACCAACCAATCATCACCCACCTTCTCCTAGCAGCCATGAGGACGGAAGAGATCTCACCACGCCGCTCCCTTCCATTATAAAGCTCCCAAATCCCGCACACAGTTCTCGCGATACCGCCTGCGGCATTCTGGGAAATGTAGTCTCCCCCTGTGTCAGCCATTGACGCGTCTTATTATTGATTAATACATGTTTTTCCATATCGAAAAAATGTCAGTCCTGAAAAGTCTGAAAAGTTGCAGCTTCGGGATACAACAGTATTCAATTGAAAAAACAGTCACGGTTAAATTGACATAATAGACATCGTGAGCTGCAGTATTACTAGGTGAACACTGGGTGGCAGCGTGTTTTGATATTTTGTGCTGGACTCCTCTAGTGTGTAGTACTAGAAGTTGGACACTGGGTGGCGGCAGAGCTTTATGTGAGAGGCACCTTGAGGGAGAGTTACTAATAATGGTAGACAACCCCTTCAATAAATAACACAAGTCCATCCAGTTCAACCAATAAAATAAAATAAAAAAGACATATATTTATATACACATGTATAGTCCTGTATATACAATACTATACACACAGTTCATCCAGGGGAAGGCAACAAAGAACAAAAAAAACAGCAAAGCATGATCTAATTTGCTACAGCAGGGGAAAAAATTCCTTCCTGATCCCCCGAGAGGCAATCAGATTTTTTCTGAATCAACTTTACCTATAAATGTCAGTACCCAGTTATAATATGTACATTTAGGAAAGAATCCAGGCCTTTCTTAAAGCAATCTACTGAGCTGGACAGAACCACCTCTGGAGGGAGTCTATTCCACATTATCACAGCTCTTACTGTGAAGAAACCTTTCCGTATTTGGAGATGAAATCTTTTTTCCTCTAGACGTAAAGAGTGCCCCCTTGTTCTCTGTGATGACCTTAAAGCAGGCATGTCCAAAGTCTGGCCACGGACCAATTGCAGCCCATGTTCAGGTTTATTACGGCCCCCCTGGTATTTTGCATATATACCGTATTTATCGGCGCTCCCCTGGAGGGGACACGGAGGGGGCGGGACGAGTGCCGTCAGATGACATATAGGAGAATCTCCTGTTTACTCAGTGGCATTTGTAATAGGAAGTTCAGTCTCCTGGGCTGGCATTGGACAACTGCTCTGTCTATCATAGCAGGCGGGACTTTGTATTAAAGAGGCCGCCAAGTAAACAGGAGATTCTCCTGTATGTAATCTGTCGGCGTTCGTCGCGCCCCCTCCCTGTCTCCTCCGAGGCTGCAGATGGGCATTGATCAGGCTGCATTGATGGCAATGGTGGGGCTGCATTCATGGCAATGGTGAGGCTGCATTCATGGCAATGGTAAGGCTGCATTCATGGCAATGGTGAGGCTGCATTCATGGCAATGGTGAGGCTGCATTCATGGCAATGGTAAGGCTGCATTCATGGCAATGGTGAGGCTGCATTCATGGCAATGGTGAGGCTGCATTCATGGCAATGGTAAGGCTGCATTCATGGCAATGGTAAGGCTACATTCATGGCAATGGTAAGGCTGCATTCATGGCAATGGTAAGGCTGCATTCATGGCAATGGTGAGGCTGCAGATAGGCACTGATTAGGTTGCATTGATGGGCACTGACCCTTATTTTGCTTCACAGTTCTTTATTTAAAATTTAAGTTTTTCCCTGAAACTTCCCTCTTAAAGTGAAGGTGCGTGTTATACACCGATAAACACGGTATATCCAAATAACACGCCCAAGCTCATCCTTAGTCCTGAGCAGTACTTGGGGATTCATTGGGGGCCACAAAAGATATGTATATATCCAAATAACACACCAGAGCTTATCTTTTCACCACACACACAGCCACAAAGGCAGAGAATTCTTGTTGGGCAGTGTATTAGTGCTCGTACGAACACACCTAGACCAAATTTTAATGGTTCAAAGAATGTCAGGCAAAACGGTCGGCCCTCGCGCATGTTCACTTCATTAAATCTGGCCCTCTTTGAAAAAGTTTGGACACCCCTGTCTTAAGGTGAATTACTCAACGCCAAGTTCACTATATGGACCCCTTATATATTTATACATGGTGATCATATCCCCCCTTAAAGAGGGAGTCCACCCAAACCGCAAAAAAAAAAAATATTAAAAGCCAGCAGCTACAAATACTGCAGCTGCTGACTTACATGGCCACTTACCTGTCCCAGGGTCCAGCGATGTCGGCAGGCGATGCCGAGAACCCGCTCAGTTCTCGGCAGCTGCCGCCGCCATCCTAGGTGAGGGAATCAGGAAGTGAAGCGTTGCGGCTTCACTTCCCGGTTCCCTACTGCGCATGCGCGAGTCGCGCTGCGCATCGTAAGTGGTCCCCGCTCTCTCCTGGGAGCTGTGTGTTTCCCAGGAGACAGCGCGAAGGGACAGGAAGAGGCATAGACTCCATGGGAGTCTATGCCGGAAGTGGGTGCAAATACCTGTCTTAGACAGGTATCTGCGCCCCCCTCCCCCCTGAAAAGTGCCAAATGTGACACCGGAGGGGGGGAGGGTTCCGAAAAGCGGAAGTTCCATTTTTGTGTGGAACTCCGCTTTAATCTCCTCTTCTCAAGAGAGAATAAATTCAGTTCCTCTAATCTTTCCTCATATCGGAGCTCCCCTATACCTCTTATCAGTTTGGTTGCCCTTCTCTGCACTTTCTCCAGTTCCCCGATATCCTTTTTGAGAACTGGTCCCCAAAACTGAACTGCATATTCCAGATGAGATCTTACTAATGATTTGTACAGGGGAGAAATGATATCTTTCTCTCTGGAGTTCAGAGTTAATGCAGAGTTCCAGCCAGGAATGGAACTTCCGCTGTCTGGATTCCTCCCCCTAATCCAGGTATTTGCTCCCACTTCCTGCAAAAGATCGCCGCAGTATCCGCGGTGATCTATGCCATGTCCAAACCCTCCTCCTTCCCCCCTGCTGTCTTAGATGTCCTTTTTTAAAGTTAGCAACTGCAGTATTTGTAGCTGCTGACTTTTATTTATTTTTTTTGCAGGCGGAACTCAGCTTTAATACAAGAAAGGACTTTGTTTGCTTTGGAAACCGCAGCTTGGCATTGCATGCTATTATTGAGCTCATGATCTACCGCAGGGCCTATTTTAGAGTCACAGACGCCTGGGTGCAGAAATATTTGTGGCGCTCCCCACATGGGCGTGGTCAGCATACTAACTCCTCCCATTTACAAATGTTTATATGGCAACGACTCAAACACAGAGATGCTCCCCTAAAGGAGTCCTCATTACCCTGGGATCCTCCTACGATGTCTTAACAATAAACAAAATACAGGAAGAGAAGCAGAGTACTCTAATGGGACCTGGAGGGGGTCTCTCTAATGGACACAGAGAGGGCTTCTATTAGAGAGTCTGTTAGAAAGAGCCCCCAGACATACTGCAGACATGCTACAGAAGATGGTTAAATACCGCATACATGATGCAGGAGATGTTCAGAGACCGCAGACATGATACAGGAGATGGTCAGCGACCTGCAGACATGATACAGGTGATGGTCAGAGACCGCAGACATGATACAAGAGAAGGTCAGAGACCACAGACATGATACAGGAGAAGGTCAGAGACTGTGGACATGATACAAGAGATCTATGCAGCCTCACCAGTGCCCATCAAATGCAGCCTTATCAGTGCCCACCAAATGCAGCCTTATCAGTGCCCACCAAATGCAGCCTTATCATTGCCCACCAAATGCAGCCTTATCAGTGCCCACCAAATGCAGCCTTATCATTGCCCACCAAATGCAGCCTACCAGTGCTCACCAAATGTAGACTCATCAGTGCCCACCAAATGCAGCCTACCAGTGCTCACCAAATGTAGACTCATCAGTGCCCACCAAATGCAGCCTACCAGTTCCCACCAATTGCAGCCTACCAGTGCCCACCAATTGCAGCCTCATCAGTGCCCATCAAATGCAACTTACCAGTGCCCATCAAATGCAGCTTACTAGTGCCCATCAAATGCAGCCTACCAGTGCCCACCAAATGCAGCCTACCAGTGCCCAATTGCAGCCTACCAGTGCCCACCAAATGCAGCCTAGCAGTGCCCATGGATCACACAGAGCGCCGATCTCTTGCTTTCATGGAGCTTGGATTTGAATCTCCCAGGCGGCCATTGTAACAAAGTCCCGCCTCCTAGACCGGCTCGAGGCTTGTATGTTACACATCACACTGATTCAATTTCACGGTATTTGATCAATGTTCCGTCTATCACAGGAGCCGGTCTAGGAGGCGGGTCTTAGTTACAGTGCATTTTTCAAAACTCGCGCGGTGTGTGTGACATACACAAGGAGAGGAGGAGGGAGGGGAGCACTCTGGCACTCAGGGACGGTGCAAGAATTTTTGACTACATAGACGAAGATGCATTTTGCTGCACCCCCCAACCCATCCACACTGTCCTCTTGCTGATCCCTGTCTAAAACTGAACTGGTACCTCCTTCAAACAGCTGAGGCCAACTAAAACTTCCATTGGCTGGGTTCCCCCCATAAGCAAACTCCCAGATCACACCCCACAGACACTCCCACTTTGATCACACCTCCCCAGATTCCCCCACCCCAATTATACTCCCATATACCCCCCCCCATCCCGATCACACCTTCCTAGATATCCCTACCCCGATTACATCCCCAGATACCCCCCACTCTGATCACACCCCCAGATAACCCACCCCACCCTGATCACACCTCCCCAGATACCACTACCCTGATTACACCCCTAGATACCCCTTTAAACACTGCAGAGCACTTTGTCTATAGAGAGGGGGTGCTGAGAGAGAGAGAGGAGGGGCTGAGAGAGAAAGAGTGGGGTCGAGAAAGACAGGGGCTGAGAGAGAGAGAGAGAGAGAGAGAGAGGGGCTGAGAGAGAGAGGGGCAGAGAGGTGGGCAGAGGGCGGACTGAGAGAGAGGGGGGGCTGACGGGGGGGGGGGCTGGGCTGACAGACAGAGGGGTGGAGATGAGAGAGAGACCCCTAGCCCTGTCCCTATCCACAGTTCCTCCTCTGCCCCCCCATCCTAGTCTGTATCTGCAGGTAGGTCTGTATCAGTGTATAATGCCCAGTACCTTCTTGATCCAGGAAGTGCTATGCTGCTCCTTCCAGCAGCTCCCTGGCAGCTTGCGCCTCCCGGTCATCCTTGTCCTCAAGGCCTCACTGACTGCTGATTCTGGAGCAGAGAGGTGGTTGGAGGAGACGGAGTCCAGGCTTTGGGACTCTGGGGATGCTTCTGAGCACCACTTTGGGTGTCAAGGAGGTTGTGAAGCTCTTCTCTCTCCTGGGCTCCTAGCTGCCCTCGGTGTTCACCTTCCACGTGGACGCAGCCTCCTTCTGCGGGGCCGCCCACTCACCATGTGGAGATGCCCAAAGGCAGGAAGATTATGGCACATGGAAGGCTGGAAGACTATGGCACATGGAAGACAGAAAGGAAGGACCACCATGGCACATGGAAGGCAGGAAGAAGCACTATGGTTCATGGAAGGCAGGAAGATTATGGCAAATGGAAGGCTGGAAGACATCTCCCGCCCACACCCCATTCCCAGGCACAGTTTGGCTGCGCGAAGGGGTTGCGGACGGGCACAGGGAGACATGGGGAGGAGGTGGGGCAGACCTAGCCTACCTCTTCCTCTTCCTACCTCTTCCTTGTATTATCAATGCAAAGCAAGGGAGGGTTATTAAATCAGTTTCTGATTTGATCAAATTGATTGAACTGCACATTGATGTTGCAGCTGTGCATGGCGACCAATCAACTTCCAACGTTCTTGTTGAAAACTTAACAGAAGACAGAAGCTGATTGATTACTATGCATAGCTCCTCCAGATTTTGTCTGTCCCAGTTTTAACAAATTCCTCTGCCTGTTTTGTTACAGGATAGATTTGTTGTCTTGGACTTTTGCAGGCTGTTGGACACTGGGTGGCAGCAGAGCTGCCAGCGAACAGTGCCCTATGTTTTGTTATGTTTTGTTAATAATTTGGACATCTTGGACGTTTGTAGATTGTATTACCACCAGATGGACACTGGGTGGCCATAGAGCCATGGAAAGTGTGCCATGTATTTTGTTGTATGAGATACTGCATTTCTTATCTTAAAGTGTTACTAAACCCGCAACAGTAAAATCAGTCTGTATATGTAGTATAGCATGCTTGTTATACTCACTGTGGAACTTTAGGGGTTAATCCTCTGCATTGTGTAAAAAGGCTGTTTTATCCTGTATGCATAGATCCTTCCCTCCAGCACTGTCTATCACAGGCAGAGTAGCCAATCGACACATGCTCAGTTGTGTCTTTTATGCTGGAGAGAACAGTTACTTGTTCTCAGAGATAGCCAGGTCACATGATATTGACATTACAAATGTGGGCGTGTATACAGGCTGTAGTGGAAATCTCCTCCTTCCTGAACTCTCAGCACTGCAGAAACTGTGCAGTTTATCACTGACCGTGGTATACAGATCAGCCAAAAAGGTATATAGTGGCAATATTTTAATGTAAAAAGAAGATTTATAAGCTGTGGGCACTGGGGGTGGGCTGATTAACTATTTTCAAATTACTGGGTTTAGTAACACTTTAAAGACGAACTCTCATGATCAGTAAAAATAGAATACTAATGCATAAATGCATGTACAGATGCCTTGCTTTGTCTCTACAATCACCCGTTAATGTATTTTAAAAGAAAATCTCAACTTTAGTGAATGGCTTCCTGCTTCTCAGCCCTTCCCAACATAGAAAGTCTATTGTGTTATTTAGATAGCACACAGCTGCCAACACCAACATCATTACAACTATGATTAACCACTTGACCTCCGGAAGATTTACCCCCCTTAATGACCAGGCCATTTTTTACTATATGGCACTGAGTTACTTTAACTGACAATTGTGCGGTCATGCAAAGCTATACCCAAATAAAAATTTATATAACTTTTTCCCCCAAATAAAGCTTTCTTTTGGTAGTATTTGATCATCTCTGTGTTTTTCTTTATTTTTTACACTATAAACAAAAAAAGGTCGACAACTTTCTGCTATAAAAGATATCCAAAGAAAAAATTAAAAAAAATCCCAATAAGCATATATTGATTGGTTAACGCAAATGTTTTAGCATCTACAATCTATAGTATATATACTATAATTTTTATTTATTTATTTATTTTTATAATAGTAATGGCAGCGATCAGCGACTTATAGCTGGACTGCAATATTGTGGCAGACAGTCAGACACTAACTGACACTTTTGACACTTTGTGGGAACCAGTGACACTAATACAGTGATCAGTGCTAAAAAATATGCACTGTCATTGTACTATGTGCGCTGCTTTTACTCAGGGAAGCGATGGATTGTATTCCTTGTTTTGCAGGGACACAAAATCCATCCCTTCCCCCCCTTTCAGAACAGAGATCTGTCTTGTTTACATAAGCAAAGCTCCATTCTGTATCTCTGTCCGACAGGGGAGTTGCTAGGTGGCAAAAAGACCAGGGGCTTCAGCCCAAAGTCCAAGGCTAGCACGGGTGAGGGGGCGACGGCGGTAATGGAGCAGGGTTTTTTGGCTGGGCGGTGGGGTTGTGTGTTTGTGTGGCGAGAGTAAGCTCACTTGCTGGCTGCCGGCCTGGCTTACTGGTGCCCATCAATGCTGACCACTAAACTCACCTACCTGACACACTGACCTACCTACCTGACATACACTGACCTACCTGACATACATACACTGACCTACCTACCTGACACGCACTGACCTACCTGACATACATACACTGACCTACCTACCTGACACGCACTGACATACATACACTGACCTGACATGCACTGACCTACCTGACATACATACACTGACATACCTACCTGACACGCACTGACCTACCTGACCTACATACACTGACCTACCTACCTGACACGCACTGACATACATACACTGACCTGACATACACTGACTTACCTGACATACATACATTGACCTACCTACCTGACATGCACTGACCTACCTGACATACATACACTGACCTACCTACCTGACACGCACTGACCTACCTGACATACATACACTGACCTACCTACCCGACACGCACTGACCTACCTGACACGCACTGACATACATACACTGACCTGACATGCACTGACTTACCTGACATACATACACTGACCTACCTGACATACACACACTGACCTACCTGACATGCACTGACCTACCTGACATACACACACTGACCTACCTGACACACACTGACCTACCTGACACGCACTGACATACATACACTGACCTACCTACCTGACATGCACTGACCTACCTGACATGCACTGACCTACCTGACATAAATACACTGACCTACCTGACATACACACACTGACCTACCTGACATGCACGGACCTACCTGACAGGCACGGACCTACCTGACCTACCTGACATACATACACTGACCTACCTGACATACATACATACATACACTGACCTACCTGGCACACACACACACTGACCTACCTAACACTCACTGACCTACCTGACACACACTGACCTACATGACACACAATGACCTACCTGACTACATACACTGACCTACATACACCGACGGTAGTGACACACACTGACCTACCTGACCATGAGACTTGCTGCATGTGTCCTACAGCAGCAGCTCAGCTTAGACGTGGTGTGCGGTGCGCCCATCATCACGTCAGGCAGCCAGAGGAGGAAAGGAGAGAGGAGAGCCGAGCGCAGAGCGGGGATCTCACTTTGGCGCGGCGGCCGCATTGTAATTCCCGCCTTCTGGAGCCTGCAGCGCCTATGATGGACATCACACGTCCCGCGGTCCTGCCATTGGACCAGTGGGATGTCCATCATAGGCGCTGCAGGCTCCAGAAGGCGGGACCTGCTATGTGACTCGGCTGCACTCAGCGGCACTCTAAAAGACCCAAGGCTTTTCAGGGACCCATTCGGGGGTCCAGCCCCTCCCAACACCACTGCTGCCCAATCATCCGCGGGTGCCAGCAGACATCCAGTGCCTGTCACCCGCAAATCATCTTCTGCTGTGAGTAATCACAGCAGAAGCCCACCGCCGGTGCGCGTGTGTCCCCTAGGCAGAGTGCAGAATCACTTATATATATATATACATGATCCTGCACAGGAGGGTCACCCTGTAGCTGTAAATATGCTATAGGGTGGTCCTAAACTGGTTAAAAACAAAATCACAGCCCTGAATCAGCCCTGAATCACAGTCAGTGAAACTGGAGCCTTGTTCTGATACTCCAGTCTCCCCCAGAATCCACACCTACCAACATTTGAGATGGAAATGAGAGACTCCTTTTAGCAAAATTATGTAGACATAGGACACACCCCTTGTCATGGCCCCTTAAGGGAGAATTATAATTAAAAAAAAAGATTTGTTAAATCCACAAGTGTTTTTTTTTTTTATCACTACTATTCCTTTATATTGGCTTTTGACATTTACAAATGCAGCAATTTAGAAAATAAATGAAAGGTTTAGCGCTGGGAAATAATTTTTGAAAGATAAAAAGTGCAATTTATATAGATCAGACCAAAATGAGAGACAAATGAGGAGGAAGGAGGGACAGAGGAACTTTGTTCCAAATCAGGGACAATCCCTTGAAATTAGAGACAGTTGGGAGCAGGGACGTAGCTACAGGGGCCATAGGAGTTGCAGTTGTGACCTGGCCCCATGCTCCAGGGGGCCTGTGGGGCCCCCTGTACAACTGAGCAAGAGGGGAGGCAGCATACAGAGAGTGCCGGCATTTAGTGGCTGAAGGAGGAAGATAGAGAGAATTGGTTCCTCTGTATGTAACCACCCCGCCTCCCCTCCTATACAGTTTCCTTCTCTCTCCCACCCAGGCAGTGACCAGGGGCCCTAGGTGCATCAGGGGCACCTGCACTTTCCGGCACTCTGTAAAAATGTGAACCTCTTCTGAACTCAGTGAACACAGGGGGGCAGTCAGGAATAGTAGTGTAGTGGTATGTTGCCACTAGTATCTAAACATTCACCATATCGCCCTGCTGACAGACCTCCATATATCACCTCTGAGACAATGAACAGTCATTTGCTTTGTTTTTGTTTATTGGGGGGTAGAACTTGGTGGGGGAAAAGGATATATGGGATGCCCATAAATCAAATTACTTTGCCATCATATTTATAATTTAGAACTTAGTTTGAGCCTTGAAGAATGATGCACATGTATAACATCTACATTCTCACCATCACCATTCAGATTATTGCTCCTCCTCTGCGTAACTCCTGCAGACTATTGCTCCCAGGAATCCTTCCCTCCTGCACAAAACCTATTCTGTAGAACATTATGTTTCTTGTCACATCCTCTTCTAAATGAAAAATACCCACTCTGAATACTCTCTAATGCTGACTCTGATTGGTTGCTTCTACTAGGCCAGAGGCCTGCAGCACCTCTCCCCGGAGGCCTAGTAGTTTAACAGCATGTGCTGAACGGTGGACTACTGTTCCCAGCTAGTCCAACTTGCAAATCCTGCACCCTCAGGCCACATCGATTTGACACTATTCCCCACAGTTTTTCCTCTGATCCAGGACTCCTCATCAATGACCGTGTAAAGATGAGGACTTCATCCATGACCGTGTAAGGACGAAGTTCCCTCACAGACTTCCTGGCATGTCTCCACATCCAGCCCTCCACTGTGGTACACTCACCGACCTTTCTCTGCCACGAGTCCATGATGGAGAACTTAACCGGACTGTACGTTCCGACAGCTTCTCCTGCCCCTCTGCTCCAGGAACTCCTCATCAATGACCGTGTAATGATGAGGACTTTACCCATGACCGTGTAAGGGTGAAGCTCCTTCACAGCTCTCCCGGGCCTCCTCCTGCGATCGGCGCACCCCCCTCTGATGGGGGTGCCCTCCTGCTGCTGTCTAGTACTCCATTATCCACGTCTCCTGGCCGACAACTTCTCCCAGTGGCCTGTTACCTCAGCTTATATGGGAGACCTGCCCCCTGCCAATACAAGTTGGGGATTGGTCAGGGCTCCTCACATGAGCTGCCTGCCACTCCAGTTCTAGGCCCTGCCCCTCTTCCAGAACATTCTCACTGGAAGCAGGGGTGTCGCCTCAGAACTACAGAAGTACAGCTGGTCACATCCACTGCTACACTAACCACTCCCTGCCCCCAGATCAAAACAAACAGGCCCAGCGTTCAGCATAGGCCTGCTTAAATTTACCTATATTGACAGTTCCTTACCAAAAAATCCTCACTCTAGTACCTACCTATGGTAGAGGGTGCTACAGTAGCTACAGGCTACAAACTGCATGTATACAGTTCCACAGCCAGCTGTCCCATATCAGCTCAGCTTGAGTGGCCAAATGCATCCCAAAATGCAGTGCATGCTGAGAGGTGTCCACTCCCCACACTGCTTGCATAGTACATACTGGCCAGACTGAGTGGAGAGACAGAATGAAAAAGCAGCATGTATGTGTCTCCCCCCACAGAGGCATGGGAGCAGAGCACCTTACGGTCACGGTAAGCCTGACTCTATGCCCTTTCCAGGTCACACAGCTCTTTATTCCTAACAGGTTTTCCGATGGACAGCTCCCCTGGGATAAGATCATCAGAGGGACGCAGTGCCTGTGTAGAGGAGACTGCGTTTATGTGCATAGCAGTCTGCTTTTTCACCTTCATGTTTGTGTGTGGGTATAAAAGGACTAGAGTCCTCAACTTATGTACTTTGGGCTAATTTACTCAGGGACTGCTCACCTGGATCCTCCCACTATGGCTGTTCCAGTACAACAGGTTGGGCAGGCCGTTCCGTCCCTGCTGCTGCTCCAGTCTCTGTGCAGGCACCCACCTCGAATATTACCTCTGTAAGAGGTATTCTGGTTTTGCTCCACTTCCCCTGTGATTTGTAGGTGATCCAGTTCAATGCAGAGGGTTTCTGAACCATGTTGGGATATACTTTGAGATGCTGCCCCAGGCGTTCCCCACGGACAGAAGCAAAGTAGGCTTCATCATTTCTTTGCTTTCTGATAGAGCCTTGGCCTGGGCAAACCCTCTATGGGAGACGCAAAAACCTGTTGTCTTGAGTTACCCAGAGTTTGTGGCTTCCTTTGAAAGAGTATTTGACATTCCCGCACGCTCCTCTTCTGCTGCTAAGAGCCTCATATCAAACAAAGTACGAGAACTGTTGCCGATTATGCCATTAAATTCCATACTCTGGCAGCAGAGGTTGCTTGGAACAATGAGGCCATCGTGGCTGCTTTTTCTCATGGTCTCTCAGATAACATCAAAGATGAGATAGCAGCCCGAGACATACCTACAAACTTGGAGAAGTTGATCACGTTTGCCATTCTCGTTGACTCCAGACCTTTCTTTAAGGAACACTTGCGGAATCCTCCTGTATGTTTGGCTCTGAGCTTTGCAGTCCAGCCCTTGCCTCCCTCACCTCCCATGCCTGAGGAGGGGGTACTGTCAGGGCTGGGCTCTCAGCCCTTCCTTCTCTGTGCTCAGGTTGCTTAGCTGTCGGTTAATTGCCAGTACTCATTGTTCCACAGTGGCTCACCTGTTAATCATCTCCTGCTCATCAGTCAAGCCCACAGCCAGCCATTTCTGGCTATTTAAACTGCCTGGTTCATTTCATCAATTGCCTTTGCCTTGGTCAACATATCTAGAGACTCTCTGCCCTGAATATGTTTTGACTACATTTACCAGTTGTACCATTTTATTAAAAGGTATGATTTTTACTGCATTTTCTGTCTCTGTGTTTCATGGTTCCTGACACAACCATACTGTGCCCTCCTGCCCACCCCCATACTGTGCCCTACTGCCCACCCCGTACTGTGCCTTCCTGCCCACCCTGATACTCTGCCCTCCCCTGTACTGTGCCCATCTGCCCACCCCCTGTACTGTGCCCTCCTGACCTCTCTCATACTGTGCCCTCCTGACCTCTCCCATACTGTGCCCTCCTGCCCGCCCCCATATTGTGCCCTCCTGCCCACTCCCATACTGTACCCCCCTTTTGACCTCTCCTGTACTGTGCCCTCCTGACCTCTCCCATACTGTGCCCTCCTGACCTCTCCCATACTGTACCCTCCTGACCTCTCCTGTACTTTGCCCTTCTGACCTCTCCTGTACTATGCGCAGACATACATATGTACAGGCCGCTGTTGGAAGGGCATTTAAGACAGGAGACAGTGTGTACACAGAGGGAGATAGCATAAAAACAGGAGTGGGAGCAGTGTACAGGGGAAAAGAGGGTAAGTGTATACAGGGGTGCAGTGTGTATAGAGGTCTGGGACAGTGAATAGAGGGGGTGAATTGGTTGTGTTTGTTGTTTTTAATCAGAGTAAAAAGCCATGCCCAATATGTAGTATAATTTAGCCGAACCCACTTTTTGTGCACTATGCACGCCACAAGTACCCATCTCCCTGGTAGAGGACCCAATGCATTAATTCAGAGCCCATGATGCTATTAAGATGGTACTGCTCTCACCCCCGTGCTCTCTCCCATCCCCATGCTCTCCAGCTCCTGTGGTCTCTCCGGGTTCCTGTACGCTCTCTCCTGCCCCCATGCTCTCACGAGGCCCCTGTACTCTCCTGGCTCCCCTGCACTGCTGCCGGTTTCACCTCTACCCACTTCTGCCAGTTGCTGAGGGGGATGCTGTCAGGATGGAAAGCAGGGAAGTGGCCTGTAAATGTGTCATTTACCAGCCCCTTCCTTGTCTGAATAAATAGAGCCAGTGATCCGTACTGATCACTGACTCTGTCCATTCAAAACTAAAGCATAGTAAAATGTGTTTACTATACTTCAGTTTGTGAATGAACAGGAAACCTCTGTACAGAGCTATTCCTGTCCATTCATTCTGTGCTGCTGAGGCTGCAAAGAAGGAGATTGAGGGTTGTGTCCTTAATCTCCTTTCCCTGTCTCAAAGGTGAAACATCAGAGGTCTGTTTAGACCCCTGATATTTCACCAAAGCGCTCCAACATTGCTCCTAAAAAATTTGAAAAAATAATATTGTAACAAAATGTCAAAATAAAATAAAATGGTAAAAATTATAAAGAAAATAAAACAAAACAAAATTACTGACACCAGTGGCGGAACTACCAGGGTCGCAAAGGTCGCAAATGCGGCCGGTCCCTGGCATTCCGTCACCGGGCTCGGAGGAAAGGGCCCTGGCCAGGGTCAGGGGGGCCCTTCATGGTTTCTTGCACTGGGGCCCAGAAGGTTCTAGTTACGCCTCTAGTTGGGAGCTATGCAAAATCTATACAGACAGTTTATGTGACTGGAGCAGAGCTTACATTCCCTTCCCCCTGCATTTCCAATGATGGTGCAAGCAGTGTGAATCAAAGTTCAGTTGTTATTTTTTCCTTGATACTGTAGCTGCATGGTCAGTAGTGGGAGGCGCACTGCCCATGCCAGTCCAACCACACAGCTAGCCTTATACAAGATGTAGAAAGACTGGACAAATTGCTACACTCACTTTTCCCCATAGGGGTCATCAAAAAAAAGATGTGAGCTTCTTTAAAGGGGTTGTAAACCCTAGTTTTTTAAAAAAAATATAACAAACATGCCTATACTTACCAGCTCTGTACAATCAGTTTGCACAGAGCAGCCCCGATCCTCTTTTGGGTGCCTCACCAGTGCTCCAGGCCCCACCTCTTCATCAGGTGCCCCCCAGGGAAAGCCGCTTTCCCTGGGGGCACCTGTGTGGGCTTACTCCCGAGTCCCACTGCTGTGTCACACAGACAGAGAGACTCAGCACCCTCTCCTGTTGCTGTATTTGATTGACAGCAACAGGAGCCAACGGCTCCTACTGCTATCAATCTGTCCAATGAGGAGAAAGACATTGGCTGGAGCCGCTGCGCTGGTGCACATTGCTGGATTGGATCTGACCCAGGTAAGAAAAAGGGGGGTGGGGTCTGGGGGGGCTACAGCACAGAAGGTTTTTCACCTTAATGGATGGATTCCATTAAGGCAAAAAACTTTGAGGCTTTACAACCACACGTGTAACTAAAAGACTCAAATTGAATAGGAATCATACAATATATGGCAGGTTACATAGTAGGTGAGGTTGAAAAAAGACACAAGTCCATCAAGTCCAACCTATGTGTGTGATTATGTGTCAGTATTACATTACATATCCCTGTATATTGCGGTCATTCAGGTGATTATCTAATAGTTTCTTGAAGCTATCAATGCTCCCCGCTGAGACCACCGCCTGTGGAAGGGAATTCCACATCCTTGCCGCTCTTGATGGTGGAGGAATTCTGCTGATGGTTTCTGACTGCTTGAATGAATATCTGCATGCGAGTCGTACAACTCATCATAATACAGATTAATTAAAATGGAATTTAAGCCTAATGCTGGCCATACACTAGACGAAAAATCGGCCAAGTGCGCTTTCGAAAAACGAACATACGTTCGTGAGAGCAAACAATCATGCCATCGGGTAATGACAGATTTTCGAACAATAAATCGTTTATGAACATCAATTTATCGTTTTGTCATGCGTTTTTTGCATATAAAAAGGAAGTGACAAAATGTATTTGACCTCTGCACCCTGGCTTCCTGTGGTTTACGTAGACGCCCAGAGGAGCATCGTGTGTTCGTCAGAACAAACCTTGTGCGCAGTGAGCATCTCTACTGCATCACCTACATCAGCACCACCTTCAACATGGATGTGGATGAGAGGATCATTGCCATAGTAATGCTTGGAGTGATGGCTATACAGCAAGCAGAAGCAAAAGGTGAAGGTTATGGAGTAAACCGTGACAACTTCTCTCATACAGTGGCTTGCGAAAGTATTCGGCCCCCTTGAACTTTTCAACCTTTTGCTACATTTCGGGCTTCAAACATAAAGATATAAAATTTTAATTTTTTGTGAAGAATCACCAACAAGTGGGACACAATTGTGAAGTGGAACGAAATCCATTGGATATTTTAAACTTTTTTAGCAATTAAAAAACTGAAAAGTGGTGCGTGCAAAATTATTCGGCCCCTTTACTTTCAGTGCAGCAAACTCACTCCAGAAGTTCAGCGAGGATCTCTGAATGATCCAATGTTGTCCTAAATGACTGATGGTGATAAATAGAATCCACCTGTGTGTAATCAAGTCTCTGTATAAATTCACCTGCTCTGTGATAGTCTCAGGGTTCTGTTGAAAGCGCAGAGAGCATCATGAAGACCAAGGAACACACCAGGCAGGTCCGTAATACTGTTGTGGAGAAGTTTAAAGCCGGATTTGGATACAAAAAGATTTCCCAAGCTTTAAACATCCCAAGGAGCACTGTGCAAGCGACCATTTTGAAATGGAAGGAGTATCAGACCACTGCAAATCTACCAAGACCTGGCTGTCCCTCTAAACTTTCAGCTCAGACAAGGAGAAGACTGATCAGAGATGCAGCCAAGAGGCCCATGATCACTCTGGATGAACTGCAGAGAACTACAGCTGAGATGGGAGAGTCTGTCCATAGGACAACAATCAGTCGTACACTGCACAAATCTGGCCTTTATGGAAGAGTGGCAAGAAGAAAGCCATTTCTCAAAGATATCCATAAAAAGTCTCATCTAAAGTTTGCCACAAGCCACCTGGGAGACACACCAAACATGTGGAAGAAGGTGCTCTGGTCCGATGAAACCAAAATCGAACTTTTTGGCCACAATGCAAAACGATATGTTTGGCGTAAAAGCAACACAGCTCATCACACTCAACACACCATCCCCACTGTCAAACATGGTGGTGGCAGCATCATGGTTTGGGCCTGCTTTTCTTCAGCAGGGACAGGGAAGATGGTTAAAATTGAGGGGAAGATGGATGCAGCCAAATACAGGACCATTCTGGATGAAAACCTGTTGGAGTCTGCAAAAGACCTGAAACTGGGACGGAGAGTTATCTTCCAACAAGACAATGATCCCAAACATACAGCAAAATCTACAAAGGAATGGTTCACAAATAAACGTATCCAGGTGTTAGAATGGCCAAGTCAAAGTCCGGACCTGAATCCAATCGAGAATCTGTGGAAAGAGCTGAAAACTGCTGTTCACAACCTCACTGAGCTCGAGCTGTTTTGCAAGGAAGAATGGGCAAGAATTTCAGTCTATCAATGTGCAAAACTGATAGAGACATACCCCAAGCGACTTGCAGCTGTAATCGCAGCAAAAGGTGGCTCTACGAAGTATTAACGCAAGGTGGCCGAATAATTTTGCACACCCAACTTTTCATTTTTTTATTAGTTAAAAAAGTTTCAAAAATCCAAAAGGTTTCGTTCCACTTCACAATTGTGTCCCACTTGTTGGTGATTCTTCACAAAAAATAAAAATTTTATATCTTTATGTTTGAAGCCTGAAATGTGGCAAAAGGTTGAAAAGTTCAAGGGGGCCGAATACTTTCGCAAGCCATTGTATGAGATTGGTTCAAGGAAAACAATCCCGATGATTATCGGAACTATCTGAGGATGCCTGATGATTCCTTTCAGCTCCTCCTGAGTCAAGTGTCAGCCCCCTAACAAAAAGGACACAATCTTAAGGCTTATGCCCTGTACACACGGTCGGACATTGATCGGACATTCTGACAATAAAATCCATGAATTTTTTCCGACGGATGTAGGCTCAAACTTGTCTTGCATACACACGGTCACACAAAGTTGTCGGAAAATCAGATCGTTCTAAACGCGGTGACGTAAAACATGTACGTCGGGACTATAAACGGGGCAGTAGCCAATAGCTTTCGCCTCTTAATTTATTCTAAACATGCGTGGCACTTTGTGCGTCGGATTTGTGTACACACAATCGGAATTTCCGACAACGGATTTTGTTGTCGGAAAATTTTATAGCAAACTCTCAAACTTTGAGTGTCGGAAATTCCGATGGAAAATGTGTGATGGAGCCCACACACGGTCGGAATTTCCGACAACAAGGTCCTATCACACATTTTCCATCGGAGAATCCGACCGTGTGTACAGGGCATTAGAATCACAGTGGAGCAGAGACTGGTAGCAACACTTTGTTTCCTGCCAACTGGAAGAAGTTTTGAAGACCTCAAGTTCACCACTGGAATCTCTGCCCAGTTGCTAGGCCGCATCATACCTGAGACCTATCAAGCCATCATAACACTCATGCAAGACAAATACTTAAAGCTAATAACACAGTGCTTTTATTTTTATCTCTTAAACACTGTACAACAGAGTTGCTTTGGTAATCTTTGCATTTTGAAGCTCTAAACATATGAGAAAACTCAAACTAGTTCATAACATGTCAAACTTACAAACAGAAAATGTTTTAAACCAAATGTATGTTATTCACAAAGATGTGTACTGATACTCATGTCCCCAGTTGTTTTGTGGACGATCCTGCTGTGTAAATGGTACATGCCACTGATGCATTTGTTGAGGTTGTTGAGATGATTGGGTGTGTGTGTGGTTTTGTGCTCAGCTAAGTGCGTATTTGTGGTCAGCTCCCCTCTTAGGCCTTTATTAAGAAGCTGAATGAGTAATGATTCCAGTAATTGTTTTTGGTCTTCTGACATTCTGCGTATTTTCTTGGCAGTAAATGCACCCAGGTCATCAGATTCATCCCTCTTCTGATTTAACACTGCAGACGCTTGTAGTAGAAAGTTGCCTGTAGACTCTTTCCTCGTCTTTCTCTTTTTGTTCCTGTTTTCTGGTGGTGATGTGACGGTTTGTGATTAATTGCCAAATAGATCTTGTATAATAAAGGAAAAAAAAATGTATAGATAATTAAGCCTAAAAATGTTTACAACATATATTTTTACCTTTCACAGCTACCAGCATCTGTGGAGGAATGGAAAGCAACAGCTAAACAATTTAACGACTATTGGAATTTCCCCAACTGTGGTGGTGCCATAGACGGGAAACATCTTCGCATAACGCTCCCAGCAAAATCTGGCTCCTTCTATTTTATTTACAAAGGCTACTTTAGCATAATACTAATGGCAATCGTGATTGAAAAGTATGAGTTTATCTTTGTGGACATTGCCAAAAATGGATGAAATTCAGATGGGGGAATCATTGAGAAAACCTAATTTTCTAATCGTTAAAAAATGGACTTCTGAATCTACCATCCCAAGAGGACACTGTGGAAGGACTAAACTTCATATTTCATGCAGATGACGCATTTGCATTATCTGACCATGTGTTGAAACCATTTGCCCTTAAAAACCTTACACCTGATCAAAAAATCTTTAATTACAGGTTATCTCATGCTAGAGGAGTTATAGAAAATGCATTTGGTATTATGGCCAATCGCTTTCATATCTTCCATACAGCAATAAATGTAGCCCCCCCAAAAATTGACACTATAGTTCATTGTTGCTGTGTGTTGCATAATTCTTAAGGCATATTATCTCCACCTACATGCCACAATCCATGGTGGACCGGGAAGATACTCTGTCTAGAATGTCATGCCTGGTAAGGGCATGCCTGATACTGAAGGGCTTTTAAACCTAGGCTGTGCTCCACCACGTCTCTCTAGTCAACTAGCCCCTCAGAATTGCCTGGATTATATACAATATTTTCTGGGTCGTGGAGCAGTAGATTGGCAAAACAATCTCTAAATGGTATATGTAAATTTGATTGTCTGCAATTAGCGATCATTTCAGTACTAACCACAGGTGTCATGTTATTTTTGCCTTAAGAAATCAAATGTACAAAGGTACTTTTAACTTTTGGCTTCAAATTTTGATGTGTTGTATAATTTTGTATGACTTATTATCTTTAATCTAAGTTTTTCCTATCTGTACATATAAAAGTGAATAATAAAAACCTATATGATTACTTACCTGACTGTCTGCCATTTCCTCTAATGTTCCATCTTCTTCATCTCCTGAAATATTTCCACTGATACAGTCTAAACTTGACACAAAGGGTCGTGCTTCCTCCTGGTCAGTCAGAAAACGGAGACTCTCAAAATACCAGAGGCATGGCATATATACTTGATCTGCACCTGCACCAGATCTTTTGAAAACATTCATTTTATTCAATTCTTTTTTGAATATAGTACACAGATTTGCTATTTTTTGGTTACATAGGATATATCTGCTTTTGTCTACACAACAGTGCATAGTTCCGCTAGATTAGTATACGCTTCATTGCGCTTAAGACGGACTGAGTAGTCTTTGGAGCATGCTTTCCATAGACATGGAAGATCTTGGTACATTTCAATGAATTGGGGCAGAAAATGTGGTGAGGTAGATTTGTCCACCATTGCTCCTAAAGTAAGAAACAACGCATCATTGTACAGTTGCCAAACTACACCAAACAATTAATACCCTAGAACTATTACCTTCTTACCTTCAGTTGTTACGAATCTTCTGTGGATTGGTCAGTGTAATCGTTTGTGACAACGCTCTGTATGCCGGGTCGGCGTGTACCGGGGTGCTCTATGGGAGTTTCCAAGCTCCACCCCTCTTCTTCATCCGGCGTCATCTTTAGCAGCAGAACGATGGCTGAAGAAAAGGAGCGAATAAGCCGGCACAGGGTGAAAATAAAGCAACAACTATGTCCCTGGAGGAGATGAAAACTATGGTGAAGATTCTTGATAAAAATGATTATGATGGGAGGCTCTACAACTACGTCAGGCCTAATACAAGAAAAGACACCATCATGGAGAAGGTTGTCCATGTGATTGACAAGAAGTATGGTGTGGAGCGAACAAAGGACCAGCTGCGCAAGAGATGGTCTGACTTGAAACATAGGGAGGAAGCCCAGTTGCAGAAAATACATGATCAGAATGATCAAAAAAGTTATTTTAGGTGTTTTTCTGACATTACTTGCATTCTTAGCTAGGCGTGCAATCCATCTAGTCTTCTCTGCAATGTCTTCATCAATGCAAACCATATTCTTTAGCATGCATGCTTCTGTGATTACATTATTATGTGCAAGAATACTGAACTGTGCTGCAGGAAAGGTGTTTTTTTTTTTTTTATTTACATTTTTATTTTAGCCACAATTTAAAAATGTACACTTTTCAGGACTCTACCCATATTGTGCGCTTGAATTTTTAACTGCTTGCCGACCAGTGCACGAGGATGTACGTCAGCACAATGGCACAGCTGCGCAAATGGGCATACCTGTACGTCCCTTTTTAAGATGTGGCTTAATGGGCGCGCACCCTCTGCATGCCCGCGAGTCCCGCAGACTCAATGTCCGCCAGGGGCTCGCGATCGTGACACGGAGCGACAGAACGGGGAGATGCCTATGTAAACAAGGCATTTCCCTATTCTGCCTAGTGACATGACAGAGATCTACTGCTCCCTGTCATTGGGGACAGTGATCTCTGTCATATTGTAGTGAGCCCATCCCCCGCACAGTTAGAATCACTCCCTAGGACACACTTAAACCCTTGATCGCCCCCTAGTGTTTAACCCCTTCCCTGCCAGTGTCATTTATACAGCAATCAGCGCATTTTTTATAGCACTGATCACTGTATAAATGTCACTGGTCCCAAAATAGTGTCAAAAGTGTCCGATGTGTCCGCCGCAATGTCGCAGTCATAATTGAAATCGCAGATCGCCATCATTACTAATAAAAAAAAATTAATAATAAAAATGCCATAAATCTATCCCCTATTTTGTAGACGCTATAACTTTTGCACAAACCAATCAATATACGCTTATTGCAATTTTATTTTACTAAAAATATGTAGAAGAATATATATCGGCCTAAACTGAGAAAGAAATTTGTTTTTTTAATATATTTTTTGGGGATATTTATTATAGCAAAAAGTAAAAAATATTGCTCTTTTTTCAAAATTCTCATTCTTTTTAAGTTTATAGCGCAAAAAATAAAAACTGCAGAGGTGATCAAATACCCCCAAAAGAAAGCTCTATTTGTGGGAAAAAAAAGGACGTAAATTTTGTTTGGGTGTAACGTCGCACGACCGTGCAATTATCAGTTAAAGCAAAAAGTGCTCTGGTCAGGAAGGGGGTAAATTCTTCCAGGGCTGAAGTGGTTAAAGCAGGGGCGGACTGACAACTCATGGGGCCCCCGGGCAATAGGAGATTATGGGGCCCCCGGGCAATAGAAGATTATGGGGACCCCGGGCAATAGAAGATTATGGGGCCCCCAGGCAATCAGAGATTATGGGGCCACATGGTATACACACACACAGTATACACATACATGTACACACAGTATACTCAGACATGTTTCTATTGGCTGTTCCTGGTCCATACTGTCTATTGGCTGTCCCTGGTTTTACTGAGGCTGGCAACCCTGATGGGGCCCCCTAGTGGCCCAGGGCCCTCGGGCAGTGCCCGAGTGGCTCAATGGTCAGTCCGCCCCTGGGTTAAAGGCCAATGTTTCATGATTTTCTATTATCTTAAACCTAGAAAGACACAAGAAAGCACACTTTGATACCAGAACTGCGACAACAGGAATGGATATTGTTCAGGTTGATGACATAGCTCCAGCTACTGCTATAGGACCTGATGATGATGCAGAACCATGCCAAACTATATCAAATGTTGAAGCAAAGCAGGCACAGCATTCCTCTGATAACATCACAAGCAGCACAGGTAAGCCACTACACATACACTTTAACATCAACTACATTCAAAAACCCTTTTTGTTAATTCTTTTTTTTTTAATATCAATAGCATGTCATCTGTCTGAGGAGCAGGGATTAAATTCCCTCACTGCCCAAAGATTGATAGCTGATCTTTTGAAATGCTCATCAGAGTTAGTGAAATGCAAAGATCACTTGACCTCTGTCCAACAAAGTTTTATGTTTGTAGTTGACACACTATGTACAATTTAACATGTGTCACTTTTGTCAATGTTGTTTTACTTTACTGTTTGTATAGTTCAGTTCATGTGGTCATTGTTTGCAAAAATTTGCACCAAAACTTCGGCTATTTCTAATGTTGAGGACAAGCACTTGACTAAGGGATGTGCAGATTACTGAAGCTACTGTTTCTTACAAATTATCAACCCCTCTATCTTCCTTAACCAATGACTGACCAGACGACACATTCCTTTTTGGAGTCGAATGGCCATAGCAGCCTCTTTATTATACCAAAATAAAATACAAAAAACTCACAAACATACAACGTAATGCATATAATACATTTTTACATAACCTTTAAACCAAATACAAATCAGTTTAAACCTACCCGGTCTAGAGGTCTTTGAAGGGCAATTATTTCTCGACCAAATAGTTGTATCGGTACACCCCATAAAGGCCCCACGCTGTGTATTACGCAAGCTCGGGGACAACCAGTTGCTTCCTTCCAGATACAACTAACTACTCACCATTGTTACCATTGTATTGTTAGTAAGAGAAGGGACACCCATACCTCCAAATGGGCCCAACCCCCCTAAACCTCCATTATTTTTCCAGCACCGCCTTCAAAGTCCCCATAGACCTCCCGTTGCTATACGACTATCTAGCAAAAGAAAAACAACAAATTCTCGAACACCGGTAAGCAAGGGAAACCTAACCCCCCCGTAATAATAATTATGTATCGGTACATTGTATTGTTAGTAAGAGAAGGGACACCCATACCTCCAGATGGGCCCAACCCCCCTAAACCTCCATTATTTTTCCAGCACCGCCTTTAAAGTCCCCATAGACCATAGCAGCCTCTTTATTACAACAAACCTCCAGATGGGCCCAACCCCCCTAAACCTCCATTATATTTCCATCACCGCCTTCAAAGACCCCATAGACCTCCCGCCACAGCACATGAACGTGACACCTTATGTACGTTTCGTCCTCCAAACTAATAAAGCCCACTGGACGCCATCCTGCAAACCCAGCTGCCACAGGTCAATGCCGATTACATTTAGGTGAACACCATCCGGACGAGAAAACGCCATGTCTCCTCCTCCAACTCCCAATGACGCACAGCCAAACGCCCATTACGTACGAAAAACGTGGCTACCGCATTGTTGACCTTGACCCTAGCTCTGTTAATACCTGCATCAGAACGAGCCAAACGCCAAGCAGACCTGGCCACTATATCAGACTATACAAAAATGGTATCCGGGAAAAAAGACTGTAATCGCAAAAAATCTAATTTAATGTCCCTGATCAGTTCCCATGCGCAACGCAAACCAAGTTCATTACCCCCCACATGTAACAGAACCACATCAGGGGGCCGGTCCAATCGAGCGTACCTGTGCATTTCAGGCATGACCCTGGACCATAGCATGCTTGGAATCCCAAGCCAACGTACCATGCCCTCATCCCCAGATAAACCCAGCAGCCTGCCTCCCTTCCTGACATCAGCCCTCCTGGCACCCCAATACACATAAGAGTGCCCCAGGATCCACACCAGGCAGGCCTCTGAATCTGAAAGAAAAGAAAAACAAAGGGGGGAGGAATATAGCACCCCCAAACCAACTCAAGGACCCCCAGGAACAAACAACATGGATATGTGAAGAATTAGGAGAGAGAGGAGCCACAAGAAAACCCCCCCCTCGATGACTTACAATAAATGAGGGTGGATATACAATCTGAATCGAGCAGACTCCCAATGCTTTGCACCACCTTATTATCCAAACCCCAGCGGACTGCCTAAGTAGCTGCTCCAATGCGGAAAGAATGGGAAGAAGAATTATCCGCCCGCAACCCCGCCGCCACCAAAATTTTTTTAAACAACACCTGAAATTGGAAGCGGGACAAAGCAGTTCCATCCTCATGATTGAAGAACACCCCCCTGGCCATGGGGCATAATCTGATAGAAATCCCCAACAGCCGCAACTAGACATATCGGAGAGAAAGGGACTGCCTTCAACTTGACCCAGGCTCCCCTGCCCAACTGATCCATCTTGGATCGCCTCAGAAACACCCCCAAAGTATCACCCATACCCACACATCCTGTACTCCCAGGCCGCCCATACCCTTCGTGTTCCGACTAACCAGTTCGCCTACCCGAAAGGCCCCGAAAAAGGCCAATACAAAAACGGCCCGGAACAAAGCCCTCTTATACCCCGACACACAAACCTTACCCAACTGACCTACCATGATACCCAGGACCGTGAAAGAAACAGGGCGTCTCGTGTCAGCTGCCGCGCGACCAACGTGGTATCCCCGCATAGCACACCGAACCATAAAAGCCTTCGTCGCATCCCGTTGCCCAGCCAACTGAAACATAAAAGCCAGCCCAGCTAACTTCCGTGACATATACGAGGCCGAGACCCCGTCCTCAAAATTCCTGCCATTGAAATAAAGCAACAGATATACCCTACCCTCATAATGAGAGCACCCCCCAACCTCACTTACTAAGTCCCCCCATTCCTGCCAAACCTTGCTGTGCGCTGTCCAAGTAGCCGCAGAAACTGACTTACGGATCAAGAACTGGGCAGTGGCAATGCGATACTCCATAGCTGTTCGGGGCAGGGAATCCTGTGCAGCTCCGCGTCCGGTGCCAGTTGACGGAATCTGTCCCACTGGAAACGAGACAACGCATCGGCCACTGAATTATCAATCCCCGGAACATGCACAGCAGACACAAAACAATTAACACGCAAACAGGTAAGAACCAGGTGCCGCAGTAAGCGCACAAGCGGAGGGGAAGAAGCCATGTTATTATTAATGGCCTGCACCACCCCCATGTTATCACAGTGAAAACGTACACGGCGATTACTGAAATCCTCCCCCATAGCTTAACAGCCAGCACAATAGGAAACAATTCCAAAGCTGCCAGGTTGCGTGCCAAACCAACCTCCCTCCACGCTGCCGGCCACTCCCCTGCACTCCATCCACCCTGGCAAAAAAAACCAAACCCACCTGAACCTGCCGCGTCGTTGAAAAGTTCCATTTCAAAGTTTGAAACCACCTGTCCCAACCAAAGAGATCAGCCATTATAGGAAGCCAAAAAGGAATCCCACACCTTCAAATCCTCCCTATAATCCTGCACCAATCTGATGTAATGATGTGGTGCTGTGGCACCGGCTGTGGCCGCTGCCAGTCGCCTGCAGAAGACGCGCCCCATAGGCATAATGCAGCAGGCAAAATTCAACTTGTCCAAAAGAGATTGTAGGGCCCGAAGCCGAATTTTCTTGCCCTGCAAGGCCCCAGAAAGCTCCCTCTTCAGATCCTCAAGGTTGTCCAAAGGTAAACGGCACTCCATAGCCAAGGTATCTATGATGATACCCAAAAAAGGTAATTCTGTGGCCGGACCCTCGGTCTTGTCGGCGGCCAAAGGAACCCCAAAGGATTAGAAAACTTGTTGAACTGTAGCCAATCGGGAGGCACAGGCCGATCTCTCCGCCAGTCCTATACACAAGAAGTCATCCAGGTAGTGAATGACGCAGGATAAGCCCGAAACATCCCACACCACCCATTCCAGAAAGGAACTAAACTGTTCGAACAGGGAACAGAAAATAGCGCACCCCATGGGTAAACACCTGTCAACAAAAAACTGACCCTGCCATTGACAGCCCAACAGATGGCAGCAACCTGGATTCACCGGCAAAAGACGAAAAGCAGCCTCGATGTCAGTCTTAGCCAATAGCGCCCCCTGACCATACCGTTGCACCCAAGCCACCGCCGTATCAAAAGATGTGTATGACATCGTACAAAGTTCCGGGTCAATGGAATCGTTGACGGACCCCCCTCATGGATGGGACAAATGATGAATGAGCCGAAACTTGTTCGGCTCCTTTTTGGGCACAACACCTAATGGAGAGACAACCAGATTGGGCGCTGGCAGCGACTCAAATGGACCCAACAAAATTTCCTTAAACAATTTTTCCGTAACTACCTCCGGATGCGCTCTAGTCGACTTCAAGTTGTCGACCATAGGCGGGACCACCTGTAAATGACTGTAAAACCCAACTCCAGTAACTCAGCTGCTTCCCGATTTGGATAACGCCTTAGAAAGGGAGCCATCCTTCTTACCCTCACCGGCGTCTTCCCTTTTTCCAGAATCGCCCCCTTTTCCACATCCCTGTTTAAAACACCGAGACTGTGGGTGAAATCCCCCACAGCCGGAACACTCGTGCCGGAAATGACACTTGGCCCCGAATTTGCAAGTACCGGCATTAAATTGCCAGCAGAAAACCCATGCGACTACCAGCCGGTTGCGCAGCAGAGGCTGCACCCCCGGCCCCACCCTGAAAGGGAGACAACATACTTCTTGGAGAGGACATCAGCTTCATCCAGAGGCTCATGTCCTTATGGTCCCACCGCAAAGAAGGGCGGACTGCCTTCCATTGGCGGAATTGCTCATCATAGCGCAGCCAAGCAATCCCCCCGTACACACGCTGCGCCTTATCAATGGAATCTAGAAGCATATGTACGGGGGACAGGAAACAGGGCAAGGGAAAAAAAAAGTGGAATTCTTAGAAAACCCTAACAACTTTTAAAACTGCAACACTAATGTTGCTCACTAACCTGTGTAGGGAAGATTGGTATACTATTCCAGGTCACTTCTGTTCACATGATCTCTCCTGTCAGCTGCAGGGGAGAGCAGAGAGCCCTCTAACATATGCTAATGCCTGGGAGGCTGATGTCACCCATAGGCTTCAATGGCCCATTGTCAGTGCTCCCTCCTCTCCCCTGCAGCGGCATTGGCTGACACAGGGTGTTAGGTACCTGGTAGTAGAGCCTGACTTGTAGGAGGAGACCTCTCTTACAACGCTGGTTCAGGAGTAGGGATGAGCTTCAAGTTCGAGTCGAACTCATGTTCGACTCGAACATTGGCTGTTCGCAAGTTCGCCGAACAGCGAACAATTTGGGGTGTTCGCGGCAAATTCGAATGCCGCGGAACACCCTTTAAAAGTCTATGGGAGAAATCAAAAGTGCTCATTTTAAAGGCTTATATGCAAGTTATTGTCATAAAAAGTGTTTGGGGACCTGGGTCCTGCCCCAGGGGACATGGATCAATGCAAAAAAAAGTTTTAAAAACGGCCGTTTTTTTCAGGAGCAGTGATTTTAATAATGCTTAAAGTCAAACAATAAAAGTGTAATATCCCTTTAAATTTCGTACCTGGGGGGTGTCTATAGTATGCCTGTAAAGGGGCGCATGTTTCCTGTGTTTAGAACAGTCTGACAGCAAAATGACATTTCGAAGGAAATAAAGCCATTTAAAACTACCCGCGGCTATTGCATTGCCGACAATACACATAGAAGTTCATTGATAAAAACGGCATGGGAATTCCCCACAGGGCAACCCCGAACCAAAATTAAAAAAATAAAAAATGACGTGGGAGACCCCCTAAATTCCATACCAGGCCCTTCAGGTCTGGTATGGATATTAAGGGGAACCCCGGCCAAAATTTAAAAAAAAAAAATGACGTGGGGTTCCCCCTAAATTCCATACCAGACCCTTCAGGTCTGGTATGGATTTTAAGGGGAACCCCGCGCCAAAAAAAACAAAACGGCGTGGGGTCCCCTCAAAAATCCATACCAGACCCTTATCCGAGCACGCAACCTGGCAGGCCACAGGAAAAGAGGGGGGGACGAGAGTGCGGCCCCCCCCTCCTGAACCGTACCAGGCCACATGCCCTCAACATTGGGAGGGTGCTTTGGGGTAGCCCCCAAAACACCTTGTCCCCATGTTGATGAGGACAAGGGCCTCATCCCCACAACCCTGGCCAGTGGTTGTGGGGGTCTGCGGGCGGGGGGCTTATCGGAATCTGGAAGCCCCCTTTAACAAGGGGACCCCCAGATCCCGGCCCCCCCCTGTGTGAAATGGTAAGGGGGTACTTACCCCTACCATTTCACTAAAAAACTGTCAAAAATGTTAAAAATGACAAGAGACAGTTTTTGACAATTCCTTTATTTAAATGCTTCTTCTTTCTTCCTTCATCTTCTTCTGGTTCTTCTGGCTCTTCTGGTTCTTCCTCCGGCGTTCTCGTCCAGCATCTCCTCCGTGGCGTCTTCTATCTTCTTCTCCTCGGGCCGCTCCGCACCCATGGCATGAGGGGAGGCTCCCGCTCTTCTCTTCATCTTCTTCTTCATCGTCTCCTCTTCTTTCTTCTTCTCTTCTTCATTTTCTTCTCCGGGCCGCTCCGCATTCATGCTGGCATGAAGGGAGGCTCCCGCTGTGTGACGGCGTCTCTTCGTCTGACAGCTCTTAAATAATGGGGGGCGGGGCCACACGGTGACCCTGCCCCCTCTGACGCACGGGAGATGACGGGACTTCCCTGTGGCATTCCCCGTGACGTCACAGGGAAGTCCCTGTCAAGTCACCGTGCGTCAGAGGGGGCGGGGTCACCGGGTGGCCCCACCCCCGTTATTTAAGAGCCGTCAGACGAAGAGACGCCGTCACACAGCGGGAGCCTCCCTCCATGCCAGCATGGGTGAGAAGCGGCCCGGAGAAGAAAATGAAGAAGAGAAGAAGAAAGAAGAGAAGAGCATGAAGAAGAAGATGAAGAGAAGAGCGGGAGCCTCCCCTCATGCCATGGGTGTGGAGCGGCCCGAGGAGAAGAAGATAGAAGACGCCGCGGAGGAGATGCTGGACGAGAACCCCGGAGAAAGAACCAGAAGAGCCATAAGAACCAGAAGAAGATGAAGGAAGAAAGAAGAAAGAAGAAGCATTTAAATAAAAGAATTGTCAAAAACTGTCTCTTGTCATTTTTAACATTTTTGACAGTTTTTTAGTGAAATGGTAGGGGTAAGTACCCCCTTACCATTTCACACAGGGGGGGGCCGGGATCTGGGGGTCCCCTTGTTAAAGGGGGCTTCCAGATTCCGATAAGCCCCCCGCCCGCAGACCCCCACAACCACCGGCCAGGGTTGTGGGGATGAGGCCCTTGTCCTCATCAACATGGGGACAAGGTGTTTTGGGGGGGTACCCCAAAGCACCCTCCCAATGATGAGGGCATGTGGCCTGGTACGGTTCAGGAGGGGGGGGCCACACTCTCGTCCCCCCCTCTTTTCCTGCGGCCTGCCAGGTTGCGTGCTCGGATAAGGGTCTGGTATGGATTCTTGGGGGGACCCCACGCTGTTTTTTTTTTTGGCGCGGGGTTCCCCTTAAAATCCATACCAGACCTGAAGGGTCTGGTATGGAATTTAGGGGGAACCCCACGTCATTTTTAAAAAAAATTTTGGCCGGGGTTCCCCTTAATATCCATACCAGACCTGAAGGGCCTGGTATGGAATTTAGGGGGTCTCCCACGTCATTTTTTTTTTTTAATATTGGTTCGGGGTTGCCCTGTGGGGAATTTCCATGCCGTTTTTATCAATGAACTTCTATGTGTATTGTCGGCAATGCAATAGCCGCGGGTAGTTTTAAATGGCTTTTTTTTCCTTCGAAATGTCATTTTGCTGTCAGACTGTTCTAAACACAGGAAACATGCGCCCCTTTACAGGCATACTATAGACACCCCCCAGGTACGAAATTTAAAGGGATATTACACTTTTATTGTTTGACTTTAAGCATTATTAAAATCACTGCTCCTGAAAAAACGGCCGTTTTTAAAACTTTTTTTTGCATTGATCCTTGTCCCCTGGGGCAGGACCCAGGTCCCCAAACACTTTTTATGACAATAACTTGCATATAAGCCTTTAAAATTAGCACTTTTAAATATTAATGTTCATGTACCATAGACTTTAACGGTGTTCGCGTGTTCGAGCGAACTTTTTTCCTGTTCGCATGTTCTGGTGCGAACCGAACAGGGGGGTGTTCGGCTCATCCCTATTCAGGAGCCACTGGAGTGGGAACAGTGGTCTCATGAGCACAGTGGGGTAGGAGTGCCTGTTGAAGTAGGAGCCTCTGGTGCTGGTAGCAGAGTATAGATCCTTCCAGGGATGGTGGACTGCAGGTGAAGGCGGTCAGCGGAGGACAGCAGACTGAAGCGCTGGTAGGTGCAGCGGTCACTGGAGCTGGAGGTGCAGCAGCACGCGGAGCTAGCAGAGTCAGACAGTCCGGGTTGGCAGGCAATCAAGGCAGGTGAATTCAGCAGGCAAAAGCAGGGTCGGTTAACAGGCAGAGGTCGGCAACGAATCACAGGCAGAGGTGGTAGCAGGGTCAGGCAAGCCGGGTCGGATTGGAGAAAGCAGGGTAGTCAGGCAAAGCCGGGTCAGTATAGCAGAACAATCAATCAGGTGCAGGTAACAGATCACAGAAGCTGAAGACGAAGCAGCAGCGCGCCAGTGCAGCTGAAAATCCTTTATGCGCCAGTGTGGCCAAACAACGTTAACGCGCACGTGCGCGCACCTGCCGTGCGCGCGCACACCTGTCAAACACACACGCGCGCCCGAGGGACACGCTGACGCACAGCAGTAGATGGACATTGTTGCACAGTTCGAACAGGGGTGTACAGGTGCATGCGCGCACGCATATGTCCCCGTCTGGTACTGACAGATCCCTGACATCAGCCTCCGGATGCCCAAATACTCTCTTTTTTTCAGGATGGCCAGAAAAATAAGGGCGAATTAATCGCCTGGCGTGATAGTTGCTGTCAGGTTTCCAGGAATTGTTCTCTGGGCTGTAACCTTTCCACTTAATTAGAAACTGAATTTGACTTGTCTTCTTCTGCAGTCAAGGATAGCCTCTACCTCAAACTCCTCACTTCCATCCACCAAGATAGGTTCAGGAGGTCTGGTTCCTCTATCAGGAAAAGGGTCAGGTTTGGCATGTTTTAGCAGTGACACATGGAATACTGGGTGAATTCTGATAGAATCATGCAGAGCTAGTTCGTAAGAAACTTTGTTGATTTTTCTCTTTACCGGAAAAGGTCCCATAAACTTAGGTGCAAGCTTCTTAGAAGGACAAGCCAACTTAATATTATTAGTGGAAAGCCATACCTGATCGCCAAGCTGCAAGTTCAGTTCCCCTCTTCTTCTCCGATCGAAAGCTCTTTTGCTGTCCGCCTGGGCCTTGGACACCGCCTCCTGCAACATCCGGTTGTTGTGGCTGAGGAACTCCACTGTATCCTGCACTGCCGGAACTGGAGACTCTGGAAGAAAGTCAGATAGAAAGGTTAAATGAAAGCCGTAATTGGCGAAAAAGGGGGACTGTCCAGTGGCTGAATGACAAGCATTATTGTATGCGAATTCTGCTAAGGGCAGCAGGGGCACCCAATCATCCTGTGTGAAGGATGTAAAACACCTGATATACTGTTCGAGAATTTGGTTGGTTCTCTCTGTCTGCCCATTGGTTTGGGAGCGATAGGCCGAGGACAGGGCCAACTCAATCTTTAGGGTCTCACACAGGGCCCTCTAAAAACGTGAGGTGAACTGTACCCCTCTATTTGATACTATGCAGGGATTCCATGTAGCCTGATAATCTCTCTGATAAATATGCGGGCGGTTTCAACAGCAGATGGAGTTCCTCTTAAAGGTAGGAAATGGGCCATTTTAGATAGGCAGTCTACAAGCACAACAATAGCTGAACACCCCTCAGAACATGGAAGCTCTACTATAAAATCCATGGAAATCATTTTCCAGAGTCTATCGGGTACAGGCAGAGGTTTTAACAGTCCCCAAGCTCGGTTTCCTGACGTCTTATTCTGGATACAAACAGGGCAGGAACTGACGTATTTCTCACAAAAGTCTTTCAAATTAGGCCACCAGAATGTGCTTCACATGAGTTCAAGGGTCTTGCGGACCCCAAAGTGACCTGCTAGTGGATGGTCATGAAGTAGAGTTAAAACTTTGACTGGAATATGCTCAGGAACCAAAAATTTAGCTCCCCTTCCAAAACAAGCCATCCCTGAACGTCAAAGTGACCTCTGGAGGTTTTGATGAGTCCGAGGATGCTTCCTTAATCTGGGAAAGAAGATCTGTCTGCAGGAGTAGGAAGTTGTTTGCGGGCAGGATGGTATCAGGAACAGATAAGTCCTTTGGGTTGTCATGCATGCGTGACAACGCGTCCGGTTTAATATTCTTTGACCCTGGCCAGTAGGTTATGTGAAAACAAAAACGTGAGAAGAACAGGGCCCAGCGGGCTTGTCGAGGCTTCAGCCGTTTAGCAGATCTTAAATACTCTAAGTTCTTGTGGTCGGTATATATTAATACCGGATGAACAGCGCCCTCTAACAGGTACCTCCATTCCTCCAAGGCGGCTTTGATAGCGAGTAGGTCCCGGTCACCAACGTTATAGTTCTTTTCTGCGGGAGAAAGTTTCCGGGAGAAGAACCCCACAGGGTGCATTAGGTCTTTACTGCCTTGACATTGTGAGAGGATTGCTCCCACAGCTATTTCGGAAGCATCTACTTCCAAAATGAAAGGTAACGATGGTACAGGATGGCTGATGATCGGATCAGAGGTAAAAAGTCTTTTGAGATTCTCGAAAGCATCTTGGGCCATCTGATTCCAGGAGAAACGGGAATTCTGTTTGGTCAATTGCATGATGGGTGCAATTATGGCAGAGAATCCCTTGATAAACTTTCTATAAAAGTTCGCAAAGCCAATAAAACGCTGTATACCTTTCTTGTCTAAGGGTACTGGCCAGTCCAGAACAGCAGACACTTTTTGGGGATCCATCTTGATGCCAGTTGGAGAGATTACTAACCCCAGAAATTGGATGCTCTGTTGCTCGAACTCGCATTTCTCTGCCTTTGCATACAGTCCGTGCAAGCGAAGACGACCCAAGACCCTGCAGACGCGTTCTCGATGCTGATCAAGTGATCCAGAGAATATTAAGATGTCATCCAGGTAGACAATCACAAAAACGTCTAAAAAGTCTTTAAATACATTGTTGATGAGATGTTGGAAGGTCGCAGGGGCGTTGCAGAGCCCGAAGGGCATGACCAGGTATTCATAATGCCCGAATCGGGTCCGAAAAGCTGTCTTCCATTCGTGCCTGGCCCGAATGCGGATCAGGTTGTAGGCCCCTCTTAGATCAAGTTTGGTGAATATGACAGCAGATCTTAATTTCTGGAATAGTTCGGGTATCAAGGGTAAGGGATAACGGTTTTTGACCGTAATCTTATTCAGTTCCCGGTAATCTATACACGGGTGGAGAGTCTTGTCTTTTTTAATGACAAAAAATATTCTAGCACCTGCTGGGGAGGTTGAAGGGCGGATGAACCCCTTAGCCAAGTTTTCATCAACATACGTTTTTAGTGCCTCTTGCTCTTTCTCTGATAGGGGGAAGATACGCCCAAATGGAATTTTGGCCCCAGGAAGCAATTCAATCGGGCAGTCGTAAGGACGATGAGGCGGAAGGTAGTCTGCCCCCCTCTTGCTGAAAACATCGATGAACTCATGGTAATGCTTGGGTATGGACTGGAGTACGTTCTGGTCAATGTCTAGACATAAGAGAGTAGCTGAAGAGTTGGGGGTTTTAGCCAGACAGTGTTCTTGGCAGTAAAAAGACAAAAAACTTTACTTCTCCAGTAAGCCAGTTAATGTGTGGGTTGTGGGCTTGGAGCCAGGGAATGCCCAGGACAATTGGAAACAGTGGGGAAGAGATGGCATCAGGGGTCAGCAGCTCCTTATGCTGGGAGAAAACAGTAACAGGCAAAGGAAGAGTTTCTTGGGTTACTTGTCCTGATCTGATGCGGGAGCCATCGGCCAAGAAAACAGAAAGTCCATGAGTCTTTTCCTGTAAGGGGATATCATGTTGGCTGGCAAAGGTCGAGTTGACAAAACAGCTGCATGCTCCGGAGTCAATGATAGCGTTGACTGGAATTATCTTTCCCCGGAGCTGTAATGAAAGAGGAAGAGCAAGGTGGGTGGAGTTGGCAGACAAGGCAGAGAGACTGGTAGAAACAGGAGATGAGCACTTACTTATCTTGATTGGACAGATATGGAAGTAGTGTCCCGTTCCACCAAAATAGAAGCACAGGTTTAATTGACGACGGCGTGCTCGTTCTTCTGGAGATAAGGCAGGGAGCATCAGTCCTAGCTGCATGGGCTTGGAAGCGTCAGGCACCGAGTTGACTGGGTTCACACTGGGTGGAGGTAGGTAGCAAGCGGCAGGAACTGGAGCCCTTGCAGTCATCCACACCAGGCGGTTCTGCTGAGCAGAACGTTCAGATCGGCGTTCCCGAAGGCGACGATCGATCTGGATCGCCAAGGAGATTACGGCCTCAAGAGAGTCTGGTATGCCAACCCGAGCAAGTTCATCCTTCAGTCCTTCAGACAGGCCCATGCGGAACTGGTTACGTAGGGCCGCATCATTCATTGAGTGTCCGCGCTCCAGCGCCTAAAGTCAGTGACATAGTCCTCGGCCGGTCTGCGCCCTGGCTGGAGCGCGAACAGGGCGGACTCGGCTGTAGCAGTCCGCTGAGGATCCTCATAAAGCTGAGCCATAGCTTCAAAAAAGGAATGTAGGGAGTGGGTCAGGACCGAGTCCCCCTCAAGTAGTCGATGGCCCCGGTGTGAGGTTCTCCTTGTAGGAGGGAGATCACAAATCCCACTTTGGTAGCTTCTAGAGAGAAGGTTTGGGGCTGTAAGGCAAAATAAAGCTGGCAGGCATTACGAAAAGCCCGAAATTTGGTTCGGTTTCCGGAGAACCTTTCTGGGATGGGAACCCTTGGCTCAGGTGGGAGCATCAGAACGGAAGGAGAGGAAACAGTCTGTGCTGGAGCAGCGGCCGAAGAGGAAGCCATGGAACTGGGGCCAGCAAGATTCTGAACTTGTCCTTCAAGCCTGGTATAATTATCCTGTAGGTATTGCACAGCTTGTGTGAGGGTCGCAAGTTGCGTGCAGATCTCCTTCATCGGGGAGGTCTCTCCTGCTGGCTCAGTCATGGCTGTTTCGTACTGTTAGGTACCTGGTAGTAGAGCCTGACTTGTAGGAGGAGACCTCTCTTACAACGTTGGTTCAGGAGCCACTGGAGTGGGAACAGTGGTCTTGTGAGCACAGTGGGGTAGGAGTGTCTGTTGAAGTAGGAGCCTCTAGTGCTGGTAGCAGAGTAGAGATCCTTCCAGGGATGGCTGGACTGCAGGTGAAGGTGGTCAGCGAGGACAGCAGACTGAAGCACTGGTAGGTGCAGGTGCAGCGGTCACTGGAGCTGGAGGTGCAGCAGCATGCGGAGCTAGCAGTAGGCACAAGCAGGGTCAGACAGTCCGGGGTGTCAGGCAATCAAGGCAGGTGAATTCATCAGGCAAAAGCAGGGTCGGTTAACAGGCAGAGGTCGGCAACAGATCACAGGCAGAGGTGGTAGCAGGGTCAGGCAAGCCGGGTCGGATTGCAGAGGGCAGGGTAATCAGACAAAGCCGGGTCAGTATAGCAGAACAATCAATCAGGTGCAGGTAACAGATCACAGAAGCTGAAGACGAAACAGCAGTGCGCCAGTGCAGCTGAAACTCCTTTATGCCTCCAGTAGCGCCAAACAACGTAAACGTGCACGTCGCGCACACGCGCGTGCCCGAGGGACACGCTGACGCACAGCAGTAAATGGACATTGTTGCACAGTTCGAGCAGGGGCGCGCAGGCGCATGCGTGCACGCATATGTCCCCGTCTGGTACTGACAGATCCCTGACACAGGGTAGCAGGAACATGTGACATGATCAGAGAGGCCTGAAAATAGGTAAGTGTATACATCTTTCTTTCACAGGTTACAAAGTATAGCTGTTAGGAGGTGTGGGGGGGGGGGGCATTTTAAGATTAGTTAGGGTTATTCTGGAATTCCATTTTTCAGAATGGTTAGTGTTAGGCTTAATTTCCACTTTAAATGATCGTTTTTGATCGTATTTCGATAGATCATATTTCCAATTGATACTGTATATGTTGCATTAGAATAATGAAAAGGGATGGTTGGCACTCGGGATGACATCCAAAAAATAGTATTCCTTTATCAGACATGTACAGTGCTGTAAAAAACAGCCTACGCATTTCGGACGTTAGTCCTTAGTCACGGCTTGTAACGCCTACACACCTGCTTTCCCTATACGTTGCATTGTTTAATGTTTTATTCAATGATGAATCACTAGTTTGCAATTGTTTTTACCTGGATCAATCACAAATTAATATATGTATATGGCCACGTTGAGATTTTTGTAACCTGTAGTACTACCAAATGGGCACTAGGTGGCAGCAGAGCTCTTTGTGAAGTGCTCCCTTTGTTTTGTTAAAAGCTATAGTTATTATTTTGAACATTTTAGACGTTTTAATTTGCAGTACTGTATTTGGACACTGGGTGGAAGCAGCTCTTTATGTAAAGAGCACCATGTGCTTTGCAAATGTTACTCATTAAGCAGTTAAATTGTATTAATGTAAATCAATGTGTCTTACCATAAAATGATAAATATGATAGGGTTCCAGAAAACAGCCCTCATGCATTATTTGAGAGCAGCTGTCAACAAAGTTAACTGAATTTGGCAGCAGTAAGGACAGCCAGGGGCTGGAGATGCTAAACTGCTGATATGGAGAGATAATGAGATTTTAGACTTTGCATATTGCTGGGCCATTAAGCAGACGGTTAATTAGAAATTAAATGGAAGATTAACCTCCTATAGAGAGATAACAGCACAATCAAGGCTTTGATCTGGAATATCATGCGTGCGCTCCTCCCCCATGTTTTATTGCTGAGATATCTCTCCCAAGAACATTGTTAATGATAATGAATATCCAAACATTACCAAAAACTCCCTCTCTTCTACTTTTTATTTTCAAGAATAACTTGGAATCCCTGTTTATTTGGGCTGGGCTGTCGGGCCCCAGCCATACTCCTACAATAACAAATATTTCATTAGAAAGCTATGTTCCCATCCTTGTACTCATGGTTTGGGGGACATCCGATGCACAGTAGACATGACTCTACTGCTAGGCATAAGTGAATGATGACACTGTTTCAGTATTTTGTGTCATGTTGGGAGATTTTCACCTTATTTCACACCCTTAGCACACAACAGGAGGTGGGAGGAATTCCCCTCTTAGGCTGTTGTCACAAACACCAGTGTCCCCATTGCATTGGTGTGCGCAACCATTTGCATTAGGGTGTGCACCCCAGAGCACAAACACACATGTGTGTATATCAGTAAGGCAGTGGACGGTGTCAGTAGGGCAGAGATTGGTGTCAGTAGGGCAGTGGATGGTGTCAGTAGTTTTTCTTCTTCTTTTTTTTTTTTTACAATTTTATTTTTTTTATTATTTTTTACAATATTATTTTTTTACACTTTTTTTAGGAGCCTCGTTGGGGGGCTTTGGTGAAATATCAAGGGTCTAAACAGAGAGAAAGGGACACTGAGGACAGAGCTTTCCCAGTCCCTTTCTCTGCAGCCTCCGTTGCACTTCACAGTGAATGAATGGGAAGTGCTCTTTGCTGAGCGGCAGCATAGTAAACATAGTTTGTTATGCTTCAGTTAAGAAAGCAATCGTTTACTGTGTTCATTCATTCATCCTGAAACATCCCTGGCAGCAGTCAGAGGGAGAGGAGGGAAGCTGGCAGCCCTGCAGGGGGGAGACAGGGGGCACCAGGAAGCAGGAGGAATTGGCACCGCACAGGGTGATTAGAGTGTGCCCAGGCACACAGGGGACATCCTGTGCTCATGCCTATGCCCCATTGCTAGATTTCCATTCTATTCTATTCTGTATTCTGGTGAGAGCTGTACAATTTTGGGTTTCCCTGCACTTCCTGTCTCACCGTGGGTTCACGCTTGTGCAGGCTGTGCGTGTGTATCACATAGAACTGCACGATGCTGCTCCACAGAATGCAGCTGCGGAATTAATTGCACACTGTCAGGACCTGGTTCACCTGCTGGTGGCACTGTGGGTCTCTGGGCTGAAAGCTGTAGTTCCAATGACCACCAGCGGGTGTCTCCTAGAGGCCAGCAGGCCTCGGAAATCAGTTCCAAATGGTGTCAGCTGCTAGCAGGACATATAAGGCCTCTTTCACACGGACGATCCGTATGTCCGTTTTTCATCCTTCTGTTTTCGGATGAAAAACGGACATACATTCATCCCTATGGAGCGTCGGATGTCAGCGGTGACATGTCCGCTGACATCCGACCCGCTCCGATCCGAAAAGTGTAACGGAGGAAAAACCTACTTTTCCATCCGTTTTCGGATCGGATCGGATGACGACGGACACTATGGACCGTCATCATCCGATCCCCCCATAGGGGAGAGCAGCGCTCTGACAGGTCCGTCGCTGCACAGCGTGCAGCGATGCACCTGTCATCTTCCTGCTCAGCGGGGATTGGCGGAGCTATCCCCGCTGAGCAAGCGGATGTTCACGGGGCGGATCATGACTGATCTGCCCCGTGTGAAAGAGGCCTAAGGCTTCTCCCATTAGCTCTCGGTGCTTCATTGTTTTGGCTACTCCTGCCTTGTACCCTTTGTTGTGCAGCCATCTGGCTCTGTTGCCATTTATTCTTGATCTTGCTTTTGTTCCTGCCCTGCACCCAGTACCCTGCTCCTCCAGGTTTCTCCTACCTTGCACATTTCATACTTGTATATATTTGTATAGTTAGTTAGTTGTTAGGTTTCTGCATTTTGGTTGTTCAGTGTTGATTTTCATGCGTTCTCATGTTTATTGCTGTTTGTGTGTGGTTATTGTTCACTGTAAATAAATCTCACGTTAAAGATATACTGTATATACATGGTCTGATTCCAGGTTCTGTGTGTAGCTACATATACATGGTCACCTCCTGTGCACATTCCTGACATAACACTGAAGCCCACTAATGACTTCATCAGCTACACCTGGGAGTGGAGTATTGCTTGGAGTATTTGCTCTCCTTTTTGTTGAAATGCTTCGAGGGGAGGTTATTTGTCATGTGGAATTGGCATTGGATGGTAAACATCTTTGCCGCCTGGTTTTGCAAGATTACACCCATGAAAAGCTGTTGGAATGCATTCTGACAGCACATGCTTTAGTTGATGAGGGCAGATATGCCCTTAGTGAAATACAGCCTTTGGTTCAGGTCTGTTCTGAACTATTATTTCCGGCTACATCTCGGAACCATGATTTTTTTCACTCCTCCTTCTTTTTCTGTTTCACGTTGAATTTTTGGGATGGCTACTGAAAAAATTGTACAGGTTCCTTTTTCCTGCAGTATTCACAACATGTGCTGCTAGATTGAATTACTGCTGTGTGTCCTTTCGTTGAGCAAGAGAAAGAAGAATTGATCTTCGTTCAGCCTCTGCTCCATGTCCGGTCAGAGATCCTATCCATATTGTTAGATTCACACAACGTTAGATCTGCTGTTAAGCACCAAGAATCTCCTCTTCCTTTGTTACCCTTAGCAACCACAGCTGCTATTGAGTGTTCTTTACCTCCTGTAGATCAGTACCCTGCTATCAGTAACCACCCTTCCTCTGCATGTAATCCATTGAAGGCACCCCCCGCAGTACTGCTACCTATAGCAACCTGTCAGACTTCTTCCTGTACTTTTGTTACTCTTCCCTCTATGCTCCCCAGTGCTGTTACTACTTTTCCATCAGCAGTGCACTCTGGTCAGCACAATACAACTATTTGCAGGACTTCAGTATCTAAGCCAAAAAAGAATAACAACTTTGTTCCTGTTCGTGCAACTCTGTCAGTATCCATGCTGCCTGCAGATGGGGTCCAACCTGCTTCTACGCTGCCTGCTGATGGGGTTCAACATGCTGCCTGCTGATGGGGTCCAACCTGCTGCCATGCTGCCTGCTGATGGGGTCCAATCTGCTTCCATGCTGCCTGCTGATGGGGTCCAATCTGCTGCCATGCTGCTTGCTGATGGGGTCCAACCTGCTGCCATGCTGACTGCTGATGGGGTCCAACATGCTGCCATGCTGCCTGCTGATGGGGTCCAACCTGCTGCCATGCTGCCTGCGGATGGGGTCCAACCTGCTGCCATGCTGCCTGCTGATGGGGTCCAACCTGCTACCATGCTGCTTGCTGATGGGTTCCAACCTGCTGCAATACGGCCTGCTGATGGAGGTCCAACCTGTTGCCTGCTGATGGGGTCCATTCCTCCTCCATGCTGATAGGGTCCATTACTCCTCCATGCTGCCTGTCTCTGGTGACCTGCCGTCCTCTGCCAAGCCTGCCTCTGGTGACCCGCGGCCCTCTGCCAAGCCTGCCGCTGGTGACCTGCTGTCCTCTGCCAAGCCTGCCGCTGGTGACCTGCTGTCCTCTGCCAAGCCTGCCGGTGGTGACCTGCTGTCCTCTGCCAAGCCTGCCGGTGGTGACCTGCTGTCCTCTGCCAACCCTGCCGCTGGTGACCTGCTGTCTTCTGCCAAGGCTGCCGCTGGTGACCTGCCGTCCTCTGCCAAGCTTGCCGCAGATAAACTGCTGTCTTCTGTCAAGCCTGCTTGTGACCTGCTGCCATCCGCCCAGCTGGACTATGCTGATTCCCTGGCTGCCACCCAATTGTACTGTTCTGATTCCCGAGCTGCGACCCAGCTGAACTATGCTCATTCCTGGGCTGCTGCCCAGCCAGACTATACTGACTCCCGGCTGCCGCCAAGCCGGACTCTATTAACTGGGTTAAGCTCCTGCCTCCTGAGGGGTCTGAGGCTTCCGGGTTTGCTTTGTCATGTGGCTTGCATAGGTTATCTATCTGGTCTGAGATCCCTACTATTGCCTGTCCTGAGTTTCTTTTGCAGCTGCTTGCCCCTGTTGCACCAAAGCCAGGAGGTCCAGATAGCCACTTGGAATGTGGGAGCTGCATCAGCTTTTACAGTCCAAGTAGTAGAGGTCTTCTAGGGAAGGGCAGAGTTCCATTTGAACCTTGTCCTGACCTAGGCAATATGTCTGCAATCCCAGGTGCATTCGGGGACCCGGGTCGGGTAACCTATGTCTTGGGTAGACCTGAGAGGTAGATAAAATGTGTGGCAGTCTCTAGCTGTGGGGATGGGGAAGGTCCAGTAGTGATGGGACACCCTACTTGTTTGGACCAAAGACTCCGGTATTAAACCTTCGGGTTGCCTTCAGAATCCCAGCATTGGGGTGTATGCTGCACTAAGGAATTGTAGGTTTTTTGGTGTTCAGGGATCTGATCACTGATCAGCAGGGAACCCAGCCAGCTTTTGGACCTCGGTGGCAGGGTACCTGGTCAGCTTCTAGACCCTGGCGGTGGGGCACCGTGGAGTGTCCTAAGGCCACTTCTTAAAGCGGTTGTGAGCCCTGAAAAAAAAAAAAAACCTGTAAGGCAAAGGCATATAATAAGGCATAGCCATATTATAGGCTTACCTGTAGGTAAAAATCACCAAACAGAGGATACAACCACTTTATGGTGGGGGAACTGTCAGGATCTGGTTCATCTGCTTGTGGCACTGTAGGTCTCTGGGCTGAAAGCTGTAGTTCCAGTGACTACCAGCGGATGTCCCCTAGAGGACAGCAGGCCTCCATAATCAGTTCCAAATGTTCTCGGCCGCTAGCAGGACACACTGTATAATGCTTCTCTCATTAGCTCACTTCAGCGTTTTTTTTTCAGCTGCTCCTGCCTTGTATCTTTGTACCCTTGTACCCTGTTTGTCATGCGGCTGCCTGTCTCTGTTGCCATTTATTCTTGACCTTTCTCTTGTTCCTGCCCTGCACCCAGTACCCTGCTGCCTTGCTCCCTGCTCCTTCAGGTTTCCCCTACCTTGCATATGTCACACTTGTGTATATATTTGTATATTTAGTTAGTTGTTAGGTTTCTGCATTTTGGTTGTTCAGCTTTTGATTTTCATGCATTCTCATGTTTAATGGACGGGGTTTGGTTACTGTTCACTGTAAATAAATCTCACGTTAAAGATATATATATATATATATATATATATATATATATATATATATATATATATATATATATATATAATTTCTGTGTGTAGCCACATATTGTATATCTGGTCACCTGTGCAGATTCCTGACACACACCCATAAAGAGCAGAAAGTTTTGCCTGCGGGTCAGGTACGTTCATGATTATGCACGCATTCGTGATCTGCACATATGTAACCCTAGCCTTAGTGACAATGATCAACTCAACAAACAGAGAGGAAGAGTTTCCCCAGCATGGACAAGCACAGCAAGAAAAAAAAAAAACGGAGATGCATTAAAGGATAAGTTCACCTTTTCAGGCAGAAGTTCACATTTCATAATAAATAGAAGCGTTTTACAATGCCATTTCTGGCCCAGACATCCCAATGTGCTTTTCTCTCCCTTACCTTATCCACAGGAGGTGTAAAATCGTATCAGTGTATTTGAATTTTTAAAAGGATTTTCAAATTTCATCACTTCCTGTAGGTCATCTCTCAGTGTAAGAGAACTGTCAGAATGCGCCCGGCGCGCACACGTGCGCATGCGCGCATTCACGGGCATCGGCAGATTTCCCCGCGCACCAATGCGCATGCCCGTGCGTGTCGCACTGCGTGCATGCACAGGAGCGCACCTCTGGCCACAATTGACGCCAGACAGCCTATTTAAGGGTTGCTATGACTTCTGAAAAAAATCTGAATGATCTTCAGCTGTGTCCTGAGATTCTGAACCCTGTTTGTCTGACTTGATTTGCTGTTGCTGACTGTTGCTGAACCCTGGCTTTCCTGACCCTGCTTCTGGACTCTGATTACTGGTTCCTGATCCTGGCTTCCAGTTTGACCCTGCTCCTGTTTATGCCTTGGTACCTCGCTGCCTGCACGTTGCTGAACCCGGCTTTCCTGATGACCTTGCTTCTGTCTCCTGCTTGGCTCCACGCTGTTTCCGAGTACCTGTGCTGGCCCTCCATCCTCTCAGCTTTCCTGGTTCCAGTTCTTGACCATAAACCCTGCCTGCACTTCCAAGTCTGCAACACCTTCTGCAAGTTCTGCACGCAGCATTCACAGGCACTCGTGTTCCTCCTGATCCTTGCCACCATCTGTTCCACCTCCAGTGGGGCTTGGGTTGGAGATACAAGAGAGGCCGACCTCGTCATTTCAGACTCCTACCAGGTACGTGACACTCAGCATTCACTTCCTGTAGGTCATCTCCCAGAAGCCTTCACTTCCTTGTTGCATCACAGAAGAGGGTGTAATAGGGTAAGTTCATCAGTGGTACTCACATCAAAGGACACGTAGCCTGACTTAAAAGGCATTTTACATCCTACTCATGCATCATCCACATCAGACGGTAACAAGAGTGAGGTCGAACTTCTGTTATATGTAAAGGAAATTTTCCAATTTTGGGGACGGAACAGTGGTGTAGTGGATAGCACTTTCGCCTAGCAGCAAAAAAGGGTCGCTGGTTCGAATCCAAACCATGACACTACCTGCCTGGAGTTTGCATGTTCTCCCTGTGCCTGCGTTGGTTTCCTCCAGGCACTCCGGTTTCCTCCCACACCAAAGACATGCTGGTAGGGTAATTGGCCTTTGTCCAAAGTTGGCCCTAGTATATGAATGTGTTGGGGACCTTGGATTGTGGGCTCCTTGAGGGTAGGGACCGATGTGAGTGTGCAATGTATGTGTAGAGTGCTGCATAAATTGACGGTTCTATATGGGTACCTTAAATAAATAGGGATAATTGTAGATATGCACCCACACTCACTCAGGTTGAACTGGATGGACTGGTGTCTTTATTCAACCTTACTTACTAACTACTAACTAACAATCAGATTGCATAGTGTACGGCCATCTTTATACTAGTACATAGGAGGGAGTGGACGGAGATACTTGTTAAATGTGTACAGAACGCCCCCACAAACATAATTTCCTGCTTGTGTGATTGGCTCACTGATTTTCCCAGAAGTCTACCCTAAGATACAAGTCAGATTTCAGGCATCCCCTGGAGCAAAAATTACATTTTTGGTGAAATATTCCCAATAGGAACACAATTAAGGGATGCAGGCCCAGGACATTTCCTTGTTAGTGTCCTGCAGGTGCACAGCTTATTGATAATTATGAAACCACTCCAATTAGACTCACTTTCCACATGGGCAAAGAGGCACACATGGATTTATTCAGAGTAACGAAAGGTAGGAATCTGCAACAAGGTTTGGGTATAATCCTTGCGATGTACATACTGTATATATTTTTTCTCAACAAAAGTGGACTTACGCTTTAACCCTTTGATCGCCCCTGATGTTAACCCCTTCCCTGCCAGTGTTATTAATACAGTGACAGTGCATATTTTTTAGCACTGATCCCTGTATTGGTGTCACTGGTTGCCAAAAAATGTCACTTAGGCCCCTTTCACACTTATACGACTTCAAAGTCGCGCGATTTTACCGCGATTTCGCGGCCGCGATTTTGCCGCAATTTTACCGCGATTTGAGAGTAGTACTACTTTGTGCGACTTTGACACATTTTTGGCATTAACAAATGAAAACATACAGTAGTTGGTATGAATCATAAGGCGGGCACTCCATGCCAAGTTTTAAATAAAAAAACTGGCGTGGGTTCCCCCCCAGGGGCATACCAGGCCCTTAGGTCTGGTATGGATTGTAAGGGGAACCCCCTACGCCGAAAAATCGGCGTGGGGGTCCCCCCAAAATCCATACCAGACCCTTATCTGAGCACGCAGCCCGGCCGGTCAGGAATGGGGATGGGGATGAGCGAGCGCCCCCCCCCCCTCCTGGACCGTACCAGGCCGCATGCCCTCAACATGGGGGGTGGATGCTTTGGGGCATGGGGGGCGCCATGCGGGGCCCCCCCACCCCAAAGCACCTTGTCCCCATGTTGATGAGGACAAGGGCCTCTTCCCGACAACCCTGGCCGTTGGTTGTCAGGGTCTGCGGGTGGGGGGCTTATCGGAATCCGGGAGCCCCTTTAATAAGGGGGCCCCCAGATCCCGGCCCCCCACCCTATGTGAATGAGTATGGGGTACATGGTACCCCTACCCATTCACCTAGGGAAAAAGTATCAATTAAAAACACAGTACACAGGTTTTAAAGTAATTTATTAGGCAGCTCCGGGGTCTTCTTCCGACTTCGGGGGTCCTTTTCCGACTTCGGGGGTCTCTCCGGCGTCTTCTCCCGGTGTCCGCATCTTCTGCCGGGTCCACCGCTATCTTCTGGCGCTCTTTTGCCAGCGGTGGTCCAGACTTCTGGATCGTCTTCTTCTCTTCCAGAGATGTTGACACGACGCTCTCTCCAGCTGCAATGGTCTCTGACCGCTCCGCAACGGACTTATATAGGCGGTGACCCCGCCCCCTTATGCCGTCACAGTCCCTGGGCATGCTGGGACTGTGACGTTTTAGGAGGCGTGGTCACCGGGTGATGACCACGCCCCCTTATGACGGCACAGTCCCAGCATGCCCCGGGACAGTGACCTCATAAGGGGGCGGGGTCACCACCTATATAAGTCCATTGCGGAGCGTTCAGTGAGCATTCCAGCCGGAGAGAGCGTCGTGTCAACATCCCTGGAAGAAAAGAAGAAGGCAGAAGTCCGGACTACCGCTAGCAATTGAGCTGCAGAAGATAGCGGTGGAGCCGGCAGAAGATGCGGACACCGGGAGGAGATGCCGGAGAGACCCCCGAAGTCGGAAGAGGACCCCCGAAGTCGGAAGAAGACCCCGGAGCTGCCTAATTACTTTGAAAACCTGTGTAGTGTGTTTTTTATTGACACGTTTTTGCTTAGGTGAATGGGTAGGGGTACCATGTACCCCATACTCATTCACATAGGGTGGGGGGCTGGGATCTGGGGGCCCCCTTATTAAAGGGGGCTCCCGGATTCCGATAAGCCCCCCGCCTGCAGACCCCGACAACCAACGGCCAGGGTTGTCGGGAAGAGGCCCTTGTCCTCATCAACATGGGGACAAGGTGCTTTGGGGTGGGGGGCCCTGCAGGGTGCCCCCCATGCCCCAAAGCACCCACCCCCCCATGTTGAGGGCATGCGGCCTGGTACGGTCCAGGAGGGGGCGTTCGCTCGTCCCCACCCCCATTCCTGACCGGCCTGGCTGCGTGCTCGGATAAGGGTCTGGTATGGATTTTGGGGGGGACCCCACGCCGATTTTTCTGCGTAGGGGGTTCCCCTTAGATCCATACCAGACCTAAGGGCCTGGTATGCCCCTGGGGGGGAACCCACGCTGGTTTTTTCGTTTAAAACTTGGCACGGCGTTCCCCCTCAGGATTCATACCAGACAGCTGTCAGCACTGCCTGTCACTCATCGTGAAAGGAAAAAAAAGTTTTCCTTTCCCGATCAGCGAGCCAGGCTTGTGCTTACAAAGTCGTACTGAAGTCGTGTCTATATTATTCAGGCACGACTTGCATGCTACTTCAGGGTTTAACATTGAGGTCTATGGAGTACAACTCGCATAGAAGTTGGACCAAAGTAGTGCAGGGACTACTTTCAAGTCGGCACGACTTAAAGTCGTGCCAATATGAATGGTAGTCATTGCAAATCATGGAGAATGACTTGTCATACGATTTTGCAGTACAAAATCGTGGGACAAGTCGTATAAGTGTGAAAGGGGCCTTAGTGTCCGATTTGTTCACTGCAATGTCACAGTCCCGCTATAAGTCTATGATCGCTGCCATTACTAGTAAATAAATAAATAAAAATTCCATAAATAAATCCCATAGTTTGTAGATGCTATAACTTTTGCACAAACCAATTAATATACACTGGGATTGGGTTATTTTTTTACCAAAAATATGTAGCAGAATACTTATTGGGCTAAGTTAATAAAGAAATTAGATTTTTTGACTTTTTTTGGGATATGTTTTATAGCAGAAAGTAAAAATCATTATTTATTTTTTTTTTTTTTTAAATTGCTGGTATTTTTTTGTTTTATAGTGCAAAAAATTAAAAACACAGAGGTGATCAAATAGTATATATATTTGTGGGAAAAGGAGGACATACATTTTATTTGGGTCCAGCGTTGCTTGACCACGCAATGATCAGTTAAAGTAACGCAGTGCCGTATGGCAAAAAAATGGCCTGGTCATGAAGGGGGGTAAACCTTCTGGAGCTAAAGTGGTTAACTAATATTTTCCTGATGATTTTTTTTGTTCTACTTTTTATATTTGTCTAGCCATTACTATTTAATATTTGAATGTTTTTTTTTTGTTTTGTTTGCCAATTTTATTTTTTTGGGTCACTTTAAAAAAGTACAACATTTTAAAAAAGAGTTTATTTTTATTTAGTAAATTACTTGGCAATGCTTTGTAGTAGAAATCCTAATTTAGTGTGAATTTAAACAGGGCAAAATCTACAATAAAATTGATACTTTTTCTTTTTAGTACAAATAATTTTTGTAAGCTAACATTGATCAAAGTAGAAAATATGTTAATTTTTTTTTTTTTATGTTTTTTTTTTTTTTTTGTGTGGGTTGCATACAAAATAAAATACCAATTACCAATACAAATTTCAATACCATTAAAAGGAAGTCTGGTTTGTCTTAAACACCATCTTATGTAATAATACAATGTTTGCCGACTAAACAGGCCCATCACAGAAGTGACAAAAATGCTCTGGTTTATAGGGGATGTACATTTGTGGGAGCTAAACTGGTTATTGACACTTTACAAATATTCAGATATTTTTGTAATGTGGTTTGTAAATAGCTTTTAAGAAACATGTTTTAAAAATATGTATAAAATACTATTTTTTTGCTAAGTATGATGGATTATTTATTTGCGCTGCCAAAAGAAGTCCGGGTCTGGAATATGTCTATTTAAACTGCTGTTGTAAACATTCAGCAGCATTTTTTTGATTGTCTGATGGGGGTATCAAATCAATTAACTGACATTACGCAAAAGAAGCAATTTTATAAGACACCAACAGTCCATTGATTTGGCCATGTAACACTAGTTAGCCAGGCCTGGATTTCTGGAAAGGTCACACAGGTACACACCAAAGGTGTAACAATTTCATTTTTCAGGCTTGCAAAAGGGGAGTTGTAACAAGGATAGTTACCCCTACTTTGTCCATGGACCTTGTGGGCACTGCACAGGTACTTATACAAAATTACGTGTTTCTTAGACTTCACCTTACCAGTTAAACTCCAGGTATAGTTTTTTTTTTTTTACATTGGTCCAGCTTGGCACAATATACCCTATATACATATTCATACCTGTGGACGAAGCACTGCAGGAGTCACCACCATGCCCCCCAACTTTTTGAGATGGGAATGAGGGACACCTATCAGCAAAAGTATGCAGGCATAGGACACACCTCTTGCCACACCCCCTTTAAGGAGAATTGTACAAAAAAACAGTGCTTTTTTTTTACCACTACTATTCCTTTATATTGGCTTTTGGAATTTACAAATGCAGCAATTTAGAAATCAGATGAAAGGTTTAGCGCAGGGGAACACTTTAAGATAGATAAAAAGTGCATTTTATATACATCTATATAGATCAGACCAAAATGAGGGACAAATGAGGAGGAATGAGGGACAGAGGGACATTGCTCCAAATCAGGGACAGTTGGGAGGTATGGTCACCACTACTACAATAATTGCTGTCTTTTGGTTCCTTTCCTTGAGCGGCTGCCCTGCTGCATAATAAACAAGGGGTTTCTCATCATTTACAAAACGCATTGCATTATTTTCACTAAATGCAAGACATTCTCTGATTGGATGAGATGGTGGATTGTGACATCACCACCCTGCCTCTTCACATTGTCCAATCAGAGAGTGCATATTGCAGAAATATGCAATGCATTCTGTGAATGCCGCCTGTGCGGAGCGAGATTCTCAGTGGTCCCATAGGATGGAATATGCATACTTCCATTTATCCAAGATGGAACATTGTAACTATGCAATAAAAAATAGACATGTGCAATTCGTTTATTTCCAAATTAGTTTTTTAATCACCTCAATACAGGACACTTTCACCCCCTTCCTGCCCAGGCCATTTTTCAGCTTTCAGCGCTGTCACAATTTGAATGACAATTGCGAGGTCATGCAACACTGTACCCAAATGAAATTGTTATCATTTTTTTCCCCACAAATAGAGCTTTCTTTTGGTGGTATTTGATCACCTCTGCGGTTTTTATTTTTTTCGCTATAAACAAAAGAAGAGTGACAAGTTTTTATCCAATTTTTGTTTTTTTTTAAACAAATTTTTCCTCAGTTTAGGCCGATATGTATTCTTCTACACATTTTTGGTAAAAAAAATCGCAATAAGCGTATATTGATTGGTTTGTGCAAAAGTTATAGCGTCTACAAAATAGGGGATAGATTTATAGCATTTTTATTAATATTATTATTTTTTTTTTTTTACTAGTAATGGCGGCGATCTGCGATTTTTATCATGACTGCGACATTGCGGAGGACACATCGGACATTTTTGACACATTTTTGGGACCATTCACATTTATACAGCGATCCGTGCTATAAGTGCACTGATTACTGTATAAATGTGACTGGCAGGAAAGGAGTTAACACTAGGGGTTGATCGAGGGGTTAATTATGTTTCCTAGGGAGTGTTTCTAACTGTAGGGGGAGGGGACTCACAAGGGGAGGAGACCGATCGGTGTTCCTCTGTACTGGGAACACACCATCAGTCTCCTCTCCTCTGACAGGATGTGGATCTGTGTGTTTACACACACAGATCCACGGTCCTGCTGTGCTACCGGGCAATCGCGGGCGCCCGGCGGACATCGTGCCTGCCAGGCACACGCACCAGGTTCCGAGTGACACGACCCCCTGGTGGGCCGGGAAGGCGAGGGCGTCATATGACGCCCTCCCAGAATGAGAGCCGCGCCGCCTGGCCGGCAAATGACAGCCGGCGGGTGGCAAGCGGTTAACAAATTTAGACAAATTCACTAGATTGGAAATATCGGAATTTCCAAAAATTCGAAAATTCGAGATTCGAAAATTTGGAAATTCACAAATAAGAATGAAAATCTGAAAATTCAAAAACCCGAAAACTCGAAAATCTGAAATAATAACTAACTAATAATAACTTAACTATTAAATTATAGGTATTGGAATTTCCTTTCAAATTTGGCTGTTAGCGAACGTAACGAATACGAATTTATCCAAAGTTATGATTTATCCGTAATAACAAATGCCATATCTAAATGAATAGAACGTAACAAATTAATAATAATATATAACAATAATAATAATAAAAAAAATATTATTATTATTTAGTTTTGTTCTATTTGTTTAGATGCGGCATTCTTTATTTCAGATAATTCATAACTTCAGATAATTCATAACTTCAGATAAATTTGTTAGGGTCGGTTCACACTGGGGCTACTTGGGATCCGACTTGTACGCCCTCAAGTCGCCCCAAGTCGCCCCAGAAAGAGATTCAATGGGAGTGAACACTAGCGTCTTAATAGACACTACTGAAGTCGCTCCAACTTCAGAGCGTACTCCCTGTACTACTTTGATCCGACTTGATAGGCGACCTGTACCATAGAAATCAATGGAAGTCGCCTCCAAGTCGGATCTCTCTGTAAAGTCAAGCGACTTTGCAGGGAAAACCCCTCCCTCCCCCCTTCCCTCCCAGAGAGCTGATTGCCCTGTGATTGGCCACAGCCGAAGTCGCCTGTCATGGAGGCGACTTCAAGTCGCCTTGTAATTTGCTAAAGTCGCGCTGAAGTCGCGCTGAAGTCGCGACGAAGCCGCGTTGAAGTCGCCGTGCAAAGTCGCGCTGAAGTCGTGTTGCCCCAGTGTGAACTGACCCTTACATTCACGTCAACAGCCAAATTTGAAAGGAAATTCCAATACCTATAATTTAATAGTTATTGGTTATTGTTAGTTAGTTATTATTTCAAATTTTTGGATTTTCGTTCTTTCTAATTTTCAGATATTCCTTTATTATTTTCTTATTTTCGAATTTTTTGAATTTCCAAAAAAAACAAAAAAAACGAATAAAACAAAAACAAACAATTTTTTCAGCAGTGCACATGTCTAATAAAAAGCATACATAGAGCTCAGTTTTAATCAAAATGCTTTTAATAGCTATAAAGACTTTTAGGATCCTCAATATTTTACACTGCAGATGCATTTATTTGGACGTTTTCCTTTATTAAAAAGAATCAAATGTCATTTATTTAATAAAATACTATTTTCACAGTTTTTCATCCTTTGTTTTCATTGATCTCCTAGAGTATTTTTGCAGAGATGTTCTGTATGCATGTACTCCAGCGAAGGTTGCATGGCATTTCTCAGGATGTGTTCCCTATAAAATCAGTGGGCCTGTGTGAAAGATCATGTACAAATAGAAGAGTAATGTGGCGCACTTTGGCGAACAGTGGGTTCGGCCACATTGCATTAATGGTGGGAGGGGCTTAAGGGATGTGGCTAAATAAAACAAGGTGACTCTGTCCCCCAGTACTGTATGTCGGTGTGTCTTTTGACCACTAAGGGGTGCGTGCGTGGTGCGACACCGGAGCCGATGCGCATGTGAAAATGTATATATTTAAGGACTGGGTTTATAGTTATTTAATATTTATCTTTTGGTTAATATTTGCCTTATTTAGGATTGAGAGCATTTAACAATTATTAGAACTAGATGAAGTTGAAGATGCTAGGGCTGTGTCCCTTTTTAACCTTTCCATTGGTAAAGTACTAACTATGTTACTGCCTGTGCTGCAATCTGTTGTGTTTGAGCTTGAATCAGAATAAAGGGTAATATTAATAACTCACACCACAGGAATTTTCTGTTGAATAAGCAAGGGATAAAAGAAACAGACAACAAACACAATTTCCCGGTGAGAAAATTGATGAAAGATAGCTGAGATGAAATAATACCGAACGGGATATGAGATTAAGAGAGGAGTGCACTGGAAGCAGCGGTGAGCCTAAGATGACAAATGGACTTAATCAGCGCCTGTTGTCGCCCCAATATATGGCCCATTCTTTCAGCAGATTGTTTTTTCCTGTTACCCTGCTGGAATTCTGTAATGTTCTAGCACATATTTTTTAGTTACTAGCTATCAGAGGAAACCTTTCAAACATGTTGGCTGCTATTGCTGACACCTCCTTCTGAAACTGCTAGATGCCTGGCTGTAATGCTGACTCTCTTGCTTCCAATACATTAGGCTTCATGTACACGGGACGTTTTTACAACCCCTCCTGAGCGATTTAACTTGACAGATAGTAAACTACGTTTAAAACGTACGCCACGTTTAGCCGTGTTTGCGTTTAAAAAAAAATTAAAATGATATATTATATATATATATATATATATATATATACATATATATATTTTATTTTTCAAAATAGCCAAATATGAAAAACGACTGTAAACGAAACGTGGCTAACCCACGAGTTACTGCGTTTAGCCGCGTTTGAAATGCCTCTAAACTCAGCTTCTGAACCCATTTTTTGCGTTCCAAAAAAAGCCTCTAAACTCAACTGCCTAGCAACGACTATAAATGACCCTGTGTATGTACTGATGAGATAACATAAAGGAGAGTTCAGGAGCAATTGAAAAAAATACCCAACTGCTCCTAAACGTCCGTTCACCAGCAGCAGTGTACATGAGGCCTAAATCTGCAAGAATGAACAGGATTTGTCACAGAATAAAGGCCATAGTAAATCCAAACTTCATGCTTACTCCTCTCTTTGGAAATGTAATTAGGTGACTAGTTCCCTTCTTTGTATTTTTGGGAATGCCCCTTAGGCAAGTTTGGAGATTAGTAAAGGCGGTTTTAAAACCCGCTACATACATTAAAATCTGATTGTACAATCTTTGCTAGATCTACCAACAAGTATGTAGTGCAAGAGCCTGCTTGATTGGATATAGATTGATCAAATAATTTAGGGCTGGGTTCACACTTGTGCGATGCGGGAATCCTGCTCCCGCACGGCACCTGAATTGCTGACGGTTCACACTGACATCTGCAAACTGCTGCGGGTGTCAATGAAAAGTTAATGACACCCCCAGATTGGTTCCCAGATCGCAGTGCAAACTGTGAAATGGTGCAGGATTAGGATCACATGGGTGTGAACACCCATGCGATCTGATTCCAGTGTGGACCAAAAAAAAGGGTCCTGCACCATTTTGGTGCGAATGCAATTTCAGTCATACAGTTTGTATGGCTAAATTTGCATCACACAGACATCGCATGTGATCTGCACAGCAATGCAGTGCGAATCACATGCGATGTCTGTGATCGCACAAGTGTGAACCATAGAGTGTTATAAAAGGCTGTTTTTTGGGGTTAAAATAAAAAAGAGGTAATACTTACCTTCTCTTTGCAATGATATCGTGCAGAAAGTTCTCTTACCTCCTCTTCTGAAAGTCCCCTGATGGCACTGTCGGCTTCCCACTTCTCCAGGTGACTTCTTATTAAGCCGGGTGCTAAGGAGGCACCCGGGTGTGCACAATCCCGAGCCGGGGCGGTGTGTGCCCTCAAGACACACAAAATTCATCACCGGAATTTGACTAACAGCAGCAGAAGCCTGTGGCTTTCCCTATTCTCAGTGTTTCCGGTGAAAGTAGAGGAGTGAGGGGAGCAGTGCTGGAGCGATGACAGGAGTCAGGTAAGTGTTTGGAAAAGGGCTGGGTGCTTGCCGTTATGCTTTAGAGCAGGGATGTCAAAACATTTTTCAGATTTGATGAACATGCGTGAGGGCCGACCATTTTGCCTGACATTCTTTGAACCATTAAAATTCGGTCTAGGTGTGTTCGTCCGAGCACTAATACACTGCCCAACAAGAACTCTCTTGCCTTTGTGGCTGTGTGTGGTGAAGACATGAGCTTGGGTGTGTTATTTGGATGTACCGTATTTATCGGCGTATAACACGCACCTTTACTTTAAGAGGGAAGTTTCAGGAAAAAAAACAAACATTTTAATAAAGAACTGTGAAACAAAATAAGGGTCAGTGCTCATCTGCAGCCCCACCACTGCCATGAATGCAGCAGCTCCAGCATCGCCATGAATGCAGCAGCCCCACCACTGCCTTGAATGCAGCAGCCCCAGCATCGCCATGAATGTAGCAGCCCCAGCATCGCCATGAATGCAGCAGCTCCAGTATCGCCATGAATGCAGCAGCCCCACCACAGCCATGAATGCAGCAGCCCCACCATTGCCATGAATGCAGCAGCCCGACCATTGCCACGAATGCAGCAGCCCCACCATTGCCACGAATGCAGCAGCCCCACCATTGCCACGAATGCAGCAGCCCCACCATTGCCCTGAATGCAGCAGTCCCAGCGTTGCCAAGAATGCAGCAGACCCACCATTGCCCTGAATGCATAAGCCCCAGCATTGCCATGAATGCAGCAGACTCAGCATTGCCATGAATGCAGCAGACCCAGCATTGCCATGAATGCAGCAGCCCCAGCATTGCCATGAATGCAGCAGCCCCACCATTGCCATGAATGCAGCAGCCCCAGCATTGCCATGAATGCAGACTCGCCATTGCCATCAGTGCAGCCTGATCCATGCCCATCTGCAACCTCAGCGGGGACAGGAAGGGGGGCGGGACGAGCGCCAACAGATTACATACAGGAGAAACTCCTGTTTTCTCAGTGGCCTCTTTAATACAAAGTTCCGCCTCCTTTGATGGACAGAACAATCGTCCAATGGCAGCGCAGGAGACGGGATTTCCTATTACAGAGGCCGCTGCGTAAACAGGAAATACTCCTGTATGTACGTTCGAAACCAGAACGCGGGCCGCAATTGGGCCGCCGGACTTTGGACATGCCTGCTTTAGAGAATATGGCCAGATGCGATCTATGTTCCATACATGGCGGACCTGAAGCATTTGTTAACCCAAAAAATGAAAAAAATGGTCCTTTAAAGCATTTTATATGACACAGTGCCTGTCCTGTGTCATTTGGCCCCCTGTAACACCTAAAAAACCTGGCTGATCCTGCCAGTTTCTCCCTACTCCTGTGTAAACTGACCACAGTGCATCATGGCTGCTGAGACCAGGCATTGTGGTCAGTTTACATGCCTCTGTCATCAGCAGCCTGCTATCTGCTCTCCTCTCAGCTCCTGTGTCCTCCTCCCCCTCACCTCTCTGTCTGTGTGTGAGCTGCCCCACCTGCTGCTCTCATAACATTAACCTGTATACACCATCAGCACTGCCTCCTTTTGCAGTGTCCCCCTCTGTGAATGATTTATAAATATAAATGCTGTAAATACCTAATTTAAGAGCCGAGATTGCGATCACATGACCAGCCAGCTCTCTCCTCCCCTCCTCCTCCCCTCCAGACTGACATCAGCAGAGGAATCTCAGCCCCCCCACTGTATCTCTGGGGTGGAAAGTGAGGCCTGGAGATGCAATGAAGGTAGCGAAGGATCAGCATGACAGAGTGAGAAGGGGAGGCAATGAAGGGGTTAAGGAAGTTAAAGTTGTGGAAGCAGGGAAAGAGAGGATTGGCTGAGAGAAGCAGGATAGAAAGGGGGTGTTGGTAGTTTACTTAAGGGGGAGGCGGGGCTCTCGGGCAGTATTGCAGGGTCAGCAAAGGTGAAAGAAGCAGGCAGTTTACACGCTGCCTAGAAGCACTTGTTATGGCTGAGGTGAACAGGATTTTGGCCCAGCTGCGGGTGGCTGCCACCACGAGGGGACTGGAGTGGCTACACAGACAGTTAGCGTCCCTTATTGAAGATCAGGCATCCGGGTCGGCAGTGGGGCGGCAGGAACTCCCTTGCACCTGGAGGTCTTGGCCTCCAGAGCGTTTGTCCCCAGGATCCTTCCCCCGAGCTTTGCACCAGGTCAGGAGCCCCGAACGGGACCTGTCAGGCACACCTGCTGGGCCACAATCGGCTGCAGCTGGTAGATCGCCTGGACGGAAGCCTCGTCAGAGGCGGAGTGCACTCTGCCCCTGCCCGCTTGGCGCCACTGTCTCCTCTGAAGCAGCTGCGAGGGGGTCCCTGCGAGGGAGTCGTTCAGTCACGGCCGTTACCAGACATGGCCAACGGCTCCTACCCCGGTACAAGTCCCCCTGTAGGAGGTGATTGGGGCAGAAGCAAGAAGAGAGGGCAGGCTGCATCGAGAGACAACAGAAAGGAAGAACATCCCAGAGGCTGTGCGGGGGGCGGATCCAGTGCTGCGAGGAGGGGAGAGCAATGGCATGGGTCCTCGGCATCCAGGCCTTCTCCGCCTGGAATGCTAGGAGCTGATGATCAGCAGCTTCCAGGTGAGCGCTCCGAAGGTGAGCTGTCATGCTCTGAAGAGGAGGTGTCGCAGAACCAGCTGGCACTGATGGATTCGGGAGTGGTGGCTGCTGGGGTCTCCCCTGGTCAGCCCGGTAAGTCTGCCTCTTTCTCTACTAATTATTTTAATGCAGCATTGGGTAGGAAGTGGGGTTTAAGGGATGGGGGTGATTCGGTGGATTCCAGGGTCGCACCACAGGCTGGGGGCTCGGCGACTGGCCTGCAAGGGACAGGTAATACACCTGCCACTTCCGGTATAGATATGCAGCTGAACGATTTATTTGGAGTTCTGCAGGATCTGGTACAGCGTTTTGCGGGGGCAAAAGGGTTGCAGCCCCGCAGGTGTTGCCTTGGGTTCAGCCAGGGGGCGGGGAGGTGATGGCCCCGGTTGCTAAAGGGATTTTAGTGTTTCCCCCCAGAATCTGGGGCGGCTGTCACGGTGCCAAAGAAGAATGGAGCGTCGCAGGAGGTTGCAGGAAAAACGGATGCCGCGCGGTTAGCTGACGCGGCAAAATGCGAAGTTTATGTATGCTTTGAGGGGCTGTTGGGGGCACATTTGAAACAGGAAGTCCGAGACAAGATTTGCAAGGGTGAGTATGTGGAGATTTTCTCCCTGTTGCCTTTAGAGAAGTTTAACCTGGACAGGGTCAAGCCAGACGACACTAAAAAGGAGTATGAGGAGAAGCGGCGGTATCGATTGATTCCGCGAACTTTCGCCAATTGACTGCAAGCGTTTGCCATTATGGCGAGCGTCATTGGGATAAAATCCAGAACATTGTTCGCCACTTTTTTGCTACATAAACAGCATCGGCGAGGTTCACAGAGTTTATGGAACTGCTTGGCTACATTATGACGAGCAGTTTCGGCAGCGTAGGGCTATCCAGCCATCCCTTCGCTGGGACCACAAGGACATTAGCCTCTGGATGAGGCTCATGTCCTCGGCGTGGGTTCTGACTCAGTTTTTTCCAGGGGGGGGTGGTAGTGCAGCCTCCGCTGGACAACTGGCCAATAAAAAATGGGGTGTATGTTGGCAGTACAACGAGGGATCCGGTAAGTTTGGGGGATCATGCTGTTTTAAATATGAGTGCTCCAGCTGTGGAGGTTCGCACCGCGTGTCCCGCTGCTTTAAAAAAGGCAAGGCCGCGCCAGAGATTTTGCGGACAAGGGGAACGACGTCGGTGAGGGGGGAAAGGATGCATCCTTTTCTAAGTAGATATGCGGACCGGGATGCTGCGCGACTGTTGAGGGAGCGATTCTTGGAAGGTTTTTGCATCCCATGATCCTTGGCGGCTGTGCCGCCTATGGCACAAAATTTGCGCTCGGCATTGCAGCACCCGGGGGTGGTATGTGAAAAATTGGCTTATGAGGTGGCGCTGGGTCCCATGGGTGGGCCTTTTCCGGTGAAGCCTCTGCCGGATTTGGTGATCTCGCCACTAGGTGTGGTGCCTAAGAAGGAACCACACAAGTTCTGCCTGATCCATCACCTGTCATTCCCGAAGGGGGGTTCTGTCAACAATGCCATAGATCCGGAAGCGTGTACGGTGTCGTATACTTCCTTTGACGCAGCAGATGGCTGGGTTCACCGCTACGGAAAGGGGGCTCTGATGGCACAATCTGACATTGAGTCCGCTTTTCGTTTGCTCCCAGTGCATCCTGACAGTTTTCGATTGCTGGAGTGCTGCTGGCAGAAAAAATTTTATGTCGATTGCTGCTTGCCCATGGGCTGTTCCATTTCCTGCACTCTGTTTGAGACATTCAGTTCCTTCGTTGAATGGGTGGTTTGGGATCTGTCAGGGGTGAATTCAGTTATTTGATTTTCTTTGCGTGGGGCCGCCTGCTTCTAGTATGTGTGCAATCATTTTATCCACGTTGCAGCACATTGCAGGGAGTTTTGGTATTCCTTTGGCTGAGGACAAGATGGACGGTCCAACGACCATGCTCAGTTTCCTGAGCATAGTGCTTCTCTCATGTGCCGGAGGATAAATTACTGGCACTCAAGACGGAGATTCGTGGGATATTTGGACTGCGCAAGATTCAGCTTTGGAGGCTACAATCCCTGTTGGGTAAGTTTAACTTTGCATATCGCATTATTCCTGTGGGTAGGGTGCTTTGCCGATGGCGGGGGTTAGGTCTCCTACCCATTTTATTTGTCTCACTAAGGAACATCAGAAAGATTTGCGGGTGTGGCACACGTTTTTTAAAGATATAATGGGAGATCAATTTGGATGTCTGGGCCGGTGAGCAATTTTGATTTGGAGCTGTTTACGGATGCAGCAGGGTCGACAGATTATGGGGCATTCTACCAGGGCCACTGGAGCGTGGAACCTTGGCCAAGTTCCTGGTCAGATGGGGGATTTCTCCTTAACCTGGTACTCCTGGAGCTTTTTCCGGTAGTGCTGGCGATGGAAATCTGGGGTGAATCGTTTCGGAATCTGAAACTTTGGTTGAATTGCAACAACCTGGGGGTGGTTCAAGTCATTAACCGCATCTAAGCCTTGTCACAACCCGTGATATGGTTGCTGCACCACATGGTGCACCACTGCCTGCAGATGAATATTTTTCTGTATGCTGTCCCCCTCTCGGGGGTTGACAATACTTTAGCTGACTCCTTGTCTCGATTTCAGTGGGACAGGTTCCGAGAGCTGGCACCAGCGGCGGAACATCGGGGGTTCCTTGTCTGGGTTGGCTATGGGAGATTGCCTTTGAGCCATCGCTGGATGGATCTGAAGGTCGGTGAGTGAGGCCACATGGGCAGCATACATCAAGGTATAGCGGGAATGGTTTGAGTTGGTGCACAAAACTGAAGGGGTTCGGGAGGAGTTGGAGGTAAGGCTGATGGTCTTTTACTTTGTTTCCAGGAACAAGCGAGGCTTGTCGGTGTCTGCCATTGAGCAGAAACTGGCAGGCTTGGCCTTTTTCTTTAAATTGCTGGGTGGATTTTACAAAAGATTTTTGGGTTCTGCAGGCTTTAAAAGGGTATCGGAAGTTGCATACACACAAGGATGCTAGGCGGCCCATGTCCTTTGCTATTTTACAGGCCATTTTTGTGGAACTGGGCCCCCCCTGTACTTCCAGGTATGAGGTCTCCTTGTTTAAGGCGGCTTTTTCCTTGGCCTTCTTTGGGGCGTTCCGGATCAGCGAGCTGGTCAGTCCTTCTAGGAAGGTTCCGGGGGGCATATTGGTGGGGGATGTGATTTGGAAGAGGGACAGGGTGCAGATATTGCTATTCAGGTCCAAGACAGATCAGGCGGGCAAGGACGAGTGGGTACAGCTGTTTTCCCTGCCAGGCTAAGCGGTGTGCCCGGTAGGGGTTGTATGGGAAATTTTGGATGTGCGCCCGGGCGTGGCGGGGCCCTTTCTGTTACATGAGGATGGGTCTCCGTTGTCCAAGTTTCAGGTCATCGCCATTTTCAGGAAGAGTCTTAGGGCAGCGGGTTTGTAAGAAAAACAGTATGCCCTGTACTCCTTCCGTATCGTGGCAACCATGGTGGCCGCTCGGTGTCGGATGGACGAGGCGGCTGTGAGGAGGATTGGTAGATGGGGCTCCAGGAGATTTTATACCTACATTTGCCCGCATTTGTTAGCTGATTAGCTGATCACGGAGGGGGGGTGACCTATGGAGGACAGGTCGCTGTGGTTCTTGCATGTGGGGTAAGTAGTCATGGTGGTCGTGGTGTTATTCTGTGGTTTTTGTTTCTTTTCTTTCAGATGGAGTGCAGATACGCCTCGTCTGGATTATGGGCCACTCATACGTATTTTGGGGGGCCAGGCGGGCTGATGTTAGGTCGGATGGCAGGCAGCTAGGTATTTCAAGGTGGGAGGCATGTATTTGCTGGCTAGGTGTAGCAGGGATGATGTGGAACAGGGTTGTGCCGGAGGTGCATCGTTTTGCACTCTTTGACAGGCCACCCGACATTATGGTAGTCCATTTTGGAGGGAATGATCTGGGGATTCGTTCCTGTAGGGAGCTCATTCTGGATATCAAGTTAGATTTCCTGCGGCTCCATACAGCCTTCCCCGATATGTTGGTCTTGTGGTCTGACATGGTGGCTCAGATGACTTGGCGCATGGCGAGGTCGGTTGCAAGACTCAACAAGACTCGCATAAAAGTCAATAAAGTGGTGGGCTGATTTTTTATTCGAAATGGGGGCATGGTCATTCGCCATATGGAATTAGAGTCGGATACCGGGCTGTACCTAAGGGGGGATGGTGTCCATTTATCAGCGGTGGGAATAGATTAGGATGGAATTCAATGTTCCTTGAGGGCGTGGAGGTGCCCTTAAGGATAAGGTGTCACCCTTGCGGGCGGTGGCGGTAGTTTTTGTCTTTGACGGTGTAAGCAAATACTTACGAGATGGAAGTGTGGGGGACTCATCGTTTGTATGTGCCCCTCTGGTGGATTCCAGTTAACATGGTTTAGCTGGAATAGGGTAATGGTTGCACTGCGGGTAGTGGGGTTGTCTCTGAGCTGGTGTTCACAGCTGGAGGCCTTATCATGGTGAAGGTCCTGCAGTGTAGCAGTGGAACATGTTTTGGAAGTTTGGAGTTGCCGGCATAGACCAAAAAGGCCTGAGGACTGTTTAGTTTGGTTTCAGATGTTGATGTAAAAGAATGTTATTTGAATAAGTGTTTGTTAATAAAAAGGCTGCTATGCCCATTTGTACTCCATTTCATGATTGGTCTCATTAATTTAGGTAATGAAAAGTGGTGGGTGAGTACTTATGGTCGGGCAGAAAAACAATTTGGGGACATCTGATCTAAACTGGTGAAGGAGAAAGCTGGTCAGTCATGTGATCGCAATCTCGGCAGTGAAATTAGGTATTTGCAGCATTTAGTTTTATAAATCACACACAGAAGAGGACACTGCAATAGGAGGCAGTGCTGATGGTGTATACGGGTTAGAGTGGCTTAATAACCACTTTAAACACTTCTGGACAAGGATGTATGCATTGATCTATTTGGTTACCATGATAAACAGTCTTAAGAATCCATGAATGGCACCTTTTAATGAGCCTATAGACAAGGTCCCTACCACACACACAATTGTTGATTTTCTATATGCTCTTAGCTGCAAAAATTGCTGTAGCCACAGCCTGGAACAGCCCAGTGGTGAACGTTACCATGGCCAAACACAAACGCACCTAAATAATGCCTAATGAGAAAGATGCTAGTCTTCTTCAGGATGCACATCAACACCTCTAGAAAGTCTGGTCTCCTTGGATACAGTACTTTCAACCCCACTGTGAGTTGCATCTAATTCAATAAGGGTCTTGGAAAGGTGCAGGCAGGTATTCTTTTATTTCTGCTCTTTTTCTTTCCTTTCCCCTTTTTGTAACCTCATTTCCTCTAATTCACTGCTGGCAGGAGATATTAATAACATGCTACTATTTTCTTAAATGTGCCGTGTTACTGTACATCTCCCCTTTCCTGAGATTTCACAATATAAAACCAGGGGTAGTAAAGGGTAAGTTCACCTCTGGGGACATGTTACATGTTCTCACAGCTGGAGCCTCTCCCCCACCACCTCAAATGACAGCGGGTCGGGGATCTTCTCCCTGAACCCGCTGTCACAATTTAACCACTTGCTGCCCGCCCGCCGTCATATGACGGCGGGACGGTGCAGCTGTTATCCTGGGCCGCCGTCATATGACGGCGCAGCCTTCCAGGCAGCCCAGGGGGCGCGCGCGCGTGCGCGTCCGCCGCATTGCTCGGGTCCCGGTGCGCATGCCCGGCGGCCGCGATGTCCGCCGGGCACCCGCGATTGCCCGGTAACCGAGCAGGACCGTGGATCTGTGTGTGTAAACACACAGATCTACGTCCTGTCAGATGGGAGGAGACCGATGGTGTGTTCCTTGTACAGAGGAACACCGATCGGTCTCCTCCCCTTGTGAATCCCCTCCCCACACAGTTCGAATCACTCCCTAGCAACACATTAACCCCTACAGCGCCCCCTCCTGGTTAACCCCTTCATTGCCAGTCACATTTATACAGTAATCAATGCATTCTTATAGCACGGATCGCTGTATAAATGTGAATGGTCCCAAAAATGTGTCAAAGTTGTCCGAAGTGTTCGCCGCAATATCGCAGTCACAATAAAAATCGCAGATCGCTGCCATTACTAGTAAAAAAAAAATAATAATAAAAATGCTATAAATCTATCCCCTTATTTTGTAGACACTATAACTTTTGCGCAAACCAATAAATATACGCTTATTGCGATATTTTTTACCAAAAATATGTAGAAAAATACGTATCGGCCTAAAATGAGGAAAAAATTTGTTTTTAAAAAAAAATAATTTGGATACTTATTATAGCAAAAAGTAAAAAATATTGTGTTTTTTCAAACTTGTCACTCTTGTTTTGTTTATAGCACAAGAAATAAAAACCGCAGGGGTGATCAAATACCACCAAAAGAAAGCTCTATTAGTGGGGAAAAAATTATAAAAATTTCAGTTGGGTACAGTGTAGTATGACCGCGCAATTGTTATTCAAAGTGCGACAGCGCTGAAAGCTGAAAATTGGCTTGGGCAGGAAGGGGGTGAAAATGCCCTGTATGGAAGTAGTTAATAAGAAAACGCAGAGTTCTGTGAATGGAAGAACTGCAAGTACGGAAAGCCTTTGCAGCTGTCGGCTTGTAGTTCTCAATTAATTACCAGGGTGCTCTTGAGCGCTCTAGGTAGTTCATTGTTTCTTCCTGTCATTGTGTAACTGCTTGCTCATATGAGGTACAAGCAGACAGCTTACACTGCACATTTTTTTACCTGCAAAAAGATGTTCCTTTTTTTTATTTATTTTTTTACAAAGGTAAACTTATCCTTTAATGCTCAGTATTGAGAATATGGTGCTGTATTGGCATTTTTGCCACGCCTAATTGTTTTTTCCTACTTTCTTATTTATGTACGTACATTTTTCTGCAATATTCCATTGTTCTTATTAATGTCACCCCATTTAAATGTAATTACAGGGCTAACAGGCCTTACATCTAATTGTATCTGGACATGCTAAATTCCATTAATTTGTATGACGGATTGAATGTTACCCCCCTTTCATATCAATGTGTTTTTCAGACAAGTAAATGTCCTCCACTTCTTTTTGTACTTTTTCTTATTAAAAAAAAAAAATCTTTTGAAAAGAAAAAGGGGTAGGTAGGACATATAGTAGGTCACTTTTTTTTACATTAACACAGAGAAGGTTAAAACCTTTTGACTTAAAATGATTCTAAAAGAAAGAATGAAAAAACAAACAAACATGTTACAGGTAAAAGCCAGTAAATTAGAATATTTTGAAAAACTTGATTTATTTCAGTAATTGCATTCAAAAGGTGTAACTTGTACATTATATTTATTCATTGCACACAGACTGATGCATTCAAATGTTTATTTCATTTAATTTTGATGATTTGAAGTGGCAACAAATGAAAATCCAAAATTCCGTGTGTCACAAAATTAGAATATTACTTAAGGCTAATACAAAAAAGGGATTTTTTAGAAATGTTGGCCAACTGAAAAGTATGAAAATGAAAAATATGAGCATGTACAATACTCAATACTTGGTTGGAGCTCCTTTTGCCTCAATTACTGCATTAATGCGGCGTGGCATGGAGTCGATGAGTTTCTGGCACTGCTCAGGTGTTATGAGAGCCCAGGTTGCTCTGATAGTGGCCTTCAACTCTTCTGCGTTGTTGGGTCTGGCATTCTGCATCTTCCTTTTCACAATACCCCACAGATTTTCTATGGGGCTAAGGTCAGGGGAGTTGGCTGGCCAATTTAGAACAGAAATACCATGGTCCGTAAACCAGGCACGGGTAGATTTTGCGCTGTGTGCAGGCGCCAAGTCCTGTTGGAACCTGAAATCTCCATCTCCATAGAGCAGGTCAGCAGCAGGAAGCATGAAGTGCTCTAAAACTTGCTGGTAGACGGCTGCGTTGACCCTGGATCTCAGGAAACAGAGTGGACCGACACCAGCAGATGACATGGCACCCCAAACCATCACTGATGGTGGAAACTTTACACTAGACTTCAGGCAACGTGGATCCTGTGCCTCTCCTGTCTTCCTCCAGACTCTGGGACCTCGATTTCCAAAGGAAATGCAAAATTTGCTTTCGTCAGAAAACATGACTTTGGACCACTCAGCAGCAGTCCAGCTCTTTTTTTCCTTAGCCCAGGTGAGACGCTTTTCGCGCTGTTTCTTGGTCAACAGTGGCTTGACACGAGGTATGCGGCAGTTGAAACCCATGTCTTTCAAGCGTCTCTTGGTGGTGGATCTTGAAGCACTGACTCCAGCAGCTGTCCACTCCTTGTGAATCTCCCCCACATTTTTGAAGGGTTTTTTTTTGACAATCTTGACTAGGGCTCGGTGATCCCTATCGCTTGTACACTTTTTCTGACCACAGTTTTTCCTTCCCTTTGCCTCTCTATTAATGTGTTTGGACACAGAGCTCTGAGAACAGCCAGCCTCTTCAGCAATAACCTTTTGTGTCTTTCCCTCCTTGTGCAATGTGTCGATGGTCGCCTTTTGGACAGCTGTCAAATCTGAAGTCTTCCCCATGTTTGTGTAGGCTTCAGAACTGGACTGAGAGACCATTTAAAGCCCTTTGCAGGTGTTTTGAGTTAATCAGCTGATTAGTTTGTGGCACCAGGTGTCTTCAAAATTTAACCCTTACACAATATTCTAATTTTGTGACACACGGAATTTTGGATTTTCATTTGTTGCCACTTCAAATCATCAAAATTAAATGAAATAAACATTTGAATGCATCAGTCTGTGTGCAATGAATAAATATAATGTACAAGTTACACCTTTTGAATGCAATTACTGAAATAAATCAAGTTTTTCAAAATATTCTAATTTACTGGCTTTCACCTGTATACTTACCTGCACTATGTAATGGTTTTGCACAGAGCAGTACCAATCCTCTTCTTTTGGGTCCCCAGGCTGTCCTGGGTTCTCCCCTCTGCTGAGTAGCCCCAATAGCAACCCACTTGCTATAGGGGTGCAGCTCGACCCTGCCTGAGAGAGAGACCGGGGAGAGCTGCTCTCATGCCCATTGCTGGATTGAGATGGGGGTCATAAGTGGGAGCTGATGCAAGGGGGGGGGGGGCTTCACTCAGAAGCATTAAGGTGCAAAACTCTGAGCCTTTAGAACTACTTTAAGATCTGCCTAAAGTGTTTCCTTATACTACACAGTTTTGGTAGGGCTAAAGTTGATTGTATACAGATTGTATGGTCAGATTGTAACCTGTGTGACTCACCAATATTTGGAGATCAGTCTTGTTTCAGCTCAACCCTCTCTTCAAAAATCAATATAGATCTCTATTGATACAAGCTCCAATTAAAGCCAAGATTTGCAGTTTGGTTCATTGGAAACATAATACCCTACCTTCTTTGTTTTCATAGTCCCCATCAGAGTCTCCCCTTATATCAGGTCCCCATCAGAGTCCCCCTTACATCAGAGTCCCCCTTACATCAGAGTCCCACTTTACATCAGGAACCCTATCAGAGTCCCCCATACATCTGTAAGGCTTTCAGTATGCTAAAGCAACAGAGTGGGACCCGGGAGACGGAGCAGGTCTGGATGGAGAAAATTCCGCTCTCATGTGATTGCTGGAGCAAGTGAAGGAAGTGGAGATCATAGGCAGCCTCTGCTGACCTGAATCCTTAATCTGCACACATTGAAGATACACCAGTGACCCTAGCCTGTAGGCCATAGTTTTGGAGGCAAAAAACTCACCAAATACTATGTTTCTGACCCCTTATCAGTTAAGAAGGTCAGCTAGTCAGCTTATGCCCCACAGTTCTGGGAAAAACAGCAGGCCGCAGTACAAGAATGGACAGTTTCTGCCAGAATTGGGATAATTTCATTTGCAGTCCATCTTTGTTGTCTGTAAGGAATAACACTGTTCAAGATAAATGATTGTACCCTCAGGAATATACTGTTGATGTAGGTGTTACTTGACTGTCTTATATATGAAAGGGGGTCATATATAATTGGTGGGTCTATAGAATAAACACTCTGACACTTAAACACTTTCAGGAGTGGGCTGTTTTTTCAACAATGGTTTCAAAGTAGATTAATCTTACATTTGTACATATCTTACATATGTACATTTATAATTTCATATAGCAATTTTTATAACACTTATTGGTTTATGTCACTAATTATTTGAATATTGATCATCTATACACGTGGGTTTCCTCCTGGTACTCCGGTTTCCTCCCACACTCCAAAGACATGCTTAAATATTGATAAATGTAAGGTTATGCACTTGGGGGCTAAGAATATGCATGCATCATACATACATGGGGGAGTACAACTGGGGGGATTCGTAGTGGAGAAGAATCTGGGGGTTTTGGTAGATCATAAGCTCAATAATAGCATGCAATGCCAAGCTGCGGTTTCCAGAGCGAGCAAAATCCTTTCTTGTAATAAGAGAGTTATGGACTCCAGAGAGAGAGATATCATTTTGCCCCTTTACAAATCATTAGTAAGATCTCATCTGGAATATGCAGTTCAGTTTTGGGCACCAGTTGTCAAAAAGGATATCGGGAAACTGGAGAAAGTGCAGAGAAAGGAAACCAAACTGATAAGAGGCATGGAGGAGCTCGGCTATGAGGAAAGATTAGAGGAACTGAATGTATTCTCTATTGAGAAGAGGAGATTAAGGGGGGATATGATCAACATGTACAAATATATAAGGGGTCCATATAGTGAACACTGTTGTTGAGTTATTCACTTTACGGTCAACACAGAGGACAAGGGGGGCACTCTTTACGCCTAGAGGAAATAAGATTTCATCTCCAAATACGGAAAGGTTTCTTCACAGCTGTGATAATGTGGAATAAACTCCCTCCAGAGGTGGTTCTGGCCAGCTCAGTAGATTACTTTAAGAAAGGCAAGGATTCTTTCCTAAATGTACAAAATATAACTGAGTACTAACATTTATAGGTAAAGTACATCCAGGGAAAATCAGATTGCCTCTCTGGGATCAGGAAGGAATTTTTCCCCTGCTGTAGCAAATTGCACCATGCTTTTCTGGAGGTTTTTACCTTCTTCTGGATCAACTGTGGGTATAGGATTGGGTATATGGGATTGCAGGATATTATTTATTTATTGTTGTATGGTTGAACTAGATAGACTTGTGTCTTTTTTTCAACCGGACTAACTATGTAACTATGCTGGTAGGTTAATTGGTTCTGTCTAAATTGGCTCTAGTATGTGTAAGTAAATGTGAGTTAGGGACCTTAGATTGTACACTACTTGAGGGCAGAGATTGATGTACAATTTATATATATATATATATATATATATATATATATATATATATATATATATATATATATATATATATATATATATATATATATATATATATATATATAGAAAAAGAGTCCAAGAGGTTGCTGCACTTAAAAATTTCTTTTCTTTATTTCACAATATCTTCAGCAGGAATTTACAAAGCAAGTATAATCCAAAATCACAGGCACGAAATGCCTACACAGTTTCAGACACAAGTAGATTCAGATATGGATGGATGGATGGATTACGTCTCGGGCTAGTCAGCTTACGCCCTTCCTAAGATCCATTGAAGCACATGGACTTGGACTCTTTTTCTATATACAAGGTCGGTGGGAAGACCTGATTGCTGGCACTAAATTGTAAGCAGAGTGCGGTTCTCCTCCACAAGCGAATATATATATATATATATATATATATATATATATATATAAAGCGCTGCCTGTAAATTGACTGCACTATATAAGTACCTGTAATAAATAAAATAACTAAACAAATATTTAGGCTTCATGTACACGGGACCTTGTTCAACCTCTCCTGAAAGATTTAACTTGACAGCTAGAAACCGGTGTCTAAAAACGGGCGTTTAGCCATGTTTACATGCCGCGTTTAGCCACGTTTCCATCTAGAAGCGTTTGAAAAAAAACATTTTTTTTTTCAAAATAGCCAAAAATGAAAAATGCCTGTAAACGAAACACTGCTAAACGCGAGTTTAGCCACGTTTGGCGTTTGAAATGCCTCTAAACACAGCTTCTGAACGCAATTTTTTGGGTTCCAAAAAAAGCCTCTAAACACAACTGCCTAGAAACGACTATAAACGAACCAGTGTACATATACTGATAAGATAACATAGAGGAGGGTTCAGGAGCAGTTGAAAAAAATGCCCAACTGCTCCTAAACGTCCGTTTACCAGCAGCAGTGTACATGAGGCCTAACTTGTCCCAGGATTTAGGAATTTTTGATGATTTATTGATAGCACATACAATCTTTATATTTTTATAGTGTATAGTAGTTTACATTATATGAGTGCTGTATATATTTATGTATCTTTAATCTTGAATACCTTCTGATGTTTGATACATCTGCTATCGGAAGGGTTACTAACAGGTGTTGGGGGAAACATGAGAATTTGTAAAACTAAAGTTACTATATTACCTAATGATACTTATTTTCTTGTCATACTTTAAGAATTTATTATATGTTGGTGCTATTTTCCCATATTTGTGTCTATAATAATGTGTGGTTTTTGATCTAAATACCTAAATATTCATAAATATCTAATGAAAAAAAAAATGAAAGAAAGACAAATATATTACAAAACTCTCATGCACAAATATTCAGAAAGTAAACCTAATACTTGAGCTAGGATTTCAACATCTAATATAAACAGTAAGATGTCAAGGTACTCAAAAGTGTAAGATTTCAATTACGAAATTCCAACTATAAAAAGTACAAAAGAATCTGATTAGTCAGTGAATTCTAAGTATAATATTATCCCCTTAATCCCTTAAAAATGTAGCCCATTCTTTGTTATATAATTATATAGCATAGCACTGTGTAAATATTTTTCATATTGAATTGTGATGTTTAGTAGCATAACATTTCAATGGCAGGTTTAAAGTGGAACACCTTGGAAATCTCTTCAACTGGAATACAAACATCAATATAAAAAAACATAATCCTGTGTTTTGTTGGGATGTCACTGCAATGGAACAGAAATGAAGGTGAACTCACCATAGAGCACTCATTCACAACGAAATACGCCTCACCTGGAATCTACATCTTCTTTTTTCAAAACGATCAGCACTAAAAGAATTGTCTGGAGCTAGAATTTATATACCGTATATACTCGAGTATAAGTCGTTCCGAGTATAAGTCGAGGCCCTAATGTACCACAAAAAAATGGGAAAAACTTATTGACCCGAGTATAAGACGAGAGTGAGAAATGCACAGCTACTGTAAGTGGAAAAGAGGGTCAACAATGCCCATTTGCAGCCTCACTGTGCCCATTTGCAGCCATAGGTCCCCGAACTTCAAACTCGGTAGTTAAGGGTTCCTAGATGCCCCCCTAGCTGCAGCCAAAATTTGGGGTCTCTGAACCCAAAGGGTCCCGAAATGACATTGCTGCAGATGGACACAGTTGACCGACTTTGGGGCCCCGTATCTCAGGGCTATTTAGTGCTAGGAACCCCAAATTTGGTGTGAAAACCCAGTGGAACTAGCACCATAAAATATCCAAAGCTAGGGTTTCTAGCACCAAGTGGCCCCGAGATACAGGGCCCCACAAATCGGTTCAGAAAATGTCAAGCACTTTTCTGCAGCAGAGAATGACAACCCCTTTAGATATGTTGTGGTACCAGTTCCACTGTGTTTGCACACCAAATTTGGGGTTCCTAGCACCAAGTGGCCCTGAGATACGGGGCCCCAAAGTCGGTTCGGAAAATGAAATTTTTTGCTGCAGAAAAGTGCTTGACTCGAGTATAAGTCGAGGGGGGCACTTTCAGCACAAAAAAAGTGCTGAAAAACTCGACTTATACTCGAGTATATACGGTAGTTTAGTTTCATGATATTTTTACAAGAGTATATTTTACTATTATATGAAAACATGCAATAGAAGTAGGAGGAAGGTACATGGGACACAGTATGTAGCATTGTGTCTCTTAAATCCCAGAACACTAGAACCTTAATCCTAAAAACCAAACCAAACTCCTTCTTAGCACCAAACCTAAACTGTTCCAGTTCCACTTTCTGTCTCTCTAGTCTGACTCTGCATCATCACCATCTCATTTGGTTCTCCCAGTATTCAGGTCTTTTGCATTATGAAGGCCTTGGCTTTATGTTGCAGAAGATTCTGGTTGGATGTTCTACAAATTCTCATTTGATAGTTAGAGCGTCCTGTCTGGGATGGCAAGTGGTTACTTTAGGACAAACGTGTCCCTTTCCTCCATTGTTGTACTATTGTGAGGCCCTATTCACACACGAACCTTGTTTTTTTTCTTTATCTTGAAACTCAAAGCTCCAAAATGTTCAACATCCAAAATCCTATGTATTTCAATAGTAACTTTTCCCATATGAGCGCTCAAATGCCTGTAGCTTGATGAACGAAGTGCCAAAAGCTACGTGAGCTACTTTTGGGGCAGATTTGCGTGTTTTTGGCCCCATAGACATCAATTGGAACTCCTGAAAATGTTAGAATTTAGCTTTTTTAAGCATTCTTTCCAGGCATATTTTAGCAGTTTGTAAGCCTGTAAGTGCTTTCTATTTGCTAAAACAAAAAACTTGAATACTTGAATAAACTTGAATAAATTGCTTGAAAGCTTCTAAAATGTTCATATACGCATGCTGAAATTTGTTTTGTTCAGGTATGAATGCAGTCTAAAAGTAATTCTAGGACTTCTAACATTTCAAATAGCTGTATTCACACTCATAAGATATGCTACATTTTACTTGGCCCAACAGAAGATCCCTCATTAAAAATCAGTCATGGATTCAGGCAAAACCACCTTACAAATGCAACAGTTACAAATACATGCTACTACAGCCAAGCCACTAGTTATGCTTGGATTGGATTACAACCATAAAATATCTAGTTATTTAGAGAGAGCTGAAAGGGGTACAGGCAAGAAAGTCGACTGAGTCAGGAAAGTGTGTTTTCTCAAACCAGAGCTTAATTTTGAATATTTAAAATTATGACAATCTCTTTCAAACTGTCCTTATTTTCTCATTTCTTTACATACTTATATCAACTTAAATATATTGTAACGGTACAGTGCCCTGCCAAGGTATAAAAGAGATTTTGTGTTACCCAGGTAAAAGAGATTTTGTGTTACCCAGGGCTCCCAGGGACCCAGGGATCTAATAGTTTCTTGAAGCTATCGATGCACTCCCGCTGAGACCACCGCCTGTGGAAGGGAATTCCACATCCTTGCCGCTCTTACAGTAAAGAACCCTCTACGTAGTTTAAGGTTAAACCTCTTTTCTTCTAATTTTAATGAGTGGCCACGAGTCTTGTTAAACTCTTTTCTGTGAAAAAGATTTATTTCTATTGTGGGGTCACCAGTACGGCATTTGTATATTGAAATCATATCCCCTCTCAAGCGTCTTTTCTCCAGAGAGAATACGTTCAGTGCTCGCTTTCCTCATTAACTAAGATCCTCCAGACCAGTGTTTCTCAACTCCAGTCCTCAAGGCGCCCCAACAGGTCATGTTTTCAGGATTTCCCTCAGATGAAATGGCTGTGGTAATTACTAAGGCAGTGAAACTGATCAAATCACCTGTGCAAAATAATGGAAAGCCTAAAAACATGACCTGTTGGGGCCCCTTGAGGACTGGAGTTGAGAAACACTGCTCCAGACCCTTTATTAGCTTTGTTGCCCTTCTTTGTACTCGCTCCATTTCCATACCAGGGAAACTGTATTCTCAGTTTCATTAGAAATTGGCAAATCCTGGATTGGATCCTAGAGCCCAGAGACTTTGTAGAGACTTGGGGAGAATAAAGGCTCCAACCCTGGGTCCACACTTTGCTTGTAACCAGCACACTGTGCAGGTATGCATATTTTCTTTATTCTTTTAGAAAGTCGACTGTAGCTCAGGGCTCATCTTTGTGCTTCATGAGAGAGTACTGCTGTGTGTACAGGTATGACGAGCATGTGTCTGGGTTCTGGCCTAACAGGCAGGCATTCTAACCAGTTGGTCACCTAAGAAAGAAAACGTATTTAATATAGAAACAGGTCTGAGTTACCAAGACAGCCAGAAGGCTGAAGGAATATTTATTCTGTAGATATCTGAAAAATCCTTGCATGGGGAGCAATTTCAGTTTTTTGAACACTTCTTTTTATAAAGCGGGCAAGGCAGCCCTAAAATGAAGATTTTGGTGCGTGGACTGTGTCCTTAAAGTGCTTCATTGAGTTAATCTTCGCACAAAATGTAACCATTGTGGTATTTAGGTAGCTTCAATGATTTGTAGTAAATTTGAAACAGCAACACGAAGCAGCAAGTGGGTGTAGAGGATCCAGCACCCCTCAGTGCTGCTACAGTGTTTGCATAATAACACTAAAGAAGGCAGCCAGCTGCACAGGATGAATGTCAGGGGAAAAAAATTAGACTGAGATAAGCAAAATCAGCTGATTCAAGACTCTTGGATGAATGGGTGGTCTTGTTTAGCTGCCGGTATGAATGACAACATCAATAGCGTCTTTTATGAGCACCGCTGAATTTGGAAACAAATGCTAAACTTACATAAAGGAGGCTACACCTTACATAGATTCAAAGGCAGCAATGGTAAACACCTGTGAGCATGGGTACAACAGGGAAATGTTATTAATAAAATGAAAGGTATATATTAAGAAAATAAACTCCTAACCCTTTTTAACAACTTGAGACATTTTAAGAAGCACTACATCCTGAAATGTTTTGCTTTTCTAATCCTTCGTGGGCACATTTTAATAGTCAGTGATCAGCCCTAGTGTAGGGTGACCAGACGTCCCTGGTTTCTGGGGACAGTCCCCGGATTGAGGACACTGTCCTCAGACCAAGTCTGTCCCCGGTTTTGTCCCAGGGCTGGATTGGATTTGAATTTTGCCGCTCCATCCCTCCCTCAAAGTTTTTGTCGCTATCTCATCTTCTTACCATTTGATAGTCATATCACAAAAAGTTCTAAGAAGTATCTTTTTTAAATTTATGGATGAAATGTGAGAAAAAACGGATATATCATACAATCATTCCATAAACACATACAACATACACTGCATATATAATTTGAGAAAAATATGCTTATAAAATAGTTTACCATTTGCCAATAAAAGAAAATATGTCCCCGGATTTCATTTTAAAAATATGGTCACCTTACCCTAGTGACCAAAAATGACCAAAAGAAAGGGTTAATTGTCAAGTAGTGAAAACCAGGAGCAGAGGTGCGCAAGTTAGCACTGCACCGACTTGCTGTATAACATACCCCTGATCACTTTCTATGTTTATCTGTGCTTTAAATGAAATAGACATAATTGGTTGACTTTCCTGGTCTCAGAAGTCCCAAGCACACAAAACCAGTGCAAAGCCTTAGCTATATAAAGATAAGTCATATTTACTGTAGATATGTGTCTGATTCCAACAATAACCTAAAGCTGACCTCCGAGCAAACAGCTACCTACACTGATGAAATACATATTAGAGAGCTGTGGTACCTGCCAAAGGATTTGTAATTCTGTTCATCCAGTCCTGAGGTTTACACGGCTCTGCCAAACAGCACGGCCAGCCTGGTGACCAGACTTTTCTCCACTCCAAATAAGCAATACAGCTAGGTCACCTTTCATGCTCTCTGCTCATGTTTGGGCAGTGGAGGAGCAGCAGCAGACTGATGATATTCTCTCTCTATTCCCTTTTCCAGCTACTTCCTTGCCAGCCAATGTAAATGCGAAAAATCTGATTGGCCCTAGGTTCTGCTTCTCCCTCTTCCAGTCTTATGCCCTGTACACACGGTCAGATTTTCTGACAGAAAATGTGTGATAGAACCTTGTTGTCGGAAATTCTGACCGTGTGTAGGCTCCATCACACATTTTCCATCGGATTTTCCGACACACAAAGTTTGAGAGCAGGCTATAAAATTTTCCGACAACAAAATCCGTTGTCGGAATTTCCGATCGTGTGTACACAAATCCGACGGACAAAGTGCCGCGCATGTTCAGAATAAATAAAGAGATGAAAGCTATTGGCCACTGCGCCGTTTATAGTCCCGACGTACGTGTTTTATGTCACCGCGTTCAGAATGATCGGATTTTCCGACAACTTTGTGTGACCGTGTGTATGCAAGACAAGTTTGAGCCAACATCCGTCGGAAAAAGTCCATGGATTTTGTTGTCGGAATGTCCGAACAAAGTCCGACCGTGTGTACGGGGCATTAGTGTAGCTGCAGGGGAACTTCAGGAGACTGAAATTACATCAAATTCAAGTATTAACACTTGAATTGATTTTAAACAAATACATAACTGTCTTCATTGGTGTTTTATAATACCTTTCATCTGCCTGGATTTCATATAGTCATCACTTTCAGTAGTTTAGCACATCTTGGCTATAGAGTGGCAACAGTGCTTAAAATGACTGAAAAGCTTTTACATGGACATTTGATACAGTGAAGATCTAAGGAGCATGCGGTTATATGAGTATCTGGGTCTTGCCAATGTGGGACATTGAAGGTCAGCATGTCAGCGAAGAAACAAATCTACCATTTTCCTGCAGTAGTGCCACACAGGATCTTAGATTGTGTTCCAGTAACCTTTTGTGTGTACGGTCAAAGATTTAAATATTTTATATTAAATGTCCTTTATATTACAGCACCATATATTTTATGCAGCACTTTACATAGTGCACATTCACATCATCCCCTGCCTTTAACCACTTGCCTACCAGGCACTTACACCCCCTTCCTGCCCAGGTAATTTTTCAGCTTTCAGTGCTGTCGCACTTTGAATGACAATTGTGAGGTCGCGCTGCACTGTACCCAAACTAATTTTTTATCATTTTCTTCACACAAATAGAGCTTTCTTTTGGTGGTATTTAATCACTGCTAAGTTTTTTTTTTTTTTTTACAAAAAAAAGACCAGTCAGTAAATTTTGTAACTAAGTAATTTTTCACCTTCACTGATGTGCGCTGATGAGGTGGCACTGATGGGCACTGATAGGCTGAACTGGTGGGCATTGATGAGGCGGCACTTATGGGCACTGATTACGTGGCACTGATGAGGATGCACAAATATGCCACACTTATGGGCACTGATAGGTGGCACTGATATGTGGCACTGATAGGCGGCACTGATGGGCACTGTTAGGTGGCACTGATGGGCACTAATAGGCAGCACTGGTGGGCACTGATAGGCGCACGGATAGGCGGTACTGATGGGCACTGATGGGCGTTGATCGGTGGCACTCATGGCGACACTGATCAGCATTACTGATGGGCACTGATTGACAGTAGTGATGTGCATTGATGGGCAGCACTGATAGGCGGCACTGATTGCCAACACTGACTGGCATCACTAATGGGCAATGATTGGTGGCACTGGTGGGCAGTGGTGGGCACTGATTGCTGCCACTGGTGAGTACTGATAGCCGGCATTGGTGGGCACTGATTTGGGACACTATATTGCACTATTGTAATCAGGGCACTGATGATCAGTGCCCTGATTACATTCCTGGCTGTCCCCTGTGAGGAGATGCCGCTGATCGGCTCTCCTCTCCTCACACTCTGTCACTCTGACATTGGTCGAGTGACCAGAGCCAGAAACCTGGGGGCAGAGGCACCACCAGGGCCGATCCTAGGGTCACAGACGCCTGGGTGCAGAAATATTTCTGGCGCCCCCACGTGGGCGTGGTCATCTTACCAACTCCTCCCCTTTACAAATGTTACTATGGCAACGACTCAAATACAGAGATACTCCCCTTAGTGCTGGTTCACACAGGGGCGACTTGTCAGGCGACCTAGTCGCCTGACAAGTCGCCTCCCGTTCTGTACAATGGAACCGTTCTAATAGGAGCGACGCAAGTCGCTCCGACTTAGAAAAAGGTTCCTGTACTTCTTTTGGGGCGACTTGAGGCGACTTGCATAGACTTCTATACAGAAGTCGTTTTGCAAGTCGCCATGGATGTCGTGTGCAGGTCGCATCGGTGAGGCGACCTGCAAGTTGTGCCGCCCCTGTGTGAACCGGGGCTAAGTCTTCATTACCCTAGGATCTTCCCATGATCTTTTAACAATAAAGAAAATACAGGAAGAGTGTACACTAATGAGACCTGGAGGGGAGTCTCTCTGATGCACACAGAGAGGGCTGTCTGTTAGAGAGTCTGTTAGAAAGAGCCCCCAGACATAATACAAGAGACAGTCAGAGACTGCAATCATAGTACAGGAGATGGTCAGAGACTGCAATCATAGTACAGGAGATGGTCAGAGACTGCAGACATGTTACAAGAGATGGTCAGAGACTGAGGACACGATACAGGAGATGATCAGAGACTGCAGACATGTTAAAAGAGATGGTCAGAGACTGCAGACATAAAACAGGAGATGGTCAGAGACTGCAGACATAATACAGGAGATGGTCAGAGACTGAGGACACGATACAGGAGATGATCAGAGACTGCAGACATGTTAAAAGAGATGGTCAGAGACTGCAGACATAAAACAGGAGATGGTCAGAGACTGCAGACATAATACAGGAGATGGTCAGAGACTGAGGACACGATACAGGAGATGATCAGAGACTGCAGACATGTTAAAAGAGATGGTCAGAGACTGCAGACATAAAACAGGAGATGGTCAGAGACTGCAGACATAATACAGGAGATGGTCAGAGAATGCAGACATACTACAGGAGATGGTCAGAGACTGGAGATATAATACAGGAGATGGTCAGAGACTGCAGACATAATACAGGAGACAATCAGAAAATGCAGACATGATACAAGAGATGGTCAGAGACTGCAGACATGATACAGGAGATGATCAGAGACTGCAGACATAATAAAAGAGCTGGTCAGAGACTGCAGACATAGTACAGGAGATGGTCAGAGACTGCGACTGCAGTTCCTATGGACGTTAGTAGATAATGGCCGATCGGCCCTCTCACCTGACCCAGCGATACAGCAACAACGGTTCCTCTGATCAGGAGTCAGCTCACTCTGAATTGCCCGTGGCGAGTCCGCTGAGTAGCACCCAGATCTGTATTCCTGTAATGACTCCATTCCTTTCTCCGCCAGGGATGGCGCCAGGCTGTGTGGCTTTCCCTCTGGTGGCGCAGGGCAGCGGGGTTCTCTCTCTGATGGTGTTCCCTCAGCACTGTCCTCTCCCTCTGAAGTCCTGGGTGTACTTCCCTGAAAGCTTTCCCAGGCTCCTGGCTCTCTCTCTCCCATTCAGCTGAGCATGCTGTGTGGGCTGCAGTTTCCGTGTTATAGTGGGGCTGCCAGTCCTCGGGACTACATGTCCCACAATCCTCCTCTTTGCTCCTTTTTTTTTTTCTTCCCTGGCCAATATGAAGGCGGGGGGAAGAAACATAGTGCGCCGCTCACTAGTACAGCAGCGTGCGCGCGAAGAGGAGAGGGGTGTCACCTGGTGCGGTAAAACATGGTATCACCCCCTCCACCAACTATAGTCGCCCCTCAGTATAGATCCCCCTCCACTAAGTATAGACCCCCCTCCGTCAGTGCAGACCCCCCACTAAGTATAAACCCCTCCCCCAGTATAGACCCCCCATCAGTATAAACCCCTCCAGGACAAAACACCCCCCTCTATCAGTATAGACCCCCTCAGGACAAACCAAACACCCCTCCATTAGTACAGACCCCCATCAGGACAACCACCCCCTCCATTAGTGCAGACCCCCCTCAGGACAAACCACCCCCCTCCATTAGTACAAAACCATCCCCCTCCATTAGTACAGACCCCCCAAAACAAACCACCCCCCTCCATTAGTACAGACCCATCTAAAACAAACCACCCCCCTCCATTAGTACAGACCCCCCAGAACAAACCACCCCCTCCATTAGTACAGACCCATCTAAAACAAACCACCCCCCTCCATTAGTACAGACCCCCCAGAACAAACCACCCACTCCATTAGTACAGACCCCCCAGAACAAACCACCCCCTCCATTAGTACAGACCCCCCAGAACAAACCACCCCCCCTCGCTTAGTACAGACCCCCCCCGGACAAACCACCCCCCCTCCATTAGTACAGACCCCCAGGACAAACCACCCCCTCCATTAGTACAGACCCCTGGGACAAACCACCCCCTCTCCATTAGTACAGACCCCCCGGGACAAAACACCCACCTCCATTAGTACAGACCCCCCTGGACAAACCACCCCCATCCATTAGTACAGACCCCCCAGGACAAACCACCCCCCTTCATTAGTACAGACCCCCCAGGACAACCCCCCCTTCATTAGAATAGACCCCCCCAGGACAAACCCCCCTTCATTAGTATAGACCCCCCCAGGACAACCCCCCCTTCATTAGTATAGACCCCCCAGGACAACCCCCCCTTCATTAGAATAGACCCCCCAGGAAAACTCCCCCTTCATTAGTATAGACCCCACCAGGACAACCCCCCCTTCATTAGTATAGACCCCCCCAGGACAACCCCCCCTTCATTAGAATAGACCCCCCCAGGACAAACCCCCCCCCCTTCATTAGTATAGACCCCCCCAGGACAACCCCCCCTTCATTAGTATAGACCCCCCCAGGACAACCCCCCCCCTTCAATAGTATAGACCCCCCCAGGACAATCCCCCTTCATTAGAATAGACCCCCCCAGGACAACCCCGCCCCCTTCATTAGTATAGACCCCCCCAGGACAACCCCCCCTTCATTAGTATATACCCCCCCCAGGACAACCCCCCCTTCATTAGTATAGACCCCCCCCAGGACAAACCCCCCCTCCATTAGTATAGACCGCTGACAAAGCAGCCTCCCCTCCATTGAGCTGGCAGCTGGAGAGGACAATGTACAGCCGCGCCGCCCGGGTGGAGAACTGAGCGTGTCAGGCTTGGGCAGCAGGCGGGAGTTACACAGGAGGAGGAGAGCTGGAACACGTCGGGAACGGAGCACCCCCCCCCCCCCGTGATGTCACTGCGCGGCTGGTCTCTCTGCACACAGAGACACAGCCGCTACGATCTGTGGCTCGTTCCGCTCTCCTCCTCTGACAGGAGGAGGGAGGGGGGATGGCTGGGCTTAGGCAAGAGACACAGCGACGGCGGCGGCTGCGGAGACCGGCGGAAAGAGCCGCCGACATGGAGAGGAGGAGGAGGGAGGGGAGCACTCTGGCACTTCAGCGCCCCCACCTCTGTGGCGCCCGGGTGCACTGCACCCCGTGCACCCCGGCCAGGACCGGCCCTGGGCACCACAGGGAATGGTGAGAGGGCTCGTGTCCCATTGTTCACACTGCTAGTAGGGATTGACTTACTGGAGGCAGGACATTAAGTATATTTCACCTACACTGCACCTGTACCACACCTATACCATACCTTTACTGCATCTTTATTGCACTGCATGCTGGTTTAATAAAGTTCTCATTAAGTGCTCCAACGCTTCTTAAAAGAGCCCCAACAAAAGCCGGCAGAAGAACAACATAAAGGGCTGCCCCTCCTGTAAAATCATCCCCTTTGTTCCCTTTCTCCAATTTCCTTCATTTCAATGGAAAGTGCACGTCCAGTCATTCTAGGCCTAGCATAGTTGCCAATAATGTACTTTGACAGTATAGTTCCTGTGTTCGGTAAACCAAGCTTTATTACCACCCACTGCTGCACTTTAGGTGACCTTTTTAGTGTTTATACTGATCTGGGCACCAAGTGTTATCCCTAGTCCTTATTACTAATCACCCTGTATGCTAAGGCCCCTTTCACACTTATACGACTTGTCCCACGATTTTGTACTGCAAAATCACATGACAAGTCATTCTCCATGATTTTCAATGACTACCATTCATATTGGCACGACTTTAAGTTGTGCCGACTTCAAAGTAGTCTCTGCACTACTTTGGTCCAACTTCCATGCGAGTCGATGTCCATAGACCTCAATGTTAAACCCTCAAGTAGCATGCAAATCGTACCTGAATAATATAGACACGATTTCAGTATGACTTTGTAAGCACAAGCTCAGAATGGTTAATGCCAAAGTTGTGGCAAAGTCGTACAAAGTAGTACTGCTCCCAAATCGCGGCAAAATCATGCAAAAATTGCGGCAAAATTGCGGCCGCAAAATCGCGGTAAAATCACACGCCTTTGAAGTCGCACAAGTGTGAAAGGGGCCTTACATAAACTTCAGATTTAACTAAAAACAGTATGTTAGATGATGTAATTTATGAAAGTGGATCTACCATTAGGTCCTGAAACCCTTATATAATCAACATGCAGGGCCGTCTTTAAGGCAGGAAAAAAAGGGGCAGCTGCCCTGGGTCCTGTCATTGTTGTGGGGCCCAAAGCAGCTGCCTCATACTTGCCAACTATCCCAGTTTAAATTCCCTTGTCCCTTGACGTTTTAGTCCTTTGCTGTGTCCTGATATCTCAGTGTGAAGTGCTGCTACTAATGTTGCCCAGCTCTGCCCTATTGTTGTGTACAGATGACTCACCTGCAGAGCCTGTGTTTACATGTAAATAACTGGCATTCATATGCAAATAGCGGAGGCCGGAAGCATTCATATGTAAATAAAGGCAGCATTCATATGTATATCATGCCCCCTACAATGAGGAGATGATGTGCTGTAACCTCTAGCAACCAATCATTGAGCAGTATTACTGTACAGTAATCTCTAGCAACCAATCAACAAGAAGAAATCATGTGCTGTAACCTCTAGAAACTAATCAGTGAGCCGTAATGTGTGCTGTAACCTCTAGCAACCAGTCAGTAAGTTGTAATGATATGCTGTAACCTCTGACAACCAATTGCAATCACTGCCTGATCTGATACAGTAAACTGATTATAAGTCTAGCTGATATTTATTGTATGTCTCAGAGCAGGTGGAGAGCAAAATTGCATGGGGGGCCCCAATAATTTTTTTGCCCATGGTCCAATCAACATTAAAGACGGCCCTGTCAACATGGAAAATAAAATACACATATATTTAACACTAAAACTGGAGTTCAGCTTTAAAGTAGGACCCAGGCCTAAATGTGAAAATAATTCCTAAAACAGGAACAAAAACTGATATATTTTTTCCTTTTACTTACACACACACACACATGGTTGCCAGGTATATTTGGACATTGTAGTAAAGTCAACAGCTGTTTTATACCAATATACCTAGCAATCACTCTTTTGTGACAGCTTGTACAGAGCGAGCAAGCTGCTGAGATTTTTGCAGCTGCCATGAGAAAGATGAAGGATGATATGCACAATATGTTGAAGAGTTTTGCTTTATCGGATACACACATACTGTAATTTTTCACTCTAGTTTCTTTCTCATTCTTTCTTGACTACCTCTTGGCACAAGCCTATCTCTATAGATTGGCCAATATTATGCAAGCAATAAATATGAATTTAACATTGCTTGCAGAAATCTAACATGCACAAGTGTTTGTTACAGCTCCACTGAAATGTAAATGTGCCCTTTTATCCATAGAAAAGGGAATGAACTGTTCATTATCTGAATGTGCGGCATCCAAATGTCATCCAAGTCAAGTAAAGAAATCCGTTTCAGGCACTAGGCAACCCAAATGATCGCAATCAGATATCTCACAACCCAATTGTGCCTACTAAGAGAAGAAAACATAACCTTCAGATTAGAAAGGGAGGAGGGTTGGGAAACAGGAGCCAGCATAGTATAGTAATTGCGGATGATTTATGGTAAAAACAATGTTTAGTAGGAAGAGTGATTGTAGAGGTTCTACTCAGTATGGGTGGTTGTCTTATCATTAGATCAAGTACCTTGGAAGGGGAATATATAAGGAATATTTCTGTCTCCCTTCAGACCTTTATACTTGCAACTGGTCCTATTCAAAGCTACAAAAATCCAGACAGAAACCAGGAATCGATAAAATGGCCATGGGGGGAGTAAGTCAGAGGATGTGTGGTTGCAGAGGTGTCCCAAGGTCAGCAGGTGATCAGAAAATCTTGGATCATTCATTAGAACATCACTTGATTAAAAAGCCTTCTGTGGAATTCTGAAGTCACCTGGTACACTAAATATTAAACCAAAAATAACAAAAATCTACACATCTGACCATTACAGAATATTTTTTTTTTTCACAAGAAGACCATTACAGAATATTTAAATGATATTTGAATAGAGAGTAGAAGGGTTAGAAAGCCAGTCAAGTTTTTTTTTGCTATCTGTGTCCAGGGGCGTTGCTAGGGGGTGGCTTTTGGGGCTATAGCCCTGAATCTGAGGCCAATAGCCCCGAGTCTCTGCAGCGGTCCCCAAGGGGAGGGGAGGCTCTCTGGGGACCCTTATGTAAGTGGGGGGGCTCTCTGGGGACCCTGATGTAAGGGAGAGGCTCTCTGGGGACCCTGATTTTAAGGCCTAGGCTCTCTAGGGACCCAGATTTAAGGGGGAGGCTCTCTGGGGACCCTAATGTAAGGGGGCCTCTCTGGGAACCCTGATGTAAGTGGGGGGGCCCTCTGGGTACCCTCAGGAAAGGGGGAGGCTCTCTGAGGATTCTGATGTAAGGAGGAGGCTCTCTGGGGACCCTGATGTAAGGTGATGTAAGGGGGGGCTCTCTGGGGATATATATATATATACACCCACACGTATATTACTGTATATAAATGTGTATGCCCGCCCAAGCGTATGACTTTCTTTACTATGCTGCTATGGGCTCTAGCTCCAGATCTTTTGTAGACCTAGCAAGGCCCTTGTCTGTGTCCCTGTTGGGGAGATTCACTCAGTAGTACCGAAATTGATGGAACATCCAAAATTTTGAGTAATCTCCAGAAGAAGAAAAGAAGGAAATCTACAAATGGGAACACTTGTTCCAGTGAGAGCTGTACAAGATAGAATATCCCTCATTTTCATATCCTATTGTTTCAGTGGGACAGGATTTAAAGGAAAATCTCCCTATTAGAACTGATGAATCTTGATTGAGGCTATCAAGACCAGTACACTTTTCATTTCTGTATATACCTATTACCAGATAAGGATTTATTGGTATAGATGCAGCTTATATAGGTAGATATTAGCATACCGCTTTTCATTATAATGACAGTTGTTATTAATTTTTCTTCATACGTTTATCCACACAGTATTGCTTTAACTATTGTATGTTCATTATTTTCTATGGTTCCTTTTGGGGTGCATCTATACCAATCTTTGGACATTCTTAGGAGAGTGTCACCTTTAGCCTGGGTTCACACCAGTGTGAATTGGATGTGGGTTCCTCCGCATCCAATTCTCATATCAGGAGATTGTGAACGGCTCTCTCTCGAGCCGATTCACACACCTCCGGAAGTGGCTCTGGTGCGAATTGCATAGGAATCCTATGTGTTTTCTGGTCCGTTTCAGGTGCAAATTCAGCCAAAAATTCGGGCTTAAATCTGACCTGAAAGGGTGAATGGAGACGCACTGAACCCCCTGCTGCTCCGTTCCTCGGTGTGAACCCAGCCTGAAGGTCTTTATCCAATCTTTTATTTATTTATGAATTAAAATAACCATTTTTTATTTTTAGTTAAAATATTATTGTTCTTATGATTAATAAAGTTAGACCGCTTTATATATGATATCTCCTGCTGTCCTGTATCTTTTAGGTTATTTTCCTACGTGGCATTTCCTATCTCATGTTTACATGTCTGCAATCAATTAAACAGTATCATCCAATACATTTCCAGGACCGGATGGCAGGCGGGTGTCAGCGGACACATATGCGCTGACATCTGCCTGCCCATAGGAGTCAATGTCTTTATAAATAAAATTAAGTTTCATAAACAAACAAAAATATTGCTTTTTGACAAACAGAAGGGCAACTTTAAAATATAAAAAAAACCCAAAAACTGTAAACTGTAAAAAAAACCCCAAAACTGTAAACTCTACTGGCTGTAACACCATTACACATGCTTCCTGAATATATTACCAACATCAAATATTAATTTTAAAAAATGTCTACTTATGCCTACTTATTCTTATGTGTTAGTGCAATTAGTGTAATTTTGACACCAAATTTCGAATTTTAGTCATGTGAATTGTTTTAGTTTTAGTCATATTTTAGTCCACTGAAATAGTGTTATTTTGGTCAATGAAATGAACACTGCTTACACTTTAATGTTATAAATATATATTATTAAAAAAAGTAAACCTAAATACCAAATCAAAAAGCCTGAATCGTTTATAATTAACTGGTCTATAAATAGTTGCATAATAGCTTTTTTTATGGGTTAGTTAGAAAATAAATAAACTTACAAGATTAAAGCATGAGTAAAAGGAAAAAAAGTAATCTTCCATTTCTGGGAAAGGTTTTCCTCCAACTATTTAATTGCTTAGTTACTGGAGGGGGCGTATTTATCTGAGTTCCAGAGAACACTCATTGAGATATTTGTATGACAACTGCTGGTCGTACCTACCTGAGCAGTCAAATTGCTTATGATGACAGCAGATACATCAGTGATACTGGGGGGAAAAAACAAAAGACTGTAATGATTTGTATGTTACATTATTGAAAGCAATTTGTGCGTTTTTTTGCACATTTTCTTGCTCTTTTTATTATTTTCAGGACTAAATAGAACATTAAAAAAATAATTTATTTGGTTAGGTAGATATTGTCTAATCAATAATATGTACTCTTTTATCCTTTTTATGTCCTTTATGTAGTCTTTGTATATTCCATTATTAATAAGAAATGTGTAGTTTGTTGTTGTTGTTGTTGTTTTTTTTTTTTTTTCAAAAAAGTTTATTGAAATTTTTCATGAATACAGGGTACAGTCAACATACATAATGCATTGCATTGCACAGAAATGAAAAAGATAGACATTTAAGAGGCAAACTTGCCTAACAGCAAAATTAGGGGGTGCATGTGTCTCCTCATGGGAGGAGCAAATGCGCATAGGTGTAAGTGGGAGTAGTGTCGTTAGATAGTCGTCGACGCCATGCAAGGTGTACACTGCAGTGGTTTGCCCGAGAACCATCCACCCCTTGTAAGGGAACTTTCTGTGGATGGGAGGGCGACTAGGTGCATTTAAATCTAGGTCAAGCATGGAGCGGTGCGTTGTGGTTGAGTAATCAGTTTCGTTAGGGAGTATCAATAAGGGAATGTTTAAACGACGGAGGGAGGTTAGGGGTTGTTGTTGTTTTTACATAGTTTCTTTCTTTCTTTATTATTCTCAGGACTAAAAACCTTTTAAGAGCATTTAAAAAAAAAAATAATTTATTTGGACAGGTAAATAGTGCCATATAAATATTATGTAGTTTTTTTTTTATCCTTTATATATAGCGTTTATGTATTCTTTGTATATTTCATTATTAAAAGGAATATTGTAGGTTTTTTTTTCTTACATATTTTCTTTTTTATTCATTATTTTCAGGACTAAAAAAGAGCCTTAAAAAAAAAACAACATTTGGACAGGCAAAACTTATAGTACATATGAATACTATATAGTTTTTTTATCCTTTGAGCAGGATAGGAGCTGGAAAGTGAACTGCCCTTGCTGTGGTGACTCTTTAGATAACCCATAGTCCTCTGGGAATCATTTGTCATGTATGAAATCTTTATTTGTTTTTTATAGATATTTAAAGCTGATCTTGACAGCATGAGTTCTCCTTATAGAACTGAGTGATCAGCCTAGACCAGTGATTCACAGCACATGGTTCATAGCTCGATCTGGCTGCTCAGGGGACAGGAGAATTTCAGTTCTTTCCCTGAGTGCTATTAGGAGAAATTAGAACTTTCTCTTTCTCCTCTGGAGAATTTGGCTATCAGGAATAGGGATGGGCGAACAGTTCGGCCCGAGCATAAGTTTGGGCTGAACTTTCGTTGTTCGGACGTTCGGCGAGTAGCCGAACAAACGGGTCATTCAACTGTTTGTTCAGCCCCCCGAACCGACCACAATGCATTGTGGCGTTGAACAGTGCATTGCAAGCCCTGATTGGCTGAAGCAGTGAAAGTTTCAGCCAATCAGGGCACAGAGCACTGTCAGAGTCATGATTGGACACTGTCATCATGACTTTATCCAATCATGGCTCATCTCGCCACACAGTATTAAAGTATTCTTTTAATGGCAGCCATTTTCAGTGTGATTTTGGTGTGCAGAGAGATAGAATAGGGCTCTGTTCAGTGCTATTAGTTAGTGTGCTATACTGTGCTATTTTGCTTCAATTGTCAGTGTAGAATATTAGTTTAGTGTCAGTCTAGGGATAGTGTGAGTGTAGCGAGGAGGACCATCATTCAGCTTTTCATAGTGTGCAGCTAGAGTAGGGACAGCTCAGATAGTTTCAGTGTAGTGTAGTGAGACCGTGTCAGTAATCTTGACATTAGTATATAGCTAAAGTAGGGACAGTTCAGATAGCTTCAGTGTAGTGATGGTTGAACACCGTCTATTTGATTGCGTTACTGTCAGTTTAACGCCATATAGTTTTGCGTGCGTTACTGTCAGTTTAACGCCATATAGTTTTTCCACTAGCAGTAATCAATGTATTCTGCCGGCCAGGAAGGCCTCCTGCACCCTCCCACTGGCAGAATACAACAGTGCTGTGGGAGGCATTCTCCCATCAATGCTGTGTTGATGAGGGAATCAAGTGATTTTCTTCTTCCATGGTGGAAGGAAAGAAAATCCAATAATCTATGGCTTGCGTAAGCCATCTTCCCTACTGTCTCTCTTCCCTGGGGTCATCAAAACTCACTCAGAGGGTCCTGGTTTACCTTAGGCTGTCTAGGTCCAGCTCAATGCTCGTTGCGGGTAATCTTTCCATCTAGTTCAGCCAATAAAAGAAAAAAAAATAATAACAATAATATCTATAATATTACCATATATAAAATAATAATTCTGAAATCACATTAATACATTAAAAGTTTTTATGCGATTTAAGTAATTGAGTTTACATATACTTTCATATTTTCAGAGATGCTCCTAAAGGCATTTTCATTTTTTACCTAGGTATTAGTGGTGTCATATCCCCTGCGTCATCTGTTTGCCTTACCTTGTAACTATGGGCTCACATGTTGGGGCTGCAGTTTGCAGTGCAATGGCTGATTGATTCTCCTATGTCCATGTATGCATTCAGCAATCTTGTCCCTTGGGACAAGCAACTTCTTTTTCAGGACCACACAGTGCATGACCTGCCATTTTCTGTCTGTTGCATCACAAATGTGGGAGTGCTAATGTGATTAAACACATCTCTTCCAGTGTGGTGATCTCTCTGTTAGTTTGCTTTGCCTGCTTGTGCCTGTGTCAGATCTAATTACTATTTAGCTCTAATCTGAAGAGTACTAGAGAGAGACCTGGGGATTGTGGGATATGTAGTTTCTTCACAGGAAGTTTCAGGTCTCAGACTACAGGCAGAGGTCATTTATTAACCCAGCCTTTTTGAACCGGGGTTCTGCAGGACCCCAGGATGCCATCTGAGGTCACCAAGGATTCCGTGGCATCCTGGTAGAGAAAGGCTGTCACATGAGACCGAGCTCCCTAATCCTCAGCCGAACTGTAAATTGGCATTTTGGGAGCTCAGTCAGACTGTGTTTACATCCAAGAAAGTGAAAGCAAGGGAGAGGTGTCTTGCACCATGTGTGCTGTGCTCTCAGCCACATGTGTGTGCATGTATGTGTGTGTGTGTTTATATATACAGTATGTATGTGTGTGGGCATGTATATGTGTTTGTATATACTGTGTGTGTGCATGTATGTGTGTGTTTATATATGTGCTTGTGTGTGTGTTTATATATGTGTATATGTGCGTACATGTGTGTTTACATCACTGTCTATGTATGCACATTACTTTTAATCCTGACCCCCTATTTCTGTACGACCAAAACTTTTTTTTTACGTCTCGTTCATAATACAAGCAAGAAAATGCTGTTCCTCTGAAAAGCGATCCATGCTCCAATCGCTTTTCAGAGTCATTTGACAGGCAGTGAAGGGGCAATATGTTGCCTTCTCGACTCCTGTTTTAACCCCCAAATTGCATCATAACTATGCTGCAACTGTGTGAAATGCACACAGTTGTGGGTTGGTTGCAGCACAGCCCTATTCAACTGGGGATATACTTCCAGCCGAAGTCACAGTATGTGTACATTGCCAGCTGCTTCCTTTGCAGCTAAAGGGGGAGCAGTTGGGGGTGGTGAAAATGCATTTAAAGTGTGTGGTTTTACCACCCCTCAACCTCACATGTGAATAAGCCATTGGTTCACATCTATGCAGCTGCATGCTGCACGCTGCGTATAGGGCAGCAAATTAATTTCAGTGGGCTGCCCTGCAGAAACACAGGGAAAGAATTCCCTTGTCTTTTTTTTTAATTGTGCTGCACCGAAAATGCACCATGTTTGCCAATGCATGGGGGCAGAGGCAGCTCTCTAATTAGACAAATTAGGCGGTCGCCTTAGGCCTCGCACTTGCAGGGGCTTCGCGGCCATCTTATTTGCCTACCGTGTGTGGAAGTGATAAAGTATGTCCCCTGGTCAGTGTCCCTGGGTCGGACTGGCTGTAGGGCATGCCGGGACCGCATATCCAAACAAGTGCTGCCTTCCCCCGGGCTCCCCTTTTACTCACTGTGTAGTGTACGGATGCTTCCAACACTTTGCCCTGCCCACCACACACTCTGCCAATCAGAAGTTACATCACAACAGGGCGTGTAGCCCTGTATCCAATGAGGGCGCTGCTGACATCTTCTTCCTCACCCACCACGTGAACCTGGCTCTCTGTACTGTGTATGCATGCAGTGAGTGCTCAGAGAAGCATGAAGGTGCCGGGAGAAGGGGGAAACCGGAGATGACAGGGGAGGCATGCTTAGGACTGGACACAGGTGAACTGTGTCATTGCTACATTGCTCTGTACTGTACAGCATTGTCTATGGGAGCTGTATAGTGTGTGCTAGGGGCAGACTAATGCCCCGTACACACGGTCGGACATTGATCGGACATTCCGACAACAAAATCCTAGGATTTTTTCCGATGGATGTTGGCTCAAACTTGTCTTGCATACACACGGTCACACAAAGTTGTCGGAAAATCTGATCATTCTGAACACGTACGTCGGGACTATAAACGGGGCAGTAGCCAATAGTTTTTATCTCTTTATTTATTCCGAGCATGCGTGGCACTTTGTGTGTCGGATTTGTGTACACACAATCGGAAATTCCGACAACGAATTTTGTTGTCGGAAAATTTAATAGCCTGCTCTCAAACTTTGTGTGTCCGAACATTTGATGGAAAATGTGTGATGGAGCCTACACACGGTCGGAATTTCCGACAACAAGGTCCTATTACACATTTTCCGTCGGAAAATCCGACCATGTGCACGGGGCATAAGACTGAATCTGTGTTAGGACAGACCCGAACTGTGATTATGGGGTGGGCACTTCAAGTTACTGATCTCTCATCTATTAGCTAAGTGGGCATAAAGAGTGATGTACAGCTTGCCCCCCCACCATATCATTTACTTGCCACAGTGATAAAAAAAATGTGCAAGCTCCAGCTCGTTAAAGTGGTTTTACACCCTTTTTTTTATTTTTACCTATAATAAGGCTTACCTATTAGTAAACTGAATATCTCCTAAACCTGTACGGTGAAGTCAGCAGCGCATGTGCTGTGAAGGCCCGGCTGAAGGTCCGGCAGACACTGCCGGACCTTGCAGGGCAGAGGACTCCCGCGCACATGCGCGGGAGTTATGCAATCGTGGCTCCAGCCACTCACACACGCCGGAGCCACGAACCCGGAAGAAACGCCAAGGGAACATGACAGCTTCCTCGGCATGGACCGGGATCAGATGCCAAGGCCTCATTCTAAGGTGAGTATTTCATAATGAGCTAGTATGCGCTGCATACTAGCTCATTATGCCTTTGCCTTACAGGTTTTTTGTTTTTAAAAAAAAATTCAGTGCAGGTATACAACCGCTTTAAGAGTTACTGCAGGGCAAAGGACTCTCTACTTACCCCCACATGAAGAAAGGCGAGTAGAAGCACAGGAGAGTCATGTCCGCACAGTCTCTGACTGTCTCCTGTATCATGTCTGCAGTCTCTGACCCTCTCCTGTAGTATGTCTGCAGTCTCTGACCATCTCTTGTATAATTTCTGCAGTCTCTGACCATTTCCTGTAGTATGTCTGCAGTCTCTGATGATCTCCTGTTTCATGTCTGCAGTCTCTGACCATCTCCTGCAGTATGTCTGCAGTCTCTGATAATCTCCTGTGTTATATTCACACAGTCCCTGACCATCTCCTGTATCATGTCTGCAGTCTCTGACCATCTCCTGTACTATGTCTACGGTCTCTGACCTCCTGTAGTATGTCCACACAGTCTCTGAACATCTCCTGACTCATGTCCACACAGTCTTTAACCATCTCCTGTATCATATCCACACAGTCTCTGAACATCTCCTGACTCATGTCCACACAGTCTTTAACCATCTCCTGTATCATATCCACACAGTCTCTGACCATCTCCTGTATTATGTTCACACAGTCTCTGACCATCTCCTGTACCTCCTGTACCTCCTGATGAAGGCTTCTTAGCCGAAACACGTCAGAGTATAGCCTGTACCCGTGTACCCATGTAACCAATAAAGTTTTTTTACATAGTTATATAGTTAGTAAGGTTCAATAAAGACACAAGTCCATCCAGTTCAACCTGAGTGAACACCCACAATTATCCTCATCCCCGCACATTGTGTCCCATCAAGATGCCCATCCACTATATTATTATTATTATTTTTTGTATATACTAAAGCACCATCAATCTACGCAGCGCTCCACACACACCCACACTGGTCCCCACCCCCAAGGGGTCTGCAATCCAAGGTCCCCAACTAACCCCCGTACACCAGTTGCGGTCCCCAACTAACCCCCGTACACCATTTTTTTTTGGACAGAATATATAAATAAACCTAACAGCATGTCTTTGGAGTGTGGGTGGAAACCGGAGTACCCGGAGGAAACTCACGCAGGCACAGGGAGAACATGCAAACTCCAGGCAGGTAGTGTCGTGGTTGGGATTCGAACCAGCGACCCTATTGCTGCGAGGTGAGAGTGCTAACCACTACACCACTGTGCTGCCCTAAATTCAAGAGCATCCGAGTTGTCAGGCGTCCTGTTTTAAGTATCGTATCTGTGGGGCCTGAACGTACCGGATCACATTTCGTGGACTTCTATATTGGCAGTGGAGCTGGGGTAACAATTTGTTTCTCTCATCTCCTGTACTATGTCTGCAGTCTCTGACCATCTCCTGTACTATATCTGCAGTCTCTGACCATCTCTTGTATCATGCTCACAGTCTCTAACCATCTCTTGTACCATGTCTGCAGTCTCTGACCATCTCCTGTACTATGTCTGCAATCTCTGACCATCTCCTGTACTATATCTGCAGTCTATGACCATCTCCTGTATCATGCTCACAGTCTCTGACCATATTTTGTATCATGCCCGCAGTCTCTGGCCTTCCCTTGTATTACGTATGCAGTCTCTGACCATCTCTTGTATCATGCACACACACCACCTACCATCTCCTGTATCATGTCCGCACACTCTCTTACCATCTCATGTATCATGTCCGCACACTATCTGACCATCTCCTGTATGGCGTCTGCCGTCTCAGGGGGGAGCCTACAAAGGAGTCAAGAGTGGGAGCATTGCCAGGACAGGGGTCACGGAAGGAGTCAGATGTGTGTGAACTGTGGAGAGGAGAATAAAGGATGAGCCACCAAGCTGGAGCCCAGAGAGGGCCATCTGACTGAGCCCTGCACGGTGCACTTGCGAGGAGGTCAGTGACAGCGCTGAAAGGCCAGTCTGAGGGGGGGATCAGTTATGTAAGGGGGCGTGAATAAAATAAGGTACGCAAGAACTGATATAAAGGTTCCCCCTCAAAAACCCCGCCCCCTTACCTTAGTGCATTAACTCTGCGGAATATGGTTTGTGGTCACCAGAGTCCCCCCACATCATAGTTCCCGTTGGTACTCTGTGGACGCTGATGCAAAGGGGAACTATAATGTAAATGGGAATGCTGTGCACTCTGATATAAGGTGATCTCTGATCACCAGAGTTCCCCTTTACAAGAAAGTAATCTGCATTACCCTTTACATCCAAGGTTCCCTTTGCACTGTAAGGAGGAATCCTGCAGACTCTAATGTAAGGCGGAACTATGTGCTGGCTTGGTTTTATTACCCTGACCTTCATGTAAATGGAGAAATATTGTTTTTGACTTTTGTTGCTAGTTGCAGCTGCACACATTTTATCTATATTTGTATGCGTGTATTATATATCTATATATACACACATTTATACACATACCGACCCTATGTTTAATGATCTTTGATTAAAGAAGAATTTGTTAAAGAAAAATCTAGAAACTGTGAATTCATAGTTCAAAGGATTTAAGACTCTTAATATATGCAATTTAATCACTTGAATTATTTTTCCCATTATGGGAGTGAGTGGGGCCTCATGTCCAAGTCTTACCTAAGGCCTCACAAAGTCTAGAGCCGCCTCTGCGTGGGGGTACCATTAAGAATGAATGACACCCCTGCGTGTCTGATAAAGAGCAGTGTATTTGTCTGCGTGTGAGGAATGTGCATGATTTTGCACGCATTCCAAGATACACAGTAATGTGAACCAAGCTTTAGACTGGGGTGCCTTGAGACTGAAAATTCTTTACAAGGGCGGCCTGATTGGAAAAAGGTTGAGAAACACTGCATTTACCTGTGAAGTGTGTCTGTGTTATCTGTGTCCATGCAGCATGCCTTAATGTTTAAACATTAATGGAAATTTCGGACAATGAAATGTGAAGATTTACTCTACTATGGGATGCGCATACAAGGCAACAAATGATATTGTGAAACATGATAAATGCACATCTTATGCGGGTGAAAAAAACAAGGTAGAAGTAGGAAGGTTTATAATGCCTTTAACATCTACCTGTTTTAAAGTGTTTGTAAAGCCAATTTTTTTTTTAACCACTTGCTGTTCTGGGAGGCCGTCATATGATGTCCTTCCGTGATTGAGCCTGCTGCAGGGCACGGGTGGCACACTCTGTGATCACAGTGTATGGAGGACACTGCTGATCACAGACTGAGGTAAAGAGCCAATCATAGGCTCTTTACCATGTGATCAGCTGTGTCCAATCACAGCTGATCATGAATGTAAATAGAAGCTGGTTATCAGCACTCCGTTCCTCATGCTGACAGCATGAGGAGAGGAGAAGAGAGCAGTTAACCGATAATCAGGGCACTGGTTATCAGTGTACTGATGAGCAGTGCAAACCCTATAGTGCCCACCAGTGCTGCCAATCTGTGCCCACCAGTGCTGTCAATAAGTGTCCATACGTGACCCCTCATCAGTGTCACCTATCAGGGCCATCTACCAGTGCCCATCAGTGCTGCCTATCAGTGCCCCTCATTGCCGCCTATCAGTGCCGCTTATCAGGACCACCTATCAGTGCCCATCAGTGATACCTCATCAGTGCCCACCAGTGCTGCCTCATCAGTGCCCATCAGTGCAGCCTATCAGTGCCCATCAGTGCAGCCTCATCAGTGTACATTTTATAATTTAAATTTTTTTTTCGGTCTTTATTAGTTTATTTAGCAAAAAGCAGTAGTGATTAAATACCACCAAAAGAAAGGTCTATTGGTGTGGAAAAACAATGATATGGTGCATTACCGCGCAATTGTCATTCAAAGTGCGACAGTGCTGAAAGCTGAAAGTTGGCCTGGTCAGGAAGGGGGTAGGCAAGTGGCTGAATAATAAACATATCATACTTACCTGTTCTGTATATTGGTTTTGCACAGAGCAGCACCAAACCTCCTCTTTTTTGGCCCCTCGTTGGCGCTCTGGGCCCGTCCTCCCTGCTGAGTGCCCTTATAGGAAGCCTCTTGCTATGGGGGCACTTGTGCATGCTCGCTCCGCTTTCTGTGTCCATAAGACCCAGAGAGCATGGCTCAGCTCCGCACTCGCTCCCTCCTCACTTGCTGTGATTGACAGCAGCAGGAGCCAGTGGCTCCTGCTGCTGCATCTCAGCCAATGAAGAGGGAAAAACCCAGGAGAGCATAGGCTCTCATGCACATAGTTGGATCGGGATTGGGCTTAGGTAAGTATTAGGGGGAGCTGAGGGAAAAGCTGCCCACTGAAGGTTTTTTACTTTCATGCATAGAATGCATGAAAGTAAAAAAACATTTAGCCTTTAGAACCACTTTAAGATGAAATACATTAAAAAAAATCAAGGTATAACAGGAGAGATCACAACCGCTTGTATTCATATCCTTTAGTAGCAATGACAGGAGAACAAATGATCTAATCTTTAGGTTAACATCTGTTTAAATGCTTTTTTAAAAAATTAAATTCAAACACACATATGATGAGAAACAAATCTTATCAAGTCTATCTGGAAGTTCTAAGCCACTGAAGGCCTTCACATGGCTCCAAAGATATGCCCACTTCAAGGAAAAATGTGCTAAGCAAGGCACATCAAACATGTCATTTCCACAGAAGTGGTTGCTGCTTTTCTAACAATGAGCCAGGTTAGAAGCAAGTTACCCAGTGAAATTTCATGGCTCAGAATTGGAGTTCAGTAAGAGCTCTTATCATTTAAGCAGTAACAATAATGGAATAAAGACGCAATAGAATTTCAGGTGAAAAAAAACTCTTTGCCCGTCAAGACCAATCCCTCCCAATTTGGTTCTACTATATATATCAGTTTAAAGCCCTGTATACAAAAGTGAATACTTGGAGTGTATTCCTTGTGCATAATAGGTGACACTTGGTTGCCAGAAAAGAGAAAAATGTATAACCACCAACTATCCATCATTTGGCAGGACTTTCCTTCTTTTGTGTAGCCTGGTCTGCAGAACTGGCAGAAGAGTAAGTTCATGGACCCAGGGCTGGGACAAGGGGTGGGCAGGAGAGGCGACTGCCCTGGGCACTGTGGTATCATATAGGTGGTAGGGCGTTGTGAGGAGATTTTGGGGGGGGGGGGTTTGACAGAAGGGGGAATTGGGGGGGGGGTAAAGGATTGTTCTAGGAGGGGACATTTTGATGGTGTGTGCTAGGAGTGGTGATTTAGGGGGATATGTGTTTGGAGGGGGGATGGGGGAAGAGGATTTGCTAGGAGGGGAAATTTGGGAGGGGAGATTTGTGCTAGTAGGGGTGATTGGGGGGAGTTTGTGCTGGGGGGGGGGTTGTAGTGGGCGGAAAGGATGCTTTTTTGCGAGGGGGGCATTTATGCTGGGGGTTTTTGGGGAATGGGGGGGGCAAATATTTGTACTGGGAGATGGCACCTCAGCCAGAAGGGGATGGAGTTGTACTGGGAGGAGGGGCCATTTCTCTTTAGAGGTAATCATGCAGATTAGTGCTCATTTTTTTTCGGGGGGGGGGGAGAATTTTTGCTGACACACGATTCTCATTCATCTTGAGTGGGGGGGGCGCAGTTTGGCATCTTTGCCCTGGGCTCTAGATGACCTTGTCCCAGCACTGCATGGACCTGACTGTCAGTTTACTGTTTACAATGCTGCTCTTGCTCATGGCTGCAGCAGAAATGGCTGCTATTACAGGACATAGAGCAACCAGTGTTAAGCCTGCCCTCCATCCACTAGGGGGTGCACTGAGGATGTGGACTGCAAGAGAATCTAGGGGATTGTAGGAGTTGTAGTTTGTACAGACAGAGTTACCTTCAGACTCTAATGCCCTGTACACACGGTCGGACTTTGATCGGACATTCCGACAACAAAATCCTAGGATTTTTTCCGACGGATGTTGGCTCAAACTTGTTTTGCATACACACGGTCGCACAAAGTTGTCGAATTTCCGATCGCCAAGAATGCGGTGATGTAAACCACGTACGACGAGACTAGAAAAGGCCGGTTCAGAACCAAGCGCGGCACCCTTTGGGCTCCTTTTGCTAATCTCGTGTTAGTAAAAGTTTGGTGAGAGACGATTCGCGCTTTTTCAGACTCGTGGTTTTCAGATCGTTTTCTGCTGTTCAGTTTGTGCTTGTGGGTTTGTATCTGCTCTTCAGTGCGTGCAAGCAAGTTCCGCGTGACTTAGTCAATGTGTTCTTGTTCGTTCGCTACTGTTTTTCAGGTCGCTCTTCACAGGCCTTGCTGTTCTTCAGTGCATTCTGTTACTTCGTTCTGAGCAGCCGACCGTTTTCTAGCCATGTTGCGTATACATACTCCTTGTAGAGTTCGTGCTGTGCGGGGGCTTGGTGTTGGGGTCCTGACCTTGACACAAGTCCAGTCCATGAACAGGGTGGGGAGGAGTTCATGGACCAAGAATTGGTTGCTTCAGCGTGACCAGTTCTGTCATATGCCTTTGCTCCGTGAGATCCGTGAGAATAATCCTGATGTTTTCAGGAACTTTCTCTGGATGACGGACCCCGTATTTCACCGTTTGTTGGCTTTGCTGACCCCTTATATTAGCAGGCAGAATACCTGCATGAGGCAAACCATCACTCCGGAGCAGAGGCTCGTCGCCACCCTGCGGTACTTGGCGATGGGGAGAAGCCTGCAGGACATCAAGTTCTCGACAGGCATCTCCCCCCAGGCTCTGGGGATCATTATCCCAGAGACCTGTTCTGCTATCATCCAGGTCCTGCAGAAGGACTATATTAAGGTAAGATTTTTATCCTTTAATATCACATTTTATTGCATTTAATGTTTGATAATATATTGTATTTCTTTCCTCATTCCCTAATTACCATGATTGTAATATGCTGTGAATGTCCCCTTTGTCCTCATGCATGCTGTATTTTTATGTAATTTTTTTTTGGTCCTTCATACATATTTGCCTTCACTTACCTCCCCAGCATGTTCTCCTGGCCCTATATTCACCTCATGTAGTCACTTAACAATGTATTTTATCAACTCCATAGTAGTGCTTTACCCCAAGCAACCCCTAAAGTGTTTTTAAATGTGATTTGTGCTTTAAATTCAGGCAGAGTGCCCTAGGATTTTTTCGGGGGGTCCCCAAATCATTTGGAACCCTCCCTCCCCCTTTGCCAAACCCATACACACTATACCCATCTCTTTTGTGGTCAGATGTATGGATGAATTCCCCAAATCATATAGTGCAAGGGCCTTCCTGTATACTTTCAAATGGTACTGTTTAAAGTTTTTTTATCCTATTATTATCTTGATAGGTAATAGCAGAATGTCCAAATGTGCTCAAATGTGTACAGTGTGTATTTATATCTTTGTATTATGACACTTCTTACCTGTCCAGTGGGCTGCCAATAGTGTAACTAAGGAGGGGCTGTTCCATGTAATACCAATTATTTAGGCATTCATCTCTCAATGAAGTGGAGAGGGTTACCTGTCCAAGAGCTTCCCCCCTATAATGTTAGAAATGGCCCATGAGAGGGGGGGGGGATATGATAGGTGTACCTTATACTTTGGTCTTTAAAAACTCCCTCAAATAAATGTTATCTTGATGTTGGCCAAGAATGTTTGTGTCTAATCTGCTTTCCATGTTTATGTGCAAAAAGACTAATTTTTTTTTTGTTTTCCTCAACAGTTTCCTTCCACGCCACAGGAATGGCAGACTGTGGCCTCCCACTTTGTCCAGCGGTGGGACTTTCCTAACTGCGGAGGGGCAATTGATGGGAAACACGTCCACATCATCCCACCATCCAACTCGGGGTCGTACTATTATAATTATAAGGGGTTCAATAGTATTGTGATGTTGGCGGTGGTGTCGGCTACTTATGAATTTCTGTATGTGGATGTGGGGAAGAATGGCCGGATGTCCGATGGTGGAGTCATCGCCCAGACGGAGTTCTACAGGCGTCTCCAGAATGGCAGCTTGGACTTGCCACCTCCAGAAGACAATGTGGAAGGACTCCCAATTGTCTTCATTGCGGATGAAGCCTTTGCGCTGGGGGACCATCTTATGCGGCCATTCCCGATGAGGACCCTCACCCCGGACCAGAGGGTTTTTAATTACTGGCTGGCCAGAGCCAAAAAAGTGGTGGAAAACACGTTTGGAATCATGGCCAGCCGGTTCCGCATATTTCTTACACCCATACATACGGCGGAGTACAAACTGAATCACTTTATCCTGGCATGCTGTGTTCTACACAACTTTTACGGCAACATTCTGCCAACTATGCTGGCTCAGTTGGGCCTGAGGCCGGAATTCTAAATGAACCAACCCTGACGGCGCTTGAAAGTGGCCGTCCTGGCTTGCCCTCCCTGAGTGCCCGTGATGTCCGGCTAAGATACCTTGAATTCTTTGCGGGTAGGGGGGCTATCAATATGGCAGACAATGTGTGAAACCTTTTTCAAATAAAAAAAAATTAAGCAAATCTTTGGTGACATTTCCTGCTTGTGTTTGTTTTAGCTGACCCTGACAGAAATGTGGTGAGTCCTGAAAATGGCATGATTGTGTAACCTTACAAAGCACTGTTGGGTGTTATTTACTAAAGGCAAAGACACTTTGCACTACAAGTGCACTTGAAACTGCACTTTGGAGTGCAAAGTGGATTTGCCCTTAGGAAATAACACCCATTGTCACAGAAAACACCAATTAGAGCACCCCAAAAGTGTTCTAGCGTTGAGACAATAATCCACACATTCTTGATTAACAATCTTTTTAATACCAGCACAATCACATGTGCGTTTAGAAAAGGTTTGGAAAACAAACCAACATGTTTGTTGTATAACAATTTTTGGGGTCACATTAGAAAAAATATAAATGTCCATTTAAGATAAAACAGGCATGTTTAAAAACACACATTGGGGTTGGGGTAAGGTCCATACTTTCCATCATAGTCGGCCTTCTTCATTATGTCCTCCATCTCCAACATCTCCCCAAAGGACATATTTGATGCCTTAAATTGTCTCCTTCTGGATCGGGACGTTTCAGGCTCCGGGCTTTCCTCCTCCTCATTGGTGTAATTATCTGACACCTGCTCTGACTCCGCAATGTGCTCTTCCCCACTGCGCCGAACGAGAAGGGGCGGGGAATAGACTCAAAAGAACGTCAGGGGCGGGCGGAGTTTCATGCATGCGCAGTGTCTATAAAGCATAACACGCGTGCGTAGTACGTACGATCTGTGAGCGGAGGAAGGAGTAACGGAGGCGCCGATCGTGATAACGAAGGTAAGATTTAACATTGGGCCTATACTGCTTCTAGATTGAGGGCTGTATTTGCACAAGTTTAGAAGACTTTAGGCTGACATTAGGGTTTGTCTTGTGTTGTGTCTTGCAGTGAAAATGGATATCTTGAAAGATAAGAACTTTATGCCAATCTTCATTGATATGTTCAGGGAGCTGCCCTGTCTATGGGAGATAAACCACCCTGAATATAAGAACCAAACAAACAGGAAGGCAGCGCTGGATAATTTATTGGAATTTGTGAAGACAGTGATCCCCACGGCAGACATCACCTATTTGAAGATCCTAATTGGTGGCCTGAGGAGCACTTATCTAAGGGAGCACAAGAAGGTCCAGGATTCCCAGAGATCTGGAGCTGCAGATGACATCTATGTCCCCAGGCTGTGGTACTATGACAGGCTGCATTTTCTGGCAGGTCAGACTGAACCCAGGCAAGCACTCTCCAGTCTTCCTTCCATGCTTCCTTCCCCCCAGCTGAGGCTTCAGATGCCCAACATGGGCCTTCCAGGCAGCAACATGTGGAGGAGCCCAGCTTGAGCCAGGTATAGCATACCTCTAAATATTTCTGCTTGTCCAATCAATGATGTTAACTAGATGTTAGTTTGGAGTACTAATTTATGATTGTGATTGATGATGCAAAAACTAAAACATGTCCCTTTTTCATACCAAGCAGGCTGCCTGATATCCAGGTCCCTCCCCTACACCCGCAAAGACAAAGTGGCAGGAAGAGGAGTAACCTGGAGGAGGCTGCCATAGGCCTCTTTTGGAAGGCTACAGAGGCCCTGAGAACCCCCCACACTGTGGAGGAGGACTTTGCTGGCATAACTGCCTGCAAAATGCTGCAGATGGAGGAGGGCCAACGACTCCTGTGTGAGTTCTTAATTTTGGAAGCTCTCAATAAGGGGTTGAGGGGCCAAATAACATCTGCTACCCACATTTGTAACCTCAAACATAGTCCTCCTCCTCCTCCAGGTCCTCCTCCTCCTCCTCCTCCAGGTCCTACTTCTCCTCCTGCCACATCTCCAACACCAGAGCCACAGCCGGGAAGGAAGCGTGGAAGGAAGACCAGAGAGTGATGGCCCTGGGTTCAGTCTGGTCTGGCAAAAGATGCAGCCTCTTGTAGTAGCACAGCCTGGGGACACAGATGTCATCTGCTGCTTTCTGGATCTCTGGGACTTCTGGACCAGACTGCACTCCCTTACATATGGACTCCTCAGGCCACCAATTTTGATGTTAAATAATTGATGTCTGCCCTGGGGGTCCCAGGCTTCGCTAATTTCTCCTGTTTCTCCAGCGTTGCCTCCCTCTTTGTTTGGTTCTGAGCCCTTAATAAAGGATTTTTTGTTTCAGTTATACTCGCCTATGTGTGTTTTCCTTCAAAAAGGACAGTTTGTTTGTGAGGATTCAGGTACATTTCAAATATACAATGTGAAATTAACAAGGGACACCAACACCAAACAATCTCCCTGAGATTAAATAATACAAGATATCAATGGTGTTGTGGTAACTTGACACACAAAACACACACAAAAATATTAGGGAGTAAAACTAACAAAAAAATAAAACAAAGATCAGCCTTGAAAAAAATACAACCCCCCCCCCCCCCCCCCAAAAAAAAAACAGCCTTTAAAAAAAAACAAAAAAAAACAACCAAAAAAAAATTTTGTCAGATGTGACAAATCAAAATATATTGAGGGAATCCCGATAAATAATAAAGAAAGAGGTTTGTGAGAAGTCTGTGTGAATATGAGCAGTAAAACTACTTCATTCTTCTCACATTATAAAGAAGAAGAGAGTGCGCTGTATTAAACCATTTTTTACCTTGCAGCGTGACGAAAGTGCTGTATCCATTGCGAACGATAATTTTACCAGACCGAGCTGTTCCGTCTCAGAATTTCTTCTGAGCATGCGTGGCACTTTGTGCGTCAGAACTGGCCACACACGGTCGGAATTGACGCAATCGGATTTTGTTGTTGGAAAATTTTATAGCCTGCTCTCAAATTTTGTGTGTCGGAAAATCCGATGGAAAATATCCGATGGAGCCCACACACGGTCGGAATGTCTGACAACACGCTCCGATCGGACATTTTCCATCGGAAAATCCGACCGTGTGTACGGGGCATAAGAGGAAAGGACTTCAGCTCCCACAGGCACTGGAGCGGAGAGTAGGGGGAACTGTGTCATTTTCCTGGTCTGAGAAGAGGGGATAACTTGTGGAGGAACTGGGGTTGCGTGTGAACCGTTGCACCTGAAAGAAATAGAGACATAGTGGCAGCCATTCCAGAACATAGAAGGATACCCTGGATACTGATTGAGTTTACTGTTTAATTGAGGAACTACTGGGGGATACTTTGCCCAGTAAGCAGTAGGAGATCTCCTGCTGATACAGAGTTGATGAGAGTCCGCTGGCCAACCCAGCACTAAAAGGGGAGCAGAGATGTCTGCAAGAAACACAGTGTGAGTGTCTACATCAGTTCTTAAAGAGACACTACCCTGAGTTCTCCAACAAAAAGGTTGGGCTTCAGCAAGCTGGCCAGCAGAAGAAATAGAGTGGTATATTACTGACTGCTGAACTCTTATTGTGTTATATTTTCTCCTAGTTAGGGTTGGCCAACATAGGATTTAGAAGGAGTTGTGCTTTATAACAATTATTATTTCTGCAGTATATTTCTCCTGCTGTTTAATCAGTATATCTCCCCTACTGTTTATCCAGTACTGTATATTTCTTCTATTGTTTACCTTGTTACAATATACTCCTGCTATTGCTCAACCATTTGCTGTGTCATTCCGGCATTTATACACCTTAAAGACTGAGTAGTTGATAGTATATATACCATATTTATCGGCGTATAACACGCACTTTTTTTCCCCCGCCGATTGTGACCCTTTTGGTTTTTCTCGGCGGCTTTTGGCCGTTCTCGGCGGCTCTCGGACGCTTTCGGCCATTCTCGGCGGCTTTCGCCGGCTCTCGCAGTCCCGCTGTGTCCGAAAGCTGCCGAGAGCGGCCGAAAGGCGCCGAGTGCGTCCGAAAGGCGCAGAGAACGGCGGCGCCATTTTTAAACGACAAGTTTGAAAATGACACGGGGACAAGGCTACAGATGGACACTGACTACACTGACACAGGCTACAGATGGACACAGGCTACAGATGGACACTGACACTGGCTACAGATGGACACTGACTACACTGACACAGGCTACAGATGGACACATGCTACAGATGAACACTGACACTGGCTACAGATGGACACTGGCTACACTGACACTGGCTATAGATGGACTCTGACACTGGCTACACTGACACTGGCTATAGATGGACACTGACAAGGATGCAATGATGGACAAGGCTACAGATGGACACTGACAAGGCTGCATTGATGGGCATTTAAATGTAAGTTTTTTTTCCCTAAACTGCCCTCCTAAAACTTTTTTTCCTTAAAATTCCCTCCTAAACTTGGGGTGCGTGTTATACGCCGGCGCGTGTTATACGCCGATAAATACGGTGTATATATATATAGATATATATATATATCTATATATATATCTATATATATATCTATATATAGATCTCTCTCTCTTCTATATCTATATCTAGAGATCTCTCTCTCTCTCTCATTCTCTCTCTCTCTATATATATATAGATATACATATATCTATATATAGATATATGTATATGGAAAGTACAGCTTGCCTATGTACCAATTAATTAATAATGCACTTGCCTTTCAGAAATTAAAAAAGCTTTCCCCATGTTCTAGGGCAGGCTACACCTCAGCTTCCAGTTTCTTCTTTAGAAAGGTTATTGACGACTTCCTGGTATCTGCAGTGACAGTGTGCAGGCAGCCGCGGCAGCAGAGAGATTACATCATCTCTCTGCTGCTTGACTGGGACACAGCAAGAGATGATTATAGCAGGCAAGTAACAATCCGCAAGATGTGGCATGGGACGTGGCAAGTAACAATCCGCAACGTGTGGCATGGGACGTGGCAAGTGACAATCCGCAATGTGTGGCAAGTAACAATCCGCAACGTGTGGCATGGGACGTGGCAAGTGACAATCTGCAACGTGTAGCATGGGACGTGGCAAGTAACAATCCGCAACGTGTGGCATGGGACGTGGCAAGTGACAATCTGCAACGTGTGGCATGGGACGTGGCAAGTGACAATCCGCAACGTATGGCATGGGACGTGGCAAGTAACAATCGGCAACGTGTGGCATGGGACGTGGCAAGTGATAATCTGCAACGTGTGGCATGGGACGTGGCAAGTGACAATCTGCAACGTGTTGCATGGGACGTGGCAAGTGACAATCTGCAACTTGTGGCATGGGACGTGGCAAGTGACAATCTGCAACGTGTGGCATGGGACGTGGCAAGTGACAATCTGCATCTAGTGACAGGCGACATAGCAAGTGGCAATCCGCAACGTGTGGCAGGTGACAGTGGCAAGTGACACGCTCGGGGCTCCCACTGATTCTGCATTATGGTGAGTTGAACTATTTCTTTTTTTATAACAATGTAATAATAGTAATAATGCGCTTCAATCATCCTGACACCATAACAACCATGGTGCCGTGATGATTGAAGCGCTAACACCAACCATTTCCCCATTAAATTTACCTCCAAAAAAGTATTTTCTGGCAGTGCCCCTCCCGAGACTAGGCTCTGGATCCGCCCCTGCATGGACATTAGACAGGTGCAGAATGGAAAAATTTGTTCAGTTTAATTTTGGATAGATTCTTTATGTTACTAATTTTGTTTCATTGATTAGTTTTTGGAATTCATTTAGTTTAGTTTTGTTTAATTTTGTTTTGTTTAATAATTTTCTAACAAATTCCAAATCTTCGGAACAATTCGAATTCAGAATAGTCTAAAAACGATCAACCAATTTGATATCTGTGTGATGAATAACTGGTTGTTAAGGAGCGGACCGGGAAGCCAGCCGTCACGTCCTTAACAACTGATGACTCATCAGCTGTCAGCGGGCTTCCCCACTGACAGCTAAAATGTAAACAAAAGAATACCAGGAATGAAAATTTGGGGTCCCCCCCAATCCATACCAGGCCCATCTGGCCTGTGCCTTGCCTCAGACAAGAATGTTCTTATGTTCAGTCAAAATGAGGCCTGGCACAGTGATACCCTCTGGGAGATGCCTCCATTTCCTAAGAGCTAAAATGATAGCTAACAATTCTCTGTCCCCAATATCATTATTGCATTCTGCAGGAGACAATTTCTTAGAAAAGTATCTACAAGGATGACTATCGCTCTCAGAGATAGGACGTTGAGACAGAAGGGTGCCTACTCCAGTCTCAGACAGATCAACCTCAAGAATGAAGGGTAACATAGGATCAAGATATGCCAACACAGGACCTGAAACTAAGGCAGCCTTGAGAGACTCAAAGGCTTTAAGGGAATCCAGAGACCAATTCTGTGGGTTACCGTGCTTCCTGATCATATCAGTTAGGGGTTTGACCAGAGAAGTGAAATCACAAATACATTTGCAATAATTGGCAAAGCTAAGACAACGTTGTAGCGGATGTAAACCTGGGTCAAGGTCACTGTAGAACTGCAGACAGTTTCCCTGGGTCCATCAAAAAAACTTCAGTAGAAACATAACCCAGAAATTTAACCTATTCACGATGGAACTCGCACTTTTCCAACTTACAATATAGGTCATTATCTCTCAACCTCTGTAGTAGACAGGAGACATCTGTGTGGTGGCTCTCTAGGGATTTTGAATATATGAGAATATCATCGAGATAAACCACCACACATTGCTGCAACATATCTTGGAGGACATCGTTGATGAATTCTTGAAAAACTGCAGGAGCGTTGCAGAGACCTAACGGCATTATGAGGTATTCGTATTGTCCGGTCCTGGTATTAAACTCAGTTTTCCATTCGTCGCCCTCTTTAATCCTCACGAGATTGTATGCTCCTCTCAAATCGAGCATAGTGAAAACCGTTGCTTCCTTGAGGCACTCAAATAATTCCGTAATCAGTGGAATTGGATAAGCGTTCTTAATCGTGATGTGATTGAGACCCCTATAATTGATACAAGGTCTCAGTTCACCACTCTTCTTTTTCACAAAGAAGAAACCAGCACCGGCAGGAGACCAGGATTTGCGAATGAACCCTTGAGAAAGTGAATCGGCAACATAGTCCTTCATGGCTTTATCTTCTGAGACAGACAAAGGGGCCACGAGGGTGCAGGTCAATTGTGCAATCATGCAACCTAAGTGTGGAGGCAAAATAGCGGCTTGACCTTTGTCAATAACGTCGCTTAATTTGCGATACTCCTTTGGCATGGAGGAAGAGGTGCTCAGGACCTTAACCACTCTGAAAACATGTTTTACTGCACTGTGGCAACCAGGAAAGAACCTCAACACAATGCCAATCAAAAGAGGGGTTGCGCATCTGTAACCAAGGATAACCAATGACCATTGGGTAATGAGGTGAGAAAATTACTTGAAATTGGATTATCTCATGGTGAAGAGCCCCTATGGCCATGGTCAACAGAGCAGTCTCTTGAGTCACATGGGCAGGCTGTAAAGGTCTCCCATCAATAGCCTCAATGGCAAGTGGAGTGGCATGACCCTGAAGCGGAATCAAGTGCTTAGACACAAAGGCACTATCTATGAACAGGCCTGCAGCCCCAGAGTCGATTAGAGCCTGTGTATCGATGGACGATCCAGACCAAGAAAGGGTAACTGGAACTAGAGGCATAGGCTTATCCTTCAGGATAACTGGGGATGCAACAACGCCACCTAAAGTCTGTCCCCTACAGGACCTCAAGGTGCGGGCGTTAACTGGATGGGTAAGACGACAATGAGGGAGGAGCCGGATGCGGGTGGCTAATTGGATCAGCTGCTGATCCCGGGATGCCGGACGTCTCCTCCCCCAGCTCCGGCGTGCGGCTGAGAACAACGAGGTCAACGCGGTCCCCTCGATAGATCCAACCACCTCCCCAGGGCTGGAACCAGGGAGATCCGGAGCTCGATGACCCTCGCCGTGCCGCCGCTAACCCCCCGCTAAACCCCCCCGCAGGATATCGGGCACGAACCCCCCCAGACACACAAACCCTCAGGGCTAATGCTGTCACGCTGGGAGGAAAGGAAGCAGTCAGCAGTGAAGCGGGGAGAGAATCGAATTGAAGGGCTGCACTGCTAGGAGAAGCTGCTGACACAAGGGAAAAGGAAAAGAAAAAAAAAAAAAGCCTGGTAAGATCGTTTAAAAGCTGACCGATCTGACTGAGGGGGTAAGTGCCTTCCTTTTTTCTCCTCTCCTCTTGAAAACAACTGGTGAGATCCCTCTACTCTGCAAGGGACTTGGAATCACAGACTATAACCATGAAAAAGAGTACTCTAACTTTGTGAATATGTTAATGTATATTATTCCCTCTGCTGAAGGCTAGGATTTTTTTTTCCATGACTCTCAATTGATCTTTCTCAGCTAAAAAATATATGTACTCAGTATCACAGTCACGTATATCTTTGATAGAATGGGCTTTCACAAGCCGCAACTAAAAGCTAACCCGCCTTTGGCAGTTTAAAAGTGGACACATATTGCAATCTCTGTGTATGTTAGTGCGGTCAGCCCATACATAAAACGCATTTTTTGATGATAATTGATGAACAGGACGTGCTGGGATTCTGTTGACCGGCAGGACTGGTAGACCCGCAGAAACTGCCTATTGGAGGGTCATCTAGTTGGAGGGCCTACCCCCCCTTTTCCCCCTGGTCGCTCTCCCCCCCCCCCACCCACCCTTTTCGGGGACTACCATTCACTCCCAGGGGACTTAAAATTACAGCAAGGGGGTCGCCCCACCACAGGAAGTCAGAGCCACCCCCAGAAAGACAAAGACCAGGGCCACACGGGAAATATACCCGACCCAAAGGGGAAGGGACGACAGAAGAAAACAACCCTTCGGTGACTGCACGGGAGAGGGGTGTAATAAAGACTATACCACTACACAGGGACCACTCCGAAAGGACACGGATATTTACCCCACAGGAGCCGTAGGGCTAGTAACATAATGAAGGGAAGGGGTGGGAAAGCGGCAACGACCAATATGGCTAGCAGTAACAGTAGCAACAGAACAAGTGCGAGCCCGGGTACTATAAGGAAATATATGGTCCAAGATGGGAGTAAAGGGAGCCCAGGGAAGGCTGGCGGCTCCAAATGCAAAACCCCTGAACCCTTACCCAAAGTCAGTACACGAAGACAGTTAGCGGAGATGGATGCCAATACCCTAAGTATGGAGACAAGGGCAGAGACCATAGAGGCCCCCCAGGAAGAGAACCAAGTGGCAACAAAAAGGGAGATGGCAGAAATGTTTGCAAGGCTAGAAGCAATTATCAAAAGTGAGATCGGAGCAATCCGACAGGATATGGGCCATACACTAAAAAGAGTGGAAGAGCTGGAAACAACAACAGATACTCAGGGAATGGAGATAAAAGCCCTCAAACAGCAAATAGAAGAAATTCAAAGAGAACAAAGGAACCTCCGGTACAGATTGGAAGACCAGGAGAACCGTAATAGGAGGAAGAACTTGAGGATAAGAGGTCTGCCTGAAAAGGAAGGGGGGAAAGAAAACCTCCAAGAAATAATAGATCAAATTTTTGGAGATCGCCTGGATCCAACTGAAAATAGATCTAAGATTAAGCTAGATCGGGCTCATAGGATAAGGAAGCCAACAGAGATCAGGGGAGATGCTCCGTGAGATGTAATCGTCCGATTTCATAATTTCCAAGACAAAGAAAAGATCAAAGCAAGTATAAGAGCAAACCAACAAGTGAAATACGGAGAGGAAAGCCTACAGATCTTCCCGGACTTATCCGCAGAGACACTAGCCAGGAGAAGAACCCTCAAGCCACTCCTAGCCCACCTCAAAGCGAATGACGTTCAATATTCATGGGGCTTCCCGGCATGTCTGATTGGACATAAGGAGGGCCGCTCAGCGACACTTAGGTTCCCAGAAGAGACACAAAAATTCTGCCAACGCTTGGAAGTACCACTGGTGGAAATTCCTGGGTGGTGGGAAAAATCCGAAACACAGGAGAGTAGGGAAGGGATACCTGTCTGGAAACCAGTTATTAATGTGAGGCGAGCGCAGCTGGGAGACACAGGACTGTAATATGCTCACAAATAAAAAGGAAAAAGACAGAATGGAGAGAAAGATGGGACGAATAAAGAAAAGAGGGGGGAGGAAGGGAGGAAGAAGAAAGAAGAGGAAAAGGGGAGAAGAAAAGAAGAAGAAAAAGAAAAAAAAGAAGAAAAAGAAAAAGAAGGGGGGAAAAAAAAAAAAAAAAGAGAAAAAAAAGGGGGGGGCGAGAATGGCGGGAGGAGGGTTGTCGGGTGGGGGTTCCAGGGAAGGTGACGAGGGGGAGGGGGGAGGAGGGCGGGAGTCGGGTACTCAGGGGAAAGCAGGCAGATCCAAGGATGGCACCCCCGAGCTCAACCTCTAGGGGGAGAACCGGGGGGGCCAGGAGGAGTGAGTGGGGCCACGGTTAAAAGGGCCAGGCGAAGGTCCGCTACCCCAGGGGGGGGGGGTGGGGGGGGGATGACAGGGGGAGGGGGGGGAGGGATGGGGGGGGTGGGAGGTGAGGGCAAGACCGGTGGGCATAGCACTGCTCCCCGCCCTCCAGACCCAAAAGGGAGGTCCAGTCAACGGGGGGGTGCGTCAATAGGATGGCCGGGATAAATTTAATTTCATATAACGTGAGGGGCATCAACTCTCCCGTGAAGTGTGCAAACATAGTAGGGGAGTTGGGGTTCCTCAAAGCGGAGGTAGTCTTCTTGCAGGAGACGCACTTCCTCGTGGGTAGGAATCAAAGAATATGCTCGAGGGACTTCCCAAATTGGGAATACGGGGACACCCCAGTCAAGGGCTCAAAGGGTACAGCGATAGGTTTTGCCAAAAATATTAGGTTTGGTGTAGATGAAAGAATGATTGACCCTGAGGGACGGTTTCTATTCCTCAGGGGCAAGCTAAATGAGGTGGAATGTACGCTGGCAAACATCTACTGCCCAAACACCAATCCCGGGGGGTACCTATTGGGCATCCTGTCAAAACTAGAAGGATTTAAAAGGGGGAGGACCATCATTGCAGGAGATTTTAATATATGCCTAGATCCAGGGAAAGATAGTACGTCGTGTGTCCGTGGGACAGGAGGGATATGGATGAACAAACTTAAAAGGAAGCTGTATCAGCATCAACTGGTAGATATTTGGAGGTTACAGCACCCAAATAAAAGAGATTACTCTTACTATTCCCACGTACACTCAACGTACTCTAGGCTAGATTTTTTTTTGGTGGAACATAGGCATGTGGACGAGGTAGAAGCCACAAGAATAGGGTCAATTACATTTTCTGACCATGCGCCAGTGAGCCTTCTGTGGAAAGCAACTAAAGGCGGCCAGCCCCCCAGCAGCTGGAGATTAAACGAGGATCTATTACATGATAGAGACATAGACCAGCGTATTAAAGAAGGACTAGAACTCTACTTCAAAACAAATTCGGTTGAGGAAACTTCAGAAGCCGTAGTCTGGGAGGCTCATAAAGCCTATATCAGAGGCATTTTAATAAAGGCGGGCTCAGAAAGGAAGAAAAAGGAGGCCAAGGATAGACTAATCATACAGAAAAGTATTCAAGAGTTGGAACAACGACATAAGCAAATGGGAGAAGTGGAGATACTGGTAGAACTACATAAAAAAAGAGAGGCTATGCGAGAGCTCATAGAAATAGATAACCGAAAGATATATAACCGGGTAAAGAAAGAAAGATATATAGGAGGCAATAGACCTGGGAGGCTCCTGGCGAGGGTCCTAAGCAAAAAGAGGAATAAGAACTATATTGATAAAATAAGAACCAAATCAGGCGAGATGGCTTATAAAGACAAAGACATTGCTAGGACCTTTCAGGAGTGGGGGATTGTACGCTATAAATAAAAAAATAAGCATGGAAGAGAGGGTAGAAAAGCAAGGGAAAATTAAAAAATACCTAGAAGAAAGTGGCCTGGCCAAACTCTCAGAAAATGAACAAACCAACTTGGAAGCCCCATACACGGAACTTGAAGTGAAGAAAGCGCTCAAAGGGTTACAAATGGGAAAAAGCCCAGGTCCGGATGGACTGACGGCGCTCTACTATAAAAAATACCAGGATCTCCTAATACCAAGAATGTGCTCCTATATGAACGACGCCGGGGAAAAAGGGGAATTGAGAAAGGAAGCCTTAGAAGCCATAATAGCAGTTATCCCAAAGGAAGGCAAAGACAACACAGTATGCTCAAGCTACAGGCCGATTTCTCTCCTAAACGTCGATACGAAAGTTTACGCTAAGGTAATCGCAGACCGACTAAAACCCGTAATAGAAAGGATAGTGCACCCAGATCAGGTTGGGTTCGTGTCAGGCCGACAAGGCAGAGATAATAGCATCAAGACCCTCCTAGCAGTGCAGCAGATGAAGAAAAATGGAGTCCCAAGTCTACTCTTGTCAATAGACGCTGAAAAAGCGTTTGATAGGGTAGACTGGGACTTCATGATGGGCACACTAGAGGAGATGGGCTTCGGGACCAAGATACGGAGAAGAATAGGGGCACTGTATTCAGGACCCACGGCTAGAGTAAGAACAAACGGAGTCCTCTCAGAGCCGTTTGAAATGTATAATGGGACAAGACAGGGGGGTCCGCTTTCCCCCGTCTTGTTCGTATTAGCCTTAGAGCCCCTACTAGAGACGATCAGGCGGTGTCCGGACATTAGCGGGGTAACAATAGGTAAAGAACAATATAAACTAGCCGCATTCGCGGATGATATCCTCTTATATATATCACGTCCAAGGATATCCCTTCCGAATATAATGTCAATCCTGTTAGAATATGGTAAGCTTTCTAATTTTAAAATAAATCCAAATAAATCGGAAACATTAACCTTTAACACCAGTAAACCCGGAGATCGTTCATATCAGAAGCACTTCCCCTTTTTATGGGGGCAAAAGGAGTTAAACTATTTAGGGATTAAGATCACAACCTCATATGAGACGCTCTTTCACGCCAACTTCATACCACTCCTTAATAAGATTAAGCAAGAACTCAGTAGAATCCACATAGGACAATTATCCTGGGGTGGGAGAATAAATATATATAAAATGGTTGTGCTACCAAAAATTACCTATGTAATGCAAATGCTGCCAGTGGCACTTCCGCCGACATATTTAAGAAAACTGCAATCAATCTTTTTAAGGTTTATCTGGAGAGGGAAAGCACCACGTTTAAAATTTACACAATTGACAAAAGTGAAGGGCCATGGGGGATGGGGAGCACCAGATGTGTGTAAGTACTATGAAGCTATAGCCTTAGCCAGAGTAATAGATTGGGTAAAAAATAAAGCAGATAAACACTGGGTGAAAATGGAGAGGGAGATTAGTAATGCAAGGTTGAATAAAATAATTTGGATACCCCCACATTTAAGAGAATTTAGTTCTGACATGCACGAGATCACTAAACACGCACTAAAGATATGGGACAAGGTTCACAAGAAGGAGCACTGGGGATACAACTCCCCCTTAATATCACTTAAGGACTCAGCATACTTCGCACCAGGGAGGGGGGAGTGGTTTGGGAGTTGGCTATTAGATGAAAACATACAGTTAAAAGATGTTATGCAACAAAATAAAATATGCACATACCAAGAATTAAAGGAAAAAAGAGGCTTGTTGGTAATAAATCCCTGGCGGTACAACCAACTGAATCAGTTTATCAGATCCCTCCCAAAACCAATTAGATCAATAGGAAACCTACGCCCACTAGAGAAAATGTGCCTGGATAAGGACAGGAAGGGGGGGGTTTCCCAGACATATAGACTACTGATAGGGCTAGGGAACACGGAAACCCCCTCTTTTATAAAGAAGTGGGAGAAGGAGTTGGGGAGGGAGCTAACTCCCCCAGAGGGGTCACTGATCCTAAATAGAGCAACAGCTACGTCAGTTAATAGCAAAATTTTGGAGCTGAACTATAGATGCCTCACCAGTATGTACCTGACCCCAGAACGCCTAAACAAATTCCAGAACGGACCCCCACAACATTGTTGGAGGGGTTGTGGGGAGGTGGGAACAATGACCCACATCTGGTGGCAATGCCCGACAATAAAAATATTTTGGAGAGAGGTGAGGGGATTTATTAAAGACATAACAGGGACTAACATTCTAGACGACCCATGGGTTTGCCTATTTCACCTAAGCGAAATGCCCAATAAAGCCTATCTGAGAACCTTATTGCCGCATCTTTTGGATGCGGCCAAAAGTTTGATACCTAAATACTGGAGAAGAATAGAGAGACCAGCTATGAAGGACTGGTTAGAGAAAGTCAATGAAATACACAACCTAGAATACTTAAGATACAGCGAGGGGACGAAAATGGGTGCCTTTGAGGAAAAATGGAAAAGGTGGGAAGAGTTTAAAGTGTCCCTGAGAGCGGCAGAAATATGGACAGCCGAGATAGGAGGATAAAGAGATAAAGAGACCCAGTGAGCAATAATTTAATGACCTCGGAAGCTGAAACAGAGGGAATGGATGAGGATGGGGAGAGAGGGGGGGAGCAGGAGGGGATCCACGGTCTTGGGGGGGGTAAGGGGGGATAGGGGGGGAAGGGGAGAAATATATAAAGATAAAATGTTTATATATAATGTAAACAAACTTTGTAAGAGCAATTAAAAAAAAAAAAAAAGTACAATCAGCATTACCACGATGATGAGAAGCAGGAATGGGATGAAGTTGGAAGTACTGATAACTGAAAAACGAGTCCCAGACAAATAATCTTGCTGAGTGGAAAAGAAAAAAAAAAAAAAAAAAAGAAAAAAAAACTGGATGGGTAAGACAAGACTTCAAAAAGTGACCTGCCTGGCCACAATATAGGCAAAATCTCTCCCTCCTCCTAAAGGCCCTCTCCTCCGCAGAGAGCTGTGTGAAGCCCAACTGCATGGGTTCTACTTCACTGGCGGACTCGGTACCAGGAGGCATGGGAGGTGAGGGTAAAGCAAAGGTGGGAATGCAAAGCTTGGAGCCAAACGTACAGGAGGCTTCCGCAAGTGCTCCTTAAAGGAAGGTCTCTCTTGGACTCTAGATTTAATGAGAATGGCAAACGTGATTAACTTCTCCAGATCAGTAGGTATGTCTCGGGCTGCTATCTCATCTTTAATGTTATCAGAGAGACCATGAGAAAAAGCAGCCACGAGGGCCTCATTGTTCCAAGCAACCGCTGCTGCCAGAGTATGGAATTCATGGCGTAATCAGCAACAGTTCTCATACTCTGTTTGATGGACATGAGGCTCTTGTCAGGAGAAGTGGAGCGAGCAGGAATGTCAAATACCCTTTTAAAGGATACCAAAAGCTCAGGGTAACTCAGGACAATGGGTGTTTGCATCTCCCATAGAGGGTTTGCCCAGGCCAAGGCTCTATCAGAAAGCAAAGAAATGATAAAGCATACTATGCTTCTGTCCGTGGGGAACGCCTGGGGCAGCATCTCAAAGTATATCCCAACCTGGTTGAGTAACCTTCTGCATTGAACTGGGTCCCCCAAAATCCCTGGGGAAGCGGAGCAGAACCAGACATTCCTCTTACAGAGGTAATATTTGAGGCGGGTGCCTGCACACAAACTGGAGCAGCAGCAGGGACAGCTGCAACACTGGTTGTACCGGAACAGCCACAGTGGGAGGATCCAGGTGAGCAGTGTGAATCAGGAGCTTCTGTAACACTATGGCAAACTGATCCATGTGGTAGTCCTGCTCATTCAATCTGGAAAAAATATTACCACTAGGTGGATTGCCTGCATCTTCTGAATTCATGTCCTTCGCCTAATGTTAGGAACCATGAATCAGACTGAGACAGAAAATTCAGTAAAAATCACACCTTTTAATGTAATGGTAAAAATGGTACAGATCAGTAAACATAGTCAAAATATAGCCAGGGATCGGAAGCCAATGAGGGTAGTCAGATAAGCAAGTAATCAGGAAACCAGTGATCAGAGTAGTCGAAGGCAGAAGAACAAAATCAGGAACCAGAAGGGACGTCAGCCAGGCAAAGTCTTTCACAGGAGCACAGCAGAGAATCTCCAAATATGTTGACCAAGGCAAAGGCACGAAAGGAATGAACAAGGCAGTTTAAAAAGCCAGAAGGGGATGGCTATAGCCAGGACTGACCAGCAGGAAATGTGAGGTGTAAATCCATCGCCAATCACGACGCCCGCTACACAGCTGGACCCGAAAAAAAGACTTCTGGTCTCACGAAGGCTCCCGCCATCTACCTGCTCCGCTGTCTGACATTTCTTAAAAAAGGGGCTGGGTGATCGGTTACAACGCCCCTTGTGACGTTATCGACCCAGCATGCTCCGGTCGATGATGTCACAAGAAGGATGGCAGGGCCAACCGGTGAGAGTTTTCTCAGCTTCCCTCCCTTAGCGTAGCTCAGAGAGGCCACACTTGATGAGGTAGAGGTAGCTGGGCAAGTGCTCTACAACCAGGTGAGAGGACCTCCACTGTCAGAACCAGCATGTGGGAAGCTGGGCAGGATGGGCTGCTATGAGCAGCTACTATGGGCTGCTGCTTCCTGATTGCTACCAGACTATTGCATTTCCATTGGGGTTTTGCTTGATCCTGGGATCCCTTCAGCTGTTAACCTGTGTTACCAGAGTTACCCTGGACTTCACTGAGAGGGATGCTGTCTTTCTGCATATCTCTTGTCAATCAACAGCTACAAAAAAATATTTTTACACACACAGTGACAGACTCCCCCAAGGGGAAGCGTGATGGACAAAATTGCAGCGCATGCACTGCTCTCACAGCCAGAGTGATGGGTCCTGGAGCAGCAGAGTCATGGAGATAACTGTCCATCTATAAATATAAAAGGTCCAGTGCATTCAAGATATTTAAGGGGGGTGTCCCATTCTCAGGCATACTCTTCTGCTGGTATGTCCCTAACCAAGGACATTTGGCTCAGCAGTGTCATGTTTATGCTTTTTCCATGGAGACGGACAGGGAAGGTGCACTGCAGGCCCTTCCAGCGCAAGTGTATCTTGACGTAAACAATTGAAATTGGACAGGACTTCCAACTGACCACAATTTTTCCTAAACAGAGAAGTATTCCTGCCTTTAGTTCCACTTTAAGTATTCATTAAAAAAAGTGTATTTTTAAATTCAACTACGGTAAAAAAATACTTTTGTCATTTGCACAGACTGTAAGAAGGAGGAGAAGCACTAGTATTGTATATATGTATACTGGCAAGGAACATGCAGGCAGGTGCAGTCTACTTTCTCCATTGCAGGTGCACTCTTCCGCAGCGGCACTGCAGTTGGAGAGGAAGTCAAGAGGAATGTAGTTCCCCTATGTTTTCCTGGGTCACCGGGGAAGCATCCAATTGGATTCTGCCGCCTCATGTGACTCTGGCAGCCATCTTGGGTGAGACATAATCTATTTAATGCCCTGACTCCCAGGTTTGGTGTGCTTTAGGCAAGTGGGTAGTGCAGGGAAAGGTACCCCATCTGTTAGGAACAGTGAGTAGGAAAGCGTAGGGTCGCATCTCTTCTGGACATCTTTCCCATTGGGCACAGATGGCCAGGCTGGATTCTGCCCCTCTCTACAGACGCTGTCATTCTTGCTGTGGCCTGCTCTGTGTCCGTTGCTGTAACCATGAGTGCAACTGGTTGGGCAGTCTTCCCAATGGGATTTTTGTAAACTGATTGTAGCACCCTGGGGTTTAGTCAGAGAGCTCCTCACCAAATTCCATGTCAGGGGTAGCTACCATAGTTAAACTATTAGAGATCCATTGATTTCTCCCTAAGTTTGGCCTTGTTGTACTTTTCTCTTCTACCACTAGGTGGCTGGGCACTAAGTGGCACTAGATTTTAGAAGGACAACTCAAAGTCAAAGTTATGGGTATGTGGGGTGTCTCACCCCATGGCAGGGGTTTTCTTGAATCCCTTGGCCTGCTGGAAGAGCCTATATATTTAGCTGGAGTCAGGTGATCTGTGTTCTGTGCCACCTGGACTGCCGTCTGGGTGGACATGTGTCATCTGACCCAGGCTGCTAGGCTGAAAATTGGGCCTATCCCAGGGGCATCTGGCTGCCAGGCTGTGTGAGGGCCTATCAAGAAGTAAGAGGGCAGCACAGGCTTGGGACTGTGACTTGCAGTCCAACCAAAAGTGACGGTTCTGCCGGCCAGAGAACCTGACGTGTTCGGAGGTAGAAGGGACCAACCACCTTTACCGGGGACCACAGTGAGTAACTGAAGCAAGTACCGGAGCAGTATTCTCACTGAACGGGCACGGTGGATAATATGGAAACCTCAGGCGGTAATCAAGTCAGGGACCCAACCAGCGGCGGTGACGCTTGCAGAGCAAGCAAGTAGAAGTTGTAGTAAAGCTGAGAGAACTGTTACCTTTGAATTAGGAACTGTTAAGTACTGTAGCCATAGGGGACAGCAAACCTGCACATGCAGAAGTGGCACCTTGCTGGGGCCTTTCCCTGTACATCTGTCCTCCTATTGAAGTCTCTGAGTCTGCCTATTAAAATTGCAACTACTTAAGGGTGTCCTGGCCCTAACCCTCTTTCCCTTGCAAAATATAAAAGGACTGTTAAAAGAAATAAAACCTCTTTTGCATCCAAGAAGTGTCTGGCGCTCCCAATAACTATTTTTGCACCCACTATGCCTCACAACCCACTACATATTGAAAGATGTCAGTGGTCTGTGGCCTCATCAGGGGCGGATCCAGGGGGGGCAACGGGGCAATTGCCCCTCCAGAAAATTTTAATGACTCGCGCCCTGAGTCTCTCCCACATCAGCAGCAGCGCCAAGAGAGAGAGAGACTGTTCACTTCATGCAGTGCTGGAGCATGGAGAAGATGGTGGGAGGATTCGGAGGTGGGTGGAGCCGCGCCGCTGGCCTCTCTAATGCCCGCTGTACTAGTTGCTAGCAACCAGTGACGTCAGGTCAGTCACGTCCCAGCCGCTGCTGAGGGGGAGGAGAGCGAGGCGCCGCATTCAGAGCCTTCTTCCTCCTCCGCGCCTAGTGTGAGAGGCTCCACCCACCTCCTCCCTCCATGATCTTCTCCAAGTCTCCAGCGCACGTGAAGACACCGACACTCAGGATGAAGAAGACATGAAGGCTGCAGTGGCTGTGTGTCATGTGAAGTGATGGCGATTGGCGATGCTGCCTGCAATCCTGCTCATCTCTCTTGGTCCTCGGAAGCCCCTCCCCCCACCAGAGCACCAAAGTATAGGAATTAAAGTGAGTACAAAAAGTACTAGTAGTAGTTTGTGTAAAATCGCAGAATACATGTATGCCACTTATTTATGAAGAAAAAAAAAACTGCTCTTTTAGTATTGACATTTTCATCTTGTTCAATCTTAACCACTTCAGCCCTGGAAGGATTTACCCCCTTAATGACCAGGCCATTTTTTGCGATTCGGCACTGCGTCGCTTTAACTGACAATTGCGCGGTCGTGCGACGCTGTACCCAAACAAAGTTGATGTCTTTTTTTCCCCACAAAAAGAGCTTTCTTTTGCTGTTATTTGATTGCCACTGCGGTTTTTATTTTTTGCATTATAAACAAAAGAAAACCGACAATTTTGAAAAAATAAAACAATATTTTTTACTTTTTGCTATACTAAATATCCCAAAGTTTTTTTTAAATAAATCAACTTCTTCATCAGTTTGGGGCGATATATATTCTTCTACATATTTCTGTTAAAAAAAATCACAGTAAATGTATATTGATTGGTTTGCGCAAAAGTTATAGCATCTACAAAAATGTTTTATTTAGTTTTTACTAGTAATGGCGACGATCAGTGATTCTTAGCGGGACTGGGACATTTTGGCAGACAAATCGGACACCTGGCATTTTTGACACTTGGGGACCAGTGACACTAATACAGTGATCAGTGCTAAAAAATATGCACTGTTATTGTACTAATGACACTGGCAGGGAAAGGGGTTAATATCGGGGGCGATCGAAGGGTTAAGACCCTTTCACACTGAGGCGCTTTACAGGCACTATAGCACTAAAAATAGTGCCTGTAAAGCGCCTCTCCTCTCACTCCAATGTGAAAGCCCGAGTTCTTTCACACCCTGGCGGTGCGCTGGCAGGACGCCAAAAAAAGTTCTGCAAGCAGCATCTTTAAGGCGCTATAGCAGCGGTGTATACACCGCTGCTAATGCGCCCCTGCCTATTAAAATCAAGCGGCGCTTTGCACCCTTTTTCGGCCCCTAGCGGGGGCTAAAAGCACCTCTAAAACTACGGTAAAGCACCGCCAACGCCCCGGTGTGAAAGTGCCCTTAGTGTGTCCCTAGGGGTTCTTGAAAACTGTGTGGGGGATGGATTCACTAGATACACAGAGTGCTCCATGTTCCTGGTTAGCAGGAACACAAGATCACTCTGTTCATCTCTGACAGAATGGCGGTCTGCCTTGTTTACATAGGCAGACCACTGTTCTATCTCTGTGGGAGCGATCGTGGGTGGTCGGCGGATATTGCTGATTGGCTCTCCCTCTGTCCAATCAGGACTGTATGATACGTTAAATACAGTTCTGTAAGCAACACCTTATTTTCTGGCAGTGCCCCTCCCGAGACTAGACTCTGAATCCGCCCCTGGGCCTCATTAGGTTCTCATTAGACTGGAAGCCGTTAGAGATTCTGCTACATGATGCTGCATAGCTTCAATACAAGTTTATTATTGCACCTGACTGTGTGAACTACTGTCATTGCACCACATTGGACCCCACCTACAAACATGCTGACAAGTAGGGATGAGCCGAACACCCCCCGGTTCGGTTCGCACCAGAACCCGCGAACGGACCGAAAGTTCGCACGAACGTTAGAACCCCATTGACGTCTATGGGACTCGAACGTTCGAAATCAAAAGTGCTCATTTTAAAGGCTAATTTGCATGGTATTGTCCTAAAAAGGGTTTGGGGACCCGGGTCCTACCCCAGGGGACATGTATCAATGCAAAAAAAACTTTTAAAAACGGCCGTTTTTTCGGGAGCAGTGATTTTAATGATGCTTAAAGTAAAAAAAAAAAGTGAAATATTCCTTTAAATATCGTACCTGGGGGGTGTCTATAGTATGCCTGTAAAGTGACGCGTGTTTCCCATGTTTAGAACAGTCCCTGCACCAAATGTCATTTTTAAAGGAAAAAATCTCATTTAAAACTGCTTGCGGGTTTAATGTCATGTCGGGTCATGGCAATATGGATGAAAATCAGTGAGACAAACGGCATGGGTACCCCCCCAGTCCATTACCAGGCCCTTTGGGTCCTGTATGGATATTAAGGGGAACCCCGCACCCAAATTAAAATAAGGAAAGGCCCTATATACTCTGAACAGCAGTATACAGGCGGTGCAAACAAGACAGGGACTGTAGGTTTGTTGTTAAGTAGAATCTCTTTGTAATTTTGAACGGGTACATTTTTAACGTGTTTAGCTCCAGCCAAAAAATCTTTTTTAAGCTTTTTGGAAAACATAGGGAAGGGTTATCACCCCTGTGACATTTGTTTTGCTGTCTTTCCTCCTCTTCAGAAGATTTCACCTCACTTTTTTGTCCCAATGAAAAATGTTTTTTGAAAATTTGGGTTTTTTTGTGGAACAAGGATTGGAAAGCATCAGTGGAAAGGAGAAATTGTTTTCCCATATTAACTCTTACAGGAGAGAATTTCCCTTCCTAGGGGTAGATTTCATCTCACTTCCTGTTGTCTCCTTCCGTTTGCAAGTAGGAGTCGTTTGTAAGTTAGATGTTTGAAAGTAGGGTCCTGCCCTATATACTCAGCAGAAATTTGGGCCTTAGGTGTTGCTGTGGCCACAACACTGTAAGCTCTCACAGGGCCCTGCTGTGAAATATTAGATCAAGAATTGTAATTACATGCCCCTGTTGAACAGGAGCTGAAAAATTAGGCCTTAGGCACTGGTGCTGGTGCCACAACACTGCAACCCCTCACAGACACTCTAGTTGGAACGCAGGAACGAGCCCTGCTGCAAAGTATTGCATCAAAAATTGTAATTACACGCCCCTGTTAGACAGGGGCAGAAAAATTGGGCCTTAGGCACTGGTGCTGGTGCCACAACACTGCAACCCCTCACAGACACTCTAGTTGGAACGCAGGAACGAGCCCTGCTGCAAAGTATTGCATCAAAAATTGTAATTACACGCCCCTGTTAGACAGGGGCAGAAAAATTGGGCCTTAGGCACTGGTGCTGGTGCCACAACACTGCAACCCCTCACAGACACTCTAGTTGGAATGCAGGAACGAGCCCTGCTGCAAAGTATTACATCAAAAATTGTAATTACACGCCCCTGTTAAACAGGGGCTGAAAAATTGTGCCTTAGGCACTGGTGGTGGCGCCCAGAACCAAAAATGTTCTTACAAGCTATCAGCGTGATGATTGAGGAGGAAGAGGATAATTACTCAGGGATAGTCACTCAGCATCAGCATAGGCAGTCTTTGAAGGGATCTGAGATTTCAAAAAAAATTATTCGGTTACATCAGCATCAGGTGCTTGGTAGCTGGTGGTGATGAAGGTCAGCCGATCGACCGAGTCGGTGGACAGACGCACCCTGTGATCGGTTACCACGCCTCCAGCAGCACTGAATGTGCGTCCCGAAAGAACGCTGGATGCAGGACAGGCCAGTAGCTCAATTGCATACTGTGCAAGCTCTGGCCAGTGATCCATCCTCAAGACCCAGTAACCCAGAGGATTTTCGGTGGGAAAGGTGTCCAAGTCTGATCTTGCCCCTAGGTATTCCTGCACCATGTAAAACAGACGCTGGCGATGGTTGCTGGAACCGATCATACCTTGGGGCTGCGGACCAAAAAATTGTCTGAACGCATCGGTCAGACGGCCACCTTCTCCACCGCTCCTTCTTTGACTGACCGAAGCCTCAGCAACACGTTGTCCAGAAACAGGAGTTTGTAACCTCCCAGTCTCTGGGAACGCGTTGCACAGACCTTTCTGCAAGGCCTCCCGAAGATGTTTCATCCTCTGCTCCCTCTGCGATGGCAAGATAAGGTCCGCAACCTTACCCTTGTAACGTGGATCAAGGAGGGTTGCCAGCCAGTATTGGTCCTTCTCCTTGATACCACGAATACGAGGATCCTTACGCAGGCTTTGCAGGATCAGGGAGGCCATGCAGCGTAGGTTTGCTGAGGCATTCGGTCCGGAGTCCTCTGGGTCACTAAGGACAACAACGTCCGCAGCCACCTCCTCCCAGCCACGTACAAGTCCATGTGTTCCTTGGGACTGATCCCTTAAAGACTGCTGCTGATGCTGAGTGCCAGGCTCCACCTCCATACTGACACAATCTTCCTCCTCCTCCTCCTCGTCCTCTTCCCGTGTGATCGGCGGGCACGCAGGAACACTGTCTGGATAAAGGGGGCCTTGAGAGCTAAGGAAGTCCTCCTCTTCCTGCCTCTGTTCTGCCTCAAGTGCCCTGTCCATTATTCCACGCAGCGTGTGCTCCAACAGGTGGACAAGGGGGACAGTGTCACTGATGCATGCACTGTCAGTGCTCACCATCCTCGTGGCCTCCTCGAATGGTGACAGGACAGTGCATGCATCCCTGATCATGGCCCACTGGCGTGGGGAAAAAAAACCAAGCTCCCCTGACCCTGTCCTGGTGCCATAGTCGCACAGGTACTCATTGATGGCCCTCTGCTGCGTGTGCAGCCGCTGCAGCATGGCCAACGTTGAGTTCCACCTGGTGGGCATGTCACAGATTAGGCGGTTCTTGGGCAGGTTAAACTCCTTTTGGAGGTCCGTCAGCCGAGCACTGGCATTATATGACCGGCGGAAATGCACACAGACTTTCCAGGCCTGCCTCAGGACATCCTGTAAGCCCGGGTACCTGCCCAAGAACCGCTGCACCACCAAGTTAAGGACGTGAGCCAAACAGGGCACATGGGTCAGTTGTCCCTGTCGGAGGGCAGAGAGGAGGTTGGTGCCATTGTCGCAAACCACCATTCCTGCCTTAAGTTGGCGTGGCGTCAACCACCTCTGAACCTGTCCCTGCAGAGCTGACAGAACCTCTGCCCCAGTGTGGCTCCTGTCCCCCAAGCACACCAGCTCAAGCACCGCATGGCATCTTTCGGCCTGCGTACTTGCGTAGCCCCTTGAACGCCTACGGAGCACCGCTGGTTCCGAGGAAGAGGCCATGGAGGAAGAAGAAGAGGAGGGGGTGGAGGAGAGAGGTGTGTCACAATCAGCATTTTGGAGGCGTGGTGGCGGAACAACCTCCAACACTACTGCACCTTGTCCTGCATCCTTCCCAGCTGCCAGCAGAGTCACCCAATGCGCCGTGAAACTTAGGTAACGCCCCTGTCCATGCCTGCTGGACCATGAGTCAGCGGTAATATGCACCTTACCGCTGACCGCCCTGTCCAGCGAGGCATGGACATTGCCTTCCACATGCCGGTAGAGAGCCGGAATCGCCTTCCGTGAGAAAAAGTGGCGTTTGGGTACCTGCCACTGAGGAACCGCACATTCCACAAACTCACGGAAGGGGGCAGAGTCTACCAACTGAAAAGGCAGCAGTTGAAGTGCTAGCAATTTTGCCAAGCTAGCATTCAACCGCTGGGCATGTGGATGGCTGGGAGCAAACTTCTTTCGGCGGTGCAGCAGCTGGGGCAGGGAAATTTGCCTGGTACAATCTGACGTCGGTGTACCAAAAGCAGATTGCCCACAAGTACTTGGCTGTGACACACCTAATTCTACACCTTCATTCCTCTCACTGCAGGTCTCAGAGAGGACTGAAGGTCTAGTGGGGTTGGAAATCTCAGCTGATGAGGAGCAAGGAGAGATCCTCTTTGTTCTTTGGTGTGGGTCTTTTAGATACGCTTGCCAACGAACTGCATGGCAGGTCAACATATGTCTGGTCAAGCATGTGGTACCCAAGCGGGAGATGTTTTGGCCACGCGAGATACGCTTGAGACATATGTTGCAAATAGCAGCGGTGCGATCTGATGCACTCGTCTCAAAAAAGGCCCACACCAAAGAACTTTTTGAATAACGCGCAGAGACTGCAGCGCCCTGCACATGTGGAGCTTTGGGGTGTGATGCAGTCAATGTGCTGCCCTTAGGCTGGCCCCTGGAGGGCATCCTGCCTCGTTGGTGATGTGCCGCCTCCTCCTCCTCCTCCTCCTCCTCCTCCTCCTCTCTCCTATCAGGCACCCACGTTGAGTCAGTGACCTCATCATCCCCTCCCTCCTCATCACTGGAGCAAATCTGGCAGTATGCTGCAGCAGGGGGAGCATGACTGCCAGATTGCTGTCCTTCTTGGGCACCCCCTCTGTCCGTGCTCATGTTACTGCCTTCATCGAGCTCAGTATCATCATCAGAGCCTTCCAAACGCTGGGCATCCTCCTGGAGCATGTACCCAACACTGTGGTCAAACAGTTCGAGGGAATCGTCAGGAGGACATGGTGGAGCTAGGGAAGGAGTCACTGATGACATTGAGCTGAGGGAAGAGGCCGCTGCTTTGCCAGACAAAGCACCCTGGGCATGGGTGAGAGAGGATGAGGAGGATGAGGACGGCTTGGTCATCCACTCGACCAAGTCTTCCGCATGTTGCGGCTCAACACGGCCAGCTGCCGAAAAAAAGGCCAAGCGTGTCCCATGGCCACGTGCTGATGAGGATGCACCGTCTCCACGACCAGCACTAGACACAGAGCCTGCTTGCCCTCTCTTATTGGCTTGTGACTGTCTGCCTCTCCTTCTTGGCCTTCCAGACATACTAATGGCCTGTAGCTGCACTAAGCTGGGATAGAACACCTGTAATTTTCTTCAGGTAGCTTTATATACTGTAACCAGACAAGCCTGCCTGTCAGTAGGAAGATAACAGGAACGGATCTAGCTGAACACTGTGAGCAGGACGCACTGCACTAAATGTAAATAGCAGGAACGGATCTAGCTGAACACTGTGAGCAGGACGCACTGCACTAAATGTAAATAGCAGGAACGGATCTAGCTGAACACTGTGAGCAGGACGCACTGCACTAAATGTAAATAGCAGGAACGGATCTAGCTGAACACTGTGAGCAGGACGCACTGCACTAAATGTAAATAGTCTAGATAGAAGATAACAGGAACGGATCTAGCTAAACTGAATACAGTGTATATATATATATGCAACACCTGGGATGCATATATATACACAATACACTGTAAGTGCAGCTAACTGACTGACTGTTCTGCCTAATCTATCTAACTCAAATCAAATGACACTGTCTCTCTCTCTATCTCTCAGCACACCGGAACACACACTACACAGGGCCGCCATGCAGGCGGCCTTATATAGTGTGGGGCGTGTACTAAATCCCCTGAGCCATAATTGGCCAAAGCCACCCTGGCTTTGGCCAATTACAGCTCTCTCTACTGAGGGCGCTGTGATTGGCCAAGCATGCGGGTCATAGTGCATGCTTGGCCAATCATCAGCCAGCAATGCACTGCGATGCCGCAGTGAATTATGGGCCGTGACGCGCCACACGAATTTGGCGCGAACGGCCCATATCGTTCGCAATTCGGCGAACGACCGAACAGCCGATGTTCGAGTCGAACATGGGTTCGACTCGAACACGAAGCTCATCCCTACTGACAAGATAAAAAAGCAGAGAGATGACCTCATCAATCTTCTACTGCTCCTTCTCTGTACAAATACAGGCTGGAAGTGGTGGGTGGGAGGAAGTGTGACCTAGCTTTAATAAGTAACTGGAGCAGGGAAACATAAGGTAATCACCCAGGCTGTACTTTCTGGTAGGATTTTGTATACCTCGGGACTAGGACAGAAATGTAAAAAAATAACTTTATAGGTATTTTATTTCTGTATTTATCTGTTTGTATGGAGTTTTAACTTTAAATCTATTTCAGGCGATAAATATTTAGTTAAGAAGAAATGCTACCACGTGATAAACCATGGTAATTTTCATCCCAGAAGGCATTGCTGCTTATGTAACCTTTGTTCCAGTGACATGTAAAAGTTAATTATCTGGCTTCCGCACTGTTTTATCTACAGTCTTGTAAGGAAATTCCAGATGATGAAGGATTCATTACTGACTTTACTGTGGCTGTTTGAAGTGCTTGTCCTGGGTTCTCTCTTATCTCAGAAATTGGCATTGACAGAGCTACATCGAGTGCCAGTCATCTCTGTGTAGAATTTCAGGGTCAAACTCTAGTACATACCAATGTGAGTGCAATATTACCTTTTATTACAGTATTACTATTCTACATGCAGACCATACAAGCACATCTCATTAATGAATACTTCTTTCTCTTGTACCAGGTTTAAATGATGTTTATTACTTTTTGTCACCATTTTTTGGTTTACTCTTAAGGCTGCATACACACTGGGTGTTTAGCCTGCATGGAACCGGAGAATGTATTAACATTTCTGCAAAACAAGAGCTTGTGGTTGTGGCGCATAAGTCAGATTCAAAATTGCAGTCTTACCTGAAATCATCATTAACCAATTAAAAAAAACAAAAAAGCAAACAGAAAAGAAGAGGCATTCAGGAGACTGCAAAATCACCTCCTAAATGCATTGAAGCTACAGCTAAGCCACACTCTGAAATGCAATTTGCTTTTCAGATAACGTTGTGCTGTGAACCTAACCCAATGGAGGAGACAAATTTTTGAGAAAAAGCACTTAAGACCTGAATGCTAAAGCTGGGCACAGATGACTATTTTTTTTTTTTGATCAGCCAGTGTTACCTCCGCAGGAGCTACTGATATTAACTGGTTCTTTCCCAAACAGTACAGGGGCCACCAGTCACCCCAGCAATAGTCCATTCACTTTTACTCCAATAAATAGCCTAGGGGTTGTCTTTTTGTAATTTATTGCTTGCAGAACTTGCAATAAGAAAGGGGTTAGGATGGTATAAGATACTCCAGGAACACTGAGTAGTAACAGGAGGACACACTTCACTAGGCCAGGCCAAGCTGAACAGTCTTTATGCCAGAGACAAAAGTTAAAGTACAGCTATACACTTTCCAGCTTCCACCGGGCACATCTCTGTAAGCTCTCCAGACTAGATCCTTCGGTGAAGTCCCTTAGCTAGCCCCAAAGATACTTAGGAATAGGTCCACCAGCTCTGCCACATCTAGGACCTCAATGAACATCAGCAAAACTCCATTAGGGCTGCCTGGCTTTTTCAGACCCCAGCCTATTTATATTCTCCTCATTCACCTTCTGGACACACCTCCCCAAGGATTGGCTGAAGCACAATAAATATTCATGCTGCCTGTCTGACTCTCCGAGGCTTATGTTTTGAAAATAAATATTGGAGAATTGGAAAGAATGCACTTTATATGCATACTTTAAAATAAGGTTTTTCCATATACAAATTTTATTTATAACAAATATATAGGACATAGACAAATAAAAAACATATAAATCAGTGAATGTGACTAAAACATGATCTTAGTGACCAACTGGAATCTTCCAGAAGGGAGGGGGAAGCAGGCAAACCTGTAAACTGAGATCTAGAACAGCCCAAAGAAGTCAATAGCTCCTCCAATGAGTACAGAGGAGCCAAAAGAACTACATTTTCCTGACATCCCAACAGCCTATCTAAGAGGCTGAGAGAAAGCCTTTAATACCTTATCCTGGCAAAAAAAATAAATTCACTCTGTGCATGTGTGGATTCAAAGAAACATTCTAAATTGGATAACAGCATGGTACTCAACCTCCTCCACTTCCACATGGTATAATCAGAGTTCCAATCCTCTCCATCGCTTACACTTACGCAACTACAAGGATATCAGGGGCCTACAGAGAGCAGGTTTAAACAATAAAATGTCACTTTTTGCTCATGACATCTTTTTCACTATTACCTCACATATCCTTGCCATGTCTCTTTGAATCCCATGAGAAATTTGCTGCCTTCTCTGGTCTAAAAATTAATCAACTGAAATCGGTGGCTATGGATTTATCTCTGTACCCTTCCACTCTATCACACCTACAGAAGTCCTTTAGTTTCTCGTGGACTGCTCAACTCTTAAATCTTGGAATACATCTGACATCCACTTTTGCCACTTTATATCAGGCAAACTATCCTCAGCTCATTCGTAAAATTGCCACTCTTTTGCACACTTGAAGCCAATACTAAATCTCCTGGCTAGGTAGATTAAATGCCATCAAAATGGCATTTTTTCCGCAACACCAATATTTGTTGCAAATCTTACCCATAGTATTGTTCATACGCTATTATTGAAATTTATATGGAATACGTCTTGAGTTAACACAACTGTCATCTACAGACATAAAACCAGCAGTGGTCTGGGTATACCTCTTCTACTTAATTAGCCCCTGATGACGTCATATGTGACAAAACGCATAGGGTGGAGCTAGGAAGTATGTCGCACCACACATGCGTGATATACTCATGACAATTTTGGAGACTGTCAATCGGAGCTTTCCTCTAGTGCATTGAATATATACTATTATACCCATATACTATTCTGAGAATTTTTCAGTTGTTCCTTGAACTTTGCCATTTACTTCTGTTTTTATTTTTGGGGTTTATTGTATGTGAATTTGTTTTTTTTCTATGAGGTTCATGTTATACATGTTCATCTTTGGAATCAATTTTTATTTTCACTGTGATATAATTTGTAGCACTGCACCCTTTTGTTTTTCCACGCTGTTATACTTTATACCTCAGTATTGTGCTGGGAGCTTTTTCTAGGATCACGTCGCCATAGCATGAACGATTCTCTTTCTTTCTTCTACTTAATTACTATAGAGCTGCCCAACAGTGGCGGCTGGTGCTCCATTTTTTTAGGGGGGTGCAAACAAAATCCCAACCAACCCCCCCCCCCTCAACGTCACTCGCCCGTGATGGGGCCTATAGACAGACAGAGGGATAGAATGGATAAGATAGATAGATAGATAGATAGATAGATAGATAGATAGATAGATAGATAGATAGATAGATAGATAGATAGATAGATAGATAGATAGAGATATACAGCTAGAGAGAGATGGATAGATAGATACATATATATATATGCAGCTATATAGATAGATAGACAGATAGATAGACAGACGTGCAGTTAGATAGATAGAGATATACAGATAGAGAGAGATGGATAGATAGATACAGATAGATATATATGTATGCAGTTAGATAGATAGATAGATAGATAGATAGATAGATAGATAGATAGATAGATAGATAGATATGCAGTTATACAGATAGAATAGAGAGAGAGAGAGAGAGATGAGATGATAGAATGCACAGCATGACTCTAGGATGCAGTGCTGGGAGCCCTCGTGATATACACATACAGGAGATGTGTAATGAAGGCTCCAGCAGATTGTCGGGTGAAGGGCTGGAGCAGAGGTTGATTCCTGGCAGGGCAGAGGTGAAGCACGGCTCCCTCCACCCTCCGATCACAGACTAAGGAGAATATAACACGATGGACAGACAGGCTGTCAGTAACACAGTACCTTGGCTTCTCCATTCACACAGAGCCAAAACAGGGAGTGACACGCCGCTGGGAGACAGCACCGCCCAGACAAGAAGACATGAAGGAGAATGCCCCAATCAGCATGTAGAGGCGCACTGCACAGCGCCACAGGGCATCAAAAAACCCCGCAAATGAAGCATCTTGCCTGCAATCACGGGATTGCATTGGCATGACGCTTCTGTAATGCACCGTGTCCGGCGCCCGCCCGGAACACGGTGCACTTAAAGGAAGTTTTTTTTTTTAACCACTTCACTACCCGCGTATAGTCATATGACGTCCACAGATGGGATCTCCCATCCTGGGTGGATGTCATATGATGGCCTCGGGTTCCCGGCCGTCTAGGGGGCGCGCCGCGTTGCTCGGGACCCGGCGCGTGTGCCCGGTGGCCGCGATGTCCGCTGGGCACCTGCGATTGCCCGTAACCGGGCCGGACCGTGGATCTGTGTGTGTAAACACACAGATCCACGTCCTGTCAGCTCAGAAGAGAGCGATCTGTGTTCCCAGAACAGCGGAACACTGATCGGTCTCCTCCCCTTGTACGTCCCCGCCCCCTACAGTCAGAAGCATTCCCTAGGAAACACATTTAACCCCTTGTGTCCCCCTAGTGGTTAACCCCTTCACTGCCTGTCACATTTACACAATAATCAATGCAATTTTATAGCATTGATCGCTGTATAAATGAATGGTCCCAAAAATGTGTGAAAAGTTTCCGATGTGTCCGCCATAATGTCGCAGTCACGAAAAAAATTCGCGATCGCCGCTATTACTAGTAAAAATAAATAAATAATTTTTTTTTTTTTAAAAATGCCATAAATCTATCCCGTATTTTGTAGACGCTATAACTTTTGCGCAAACCAATCAATATACGCTTATTGCGATTTTTTTACCAAAAATATGTAGAAGAATACGTATCGGCCGAAACTGAGGAAAAAATTTGTTTTTTAAAAAAAAAATTGAGATATTTATTATAGCAAAAAGTAAAAAATATTGTGTTTTTTTCAAAATTGTCGCTCTTCTTTTGTTTATAGCGCAAAAAATAAAAACCACAGAGGTGATCAAATACCACCAAAAGAAAGCTCTATTTGTGGGGAAAAAAAGGACGTCAATTTTGTTTGGGTACAATGTCGCACAACCGCGCAATTGTCGTTTAAAATGTGACAGTGCTGAAAACTAAAAATTGGTCTGGGAAGGAAGGGGGTGAAAATGCCTGGTATTGAACCGGTTAAAGGGACATTTTTTTGGGGGGGGGGGCGGCGCCCATGCGCCCCCTATGGACAGGCCGCCACTGCTGCCCAAATAGCTCCGCTAACTCTCTTATTTGATGCTATCATTGTAATGGCACTGCTACCCCCACATTGATTTGGCTTACCCCTAACCTCAGATTGTCACATCTTAGCCCCTCCTTGGAGTATTCACTCAAAGTCTGGGAACTCAATAAACTACTTTGGTGGTCTCTTCTCCCCTCATTTACTATTATTAAATTTGGTAAGATGTCCAGTGTTCCCATCTGGACAGGAGACCCCACCCAAAATCGTGGACTGACATCTACTCGTTTCTCCCCTCCAATGATATAAAGTTGTTTGACTATATTCTGGAAAATATGGAACTTTTTTGTTATACACAGCTCCGACATTACGTTAACTCTCTCTTGCCAAACACGACTCCGTCAGTTCCTATGAGCTTTGAGAGCAGATGTTGTTATGCTTCCCAATCTCCTGGTCTCATTACTCTCATACAAGCATCTTTAAATTCCTCTAAGATAAGCCATAAAGTGTGGTATATTACATGCTGGGAAAAATAATTTAATATACAATCATCCCGGAAGAAGACTGGAAGGATCTATGCTCCTCCCAAAAGTTCTATAAACATCTTAGCATTAGAAAACTCCTATAAAGTCCTCTTATTTTTGGTACTTAACCCTTTCTCATTTTTAAATATGTCCCTGATTACTCTCCCCTTTGCTTCGGAGGCTGTGGACAGGAAGGAACTATGTTACATCCAGTTAGGTCCATATATATATTTGGTTTTTTTTTAGGTGTTTACCAAAACATATTCAAGCTATAGTTATATAGGTTTAATTTGAGGGTATGTACATCCAAATCGGAGGAAAGGATTAGGAATTACAGCTCTTAAGAATAGCCAACCCCCTTTTTCAAGAGACCAAAAGTAATTGGATAATTGAATCAAAAGCTGCTTCATGGCCATGTGTGGGCTACTTCTTCAATATTTCTTCATCAATTAAGCAGGTAAAAGGTCTGTAGTTTCTAAGTGTAGTATTTGCATTTTGAATTTATTGCTGTGAACCTACATCATGCGTTCAAAGGAGCTGTCAATGCAAGTGAAACAGGCCATTGTAAAGCTTCAAAAAGAAAACAAATCCAGAGATAGCAGCAACACTAGGAGTGGCCAAATAAACGTTTTATACATTCTAAGGAAAGAAGAACGCACTGGTGAGCTCAGCAACATAAAAAGACCTGGGCGTCCATGGAAGACAACAGTGGTGGATGATCGCAGAATCCTTTCTATGGTAAAGAAAAACCCATTCACAACATCCAGACAAGTGGAGCACACTCTCCAAGAGGTGGGTGTATCATTGTCAAAGTCTACAATCAAGAGAAGACTTCACAAGAGCAAATACAGAGGATTCACCACAAGGTGCAAGCCATTCATAAGCCTGAAGATAGAAAAGCCAGATTAGACTTTGCCAAAAAACATCTAAAAAGGTCAGACCAGTTCTGGAAGAGCATTCTTTGGAGGGATGAAACTAAGATTAATCTGTACCAGAATGACAGGAAGAAGTGTGTGGGGAAGGCTTGGGACAGCTCATGATCCAAAGCACACAACGTCATCTGTAAAACATGTTGGAGCTTGCAGTGTGATGGCATGGGCATACATGGCTTCCAGGGGCACTGGGTCATATGTGTATATTAAAGATGTGACAGAAGACAGAGGCAGGATGAATTATGCAATGTTTAGAGATATACTGTCAGCCCAGATTCAGCCAAATGCAGCAAAGTTGATTGGACAGGGTAGGGATGAGCCCGATGTTCGAGTCGAACGTAAGTTCGACTCGTACATCGGGTGTTCGCCGTGTTCGCGGCAAATTCGAAAGCCACCGGAACACCGTTAAAGTCTATGGGACAATTTTTTTTTTGAAACAATAAAAATGAAATGTTGTGCCTGGGGGGTATCTATAGTATGCCTGTAAAGTGGCGCAGTTTTCCCGTGTTTAGAACAGTACCACAGATAAATGACATTTCTAAAGGAAAAATTGGCATTTAAAACTGATTGCGGCTGTAATGAATTGTCGGGTCTCAGCAATATAGATAAAACTCATTTTAAAAAAAAATTGCGTTGGGTTCCCCTAAAATCCATACCAGGCCCTTCAGGTCTGATATGGAAATTAAGGGGAACCCTGTGCCAAATTTGAAAAAAAAATGGCATAGGGGTCCCCCCAAGGGGAACCCTGCGCCAAAATTTAAAAAAATAGCGTAGAGGTCCCCCCAAAATCCATACCAGACCCTTATCCGAGCATGCAACCTGGCAGGCAGGAAAAGAGGGGGATGAACCGTACCAGGCCACATGCCCCCAACATAGGTAGGGTGCTTTGGGGTCTGACCCCAAAGCACCTTGTCCCCATGGTGATGGGGACAAGGGCCTCATCCCCACAACCCTTGCCCGGTGGTTGTGGGGGTATGCGGGTGGGGGGGTTTATCGGAATCTGGAAGCCCCCTTTAACAAGGGGACCCCCAGATCCTGGCCTCCCCCTGTGTGAATTGGTAACGGGGTACATCGTACCCCTACCATTTCACAAAAAAAAATGTCAAGAATGGTAAAAAAATAAAGAATGAAAATGTCCAGCGATGTCCATTCATCTTCTTCTATCACGCTGCCGACGGACCGAGAAAGAAAAAAAAAAAGCCTCAACCGATCCACCTCCATGGGAGGCTCCCGCCGACCGACGCGTCTTCTCTGTGGCAGTTCTTATATAACTGAGGGCGGGGCCACCCGGTGACGTAAATGGGTGACCCCCACCCCCTCTGATGCCTTGTGGAAACCCCGTGGTGTCAGAGGGGGCGGGGTCACCTGTTTCTGTCACTGGGTTTGTGTGTTTGTGTGCTCTGCCGAATTTTTTGCCTGTTTGCATGTTCTGCTGCAAACCGAACTGGGTGGGTGTTTGGCTCATCCCTAGGACAGGGCTTCACAGTACAGATGGACAATGATCCAAAACACACTTTAAAAGCAACCCAGGAGCTTTTGAAGGAAAAGAACTGGAATATTCTGCAATGGCTGAGTCAATGAATGAATGAATGAATGAATGATTTGTATAGCGCTGCAAATGCGAACTGAATCGCCTCAAGGCGCTCGATCTCTTCTGTGTTGTCCAGCTTCTTAAAAGAGGTAGGTCTTGAGTTTCTTCCTGAAGGCCTGATGGTTTTCTTCCATGTGGATGGGAGTAGGTAGAGCGTTCCATAACCGTGGTCCTTGGACTGCGAATCTTCGTTCTCCTTTTGTTTTGTAGCGGGTTTTTGGAATAAGGAGGAGGTTTTGGTTTGAAGATCGAAGACTGCGATTGGGTGTATAGTGCTTTATTTTCTCTCGTAGGTATTGAGGAGCGTTTCCTTGTATACATTTGTGAGTGAGGCAGAGGGTCTTGAAGGTAATTCGGTTGTTTACGGTTAGCCAATGTAGGCTCCTCAGGGAAGGGGAGATGGATTCCCATGGTTTTTTTCCTGTTAACAGTCTTGCCGCCGTGTTTTGGATGAGTTGCAAGCGCGCAAGCTGATATTGGGGTAGTCCTATGTAGAGGGAGTTTGCGTAGTCAAGTCTGGAATTGATGATTGTTCCAACTACTGCTGCTTTGTCCTCTTCTGGGACGAAGGGGATGAGTCTACGTAGCAGGCGGAGGAGATGGTGAGATTGGCTGACTACTGATCCTATTTGTGCATCCATTGACATTTCTGAGTCAAAAATGACTCAGAGACTCTTGGCTTTGGTGCTTGGAGAGATGGTCTGTCCAAAGATGGTGGGTGGTGTCCATGGGGGATCAATCACCTGATCTCAACCCAATTGAGCATGCAAAACTAAAGGCAGATATACCCACAAATAAAGAACAACTGAAGACAGTTGCAGTTAGAGCCTGGCAAAGCATCAGAAAGGAGGAAACCCAGTCTTTGGTAATATTCATGGGTTCCAGACTTCAGCCAGTCATTGCCAGTAAAGAATTCTCAACAAAATATTAAAAATGAAAATTTTATTTATGATTATATTTATTTATCCAATTACATTTGAGCCCCTGAAAAAGGGGGGATCGTGTATAAAAATGGTTGCAGTTCCTAAGCTTTGTACTTGATATTTATGTTCAACCCCTTGAATTAAAGCTGAAAGTCTGCACTTCAAATTAATTTGTGTTGTTTCTTTTTAATTTTATTCTGGTGGCATACAGAGCCAAAAGTATGAAAATTGTGCCTGTGTATTTGGACCTAACTGTATATGGTGGATGTGCTGCAAATCATGGAGACTTTGGATTAGGATATATTCCCTTTACGTATAGTTCTCAACTGCAATTTGCATAAAGACCCAATCAAAGTCTTATAATACAAACTGATCCCAAACATTAGTCCTAAAATGGTGAGAATGATTTATATTCCGTGCCGCTATTAAAACTATAGTCCAATCCTGGAAATCTCCTTCATTAAATTTTTTTATAAGTTAAAACCCTCCTAAACAACACAATGATTAATGACTAATTAATGACAGCCATTTGGGAGGATAAACATGATACATTTCTAAAGATATAGATACCACAGAGAACATACTCTCAACTCAACCAAAGCATATTGAACCTCTAATTTACAACCTCTCATGTGCAATAGAGCGTTGATCTACTCCTGGTGATAGGGACCTGTACCCATTTTCCTTTTCATTCAAGTGTCCTTTACCCAATTCCCCCACCCCTCTGTCTTACATCTCTTCTGCACTTCTTTTCTGTATACTTTTTTCTTTTTTTTAAACTTAAGTAAACACAGCACATACTTACAATGATTTTACTCATAGCCTGCAACAAGCTAGTCTCAGTCTTAAGTCTTGACGTTTTAAAAGCAGTTATTTAATAAAAACAAGTATCAAGGCTTCTACACACTTTTTATGCAAATGTTGAAAAATATTTTGGAAATTCCTCTTTCTTAACGCAGACCTTATACTAATATACAGTCAGGTCCATAAATATTGGGACATCTACATAATTCTAATCTTTTTGGCTCTATACACCACCACAATGGATTTGAAATTAAACGAACAAGATGTGATTTAACTGCAGACTTTCAGCTTTAATTTGAGGGTATTTCCATCCAAATCAGGTGAACAGTGTAGGAATTACAACAGTTTGTATATGTGCCTCTCACTTTTTAAGGGACCAAAAGTAATGGGACAGATTAACAATCATCCATCAAACTTTCACTTTTTAATACTTGGTTGCAAATTCTTTGCAGTCAATTACAGCCTGAAGTCTGGAACGCATAGACATCACCAGACGCTGGGTTTCATCCCTGGTGATCCTCTGCCAGGCCTCTACTGCAACTGTCTTCTGTTCCTGCTTGTTCTTGGGGCATTTTCCCTTCAGTTTTGTCTTCAGCAAGTGAAATGCATGCTCAATCGGATTCAGGTCAGGTGATTGACTTGGCCATTGCATAACATTCAACTTCTTTCCCTTAAAAAACACTTTGGTTGGTGTCGCAATATGCTTTGGGTCATTGTCCATCTGCACTGTGAAGCGCCGTTCAATGAGTTCTAAAGCATTTTGCTGAATATGAGCAGATAATATTGCCCGAAACACTTCAGAATTCATCCTGCTGCTTTTGTCAGCAGTCACATCATCAATAAATACAAGAGAACCAGTTTCATTGGCAGCCATACATGCCCACGCCGTGAAACTACCACCACCATGCTTCACTGATGAGGTGGTATGCTTTGGATCATGAGCAGTTCCTTTCCTTCTCCATACTCTTCTCTTCCCATCACTCTGGTACAAGTTGATCTTGGTCTCATCTGTCCATAGGATGTTGTTCCAGAACAAAGGCTTTTGTAGATGTTGTTTGGCAAACTCTAATCTGGCCTTCCTGTTTTTGAGGCTCACCAATGGTTTACATCTTGTGGTGAACCCTCTGTATTCACTCTGATGAAGTCTTCTCTTGATTGTTGACTTTGACACACATACACCTACCTCCTGGAGAGTGTTCTTGATCTGGCCAACTGTTGTGAAGGGTGTTTTCTTCACCAGGGAAAGAATTCTTCGGTCATCCACCACAGTTGTTTTCCGTAGTCTTCCGGGTCTTTTGGTGTTGCTGAGCTCACCGGTGCATTCTTTCTTTTTAAGGATTTTCCAAACAGTTGATTTGGCCACACCTATTTTTTTTGCTATCTCTCTGATGGGTTTGTTTTGTTTTTCCAGCCTAATGATGGCTTGCTTCACTTATAGTGACAGCTCTTTGGATCTCATATTGAGAGTTGACAGCAACAGATTCCAAATGCAAATAGCACACTTAAAATGAACTCTGGACCTTTTATCTGCTCTTTGTAAATGGGATAATGAGGGAATAACACAAACCTGGCCATGGAACAGCTGAGCAGCCGATTGTCCCATTACTTTTGGTCCCTTAAAAAGTGGGAGGCACATATACAAACTGTTGTAATTCCTACACCGTTCACCTGATTTGGATGTCAATACCCTCAAATTAAAGCTGAAAGTCTGCAGTTAAAGCATATCTTGTTCGTTTCATTTCAAATCCATTGTGGTGGTGTATAGAGCCAAAGAGATTAGAATTGTGTCAATGTTTTAATATTTATGGACCTGACTGTATATATACATGTACTGTATATTACATACTGTATATATTCTGTTTTGTATTGAAAATGCCAATAAAATACATAGAACAAGAAATTCTTAAGTGCGTTCGAACATTTATGTAAATGGGTGGTGCTGCGCTAATCCTTAATATAAGACTAAAAACATATGCCATAAAAGTGAATAAAGGGATTATGGTCCGATCTTACATCACAGAAAAAATATGTAATAAAAAATAATGAATATAACAAATACCGTGATACGTGACACTAATTATATATAGTCAAATTGAAATATAAATACTAAAAAACATAATCATATACGTGAAGACATGTTCATAATGACACATAAATATTTAGACCATACCATCATAGCAATTTAGTAAACTCACAGTCAGTGAAAAAAAAATATATTCCTTCATACAGTGATGTCACCCACTTTGAGCACTTTAATTGCAACGATTGCATGGTAGGACGTTGCTGTCACATATTTCATTTATACAAAGGATTTTCTTGTGAAGCACTTTGAATCCATTTTTTGGGACATTTTTGTTATATTTATTTGGATGTACGTTTTGCACATTTGTCACTTTATATGAAACATGGTGTATGGATTCATCTGATATCCATGCGGGTTTGATTGGAATACCCCACTGCACACTGTCACCTTTTGAGCATTGTTTGCACATAGTCTAAATTACTCTTTTATATATTTATCTACTTGCACTGTATTATGTTTACACATGATTATGTTTTTTAGTATTTATATTTCAATTTGACTATATATAATTAGTGCCACGTATCACGGTATTTGTTATATTCATTATTTTTTATTACATATTTTTTCTGTGATGTAAGATCGGACCATAATCCCTTTATTCACTTTTATGACATATGTTTTTAGTGTTATATTAAGGGTTAGCGCAGCACCACCCATTTACATATATCTATTGCCAAGGTCAGGTGTGTACCCGAATCGGTGCAAGCAGCTTTTCCATTCTTAGCCGTCTTCCATATTTGATAATTCTATTATTTTTAGCTTTCGAACATTTGTCAAGTCATTGAATGTACTGAGAATTTTCGTACGTATATTTGTACATACAATCATTTGAAAATCTACAAGCTTAAGGCTAGCCAGTCAGTTGAGGTTTGAGGGAGGTGGCAAAAAACAGTTGGCCCAATGGTATGGGGAACAAGAAGTATAAGTGATAAGGTCATTATCATAAGCACCAGAAAAGCAAGAGGGTTATTGTGAACTGAAGAGAGATTGTAAGCCCTAACTCAGTAAAGAAAGTGTTAAAGTTGGTTACCCTTACCCCTTCTAGAACCCAACAACCATTTTAGATAAATAGGCAAAAATACATTTAGGCGCTGTTCTTAAAAAGCGTAAAGCTGATAAAAGATCAAGAGGCAGATGGTGGTAGAGATGATTTCTGTAACAACAAAGCCTTGCTTTGCACTGTGAACTGTTAACACAAGCTGCAGGCTACAGCTGACCTTCATCTCTATTTCTGCTGTAGAAACATTTAAAGATGTATCACATGTACTACGTGAGCTTCTATTTCTGTTTTGATTGAACCCTTTTGCTGCTGGAGCTATTTTAACATTTTTTGCACATATGTTAATTAGACCTAAAGATTATGTAAAACCGCTCAAATGATTGTATATTTTCTGAAAGCAGGGGCCCTGTAGAATAAAATGGTCTTATATGAAATTTCTTATGTCACACAATATTAGAGCAACTGTTTATAAGACCATAGTGTAGTTAAAAATAAATAAAATTTTGGTAAAATATAAAATTGCATTGAGTAAATGGATGCCAAACATATCACACCTTAAAATTGTATGCACTGTGAAACAGCAAAAAAGTACCCAGAATTGTCCATAGGTGATGCTTTAAAAGCCTTTACAGTTCATCAAATAGGAGTTAGTGAATGATGGTCATAGAACTATTTCTCTCACTCTGGACTACATGGCGATAGCTAATAGGTGTGGCGCAATAATAATTTTCCTATGCAAGCGCAACTATAGGCATGTTTGTGGGGGTGGAGGGCTTTTAAAACTCATGCTGCTGGAGGACTGGGCTTTACAGTGAACTTGCTGCTTTGCCCTGCTTGGGCACAAGTTTGCTGTAAAGCCCAACTATTTTTTTGTTGTTGTTTAAACTTCTCCCATAAGGTTTATTAAAAAAATCTGTAGCCCACAATATGGAAAGGTTCCAAACAGTAACCTGTACTCTTAATGCATTGATATCATCCATTCAGGGCCACTCTCAGCATCATCCAGGGTAGCCCAGGACTCAGGATACCATGTGAACAATCTGAAGACATTAAGAAATGGTAGGTATGAAAGGCAAATGGGAAAGGATGACCTCTAGGGTGGGGCCGGAGTTGGGCTTTAAGCCTAAACTTGAGACTTCTTTGACCAACTCACAGCTCTTATTGTAAAAAACCTTTCTATGTACAGAAGAAAAACCTCTTTTCCTGCAGGTGCAGGAGTGCCCTTGTGGACAACTTGCCACCAAGTCTATTATATTAACTATATACTCTATGTATTGTAACAGACAGATAGTCTGTTATTAGGGATGAGCTTCGTCTTCGAGTCGAACCCATGTTCGACTCGAACATCGGCTGTTCGGTCGTTCGCCGAATTGCGAACGATATGGGCTGTTCGCGCCAAATTCGTGTGGCGCGTCACGGCCCATAATTCACTGCGGCATCGCAGTGCATTGCTGGCTGATGATTGGCCAAGCATGCACTATGACCCGCATGCTTGGCCAATCACAGCGCCGTCAGTAGAGAGAGCTGTAATTGGCCAAAGCCAGGGTGGCTTTGGCCAATTATGGCTCAGGGGATTTAGTACACGCCCCACACTATATAAGGCCGCCTGCACGGTGGCCCTGTGTAGTGTGTGTTCCGGTGTGCTGAGAGATAGAGAGAGAGAGAGACAGTGTCATTTAATTTGAGTTAGATAGATTAGGCAGAACAGTCAGTCAGTTAGCTGCACTTACAGTGTATTGTGTATATATATGCATCCCAGGTGTTGCATATATATATATACACTGTATTCAGTTTAGCTAGATCCGTTCCTGTTATCTTCTATCTAGACTATTTACATTTGGTGCAGTGCGTCCTGCTCACAGTGTTCAGCTAGATCCGTTCCTGCTATTTACATTTAGTGCAGTGCGTCCTGCTCACAGTGTTCAGCTAGATCCGTTCCTGCTATTTACATTTAGTGCAGTGCGTCCTGCTCACAGTGTTCAGCTAGATCCGTTCCTGCTATTTACATTTAGTGCAGTGCGTCCTGCTCACAGTGTTCAGCTAGATCCGTTCCTGCTATTTACATTTAGTGCAGTGCGTCCTGCTCACAGTGTTCAGCTAGATCCGTTCCTGCTATTTACATTTAGTGCAGTGCGTCCTGCTCACAGTGTTCAGCTAGATCCGTTCCTGCTATTTACATTTAGTGCAGTGCGTCCTGCTCACAGTGTTCAGCTAGATCCGTTCCTGCTATTTACATTTAGTGCAGTGCGTCCTGCTCACAGTGTTCAGCTAGATCCGTTCCTGCTATTTACATTTAGTGCAGTGCGTCCTGCTCACAGTGTTCAGCTAGATCCGTTCCTGTTATTTACATTTAGTGCAGTGCGTCCTGCTCACAGTGTTCAGCTAGATCCGTTCCTGCTCTTTACATTTAGTGCAGTGCGTCCTGCTCACAGTGTTCAGCTAGATCCGTTCCTGCTATTTACATTTAGTGCAGTGCGTCCTGCTCACAGTGTTCAGCTAGATCTGTTCCTGCTATTTACATTTAGTGCAGTGCGTCCTGCTCACAATGTTCAGCTAGATCTGTTCCTGCTATTTACATTTAGTGCAGTGCGTCCTGCTCACAGTGTTCAGCTAGATCCGTTCCTGCTATTTACATTTAGTGCAGTGCGTCCTGCTCACAGTGTTCAGCTAGATCCGTTCCTGCTATTTACATTTAGTGCAGTGCGTCCTGCTCACAGTGTTCAGCTAGATCCGTTCCTGTTATTTACATTTAGTGCAGTGCGTCCTGCTCACAGTGTTCAGCTAGATCCGTTCCTGCTATTTACATTTAGTGCAGTGCGTCCTGCTCACAGTGTTCAGCTAGATCCGTTCCTGCTATTTACATTTAGTGCAGTGCGTCCTGCTCACAGTGTTCAGCTAGATCCGTTCCTGTTATCTTCCTACTGACAGGCAGGCTTGTCTGGTTACAGTATATAAAGCTACCTGAAGAAAATTACAGGTGTTCTATCCCAGCTTAGTGCAGCTACAGGCCATTAGTATGTCTGGAAGGCCAAGAAGGAGAGGCAGACAGTCACAAGCCAATAAGAGAGGGCAAGCAGGCTCCGTGTCTAGTGCTGGTCGTGGAGACGGTGCATCCTCATCAGCACGTGGCCATGGGACACGCTTGGCCTTTTTTTCGGCAGCTGGCCGTGTTGAGCCGCAACATGCGGAAGACTTGGTCGAGTGGATGACCAAGCCGTCCTCATCCTCCTCATCCTCTCTCACCCATGCCCAGGGTGCTTTGTCTGGCAAAGCAGCGGCCTCTTCCCTCAGCTCAATGTCATCAGTGACTCCTTCCCTAGCTCCACCATGTCCTCCTGAGGATTCCCTCGAACTGTTTGACCACAGTGTTGGGTACATGCTCCAGGAGGATGCCCAGCATTTGAAAGGCTCTGATGATGATACTGAGCTCGATGAAGGCAGTAACATGAGCACGGACAGAGGGGGTGCCCAAGAAGGACAGCAATCTGGCAGTCATGCTCCCCCTGCTGCAGCATACTGCCAGGTTTGCTCCAGTGATGAGGAGGGAGGGGATGATGAGGTCACTGACTCAACGTGGGTGCCTGATAGGAGAGAGGAGGAGGAGGAGGAGGAGGAGGAGGAGGCGGCACATCACCAACGAGGCAGGATGCCCTCCAGGGGCCAGCCTAAGGGCAGCACATTGACTGCATCACACCCCAAAGCTCCACATGTGCAGGGCGCTGCAGTCTCTGCGCGTTATTCAAAAAGTTCTTTGGTGTGGGCCTTTTTTGAGACGAGTGCATCAGATCGCACCGCTGCTATTTGCAACATATGTCTCAAGCGTATCTCGCGTGGCCAAAACATCTCCCGCTTGGGTACCACATGCTTGACCAGACATAAGTTGACCTGCCATGCAGTTCGTTGGCAAGCGTATCTAAAAGACCCACACCAAAGAACAAAGAGGATCTCTCCTTGCTCCTCATCAGCTGAGATTTCCAACCCCACTAGAACTTCAGTCCTCTCTGAGACCTGCAGTGAGAGGAATGAAGGTGTAGAATTAGGTGTGTCGCAGCCAAGTACTTGTGGGCAATCTGCTTTTGGTACACCGACGTCAGATTGTACCAGGCAAATTTCCCTGCCCCAGCTGCTGCACCGCCAAAAGAAGTTTGCTCTCAGCCATCCACATGCCCAGCGGTTGAATGCTAGCTTGGCAAAATTGCTAGCACTTCAACTGCTGCCTTTTCAGTTGGTAGACTCTGCCCCCTTCCGTGAGTTTGTGGAATGTGCGGTTCCTCAGTGGCAGGTACCCAAATGCCACTTTTTCTCACGGAAGGCGATTCCGGCTCTCTATCGGCATGTGGAAGGCAATGTCCATGCCTCGCTGGACAGGGCGGTCAGCGGTAAGGTGCATATTACCGCTGACTCATGGTCCAGCAGGCATGGACAGGGACGTTACCTAAGTTTCACGGCGCATTGGGTGACTCTGCTGGCAGCTGGGAAGGATGCAGGACAAGGTGCAGTAGTGTTGGAGGTTGTTCCACCACCACGCCTCCAAAATGCTGATTGTGACACACCTCTCTCCTCCACCCCCTCCTCTTCTTCTTCCTCCATGGCCTCTTCCTCGGAACCAGCGGTGCTCCGTAGGCGTTCAAGGGGCTACGCAAGTACGCAGGCCAAAAGATGCCATGCGGTGCTTGAGCTGGTGTGCTTGGGGGACAGGAGCCACACTGGGGCAGAGGTTCTGTCAGCTCTGCAGGGGCAGGTTCAGAGGTGGTTGACGCCACGCCAACTTAAGGCAGGAATGGTGGTTTGCGACAATGGCACCAACCTCCTCTCTGCCCTCCGACAGGGACAACTGACCCATGTGCCCTGTTTGGCTCACGTCCTTAACTTGGTGGTGCAGCGGTTCTTGGGCAGGTACCCGGGCTTACAGGATGTCCTGAGGCAGGCCAGGAAAGTCTGTGTGCATTTCCGCCGGTCATATAATGCCAGTGCTCGGCTGACGGACCTCCAAAAGGAGTTTAACCTGCCCAAGAACCGCCTAATCTGTGACATGCCCACCAGGTGGAACTCAACGTTGGCCATGCTGCAGCGGCTGCACACGCAGCAGAGGGCCATCAATGAGTACCTGTGCGACTATGGCACCAGGACAGGGTCAGGGGACCTTGTTTTTTTTTCCCCACGCCAGTGGGCCATGATCAGGGATGCATGCACTGTCCTGTCACCATTCGAGGAGGCCACGAGGATGGTGAGCACTGACAGTGCATGCATCAGTGACACTGTCCCCCTTGTCCACCTGTTGGAGCACACGCTGCGTGGAATAATGGACAGGGCACTTGAGGCAGAACAGAGGCAGGAAGAGGAGGACTTCCTTAGCTCTCAAGGCCCCCTTTATCCAGACAGTGTTCCTGCGTGCCCGCCGATCACACAGGAAGAGGAGGAGGAGGAGGAGGAGGAGGAAGATTGTGTCAGTATGGAGGTGGAGCCTGGCACTCAGCATCAGCAGCAGTCTTTAAGGGATCAGTCCCAAGGAACACATGGACTTGTACGTGGCTGGGAGGAGGTGGCTGCGGACGTTGTTGTCCTTAGTGACCCAGAGGACTCCGGACCGAATGCCTCAGCAAACCTACGCTGCATGGCCTCCCTGATCCTGCAAAGCCTGCGTAAGGATCCTCGTATTCGTGGTATCAAGGAGAAGGACCAATACTGGCTGGCAACCCTCCTTCATCCACGTTACAAGGGTAAGGTTGCGGACCTTATCTTGCCATCGCAGAGGGAGCAGAGGATGAAACATCTTCGGGAGGCCTTGCAGAAAGGTCTGTGCAACGCGTTCCCAGAGACTGGGAGGTTACAAACTCCTGTTTCTGGACAACGTGTTGCTGAGGCTTCGGTCAGTCAAAGAAGGAGCGGTGGAGAAGGTGGCCGTCTGACCGATGCGTTCAGACAATTTTTTGGTCCGCAGCCCCAAGGTATGATCGGTTCCAGCAACCATCGCCAGCGTCTGTTTTACATGGTGCAGGAATACCTAGGGGCAAGATCAGACTTGGACACCTTTCCCACCGAAAATCCTCTGGGTTACTGGGTCTTGAGGATGGATCACTGGCCAGAGCTTGCACAGTATGCAATTGAGCTACTGGCCTGTCCTGCATCCAGCGTTCTTTCGGAACGCACATTCAGTGCTGCTGGAGGCGTGGTAACTGATCACAGGGTGCGTCTGTCCACCGACTCGGTCGATCGGCTGACCTTCATAAAAATGAATCAGTCTTGGATCACCACCAGCTACCAAGCACCTGATGCTGATGTAACCGAATAATTTTTTTTGAAATCTCAGATCCCTTCAAAGACTGCCTATGCTGATGCTGAGTGACTATCCCTGAGTAATTATCCTCTTCCTCCTCAATCATCACGCTGATAGCTTGTAAGAACATTTTTGGTTCTGGGCGCCACCACTAGGGATGAGCTTCGTGTTCGAGTCGAACCCATGTTCGACTCGAACATCGGCTGTTCGACCGTCCGTCGAATTGCGAACGTTATGGGCCGTTCGCGCCAAATTCGTGTGGCGCGTCACGGCCCATAATTCACTGCGGCATCGCAGTGCATTGCTGGCTGATGATTGGCCAAGCATGCACTATGACCCGCATGCTTGGCCAATCACAGCGCCGTCAGTAGAGAGAGCTGTAATTGGCCAAAGCCAGGGTGGCTTTGGCCAATTATGGCTCAGGGGATTTAGTACACGCCCCACACTATATAAGGCCGCCTGCACGGCGGCCCTGTGTAGTGTGTTCCGGTGTGCTGATAGAGAGAGAGACAGACAGTGTCATTTGATTTGAGTTAGCTAGATTAGGCTAGATCTGTTCCTGCTATTTACATTTAGTGCAGTGCGTCCTGCTCACAGTGTTCAGCTAGATCCGTTCCTGCTATTTACATTTAGTGCAGTGCGTCCTGCTCACAGTGTTCAGCTAGATCTGTTCCTGCTATTTACATTTAGTGCAGTGCGTCCTGCTCACAGTGTTCAGCTAGATCCGTTCCTGCTATTTACATTTAGTGCAGTCAGTGCGTCCTGCTCACAGTGTTCAGCTAGATCCGTTCCTGCTATTTACATTTAGTGCAGTCAGTGCGTCCTGCTCACAGTGTTCAGCTAGATCTGTTCCTGCTATTTACATTTAGTGCAGTCAGTGCGTCCTGCTCACAGTGTTCAGCTAGATCTGTTCCTGCTATTTACATTTAGTGCAGTGCGTCCTGCTCACAGTGTTCAGCTAGATCCGTTCCTGCTATTTACATTTAGTGCAGTGCGTCCTGCTCACAGTGTTCAGCTAGATCCGTTCCTGCTATTTACATTTAGTGCAGTGCGTCCTGCTCACAGTGTTCAGCTAGATCCGTTCCTGCTATTTACATTTAGTGCAGTGCGTCCTGCTCACAGTGTTCAGCTAGATCTGTTCCTGCTATTTACATTTAGTGCAGTGCGTCCTGCTCACAGTGTTCAGCTAGATCTGTTCCTGCTATTTACATTTAGTGCAGTCAGTGCGTCCTGCTCACAGTGTTCAGCTAGATCCGTTCCTGCTATTTACATTTAGTGCAGTGCATCCTGCTCACAGTGTTCAGCTAGATCTGTTCCTGCTATTTACATTTAGTGCAGTGCGTCCTGCTCACAGTGTTCAGCTAGATCCGTTCCTGCTATTTACATTTAGTGCAGTCAGTGCGTCCTGCTCACAGTGTTCAGCTAGATCCGTTCCTGCTATTTACATTTAGTGCAGTCAGTGCGTCCTGCTCACAGTGTTCAGCTAGATCCGTTCCTGCTATTTACATTTAGTGCAGTGCGTCCTGCTCACAGTGTTCAGCTAGATCCGTTCCTGCTATTTACATTTAGTGCAGTCAGTGCGTCCTGCTCACAGTGTTCAGCTAGATCCGTTCCTGCTATTTACATTTAGTGCAGTGCGTCCTGCTCACAGTGTTCAGATAGATCTGTTCCTGCTATTTACATTTAGTGCAGTGCGTCCTGCTCACAGTGTTCAGCTAGATCCGTTCCTGCTATTTACATTTAGTGCAGTCAGTGCGTCCTGCTCACAGTGTTCAGCTAGATCCGTTCCTGCTATTTACATTTAGTGCAGTCAGTGCGTCCTGCTCACAGTGTTCAGCTAGATCTGTTCCTGCTATTTACATTTAGTGCAGTCAGTGCGTCCTGCTCACAGTGTTCAGCTAGATCTGTTCCTGCTATTTACATTTAGTGCAGTGCGTCCTGCTCACAGTGTTCAGATAGATCCGTTCCTGCTATTTACATTTAGTGCAGTGCGTCCTGCTCACAGTGTTCAGCTAGATCCGTTCCTGCTATTTACATTTAGTGCAGTGCGTCCTGCTCACAGTGTCCAGCTAGATCCGTTCCTGCTATTTACATTTAGTGCAGTGCGTCCTGCTCACAGTGTTCAGCTAGATCTGTTCCTGCTATTTACATTTAGTGCAGTGCGTCCTGCTCACAGTGTTCAGCTAGATCTGTTCCTGCTATTTACATTTAGTGCAGTCAGTGCGTCCTGCTCACAGTGTTCAGCTAGATCCGTTCCTGCTATTTACATTTAGTGCAGTGCGTCCTGCTCACAGTGTTCAGCTAGATCTGTTCCTGCTATTTACATTTAGTGCAGTGCGTCCTGCTCACAGTGTTCAGCTAGATCCGTTCCTGCTATTTACATTTAGTGCAGTCAGTGCGTCCTGCTCACAGTGTTCAGCTAGATCCGTTCCTGCTATTTACATTTAGTGCAGTCAGTGCGTCCTGCTCACAGTGTTCAGCTAGATCCGTTCCTGCTATTTACATTTAGTGCAGTGCGTCCTGCTCACAGTGTTCAGCTAGATCCGTTCCTGTTATCTTCCTACTGACAGGCAGGCTTGTCTGGTTACAGTATATAAAGCTACCTGAAGAAAATTACAGGTGTTCTATCCCAGCTTAGTGCAGCTACAGGCCATTAGTATGTCTGGAAGGCCAAGAAGGAGAGGCAGACAGTCACAAGCCAATAAGAGAGGGCAAGCAGGCTCTGTGTCTAGTGCTGGTCGTGGAGACGGTGCATCCTCATCAGCCCGTGGCCATGGGACACGCTTGGCCTTTTTTTCGGCAGCTGGCCGTGTTGAGCCGCAACATGCAGAAAACTTGGTCGAGTGGATGACCAAGCCGTCCTCATCCTCCTCATCCTCTCTCACCCATGCCCAGGGTGCTTTGTCTGGCAAAGCAGCGGCCTCTTCCCTCAGCTCAATGTCATCAGTGACTCCTTCCCTAGCTCCACCATGTCCTCATGAGGATTCCCTCGAACTGTTTGACCACAGTGTTGGGTACATGCTCCAGGAGGATGCCCAGCGTTTGGAAGGCTCTGATGATGATACTGAGCTCGATGAAGGCAGTAACATGAGCACGGACAGAGGGGGTGCCCAAGAAGGACAGCAATCTGGCAGTCATGCTCCCCCTGCTGCAGCATACTGCCAGGTTTGCTCCAGTGATGAGGAGGGAGGGGATGATGAGGTCACTGACTCAACGTGGGTGCCTGATAGGAGAGAGGAGGAGGAGGAGGAGGAGGAGGCGGCACATCACCAACGAGGCAGGATGCCCTCCAGGGGTCAGCCTAAGGGCAGCACATTGACTGCATCACACCCCAAAGCTCCACATGTGCAGGGCGCTGCAGTCTCTGCGCGTTATTCAAAAAGTTCTTTGGTGTGGGCCTTTTTTGAGACGAGTGCATCAGATCGCACCGCTGCTATTTGCAACATATGTCTCAAGCGTATCTCGCGTGGCCAAAACATCTCCCGCTTGGGTACCACATGCTTGACCAGACATATGTTGACCTGCCATGCAGTTCATTGGCAAGCATATCTAAAAGACCCACACCAAAGAACAAAGAGGATCTCTCCTTGCTCCTCATCAGCTGAGATTTCCAACCCCACTAGACCTTCAGTCCTCTCTGAGACCTGCAGTGAGAGGAATGAAGGTGTAGAATTAGGTGTGTCACAGCCAAGTACTTGTGGGCAATCTGCTTTTGGTACACCGACGCCAGATTGTACCAGGCAAATTTCCCTGCCCCAGCTGCTGCACCGCCGAAAGAAGTTTGCTCCCAACCATCCACATGCCCAGCGGTTGAATGCTAGCTTGGCAAAATTGCTAGCACTTCAACTGCTGCCTTTTCAGTTGGTAGACTCTGCCCCCTTCCATGAGTTTGTGGAATGTGCGGTTCCTCAGTGGCAGGTACCCAAACGCCACTTTTTCTCACGGAAGGCGATTCCAGCTCTCTACCGGCATGTGGAAGGCAATGTCCATGCCTCGCTGGACAGGGCGGTCAGCGGTAAGGTGCATATTACCGCTGACTCATGGTCCAGCAGGCATGGACAGGGACGTTACTTAAGTTTCACGGCGCATTGGGTGACTCTGCTGGCAGCTGGGAAGGATGCAGGACAAGGTGCAGTAGTGTTGGAGGTTGTTCCGCCACCACGCCTCCAAAATGCTGATTGTGACACACCTCTCTCCTCCACCCCCTCCTCTTCTTCTTCCTCCATGGCCTCTTCCTCGGAACCAGCGGTGCTCCGTAGGCGTTCAAGGGGCTACGCAAGTACGCAGGCCAAAAGATGCCATGCGGTGCTTGAGCTGGTGTGCTTGGGGGACAGGAGCCACACTGGGGCAGAGGTTCTGTCAGCTCTGCAGGGGCAGGTTCAGAGGTGGTTGACGCCACGCCAACTTAAGGCAGGAATGGTGGTTTGCGACAATGGCACCAACCTCCTCTCTGCCCTCCGACAGGGACAACTGACCCATGTGCCCTGTTTGGCTCACGTCCTTAACTTGGTGGTGCAGCGGTTCTTGGGCAGGTACCCGGGCTTACAGGATGTCCTGAGGCAGGCCAGGAAAGTCTGTGTGCATTTCCGCCGGTCATATAATGCCAGTGCTCGGCTGACGGACCTCCAAAAGGAGTTTAACCTGCCCAAGAACCGCCTAATCTGTGACATGCCCACCAGGTGGAACTCGACATTGGCCATGCTGCAGCGGCTGCACACGCAGCAGAGGGCCATCAATGAGTACCTGTGCGACTATGGCACCAGGACAGGGTCAGGGGACCTTGGTTTTTTTTCCCCACGCCAGTGGGCCATGATCAGGGATACATGCACTGTCCTGTCACCATTCGAGGAGGCCACGAGGATGGTGAGCACTGACAGTGCATGCATCAGTGACACTGTCCCCCTTGTCCACCTGTTGGAGCACACGCTGCGTGGAATAATGGACAGGGCACTTGAGGCAGAACAGAGGCAGGAAGAGGAGGACTTCCTTAGCTCTCAAGGCCCCCTTTATCCAGACAGTGTTCCTGCGTGCCCGCCGATCACACAGGAAGAGGACGAGGAGGAGGAGGAGGAGGAGGAGGAAGATTGTGTCAGTATGGAGGTGGAGCCTGGCACTCAGCATCAGCAGTCTTTAAGGGATCAGTCCCAAGGAACACATGGACTTGTACGTGGCTGGGAGGAGGTGGCTGCGGACGTTGTTGTCCTTAGTGACCCAGAGGACTCCGGACCGAATGCCTCAGCAAACCTACGCTGCATGGCCTCCCTGATCCTGCAAAGCCTGCGTAAGGATCCTCGTATTCGTGGTATCAAGGAGAAGGACCAATACTGGCTGGCAACCCTCCTTGATCCACGTTACAAGGGTAAGGTTGCGGACCTTATCTTGCCATCGCAGAGGGAGCAGAGGATGAAACATCTTCGGGAGGCCTTGCAGAAAGGTCTGTGCAACGCGTTCCCAGAGACTGGGAGGTTACAAACTCCTGTTTCTGGACAACGTGTTGCTGAGGCTTCGGTCAGTCAAAGAAGGAGCGGTGGAGAAGGTGGCCGTCTGACCGATGCGTTCAGACAATTTTTTGGTCCGCAGCCCCAAGGTATGATCGGTTCCAGCAACCATCGCCAGCGTCTGTTTTACATGGTGCAGGAATACCTAGGGGCAAGATCAGACTTGGACACCTTTCCCACCGAAAATCCTCTGGGTTACTGGGTCTTGAGGATGGATCACTGGCCAGAGCTTGCACAGTATGCAATTGAGCTACTGGCCTGTCCTGCATCCAGCGTTCTTTCGGAACGCACATTCAGTGCTGCTGGAGGCGTGGTAACCGATCACAGGGTGCGTCTGTCCACTGACTCGGTCGATCGGCTGACCTTCATAAAAATGAATCAGTCTTGGATCACCACCAGCTACCAAGCACCTGATGCTGATGTTTCTGAATAATTTTTTTCAGATCCCTTCAAAGACTGCCTATGCTGATGCTGAGTGACTATCCCTGAGTAATTATCCTCTTCCTCCTCAATCATCACGCTGATAGCTTGTAAGAACATTTTTGGTTCTGGGCGCCACCACCAGTGCCTAAGGCACAATTTTTCAGCCCCTGTATAACAGGGGCGTGTAATTACAATTTTTGATGTAATACTTTGCAGCAGGGCTCGTTCCTGCATTCCAACTAGAGTGTCTGTGAGGGGTTGCAGTGTTGTGGCACCAGCACCAGTGCCTAAGGCCCAATTTTTCTGCCCCTGTCTAACAGGGGCGTGTAATTACAATTTTTGATGCAATACTTTGCAGCAGGGCTCGTTCCTGCGTTCCAACTAGAGTGTCTGTGAGGGGTTACAGTGTTGTGGCACCAGCACCAGTGCCTAAGGCCCAATTTTTCTGCCCCTGTCTAACAGGGGCGTGTAATTACAATTTTTGATGCAATACTTTGCAGCAGGGCTCGTTCCTGCGTTCCAACTAGAGTGTCTGTGAGGGGTTGCAGTGTTGTGGCACCAGCACCAGTGCCTAAGGCCCAATTTTTCTGCCCCTGTCTAACAGGGGCGTGTAATTACAATTTTTGATGCAATACTTTGCAGCAGGGCTCGTTCCTGCGTTCCAACTAGAGTGTCTGTGAGGGGTTGCAGTGTTGTGGCACCAGCACCAGTGCCTAAGGCCTAATTTTTCAGCTCCTGTTCAACAGGGGCATGTAATTACAATTCTTGATCTAATATTTCACAGCAGGGCCCTGTGAGAGCTTACAGTGTTTTGGCCACAGCAACACCTAAGGCCCAAATTTCTGCTGAGTATATAGGGCAGGACCCTACTTTCAAACATCTAACTTACAAACGACTCCTACTTGCAAACGGAAGGAGACAACAGGAAGTGAGATGAAATCTACCCCTAGGAAGGGAAATTCTCTCATGTAAGAGTTAATATGGGAAAACAATTTCTCCTTTCCACTGATGCTTTCCAATCCTTGTTCCACAAAAAAACCCAAATTTTCAAAAAACATTTTTCATTGGGACAAAAAAGTGAGGTGAAATCTTCTGAAGAGGAGGAAAGACGCAAAACAAATGTCACAGGGGTGATAACCCTTCCCTATGTTTTCCAAAAAGCTTAGAAAAGATTTTTTGGCTGGAGCTAAACACGTTAAAAATGTTCAAAATTACAAACAGATTCTACTTAACAACAAACCTACAGTCCCTGTCTTGTTTGCACCGCCTGTATACTGCTGTTCAGAGTATATAGGGACCTTTCCTTATTTTAATTTGGGTGCGGGGTTCCCCTTAATATCCATACAAGACCCAAAGGGCCTGGTAATGGACTGGGGGGTACCCATGCCGTTTGTCTCACTGATTTTCATCCATATTGCCAGGACCCGACATGACATTAAACCCGCAAGCAGTTTTAAATGAGATTTTTTCCTTTAAAAATGACATTTGGTGCAGGGACTGTTCTAAACATGGGAAACACGCGTCACTTTACAGGCATACTATAGACACCCCCCAGGTACGATATTTAAAGGAATATTTCACTTTTTTTTTTTTACTTTAAGCATCATTAAAATCACTGCTCCCGAAAAAACGGCCGTTTTTAAAAGTTTTTTTTGCATTGATACATGTCCCCTGGGGTAGGACCCGGGTCCCCACACCCTTTTTAGGACAATACCATGCAAATTAGCCTTTAAAATGAGCACTTTTGATTTCGAACGTTCGAGTCCCATAGACGTCAATGGGGTTCTAACGTTCGTGCGAACTTGCGGTCCGTTCGCGGGTTCTGGTGCGAACCGAACCGGGGGGTGTTCGGCTCATCCCTAGCCACCACCAGTGCCTAAGGCACAATTTTTCAGCCCCTGTTTAACAGGGGCGTGTAATTACAATTTTTGATGTAATACTTTGCAGCAGTGCTCGTTCCTGCATTCCAACTAGAGTGTCTGTGAGGGGTTGCAGTGTTGTGGCACCAGCACCAGTGCCTAAGGCCCAATTTTTCTGCCCCTGTCTAACAGGGGCGTGTAATTACAATTTTTGATGCAATACTTTGCAGCAGGGCTCGTTCCTGCGTTCCAACTAGAGTGTCTGTGAGGGGTTGCAGTGTTGTGGCACCAGCACCAGTGCCTAAGGCCCAATTTTTCTGCCCCTGTCTAACAGGGGCGTGTAATTACAATTTTTGATGCAATACTTTGCAGCAGGGCTCGTTCCTGCGTTCCAACTAGAGTGTCTGTGAGGGGTTGCAGTGTTGTGGCACCAGCACCAGTGCCTAAGGCCCAATTTTTCTGCCCCTGTCTAACAGGGGCATGTAATTACAATTTTTGATGCAATACTTTGCAGCAGGGCTCGTTCCTGCGTTCCAACTAGAGTGTCTGTGAGGGGTTGCAGTGTTGTGGCACCAGCACCAGTGCCTAAGGCCCAATTTTTCTGCCCCTGTCTAACAGGGGCGTGTAATTACAATTTTTGATGCAATACTTTGCAGCAGGGCTCGTTCCTGCGTTCCAACTAGAGTGTCTGTGAGGGGTTGCAGTGTTGTGGCACCAGCACCAGTGCCTAAGGCCCAATTTTTCTGCCCCTGTCTAACAGGGGCGTGTAATTACAATTTTTGATGCAATACTTTGCAGCAGGGCTCGTTCCTGCGTTCCAACTAGAGTGTCTGTGAGGGGTTGCAGTGTTGTGGCACCAGCACCAGTGCCTAAGGCCTAATTTTTCAGCTCCTGTTCAACAGGGGCATGTAATTACAATTCTTGATCTAATATTTCACAGCAGGGCCCTGTGAGGGCTTACAGTGTTGTGGCCACAGCAACACCTAAGGCCCAAATTTCTGCTGAGTATATAGGGCAGGACCCTACTTTCAAACATCTAACTTACAAACGACTCCTACTTGCAAACGGAAGGAGACAACAGGAAGTGAGATGAAATCTACCCCTAGGAAGGGAAATTCTCTCCTGTAAGAGTTAATATGGGAAAACAATTTCTCCTTTCCACTGATGCTTTCCAATCCTTGTTCCACAAAAAAACCCAAATTTTCAAAAAACATTTTTCATTGGGACAAAAAAGTGAGGTGAAATCTTCTGAAGAGGAGGAAAGACAGCAAAACAAATGTCACAGGGGTGATAACCCTTCCCTATGTTTTCCAAAAAGCTTAAAAAAGATTTTTTGGCTGGAGCTAAACACGTTAAAAATGTACCCGTTCAAAATTACAAAGAGATTCTACTTAACAACAAACCTACAGTCCCTGTCTTGTTTGCACCGCCTGTATACTACTGTTCAGAGTATATAGGGCCTTTCCTTATTTTAATTTGGGTGCGGGGTTCCCCTTTATATCCATACAGGACCCAAAGGGCCTGGTAATGGACTGGGGGGGTACCCATGCCGTTTGTCTCACTGATTTTCATCCATATTGCCATGACCCGACATGACATTAAACCCGCAAGCAGTTTTAAATGAGATTTTTTCCTTTAAAAATGACATTTGGTGCAGGGACTGTTCTAAACACGGGAAACACGCGTCACTTTACAGGCATACTATAGACACCCCCAGGTACGATATTTAAAGGAATATTTCACTTTTTTTTTTTTACTTTAAGCATCATTAAAATCACTGCTCCCGAAAAAACGGCCGTTTTTAAAAGTTTTTTTTGCATTGATACATGTCCCCTGGGGTAGGACCCGGGTCCCCAAACCCTTTTTAGGACAATACCATGCAAATTAGCCTTTAAAATGAGCACTTTTGATTTCGAACGTTCGAGTCCCATAGACGTCAATGGGGTTCTAACGTTCGTGCGAACTTTCGGTCCGTTCGCGGGTTCTGGTGCGAACCGAACCGGGGGGTGTTCGGCTCATCCCTATCTGTCATGGTACTTTGGTACTATGTGATCAGGTGCCCGCAAATGCACTGCATTTGCAAACTGTGTTTAGGGTGCAATAACAATGTATTGGCACCCGCAGACAGGGCATTGTGTACACGGTGCAGAAAACTAACACAGAACGCGCCTTTTTTGAACCGCGTTCTGGTGTGAACCGGCCCTTAGGGTTTATTCCTGCGGTGAAACCGTCATCGACCAGGTGTGGGACTGATTGGCAGGTGTGTGTTGGCCTACAAAAGGCCGTCCCTCTGTCTGGTCAGGAGACCGTTATGCTGCAAAAGTTCAAGTAAAGTGTGCATTTTATGCTAGGAATTACTTTAAACCCCCAAACAATTATATATTTTATAAAAGCAGAGGCACTTTAGAATAACTCAAAGTCACCAAATTCTAGTACCAAGTGACTTTACAGGGCATATACATAGTGGCACCATACACAAAAACCAATTATATAAAAAATATCAAGTTTATTATATAAATATTAAAACACATATGAATGCCACGTCTAATAACCAGGTTATCCTAGATCAGTGGTTCTCAACCCCTCTAGTGCCGTGACCCCTTGATAAAATTTCCCAAGTTGTGGGGACCCCCAACCGTAAAATTATTTTCATAGCGTGGGATGTCAGCACCCAAGGCAAGACAAGTAATTTGCGGCCCTAACCCATGGACATTTAGCGCTCCCTGAGTCCCTTCCACTCGTACAGTATTAAAACCCTTTATGGTACATTTTAGGATGTACCATTCTTTCTCTTTGTTCTCCTTTCTTTCCCTTTTATCCCTCTCTATGCTAATTTCTTGTTTTTTTTTTTACCCCATCCCTCTTTCTAGCCGTAGTTCTTGTTCTTTCTCTTATTCTTTCTCTCCCTTTTTCTTTGTTCCTCCCCCTCTTTTCCTCTCCCTTCCATGTATTCTGTATTTTTATTCCTTCTCTTACTCCTTGGTGGGGGGAATAGGATGAGTGGCAGTGCCGGGGGGAGTTCTAATCAGCCAACTTAGGTGCTCTTGATCAAGGTCATCTGCTGATCTGAGAACTGTAGTGGTGACCTTTAATGGCAACTATAATCACAGGTAGTGTTACTCACTGTGTCTCCGACTTTGTGGTGTCTCGTAGCAGTGACACCTATGCAGGTGATAGGGTCTCCTCCAGCCCCTCCCACTTCACATTCCTCACCAGTCAGCTGACCTCTAGTCTCTGCCCCCAAGTCATGCTGTGAACTGAATGGGCGGCTGCAAAGAGGCTGAGTGGGTGGCTGCGGACTCCAGGGACAGCCCTGCTGGGCAGCCGCAAAAAGGCTGGGAGAGCGGCGCGGGATTCAGGAACAGCCAAGGATTTGGTGACCCCTGGCAAATCATCATTTGACCCCCGAGGGGGTCCCGACCCCCAGGTTGAGAACCACTGTCCTAGATGATCCGCATCAATATATGTTATAAAACTTCATGCTGATCGCATTTTGAATGATAATACATCTTCATCAGGAGAAAATGTGGATGAAATCTTAATGGTAAACCCATTCACTAAAAACCAACAGTATATGTAATTTCTCCAGAATAAGGAGTAAAGACCAGCATTTCCCCAGCAAGGACAACATCAGAGAGTGACAAGAGACCAAAGAGCATCCAGCTTGTGCAAAAGTGATGCCAAGGGAGGGCCGCCAAACCCAGGGGAGTAAAGGAAGGTGCCCAGGTTCCATCAATGCCAGTATATTAGATCATAGCACATTCCCAGAGGGGAGTCCCCTTCTTAAAGAACTGAGATTCAGGGCCCGAAAAATAAAATCTCCATAGATGGTAGTTCTCATTGATCAAAAGCTTCAGCCATGATGTCCCCCCAGCAGTCCCCTTGCAAAATTAAAAAAACAAAAAACAAACCAGTTTATACTTACCTACTCTGCCCCGAACCTCTTCTTCTTGAGTCCCCCTGCCGGTTCTCCTGGCTCCACCTCTCCGGTGAGTGCACCCATAGGAAGCTTCCTTTGGAGGAAGTCATGAGGCCTTGCTCCCGATTCCCGCTGCCTGCATCTATAGACACAGACAGCAGGGCTTGGCCCTGCCCCCCACTCTCTCATTACTGGCTTTGATTAACAGCAGCAGGAGCAAATAGCCCCCACTGCCTCAGCAAAGCCCGTGAGACCAGAAAGCTGCTGCAGACGGGCACAGTGCAGGATCAAGTGAGGAGGGTAAGTATAAAAGGGGTGGGGGGCAATACTGATGTCTAAACAATTTTTTGCTTTATTGTAAGGAATGCATTGACCACTTGCAGACCGTGCTTTAGCCGAATGACAGCTACAGCGTGGCCGGCTAGTTCTGGGATGCCACCATATGACGGTGTCCCGTGATCGCGCCCGCCGTGCTCTGTGATAGCAGTGTCCTCTGGACACTGCTGATCACAGATTGAGGTAAAGAGTCAATCAGCGGCTTTTTAACAAGTGATCAGCTGTGTCCAATCACAGCTGATCACGGATGTAAACAGAAGCTGGTTATCGACACTCCTTTCCTCATTCTGACAAAATGATGAGAGGAGAAGAGAGATAATAACCGGCTTCTCTATAAGGGACATTTACACTGATAATCAGTGCCCATTAGTGCTACCAATCAGTGCCCATCAGTGCCTCCTCATCAGTGCCGCCTACCAGTGCCCATCAGTGCCACCTATTAGTGCCCATCAGTGCTGCTTATCAGTGCAGCCTAATCAGTGCCTCCTCATCAGTGCCCACCAGTGCCGTCTCATCAGTGCCCATCAGGGCAGACTATCAGTGCCGCCTCATCAGTGCAGCCTATCAGTGCCCATCAATGCAGCCTCATCAATGCCTCCTCATCAGTGCCCACCAGTGTCCCCTCATCAGTGCCCATCAGTGCAGCCTCATCAGTGCACATCTTGAAGAAGAAAAATTACCTGTGTGCAAAATTTTCTAACAAACTATGAAAAATTATCGGTCTTTATTCATTGATTTAGCAAAAAATTAAAAACCCAGTGGTGAATAAATATCACTAAACCAAAGCTCTATTTGTGTGGAAAAAAAGTTAAACATTTTGTTTGGGTACAGTGTTGCATGAACATGCAATTGTCCTTTAAACTACGACAGCACTGAAAGCTGAAGATTGGCCTGGGCAGGAAGGGGGTAAAAGTGCCCAGTATGCAAGTGGTTAAGGTGGGTTAAGGTCAAAAATGTTTAGGCTTTATAACCATTTGAAATCCTGTGAGATTTGGGCAGCCATCTTGACCCATAAGTGAATAAATGCAGGTTCTGCATCAATTGATGATCGCAAAGTGTGGGAGTAGGTTAGGGACAGAGCCCCACTAGGAAAGAGAAGGAGCAGTAATAGGGAGAAGTACCTGCCGAGGAGGGAAAAACTGAAAATTGTATACACACCTTTCCGTAATTTTCCATTCCTGACGCATCTTCATGGCAGCACACACACTGGGTTGTGACTCCGCCCTCACAACCTGACAGGATTGGTTAGCTATAAATTTGAAGGGGAGACACCCCGCTGCATTCTCTGTAAATATATCACCATAAAATGGGGTGGGAATCTGTGTGCTGCCATGAAGATGCGTCAGGAAAGGAAAATTACGGAAAGGTGAGTATACAATTTTCCGTTTTCCTGACACCTTCATGGCAGCACACACTGGGAAATAACTCTCCAGTCGGGTGGGTGCAAGAAAATATTTATTCCTTATAATGCGGAAGAATTGACTCTAACAACAGATCTACCGAAGTCTGCCATAGCCAAGTGAGCAGAGTCCACTCTATAGTGAGAAATGAAAGTGTGTCTGGAGGAACAAGTTGCTGCTTTGCAAATCGTCTCCGGTGAGACCCTGCAATATGCTGCCCAGGAGGTAGCCACTGCCCTGGTCGAGTGAGCCCTGATGCCTTCAGGAATTTCCAGATGGCGAATAGGGTATGCCTTCTTGATGGATTTGACTAACCAGGAGGCGATAGTATGTGAAGTAGCCGCTTGACCCCGTCTGTTTCCATGGGGAATGACCATGAGGGAATCCGTCTTCCTGGAAGGAGTTGTAGCCGTAAGGTAACTAATGATGGTTGTTTTAACATCCAGCGGATGAGGTTCACCTTGATCATTAGTAAAGGATGGTAAGACAATGTCTTGGTTGTAGTGGAAGGAAGTTGCTACCTTTGGGATGAAGTGGTCTGAAGGTCTCAGTATCACTCTATCAGGGAAACATACTAAGTAAGTTTCCAATGCCATCAGTGCTTGGATTTCAGATACCTTCTTTGCTGATGTAATTGCAATGAGAAAAGACAGTTTCAGAGTAAGGCTCCATTCACACTAGCGCGTTTTTTGATGAATTTTGCATTTTGCAGAAATGCATGGGAATTTTTTAACATGGGTTCCTATGGAACATGTTCACATCAATGCTTTTTTGTATCTCTGCGTTTTTGGAAAGGGTCAGGGACTTTTTTTCATGCAAAATGCAGCGTTTTGCATGTAATAGAATTCAATGGACAAGCATCAAAAACGCAAGTGCACCGTTTTTGCAGCGTTTTTGATGCGTTTTTGGTGCATTTTTGATGCGTTTTTGCAGTTTTTTTTTTTTTTAATTTTTTTTAAGACTGTAAAAAAAAACTGTAAAAAAAAAAACAAAAACCGCAAATCGCGGCAAAAACGCGGCAAAAACGCTGCTCAAAAACGTGGCAAGCATGAAAAAAAACCCTCCAAAAACGCTCAAAAGCAACATGCATAGGTGTGAATCGAGCCTTAGATCCCACAGTGAGATTGATTCAGATGGAGTAAAAGGAGGATTGGTGAAGGCATCGAGGACTACTGAGAGGTCCCATGATGGAAAAGCTGGTTTCTTGGGAGATTTGATCTTCAGACAGGTTCTCAGGAATTGGATTACCAGAGGATGTAATGCCCATCTAGTGCCTGTTTTGGCCGACAAAGCGGATACTTGTACCTTAAGGGTACTTGAACTTAAGCCTTTGTCAATTCCTGACTGGAGGAACTGTAAAATTTGAGGAGGTTCTGGAGAAATGTGGTTCCATCCCCTCTGCTGTGCCATGGAAAAGAACTTACTCCAAATTCTTGTATAGGTGGTGTTGGTGGTATTTTTTCCTGGCTTGCATCAGGGTTGATATTATTTCCTTAGAACAGCCTTGTTCACTTAACCTAGCCCTTTTAACTTCCAGGCCGTCAGATGCAACTTGTCCAGGGCTGGGTGTAGGAATTGGCCTTGAGATAGCAGATCCGGGGTTACAGGAAGAGGGATTGGAGGCTGAAGGCTGAGTTGCAATAGGGTCGTGAACCACGGTCTTCTTGGCCAAAGTGGGATTACAGCGATTACTGTGGCTGAAGATCTCCGGAGCCTGGACAGGAACCTTGCAATTAACGGGCTTGGAGGGAATATGTACCCCAACTTGAAGTTCCATGGGTGAATTAGACAATCTATTCCCTCGGCTGATGGGAATGACGCTCTTGACAGGAACCTCCGACACTTGGTATTCGCAGGTGTAGCTGCTAAGTCGACCTCTGGCATTCCCCAAATTTCCTTAAGAAGAAAAAGACCTGGAGGCTCAAGGACCATTCGTTGTTCGAGAGAGTCTCTGGACTCAGATAGTTGGCTAACATGTTATGTGCCGCAGGGACATATACTGCCCTTAAGTCTGTTAGGTGTGCCTGTGCCCATTCCAAGATAGGATGGACTTCCTCCATCAGCATGAGACTCTTGGTACCCCCTGCTTCTGGATATAGGACACTGCCACCCTGTTGTCCATCTGGATAAGCACATTCTTCCCTCTCAGGACTGGTGCAAATGCCATGAGAGCCTGGAAAGCTGCCCTGAGCTCTAGTATATTCGATACTACACCCTGGGCCTGGAACTGCCATCGGCCCTGAGCTGCTTGATCTTGAAAGAGTATACCCCAACTGCTCTGACAGGCATCCGAAGTGACTATTTCCGGGTCTGGAGGAACTATCGGCCTGTATCTTCTGAGGTTGCTCGGGTGTGTCCACCACCATACCGATTGCTTCATCAATCTGGAAATGGGAATGGTCTGATGCATCAATACTTCATCCCACTGCCTTAGAAAGGAGTTTTGCAGGACTCTCATGTGCCATTGTGACCACTGCACCATGGGTAGAGTTGCAGACATGGACCCTAGCACACTCAAACAGGTTCTGGCTGGTAGATGCCTTGCTGACAGTAATCTCTGCATCTTCTGTATTAATGGCTGAACTTTCTCCTGAGGGAGTTGTACCCTGTTAAATTTGGTGTTCAGATCCGCTCCCAGAAATACCATATTTTGCGTGGGTTGCAGACTGCTCTTTTTCCAATTGACTAGCCAACCGAAATCCTGGAGAGTCGTGAGTAGAATCTTCCGATGACAGAGCAATGTTTCCAGATTTTCTGCTAAAAGCAGGATATCGTCCAAATAATGGTGAATTCGAAGTCCCTTTCACCTGAGGAGTGCAACCAAGGGTAGTAGGACCTTGGTAAACGTCCTGGAAGCCCAAGAGATGCTGAAAGGGAGGCACTGGAATTGGAAGTGGCATTTGTTGATGGCGAATCGGAGAAACTTTTGAAAGGCGGGATGAATCGGGATATGTAGATAAGCGTCTGATAAATCTACTGATAGCATCCAGTCACCCAGGTTTACTGCCAGAAGTATGGACTGGAGGCTTTCCATCTTGAAAGCCTCTATTTTGATGTTCCTGTTGAGATTTTTTAAATCCAATACAGGGCGCAAGTCTCCTGTCTTCTTCTTTACCAAAAATAAGGGGGAATAGAAACCCCTCCCCTTTTGACATGATGGAACTTCTAGAATCGCTCCTTTTTGCTTCAGTTCTACTACATATTTTATTAGTAACCTCCTTTTGTTTAGCAAAGATGGCAGTCTGGTTGATTGGAAGTGATTTCCAAGAGTCTGCCCATAAACTTCCATTTGTGTTAAAATCTAAATGTGGATAGTGTCCACAGATCCTTTACATGGCTTGACCAGATCTGTGAAGTTTTTGAGCCTGGCGCCCACCTGTACCGGGTGGGCAGGCAAATCTTCAAAAGGACTTCTGCTGCTCCCCTGCCGGGGTAGTCTTGGACTTCTGCATCCTCATGAAGGAAGGTCTTGCATTTTTCCAGTCCCTTCTAAACTCCCTAGCGGGACGGTAGGATTTAGCTTCCTTGTATTTATCGGGAAGGTTGCGTCTGTAGGACGGACCCTTTTGGGCCTTGGGTCTCCTGTCGGAGGGAATTAATCCCGACTGCTCTCCTGTTACCTTGGAGATGGCGGCGTCTAATTTAGACCAGAACAGGTTTGAGCCATCGTATGGGATTCGGCACCAGTTCGTTTTAGATGCAGTATCGGCCATCCACGGTTTCAGCAACAAGGCCCTTCTTGCCGTGACTGAGGCTAGCATTGATCTTGCTGAAGTCCTTATAATATCGACTGAGGCTTCTGCCACAAAATCGTCTGCCAACTTAATTTCCTGAAGAGACGAGATTATTTTCCCTAATTCAGTGCCGTCTTGAAGGTCTTTCTCCACCCTGGTTGCCCATCCTGAGATGGCTTTAGCTACTGACGCTGTGGTAATCACTGGCCTGCAAGCGCCCCCGGCCATGGAATATGTTTTTTCAATTCTAGATCCAATTTCCGATCAAGAACGTCCCGAAAGGAAACTGCGTCCTCAATTGGCAGAGTGACATGCCGGGCAAGACGCATCAAGGAGGAGTCAATGACGGGAGCGTTAATCAATGAATTGACTTTAGACTCTTTCAAGGGGTACATCTTTGCCAGTCTGTTGGTGAGACTGGACCGCTTATCAGATCTTTCCCACTCATCTTTAATTAGATCTTCCAGTTCACCTATAAAAGGGAAGTATTCTGGATCTTTTTTTAAATTTGGGAAATATTTTCAAACTTTCTGCGGTTCCACTTTATCTTCTTCCCAGCCGATCGCTTCCTTAACTGATTTTGCAAAAGGTTCAACTAGGGAAAAATCGAAGCCTGCTGACATCTCCTGATCCTCATCTCCGGAGGAAGAGTCTGACACCTGGGGTTGATGGAAGTCTGATGATGTTCTGGGAGCAGGCCTCTCCGTTAGTGGTGCCGTTGTCTCCATTATGGATTCTCGTACAGATTCTCTTATGAGCTCCGTAGCCACCCTTGCATCTACTTCTTTTTCCTTTGTTGCCTCATTGAAGCATGAGCGGCGGGCTAGTTTATCTGGCAAGGCCGGCGTGCCGCATACCCAGCAAGCGTTTGCTGCAGGACGGGTGTGGCGGCTCTGGCGGTGTGATGAATGTGACCGTCTGCTGTGTGAACTACTCTGACGGGAGCGGCTGTGGCATAAGCGGCTATGTCTTAGGTGGCGGGAGGAAGATCTTGAACGGCTTCTGCAGGACCTCCTGCTTGAAGCATGACTTGATCTTCTTCCATGCCTGGAACTTGCGGCTCTTGACCTGGTAGGGCTGCCAAAACGCAGCGTTAGCGGTCCGGCTCTCTTTCTTCTCCCCTTCTTCAATACTGACCATGACGGGTGGCCTCTTACCTAGTTTGTTGATGGTGGTCTGCACGGGCAGTGGTCTCCATAGTAATAGTGACAGGCAGCTTGAAGGAGAATAAAAGAAAAAAAGTTCTTATTTTATTTTATTTATTTATTTTTGTAAAGGAAAGGCTGGAAAGAGCCTGGAGCAGTTGGTATGACTTACCTGAGTTGATAAGTACGTTTTGCAAAGCAGTAGCAGAATTCAGTTTTCCTGGGTAGCTACAGCAAAAACACAGGAAAAGCTGTGTTTTTAAATCTGGTGCCGCTGTCGCGGCGCAGTAGCGTTCCGAGCGTCCCGCCGCCATCTTGGAGAAGGGCACAGCCTTACATAGGCAATAACCTGACTCGTGCAGAGCGAAGGAGGAGCGTACGGCGGCCACGACGGCTCCCCAGGCGGGGGACAACAGGGACCAGCAATCCCCCAAGCAGGGGAAAAACACTAATCTGGAGAAAGAAAAGGACAGGCAGGATAGAGAGGAGACCACTGCAATATATGAAGCTTCTTTAAAGCTTACTGTGCCAGACATCCAGACGCCCCCTGAGACCACCAGAACAGGTGTTCCCTCCATAGAAGGTCCTTTAGAGACTGTACAGGAGGGACTTCCAAACAGGAGAGGCTTGAACCTGCTGGGGCGAGTGCGGTAAGAGGCTTTTTCTTTGATCTTGTAAATAGGAGCAACCTTGTTCATCCCAGTCTGTCAGGTGAAGATAAAAAAGAGAGTGCAGCGGGGTGTCTCCCCTTCAAATTTATAGCTAACCAATCCTGTCAGGTTGTGGGGGCGGAGTCACAGCCCAGTGTGTGTGCTGCCATGAAGGCGTCAGGAAAAGTAGTTTTTCCCCTACAGCATGTCCTTCCAGCTTCCTAGAATTGTCACCCATAAGCAGCCAGATAGCTGCAAAGATTCTGAGAATTGCAGGATGACCCACTAAACTTTTACCTTTTCCACATGCTTCCTGGCCATTTTGTAGTCTGTAGGCTCATTTTATATCACTATTGAGTGATAAGTGCCTTGGTAAGAAACATTATCTTTTCATGGCTGAAAACATGCCTTATTTCTGTGATCATTAAAATTCTACAATATAATCAACGTTTAACATATGTAGGTAAGATTGGTATATTGCATACATGAAAAGCAATAAGTGTGGATCAACACCTTTGACTTCTCATATCCTCCTTCCTCATAGTTGCCAACATTGCAAAAATAATAATTAGGGGGCGGGGCATTTGTTTGTAGGCATGGCTTCACAAAAATCCAAGTGCGCGGCACAAAATGGGTGTGGCTTACGTGAAATAGTGGGCGTGGCTTAAATAGGCATGGCTCAAGAGGGTGTGGTTAGACTCTGAGATGAATGAGGGGGGAGAGGCAAAGGGAGAGAGGGAAAGGGGGAGAGGGGAATGACGGGACAGCAGCCCCAGATCCTACACAATAAAAATATGTGTATTCTAGAAAGTTTAACAATCAGCAGATAAAGATACTCCAAACACCTGGTGTTAACGCTTCAATCATCCCGGCACCATGGTTGTTATGGTGTCAGGATGATTGAAGCGCATTATTTCTATTATTACATTGTAATATAAAATTAAATCATTCAACTCACCATAATGCAGAATCAGTGGGATCCCTGAGCGTGTCACTAGCCACGTCGCCTGCCACCAGCAGAGTCTGTCCTTGCATCAGGTGCCCCCGGCAGAGTCTGTCCTTGCATCAGGTGCCCCCAGCAGAGTCAGTATAGACCCCCTAAGTGCAGACTCCCCTCCATCAGTACAGACCCCCTCAGTGCAGACCCCCTCCATCAGTGCAGACCCCCTCCATCAGTGCAGACCCCATCACTGCAGACCCCCTCCATCAGTGCAGACCCCCTCAGTGCAGACCCCCTCCATCAGTGCAGACCCCCTCAGTGCAGACCCCCTCCATCAGTGCAGACCCCCTCAGTGCAGACCCCCTCCATCAGTGCAGACCCCCTCAGTGCAGACCCCCTCCATCAGTGCAGACCCCCCTCTATTAGTGCAGCCCCCCCTCTATTAGTGCAGACCCCCCCTCAGTGCAGCCCCCCCTCTATTAGTGCAGACCCCCCCTCAGTGCAGCCCCCCCTCTATTAGTGCAGCCCCCCCTCAATGCAGCCCCCCTCTATTAGTGCAGCCCCCCCTCAGTACAGCCCCCCTATTAGTGCAGACCCCCCCTCAATTAGTGCAGCCCCCCCTCAGTGTAGCCCCCCCTCTATTAGTGCAGCCTCCCCCTCACTGCAGACCCTCCCCTCGTCCAGGAGCGGCCGGTGTCGTGTTCTGCCGAGAAAGTTCCCCTTGGCAAGTAAGGACCCCCTGTACTGCGCAGGCGCTGCGCCTGCGCAGTAGGAGCCGGCGGAAATAGCCGAGCTGGGAAACTTTTCGGCAAGACACGGCAGCGCCGTGTGTTCAGTGGAGAGGGGAGGGGCCGTGCAGCTAAAGAAGCCGATTCATTGGCTGCACGGATCGAGCCCCCTTTCTCTCTCCACTGAGCAGTAGGGGGAAGATCGAGCGGCGGCGCCGGCCGCCATTTTGCTGGAGCCAGCTGCTCCAAAAATTAAAAAAAACAACATCCCTGATTTTCCTGATGGAAATCCCGATTCGAGACAGCCTCTAATGGGGACAAGGGTCCCAAAATCGTGATTGTTCCGGGAAAATCGGGACTGTTGGCAACTATGCTTCCTTTTTCATGGACAGAGGGTAGAGTAAACTGGTTGAATTCTGCAACAAAAGGCATATCATCTTTTTCAAGAATTTTATCTGAAACAATCTCCTTTGTAAATACAGACTTGAGCTTGGCAGTGATGGTGTAAGACATTGGTTGGTATTTCAAATATTTGTACGTTTCAATTTTAAAAAAACTCTACACTAAAGGGATTTTTTTCTGAACATTCAAACATTTCTTATGCCATGGTATCTCGGGTATGTTATGGGATTGCAAAGCCTGCTTATTTGTAGGGATGGTCCCGATGTTCGAGTCGAACGTAAGTTCGACTCGAACATTGGGTGTTTGTTTGTCCGTAGAACAAACAAACATCTGGGGCACAAGTTCGCCCGCCGAGGAGTGCCCCATAATGCACTGCGAGATTGCAGTGCATTGACGGCTGCTGATATGCCAAAGCATGCTCCTGACCTGTATGCTTTGGCCAATCACAGCGTGACAGGGTGCCTTTGGCCAATCATGGCTCAGGGACTAAGACCATGCCCCACACTATATAAGGCTGCTGGTTACAAGGCAGCCGTATATAGTGAATGAATAGAGATTAGGCAGGTAGTTAGTATAGTGTGCAGTTAGTGTAGTATATATAATACAGTTCAGAGTATATAGTGCAGTCAGTGTAGTATATATAATACAGTTCAGAGTATATAGTGCAGTCAGATTAGTATATATATATATAATACAGTTCAGAGTATATAGTGCAATCAGTGTAGTATATATAATACAGTTCAGATTATATAGTGCAGTCCATGTAGTATATATAATACAGTTCAGAGTATATAGTGCAGTCAGTGTAGTATATATAATACAGTTCAGAGTATATAGTGCAGTTAGTGTAGTATACATAATACAGTTCAGAGTATATAGTGCAGTTAGTGTAGTATATATAATACAATTCAGAGTATATAGTGCAGTCTGTGTAGTATATATAATACAGTTCAGAGTATATAGGGCAGTCCCTGTAGTATATATAATACAGTTCAGAGTATATAGTGCAGTTAGTGTAGTATACATAATACAGTTCAGAGTAGTATATAGTGCAGTTAGTGTAGTATATATAATACAATTCAGAGTATATAGTGCAGTCTGTGTAGTATATATAATACAGTTCAGAGTATATAGGGCAGTCCCTGTAGTATATATAATACAGTTCAGAGTACATAGTGCAGTCTGTGTAGTGTATATAATACAGTCCAGAGTATATAGCGCAGTCCGTGTATTATATATACTACATTGGAGAGTATATAGTGCCATCAATGTAGTATATATAATACATTGCAGAGTATATCGTGCAGTCAGTGTAGTATATATAATACAGTGGAGAATATATAGTGCAGTCCGTGTAGTATATATAATACAGTTCAGAGTATATGGTGCAGTCAGTGTAGACTATATAATACAGTTCAGTGTATATAGGGCAGTCCGTGTAGTGTATATATAATACATTGCAGAGTATATTGTGCAGTTAGTGTAGTATATATAATACAGTGGAGAACATATAGTGCAGTCAGTGTAGTATTAATAATACAGTGCAGGGTATATAGTGCAGTGCAGGGTATATAGTGGTGCAGAGTATATAATACAGTGTATTGAAGTGGTTAAGGGGAACCCTATGACAGAATTAAGGAAAAAATGACGTGGCCCCCCCCCCCCCCAATCCATACCAGGCCCTTTGGGTGTGGTATAGATTTTAAGGGGAACTCCACGCCAACATTTTAAAAAAAAACAGCGTGGGGTCCCCCCAAAATCCATACCAGACCCTTATCTGAGCATGCAGCCTGGCAGGCCAGGAGGGGACCAGCGAGCAAATCCCCCCTCCTGAACCATACCGGGCCGCTGATTTAACCGAGTGACCCACCCCCTTTTGTCAGGGGCAGGGTCTTCCGGTTATGTCAGCAGGTGGCCCCACCCTTGACTATATAAGAGCTGTCAAAGTCAAAAGACAGCAGTCGCCGGGATGCCTCCCATGGAGGCGGAGTATCACGGGACATAGTTACATATAGTTACACAGTTAGTCAGGTTGAAAAAAGACACAAGTCCATCTAGTTCAACCATAAAAACAAATAAATAAATAAAAAATAATATCAAACAATACCCACAGTTGATCCAGAGGATGGCGAAAAACCCCAGCAAAGCAAGATCCAATTTGCTACAGCAGGGGAAAAAATTCCTTCCTGACCCCCAAGAGGCACTCTGAATTTCCCTGGATCAACTTTACCTATAAGTGCCAGTACCCAGTTATATTGTGTACATTTAGAAAAGAATCCAGGCCTTTCTTAGAGTCCTCTCACACTGTATCGCCCCGGGCGTCAGCGGTAAAGCGGCGCTAATTTTTAGCGTTTTAGCGGTGCTATTCGTTAAATCCGCCTGCAAAACGCTGCTGCAGCGGCGTTTTGCTGGCGGTATAGCAACGCTGCCCCATTGTTTTCAATGGGCAGGGGCGCTTTAGGAGCGGTGAGTTCACCGCTCCTAATGCGCTGCAAAGAAGCTGCTTGCAGGACCATTTTTCTGACGCCCTGCCAGCACAGCGCCCCAGTGAAAAAGCACTCGAGCTTTCACACTGGGTTTGCAGCTGAGGCTTCTTTCAGGTACTTTACAGGCGCTATTTTTAGCGCTAAAGTGCCTGAAAAACGCCCCAGTGTGAAAGGAGTCTTAAAGCAATCTACTGAGCCGGCCAGAACCACCTTTGGAGGGGGTTTATTCCACAATTTCACAGCTCTCATGATGAAGAAACCTTTGTATTTGGTGTCCTCTAGGGACACTTTTTTTTCTTTTTTTTTAATAAAGGAATTGTCAAAAAAAACTGTCTATTGTGGTTTTTACTTTTTGACACTTTTTTTGTTGAATGGGTAGGGGTACGATGTACCTGATTCCCACTCACATAGGGGGGTGTGATCTGGGGGCTCCCTTGTTAAAGGGGGCTTCCAGATTTCGATAAGTCCCCCGCCCGCAGACCCCAACAACCACAGCCCAGGGTTGTCAGGAAGAGGCCCTTGTCCCCATCAACATGGGGACAAGGTGCTTTGGGGTGGGGGGGCACAGAGCCCCCCTGCCCTAAAGCATCCACCCCCCACGTTGAGGGCATGTGGCCTGGTATGGTTCAGGGGGGGCACTCACTCGTCCCTTCCCTATCCTGACCTCCAGGCTGCATCCTTGGATAAGGGTCTGGTATGGATTTTGGGGGGACCCCACGCCAATTTTTTTAAATTTTGGCGTGGAGTTCCCCTTAAAATCCATACCAGACCCAAAGGGCAATTTTTTTCTTCGATTTTTTCATCAACATTAAGCTGGAGCCGACAATAAATTACAGCCGGCGAGTTTAAATTACATTTGTTCCATTAGAAATTTCAATATTTCTGCAGCATGTTCTACACATTGCACAGATGCACCACTTTACAGGCAGACTAAGGGGACCCCCCCCCCCCCCCAGGCACGATATTTAAAGGAATAGTTCATTTTTACTGTTTCACTTTAAGCATTATTAAAATCACTGCTCCTGAAAATACTATCTTTTGAAAAACTTTTTTTTGCATTATCCCCTAGGGCAGTACCCGGGTCCCCATACAATTTTTATGGCAATAACTTGGATATGAGCCTCAAAATGAGGACTTTTGATCTTTCATGTTCGTGTCCCATAGACTTTAATATGGTTTGCATGTTCGCTAGAACTTTTTGCCTGTTCGAGGTGTTCTGGTGCGAACCGAACCAGGGGGGTGTTAGGCCCATCCCTATTTATTTGGTTGACAGGTCGGTTTTCTTGACAGACATGACACAGAGTTTACACCAGTGGCGGTGTGTCCATAAGGGGCCATGGGCGCCGCCCCCTTTCTCCAGCCACCCCCTCTATCACCAATAGGTAGATTTATGCATTGCATGAATCTATCCATGGCTGCCACTGCCACCCCCTTTTCAGGCGCCCGGCCCCTTTTTGGGCACCAGGTGCCTGAATTACAGAGGCAGGGGTGCTTTTGAACCACCTGATTAGAGCCATAGGCTCTAATAGGCGTCAAAAAAGGTAAACAGTGAGGCCATACTTGGTGCTCGCAGTTCACCCAGCTGTGTTAGAAAAGCAAATGAATATTCGCTTTCCTAACACTGAACCGCCTCTCCGCCAATCAGGTGCTCGGGTCTGTTACCCGTCACCTGATTGGCTGAAACGACAGGTACTGTGATCGGACGCCTATCAGGCGTCCAATCATAGAAGAGGATGGGAGGAGAGGACGGGAGAAGACATGGAGGACATGGAGGAGCATGGAGGACACCATCCGCCGCCAGTGGCAGAATTCGATACGCACAGTGGCAGCATTTGATGGCACAGTGGGAGCATTTGATGGCACAGTGGGAGCATTTGATGGCAGCATTTGTTGGCATAGTGGGAGCATTTGATGGCACAGTGGCAGCATTTGATGGGCACAGTGGGAGCATTTGATGGGCACAGGACAGCATTTTATGGGCACAGTGGCAGCATTTGATGGCACAGTGGGAGCATTTGATGGCACAGTGGGAGCATTTGATGGCACAATGGCAGCATTTGATGGGCACAGTGGCAGCATTTGATGGCACAGTGAGAGCATTTGATGGGCACAGTGGCAGCATTTGATGGGCACAGTGGCAGCATTTGATGGCACAGTGAGAGCATTTGATGGGCACAGTGACAGCATTTTATGGGCACAGTGGCAGCATTTGATGGCACAGTGGGAGCATTTAATGGCACAGTGGGAGCATTTGATGACACAATGGCAGCATTTGATGGGCACAGTGGCAGCATTTGATGGCACAGTGAGAGCATTTGATGGGCACAGTGGCAGCATTTGGTGGCACAGTGGCTGAGTTTGATGGTACAGTGGCTGCGTTTGATGGCACAGTGGCTGCGTTTGATGGGCACAGCGAGGCTGCAATTGATGTTTTTTTTCAGTATTTTTCAGTTTGTTTGCGCCCCCACCAAAAAAATTTTGAGCACCAGCCGCCACTGGTTTACACTTTCCAAGAATCAGGCCATTCTCATTCTTGCTTTGAAACACTGAAACTCCTTAACTGGCTCTTTTTAGCATTGTATGTCAGTTTCCTTTTGAGATGATAGCCCCATCCCCAGAAATAAGGACATAGAAGGAATAAATGAAGCGGTTGCCTAAATTCTTCTAAGTTGAAAGGGACCTGTTTTACTGAGTGGGCCATCCTTTCTTGTTCAGCTCCTTAACTGCTGCCAAATGACATTCTTTCAGGTTTCTGGTTTAAGATCTGTAACAGTTCAGAGCTTAATAGTTATCTTGACTGCATTGAGTAAATTGCAGTACTTTCATCAGAAAGTTCCTTTCTATCATCCATGGTTTTTGTTTCATCTACCATGGAGTGTGTTTGCAATGGCCATCAGTTTCCAGCTGTATACTGTGTGTTATGAATCCATGTGATCGTGATTCTTGAATTGTATGATTCTCTGAAGATTCACACGTCACTGAAAACAGAAGTCCATTTTTAGTTTCTGATAGAAACCTCTATACTCTTGTGTGGGAATATAGCACATAAGGTAATAAATAGGTTATTAAATAAATATTACACTAGTAATGTTGGGATAGAAAGCCAAAGGAAAGAGGAAAGGAAAGAATTAAGAGTCATTGATGATTTCAAGTAATTGTATATGACAGCAAACTAAAATCTGTTTATCATCTTCTGGGAAAACATTCATGAGATGCAACTACAAAATCGGGTTATTTTTTAACTACAAAAAAAAAGGAAAAAACAAATAACAGGCACATTTTAATAGTTGTGTTGAAAATGTATTCTGCCTAAAAAAATTCTGTCTGTTTCTAGATGGACACATAAATTTTCAAAGTAGTCAGGGATTCAGGTGGAATGCTAGAAAATCTATTATGAATGGACATATCAGTGAAAGTTTCAGTCCACCTAAAAGTGATGTTTAGAGATGAGTGGATTGATATAGCCAAAGTTAAAGTGATTTTAAAGCTTTAATGTATTTTTTAATTAAAATAATAAACATGTCATACTTATTTAGCCCCGATCCACCTCTTCTAGGGTCCTCCGCCGTTGCTCCTGGTTCTTTCTATTCAGTGAGTGCCCACCATAGAATGCTGTTTTCTAGGGGGGGCACTTGTGCTGGCTCGATCCTGAGCTGTGCTGTCTGCGTCTATAGACACAGACAGTGCAGCTTGGCCCCACCCTACCTCCCTCATCCCAAAATTTTACTGACAGCAGCAGAAGTGAATGGCTCCCGCTGCTATCAAAATCTCCAATGAGGGGAGAGAGCGGAGAGAGATGCTCCTCTCATGCACAAGGCTGGATCAAGATTGGCCCAGGTAAGTATTAGGGGGGATCTTTTGGCACAGAAGATTTTTTTACCCTATTGTTACCCAATCAGGTGGCTCCTCACCTATTCCAGTGGACCTCACACAAACCCATGTATAAACATCAGAATCATCCGTGGATTAGCACATACGAACAAGGAGAAGCTTATAGTTTGTACCATTCATTTATTATAACTAATTAAATAAAACCACATTTACATTGCAACAATTAATATCAACTTGTAATACCCAAATACATCAGAGTTAAAGCGGGGGTCCACCTATCTATCGTTTTTTTTTTTTGGAGTTCATTCACAAACTTTTCTTCTCATGATTATCTACTCACATGTTCTGTGTAATAAGTCCGCCTGTGTCTGATTTTGTTGTAAAGAATAACTTATAAAATTCACTGAAGGCGGTTTCCATCTTCATTGTGGGCATTTGAAGCCCACAAGCATGTATTTCCTGGATGCGGTGAATGCTGTGCTCCCAGCATTCACCGAGATGTTGTGATGACGCTGTTGCACAATGCATGCTGGGAAGCCTGAGACTAGCTCTCAGGGGACTGTGGGAGGTCTGGGAGAGGCTAGAAACACGCCTACTCCCATGGGAGGAAAACCAAGAAGTGCTAAGAAGATTAGAAAAAAAAGGTAATTACGGCGATTTAAATTTTTTTACACAGCATGTCAGCATCTAGGCAAGGAAGAGAATACATAGAGATAATGTTCAAAATTTGGGTGGAACTCCGCTTTAAATCAATCTGGTGGCTGCAGAGCCGCTGTGTTTCTTCCCGGGTTGATGACATCACTAGTCCCGCCTCCCCGATGCATTGCGTCCCTATGGACTTTATCAAAGGATGTGAAAAAAGCTACCCTTTCATAAAGTTCATAGGGATGCAATGCATCGGAGACGCAGGACTAGTGATATTTGTGTGAGGACCTCTGGAGCCAAGCTGAGAGCTTGCTGGGATGATCATCACTGTTAAGGGATTATAATACTAAGCTGTTGTTGACCTTACCTATTAGTGAGGTCCACTGGAATAGGTGAGGATCCACCTGATTGGGTCACAGAGGTGTACAGTATGAAGTGTATGCACTTGGGATGGTGGGCTTCTTATACTGATATACACGTCCAGATATTTGATGCATGATATTGCATAGTATCAGTGTATCAGTGCACTTTATTGTTTTGGACTTAAATGGACATTTTTTCAATATGCACGATTGAAGCACGAAGAAACGTTGTGGTTTATTAAATGTATATTTATTTATTTATGATTATTATATATACTGGTTTCAAAGAGCGCTGCACTAATGTAGTGTTTTAGTGATTTCACAGGGGTTTTTATCCGCTTTTTATACATATTGTTAAGATAAGTATTTATTCACATTTTTAGTAGTGTGGGGGTGTTTCATTTAATAGTCTGATCATTGAGGGAGAGGATGGCAAAGTCCAATTTACACTTGCGGTTGGGATAGAGGGGGCAGTAAAAATAGGCAGTTGAGTCTTGTTTTTACTGCCAACTACTCCCTCTTAAGCTGCAAAGGCAGCGGGATGTGTATGTACATACAGACAAAAAATAAACTCAGCGCTCGTTTGAGGAGAGACCCTGTAGGTGTACACAGATCAAATAAATGTGATTAAAAGAGTCTCTCAATAGGAGGGACAAAGTCCATAGCAACAATCTCTAAGATGAAAAGGGAGAGGAATCCATGTACCAGCACTAAGGGCACCCAGTGTGCAGAGCTAGAAGAAGTCTCTGCAATGCAACAAAGGAAAAGAAATACAGTGCCTCTAAGTGCAGTATTGGTAAACTATTTAAAGATGAGTCTAAAGTGAAACTACTCACAAAGGGAGCATAAACACAAGCATGATAGTAATCCTGCAGCGAAATCCGGGGGTGGTTTTCTTGTGGATGCACATATTCCTTGATGCTTCGGACACAGCAAAAACGATTCCACTTGTCACATTCGGCAGGCATAAACATTGCCTAACACGACATATTCAAGTGAATAAAGCCATGGTGCAGCTGCAGGCCACAAGATAGGCTGATGTTTGTGGCTCAGTATTCTCATTCAAACAGCCTGTCCAGCTGTAAAAAAATAACCCAGGCATTCAGGAGGTGACAGTATTGCCTCCTGAATGCCTGTCAGCTGAGCTTGCACCTATCTTAGGGCCCACTGCAGAATTCAACCCACCTAGGGACTGGGCCTGGAACCACATGTGTGAAGGCCTTGGGAATTAAGTGTAGTGGCTCCATTTTTTGCCTTCAGGCTGGGCACAATGAAGTGTACAGTGTAAAATGTGAGAAGAGCTGGTGTCTCCATAAAATTTCTCAATAGTCAGTGCTGGGATAGATGTCACTGGCAAGGTAAAGTACGTTAGACTCCTATATGTTGGGTCCTAGTGATGTAGTTTGGCCTCCGGCCATGAGGTGGTTCTAACCCACATGTGAATTGCACAGAGCAGCCCCGAACCTCCTCTTCTTGGGTGCCCCGCTGGCGCTGCTGGCTCCTCCTCTCTGTCCAGTGCCCCCACGGGAAGCCTCTATTGACACAGACAGTGGGACTTGGCCCTGATCCCTCTTCCCTCGTGACTGGCTTTGATTGACAGCACTGGGAGCCAATGGCTCCCAGTGCCCCAGCAAAGCCAGTGAGACATGGAAGTGAAGGGAGGGAAGAGCCGCACACGTGCACAGCACTGGATCAAATGAGTGCTCAGGTAAGTATAAGGGGTTGAGGGGCCAAAAACAATGCTAAACATTCTTTACCTTAAAGTGTTACTAAACCCAGGACCCTGCATTCACTATATCTGGTCTCCTATAGTACACAGAACATGGAATTATTTTAGTAAATATTAACTGCTTAATACCTTTTCTCATCAGCAGTACATAGCAGTCTTGAGACTTCTATCAGTGTCCAGCCGAGCACTGGTTAAAGCTTGTAGGAGGAGTTTTTATTCTCCTCTGACTGTCCTATGAGGCTGCATGACCCCTAACTTTCTGTCTGGACAGTGCTGATTGGCCCTGTGATGATCACATGCACCCTCCCAAAAAATAAACTCTCTAGAAATACATACCAAACTGAGCATGTGAAGAGTGCATCCTACGGCTCTGTACTATCAGAAGATGGTAAAAGGAAGAGAGAATCAGAGAAGATCAAACAGCCTTTTTACACAATGTGAAGGATTAACCCCCTAGGTTCCACAGTGAGTGTACCAAGCATGCTTTACTGCATATACAAACTGATTTTTACTGTTGTGGGTTTAGTAACACTTTAATGCAAGGAATGCATTAAAGAGGAAGTAAACCCCAATGGGTTTTTCTTCCTCTTTTGCTCCCTGCAAGGCCTGCAAATTAAAAGCATAATGGGCTAGTATGCATCGCATACTAGCCCATTATATGACACTTACCTGCAAACGAAGCCAATGCTGTCCCCTGTGCAGGCCGCGTCCATCTTCGCCCATCTTCCTTCTGGGGCCACGGACTCCGTCTCTGTGACTGGCTGGAGCCACGTGACGTCACTCCCGTGCATGTGGGCAGGAGCCTCCAGTCACGGCACACGCTTCCGGGAAGAAACAGCATGGTGGTCCGTTTCTTCACAGCGCATGCGCCGATGACAACACACGGCGCACGTTTAGGAGATATTTCCACTATCTATAGGTAAGCCTTATTCTAGGCTTACCTATAGATAAAAGTAAGACAAAAGGGTTTACAATCACTTTAAGGTAAAAAAAAATCAACTTTAGAACCAATTTAATCTGCCCTGCCTACAGGGAGACAATACTGCAGTGATTTTTCTGCAGAATGAACAGTGTTGTCACCCTGCCAAAGGCAGTTGAGAATCAAGTGATCTACTAGCAGGATCAAAATCTTGCAAAACTGTTATTGTCCTTTGGCTGTAGTTCTGATTCAAGGTCTACTGAAAGTCTTGTTTCTTTAAACGGCACTGAAAGGGTTTATTTCTAAAAACTGTCAAATTAATCCTGTAAAAAAACAGCACATGGGCCCTGTTTGTTCAGAAAAAAATCAGACTACATTAATAACCAGATTAGCAGACCTTGAAAGAAAGGCAGCAAGTCAGCAAACTTGAAAATGAATTTGGATCTGCTGAATGCACATATACTGTACATGGAAAATAGAATAATATTTTTTCATAAACAGAATAGTATCCTTACCAAGCAACTATTATATTTTACATATAGGACCACTGTATGTGTATCAATATTTTATTAGGACATAAATCGTGTGTGTATAAGACAATGAAAACACTGTGTACTATGTTGGTAGAACTAGACATACAGTATATTGGTTTATAGGTGGAATGTAATGTACATTTAAATGGACATGTGCAGAATGGAAAAATTTGTTTCGTTTCGGATAGATTCGTTGTGCTTCTACTTTCATTTTGTTGATTTATTTTGGAATTCGTTTAGTTTCGTTTAATTTCGTTTCGTTTATTACTTTTCTTTTCCTACTTTTATGAATTCTAAATTTTCAGGATGATTCGATGTCAGATCGATCGAAAAATGACGAACTGTTTCAAATTCTGTGTGAGGAATAGCTGGTTGTTAAGGAGTGAGCCAGGAAGCCAGCCGCCGTGTCCTTAACAACCGATGACTCATCAGCTTCAGCAGGCTTCCCAACTGACAGCTGAAATGTAAAAAAAAGAATGCCAGGAATAATAAGTTCAGCGTGGGGTCCCCCCCCCAAACCATACCAGGCCCTTTGGGTCTGGTATGGATTTTAAGGGGAACCCCTTGCCAAATTTTTTTTAAAAAAATGCTTGGGTTTCCCCCCCCAAAGTCCATACCAGAGCCTTATTTGAGCATGTGAATGAGAATTGGGGAACGTAGTACTCCTACCCATTTACCAAAAAAAGTGTAAAACGTGAGTAAAGACACAATAGGAGTTTTTGACAATTTCATTAAAAAAAAAAATCCCCCTGGTATAGATCCATCATTCTACTAATAAGCGGTCTCCAAAGTATAACAGCCACCCTATACCCTGTTGCCCACCACTGCGCCTCGGAGTAAACACCAACTTTACTAAATAAATAAAGTTAATAGGGGTGCAACGGATCGTTGCCGATCCGTGATCCGTACGGATCACCCTCCGCGGATTGGCACACCCGCGATCCGCGGAGCGCTCTGCGGCCTCAGCCATAGGAAAGGCCGCGGCTTCGGCCTAGCTCCGGAGCGGCGGCCATCTTGGTACACCCGGAATCAGCCACTGTCTCGACAGGAAGTGACGTTTCGTTGCCGCCATCTTGCTACGCCCCACACTCCTGCACAGTACAATAATGATAGAGTGAGAAGGGGGCAAACGGACATCTTGTTACACCCACTGGAGTTTTAGATTTAAAAGCTATTTTCAACACAAAACTGAGCTTATATGCACAAATACTGTATTTATGCATATAAGCTCGGTTTTGTGTTGAAAATAGCTTTTAAATCTAAAACTCCGGTGGGTGTAACAAGATTTGTGTGGTTTTTTTTTTGGTTTTTTTTTGCTGATCCGAAAATGATCCGATCAGTGACTCTGATCCGAGGATCCATCCGATCCGTGAGATTTTTGATCCGTTACACCCCTAAGAGCCCTTGCACACTTGGGCGGTTTGCAGGCGCTATTGCGCTAATAATAGCGCTTGCAAACCGCCCCGAAAGTGCCGCTGCTTTCATTCCAGTGTGAAAGCCCCGAGGGCTTGCACACTGGAGCGATGCGCTGGCAGGACAGTAAAAAAAGTCCTGCCAGCAGCATCTTCGGAGCAGTGAAGGAGCGGAGTGTATACCGCTCCTTCACCGCTCCTGCCCATTGAAATCAATGGGACGGCGCGGCTATACCGCCGGCAAAACGCCTCTGCAGAGGCGCTTTGCGGTGGTATTTAACCCTTTCTCGGCCGCTAGCGGGGGGTAAAACCGCCCCGCTGGCGGCCGCATACCGACGGTAAAACGCCGCTAATAATAGCGGCGTTTTACCGCCGACGCCGCCCCCGCCCCAGTGTGCAAGGGCTCTAAAAGTTAATGAACAAGTCTACCTAAAGCTGCCACGTTGTAAACAATCTAATAATCCATATAATTTTATCTGTAACGTGTCTAATATATATAATTTACACGTGAAGAATAAAAAAGTGGCGCTGCCTAAAAAACAAATAAATAAATTTCACCCTTAAAGTGACTTGTTACTCTACTAGTGAACACCTATTCAAGTGTACATCATAACAAAAATCACATATATATAAATATGGTGAACACCAAGTGAACAAAATTACAAGTTATAACACAGTGCCAGTGCTGCAAAAAATATTTCATATGTTTAAACGAAATATAAAAAATATAAAAAATATATATACATAAAATATGCAAAAAAAAAAAATATATATATATATATATAAAGATGATGAAAATCTAAAGTTTTTGTGTATACTTTGGCGTATATGAAAGAAATTGTGATTCCGTGACAGTGACAATAGTTCATTTAAACTCGTGCCAAAGGGTCCTCAAAAACACCATGTGCAGGATCTTCTTTTCAAAGACTTCCACCACACCCAAGTATTCTGTGAGCCCACTCCCAATGAAAGACTCACTCACCAGCTCCAAATGCCCCCACTTGCGTGTAAGGCAGGAAAGCTTAATGATTCCAAATCACCGGGATTCAACTTGCAATTTCTCCATCCAAAAACACGTGTAAGATACGTTCCATATGTGAAATGAAAAAATGCTCCAAATAGTGTGATAACGTAAAACCAGTTTATTAGCACACACTTCAAACAAACCTCCAATGGTTCAACTCACACTATAAAAATATAAAACTTGCACAGCAACCTCCACAGCACACTGTATGAACAGTACACAACACAGCAACTTGTAAAACCTCCTGAGGGTATGCGGTCACGGCGGACCCGAGGTAAGCAGGCGTCTGTTATAGTTCTCTCACCCACTCCTCGCTCGCCCCACTGCTAGACCCGATCACTTCCTAGGTAAGCTGCACCGCAATGCTCGTCCCTCTGCACGTCACTCGTTGGCGATGTCCACCACTGTTCGGCCACCCGTTTGCTGTTGCTGTGCACGTTTTATATTTTTATAGTGTGAGTTGAACCATTGGAGATTTGTTTGAAGTGTGTGCTAATAAACTGGTTTTACGTTATCACACTATTTGGAGCATTTTTTAATTTCATTTCATTTTTTCATTTCACATATGGAACGTATCTTACACGTGTTTTTGGATGGAGAAATTGCAAGTTGAATCCCGGTGATTTGGAATCATTAAGCTTTACTGCCTTACATGCAAGTGGGGGCATTTGGAGCTGGTGAGTGAGTCTTTTATTGGGAGTGGGCTCACAGAATACTTGGGTGTGGTGGAAGTCTTTGAAAAGAAGATCCTGCACATGGTGTTTTTGAGGACCCTTTGGCACGAGTTTAAATAAACTATTGTCACTGTCACGGAATCACAATTTCTTTCATATACGCCAAAGTATACACAAAAACTTTAGATTTTCATCATCTTTATATATATATTTTTTTTTTGCATATTTTATGTATATATATTTTTTATATTTCGTTTAAAGATATGAAATATTTTTTGCAGCACTGGCACTGTGTTATAACTTGTAATTTTGTTCACTTGGTGTTCACCATATTTATATATATATGTGATTTTTGTTATGATGTACACTTAAATAGGTGTTCACTAGTAGAGTAACAAGTCACTTTAAGGGTGAAATTTATTTATTTGTTTTTTAGGCAGCGCCACTTTTTTATTATTCACGTGTAATTTATATAGATCCATCATTAATTACGACGCCTTCCACGCTGCCGGACCCAAAAGAAAACCCAAAAAACATCTGGCCTCGTAGAACGCTCCCGCCAACTGCCTACTCTGCCATCTGACATTTCTTAAACAGCTAAGGGGCGGAGTCAGCTGATGACATCAGCAGGTCACCCCCAGCCTCTTGTGACTTTATCAACCCAGCATGTCCTGATCAGTGATGTCACAAGGGGGCGGTGTCAGCAGCTGATGTCATTGGGTACTAATGTTTATTATTTTCTATAATCTGTTCAAGTTACTTCCTGTTATATGACATTGGGAAGCCTGCATTGTATTATGGATGCCTGAATTTGTCAACCCCACCAACTGGCAGGAGCTAGCTCTCTAATGCCGCGTAAACACAACCGGACTTTCCGGCAGAAAGGTCAGACGGAACCATTCCGTCGGACATTCCGATCGTGTGAGGGCTTCATCGGACCTTCTCTTTCGAAAATTCTGACGGACATAGAAATAGAACATGTTTCAAATCTTTACGAAGCACTCAGTTCATATCGGGAAATCCGCTCATCTGTATGCTAGAACAATGCAAGGGCAGCTATTGGCTACTGGCTATTGAACTTCCTTTTTCTAGTCCCATCATACGTCATTGCGTTCTAAACTAACGGACTTTGGTGTGATCGTGTGTAGGCAAGTCCGTTTCAGCGGAACTCCGTTGGAAAGACCGTCAAAGTTCAGTCTGACGAGAAGTCTGCTAGTGTGTACGCGGCATAAAGGATTCATAATGAAGGGTGTTCAAAAATATCTAAGTCTGTGTATTGGAGAGGCACATTTAAAGCAGGAAGAGGGGTAGAAGGATGTGGTCCCAAAAGTGTGACAATACATCCAAATGAGGGACTGCTTTTGTCAGGTACGTTATGAAAGACTGAGGTGATGAGGACATCCTTTCTTACTTCTACAGCCTTTCTGCAATGGAGGGACACAAGTGCCATGGGAAAAGGTTATTTATTTTTCTTTTGTATCATTCATACATTCCAGACAACTTACATGTTAGTGTGTATTTAAAAAAAAACCCAATATTTATGCTGCACATTGTAAGTCATTATCTAGCCAGTAATGGGTCTCTAGGGCAAGATTTCCTGGTAGGTCTATCAAATTTATTATGATACTGGCTTCTTTCCCTTGTTTTTCTTCTCCTATTTCATATCTGGTTGAAGTGACATCTATTACCTTTTATGACTCCTCATAATTCTTACTGTCTCACTGCCCAGCTGCCTCTGATGTCTTCCACATTGTTAATTGCGATAAACTTGCTCTTCTGGTCTGTGTCCACCATACTTCTCTAGAAGCACAAGGGTCAGCAAACTGGACTTCCCAAGTTCTACCTCTCTCTGGAAGTAGAGGAAATCACTTTGCACCTCTCCAGAGACTAACTGAACTTATTCCTGGCAATGTTCTTGTGACCGCAGTGAAAATTACTGTTTTAAATAAACGGCCCTTGCAAATTAAACTCATAAGATACCATGAGAATCTGAGAACTAACAAGGAACAGCTGGACAGTGGGGATACATGGGGGCAGTGGATGTTAAAGGCTGCAAGAAAGACATACTGAAATAATAGCTTAAAGCTATGTTAGCAGACTTGGTGGGATAGATAAATAAAGAGTAATCCAAGGCTGAAATACTTACCGTATATACTCGAGTAGAGGCCGACCCGAATATAAGCCGAGGCACCTCATTTTACCACAAAAAACTGGGAAAACATATTGACTCGAGTATAAGCCTAGGGTGGGAAAATGCAGCAGCTACTGGGTAAACAGTGCCCATTTGCAGTCTAATTGTGCCCATCTGTAGTCTCACTGTACCCATCTGTAGTGTCCCTGTGCCCATCTGTAGTCTCACTGTGCCCATCTGTAGTGTCACTGTGCCCATCTGTAGTCTCACTGTGCCCATCTGTAGTGTCACTGTGCCCATCTGTAGTGTCACTGTGCCCATCTGCAGCTGTACCTTTCATTACTAAAACAGCATGTGCCTCCCGCTGTGTTATGCAGTCTGTTCGGCAGTCCATTGTAACAAAGCCCCGCCTCCTCCTCGTCTCTGATAGACAGAAAGCTGATACAGATTCCCAGCATTGTATCAGTGTTCCTCTATCACGGACGAGGAGGAGGCGGGGCTTTGTTACAATAGACAGCCGAACAGACTGCATAACACAGCGGGAGACACACGCTATTTTAGTAATGAAAGTTACGGCTCACTCGAGTATAAGCCGAGGCAGGGTTTTTCAGCTAAAAAAATGGGCTGAAAAACTTGGCTTATACTCGAGTATATACGGTATCTTTCCTGGAGTAAATGTGGCTATAGGCTACCTTTAGTGCTGATAATTTGACCAAGCCAAAGCATTTGGTTACATGATTTTTGCATGCACTGATCCTCACCAGCAGAAATCGTGTGACCTAAATGGTGGCACTCCCCCCCCACCTGCTCTAGGTCAGTTAGTTGGCACTTACCCCATAGGTTGGCATAGGTAGGCCCTCCTGTGTCCTCTTCTCCTTTGCATCAAGGCGGCTTCCCCTGTGCATCTCCTCCCTCCTCCTGAGTGTCCAATATGATCGCCTGTCCTTTAAGCCAATCGGGTGATGGGTCTCAAGACCCGCTTCCTGATTGGCCTGGAGGAGGATCAGTGTGGCAATAGCGAATATTCATTCTCTATTGTCACCAGACAGTGCTCTTTGCCCTGAGCCCACCCTTTTTTAAAGCCTATTAGAGCCGCTGGCTCTAATCACGTGCTTCAAAAAAAAAAAACACCCCTCTATTGGAATCCATGGTCCAGCGCTCTGCATGTAGATCAGGGGGCCAGATGCATAGATAGGTGGGGGCGGCGCCCATGCACCCCTAATGGACGGGCTGCCCATTGAATCCAGTCGTATCATGCTCATGTCATATCACCAGTACTAGGGGGAGCCTAAAATAGCATTTACTCTAGAAATAGTTAAGCATCCATTCTATTAAGCAAGTCAGCAATGTCTATTTCACCAAACTTAACTATTGATGCAACTTGAAGGTAACATTTGAGAAAAGGTCAGCTTTAAAACGAAAGGAGAATTGAGGCAGTTGAAAGTTTCGGAACAATTTAGCTGTAGTTCTACTCCCCTAGGAGCCACAGGAATACTGTGCAGGTCTCCCCACAATCTTCGCCCCACAGCTAGACACACACAGGCTCATTCACACATTTCTTTAATGAGCAGTCTAATGCCTCGTACACACGGTCGGATTTTCCGATGGAAAATGTCCGATCGGAGCGTGTTGTCGGAAATTCCGACCGTGTGTGGGCTCCATCGGACATTTTCCATCGGATTTTCCGACACACAAAGTTGGAGAGCAGGAGATAAAATTTTCCAACAACGGATTTTGTTGTCCGATCGTGTGTACACAAATCCGCCGGACAAAGTGCCACGCATGCTCAGAATAAATAAAGAGATTAAAGCTATTGGCCACTGCCCCGTTTATAGTCCCGACGTACGTGTTTTACGTCACCGCGTTTAGAACGATCGGATTTTCCGACAACTGTGTGCGACCGTGTGTAGACAAAACAAGTTTGAGCCAACATCCGTCTGAAAAAATCCTAGGATTTTGTTGTCGGAATGTCTGAACAAAGTCCAACCGTGTGTACGCCCTATAAGGCTGTTTTTGTTGTTTTTATTTCTGGAGAACTTGGATAGGGTTGAGGAAATTAGTTGGGATACTCCAAAAGCAAGAACTTTGTACACTTGAGGACTTATGTATTCTTCAGAACAAGTTATATTAAAGTCTGTGCATGTAGCAAACAGTAGACTTCAGCTTTAAGGTAGCAGTATTCGTAGTAGTATTTAACTGTAAATTTCCTTTTTTAGAACCACAAGAGCAGATTACTGTAGATGGACAAAGCTCTTCAGGACACCAGCTGGTGTCCCCTTTAACTAGACCCACAGCTGACTTTCTCTAGCACCAGAGGGGTAGCAGAAGCACAAAGGTCCCCAAGATCTCTCAAAGTGTCTGTACTTACACAAGGCCCAAGAAACAACTGGTTGCCTCCTTCCAACTTTCAAGCAACACCTTACTTTGGTGATACCAGACTAGATCTTGTACCAGGCTACATCCATAAAAGACAGATTAGTCCCAAGAGAATTTGTAGGACTCTATATAAAAGATCCCTGTAAACGTTTAGGGACATTCACATGCGGTGGTTGTACCATCTGCCAATACATGAACATTAAATCAAGAATTATATTACCAAATGGAAAAGTATTTAAGCCTCAACACTTTGCGAACTGTAATGCCCCGTACACACGGTCGGACTTTGTTCGGACATTCTGACAACAAAATCCTAGGATTTTTTCCGACGGATGTTGGCTCAAACTTGTCTTGCATACACACGGTCACACAAAGTTGTCGGAAAATCCGATCGTTCTGAACGCGGTGACGTAAAACACGTATGTCGGGACTATAAATGGGGCAGTGGCCAATAGCTTTCATCTCTTTATTTATTCGGATTTGTGTACACACGATCGGAATTTCCGACAACGGATTTTGTTGTCGGAAAATTTTATATCCTGCTCTCAAACTTTGTGTGTCGGAAAATCCGATGGAAAATGTCCGATGGAGCCCACACAAGGTCGGAATTTCCGACAACACGCTCCGATCGGACATTTTCCATCGGAAAATCCGACCGTGTGTACGGAGCATAAGACTGCAGGTGTGGTATAAATGCTAATACGTATAAATTTGGGGTTCCTAGCACCAAGTGGCCTCAAGATACAGGGCCCCAAAGTTGGTCAACTGTATCCATCTGCAGCAATGTCATTTCGGGACCCTTTGGGTCCAGAGACCCCAAATTTTGGCTGCAGCTAGGGGGCATCTAGGAACCCTTAACTATCGAGTTTGAAGTTCAGGGGACCTATGGCTGCAAATGGACAGTGAGACATGCAAATGGGCACAGTGATGCCGCGTACACACGAGCGGACTTTACGGCAGACTTTGCCCGGCGGACGGGATTTGGTCGGACAATTCGATCGTGTGTGGGCTCCAGCGGACTTTGTTTTCTCAAAAGTTGGACGGACTTAGATTTGAAACATGTTTTAAATTAATCAGTCGAAATCGAGTCCGGTCGAAAAGTCTGCCGTCTGTATGCTAGTTCGATGGACATAAAGCCACGCTAGGGCAGCTATTGGCTACTGGCTATGAACTTTCTTGTTTTAGTCCGGTCGTACGTCATCACGTAGGAATTCGACGGACTTTGGTGGATTGTGTGTAGGCAAGTCCGTTCATTCAGGAAGTCCGTCGTAAAGTACGTGGAAAAGTCCGCCGGGCAAAGTCTGCCGTAAAGTCCGCTCGTGTGTACGCGGCATTAGGCTGCAAATGGGCATTGTTGACCCTCTTTTCCACTTACAGTAGCTGCACATTTCTCACCCTAGGCTTATGCTCGAGTCAATAAGTTTTCCCAGTTTTTTGTGGTAAAATTAGGTGCCTCGGCTTATAGTCGGGTCGGCTTTTACTCGAGTATGTACGGTATGTCAATGTTAGAGTTTTTATTTTGGAAAAACTAAGCTAGAATTTAGCAAAAGAGCAGGAAGGCATATTACAAGTAATGTAAATGGCCAATCCAGAGCTCCCCCTTGGAAGCCACATTAGGGATAACTATAAAGGGAAAAACCCTAGAATTTGTTTTCTAATTTTAGTCCGGATTCACCCCAACACAAGAGGTGGAGACTGGAACAAACTCCTTCTCCAGCAAGAAACTTGCCGGATTATGGCGTTAGGGGCCACCAATACCCCAGGTCTAAACAGCCAGCTTAGTTATGGACCATTTTTGGAGGGTTTTGCTTCAGGCGTCTGTGAAAAAGATATATGAACTAATATGTTCCATAATCCATAACTCTCTTTCCAATTCAAAATTCCGCCCATCTTTTCTCTTTTTTGTCATCTCCTGCTCTGTATATGGCCTATATAACCTTTGTAATATGTCCTTCCTGGGGTTTTTTTTTTAAATATATGAGCACAAATATGCCATCACATTTGTATATATCGCAATAATGTGTTGTCTGTATGTGATTTATAGATTGTTTGTATTCTGTAACATATACCATCTCACCAATTGTGTCTAGGTGCCCATTGTAGTTATTGTATAATCCCTTGGAGATGGAACTGGAAAGCGCTCGCGGATCTGTAAGTCAGACTGCACAAACATCAATTCATGTTTTATACACACTGCCATACAAATTCATCACACCGCTATATTACAGATACCTGACATGCTCGACATATGCATACTCCTTTGCTGTGCTGGTGTAGTATATATGTGCCCCATCTGTGATCTTACCAATAACGGAATGCTATGTGCACATATACTGTGTGTACGCATATATATGTATTTTTTGGTCCATCTAGGGACCTCATTTCTATGACATATTACATATACCCTTTATTTTTAATATCTGTCACGATCACACCTATACATCCCTTTGGGCATGTTTAAGACTATAATCTCCATGCCCTGGTGGGCGTGATGCTTTGCTTCTTTTCCTGATTACTGACCGGGCTCTGTGTTATGGTGACGATACGATGTGGCTCCACCTCCCATCGCTTTATGTGGATGGAACATGGTTTTGATGGTGTTTTGGTTCTGTTCTATGCTCTGCCCGCATCTTGGACGTCTGACGTCAGCGCTGTTTCTAATGTAGCCGCCGCCGCCCCGCACCAGCACTCGACTTATTACTCCCACATCCTGTATGTCCCACGTCCGTGTCGTCTCCAATGCGCATGCGCTGCCGCCCTACACTGTCACTAACACGCAGATGCCAATCCTTCTGGCGTCTGACCCCATTGCGCAGGCGCCGGTGTCTTATGCTATATAAGATTTGTTTTTATGATCTCGTTGCCACTGCCAGCAAGGACTCCTCGATGCGAACGAGATCCCAACATCAGGTAGTTATAAACCTAAAATAGGCAATAGATTTGGGTGTTTGATAAACTGACAACTGTGAGATATGTTTTCTCCAAATGTTCAGTTGTCTATCAATACACTCAAAAAATGAGCATCAGTGACTTTGTTTGTTATTAGCCATACTAATCAAACTTTTTTACCACACTGCTCTGATTTGATTGTTTATCATAAAGATCACCTAATTATGGGATGTAACGATATTACACATCCACTAGTTTATTCAATACTTGAAGATAGTCTAAGAAATTAAAACTAGAGCATTACTCTAATACATTTTTTTGATATGATAAGAGAATACAAAAAACTCCTCATTTTCCAAAGATGCATATATACATGGCTAGTTTGCATAGGTTTTTTAGACCTGTGTTCATATGCTTACATAGCACACATATTATCAGTACAGAACACTCGGACTGCCTTTAACGATAGGTACTTATCCCAATAAATCCTTAAAACAATATATATGTTAAATTAAAAATATTTTGGCATATGTGCACAAACATTATATCATTTCAGAGCTTTTGGATATCTCAACATATCGTGTCGGTCCTGAGTCTAGCGACCCTGGGTCACTAATGTAAAAGGAGGGAACATACATTTGGGCCCGCCTTCATGGGCTTGCTGCAGCCCGCCCTCCTTCCCGCTCAAATTTCAGGCTATTTTGTGAGGTAATATAGACTACAGTGATTTGGGTTACTGTCTCTTTAAATTTATGAGATATGAAAAATGTAACCAATTAAAAGCTTTGGAAGCTTCTAGAATTTCTGGGAGCCCTATAAATATGAAGAATTTACAGTTTTTTCTCACAGTTGGTCAAGCTTTGGCAAAAGAGCTGTAATGCTTCTCTTGACCATGAAGACCCTCCTCAGGCAGATTCTGGAGAGAACGGAGATCGGCGGGGGAGATGACTGGCTGCGGAGATGCCTAGTGCTGGCGGAGGAAGAAGTTTCAGAACTCCTAGCCGAAAAGGGAGCTGAACAAGTGGAAGAGTTGCCTGGGAGAGCGTCGCCAGAAGCCCCTGCAGAATACAGAGATGTTCGGCGCCGCAGACTGAGAAGCCGGCCGCCGGAGAGAAGAGGGACGGCATCTGCAAGTCAAGAGGTGCAGAGGAGCCCAGCTGAAAGCGCGTCGGCGTCAAGACAGAACAAGACAACCGGCGCTGGAGGCGGGGCCGGAAAGACGTGCTAGGAAGAAGCGCAGAAGTTATTCCCCTCCACTGACCAGCAGTTCTAATAGGAGGGCGAGACCGCGCGTACAAGAGGGGCGGGTTTTGCATCAGTCCACGCCTGTGGCGGTTGCTAAGCACCTGGGGAACGCCACATCCGAGGGATCCTCTGAGCTGCTGTACTCAGCAGTCACCACTGGAGGCAACAGAAGCAATTTACCAGCTAGCAATGTCAGCAGCGCTGTTCTGCCTATTGTTTCACAGGCTGCTGAAGGCAATTATACTACTTTGGTTACAGGTGAGTCTTATGCCCTGTACACACGGTAGGACATTGATCAGACATTCCGACAACAAAATCCATGTATTTTTTCCGACGGATGTTGGCTCAAACTTGTCTTGCATACACATGGTCACACAAAGTAGTCGGAAAATCCGATCGTTCTGAACGCGGTGACGTAAAACATGTACGTCGGGATTATAAACGGGGCAGTAGCCAATAGCTTTCATCTCTTAATTTATTCTGAGCATGCGTGGCACTTTGTGCATGGGATTTGTGTACACACAATCGGAATTTCCGACAACAGATTTTGTTGTCGGAAAATTTTATAGCAAGCTCTCAAACTTTGTGTGTCGGAAATTCCAATGGAAAATGTATGATGGAGCCCACACACTGTCGGAGTTTCCGACAACAAGGTCCTATCGCACATTTTCCATCGAAAAAACCGACCGTGTGTACGGGGCATAATACTAAAGTACTAAATTAATTGATTGGTTCTTTATCTAATTTAGTACAAGTTTTGGTAAACAATTTGCAGTCTTCTTCTAATACTTTAGCTTGTAATACTAATATTGTGGATAATTCATTATCACATTCAGAGGTTAGTAATACTATTAATACAGGAATTAATGAGTTGATATCTAATGTTCAGTCAGCCAATACAGTTAGAGACAAGAATACAGTTCCTGAGGTATTTTTTAAAGAAGTGATGCCGTGTGAGATTTCACCATTAGGTTTTCATTTACCTAGTGCATGTAAAGAAAAAACGTGGAAGGGAGAATTGATTGATGTCATGTCTCTTCCCCCGTCTGCGAAATAATTTTCTTTTCGTCATGACAGAAAATCTGATGATAAACAGGAGGATCGTAAATTTATTCCTAGATCTTTCTTTAACTGGTTACAAGGATACTGTATTTTTTCTATTGTGTTGGCTGAAAGGAAACCTGAATTATGTGGAGGTTTATTTCAACACCTTGAACAAGTAGGTCTATAGGAATTTCGGCGGTATGGGCTGGTTCCAATACGACAAATCTTTCCGCCAGAAATTGTCTTTTCACCCCACTCCTAAATTAGGGATGAAAGATGTAGGTTTATGGCTCAATTTAATTGTTCCACAGAAACCTTCTACTCCTAGACAAAGTACGGTAAGTAATGTAACTTCAGCATACAAGAAAGGTTTTTGCTTTTCTTATAACAAATCTCAGTGTAAGTGGAACACATCATGTAGGCACAGACATGAGTGTTCTTTTTGCACAGGATCACATCCAGTTGTCAAATGTTATAAAAGGAACATGGCCTTACAATCGCACAGAGAACATTCTAACAAAAGCTCACACTCTGCTTTACCTAGCAAATATGCTGCAGTGGTTGGGCAAATACCCAAACAAGGAGAAAGCTAGTTTTTTGGTTTTTATTCAGGATTTCCTTTACCGTCATTTCAAGGTGAAGGTTGTTTGTTAGTAAAAAATGTAAAATTAGTTTATAAGGCCCCAGATATAGTTTGGAAAAAATTACAGAATGAATTGACTGAAGGTAGGATTGCTGGCCCTTTTACTGCTCCTCCATTTAAAAATTTCAGGATATCTCAATTAGGTTCCCCAAAAAAGAACTGAATAGTTTCCGGTTAATTCATCATTTATCTTTTCCCAGTGGGAAATCAATGAATGATGACATAGAGGATTCGTTATGTTCTGTATCGTATGCTTCTTTTGAAGATGCGATTGACAAAATTAAACAAGTTGGACATGGGGCCTTATTGGCTAAGGCCGATATTAAATCAGCTTTTCGGCTTTTGCCAATAGCGCCAGAGGCTTTTAACTCTTTGGGTTTTTTCTTTGACGTTTTTTAATTTTTTTGACAAATGTCTTCCAATGGGTTGTGCACTTTCTTGTGCTTATTTCGAGGAATTTTCATCCTTTTTGCTTTGGGTTCTTTCCCTTCAGTCAAACTGGGATGGTATTGTACACTATTTGATTATTTTTTATTCATTGGTCTGATTTTTGTTTTAAATTGTAATGTATTTTTACTGAAATTTCTGCTTTTTTTGGGATTCCCTTAGCTGTGGAAAAAACTGTTCTTCCATGTACAGTTATCAAATTTTTGGGTATTCTTATAGATACCTCTTTATTTGAATTCAGATTACCCGCTCAAAAAATAGAAAAATTAAAACATCTGATTTATATCTTTTTACGAAAAAAGAAAGTACTTTCGAGGGAAATCCTTGTTGGGTTTGTTAGCATTCACGTCCAGGGTAGGTCGTATTTTTTCTAGACATCTATACCTTTTCTACGGCAGGCTTGAAATCTCCGTTCTCTCACATTCGTTTAACAGAGTCTCTTAAGGAGGATTTAGTCGTTTGGGCTAATTTTTTTAGAGGATTATAATGAGCGTTCCTTTTTCAGGATGAGTTTTTTTTTGCAGCAAACTTTTTTCTTTTTACAGATGCTGCTGGTTCTAAAGGCTTTGCAGCAATCTGGAAAGAACACTGGTGTTGTGATGCCTGGCCAGAGGCGTGGATATCCAGAGAGTTGAATAAAAATATAGTTCTACTTGAACTTTTTCCAGTAGTAGCGGCAGTGGAAATTTGGGGTCAGTTTTTTGGCAATAAGCGCTTCCTTATTGCAACTGATAATAAGGGTGTGCTTTTTGCAATTAACTGTTTATCATCCAAATCATTACCTGTCATTAAGTTATTGTGTCATTTAATCTTTTTATGTCTTAAATGGAACATATGGATAAAGGCACAATTTACTCCAGGTATTAGGAAAATAATTTAGCTGACTCGCTCTCTCACTTTCAGATGAGTCGTTTCCGTCAACTGCTTCCCAATGCAGATTTGGAGAGTATTCCTTGCCCAGTACATCTATGGGATTTGGTTTGAATTTGGTCACTCAAGCAATTAAGAATTTGGTAGCTCCTCAAACTTGGAAAGAATATTCAAGATCTTGGGAAAAATGGGAACATTTTTGTTTTCTTAATAATAATGTGTCCTTGTTTCCATCCGAAAATCTTTTTTTTTTAAATTTTATTTTATCGTTTTTGGAATCCTTAATGTGCCAGATTTTTTCTCCAAGTCACTTGGTCAAGTTATTAGCTGGTATTTCTTTCTTTTGCCGCCTACAACATATGCCTGCTTGTGGCAGTTACTTTTCTGTTAAGCAGGCATTAAAAGGTTATAGGAGGGAAAAGTATAGGCCTAATGACAGGAGACCTATTTCCATGGAACTTTTGGATAAAATCTGTAATGCCCCGTACACACGGTCAGATTTTCCGAGGGAAAATGTCCGATCGGAGCGTGTTGTCGTAAATTCCGACCGTGTGTGGGCTCCATCGGACATTTTCCCTCGGATTTTCCGACACACAAAGTTGGAGAGCAGGAGATAAAATTTTCCGACAACAAAATCCGTTGTCGGAATTTCCGATCGTGTGTACACAAATCCGATGCACAAAGTGCCACGCATGCTCTGAATAAATAAAGAGACGAAAGCTATTGGCTACTGCCCCGTTTATAGTCCCGACCTACTTGTTTTACGTCACCGCGTTCAGAATGATCGGATTTTCCAACAACTTTGTGTGACCGTGTGTATGCAAGACAAGTTTGAGCCAACATCCGTCGGAAAAAATCCTAGGATTTTGTTGTCGGAATGTCCGAACAAAGTCCGACCGTGTGTACGCCCTATCAGAGTACCTACACTATTTGTTTTTCTGATTTTGAAGCATTACTTTTCAGATCCGCCTTTGTTTTATCTTTTTTTGGGGCATTAAGGATTTCTGAGTTATTACCTTCCAATAAGTATAGTTTGGTTTACAGAAAGATCACATTATTTTTAGTGATAATCTTATTAGGATTTTTATAAATAAATCTAAAACTGATCAATTGGGAAAAGGTCAGTGGTTGATTATCTCTCCTTGTGTTAAGGAGAGTATTTGTCCTTTCATTACTCTTCATCAATATGCAGCCACTCGCTGTCAGTTTTTAGGGCAATTTTTGCTGCATATGGATGGTAGCCCTCTTACTATTTTTCAGTTCAATGCTTTGTTAAAGAAATGCCTTTTTGTGTTGGGTTTGAAAAAATTCAAGTTCACTTCACATTCTTTTCGCATTGGAGCAGCATCAGTGGCATTGCAGAATGGGATGTCCAATGATGACATAAAGAAAATAGGTAGGTGGGGCTCCAAGTGCTTTAAATCTTACATTTGTCCTAATTTATTTATTTGATCTCTTTAGGGGTCAAGAAATGTGTCTGGATCATGGAACATTCCTACATTTATTGGGCAAAGAAAAGAGCTGCACAGCGTATTTACTCTGAAAATCTGTCGATGCCTCCAGATGAATTCATTATGTGTTAGCTCGATAAGTTTTAGATTGGCCTTTGCCTAATATTTTAATTGTTCATGTTGGAGGAAATGATCTGTGTAAGATGAGAACTTTAGATTTAATTTTTCTAACGAAACTGTGATCTTAAGAGATTTCAGTTGATTTCCCCTAATACAGCCATTATTTTTTCCGAAATTTTGCCGAGATTGCTCTGGTTTTCTTCTGGTCATAGTAAGGTTATGGAGAAGATTAGAAAAAGAGTAAATAGAGCGCTTTCTAAGTTCTTACCTATCGTTCGTGGGTTTTGCGTATCGGCATATTGATTTAGAAGGTGGCATTCCAGGCTTTTATCGCCAGGACGGAATCCATCTGTTGGATATTGGCATTGACATTTTTAACCTTGGTTTACAAAATTGTATTGAAATGGCCGCGGTGGTGGGTTAGGCCGATTTGTTGTTTTTTGCAAAAACAGAATACCGGCTTGTGGGGACATTTAATGTTAATTTAATTAAATATGGCTTGAGTTCTAATAACTGAGCTTATAGATAGATTCAGATTTTACTTGAATAATTTTTGTTTGAATAAAAATGAAAAGTTTTGTAATATTTATGATTTATTGCGAACCAATAAAGTGCCGCAGCCATTTATATATGCCAATTATTTTGTCTTTGTGTTATTTCTTTAAGGCTGTATTTTTTGGGAAATGTAAATTAATATATTTATTTTTGAGGTGTGGGCTGCATGCAATCCCATGTAAAAGGAGGGAACATCCATTTTGGCTCGCCTTCATGGGCTTGCTGCAGCCCCGCCTCCTTCCCTCTCAAATTTCGGGCTATTTTGTGAGGTAATATAGACTACAGTGATTTAGCTTACTGTCTTTTTAAATTTATGAGACATGAAAATTTTAACCAATTAAAAGCTTTGGAAGCTTCTAGAATTTCTGGGAGCCCTATAAATATGAAGAATTTACAGTGTTTTCTCACAGTTGGTCAAGCCTTGGCAAAAGAGCTACCCGCCCTTCCCACCCTTTTGTCGCTGGCACTTATGTGGTTGGTCACCCTGGATTTCTAGGGGGGACATTTAATTAAATAATAATATAATATAAAAAAATAATGTAATATTAACATAAAAAATAATGTAATATTTACGATTTATTGCAAACCAATAAAGTGCAGCGGCAATTTATATATGCCAATTATTTTGTCTTTGTATTTTCATATCGGTGTACACTACATCTTTATATATACACATATATATATATATACTATAATATTGGCAGTGTGAAAGTGCAGTATCCGGTTGATTGGTGAGTGATCCTTTTTCCATCTCCAACGATGATCATTTCCTGTCCATGGTCCGTTATACTCAAACTTTTATTGTGCTTTATTATAGACTGTCATTTCTCTTGAAAGAAATTCCCCTGATGAAGTGATTAACACTGAAATCCTGAAACACGTCGGGCGAAATACAAAGGAGACCAACAGTTTTCAACTATATCAACTGTATTGTTTTTATTTTCAATTTTATGTCCTATTTGGTAATGTATGCATCTATTAGTTTTTAATACTACCTCAATAAATTTTGTTATTTCTTTCTACATATATTTTGATCTCTTTAATAAGTTGCCTCAAAAGTCCCTTGTTCCTGGTGGGCACTTTATTTTTGTATAATGGTCAACAAAAGGAATCATGCATCTTCCATATGTGGTCAGAGAGCAGAATAAAGTCCCTTACATTGGTGGTCAATAGGAAGAATGTGGAATTCTTTCCACTGACCATCAGTGTAAGGCGCATTCCTTATTCTACTGATCATCAATGTAAGAGGTATTCTTCCCTCTGACCCCCAACATAAGGGGACTTTTGTAAAGATATTTTTGCTTGCTGACCGATAATGCAACAGCAATTCTTTCTATCACTGACTACCAATATGGAGGGGAATTCTGAATGTCGGTCAGTGGAAGACAGAATGTCCCCTACATTTGTGGTCAGTGTGAGAAAGCATGCCCTTATCATGCCCTTTTTTTTTTACTGCCATAATTATATATATATATATTTTTGTAAATTACACTTTATTGAGAGTTCTACATTTGCCCAGACAAATATGCACAATTCTTGAACCCCCAGCAGGAGGCAAATATATAGCCAGCTCGCTCGATGACGCCCCTGTCAATCATATGGGATATTACATTTATTTCAGTTCTCAAACCCCTCTACCCCCCGCCCCCAATCAGGAGAATTAAGTTCCATAAAAGCACTCAGTAGATCATAACTTTACAATGAGCTTAGTCAACAACTACCTTTCACCCCAGAAATGCACTCCCCCTGACCATGTATCCAGTATCAAGGACCAGTTACAAAAATACTAATGGATTCAATCAGAAACCGTGTCTGTGAATGCCATCCAGCCCCCCCATACCTTATCAGATTTGGACAGGACCCTTCTACTCAAATATGTTGCTTTGTAAAAAGGGACTGCATTGGTAACCAGGGACCTCCAAGAAGCCAAATTCAGAGTAGAACACCTCTTCCATGACAGAATATTCAGTTTTTTGGCGTAGAACAACTGGAGGGTAAGAAGAGTGTGTATAGCCCTAGTAGTAGCCAAGGGCACAACTATGTTCAACAAGCATACTTCAACCAAAAGGGGGATTGAAATGTAAGTGACCGGCTAAATACATGTCATTATGTCTTGCCAGTAGGGCTTAATATTAGGACATTCCCAAAAAACGTGCATGAAATTTGCAAGGGGTGGAAAACATCTCCAACATAGAGAGGGTTGGCCCCTAAACATTCTAGCTAGCCTGGCTGGGGTAAGATAGATTCTATGTAAAAATTTGTAATGGATCAGGCGATCTCTAGTAGAGACTAGGCATGTAAATGGGGCCACCCAAATGCCGCCCCAATCATCCCTGTCTAGACCGGGAGCTGCTGACTCCCAGGCCAACTTGCATGGCTCCATCAATAGGACAGTCTCTGAAAAGAGGTCTTTATAGACTGGATACTGGTTTGGATAAGGAGTCGCTGTGTGTCAGTATTTCTAGGTCACTGGGCTCAAGGTCAAGAGGATTCTTACCAAATTGAGAACAAAAAGCATGTCTCAATTGAATATACCTAAAGAAGTGTGAGTTTGGTAGGCCGTAGCGCTCTTTCAGATCATTGAAGGTCAGCAGAGTGCCATTGGGTACTATATGTTGTAAAGTCTTAATACCATATTTTGTCCAAACTACCGGATCAGGGTAGTAAAAAAAATGTGTTAAATTTGTGTTTCTCTACAGTGGTAGATTGGGGGGAAAGCTGGCTAGGACTAGGTGGCCTAAACCCCTGAGCCACAGACCATAACTTTATAACTGAGCTCATAGAAAGGGTGAGTGAATAGGGAGACTTTAAACCTCTGTACACTCAGTGGGAGAGCACCTCATATGATCCCACACAAGCATATTCCAGGGATACAGAGGCATCATCCAAGGTAGTAGTCAGTCAGCGGTGGGCAACGAGTCAATTGGCCGGCAAGGAAGTATTTGTAAAAGTTAGGCACCGCTAGGCCCCCTTCTCCCACGGCTGTTGTAGTATGGCCAGTTAAAGGTGGGGAATCCCTCCATACCATAAAAAAAGGAGGAGAGCATGCTGACAATTGACTTCAAAATTGATTTGGGGATCCACACCGGGGAGTTTTTTAGGATGTACAAGAATAAGGGCAAAATTTTCATCTTAATCAAATTTATCTTACCAATGAGCGGCAATGAAAGATTTTTCCAGGTGTGTAGTTTCCTACTTAAAATAAAGAGCAACGGGGAAATGTTGAGGCCTATGAAGTCAGTCATCGTGTTGGTTATTATAAACCCCAAATATTTAATTTGGGTAACCCACTGTAGGGGATGGATTTTTGTCCAGTTAACCTTGAGGCCAGAGACCACTGTAAACCTGCCCAGAAGCAACAGTGTAGCCTGCAGGGAGGGTCCCGTGTCCTGAATAAATAATACCAGGTCATCCACATAAAGTGCGAGTACCCACGCTGATCCCCTGTATTCGGGGAAATGAGAGCAACACAATTGCCAGAGGCTCCATAGCCAGTGCGAATAGTCCTGGTGAAAGGGTGGCAGCCTTGTCTGGTGCCCCTGGACACTGGAAAAACGTCTGACACTCCACCATTAATGCAGAGGGCAGCCACTGGATGTTCATACAGTAGCAATATCCACTTAAGGAACGTGGGGCCAAACCCCATGCGTTGCAGTACAAGTGTCATATACATCCAATCAATGAAGTCAAATGCCTTTTCCAGGTCAAAAAACACCAGAGCCCTCCCAGATGATCTCTCAGCAGCCAACTGAGTGTGTGTATACAACCTCCGGATGTTAATGTCCGTGGCCTGTTTAGGCATGAACCCCGTCTGATCTGGTGATATCAGGTGGTGCAATACTTTAGTTAACCTGTTGCCGATCATTTTCGTAAGTATTTTGAGGTCCATGTTGAGTAGTGCTATGGGCCAGTAGAAGGAACAATATAGAGGGTCCTTATCCGGCTTGGGCAGCAATACAACATGAGCCTCCTCATAAAGGATACCGGTAAAGTCCCAGTGTCAAAGCAGTCCCCATAAAGTTTTAGAAGCCTAGGAGATAGGAGATCCAAGTACTATTTGTACGATTCTGTGGGAATCCTGTCAGGGCCTGGTGATTTATCATTGGGAAAAGAGGGCACAGCAGTCGCCAGCTCTTTTTCAGTGAATATAACTATAAAAACGTGAGCAGCGCTACAGAAAGTGAATATAATGTATGAAAATTAGTACAAATAAATGAGGATCAAGAGTCCATGATGGACCAAAATTAACAATAATTAACAATATAAGTGCCAAAAAAAGTGACATAAAAAGGGTGGTAACAGCATAAAAGGGTAGTAAAAATTAGTCCCAACAGTGAAAATGTGGAAACAATGAAAACTCAGTGGAAAAACTCATCCAAACAAATAAAAGGTGAGGTAAATCGGTCACACTAATAGCGATTTGTGAGAAGATCCACCACCGTATGTGCTAAACGCTTACCAGATGGCAAGCTTTGGATAGCTTGTAAGTAGCCTGACAATCAATGGTAAGCAGCGTCACACCACGGCTTCTCAATGAAGGGCCAAAAACATACAGGGTTGCTCCATCCAATGGGCGATCAGTAGGCAGGACCTGTTCCCAAGTTGGCACTCACGGCTCACTGTTCTCGACCTGTCAGCACATGGTAATACTTTTTCAGTGAAAGGTGCATCCAGGCTAGCAGCCACTTCATCTGGTAACAACGGGGCCTGGAGGGAGTCCAACAGGTCAATTAAGACCTGTGTGTCATACGGTGGGATAGGAGAGTATGGTCCAGAGTAGTAGGAGACAAACTCCTGCATGATACCCTCCTTAACCTTCACTAGGGTGCCCTCTGATGAGTAAATGCAAGGCACCACCGTGTTTGCCCGAATGTCTGCTGTCAGGATAGCTAATGCCGCGTACACACGAGCGGACTTTACGGCGGACTTTGCCCGGCGGACTTTTCGACGTACTTTCTGACGGACTTTCTGAATGAACGGACTTGCCTACACACAATCCACCAAAGTCCGTCGAATTCGTACGTGATGACGTACGACCGGACTAAAACAAGGAAGTTCATAGCCAGTAGCCAATAGCTGCCCTAGCGTGGCTTTTTGTCCGTCGAACTAGCATACAGACGGCGGACTTTTCGACCGGACTCGATTTCAACGGATAAATTTTAAACAAGTTTCAAATCTAAGTCCGTCCAACTTTTGAGAAAACAAAGTCCGCTGGAGCCCACACACATCGAATTGTCCGACGAAATCCAGTCCGCCGGGCAAAGTCCGCCGTAAAGTCCGCTCGTGTGTACACGGCATAAGAGTTTCCCGTTTTTGTCTCCTTTCTCAAACAGTTTTTCAGCTCAATATTTAAAAACATATTGAGTGAGACTCTGGAAATTAACTAACTGTGCCCACCTTGCCATCTACAACTCGGCCAGGGAGACAGGAGAGGGCAAATAAGCATGGGTTTGGGCACAACGCAGTTCATGAGCCTGAATCTCCTCAGATTTGGAAATTTTCCCCCCCTGTCAACCTTAATGGCAGAGACATACACCCCCTGCGTTGATGCCTTGAAGGCATCCCACACTACAGGCAGGGCTGTCGTGCCCTCATTAAATTCCCAGAACTCCTTCAGGTGTGGCGAGACCAAGGGCTCTATCAAGGCCTCCACCATCCAGCCCGGGTGTAACCGCCAAACCCCCGGTGCATCTTCTCTGCACTAGACCCAACGTAACCTGTAAGGGGGTATGGTCAGAGATCCCCTTGGCTAAATAGCAAACATCCATAACTAGGGGTAACAGAGCTGAGTTGGCAAAGGCTAGGTCAATATGGGAGGAGGAGACTCTGATGTGGGAAAGATAGGAGTAACCCTTCTCCCCAGGGTGTTTCCAACGCCATAGCTCCACCAAGTGTCTAAGGTCAAGGTTCTGCACTCAAGTTGGGTTGGAGGTGTCTAAAACATAATCTAAAATGTTGTTGAAGTCACCAGCTACAAATAACTTCAATGGGCCAAAGGTGGTGACATTTTCTAGAACAGTGTATAAAACGTCACTTTCGAAAAGGGATGGGACATAGATGTTTGCTATGGCCAACAACTGGGATTCAATGTCCAGCACCACAATCACATAGCGCTCTTTGGGATCCATGACCACATGCTCTATAGTGCAAGCCAGTTTCTTATGGATTAAAATAGCAACACCCCTAGCATATGAGGAGTGGGTAGAGTGCATTGTTCTCTGTATTCAGTTTCTGTTTAAGGATAGTATTTTACTACCAGTCAAATGGGTCTCTTACAGGAAGACTATATGTGGGTTCTGGGATTTGAGGTATTAAAGGACCAAGGATCTTTGAAACTTTGAATTCAGCCCACGGACATTCCATGAGAGGATTTTAAGGTTACTCATATAGTGGTGGTCTGTATTCTTTGGAGACAGGATAAGTGCAATTAGAGGGGGGGCGAGGGGGGGCAAGGGGGGTAGGAACCTGGATACAGAGAACTACAGCCCACCAGACAGCAGCATTATAGCAGTACAAATTGTGCAAGGCAAACGGAAGGTCCACTAGCCTGAACTTTTTGGGCTAGACAAAAAAAAGAAAAAATAACAGAAAAATCAAAGTAAACAGTTTATAATCCCATCGCCCTGTTTGCTCTGGCCGAACAAACCTAAAAAAATAGAAAGAGTTCCGGAGAAACTTTAGTCTCAAAACTGGAAAAAACAATAGCGGTCTGTTTCAAGGGTTCATCTACTTGTAGAAGGGCCATGGAGACTGAAGAATGTAGAAATATGTAATATTCTACTATTCTTGTATCTCAGAGGCGTCTCTGGATGTGTAGCATTCCAACTTGTTAAAGTCTTTGTGTGTAATATGTCAGTGTCCTCTCTCCTAGAGGGTGTGTAAAGGAGAAGTGTATCTGTCTTTATCCAAGGCTGCATTTCCAACTTACTTTTAGGAATTTGTTTCTTAATAGAAATTGAAAAATCCTTTGTACGTACAATACTTCCAGAAGGGTTGTTTATTGTTCAGAAAGATAAGTAAAGACTTACATAATGACATCTGGTAACATATGGTATGGTGATGGATTCAGAAGGATGAGGAGATATCAGATGTTACATTCTCCAAAGTGTAGGGTTCCTTCCTTCTCTTCTCACCTCTCTTCCTAACTACAATTCGAGTCTACTCCATTCTTATACTGTTTCATAATAATATGTCAGCATATCCTAGAGTAACACCCATTTTTGCATATATACTTTATATGGATTTTAGTCTATAGATAATTGCGTAACTCCACCCATTGTCCTGAAATAGTAACTCAGAATAGAAGTACCTACACAGCAAAACGACTTCTCTCTGTCCTCTGTTCTGTAACCTTCAGAGACTAACACTAATTACATTATAACATTTATGTGTTTCATGTATTTTTCAGAAACTTTTATCACTTAAAGTGGAGTTCTACCCCCCAAAAAAAAAATAGTAATGTGCTTAAAAAAAATTAAAGAAAAACATTTGGAGAAAAATATTTTTTTACTCACCTCTAAATGCCTGTTGCTAGGGAGTCCCTCGTAGTCTTCCTCCTTCGGTGCCTGGACTCCCGATGTCACTTCCCTCGGCGCAGGAAGGGAGATCGCCCCTCCCTCTTGTCAATCATCTGGGATATGTGACCGGTCCCAGATGATTGCATGGCCAGTGACGGCACGCAGCGCGGCTCCCGCATGCGCAGTGGGTGAAGCCACAGCCGGGCGCCCACAGTTAAAATGCCAGTGCCACCGAGCGGAGGGGGGACCAGTGGAGCTTCGATCCCCCGCATCGCTGGACCCTGGGACAGGTAAGTGTCCGATTATTTAAAGTTAGCAGCTGCAGTATTTGTAGCTACTGACTTTTATTTTTTTTTTTTTAAATGGGAACCCCGCTTTAAAATATTAATTATCTCAAAATCTTCTAACAGAGACGTATGGTTAAGTCATATCACCCAAAAACAGTACCTTAGCTTCCCGCAGTGAACAAATAGGAAGCCCCCGGGCTCTCCAATATGGTGAACCTGCATAGGAGAACAAAAGTGGAAAACATTTGCAACAACTTCTGGCACCATCCTGGGAAAGGGTAAGTTGAAGCGCCCACAGGCCATGGGCACAGGACCAGGCTGGCCAGACAACCGAACCACGTTCCTAGGCAATGGAATCCAACCAGTCATCTGCATCATTAGAGGATTCGAAGAACTTAGCAGAGCCATTGTGGATGACCTTCAGGCGACTAGGATACAGCATATTATAAACCAGGCATTTCTCCCGCAGGCATCTGCGAACATCTGTGAAGGAGTGCCTTTTCTTTTGCAGATCAGGAGAAAAATCAGGGTACAGATGTAGCACTGCATTTTCATACCTCAGATCAACATGTTTACGAGCCTCCGCCAGGACCAGGTCTCTATCCCTGAAATTGAACAGGCAGACCAGAAAAGCTTGCGGCATCAAACCAGCAGCACTCGGACCAGTAGGCACCCTGTGTGCACGTTTCACAATGTATACTGGAGATAGTTGTTGTAGGCCCAGGAGTTGCTTAAAGAAAGCCTCAGCAAACACTACAGGATTTGGGCCCTCCATGCCCTCCGGGAGCTCGGCCACCCGGACATTATTACATCAGAGGCGATTTTCAGCGTCCTCCGAGCGGGCTATGAGGACCTTGGCCTTTTGCTGAAGATAAGCCTGTGTCTGAACAGCGGAGGCAGTGGTATCCTCCACTGCTGAGATGCGATGCTCTGCCTCTGTAAGGCGGCCTCTAAATTTGTCCATATCCTGTCTAATCAGCCCACATTCAGGGCCCACAGAGGACTTACTGCAGGTGATGGCTGCTGGGATTGCAGCAGTGGACTGGCCTCCATGTAGCGCTGAAGTGGCCTGATGGATCGAGGAGGAGTCGTTCAGGTCTGGAGCAATAGCTGCCGCCATCCGGGGGTCCGTCTGCACTGCCACCAAAGCTGGATGCGCGGATGTGTGCCACTACTTATATTGGCATGAGGCGGGATCAACGGAGGCCCACCCCTTATGACATCACCACGCATCATGCCCGCCGGGCAGTAACGTCATAAGGGTGGGGGCTCCAGATGACGTCACATGGTGACCCCGCCCCATTCCAATATAAGTAGTAGCACACTGCACACCCGGCATTAGAGCGGGAGAGAGCATCGAGTCAACATCGGAAGAAGAACAGAGGGAGAAGACAGAGGAGGAGACCCGGCAAAAGAGCGAGAAGACAGCTGACAAGACCTGGCAGAGGCAGAAGACAGCGGACAGAGGGAGAAGAACCAGAGAGAGAGCAGAGAAGAGCCGCAGAGGGGAGAAAACTGTTCACCGCAATGTCGCAGTCACGATTAAAAGCGCTGATCATTGCCATTACTAGTAAAAAAAATAATACAAATTCCATAAATCTATCCCCTATTTTGTAGAGGATATAACTTTTGCGCAAACCAATCAGTATACTCTTATTGTGATTTTTTTTACCAAAAATATGTAGAAGAATACATATTGGCCTAAACTGATGTAGATTTTTTTCTTTTTTTTTTTTTGGGATATTTATTATAGCAAAAATTACAAAATATTGTGTTTTTTTTTAAAATGTTGCTCTTTTTTTGTTTATAGCGCAAAAAATTAAAACCGCAGAGGTGATCAAATACCACCAATAGAAAGGTCTATTTGTGGGGAAACGGAGCGGGGGTTCCTCTTAAAATCCATACCAGACCGAAGGGCCTGGTATGCTTTTTGAGGGAGAATGCATGCCGTTTTTTTTTACATTTTGCGTGGAGTTCCCCCTAAAGATTCATACCAGACACAGTATAAGATATTTGTTGGGGGTATGGCGCTCCCTTATGAGCTGTGCAAAGTAGAATAACTTGAACAGTGACTATATCAATAAATAATTAATGATCAAAAAACCAAAACGGTGAGAGCTGTGAAATTCTATGGGTGAAACTCATATAAAACATATGTGGAAGTGTAGGTATACGTATTAGCAAACCTTAATTCTTGCATATACCTCCATGTTGTGATCAATATAAAAGGTATATAAAATGTTTGATATACAGTGCTGCTGCTAAGCAGCTAGTTAGGATGCCAACTACTATACAGAGTACGTGACATGTATGTATGTACCAACGCAAAAAACAAACATATACCAGTGCAATATATACAATGTGCCAGTGCAGTCCCGCACCCTGTATATATCTGACCGTGCACTCCACCTATTAAATCTATGCAATGTAGTGCAGTCGAGTCCCGCAAGACTCTAAATGGCTGGTGCACAGGCAAGTATATAGCGATGCAATATGTGTATATAATGTGACATTACAATCCCACACTTAAGTGTATATACAACCAACAGTCCAACTAGTATCGTTCAATAAAGTGCAATATATGCAGTCAAGTCCAGCAAGATTCTAGATGTCATCAAAGCCAAAAATTAAGCAAAAAGAAACAGAAACAGAGAGAGAAAGAGTCTGTTCCAGTTAATGCATCCCAATCTTGAAAGGCAGCAAGTACAGTTCCAACAGCTGAGTGACTTTTGGTGCCCACAGTAGTAATTCGTGACTTCTGTGCTCCCCTTTGGCTCCCCACTCACCAGCTTCCACTACCCCTGCAGGGGTGATAGGCAATCTAGGATCCTGGAACCTTCCTCTTATTCTGTGTCTCGTGGTGCTGCGATGGAATGCCTCTCTCCCAGGAGTTCCGGGTCCCCACTTCATGCGATATCCAGGATAGGGGTCAGCAGCTATGCCCTCAAGGAAAGAGATGCCACCTCATAGTGTAGTACGATAAAAGCTTTATTCCCATAAAAATCAAAAACCATAAAACCATAAAAACTCCCCTCTCGGGGAAAACAGCTTGCTACACTATGGGTGAAGTTGAGAGCCAGGAAGTATGTCCCGCAGCGTGCGGCGTGCGGTCCAGCTGCGTTCCAGGCTCTCTCACTCCGTACCCGGAAATGACGTAAGTGCGTAGCCCCGCCTTACGCGTTTCGTCATCGACGTTTTCAAAGGCGGCGCCATCTTACTACACCTCTCAGGTTATAAGGCAGGCGGACATGCTGGGTCCTCCCCTCTTTCGTCCCCGCAGGGATTTTGATTGGATTTTCAATCCTATGGCTCCCTCCCATACGTCCCCACTGGGCGGTGCCCACATCAAATCCCTCTGGGCTTATGTCGAGGTGTTTAATGGTCAATCCTGACCCGCGCATCTCCGCTAGCCTTTTACATACATTGGCAGACTCATTTTACATAAAACATTGTAAACATCAAGCATCTTATATGATATAGGTTAGGGTAAGGAAAATCTTCTTTACTTCAACACCAGATAGTATATCGTATAAACACATCTCCCTGTGGTGGATCACGGTACTGCATGTACTCCACCTTGCAAACTCAGTGTTTACCTTGTAAAAGTGGATGAATTAAAATATCACCCCAAGTCCCATTCAGAACCACCCTATTGTGGGTGCCGAACCAGGATGCTGGATATGTTTTACTGTCTATATGTATTTCATCCTCCGATCTCCACATTACAAAACCAGGAAACTTAAACAATAACACAAATTATATATAAATAAAGCTCCAATAAACGCCTACATAATAAAGAACTGAGTGGGCTTGTATCATCTGAGAATTGTGACCAATACCTAATATATTTAGGGCCATCCTGGTCCCTCATAAAAATTATAATTGAAATTATATCCACAAAGAACATTTCCAACTATAAAGTGCTCCTTCTCGTGATCAAATCCCAGGCCCCTCATCTCATTACGGGGAACTAGACACCCGGTAGGGTTTGGGGTGCATGATAGCAACCCAAAGTGTGAGATATATTTAGCACAAGAAACATGTATAGGGTACACCTGTGATCCCCATATACGATATTTACTGAAAAAAGGAAGAATAACATGGAGGGGATGGCTCAGGGCTCATACATTTTTTTAAAATGTTGCTCTTTTTTTGTTTATAGCGCAAAAAATTAAAACCGCAGAGGTGATCAAATACCACCAATAGAAAGGTCTATTTGTGGGGAAACGGAGCGGGGGTTCCTCTTAAAATCCATACCAGACCGAAGGGCCTGGTATGCTTTTTGAGGGAGAATGCATGCCGTTTTTTTTTACATTTTGCGTGGAGTTCCCCCTAAAGATTCATACCAGACACAGTGCCTGTTATTGTCGGGGATCAAAGTCAGATCCCTGTTCATTGAAGTCAGATGCATGTCGGACTTCAAGTCGCAGGGCAAAGTCAGATCTAAAGTGGTACGACTGTCGTGTCATACCAGTATGAACCCGGCCTAAGGCGAGAAGACAGAGGAGAAGATCCGGCAGAGGCAGAAGACAGCGGACAGAGGGAGAAAAATCGGAGAGAGAGCGAAGAAGACCCGGAGAGGGGAGAAGAACCGGCAGAGGCAGAAGACATCAGCGGAGGAGGCAGAAGAGCCGGAGAGGGGAGAAGAAGTCAGAAGAGATGCCGGAGCTGCCTTAATAAATTATTTTAACACCCTGTGTGCTGTGTTTTGTTTTTGACACTTTTTTTCAGGTGAATGGATAGGGGTACAATGTATCCCATACTCATTCACATAGGGTGGGGGGCCGGGATCTGGGGGCCCCCTTGTTAAAGATTCTGATAAGCCCCCCACCTGCAGACCCTGACAACCAACTGCCAGGGTTGTTGGGAAGAGGCCCTTGTCCTCATCAACATGAGGACAAGGTGCTTTGGGATGGGGGGGTGCAGGGCCCCCTAGCCCCAAAGCACCCCCCCATGTTGAGGGCATGCGGCCTGGTACGGTTCAGGAGGGGGGCGCTCGCTCGTCCCCACCACCTTTCCTGACCTGCCGGGCTGTGTGCTCGGATAATGTTCTGGTATGGATTTTGGGGGGCCCCCACGCTGTTTTTTCGCCATGGGGGTTCCCCTTAAAATCCATACCAGACTGAAGGACCTGGTATGCTCTTGGAGGGGGAACCCATGCCATTTTTCTTTTTAATTTGGTGTGGAGTTTTTCTTCAAGAGCATCAGAGCACAAGTCACATGCCAAAGTTGGATCAGTCAAGACGGCGATCTGACTTTGATCCGACTTCAGTGATAGTCAATGGGCTGAAGTAGGATCAAAGTCAGACCAAAGTAGTGCAGGGAGCATTTTCAAAGTCGAACTGACTTATGTAGGACCAGTTAAGATGGCTCCCATAGGGAAACATTGATTTTCACTTGTCATGCGACACAAGCTCCTAATGTTGGAGCATTTGTCGTACCAGTGTGAACCCGGCCTCAGTCTGTAAGTTGCGAGGTGGGGCCTCCACTAATCAGATTTGTTTATCCAGCACATCTCACAGATGCTTGATTGGATTGAGATCTGGAGAATTCATTGTTGCGGTCCTCAAACCATTCTCGAACCATTTTGGCAGGGAGCATTATCCTGCTGAAAAAGGACACTGCCATCAGGAAATACTGATTCCATAAAGGATGTACTCAGTCAGCAACAATGTTTAGGTAGGTGATATGTGTCAAGTAACATCCACATCAAGGGCAAGACCCAAGGTTTCCTAGCAGAACATTGCCCAAAGCATCACACTGCCTCCACCAGCTTGCCTTCTTCCCATTGCATCCTGGTGTCATCTCTTCACCAGGTAAGTGACACACATACACCCAGCCATCCACATGATGTAAAAGAAAATGTAATTCATCAGACCAGGCCACCTTCTTCTATGGGTCTGTGGCCCAGTTTTGATACTCACATGCCCATTGTAGGTGCTTTTGGCTGTGTACATGGGTCAGGACGAACATCCTAAATGGTATGAGGCTATGCAGCCCCATAGACAACAAACTGCAACAACCATTTTTTCTTTCAACACATCATCTTCAAGGACAGCATGTTCACTTTCTGCCTAACATATTTCACAATTTTCAGAAGCCACTGTAAAGAGATAGTCAATGTTATTCCCTTGTCAATATAACCTGTCAGTGGTCATAAAGTTATGGTTAATTGGTGTATAACATAATCATTATGTGTACGCCTAAATTTAAAAAAGTTATAATTTGCTATGTTATGGCAAACATCTAAAAATGTTAATTGGGCATATGCAGTACACTAAAAAATGTATGTTTTTCTGGAATTCCTCCTGAAAAGTAGAAGTGCACTTCATGTGTCTGTGCCTACTAGTCTCATGAGATTTGGTGCTGTTCAGTGTTTGGCTTGCAGGAGAGAAATCTGTAAGTGAAGACCTGCAGCCCAGATCCATTAAGTGAATCTCTAATTTTTGCATGCTTCCTGCTGCTTCTTGAATATTTCCCTAACGAGGCATCCAACCATGCATACTTACCTAGGTGGATGCAGCATTGGTCTAATGCTGCTTCTGTTCCCTGCCGGCTCTAATGCCCCGTACACACGATCGGACATTGATCGGACATTCCCACAACAAAATCCATGGGATTTTTTCCGACGGATGTTGGCTCAAACTTGTCTTGCACACACACGGTCACACAAAGTTGTCGGAAAATCCTATCATTCTGAACGCGGTGACGTAAAACACGTATGTCAGGATGATAAATGGGGCAGTAGCCAATAGCTTTCATCTCTTTATTTATTCTGAGCATGCGTGGCACTTTGTGCGTCGGATTTGTGTACACACGATCAGAATTTCTGACAATGGATTTTGTTGTCGGAAAATTTTATAGCCTGCTCTCAAACTTTGTGTGTCGGAAAATCCGATAGAAAATGTGTGATGGAGCCTACACACGGTCGGAATTTCCGACAACAAGGTCGACACATTTTCTGTCGGAAAATCCGACCGTGTGTACAGGGCATAAGACTGAGAACCAAGCGTTTAAACACCATTGATCACTTAGTGCACTGGATTTTTGAGGAGGTGGGAGTGGCTGGTCAGCTGACAGTGGGCTTCAGAATGAACTGCACTCCTGTGATCCAAAGGAGAATCACAGCCAAGCGAGCAATGGCTGTACTTCTCCTTCAACATTTTGAAATATCTCTATATTAACGTTATTGAGATTTGTGTGGGATTGTTGGATTTGCAGGGGGGTAGTAATGCGATTATGGCCTCCTGAATTTCCAGTATGGCTAATTTAACAAAGCTAAAAATTTATGTAGCAATGTGGACTACAATTGCACAGTACAGCGATTCCTGATCATCTCCATGTATCGTATTGTCCCTCTAGTGCCCAGCACCACTTACTGACATCATATTTGTGAGCCAAATAAAAAGGATTGTGGGATTGGTAGTTCTTCAGAATGGCAATTGTCTTGCATGCATAAACACCCGGACAACATATCCCAGGGATCTTTGCTACCACCCGAAAGATTGCTGGGAAGAGCTATAAAAGAGGCCAGTGACCCACCTCACTCTCTCTTCCTCCCGGGCCTTGTGTGTGATGGACCTCTCCGTACAGGGGGAGTGGGGCCATGGCCTACCACACAGTGTACAACATCATAAACCCAGCCGAGAAGGGCTTAGCACCGCTTGCTGTTCATCAGACATCTATCCAGCACCACCTTGGCAGTCCGATAACCCGCGCTTCGTATTAGACAATCTTCGCAATTGATCCACTGCAAGGACGCCTCTTCGGGAGTCGCTGTTCAGAAGGCATTCTATCGGCCTGGTCATTGGTGAGAGGGCAATTGCCCACTTTTTCAAACCTTCCTTTATTGCTTTATTGGGACACTTTACTGCACTTCTATTTGAACACTGTACATAGACACCTATAGCATCAACCATTCCAAGGAATGCCATTACCTTGTTATTGCACCTTATTGGATACAGTTTGTGAGCTCCGACTGCTGCCGAAGTCCATCAAGCCTGCAACTGGGACATTGCTGTCTACTTAAAGGGCCCTCATACCATTCCTGTTTGACTGATATGTCATTAGGATTAAAGTTTAAATAGGCCAGCCTGGGTTCCCCCTTTAGAAGTCTTGCCAGGATTAATGCTTTACTCATGCTTGTCAATCAGTGGTACTCCATTGTACATAAGTGTATATAATATACTGTATTGCCAAATTGTCTTAACTTGTATTATTGTAGAGAAATTCTTCCGCTGAGCTAGGACTGTTATCCAAAGCTCAGCTGATCTATTAGCTCCTCTGTGCAACAAGATCTTCTTTGAGTTATTTCAGTAAATGTTAATAGTGTATATTCTCACTAAGTTGTTTGACTTATTACTTTAAGGTGGTGGAAAGATGTCTGAACCCAGAGTGTCAGGTGGGTTGGAATGTTCACAGGGTCATGAGGGTGCAGATGATCAGGTAAATCCAAGCAGTCCCCAAGGGGGTCGTGCTACATGAATAAGAATTTAAAGAAAGAGAAAGGAAAATGGGGATAAAATTACAAGAAAAGGATATGGAGGAAAATGTGGACCAGGTCTGACACCAATTCAGGCTTTGATTTCCTTAGATCTGAGATGACTAAATTACAAAGATTAGATGACCCAAACTGAAGCCCTATCACCAATGGGCCACACATAATATTTTAGTATATGTAATGCTACAGACAGCATATACGGTACATTACAAAAAGTGAGAAGATACTAGGTATATGTTACATGAGTGATTCGAAACTAAGGGTATCACAGGGTCACATGTAGCCCTCAGACCGCAGGCTGGGCACCAGGGCCTTAGGCTGGGGTTCACACCTCCGACGGTTGCGGCTCGCAGCAGGGCTCAGGTGAGTCCCTGTTTTATTTTTCAGGGATGATTTAGGACGGTCAGCAGCCTGTGGTCAAAAGTATCTGGTAGGCATTACTCTAACCAAGGTATCCAAATGTTTCCAACAAATTGAGTAATTTAAAGCAGCTCCTATTTTCTAATTTATTAAGTATCATGCCATTTTCTGTTTAACCTGGGCTATGGTGGCTTTATAAGGCTTTTTCTAGGGTTTGTTTAGCTGCAGTGTAGAGTTAATGATCAGTCTATATCACCCTTGCCACATGATCCTTCATAATGTTTCTCTTTTTATATAATATTATTATACGGTAAAGTATATGCTGTATGTGTGTAAAATATATATGAAAAATAATATATCTTTGTGAAAGGAATAGCTGTATTTCCCTTTGAAAAGTGTGTTGGTTCCCCTACAGCCGAGCACTGAAAGGAGAGTGGGCCATATAGAGTCACCAAAAAGAGGGATGAATAGTGATTATACAGTACAAAGCTCTCTGTATACTAGGAAATATAACTGGAATTGGAGGATAAAAGGATAAAAGGGAAAGTGTTTTTGAAAGGAGAGGGGACTGAAATTATGAAAGGGAGAATATGATGTTTGATGTGCAGTTGCAATGCAGAGAACTTGAACAAATAAATGTCTATTGCTGCAGCTGTTCATGTCTGGCTTCCGACTGTAACATTACATTCCCAGAAACAGGGTGATGTAATACTCTGCATGAATCAATTTTGTAGGTGTAATGTGCTGCTGTGGAATTTCCTTGTGTTCTACAAATCCTGCTATATTGATCTCTATATCTTTAGCTCTCCAGGAAGGACACACAGTATATATCTCTGCCTATAATGCATGATTAGTATTCTGGACACAATTGCTAGATACTACAAACCATCTGAGGTCACATTGGCCCTCGGGACAAGATGCAATCATGGCTTGGTATGGAACTGATCGATATTTCATTCAGGCTGGCTAGCTCATAAATTGGACCTGAGAAAATGGTAACCATATGCTTGCAACTCAGTTCTGTAAAGGGGAATGAATCATATCGCTAAACTAAGTTATCAATCTATGAATTGTGACTTCGATAGGATGAAATCTTTATTTGGTCAATGACTGAACAGCAAACCTATGTCTGTTATATAGGCTAATTCACACTTAAAGTGTATTTCCGCTTTTGTAGTCAAATTTGAGAAAACCCCACTATATGTTATGTGTTCCCATTTGCACAGCATACTTAAAGTGGTTGTAAACCCTAGCAAAAAAAAAAAAAAACACAACCTGCAAGACAAAGGCATAATGAGCTAGTATGCATAGCATACCAAAATCCGACAACAACTGTCTGATGGGGCATACACACGGTCGGATTTTCCGCCAATAACCTGTCATCACACATTTCAGATCGTGTGTACCCGGCTTAACTGAAGCAACGGCACGTACGTTAGGACAGATGGGGAGATTTACTAAAAATAGAGCGTGCAAAATCTGGTGCAGCTCTGCATAGAAACCAATCAGCTTTGTTGTCAAAGCCTAATTAAACAAGCTGAAGTTAGAGGCTGATTGGCTACCGTGCTACACCAGATTCTGAGTGCTCAAGTTTTAGTAAATCTCCACAGTGTTCAAATCAAGTTTACAACTGATAATGAAGATCTGCCTGCATAGTATAGACAGGGCTAATTATTACAAACGCAGCTCTCTCACAAAGAGAACTAGTAGTATTTTTAACCACTTGACGACCGCCTCACGCCGATGTACGTCGGCAAAGCGGCACGGACAGGCAAAATCACGTACATGGTACGTGATTTGCCTTCCGCGGGTGGGGGGTCCGATCGGACCCCCCCCGCTGCCCGAGGCGGTCCCGTTTTGTCCCCCGGCGATCGGAGACGAGGGGGAGGCCATCCGTTCGTGGCCCCCCCCTCGCAATCGCCGCCGGCCAATGGGAACACTCCTTTGCTGCTGTATGCTAAACAGCAGCAAAGGAAATGATGTCATCTCCCCTCGGGTCGGTAGTTTCCGTTCCGGCCCGAGGAGAGACGATGTGAGTGACTGCACCAACACACACACACACAGTAGAACATGCCAGGCACACATTACACCCCGATCCCCCCCCCCCGATCCCCGCCGATCACCCCCCCCCCCCCTGTCACAAACTGACACCAGCAGTTTTTTTTTTTTTTTTTTTTTCTGATTACTGCTAGGTGTCAGTTTGTGACAGTTACTGTGTTAGCACAGTTACTGTTACCCCTCTGTAGGTCTAGGGTACCCCCCTAACCCCCCTAATAAAGTTTTAACCCCTTGATCACCCCCCGTCACCAGTGTCACTAAGTGATCATTTTTCTGATCGCTGTATTAGTGTCGCTGGTTCCGCTAGTTAGTGAGGTAAATATTTAGGTTCGCCGTCAGCGTTTTATAGCGTCAGGGACCCCCATATACTACCTAATAAATGTTTTAACCCCTTGATTGCCCCCTAGTTAACCCTTTCACCACTGATCACCGTATAACCGTTACGGTTGACGCTGGTTAGTTTGTTTATTTTTTATAGTGTCAGGGCACCCGCCGTTTATTACCGAATAAAGGTTTAGCCCCCTGATCGCCCGGCGGTGATATGCGTCGCCCCAGGCAGCGTCAGATTAGCGCCAGTACCGCTAACACCCACGCACGCAGCATGCGCCTCCCTTAGTGGTATAGTATCTGATCGGATCAATATCTGATCCGATCAGATCTATACTAGCGTCCCCAGCAGTTTAGGGTTCCCAAAAACGCAGTGTTAGCGGGATCAGCCCAGATACCTGCTAGCACCTGCGTTTTGCGTCTCCGCCCGGCCCAGCCCACCCAAGTGCAGTATCGATCGATCACTGTCACTTACAAAACACTAAACGCATAACTGCAGCGTTCGCAGAGTCAGGCCTGATCCCTGCGATCGCTAACAGTTTTTTTGGTAGCATTTTGGTGAACTGGCAAGCACCAGCCCCAGGCAGCGTCAGGTTAGCGCCAGTACCACTAACACCCACGCACGCACCGTACACCTCCCTTAGTGGTATAGTATCTGAACGGATCAATATCTGATCCGATCAGATCTATACTAGCGTCCCCAGCAGTTTAGGGTTCCCAAAAACGCAGTGTTAGCGGGATCAGCCCAGATACCTGCTAGCACCTGCGTTTTGCCCCTCCGCCCGGCCCAGCCCAGACCACCCAAGTGCAGTATCGATCGATCACTGTCACTTACAGAACACTAAACGCATAACTGCAGTGTTCACAGAGTCAGGCCTGATCCCTGCGATCGCTAACAGTTTTTTTGGTAGCGTTTTGGTGAACTGGCAAGCACCAGCCCCAGGCAGCGTCAGGTTAGCGCCAGTACCGCTAACACCCACGCACGCACCGTACACCTCCCTTAGTGGTATAGTATCTGATCGGATCAATATCTGATCCGATCAGATCTATACTAGCATCCCCAGCAGTTTAGGGTTCTCACAAACGCAGTGTTAGTGGGATCAGCCCAGATACCTGCTAGCACCTGCGTTTTGCCCCTCCGCCCGGCCCGGCCCAGCCCACCCAAGTGCAGTATCGATCGATCACTGTCACTTACAAAACTCTAAACGCATAACTGCAGCGTTCGCAGAGTCAGGCCTGATCCCTGCGATCGCTAACAGTTTTTTTGGTAGCGTTTTGGGGAACTGGCAAGCGCCAGCGGCCTAGTACACCCCGGTCGTAGCCAAACCAGCACTGCAGTAACACTTGGTGACGTGGCGAGTCCCATAAGTGCAGTTCAAGCTGGTGAGGTGGCAAGCACAAGTAGTGTCCCGCTGCCACCAAAAAGACAAACACAGGCCCGTCGTGCCCATAATGCCCTTCCTGCTGCATTCGCCAATCCTAATTGGGAACCCACCACTTCTGCAGCGCCCGTACTTCCCCCATTCACATCCCCAACCAAATGCAGTCGGCTGCATGAGAGGCATTTTTATGTCCTCCCGAGTACCCCTACCCAGCGAACCCCCCAAAAAAGATGTTGTGTCTGCAGCAAGCGCGGATATAGGCGTGACACCCGCAACAGCATTGCACAGACTAGGACACACTTTCACAGGGTCTCCCAAGATGCCATCGCATTTTGAGAGACCCGAACCTGGAACCGGTTACAGTTATAAAAGTTAGTTACAAAAAAAGTGTAAAAAAATATATATATATATATATAATAAAAAAAAATAGTTGTCGTTTTATTGTTCTCTCTCTCTCTATTCTCTCTCTCTATTGTTCTGCTTTTTTTTTACTGTATTCTATTCTGCAATGTTTTATTGTTATTGTTATTGTTATTATGTTTTATCATGTTTGTTTTTCAGGTATGTAATTATTTATACTTTACTGTTTACTGTGCTTTATTGTTAACCATTGTTAACCATTTTTTTGTCTTCAGGTACGCCATTCACGACTTTGAGTGGTTATACCAGAATGATGCCTGCAGGTTTAGGTATCATCTTGGTATCATTCTTTTCAGCCAGCGGTCGGCTTTCATGTAAAAGCAATCCTAGCGGCTAATTAGCCTCTAGACTGCTTTTACAAGCCGTGGGAGGGAATGACCCCCCCCCCACCGTCTTTCGTGTTTTTCTCTGGCTCTCCTGTCTCAACAGGGAACCTGAGAATGCAGCCGGTGATTCAGCCAGCTGACCATAGAGCTGATCAGAGACCAGAGTGGCTCCAAACATCTCTATGGCCTAAGAAACCGGAAGCTACGAGCATTTCATGACTTAGATTTCGCCGGATGTAAATAGTGCCATTGGGAAATTGGGGAAGCATTTTATCACACCGATCTTGGTGTGGTCAGATGCTTTGAGGGCAGAGGAGAGATCTAGGGTCTAATAGACCCCAATTTTTTCAAAAAAGAGTACCTGTCACTACCTATTGCTATCATAGGGGATATTTACATTCCCCGAGATAACAATAAAAATGATTAAAAAAAAAAATGAAAGGAACAGTTTAAAAGTAAGATTAAAAAAGCAAAAAAATAATAAAGAAAAAAAAAAAAAAAAAAAAGCACCCCTGTCGCCCCCTGCTCTCGCGCTAAGGCGAACGCAAGCGGCGGTCTGTCGTCAAACGTAAACAGCAATTGCACCATGCATGTGAGGTATCACCGCGAAGGCCAGATCGAGTGCAGTAATTTTTCCAGCAGACCTCCTCTGTAAATCTAAAGTGGTAACCTGTAAAGGCTTTTAAAGGCTTTTAAACATGTATTTATTTTGTTGCCACTGCACGTTTGTGCGCAATTTTAAAGCATGTCATGTTTGGTATCCATGTACTCCGCCTAAGATCATCTTTTTTATTTCATCAAACATTTGGGCAATATAGTGTGTTTTAATGCATTAAAATTTAAAAAAGTGTGTTTTTTCCCCAAAAAATGCGTTTGAAAAATCGCTGCGCAATTACTGTGTGAAAAAAAAAAATGAAACACCCACCATTTTAATCTGTAGGGCATTTGCTTTAAAAAAAATATAATGTTTGGGGGTTCAAAGTAATTTTTTTGCAAAAAAAAATAACTTTTTCATGTAAACAATAAGTGTCAGAAAGGGCTTTGTCTTCAAGTGGTTAGAAGAGTGGGTGATGTGTGACATAAGCTTCTAAATGTTGTGCATAAAATGCCAGGACAGTTCAAAACCCCCCCAAATGACCCCATTTTGGAAAGTAGACACCCCAAGCTATTTGCTGAGAGTCATGTCGAGTCCATGGAATATTTTATATTGCGACACAAGTTGCGGGAAAGAGACAAATTTTTTTTTTTTTTTTGCACAAAGTTGTCACTAAATGATATATTGCTCAAACATGCCATGGAAATATGTGAAATTACACCCCAAAATACATTCTGCTGCTTCTCCTGAGTACGGGGATACCACATGTGTGAGACTTTTTGGGAGCCTAGCCGCGTACGGGACCCCGAAAACCAAGCACCGCCTTCAGGCTTTCTAAGGGCGTGAATTTTTGATTTCACTCTTCACTGCCTATCACATTCCAGGCCATGGAATGCCCAGGTGGCACAAAACCCCCCCAAATGACCCCATTTTGGAAAGTAGACACCCCAAGCTATTTGCTGAGAGGTATAGTGAGTATTTTGCAGACCTCACTTTTTGTCACAAAGTTTTGAAAATTGAAAAAAGAAAAAAAAAAATGTTTTTTCTTGTCTTTCTTCATTTTCAAAAACAAATGAGAGCTGAAAAATAGCTTGGGGTGTCTACTTTCCAAAATGGGGTCATTTGGGGGGGGTTTGTGCCACCTGGGCATTCCATGGCCTCCGAACCTGTGATAGGCAGTAAAGAGTGAAATCAAAAATTTTCACCCTTAGAAATCCTGAAGGCAGTGATTGGTTTTCGGGGTCCCGTACGCGGCTAGGCTCCCAAAAAGTCCCACACATGTGGTATCCCCATACTCAGGAGAAGCAGCTAAATGTATTTTGGGGTGCAATTCCACATATGCCCATGGCCTGTGTGAGCAATATATCATTTAGTGACAACTTTATGAAAAAAAAAAAAAAGTGTCACTTTCCCGCAACTTGTGTCAAAATATAAAATATTCCATGGACTCAATATGCCTCTCAGCAAATAGCTTGGGGTGTCTACTTTCCAAAATGGGGTAATTTTGGGGGGTTTTGTGCCACCTGGGCATTCCATGGCCTCCGAAACTGTGATAGGCAGTGAAGAGTGAAATCAAAAATTTACACTCTTAGAAATCCTGAAGGCGGTGATTGGTTTTCGGGGCCCCGTACGCGGCTAGGCTCCCAAAAAGTCCCACACATGTGGTATCCCCATACTCAGGAGAAGCAGCTGAATGTATTTTGGGGTGCAATTCCACATAGGCCCATGGCCTGTGTGAGCAATATATCATTTAGTGACAACTTTTTGTAAATATTTTTTTTTTGTCATTTTTCAATCACTTGGGACAAAAAAAATAAATATTCAATGGGTTCAACATGCCTCTCAGCAATTTCCTTGGGGTGTCTACTTTCCAAAATGGGGTCATTTGGGGGGTTTTGTACTGCCCTGCCATTTTAGCACCTCAAGAAATGACATAGGCAGTCATAAACTAAAAGCTGTGTAAATTAAAGAAAATGTACCCAAGTTTGTAGACGCTATAACTTTTGCGCAAACCAATAAATATACGCTTATTGACATTTTTTTTACCAAAGACATGTGGCCGAATACATTTTGGCCTAAATGTATGACTAAAATTTAGTTTATTGGATTTTTTTTATAACAAAAAGTAGAAAATATCATTTTTTTTCAAAATTTTCGGTCTTTTTCCGTTTATAGCGCAAAAAATAAAAACCGCAGAGGTGATCAAATACCATCAAAAGAAAGCTCTATTTGTGGGAAGAAAAGGACGCAAATTTCGTTTGGGTACAGCATTGCATCACCGCGCAATTAGCAGTTAAAGCGACGCAGTGCCAAATTGGAAAAAGACCTCTGGTCCTTAGGCAGCATAATGGTCCGGGGCTCAAGTGGTTAAATGCTGGCATTTCCAGAAAAAAAGGATCTAAAAAGGTAAGCTAAACTTTTTAAAAGTTGTGCTATGTGAATGAGAACATGTAATGAATATAAAGGAGGCATTATCCCAATTTGGAGGCAAAAGTGGGAATATACCATAAAGCCCTGCTCCAGGCTGGGCACCCCCCTGGTCCTCTGACACCCCTGTATCACTGCATTGAAGCTGAAACGACAATGACAATTTTTCTTCACAGTTTTCCTTGACATGTTGGCCAGTGTGTCAGCACTGTTTTCTAATATGATTGTATGGCAGCTGCAATAGAACGTCCACAATGGTAAGAAAGTGACAGCACCTGGACTGCTAAAATTGGTTGGATTTCAAGCAATTACCCTATTGCTGCCATGGAATGTCTTAAAGTGGAACTCCCCTTAAAAGTAAAAGCTCTGCTCATGCTCCTCCTAACCCCTCACTGTAACATTATTGGTGGGGTTTTTTTTCATCTGGGAGTGGGAACCTTTTTCTGACAGGTACCCCCTCCCACTTCTGCCATTTCTGCCTTGATAGGACTCTTGGGCTGATAAGTGTCTTTACTGTTTGTAGCTGCTGAGTTAAATTTTTTTAAAAGGGGACTTTAACGCAGACTGCTGTGTCTGTGAACATTTCCTAGGACCTCCTGCAGACTACAGAGTTGGTAATTTAGGACAAAAATATCCCATGACGCAACTTTGGACTGTCCAAACATATATCAAAGATAGCTGACATCAACGTATGGAGTTATTTGCTATTTAATTAAGGTTTCTACAATTTTTAAATTATGTCCCTGAGAAAAGAAGCTTAAAACCCAGCTACAGGCAAATTATTGATACTACAGTCGGTAGAAAGTATCCTCAGTTATGCCGCGTATACACGGGCGGACTTTTCGACCGGACTGGTCCGACAAACTTTCCAGCTGACTTTCGACGGACTTTTGACGGACTTTCAACGGACTTTCTAACGAACGGACTTGCCTACACACGATCACACCAAAGTGCGACGGATTCGTACGTCATGACGTACACCGGATTAAAATAAGGAAGTTGATAGCCAGTAGCCAATAGCTGCCCTAGCGTCGTTTTTTGTCCGTCGGACTAGCATACAGACGAGCGGACTTCTGGGTCCGGCGGAGTTACAACGTAAAGATTTGAAGCCTGTTCCAAATCTAAAGTACATCAGATTTGCGACTGGAAAAGCCAGCTGAAGGTCCAGTGAAGCCCACACACGATCGGATTGTCCGCCGGATTTGGTCCGTCTGCGTCCGTCAGACCAGTCCGGTCGAAAAGTCTGACCGTGTGTACGCCCCATTACTGATATTTATCTTCTGTATATATAAATTAGACTTCTATTTTAAGCATGTCTTAAAAATTCCTTTTTAACCAGATTGCATTAAGTGGCCCAAAAAGTACTAATGCTAATATTTCAAATGCATACGGTTTAGCATGCTCTACAACTCACATTATTGTTATAAAATGTGCTATGAACCAGATAATATTCCACGTCCTGAGTAACTAGCTGTGCAGTGCATTGCATAATTTGTAATGGGTTGTGCAATGGTCTGCAGGTCTCTAAGGGTCCAAGGCTACCTTTCAGCTGTTCCATAGCTGGCTCCCTGCTCTTCCATGCGTGAGGAAGGGAGGGTGAGTCCTGTTTAGTGACCTCTTCTCTCTGGTGCTGGGGATGTGACAGCTCATACAGCTGCTGCTTGTCACCTCTGGTTCTGCATGGTTCCACCAACTGTCACCCACGCACACATCACACAGGATGATGCCTTAACCCTTCCCCGTCTCGATTTCTCTGGCATTAAATGGGTTAACCCAGCACACAAGTTCCAAATCAAGTGAAGCTATCCAGTAAGCACTAGCTTGGGAATAAAAAATAAAATACCACAAATGATAAAATAAATTCCTTTATTAAAAGTTGCATTTTTTAAGCTTAATTATTCGTTTCCTCATCTAATCAAAAAACATCCTGTGTATCCAACAAAGACCAGCTGTTTTTCCTGCTTGGTTATAGTGCTGGGTTTGCCTATGATTATGAATACAAATTATCAACCATCTAATGAACAATAACATCTTGGCTGCACATTGCTATGGAATCCGACTGTGTTGTGCGCTTGTTTAATATATGGTATTCAGGGCCAGCTAGAAAATCATAACCCTCACTTAAGCAACTTTGCAGAATTTTCTCCGACATACAAAAAACAATAAAAATGTTGACTCTGTAACCCCAAGGCCACATAATATCAAGACATACTAAGACAGTGGTGGGTCTGTTCATAATATGCTGGCATTATTAAGTTTTATTGTTTGGAGTAGAATTGTTATCTGCTTGCCAGAAGTAGGGTTGTCACCTCTGATAGAGAACAAAAATGCTGGCTTTCACAGTGCCATCATAAACACATTACTGTTTATGAGGTTAATAAATTTAATTTTGTAGCACCCAGCTATGCTGTTTTGGAACAAGCAATGACATGCATATGGAAGGAAACATAAAAATAAATGGTAACATCATTTCACTTAGATTGGATAGCTTGATTGTCTGACCTCCAGTCATGGCATGCATTAGAAAAAAACTAATTTCTTGTTCATACATCATGGGACACAGAGCCTTTGATAATTACTTAGTGGGTTAGATAGTCACCATGAGGTGATTGGACACTGGCAACCCTAATTACAAGGCGAGTTCCTCCCCTATATAACCCCTCCCATATGGAGAGTACCTCAGTTTTTTTCACCAGTGTCTAAGGTGGTTGGTCACGTTAAAGATGTGCTAAGAAGAAAGCTCTGTTTGAAGGTCTCTGCGGGGGCCTAGGAGCTATAAAACCGGATCCATGCCTCTGGCCAATAAAGATGGATGGTACCCAGAAAGAAGAAATGAGGTTTTGCCTGTAATGTCTCTCTTTGAGGACTGGGCTCTGGGATCCAGCGCTTTGGTGCACAAATTTAAGTTGCGTGAAAAGTTTCTGGCAGAGTCTTCTACAGGTCCAGGGAAGAGGATCCTGTGAGTAGGAACCCAGAACCCTGAAGGTTGGCACAACGCTACCCGCCGTGATGAGTGAAGGTTGGATCTGTCTGTTCTCAGCAGTTCCTGTGGCGGGGATAAGGTAAGTGAAGACAATCCTAAAGTATACACATTATGGATTATCTTCTTTTGAGTAGTTTGTATGTCTTACCTGGTTTCCGCCACTAGAGGGAGTAAGAGACATACCTGGTGTATACTTACATGCCATCCAGGATACACGCTCAGTGAAGCTGGTCTGAGAAGCCGCTTACCTCCTCCGCTGCAGGCTCTGCCACATAAACTGAAAGGAGGGATCCCATGCAGTCGGGGGGTCCCGCGCAGTCCTCAGGTGGTCTCCTTTCTCCCCCTCACCCCCGGCCACCACCATGACGATCTTACGCGTGCTCGCATGCAGGGGGCGCGCTTTTACGGTGGTTTTGGCGGGGAAGGAGGGGGCGTGGTTGCGGCACCAGTGCGCAGGTGCAAAGCAGCTATGTTTAAAACCCAGTATGCCGGAGCTCCTGTAAGCAGTGGGACACAGAGTTGTGGTCAGTAAGCATCTCAGTGGATTCGGATCCAGGCATACCTAAGACACCTACTCAGCATCAGGTTGTGCAGACTGAGCCAATGTTAATATTGTAAGACTAAGGCACAACAGTGATTGCATTTGTACTAGTACCTCTGCTTTGCAAGAGGGTAAGAGGGCTTCAGGGGGAGGTAAAAGAGGCACTATGAAATCACCGCCTAGATCTGGGGGTTCTGAACATGTCTGGAGGCAGCCTCACAGGATGAGTCCGTGCCCCTGTCAGGCTTTGCAGTCTCTCCCAATGTTGCAGTCCCTGTATACTGTCACTGAAGACACTATGAAGGCTGCATTGGACAGTTTAGAAGGAAGGATTACTACTTTTATCACAGATCCCCTCCCTCTGCTCTTGGTTCCCTATCGGATGAGCATTTTGATAATGATGAGATATCCCTATGTGGGGTTGGGGATCGGGAGCAGTCGGATGATTCAGGGGAAGAGGAGAAGCTCTCGTCTGCCTCCCAGGCCCTCAAAGTACAGATGCAATATTGTACTTGGTGCGTACCACATACAAATTGGCCTCTGCTGAGGCTGCCATATCCTCTGTTTCCTTCTTGGGATCCCGGAAATCCCCACAGGCTACGTATACCTTCCCAATTCATCCCTTGCTGGAGAAATTGTTGTATGATGACTGGGGTCACCCAGATAAACTATTTTCTCCTCCTAAAGGTTTTCCATGCTTTATCCGGTGAAGGAAAAGTTCACCAAGAAATGGGGGGTGCCAGCAATAGATGCGGCTATTTCTTGAATAGAAGCCTGACCTGTCCTGTGGACAATGCTCAGGGGTTCAAAGATCCAACAGATAAAAAGCTGGAAACTTTATTTAAAGCCTCCTTTTCTATGGCTGGCGCTGTGGTCCAGCCTGCGGTCACAGCAATCGGCATGTGCCAGTTCCTCAAGGAACAAATAAAGCAGGTGCTTAACCTCCTTTTGACTGAGGTCGAGGTTTATGCAGACCTTGTGTTTTTCGGGTGATGCCATTATGGATTCTGTTCAGCTAGCATCCCACCTTACTTTCCTGCTGGTACACATGCGCAGGGCCCTTTGGCTTAAGCATTGGGCAGCTGAGGCTTCATGTAAAAAATATTTGACTGGGTTCCTGTTTTATGGGGAACTTCTATTTTGGGGATGATCTGGACAAATATATCCAGAAGATTACCGGGGGTAAGATCACGTTGTTACCGGTTAAAAAGAAGAATAAACGTCCCTCATCTAGACGTTCTCTTTCCCCAGCCCCTGGAGCCTCGACCTCCAGGCAGTGGCGATGGCCTCCCCAGTCCAATACTAGGGGAAAGGTCCAAGGCCAAGGGCAAAAGAAGTCTTGGGGTCCAAGATCTGTTAAACAGAACCCCAAAGCCTCCCTATGAAGAGGCGCCCCCACTCGGCCGAGTGGGGGGAAGGCTGCTGCAGTTTGCAGGTGCTTGGCGGGAAGAGATTAAGGACAAATGGGTAGCCTCCACGTTGTCTCTGGGCTACAAGCTTGAGTTCCGGGAGCTTCCGCCATCTCATTTCCTAAGGTCAAGAGTCTCCAAAGATCCAGAAAAGGGGAGGCCCTTGTTTCTGGCCTTAGAACGTCTATTATGCCAAGGGGTAATTATAAAAGTGACCCTAGAAGAACAAGGCTCAAGGTTCTACTCAAACCTCTTTACAGTTCCAAAACCGAACGGGGATGTCAGACCTATTCTAGATCTAAAAGACCTGAATCAGTTTCAGGATATTCGTTCTTTCTGCATGGAGTCAACCTGATCAGTAGTTTCCACCCTTCAGGGGGGAGAATTCCTGGCATCAATAGACATCAAAGATGCATATTTACATGTGCCTATATTTCCCGCTCACCAAAGATTTCTAAGCTTTGCGGTGGATCAGCGCCATTTCCAATTCGTGGCCCTAACTTTCGGCCTTGCTACAGCACCTCGAGTGTTCACGAAAATTCTAGCCCCATCCCTGGCAAAACTAAGGGCTCGGGGCATAAAAGTGACAACTTATCTGGACGATCTGCTACTCGTAGAACAGTCCGTAGCACGCTTAGACCACAATGTGCTCAGCACAGTAGAGTACTTAGAGTAACTAGGCTGGGTCCTCAATCTAGAAAAATCTTCCTTACAGCCCCTAAAAAGACTGGAGTATTTGGGCATGGTCATAGACACAGTCCAAAGCAGAGTATTTTTACTTGGGTCAAAAGCCAAAGCCATAAAGGATTTGGTCCGGGTAATCATAGCAAGGAAAAATCCCTCCATTCGACTATGTATGAGACTATTAGGGAAAATGGTGGCCTCTTTCGAGGCTGTTCCTTACGCTCAGTTTCACTCAAGGCCTTTACAGAGCAGCATCCTCTCTGCCTGGAACAAAAGAGTTCAAGCCTTGGATCTTCCAATGTGCCTATCACCATGGGTACGCCAGAGCCTCAATTGGTGGTTGTTGACCAAGAATCTACTTAAAGGAAAATCCTTTGTTCCAGTTGCTTGGAAAGTCGTAACCACAGATGCCAGCCTAATAGGCTGGGGAGCGGTTCTGGAAAAAGCTTCCACCCAGGGAAGATGGTCCAGAGCCGAAAGGTTCTTGCCCATCAACATTCTGGAGATTCGGGCGATTCGTCTAGCCCTCAGGGTCTGGACTTACAGGTTGCAGGGTTGTCCTGTCCAGATACAGTCCGACAATGCTACGGCAGTGGCCTATAACAATCACCAGGAGTCTGGATGTCCAAAAAGAGGTGAATCACATTTTTTCTTGGGCAGAGATGCATGTTTCTTACCTGGTTCAGTCTTCATTCCAGGGGTAGAAAATTGGCAGGCGGATTTCCTAAGCCGCCAGCAGCTGTGTCCAGGAGAATGGTCTCTTCACCCCAACATATTTCAGGCCATATGTCGAAAATGGGGTACCCCGGATGTAGGCCTGTTGGCTTCCAGGTTCAACAAAAAACTGGACAGCTTTGTGTCAAGAACAAAGGATCTGCTAGCACAAGGGTCAGATGCCCTCACGATTCCATGGGATCAGTACTTTCTGATTTATGCGTTCCCTCCAGTTCCGCTTCTCCCGCAATTCCTTCAGAGGGTCAAAAGGGAAGGAAAGCCGGTAATTCTGGTGGCCCCGGCTTGGCCCAGGCGACCTTGGTATGCGGAGATCGTAAAAATGGCAGAAGGAAGACCTTGGGTTCTTCCGCTGTGCCCAGATCTACTCTCACAGGGTCCAATATTCCACCCTGCCTTACGAAGTTTAAATTTGACGGTTTGGCGGTTGACACCCACATTCTGAAGGGTCATGGCCTCTCGGGGCCAGTCCTGTCCACCCTAGTTAAGGCTAGGAAGCTGGCCTCCAGGCTCATCTACTACAGAATCTGGAAGGCATATGTTTCCTGGTGTGAATCCAGGGGGTGGCATCCTAGAAAGTATGCCATTAGCAGGATTCTTGCCTTTCTTCAATTAGGCATAGAAATGAAGCTGGCCTTGAGCACTATCAAGGGCCAGATCTCGGCCTTGTCGATATTCTTTCAAAGACCACTTGCCTCTCATTCCCTGGTCCTTTGTTCAGGGGGCACTATGCTTGAATCCGCCAGTTAAGCCTCCTGTGTGCCCATGGGATTTGAATTTGGTTTTGTCTGTTTTACAGGAACAACCTTTTGAACCATTGCACCATGCTTCTTTAGTTCTTTTGACAAAGAAATTGTTTTTTCTGGTAGCCATATCCTCGGCTAGAAGGGTATCGGAGTTAGCAGCTCTTCCTTGTAAAGAACCATATTTGATTATTCAAAAAGACAGGGTGGTGTTGTGTCCTCACCCGACTTTTTTGCCTAAAGTGGTTTCAGGATTCCATCTGAATCAAGATGTGGCCCTACCATCCTTTTTTTCCAGATCCGCAGTCCACGGAGAAGAAGTTGTTGCACTCTTTAGATGTTTTAAGAGCAGTCAGAATCTATCTGCAGGCAACGGTTCAGATAGGAAAGACTGATTGTCTATTTATTCTGCCAGAAGGCCACAAAAAGGGCCAGGCAGCGCCAAAATCCAATATCTCTAGTTGGATTTGACAGGTTATTGTTCAGGCTTATGGTGTAAAGAAGAAGATTCCTCCTTTTCAGGTTAAAGCACACTAAACTAGAGCAGTTAGTGCTTCATGGGCAGTGCATCACCAGGCCTCTATGGCTCAGATCTGCAAGGCTGCAACTTGGTCTTCAGTCCATACATTCACTAGATTCTATCAGGTGGATGTAAGAGGGCATGAGGATGCCGCATTCGGGTGCAGTGTGCTGCAGGCAGCAGTATAGGTCCTCTTGTCCGTTGGCGGTCTATGTTTTCTGATCTGTGTCTCCCTCCCCTCAAATTTGGGCATTGCACTAAGTAATTATTAAAGACTCTGTGTCCCGTGATGTATGAACAAGAAAAAAGGATTTTTTTAAAACAGCTTACCTGTAAAATCCTTTTCTTGGGAATACATTACGGGACACAGAGCTTCGCCCCCTTTCGGGATTATACATTGGGATACTTATTGCTTTGCTACAAAACTGAGGTACTCTCCATATGGGAGGAGTTATATAGGGGAGGAACTTCCCTTGTAATTAGGGTTGCCAGTGTCCAATCACCTGATGGTGACTATCTAACCCACTAAGTAATTATAAAAGGCTCTGTGTCCCGTGATGTATTCCCAAGAAAAGGATTTTACAGATAAGCTGTTTTTAAAAAATCCTATTTTTTTATCAAGCTGGGCCATAGCAAATAGTTGGATGAGAGGTGTACTAGACACTGAACTGTTGGTAAGGTGGATGAGTCTGGCAGCCTCATTCATGATGGTCTGAAGGGTGGGATAGCCTATATACAGGTAATCCAATGAGGAGGGAGTTGCATTAGTCGATGCAAGAGATAACCAGGGAGTGAATTCGAAGCTTAGTGGTGTCCTTTTTTGAGGAGGGAGAACAGACAGGCCGTCTACTTGCAAAAACTGTGAAGTCTTCCCAGACCTCCCCATCTATAGGTGCTCTGCGCACCAAACAGGGGAGGATGGTGAACACTCCTACCAAAATTATGCAGGAGCTGGTGGAGTATTATTCTGATTTCTACCAGTCTTGTGCGGTCTACTCTGAGACAGAATTGCAGACCTACTTACAAGCCGTAGATCTGCCCTGTCTCTCCGCAACCCAAAGAGCGCTTCTGGACGCTCCCATAAAAATAGAGGAATTACAGGTGATTATCCTCTCCCCTAATTCTATGGCTCCCGGGGAATGATGGCCTCCCAATGTAAATTTATAAGCAATATGGAGGTCCCATTCTACCACAGCCACTTAAAGTGCTCAATTCAGCCAGGGACTGTTATGCACCGTACACACGGTCGGATTTTCCAACGGAAAATATGCGATCGGGGCTTGTTATCGGAAATACCGACCGTGTGTGGGCACCATCGGACTTTTTCCATCGGATTTTCCGACACACAAAGTTTGAGAGCAGGCTATAAAATTTTCCGACAACAAAATCCGATCGCATCAATTCCGACCGTGTGTGGACAATTCCGATGCACAAAGTGCCACGCATGCACAGAATAAATTCCGAGATGGAACTGCTCGGTCTGGTAAAATTAGCGTTCGAAATGGATATAGCTCTTTCCTCACGCTGCAATGTTTTAAATTGTTTAATGCAGCACACTCTTTTCTTCTTTATAATGCTAGAAGAATGAAGTTGTTTTGCTGCTCATATTCACACAGACTTCTCACAAACCTCTTTGTTTATTATTTATCGTGATTTCAGCAATATAATATTTTTATTTGTCACATCTACCGAAAAAATATTATTTTTTGGATGTTTTTATATTAAATTTTTTTTTTGGATTTTTTTAAAGCCTGATCTTGTGTTTTAGTTTTGTGTGTGTTTTGTGTGTCAAGTTACCACAACACCATTATTATCTTGTATTATTTAATCTCAAGGAGGTTGCTTGGTGTTGGTGTCTCTTGTTAATTTCACATTGTATTTATGAAATGTGCCTGCCTCCTCACAAACAAGCTGTCCTTTTTGAATGAAAACACACATAGGCGAGTATAATAAATCAAACCAAAAATTTATTAAGGGGTCCTAACCAAACAAAGAGGGAGGCAACGCTGGAGAGACAGCAGAAATTGGCGAAGACTTTGGCCTCCAGGGCAGACATCAACTATTTTCCTGCAAAATTGGTAGCCTGAGGAGTCCATATATAAGGGAGTACAATCTGGTCCAGAAGTCCAAAAGATCATGAACAGCAGCAGATGACATGTATGTCCCCAGGCTGTGGTCATACAAGAGCCTGCATCTTTTGTCAGACCAGACTGAACCCAGGTCATCACTCTCTTGTCTTCCTTCCACGCTTCCTTCCAAGCTGTGTCTGTGGTGGTGGAGTTGTGGCAGGAGGAGGAGGAGGAGGAGGATGGTCCAACTCACTCAGGTGGGTATTGGGTGTGATTTCGCCCCTCAACCCCTTATTTAATGTTTGATAAATGATTTTCTCACACATGAGGCGTTGGCCCTCCTGCATGTCCTGCAGTTTGGTGGCAGCCATGCAGGCAAAGGCCTCTTCACGAGTGGGGGTGGTTCTGAGGGACGCAGAAGCCTCCTGAATCAGCCTGAGTGCTGAATCGTCCACATTATTCCCCTTCCTGGGTCTTTTGTTTGGAAAGCGGAGGGGAGGGACCTGGGATTCTGTGAGGCTCCTACTGGGCCCTGCCACCTCCTGGCTGCCACTTACCCCGCCTCCTCCTGACTGCCACTAACCCCCGCTTCTCCTGGCTTTCCACAGCCTCCTCCTGTGTGCCACATTCCACAGCCTCCTCCTAGCTGACGTCTTCCTGTGTATGAAAAAGGGACATAGTTTTAGTTTTTTCTTTATCAGTCACACACAATTTTCAGCTCATGACTGTTGCAAATTGAATGTTAACAAATATAAAAGATTATCATTCTGAGCCCAGCATTTTTCATTCTTGTCACAATTATTTTTGCCCACTAGTGTCTATTGATATGTAAAACACTTTATTAAATCAGCAATTTGACACAACACAGGAAGCACCTCCATGGTTAACAGAGGACAGAATTAAAATTAGACTTGAGAAACTTAACATTAATAAATCACCGGGACCAGATGGCTTGCACCCGAGGGTACTTAGGGAACTCAGTCAAGTGATTGCCAGACGGTTGTTCCTAATTTTTACAGATAGTCTACTAACTGGAATGGTACCAGCTGATTGGAGAAAAGCCAATGTAGCACCAATATTTAAAAAAGGGCCCAAAATACATCCCTGGGAATTACAGACCAGTTAGCCTAACATCAATAGTATGTAAACTCTTGGAGGGGATGATAAGAGACTATATACAAGATTTTAGTAATAAGAACGGTATCATTAGCAGTAATCAGCATGGATTCATGAACAATCGTTCTTGCCAAACCAATCTATTAACCTTCTATGAGGAGGTGAGTTGCCATCTAGATAAAGGAAGGCCCGTAGAAGTGGTGTATCTGGATTTTGCAAAAGCATTTGACACAGTTCCCCATAAACCTTTACTGTACAAAATAAGGTCCGTTGGCATAGACCATAGGGTGAATACATGGATTGAAAACTGGCTACAAGGGCGAGTTCAGAGGGTGGTGATAAATGGGGAGTACTCAGAATGGTCAGGGGTGGGTAGTGGGGTTCCCCAGGGTTCTGTGCTGGGACCAATCCTATTTAATTTGTTCATAAAGGACCTGGAGGATGGGATAAACAGTTCAATCTCTGTATTTGCAGACAATACTAAGCTAAGCAGGGCAATAACCTTTCCGCAGGATGTGGAAACCTTGCAAAAAGACCTGAACAAATTAATGGGGTGGGCAACTACATGGCAAATGAGGTTCAATGTAGAAAAATGTAAAATAATGCATTTGGGTGGTAAAAATATGAATGCAATCTATACACTGAGGGGAGAACCTCTGGGGGAATCTAGGATGGAAAAGGACCTGGGGGTCCTAGTAGATGATAGGCTCAGCAATGGCATGCAATGCCAAGCTGCTGCTAACAAAGCAAACAGAATATTGGCATGCATTAAAAAGGGGATCAACTCCAGAGATAAAACGATAATTCTCCCACTCTACAAGGCTCTGGTCCGGCCGCACCTGGAGTATGCTGTCCAGTTCTGGGCACCAGTCCTCAGGAAGGATGTACTGGAAATGGAGCGAGTACAAAGAAGGGCAACAAAGCTAATAAAGGGTCTGAAGGATCTTAGTTATGAGGAAAGGTTGCGAGCACTGAACTTATTTTCTCTGGAGAAGAGACGCTTGAGAGGGGATATGTTTTTAATATACAAATACCGTACTGGTGACCCCACAATAGGGATAAAACTTTTTCGCAGAAGAGAGTTTAACAAGACTCGTGACCACTCATTAAAATTAGAAGAAAAGAGGTTTAACCTTAAACTACGTAGAGGGTTCTTTACTGTAAGAGCGGCAAGGATGTGGAATTCCCTTCCACAGACGATGGTCTCAGCGGGGAGCATTGATAGCTTCAAGAAACTATTAGATAAGCACCTGAATGACCGCAACATACAGGGATATACAATGTAATACTGACATATAATCACACACATGGGTTGGACTTGATGGACTTGTGTCTTTTTTCAACCTCACCTACTATGTAACTATGTATCTATGTAACTATGTAACTATGATCAATAATAACATCTAGGAAACATCATTTATGTTTTGCCAAGAAATTTGTAGAACAATGCTATACCTGGCTCAAGCTGGGCTCCTCCACTTCTTCCTGGCTGGAATTTCCAGGTTGGACATCGGAAGCCTCAGCTGGGGTGGAAGGAAGAGTGGAAGGAAGAGTGGAGAGGGATTCCCTGACTTCAATCTGGTCTGACAGAAATCGCAGTCTCTCATAGTATCACAGCCTGGGGACATAAACGTCATCTGCTGCAGCTCCGGATCTCTGGGAATCCTGGACCTTCTTGCGCTCCCTAAGATAAGTGCTCCTCAGGCCACCAATTTTGGCTTTTAAATAGGGGATGGTTGCCGTGGGGACCACCGGTTTCACCAACTTCAGCAGTTTCTCCAGCGCTGCCTGCCTCTTTTGTTTATGATTATAATGAGGATGTTTCACCTGCCACAGACAGGGCAGCTCCCTGTACTTGTCTATGAACAGGGGGAGGAAATTGTGGTCATTGAAGCCATCCATTTTATCTGCAATACACAAGACAAACCCTAATGTCAGGCTAAAGTCTCCTAATCTTGTCCCAATATAGGCCTTAATCTATAAGCAGTATAGGCCCAAGTTTAAATGTTACCTTCGTTATCATGATCAGCGCTTCCGATACTCCTTCCTCCGCTCACAGATCGTACGTACTACGCACGCGTGTTACGCTTTGAATACATACACTGCGAATGCGTGAAACTCCGCCCGCCCCTGACGTTCTTTCTAGTCTATTCCCCACCCCTTCTCGTTCGGCGCAGTGGGGAAGAGCAGATGGCGGAGACACAACAGGTGCGTGCTAATTACAGCAACGAGGAGGAGGAGGAGGAAAAGCCGGAGCCAGAAACGTCACGATCCCGGAGGAGACGATTTAAGGCATCAAATATGTCCTTTGTTGAGATGGTGGAGATGGTCGACATACAGAAGAAGGCCGACTATGACGGGAAGTATGGACCTTACCCCAACCCCAATGTCAGAAAGGCCAAGATCATGGCGAAAGTTGTGAAGAGTCTGCACCGAAATTTTGGGGTACGTCGATCCAAGGATCAACTCAATGGTCGGACCTCAAATTAAGGGAGCACGATCAGTATAGAAGGATCAGGAGAGTGCTGCAAAAAAGTAAGTAGTTGTCCTGTGTTCCTATTCATTATTTTTATAACGTTCGTGCTGCTCCATGTGCTTTTCTTTACTGTTGTACAGTTTAAAATGGCAACTTTCATGTTCATGGACGTATTATTCGTTCGTAGGAAACATTGTTTGTTCGGCCAATAAAACACCATGTTTTGTCCAGATGCATTTCAATACATTTTTTCTGGCCTACTTCTATTAAATTAATTTTGGTGTCTAGATGGGTTTGTAACTAGAATGAAATGCAAACTAGATTCTGTGTAAGGAGAGGACACCCAGCAGCTGTTTACACATCTGGACGCTGGAGCACTACTGTGGGACACAAAAACACCTTTTTTTAGGGGGTCACACACAGGTGCTCCAGTGTATACTATAGGGGTGACTCCATCTATGAAGCTTGTACAAAACAGGTAAGTATTCAAGCTTGACAAAGGAAAACAATATTTCTTCATCTTGGAACTCTGCCAAAACAGACAATTGTACCCCACTTCCAAGCAATGTTTCATATTCCTATTTCTGCCATCAAATATCTGTGCTAAGTATACCTATTTTTTTTCACATAGGGGAGAAAAAACTTGGAGGACACCACTCATCAGGGGAGACAACAGACCCCCCCACCTCAGGAAGAAGTGGAAATCCCCCAAAGCCAAGCAGAGGAGGAGGAGGGTTGTCACCACAACAGGTGAGTGTCTGCGACCACATGCTCAGGTAAGAGATGGATGCCTGCATATTTATAATACATGGTGATTTTTTTTCTCTATATTTTTAGGTGATCGTGATGTTGTGGATGAAGGTCATTTCACCAGTGAAAGTGCCCAGATCCTGATCGGGGAGATCATGTGGTGTAATAGGGACTTGGAAAACATCAAGCAAAACATCAATGATGTTCAAAACAAAATGAAGAACATCATTGATGTTTTAGGGAGAGTTTAAAACCCCTCGAAATCTTCTTTCTGCTTTATTTTTCAAAAAATTTTTTGCACATTTTTCGACATATTCTAGAAAAGCCAAATTTTAAAGATGAACACAGTGTATCAACATGTGCTATCTGCCATCACGGGAGATCAATGTACGCGTTTTGGGGGTGCAACACCTTCCTCATTAATAAAGTAGCTGAGAGGTAGGGGTTGCACCCACAAAACATGTCCATTGATCCCCCATGATGGCAGGTAGCACATGTTGATGTTCTGCAATTTGTGTGCATCTTCAAAATTTGGCTTTTCCAGGGGTGACTTCACCCCATCTGAACGCAATATCAAAACACAGTTTATAAATACTCATGTCTGATATTGCCTTCAATTCCTACAAAAGTTGAACTTTGTAAGTTCCAGATTTGTGTATTTCTTGTTGGTTTTAAACATGCCTGTTTTACCTTAAAAGAACATTTCTACTTTTTATGTCACCTAAAAAAATGTTATTCAACAAACATGTTGGTTTTTTTAAAACCTTTTATAAATGGACATGTGATTGTGCTTTGATTAAAAAGATTGAGAATCAACAATGTGTGGCTTCTTCTTTCAATGCTCAAAAGCATTTTTGGGTTGTAAAGTTGGTGTTTTCAGTGACAATAGGAGTTATTTACTAAAGGCAAATCCACTTTGCACTACAAGTGCAGTTTCAGTGCAGTCTCAAGTGCACTTGTAGTGCAAAGTGTCTTTGCCTTTAGTAAATAACACCCAACAGTGCTTTTTATTTTTACACAATCACGCCATTTTCAGGACTCCCCAAATTTCAGTCAGGGTCAGCTAAAAAGAAAGACAAGCAGTAAATCGAAGCAAATATTTGTTCAGTTTAACAATTTTTTTTATTTAAAAAATGTCTCAGACATTGTCTGGCATATTGATGGCCCCCCTACCCGCAAAGTATTCCATATATCTTAGACGTACCTTGCGGGCACTCTGGGGGGGCAAGCCAGGACAGCCAGCTTCAAGCGCCGTCAGGGTTGGTTCATTTAGATTAATTCCAGCTTCAGGCCCAACTGAGCCAGCATAGTTCACAGAATTTCTCCTTAAAAAGTTGTGGAGAACACAGCAAGCCAGGATGATGTGATTGAGTTTATATTCCGCCATGTGTATCGGTGTAAGAAATAGGCAGAACCGGCTGGCCATTATTCCAAACGTGTTCTCCACCACTCTTCTGGCTCTGGCCAGCCGGTAATTAAAAACCCTCTGGTCCGGGGTGAGGGTCCTCATAGGGAATGGCCGCATAACATGGTCCCTGTCAGGTCACCTTGAGGCTAGGTGACAGATGCACTCTGTAAGAGTCAGAAGTACACCGCTAGGTAGTGGACCCTAGGACTGACTGCTGCGAAATGAACCCTGGGAGGTTCAGGAAGCAGGTCTACTGGATCACTGACACAGATCCCACTGGGCGCTAGAGCATAGATTCCCCAGGGCGCGGAGTCTAAGAGCCAGCAAGTGTTCACCAGAGCCTTTAGTGGTAAGGATGGACTGCGCTGCAGTCTGGCTCCAGGTCGCGGCCCCCAGGGTCTCACAGCTCACGCTCACGGTAGACTACAGGAGAAGAGGAAGGAGGCAGCAGGCTGGAACAACAAGGAAAGTAAGGGACAAGCCAAGGTCGGGGCCACAAGCAGACAAGGACAACAGAGTTCACGCCAAGGTTCAGGGTCACAGGCAAACAGGGATGGTCGGGGACACGCCAAAGGTCAGGGTCATGAGCAGACAGGAATAGTTAAGAACAGGCCAAAGTCGGTAACTGGAATCAGACATAGGAAACACAGCAAGTACATACGAAAGCTAACACACAATGGTTGATCAGCACTGCTGGCTTGCAGTGCACAGGTTAATATAGGGTTCCCTGATAGGGCCTGGGGTGGGGCCATGCTTAGAGGAGAGGTTACAAAAGCAGTCAGGTGAGGGTCAGCTGGTCTCTAGAGATGAGACAGGTAAGCTGATCGACAAACTCTATTGCATAACCATGACAGCCCCCCAGCGCAAACCCTTCATCCGCAACGAAGACGAATGGGAGTCCTTCCGCATTGTCTTCTGGAGGTGGCAAGTCCAAGCTGCCATTCTGGAGACGCCTGTAGAACTCTGTGTGGGCGATGACTCCAGCATCTGACATTCGGCTATTCTTCCCCATGTCCACATACAGGAACTCGTAAGTAGCAGACACCACCGCCAACATCACAATACTATTGTACCCCTTGTAGCTTTAATAGTATGACCCCGAGTTGGGTGGTGGGATGATGTGGACGTGTTTCCCATCAATTGCCCCTCTGCAGTTAGGAAAGTCCCACCGCTGGGCAAAGTGGGAGGCCACAGTCTGCCATTCCTGTTTATTTGGAAGGAAACTGTGGAGTCAAACAAGAAAAAAAATTAATCATTTTGCAAATAAACATGGAAAGCAGATTAGACACAAACATTCTTGGCCAACATCAGTATAACATTTTAGGGAGTATTTAAAGACAAAGGTCTAAGGTCCACCTATCAGATCCCCCCCTCCCCCTCTCATGGGCCATTTTAGAAATTTTATGGGGGGGAGATGTTTTGGACAGGTAACCCTCTCCACTTCATTGAGAGTTGAATGCATAAATAATGTATATTACTTTGGCCAGCCCCTCCTTACTTACACTATTGGCAGCCCACTGGACAGGTAACAAGTGTCATAATACAAAGATATAAATACACACTGTACACATTTTAGCACATTTTTACATTCTGCTATTACCTATCAAGATAATAATAGGATACAAAAACTTTTAACATTACCATTTGAAAGCCAGGCCCTTGCACTACATGCTTTGGGGAATTCATCCATAAATATGACCACAAAGGAGGTGGGTATAGTGTGTATGGGTTTGTTAAAGTCAGCAGATAGAGGATTGAGGATAGATAGAGGATTGGTATCAGCTGAGTTAGCAGTTGGGGGGAGGGAGGGTATCCAAATGATTTTGGGACCCAAAAAAAAGCCTCTGGCACTCTGCCTGAATTTGAAGCACAAATCACAATTTTACACATTTTAGGAGGTGTTTAGGGTAAAGCACTACTATGGAGCTGACAAAATACATTGTTAAGTGACTACACGAGGTGGATATAGGGCCAGGAGAGCATGCTGGGGAGGTAAGTGAAGGCAAATATGTATGAAGGACAAAAAAAACCCCATAAAAATCCAGCATGCATGAGGACAAAGGGGACATTCACAGCATATTACAATCATGGTAATTAGGGAATGAGGAAAGAAATACAATATATTAACAAACATTAAATACAATAAAATGTGATGTGAAAGGATAAAAATCTTATCTTAACCGATTGCCGACCGCCTCACGACGATATTCGTCGGCAGAAGGGCACGTACAGGCAGAATCACGTACCTGTACATTGCCCTATAAGAGGCGGCCAGCGGGCGCACACCGGCGGCGGCAAGCTCTGTGAGTCGGGTCGCGGGTCCCGTGGACTCGATCGCCGCGGGGATACCCGCGATCGCCTCACGGGGAGGAAGAACGGGGAGATGCTGATGTAAACAGCATCTCCCCGTTCTGCCTAGTGACAGTGTCACTCGATCTCTGCTCCCTGTCATCGGAGCAGAGATCAGTGACGTGTAACATGTAGCCACCCCCCCCCACAGTTAGAAACACGCCCCTAGTAAACACTTAACCCCTACACTGCCACCTAGTGGTTAACCCCTTCACTGCCAGTGTCATTTACACAGGAATCAGTGCATTTTTATAGCACTGATTGCTGTATAAATGACAATGGTCCCAAAAATGTGTCAAAAATGTCCGATGTGTCCGCCATAATGTCGCAGTCATGATAAAAATCGCTGATTGCCGCCATTTAAAAAAAAAAATTATTAATAAAAATGCCATAAAACTATCCCCTATTTTGTAAACACTATAACTTTTGTGCAAACCAATCAATAATCGCTTATTGCGATTTTTTTTACCAAAAATATGTAGAAGAATACATATCGGCCTAAACTGAGGAAAAAAATAGTTTTTTTATATATTTTTGGGGGATATTTATTATACCAAAAAGTAAAAAATAATGAGTTTTTAAAAAAATTGTTGCTCTATTTTGGTTTATAGCGCAAAAAATAAAAACCGCAGAGGCGATCAAATACCACCAAAAGAAAGCTCTATTTGTGGGGAAAAAAGGATGTCAATTTTGCTTGTGAGCCATGTCGCACAACCGCGCAATTGTCAGTTAAAGAGATGCAGTGCCGAATCGCAAAAAGTGCTCTGGTCAGGAAGGGGGTAAGTTCTTCCGGGGCTGAAGTGGTTAATATAGTCCTTCTGCAGGACCTGGATGAAGGCAGAACAGGTCTCCGGGATAATTATCCCCAGAGCCTGGGGGGAGATGACTGTCAAGAACTTAAGGTCCTGCAGGCTTCTCCCCGTCGCCAAGTACCGCAACGTGGCGACTAACCTCTGCTCCGGAGTGATGGCTTGCCTCATGCAGGTATCCTGCCTGCTAATATAAGGGGTCAGTAAAGCCAACAAACGGTGAAAAACGGGGTCCGTCATCCTGAGAAAGTTCTTGAAATCATTAGGATTATTCTCACGGATCTCACGGAGCAAAGGCATGTGACAGAATTGGTCACGCTGGAGCAACCAATTCTTGGTCCATGAACTCCTCCTCACCCTGTTCATTGACTGGGCTTGTGTCAAAATAAGGACCCCAACACCAAGCCCCCGCACAGCACGAACTCTATGATGAGTATGTACACGCAACATGGCTAGAAAACGGTCGGCTGCTCAGAACGAAGTAACAGAACGCACTGAAGAACAGCAAGGCCTGTGAAGAGTGACCTGAAAATCAGTAACGAACGAAGAACACAATGACAAAGTCAATGGTAACTCGCTGCACGCACTGAAGAACAGATACAAACCCACAAGCACAAACTGAACACCAGAAAAACGAACTGAAAACCACGAGTCTGAAAAAGCGCGAATCGTCTCTCACCAAACTTTTACTAACACGAGATTAGCAAAAGGAGCCCAAAGGGTGCCACGCTTGGTACTGAACTGCCCTTTTATAGTCTCGTTGTACCTGGTGTACGTCACCGCGTTCTTGGCGTTCGGAAATTCCAACAACTTTGTGCAACCGTGTGTATGCAAAACAAGTTTGAGCCAACATCCGTCTGAAAAAATCCATGGATTTTGTTATCGGAATGTCCGATGAATGTCCGACCGTGTGTACGGGGCATTAGTGTCTGCCTGTATCTATGACTACGGCCAATATTGTACTTATACTGAAACCGGGTAGGGACCCACTGGATCTGGGTTCGTATAGACCAATATCTCTTTTGCAGAGTGATATCAAAGTCCTAGCCAAGGTTCTGGCCTTGAGGCTCAATAAGATCATCTCCTCTATCATCCATTCGGACAAGTCTGGATTCATGCCCCAAAAATCTACTGCCATAAATCTCCGTAGACTTTTCCTTAACTTATAAGCTTAGTCGGATAATGTAGTGGATGACAGGGCGCTGCTGTCACTAGATGCCTATAAGGCTTTCGAAACAGCATAGAGTGGCAATACCTCTGGGCAGTTATGGGCAAGTTCGGCTTTGGGCACATGTTTTTGTCCTGGATCCAGCTGCTGTATGGCTCCCCACAGGCAGTTATTAGAGAAGCGGGCCACATCTCCTTACCTTTCCATCTCCACAGGGGTACTCGACAGAGCTGTCCCTTATCCACATTAGTCTTTGCCATCACTATTGAGCCCATGGTCACCCTGATCAGGTCTAATCCGTCTATCTGTGGTTTCAAATACGGGGGGCTTCACGAAAAACGTATGCTATATGCCGACGACACTATGATACTCCTGGGAGACACTGCTGACTCCCTGAGGACAGTGATGTTGGTTACAGTGAACTTTGGAGTATAGAGAAAGGGGGGGGGGGGGTGCTGCGCTACCCGAAGGGTCTCAGCTATAGGTATTAATGATAATTCCTAGTGTTCCTAGGTCACGAGGTTTTAATACGAATTGTCAAAAACGTAAAAAATCGCATGAATTGGAGTAGGCATAGATGTAGTGACTCAAAATTGTTGCATATATGTTGATCCAACAGGTGATGTAAATATCAATATAAACACTAATACATATGTTGATCCAAAAGTGAAAAAATATATATAGGTAGAAGCCAATTCTGCATGTGTTAAAATTTCTCAATAGTACGATATATCAAAAGTGCTCGTGCTCTCGTGCCTTAAATGAAAAAGATCAAAACTAACACATATGCTAAAGTGCAAAGAATGAAGCAATAATATAAACAATAATGTAAAAGCAGGTCATGTATCAAGTGAAACAAACAAGGAAGAGGATATGGTCGCCTGATCCTAGTGTTGCGACCAGTGCAACAGTGCAAATATAGTGTGAATAGTCACGTGAGTGAATAAATCACTTATTAACCCACTCTACTTATTAGTGTCCAAGATAAATTGATGTTCAAGTGTCCAAAAAATCCGTGCAATCAAAAGCAAAAGGTATGAATGGTGTACAAACGAACAGTGCTCAAACACAGTAATCTAATGACAGTGGGGTGTTGCTATGCAGATCAGACACTCTATGTCCTCTTCATGCAGCATGCACTAGTGTGGGTAATGGCCCCTTACCTAGCGGTGCTAGGTCAACCGCATATAAGTTGTTAAATCCTGGGGTCCTGGGTCTCTCCTGCGTCTCTGTGTCCAGACTTGCTGACTCTGCAGGATCCTATTGGGGGCTGGGGTATGTCTAGTTGTGGTCCTAATTGGGGTCCTAGGACAGTGCGGCTCCTAGCTCCTCCTCCACATCATGTCTCCAGTGTATGTAAGATATAGGACAAGGTACCCGGATAGTGAAGTATGTTTTTTTAGGGTCACTTTATTCACATATACAATATACAGAGTACTCACATTAGCAGTTTTTCTCATACAGCGTGGTATCCTATGAGCAGCGAGCTCGCAATGCATTCAGCAAGGAAAGTAAAACGAAACAAGCCTATTCCGTCCCTACGCGTGACGTCACCGATCACGTGACTTCTTCAGGGGATAAACGAAATAGGCTAATGTTGGTCTTAAATAGTCTCTCCCATAGGAATAGATTGGCGGCCATTTTCTTGTAGCCGCGCCGGCCATTATTAAGTTTCCAATGTGCGCGGCCATTTTTTTGGTTGGTAAAGGGTATGGCAGATGTATTCAGTGGGAGGAGGCCAAATTGTTGGTGTGTTTCCATGGTGATGGAGCGGAAAGACCTTGTCTCAGTTAGATATCTTTCAGAGATGGTCGTTACACAACGTCAATCTTTACAAAGGTACAGACCCGCTAACATGTAGTTTAAATAGTGAGCTAATCGTGGGTTCCTGTTATGTGTAACATTGTGAAAGGGATATATATAAAATCTTTATTATTATAGATGTTAAAAATGAACTTTAAAAAGAGACATTAAAAAAAAAATTTAAAAGAAGGAAGGAACACTTAGGTTCTCTGTATAAAAAACATGTGTAAAAACTCCAGTGGTATATCAATAGATAAAAAGGACCAGTTCGTTCTATATATAAATATGTGTATATAGAAAAGGGGCGGTACAGATGATAATAGATTGGTTAGCTACTTCACAGGGAGGTGATGGAATAGGCTTATTTCCCTATCCTGTAAACAACACACTTGAGAAGGGGGGGGGGGAGGGGGGGGGAGTGGGGAGGGGGATGGGGAAGGGGGTGAGGAGAATCATCAAGGGAAACAAGTATCAGCATACAGATTATATGTATTAAAAAGTGGTAAGAGATTGTCATGCACACTACTCATTGGGAATCGCATAAAAAGTCGCATTAAAAATCGCTTAAAAAAATCGCATTAAAAATCACTTAAAAAGCAGTTTAAGTCGAACTCAATGTTCAAACCTCTCGGGGCAAAGGTGTCTAAGGTATATATCCACTTGGATTCGAGTTGGCTGAGGGTTCTTACTTTGTGACTTCCCCGCCAGTGTCTCACGTACGGTTCAATCCCCCAAAATTTTAATTGTGTGGGGTCTTTGTTATGACACAACAGGAAGTGTTTAGAAACACTGTGTTTGTCATACCCCTTCAGGATGTTATTCACATGTTCCTTAATCCTGACTCTGAGGGGTCTTTTGGTGCGGCCTATGTATTGTAGGCCGCAACTGCATTCTAGAGCGTATACTGCTCCCTCTGTGTTGCAGCAAATGAACTCTTTAATCTCGTATGTCTCTCCAGTGCTATTTGATGCAAAATGGAGTTTCTTTTCATTTGGGCGCTTAGTTCTTAGGCACGCGAAACACCTTTTGCAGGGGAAGAAGCCATTGCGTGTGAAGAAGGAGATCATTTTCTTTGGGGGGTCAATAATGTTTTTTACGATTTTGTCTTTCAAGGTGGGTGCTTTTTTGTATATGAATCTGGGATTGCGGGGAAGTTTATCTTGCAAGTCTTTATCGGCCAAAAGTATATGCCAGTGTTTCCTAATAATTTTCTCTATTCTTTTGTGTTGAACGTTAAAATCCAAAATTAGTGGTGCTAGCACAGATTCCGTTTCCTTCCTGGTTTTATCTCTGATAAGTTCATTTCGATCCATATTTTTTACTTCCAATATCTTGTTTCTTATAAATTGCTGATCGTATCCTTTGTTGGTGAATTTCTGTGCAATGTGCTCTGCCTGTTCCAGATAGGTATTTAGGTGGGTACAATTTCGTCTGACCCTCATCAGTTGACCTTTGGGGACATTGAACAGCCAATTCCTGTGGTGACAGCTGTCTCTCGGGAGGTAGCTGTTTCTGTCCACTGTTTTAAAGTGCGTGCTAGATGATAATTTGCCGTGTTCCTGTGTGATGTCCAGGTCTAGGAATGTCACCTTTTCTTCACTCACTTCCCAGGATAATCTGATATTTCGGTCATTCATGTTCAGATTTTCTAGGAAGCTAGTGAGTTGGTCTACTTCGCTTTTCCAAAGAATAAAAATATCGTCAATATACCTCTTGTAGATGGCTAGTTCAGTGGGTCTGTTCTTAAAAACATTTTGCTCCTCCCACTGGGCCATGAAAAGGCCTGCCACGCTTGGGGCAAATTTGGCCCCCATGGCTACTCCTGTTCGTTGGTGGTAATAATTTTTATTGTACCAGAAGTAGTTATTCTTAAGACAAAAGTCTAGGCATTTCACTAGAAACTTCCTTTGGACGCAAGGTAACTCGGTGTATAGTCTAAGGCCCCATTTTGTGGCTTCGCATGCTTGGTGGTGGAGTATCACTGTATATAAGGAAGAAACATCTGCCGTGGCTAGGATCCAGGGTCCTTCTTCTTTCGGAATTTCTTCTAATATTTGTAGCATGAGTCCGGTATCAGGTATCGGGCTTCTTTTTTATTTAGTATGTTTTTCTTGATTCCCAGGCACACCACCTTTTCTAATGCCTTTCTGCACTTGAACATTGGATTACTTAGCAGTCTACTGTAGGTCGTCTCATCTTCCAGCATCTTGGTCATCTTGGTCATGCTCGTGTGATATTGCTCTTTGGATAAAATCACGATTCCCCCTCCTTTGTCGGCTGGTCTTATGACCAGATCTTTCCTTCTTGTTAATTTTTTGATACCGCTTTTTATATGATTTGGTTCTTCTTTCTGTTTGATTTTTAAAACTTTAATATCATCTAAAACAACTTGTTTAAAAACTTCAGTGTACTTGTTATTTTTTACAGGTGGATTAAAAACAGATTTATTTTGTAGTGTGCTGTGTACAATCTCTTCATCACAGGGTGCCGTATATCTTGGCCTTACTGGGTTTCCTGCCATATACTTGGCAATGTTCAGTTTCCTCACGAACTTTTGGATTCCCAAATAAGTTTGGAATTTGTCCATATTCTTGTAGGGTGCATATTTCAATCCTTTGTCCAGAACCCCTATTTCTTCATGCGTTAGGGTCTGGCCACTCAGATTGAATATACCCTCTCCTTTTATACCCTTCTTCTTTTGCTCTCTCTTTCCGGATCGCCTTCCTCTCTTCTTTCGTGGCTTCTTCTGTGGCTTCTGTTTTCGTCTAAATGTCTCTGAGGGGGATTCTCCCGGCCTCTGTCTAAAAAAGGCCTGCTGTGGTCGGGATTTTCATTTTGTGGGGGGTATTGTGCGATTTTTTACGTTTTTGACAATTCATATTAAAACCTCGTGACCTAGGAACACTAGGAATTATCATTAATACCTATAGCTGAGACCCTTCGGGTAGCGCAGCACCCCCCCCCCTTTCTCTATATCATTTGATTCGGGCTTGTGTCTGAGCCCCTGTTTCGGTGCATGCAGCTGTCCAGCGATAGAGGTTGCATATAGGTTCAAAAGTCGAGTATACGACTACTATAACAATTTTTTCCAATCCGGTAGCGCAGGAATAACCCCCGTTTTTTATTTACTGATCCCTTACATACATACATTCCCGCAGCAACCATGGAAGTGTTGTCATTTTGGAAAAAGGAAGTGTTTAATGTTAATCAACCCAGCAGAAACAAAACAGGCGACCTAGAAAGCTTAATGAGAAGATTGGGACACAGTATGGAAAAACAAGTCAGTCTATGGTGGGACATCAACACCTTTGAGACCTATTTAAAAGAAAGTATTGTCCCAAGGAGATTAAGATGGGATGTCCCTCCGAATGACGGCCTAGTTGACCAGGAGTCGATTGACGAATGGTTCAAATTCTTCAATGATAAAGGCCTAGAACTCCTGAGGTTCCTATTACAAAGGAAAAAGAGGAAGACCGAAATAATCAATCGGAATATTGCTGAAATTAAGGAGCAACTGGAAACTTTTAAAGAAACAACAGAATTCAAAACACTCACCACACAGCTAAATAGGGATTTAACCAAGAAGGACAAAGAGGTACAACAAAGAAAAAGTAAAAAATACATTAGGGACATTAATGATTTTAGGAATGACCAAGCCTTCAAATGGCAAAACCAAATAGGAAAGACAGAAGTCAGCTCCACATATTCAACTCCCGAGAAAATAGTAAGAATGTACCCACAGCAGACAAACGAACCTCCCATACAGAGCCCACAAAGAAGAGGCTACTACAATCAAAAAGATGGAAACGAAGGAATGACACCCAGACAACAATATCAAGATTATGGATATAGGAACGAATATCCACATACCCCCCAGAGAGGGAACAGAAGACCCCAACAAAATGATAGAACGCCACAGAATGGAGGGAGGAGACCATTTTATGGAAAAAACAACAGGAAGCCTTACAATAATTGGCACAAACCCCCATATGACCAAAGGGACCAAAGAGGATACATACAAGACTACAGAGAACACAGGAGGCCATATGAATACAGGGAAAATAGAGGACCAGTACACGATTACCACGGACCAAGGGGTAGAAGTCCTGGCCAAGACTACGAACAGAGAGAAAGAAGAGTACCCCAACAGAGAGACTACCGAGATCACGAACGAAGTCCGATACCCACCTATAATTATTATGCTCCTTTGACCGATCGAGGGGACGAGAGAAACAACCAATATAGACAATACCCCCCACAAAATGAAAATCCCGACCACAGCAGGCCTTTTTTAGACAGAGGCCGGGAGAATCCCCCTCAGAGACATTTAGACGAAAACAGAAGCCACAGAAGAAGCCACGAAAGAAGAGAGGAAGGCGATCCGGAAAGAGAGAGCAAAAGAAGAAGAGTATAAAAGGAGAGGGTATATTCAATCTGAGTGGCCAGACCCTAACGCATGAAGAAATAGGGGTTCTGGACAAAGGATTGAAATATGCACCCTACAAGAATATGGACAAATTCCAAACTTATTTGGGAATCCAAAAGTTCGTGAGGAAACTGAACATTGCCAAGTATATGGCAGGAAACCCAGTAAGGCCAAGATATACGGCACCCTGTGATGAAGAGATTGTACACAGCACACTACAAAATAAATCTGTTTTTAATCCACCTGTAAAAAATAACAAGTACACTGAAGTCTTTAAACAAGTTGTTTTAGATGATATTAAAGTTTTAAAAATCAAAAAGAAAGAAGAACCAAATCATATAAAAAGCGGTATCAAAAAATTAACAAGAAGGAAAGATCTGGTCATAAGACCAGACGACAAAGGAGGGGGAATCGTGATTTTATCCAAAGAGCAATATCACACGAGCATGACCAAGATGCTGGAAGATGAGATGACCTACAGTAGACTGCTAAGTAATCCAATGTTCAAGTGCAGAAAGGCATTAGAAAAGGTGGTGTGCCTGGGAATCAAGAAAAACATACTAAATAAAAAAGAAGCCCGATACCTGATACCGGACTCCTGCCGAACCCCAATCATATACTCACTGCCGAAAATACATAAAAACAAAACGGATCCACCACCAAGACCCATTGTAAACGGCATAGACTCTCTAACATCAAGGATTGGGCAATATATCGATGTGTTCCTACAGCCAGCGGTCCAGAACACAGAGGCATACCTCAGAGATACAAAGCAGATGCTACAAATATTAGAAGAAATTCCGAAAGAAGAAGGACCCTGGATCCTAGCCACGGCAGATGTTTCTTCCTTATATACAGTGATACTCCACCACCAAGCATGCGAAGCCACAAAATGGGGCCTTAGACTATACACCGAGTTACCTTGCGTCCAAAGGAAGTTTCTAGTGAAATGCCTAGACTTTTGTCTTAAGAATAACTACTTCTGGTACAATAAAAATTATTACCACCAACGAACAGGAGTAGCCATGGGGGCCAAATTTGCCCCAAGCGTGGCAGGCCTTTTCATGGCCCAGTGGGAGGAGCAAAATGTTTTTAAGAACAGACCCACTGAACTAGCCATCTACAAGAGGTATATTGACGATATTTTTATTCTTTGGAAAGGCGAAGTAGACCAACTCACTAGCTTCCTAGAAAATCTGAACATGAATGACCGAAATATCAGATTATCCTGGGAAGTGAGTGAAGAAAAGGTGACATTCCTAGACCTGGACATCACACAGGAACACGGCAAATTATCATCTAGCACGCACTTTAAAACAGTGGACAGAAACAGCTACCTCCCGAGAGACAGCTGTCACCACAGGAATTGGCTGTTCAATGTCCCCAAAGGTCAACTGATGAGGGTCAGACGAAATTGTACCCACCTAAATACCTATCTGGAACAGGCAGAGCACATTGCACAGAAATTCACCAACAAAGGATACGATCAGCAATTTATAAGAAACAAGATATTGGAAGTAAAAAATATGGATCGAAATGAACTTATCAGAGATAAAACCAGGAAGGAAACGGAATCTGTGCTAGCACCACTAATTTTGGATTTTAACGTTCAACACAAAAGAATAGAGAAAATTATTAGGAAACACTGGCATATACTTTTGGCCGACAAAGACTTGCAAGATAAACTTCCCCGCAATCCCAGATTCATATACAAAAAAGCACCCACCTTGAAAGACAAAATCGTAAAAAACATTATTGACCCCCCAAAGAAAATGATCTCCTTCTTCACACGCAATGGCTTCTTCCCCTGCAAAAGGTGTTTCGCGTGCCTAAGAACTAAGCGCCCAAATGAAAAGAAACTCCATTTTGCATCAAATAGCACTGGAGAGACATACGAGATTAAAGAGTTCATTTGCTGCAACACAGAGGGAGCAGTATACGCTCTAGAATGCAGTTGCGGCCTACAATACATAGGCCGCACCAAAAGACCCCTCAGAGTCAGGATTAAGGAACATGTGAATAACATCCTGAAGGGGTATGACAAACACAGTGTTTCTAAACACTTCCTGTTGTGTCATAACAAAGACCCCACACAATTAAAATTTTGGGGGATTGAACCGTACGTGAGACACTGGCGGGGAAGTCACAAAGTAAGAACCCTCAGCCAACTCGAATCCAAGTGGATTTATACCTTAGACACCTTTGCCCCGAGAGGTTTGAACATTGAGTTCGACTTAAACTGCTTTTTAAGTGATTTTTAATGCGATTTTTTTAAGCGATTTTTAATGCGACTTTTTATGCGATTCCCAATGAGTAGTGTGCATGACAATCTCTTCCCACTTTTTAATACATATAATCTGTATGCTGATACTTGTTTCCCTTGATGATTCTCCTCACCCCCTTCCCCCTCCCCCCTCCCCCCCCCTTCTCAAGTGTGTTGTTTACAGGATAGGGAAATAAGCCTATTCCATCACCTCCCTGTGAAGTAGCTAACCAATCTATTATCATCTGTACCGCCCCTTTTCTATATATTTATATATAGAACGAACTGGTCCTTTTTATCTATTGATATACCACTGGAGTTTTTACACATGTTTTTTATACAGAGAACCTAAGTGTTCCTTCCTTCTTTTAAATTTTTTTTTTAATGTCTCTTTTTAAAGTTCATTTTTAACATCTATAATAATAAAGATTTTATATATATCCCTTTCACAATGTTACACATAACAGGAACCCACGATTAGCTCACTATTTAAACTACATGTTAGCGGGTCTGTACCTTTGTAAAGATTGACGTTGTGTAACGACCATCTCTGAAAGATATCTAACTGAGACAAGGTCTTTCCACTCCATCACCATGGAAACACACCAACAATTTGGCCTCCTCCCACTGAATACATCTGCCATACCCTTTACCAACCAAAAAAATGGCCGCGCACATTGGAAACTTAATAATGGCCGGCACGGCTACAAGAAAATGGCCGCCAATCTATTCCTATGGGAGAGACTATTTAAGACCAACATTAGCCTATTTCGTTTATCCCCTGAAGAAGTCACGTGATCGGTGACGTCACGCGTAGGGACGGAATAGGCTTGTTTCGTTTTACTTTCCTTGCTGAATGCATTGCGAGCTCGCTGCTCGTAGGATACCACGCTGTATGAGAAAAACTGCTAATGTGAGTACTCTGTATATTGTATATGTGAATAAAGTGACCCTAAAAAAACATACTTCACTATCCGGGTACCTTGTCCTATATCTTACATACACTGGAGACATGATGTGGAGGAGGAGCTAGGAGCTAACAACTTATATGCGGTTGACCTAGCACCGCTAGGTAAGGGGCCATTACCCACACTAGTGCATGCTGCATGAAGAGGACATAGAGTGTCTGATCTGCATAGCAACACCCCACTGTCATTAGATTACTGTGTTTGAGCACTGTTCGTTTGTACACCATTCATACCTTTTGCTTTTGATTGCACGGATTTTTTGGACACTTGAACATCAATTTATCTTGGACACTAATAAGTAGAGTGGGTTAATAAGTGATTTATTCACTCACGTGACTATTCACACTATATTTGCACTGTTGCACTGGTCGCAACACTAGGATCAGGCGACCATATCCTCTTCCTTGTTTGTTTCACTTGATACATGACCTGCTTTTACATTATTGTTTATATTATTGCTTCATTCTTTGCACTTTAGCATATGTGTTAGTTTTGATCTTTTTCATTTAAGGCACGAGAGCACGAGCACTTTTGATATATCGCACTATTGAGAAATTTTAACACATGCAGAATTGGCTTCTACCTATATATATATTTTCACTTTTGGATCAACATATGTATTAGTGTTTATATTGATATTTACATCACCTGTTGGATCAACATATATGCAACAATTTTGAGTCACTACAGCTATGCCTACTCCAATTCATGCGATTTTTTACGTTTTTGACAATTCGTATTAAAACCTCGTGACCTAGGAACACTAGGAATTATCATTAATACCTATAGCTGAGACCCTTCGGGTAGCGCAGCACCCCCCCCCCCCTTTCTCTATATCATTTGATTCGGGCTTGTGTCTGAGCCCCTGTTTCGGTGCATGCAGCTGTCCAGCGATAGAGGTTGCATATAGGTTCAAAAGTCGAGTATACGACTACTATAACAATTTTTTCCAATCCGGTAGCGCAGGAATAACCCCCGTTTTTTATTTACTGAACTTTGGAGTATACTCTGGCCTGGTGATCAACTGGACCAAATCCTCAATAATGCCAATAGATGCGGTATCTGACAGCCAGGGTCCTGGGCTACACAATGCGCTGGTGACCTCGAGCTTTAAATATCTGGGATTATATGTCACCCCTGAGATACGAGATTATATCTCACTCAATCTGTCACCCCTGGGTCGCATTCAGGATAGAATTAATGTTCAAGATTAAAACTTTTCCCGGTAGGTAAAGTAAATCTAATAAAAATGATTTACTTAATACCCCAAAAATACCCCAATGGTAGTTCCCCTTAAAATATTTTGTATTGTTAATTCCATCTTTAGGTCCTTCCTATGGCATGATAGACCCCCAAGAGTTAAGCTGGAACAACTACAGAAACCTAAGGATGCGGGAGGCCTGGCCTTGCCTAATCCGTGGCTTTACTATTTAACGGCCCAATTACAGCATATTGCACAGACCATGTCTCCGACGCAAGTGGAGACAGAGGGAAACTCTGAAGTAGACCCCATTAAGTTCCTTATGTGTCAAGTAACGGGGGTTAATGACATAGCAGAGGGATTGGAGGCCTTGATCTATGCGAAATCTAATAAACGGTTCCCTACATTTGCCCTGATTCAAAAGGTGTGGAACAAGGTCAAACACTTACAGGCTGTTGAAGGCTTTACTAGATATAGTCCAATTTGGGACAATGGATACTTTGTGGAACTGCAGTCCTTGATATGTGGGGCTCGGTGGAGGAAACAAGGAGTCACGCGCCTGAAGCACATTTTTGCAGAAGGCAAATTGAGCTCTTCCGCTGATTTGCGGGAGCGATTTAGACTCCCGCAGATTATGTACTTTTATTATATGCAGCTGCAACATGCCGTCAGGGCTCAATCCAGCGTGACTCTGTGGGAGTTATCCCCAACTCCCATATTTCATTACATGGAGGAAGTGTCCTATTTTAAGGGCTTTATTTCTAGCTGTTATTCAATGCTATTGTCGGTATTCCTAGCTGGCTTCCCTTTAGGGGTGGCGAGCAAGTGGAAAAATGATGTAGGCATGTTTGAGGAAGAACAGTAGGAAGAGGCCCTACAGGCTCTCCAACTGTCCTTCCTCAATGTAGCGCAACGCCTGTCCCAGTTGTACATCATCTTGCAGGTACATTTCACGCCCGCAAGGTTATTTAATTTTTTTTTTTCATTTTTTTTTTTATTTAAGCTACTTCAGCGAATTCTTTTGAGAGACCTAATTTACCATTATAGTTCATTTTTGTCCCGTCTCATTGTCACATCATAGTAGCTTCTGTCTTTTCTTTCTTTTTTTCCCCCATTTAAACATTATTCAATTTTCTTTCCCTTCCCGTTCTCTTTTTCCAAGAGTTAACAAATCAGTTAAAAAATAAGTACACAAATGTTCTCCTTCACAATAAAGTTAATAAGACATCAAGAAGTGAAGGCACATTGTACTAAGAAACAGTAACTTGAGTGATAGAGACCAAAGGAATCAAAACTCTCCATTCCATCCCGCTCGCTTCACCTATTTCCAGTGTTATGAGCCTAGTGTTACACCTTGTTCCCTCCCCTCTATCCTACCCCTCCCAATACCCCTCAGGTTGTCTCATAATAGGTTCATAAATCACTCAATTTCCATAATTTCACCTTTTGGCAAAAAAAATATTATTGCATCTAATGTATCTAGTAATCCTTATCCTGTCAATAAATATAGTTTTTTTTTTGTTATTCTCCAATCTTTTATTCATTTTTCACTCTATGGGGGAGAACCCATTTGTCAAGGACTATACTCACCGAGGCCGAGATGCCGAGAGCGGCTCGCCCTTACGACCACGCGCACCCGACCCCTGGAGGTGATACAGGGAGTTGGGGGCACGCGGAGGCACGGGCTTCCGGTGGTGACTGAATTCCTGAAGGAAGTCCGTGTAGCCGTTGGGCACTGGAGAAGCTGCAAGACAAGTGGTTAACTAGAACTGGGGTATCAGGTCGGGCAAGTCCGTTATTCAGGCAGAGATCAGGACCGGGGTATCAGGCAAGAGCAAGTCCGTGTAACAGGCAGAGATCAGGGGTATCAGGCAGGCAGAGAGTAATCCGTTTAACAAGCAGAGGTCAGGGGTATCAGGCAGGCAGAGAGTAATCCGTTTAACAAGCAGAGGTCAGGGGTATCAGGCAGGCAGAGAGTAATCCGTTTAACGAGCAGAGGTCAGGGGTATCAGGCAGGCAGAGAGTAGTCCGTTTCACTAGCAGAGGTCAGGGGTATCAGGCAGGCAGAGAGGAATCCGTTTAACAGGCAGAGTTAGCACAGGTAACACACTAGGAAGCAGGGAATATCAGGCACAGGGGACAGGGCACAGCTGACGACAAACCAGCAACCCGACTGGGTGCTGGAGCCGTCAGAAGTAGCCCACCGGCGAGCGCGTCACCGTGACGCGCCGCCGGGCACCCGCACGGCCACGGCGCGCACACGGGGACCGCCGTGCACCCGCGCGCGCCGCACCATTGGGCCGCGAACGGGTGTACGGCGCAGCGTGAGTCCTCCGCGCATGCGCCGTGGAACCCGGCGGACGGAGGCGGCTTGTGCCTCCTGACAGTGCCCCCCTCCTAAGGGCGGACACTGGACGCCCAGACTGGACATCACCTCCGGGTGGTCTCGGTGGAAAGCTTGAATTAAGCGTGGTGCATGTAGGTTCTTCGCGGGTTCCCAAGAGTTGTCCTCAGGTGGATAACCCTTCCACTGGATCAGATACTGCAGTTGCCTGCCCTTCTTCCTACAGTTAAGGATGGACTCCACCTCAAACTCATTTTCTCCATCCACCCTAACTGGTGGCGGAGGAAGCTCCCCTCTTTCCGGAAAAGTGCTGTCCACCACGGGCTTCAGTAAAGACACGTGGAAGACAGGATGGATTCTGTAAGTCTTTGGTAATGCTAGCTCCATAGCCACAGGGTTGATAATCCTTTTGATGGGGAAAGGACCTATGAACTTGGGTCCCAATTTCCGCGAAGGCACGGATAGTTTAAGGTTGGTAGTGGATAACCAGACCTCTTCTCCTAGTTTAAAGGTTGGATTCTCCCTCCTGCCCCGATCATACTGCTCCTTGTAATCCGTTTGAGCCCTTTGCAACATATCTTGAATCCTCTGGAAATTTGCTTGTAAAGAGGCTATTCTGTCATGCACTGCAGGGACTGCTATCTCAGGAACATCGTTGGACAGAAAGGTGGGATGGAATCCACAATTTGCCCAGAAAGGCGTTTGGTTGGTGGCAGCGTGAACAGAATTGTTATACGCGAACTCTGCGTATGGGAGAAGACTTGCCCAATCATCTTGAGATCCCGAGCAGAAACACCGCAGATATTGCTCTAGAGTCTGGTTCGTCCTCTCCGTTTGGCCGTTACTCTGAGGGTGGTAAGCTGATGAGAGGCAGACTTTGATATTTAAGGCTTTGCAGAGCTCCCTCCAAAATTTGGACGTAAATTGTACACCCCTGTCTGATACGATGTTCTTTGGTACTCCATGGAGCCTGATGATTTCCTTCAGAAAAATATTGGCAGTCTCTAGGGCCGAGGGGGTGCCCTTCATGGGCAAAAAATGGGCCATCTTGGAGAGACGGTCAACCACGACAAAAATAGTGGTAAAACCCCCGGAGGCTGGCAGGTCCACTATAAAATCCATGGAGACGTCAGACCATGGTCGTTCAGGGATAGGTAGAGGTCTTAGTAAACCCCAAGACTTGGCGTTTCGACCCTTGTTCCGCTGACACAGAGGGCAGGATGCCACATATTCTTTGCAATCCCGTCTCCACCCAGGCCACCAAAAGGAACGAGAGACCAGCTCGGACGTCTTCCTTACTCCAAAATGCCCTGCGAGTTTATGGTCATGGCACATCTTGAGGGTTAGTGACCGTGTCTCCCGAGGTACAAAGATTTTTCCACGGATCCAAAAGAAATTACCATTTCTTTTCAAGGATTGCACCTCTGGTTCCATGCAAGAGTTGGATGATGATTTAATGGATGACATCAAATCCACTTGTGTTACCCCAAGGAAGTTTTGGGAAGAGAGGATTGTACCAGGTTCTGAAGTTTGGGACTCTGCTGAGAACATCCGTGAGAGTGCGTCTGCCTTTCCATTCTTTGAGCCAGGTCTATAGGATATGTGGAAGTTGAAGCGAGAGAAAAAGAGAGCCCAGCGGGCTTGTCTAGGTTTTAGTCGTTTTGCTGTCCGTAAGTATTCAAGGTTTTTATGATCTGTAAAGATCATTACCGGATGTAATGCGCCTTCGAGCAGATACCTCCATTCTTCTAGAGCAAATTTTATGGCCAGTAGCTCCCTGTCACCCACGTCGTAGTTTAACTCTGGCGGGCTGAGTTTCCGAGAAGCGAATGCAACGGGGTGAAGGATGGCTTTGGGCCCTTGTCTTTGAGAGAGAATTGCTCCTGTGGCAATTTCCGAAGCATCCACCTCCAAAACATATGGCTGAGAAGGATCGGGGTGGCGAAGAATTGGAGCCGAACTAAACAGATCCTTTAATTTCAGAAAGGCCTCTTGTGCGGCCTCACTCCACCGGAAAAGGTTGTGCTGACGGGTTAGCTGGGTGATAGGTGCTACAATGGTCGAGAATCCGATAATGAACTTCCGATAAAAGTTAGCAAATCCTATGAATCGTTGGACCCCTTTTTTATCGGATGGAGCTGGCCAATCTTGGATGGCTTGTATCTTTTGGGGATCCATTGCGATCCCGCCGGCCGATATGATGAACCCCAGGAATTGTACCACTGACCTCTCGAATTCACACTTCTCCGCTTTCAGATAAAGCTTGTGCTGTTTTAATATAGTGAGGACTTTTTTGACATGCCCCTTGTATAGCTCAATCGTGGGAGAGAAAATGAGTATGTCATCTAGATAGACAACAAGGAAGTCATCCAGGTATTCTCGGAAGATGTCATTAACTAGGTGCTGGAAGGTGGCTGGAGCATTGCATAGCCCGAATGGCATCACCAGGTACTCGAAGTGTCCAAACCTGGACCTGAACGCTGTCTTCCATTCATCCCCGGGTCTGATTCTAACAAGGTTATAGGCACCCCGCAGGTCTAATTTGGAAAAGACCTTGGCAGATCGGAATCGTTGGAATAGCTCCGGGATGAGTGGTAGTGGGTACCTGTTCTTAATGGTAATATTATTAAGCTGCCGGTAGTCCACACAAGGTCTAAGGGACCCATCTTTTTTTCCGACAAAGAATATCCCTGCTCCAGCAGGTGAGGATGAAGGACGGATAAAACCCTTTTCCAGGTTCTCATCGATGTACTGTCTGAGCGCCTCCAGTTCAGTCTCGGAGAGAGGGAATATACGACCGAACGGGATCACTGATCCTGGCAACAGGTCGATCGGAAAGTCATAAGGCCGATGAGGTGGTAAGCGATCAGCCATTTGTTTATTAAAGACCTCCTGGAACTCCAGATATTCAGAGGGAATCTGCTGAAGTTTGTCTGACGAGGTAGTAACCGTAGCACAAACCTTCGGGGTTAAAGGGAGGCAATGCTCAGAGCAGTATGGAGAGGAGAAGGACACCACCTTGGTGCTCCATTGGATCTGCGGATCATGAGCTTGTAACCAGGGCAGACCGAGGATGACTGGGAAGATGGGAGAATGGATGAGGTCGAGCCGTAGGAGTTCCTGATGCCCGGAGTCGGTGGTTACTAGGATAGGCTGGGTCTCTTGGGTGATTGGACCTGAACTAGGAAGAGACCCATTAGCTAGATGCACTTGTAAACCTTGGGCCTTTGTTTGCAAGGGAATACGGAGGCTGCGGGCCAAGGCTGCATCCATGAAGCAGCTACAAGCCCCCGAATCAATGATGGCGGGTAGGCGAGACTCCCCTTCCGGTAGCTGCAAGGAAACAGACAACATCACATAAGACTTTGGAGCATCATTATCCTGGTAATTCATCAATCTAGGCTGAAGGGACTTACTGGGCCTTATTGGACAACCGCGCATGAAGTGTCCCGCTCCCCCGCAGTACAGACACAAATTGGACTGCCGTCTGCGTTGCCTCTCTTCCGAAGTTAGCGGGGCCCGGACCAGGCCTAGCTGCATGGGTTCAGCTTCAGGAGGTGTGGTGGAGGATGGTGACGGCATGGATGGGGCTCTGAATGGCGTCCACGAAGGGCGTGGACCCTGAAACCGCTCCGAGTGGCGTTCTCGCAAGCGCCTGTCCAGTTTCGTGGCTGCCTGAATGAGCTCTTCCAAGGTCTCCGGGGTCTCCATCCTGGCTAGCTCATCCTTGAGGAGTTCAGACAAGCCTTGACGGTACTGGTAGCGAAGAGCCGGCTCGTTCCAGTTCGTGTCGGCCGCCCATTTACGGAACTCTACCGTATAATCTTCAATGGGTCTCCTTCCTTGGGACAAGTGGTGTAGAGTGGCTTCAGCGGTAGCCTTCCGTTGCGGGTCATCATAAAGTTTGGACATACCCTCGAAGAAGGTATCTATGGAATTTAACACAGGACTTCCCTGTTCCATTAAGCCGTGGGCCCAAGCCTGAGGTTCCTCTGACAGCAGCGAGATAGCGAAACCCACCTTGACGATCTCTGATGCAAATGTCCGGGGCTGGAGGGCAAAGTAAAGAGAACATGCGTTCTTAAAAGCTCTGAATCTTTTACGGTCCCCTGAGAACCGTTCGGGCGTAGGGACCCTAGGCTCGGGAAGCGCCATGACAACGGTAGGGCTGGCAGTGGCCTGGGGAAGCGGACCTTCATTGCTGGGTGCCGGAACTGCAGCGGCGGGGGGAAGTACTCCAGTAATCTGTTGGAGGCGGTTGTCAATCTGAGTATACCCCTCCTGTAACTTCTGGACTGAGTCGGCCAAGGTGGAGACCTGTTGACACAGGATCTCCAGAGGAGAGCGCGCTCTGTCGGCCTCGGACATCTGGCTGGTTTGTACTGTCAAGGACTATACTCACCGAGGCCGAGATGCCGAGAGCGGCTCGCCCTTACGACCACGCGCACCCGACCCCTGGAGGTGATACAGGGAGTTGGGGGCACGCGGAGGCACGGGCTTCCGGTGGTGACTGAATTCCTGAAGGAAGTCCGTGTAGCCGTTGGGCACTGGAGAAGCTGCAAGACAAGTGGTTAACTAGAACTGGGGTATCAGGTCGGGCAAGTCCGTTATTCAGGCAGAGATCTGGACCGGGGTATCAGGCAAGAGCAAGTCCGTGTAACAGGCAGAGATCAGGGGTATCAGGCAGGCAGAGAGTAATCCATTTAACAAGCAGAGGTCAGGGGTATCAGGCAGGCAGAGAGTAATCCGTTTAACAAGCAGAGGTCAGGGGTATCAGGCAGGCAGAGAGTAATCCGTTTAACGAGCAGAGGTCAGGGGTATCAGGCAGGCAGAGAGTAGTCCGTTTCACTAGCAGAGGTCAGGGGTATCAGGCAGGCAGAGAGGAATCCGTTTAACAGGCAGAGTTAGCACAGGTAACACACTAGGAAGCAGGGAATATCAGGCACAGGGGGCAGGGCACAGCTGACGACAAACCAGCAACCCGACTGGGTGCTGGAGCCGTCAGAAGTAGCCCACCGGCGAGCGCGTCACCGTGACGCGCCGCCGGGCACCCGCACGGCCACGGCGCGCACACGGGGACCGCCGTGCACCCGCGCGCGCCGCACCATTGGGCCGCGAACGGGTGTACGGCGCAGCGTGAGTCCTCCGCGCATGCGCCGTGGAACCCGGCGGACGGAGGCGGCTTGTGCCTCCTGACACCATTTTTTCCAACCAACGCCTCCACATCGCATCAAATTCCTTAAGATTGCCTCTCTTTGATTGGGGGACGTGGCTCGGACATGGACGGGTGAGGACACGTTTGGATAGAGCTCCGGGGCTCGTATCTCTGCTCAGATAATACTCATGGACTAGAGGCTGTCAGTGCGGGATGAGTACAGGCAACAGATATCAGACACGCTCCGCAAAAGAGAGAGTACATCCCCGTATTGTCCAGGGGGATATTCAACAGTATTTCACTATACCTCCACGTACTCCCCCTGGTGCTGTGTCGGACGCGCTGCGGCATCGAGGTCAGCGTGACGGTTTGAAGACGCCGGCAGCGTCGGCGGTCGGGTCTCGTGTATCAGGTTTGGAGACAGACTCTGTGATGGAGAACCCGGTGGCTCTGCTTGTGAATCCCGCTCGTGAGCCTGCAAGTGAAACGGCTTTTGCTGGATTGCCGAGAGAGGAAGGAGGTCTAGAGGGAGACATCTGCGGCATCCGAGCATTGTTAAGCACTTTACCTACCTGTCGAGATATTGAAGCTCTGATAATCAGAGTAGAGGAGACACACCGTCAAGACATCCAAGCGGTAAGATCTGAACTAACCACTCTCACAGAGAGAACTAAAGTGGGAGAGGAAACGGTATCCCTAGTGGAACAAAGAGTGGAGACATTAGAAAAAACGTTGACCACCCAGACATCTATGATGGTAGACCTGCAGCTCCACACTGAGGAACTTGAAGACAGAAGTCGCAGGAACAATCTGCGGCTTCGGGGTCTTCCAGAGACACAGGGAACTGAGGATCTCCAGGCAACGGTCATTGCGGTTTTTCAGATAATATTGAAATCTCCTGAAAAGGTGATAGATATAGACAGAGTACATAGAGCTGCGGGCCCAAGACCAAAAGACTCAGAGAAACCGAGAGACATTGTTTGTCGGATCCACAGCTATCAAGAGAAGGAGAGAATACTTAGAGCAGCATGGGGGGCAGGAGACATCAACTTCAACGGGACCCCTATTAAGATCTTACCAGATATATGCCGTGCAACCCTTCAGCGTAGAGCCTGGTTACGCCCTATCCTGGATTTAGCTAAAAAACGGGGGTGCACCTATAGATGGGGTTACCCGTTGGCGGTGAGATTCCGTAGAGAAGCAGCTTCATTTTCTGTCTATACACCTGAAGACCTCCCGGGACTATTTACTTTCTTAGATGTCGCCCCTATTCAGATTCCCAATTGGCTTTCATATATTCCTCATATGGGGGGGCGGTTAGATCCTTTGAACAGACAAAGACAGCGGATAGACTCCCAAAGAAACCAACGATTACCTCAAGGGGGACCTTAAAAGGATGAGGGGGACTACTGATAAATATTGCATAAATTGAAGGGGAGAGCGGGGTAGATGAGATAGATTTGAGATGAAGTAGATCAATGAGGTAAAAGGTAAAGGGAATCAATGGATCCTAATTGAACTTAAGTGTATGATCGAATATAATAACAGCCACATTTATTTAGAGAGATAGGAGATTAGATCTTTGTTTTTGAATTCTCGCCTTTTTTTTTTTCTATATAAGAGTACTTATGTATTATAGAATATAGATTTTTTTTTGGCTTTGGTTGTATCTTCAGGTTTATGGTTCGGGGGGGAGGGAAATGGGAAAGAAGGGGATAGAAGGGTGTGGGGAGGGAAGGAAAATGACTCTTTGAAGGTTGGCATTTTGGATTGTGTGCTGTATTTTTTTTATTTATTTATTTTTGTTTTTTGTTTTTTTGCTGTGTTTTTTTTTTTTTGTGTTTACTTTTCCTCACTGAGATTTGGTTGAGATTGTATAGAGATATAGCACGTGACACTTGATTGACAATTACATTAGCACAGGCACGTTGATTGCCACACGTTATTGTTGGGAGGTGGTTGTAGTTTTGGCAGTCCATATGGGTAGAGGGGGGGGGGAGGGGGGGGAACTTTTTTTTTTTTTTTTATTAAGAATGGTTGTGTCGGTTTAGAGATATAGTAGGTGATATTTGACTGACAATTAAATCAGCACAATTAAAAAGGCACGTTGGTTGCCACATGTTAAACATTTATTGAGAGGTGGTTGCAGCCTTGGTGTTTTGTGGGGGGGGGGGAGAGGGGAGGGGGAGGGTTGGATCTCCTCTCCTCTCTCTTCCTAATTCAAACTTCTTACCCCTCCCTTTGATTACCATCAGAAACAAAAATGTATTTATTTTTTGTTTTGTGGGTTGGTTTTTTATTTTATTTATTTATTTATTTATTTATTTTTTTCTTGATTATATTTCTCTTTTACTTTCCTAGTAGGAGTTTTATATACATGAGCAGAATTGTAGGGTTTAAAGTGAAGTGCCTAAAATATAGATCTTTCCCCTGGTGTCTTCCCCTCTCTTATAATTTTTTTGTTTTTTTTTGTTCGTTATATCTAGAGTTATACCTCTAGGCTAGGCTGAAACAGAATAGGCAGCAAAGTTAGCTGCTAGGTCTTAATTAGGGAATTTAGGAAGCTGCCTCCCCCCCCCCCCCCTCCCCCCCCCTTTTTTCCTTTTTTTTTTTTTTTTTCTTTCCCCCCATTGTTGGTTAGCCCTGGTCCTTAAAAACACCCAACTACTAAGAGGAGAGATGGCCCTGGAGCGCTTCATCCGACCATCTCTGGCCACAACCCCAGATAAACTGACGCTCAGATACCGAATTTAAGCGGTGAGCGTTTATTTAGCAATATATTGCTTTTTTTTTTTTTTTTTTTTTTTTCGTCGTGTTTTTCCTTTTTTTTTTTTTAGAGCCATTCCATGGAGACTTTAAAATCATATCATTGAATACCAAGGGCCTGAATACCCCAGAAAAAAGGCAGATACTTTTACATGATTTGCAGCGTTATGGATCAGACGTGGTATTTATACAGGAGACCCACTTTAGACAGGATAAAGTACCTACTTTAAAAAGTCGGGCATTTCCGTCAGTCTATCATGCTGCAAATCAAAATGCAAAATCGAAGGGAGTCTCTATTCTCCTTTCAAATAGACTACCTTGGTTCTTTACGGATATGATTAACGACCCTGAAGGACGTTTTTTGTTTGTAAAGGGCAGGGTAGGTGATGTTTGTATCACATTGGCAACGTTGTATGCCCCCAATGAACACCAAGAGATTTTCTTGGGTAAGGCGCTTAAGCAACTGATTAAATTTACAGAGGGTCAGCTGATCATTGGGGGAGACTTAAATGTTTCATTGAACCCAGCCGAATATACCTCCTCTGGGGTATCATCAATTCCTTATAATGCTCGTAATCGCATAGCTAAAACCTTACATAAAAGTCAATTGATTGATATATGGCGTTTATTCCACCCCACAGAAAAAGATTATACCTTTTTTTCATCGCCCCATAAATCTTATTCTCGCATAGATTATTTTCTCGTCCCACATGCCCAACTCCACTCAGTACGTGAGGTCAATATTGGTTTGATTACTTGGTCAGACCACGCACCTATTTTTATGACATATGACTTACAGGATACTCGGAATAGGAGATCAATTCAGTGGAGACTGAATGAAAGTCTCTTACAGGACCAAGAAGTCTTAGAAGACGTAATCAAAGAACTTGATTTCTATTTTTCTACTAACGACACCCCAGATTGCGATCCAGGAATTATATGGGAGGCGCATAAAGCAGTCATTAGAGGAGTATTAATCAAACATGGGGCTAGGATTAAACAAAAGCGGGGGGGGAACAATTAAAACTATTACTAGAAGAATTAGCTAAGATAGAAACCTGTCATAAACGGACTATGTCACCGTCGTTGGGGAGGGAGCTCCATGTCATGAGAACACAAATCTCAGACCTTCTGTATTACAGGGCCAAAGCGGCATTACAGGTTTGCAGGAAATTCTCGTATGAGTCTGGCGACAAATGCGGAAGCTTCCTAGCCAGAACACTACGAGAACAGAAACGGATGAATTATATACCTCATCTTCTCTCAGCTAACAAGGATAGGATTACAAAGCCATATGACATAGTGGGGGAATTCCAGGAATACTATAAGTCATTATATAACCTACAGACTAGGTCACCTTCCCAAGCCCAAATAGATTTGTATCTGTCTCGGTCATTAATGCCTCGACTGGCAGAGACAGATAGAGATGACATGGAAAAACCTATTACAATGGAAGAACTTCAGAGAGCAGTAAAGATAACCAAATTGAAGAAAGCCCCGGGCCCTGATGGGCTGACAACCCAATATTACAAAACCTTGCTCCCCTCATTAGCCTCATATATGCTCAAATTATTTAGCGCTCTTGGATCATCAGCAACATTCATAAGAGATACAATGTTAGCACACATTTCGGTAATACCGAAAGAGGGAAAAGATCCGACTTCCAGTGGTAGCTACCGCCCAATCTCTTTACTTAATGTAGATTTTAAGCTTTTCACAAAAATTTTGGCTAATAGAATTCAACAATACATTCCAAATTTGATACATCTGGACCAAGTGGGATTCGTTCCAACACGCGAAGCAAAAGATAATACAACAAAAGTGCTTAATCTTCTTCATGTAGTGAAAAATTCTCAGATCCAATGTGTGTTTTTGAACACAGATGCAGAGAAGGCCTTCGACAGGGTAAATTGGAATTTTATGTTATCAGTTTTGCGATATGGAGGTTTCAGGAATAAAATGCTGCAATGGATTGCTTCTAGCTATTCTTGCCCGACAGCTCGTGTCCGGGCAAATGGAGTACCATCAGAAACCTTCCAGATCGCAAATGGGACACGTCAGGGATGCCCCCTTTCACCACTCCTTTTTGCCCTGTCGTTGGAACCATTTCTCTGCACTATACGTTCTAATCAAGATATTACAGGAGTAAAGGTAGGAGAAGCACAATACAAGATCTCGGCCTACGCGGATGATATGATGTTTTCCTTGACGAACCCCCTAGTTACGATCCCTAACTTAATGAAGGAGTTTGAGAAATACAGCCAATTATCCAATCTTCGTATTAATTTTACTAAATCGGAGGCAATGGGGGTTAATTTCCCCCAAACGTCAATTGAACAATTAAAAAAAAAATTTAAATTCAAGTGGACGGATAATGCACTTACATATTTGGGCACGCTGTTGGTGCCCAATATTGATAAGATCTTTGGGTTAAATTTCCCCCCATTGCTGCAAAGAGTGAAGATATTACTAGATAAATGGAAATTGGGTTTACACTCATGGGTAGGACGCTGTAACATTGTTAAGATGAGTGTTCTCCCCAAATTTCTCTATCTTTTACAAGCACTACCAATACGGATCCCAGCTACTTATTTTAAACAGTGCCAGAAGTTGATTTTTGATTTTATATGGGCAGGTAAGCAACCACGACTACGTCATAATCAATTAACTCTCCCGAAGAAACAGGGGGGATTGGCGGTGCCAGACATACGCAGATATCATCGGGCTATACATCTTAGCAGAGTAGTTGACTGGAACAGACATAGAGATTTTAAACTCTGGGTACAGATATAATATGCCCAGTCGCCTGTCTTATTAGGAAGAGTTCCCTGGTGTTTGGCATATGCCCCCAAAGAGCTTATTAAACATCCCCTGATAGGAAATACTCTTAAAATCTGTGCGACTACGTTTCCTACTGCTGGCGTAATACCCGAGACATCCCCCTTATACCCAATAATTGGGAACCCCCTGTTTCCCCCTGGGAACGAAGATAAAGCGTTTTAACAAATATGGGGGGTACACAAGTGTCTACTTATATAAAAGGAGGGACTTGGTTAACAGTTACAGAGATGATGGAGTTATTTAGACTTAGATTCTGGAGTGCTCTCCAGATTACCCACTTTCTCGGCTCCCTCTCAGACCCAAGGAAGTTTGAAAGGCCTCTTGGTAGTTTTGAGAAGATGTGTTCAGATAGGGGAGCAAAATCGCATATTCTATCAGTGAATTATGAGATATTAAATGTATCGAGAGAAATCGACTCCTTGAAATGTATCCGGGATTGGGAACGAGAGTTGGGAAGGAACTTTAGTACAAAGGAGTTGCGAAAAATTATTAGGTTTACACACAAATCTTCTATTTGTGTGAAAACCCAGGAGACTAATTTTAAAATCTTGACTCGATGGTACAGGACACAGAGAGATTGAAGAAGTTTTTTTCCCGACTCTTCAGACCTTTGCTGGAGATGTCACGTGGATAGAGGTACGTTGTTGCATATTTTTTGGGATTGTCCTAAGTTGAAGAATTTTTTGGCAGAGATTAGACATATCCTCCAGACTGTCACTAACTACAGGATACCGGAAGACCCAGTCTTTTCCCTCCTTCATGGGTCTCAGATATCAGAAAAGGTATATAAGAAATCCGTGATACGACATCTATTAGATGCCGCTAAGGCTTGTGTTCCCTTGGCGTGGAGATCGACGTCACCACCGACGATAGAGATGTGGCTGCGTAAAGTGAGAGAGATTAATAAATTGGAAGAGCTGGTTCTTTCTGCGCGAAATCAACAGGAAAGATATTCCGAGACCTGGTCTCCTTGGAACTCTTTCCTGGCCTCGGAAGAGGGAAGGACCCTTCAGGAGGGTAACCAAAATGGTTAAAGTAGCTATATATCTAAGGAAGATACCCAGATCTACCGGGATTCTCTTTTGCAGGACGCAAAGGCCCTGGAGAGATATTTCCATGGATTGGCTCTCCCCTTTTTTTTTTTTTTTTTTTTTTTTGTGGGTCTGTTTTTGTTTTATATAGGGGTAAAAAAATGACTGGGACCGGCTCAAGACTATAAAGGAGGCAGGGTAATGGTTGAGTAGGAGCTATTATTGACATAGACTCAACTTACTGTTAGATGATATGAAATTGTGTTTTAAGTATGCCTAAAAATGTTAATGTTTGAGACTCTCTTATTGTTTTTTGTGTTCTCGAGCTTGTCCTATGTTTAAAAATAAATAAAGTGAAAAAAAAAAAAAAAAAGATTGCCTCTTTTTGTATACACTGCTCTTTCTTTACATATAGTTTCATTTATTTCCCTAATCCAGTCTCTCACTGTAGGGGTTGTTCTAGACTGCCATCTAAATGCAATAATTTTTCTGGCATGGAACAAGCATCTTAATATTGCAATTGTGGTGCTCCTCCTCTCCCCCCGTCCCTTCCTATACCCCAATATGCATACCACAGCATCCATTTTCAGTGTTATTTCAAATATATCACTTATGATTTTAAGCACTTCCTCCTAATGCCGGTACAGTTTGGGGCACCTCCATACCATTTGTATGAGATCACCGGTTCCCTGACATCTAGGGCATTTGTCATCTACTCTTCTACCAAACTTAAACAACCTCTTAGAGGTATAATAAGCACTATTTATCAACATCAGGTGGGATATCTTCTGCGAAGGTGAGACCGATACCTTTGGACCCATTTCTAGGATTCTTCTCCACTGCTCCTGTGTTATTGCCCCTATATCCTCTTCCCATTTTTTTTTTCGTTACGGAGTTCCCCTCAGCATTGGCTTCTTTACTTATCTGTTCATATAATTCAGATATAAGACCCTTAGAGGAGCCTACCTGGAGTATACTATGAAAATTGGGCATTTTGTTCCACACTAGAGGCTGTTTCTTAAATTGGGCTTCAAGGGCATGCCTCAACTGTAAGTAGGTATAAAATGAGCGTTGCGATATATTAAACTCTCGTCTTAAAACTGAGAATTTTTTAAAAATATTACCCTCATACAGTTGACTCAGCCTTTTGATGCCATGTATTTCCCATTCTCTCGCTTTTCCTATCGGGAGGGTTTCCCGCAAATTATAGTTATTCCAAAGTGGAGTGTATTCAGTTAGCCCATTATATCCCATCTGTTTTTTAACAGTTTTCCATATTTTAGTTATCATTTTTAATGTTGGAGACCTATAACCAAAGGAATCCGCCTCTAGTGCTTTAATGATTGTATTATGTAAAGCGCCAGTTATTATTCTCCCATTGGGGGTACCTCCACCCGGAGTGTCGCATCCCATTAGGTGCTGCAACTGTGACGACAGATAATAATGCTCAGGGTGAGGTAATGCCAGACCTCCTTTCCTCGCCAGTAGCTGTAGAGTTCGAAGTCGAATCCTGGCTTGTCCCCCCTTCCATATTAGTTCCCTAAAAAGGGACTCAATTTTGTTGAACCATTTCTTACATATCTAAACTGGGGAGTTATGCAGCAGGTACAATAATTGGGGCATCCAGATCATCTTTATAAGACTGCATCTGCCTGCCACCGACAATGGAAGTAGTTTCCAAATGCCTATTTTTTGTTTAAAATTGGCCAGCAGTGGTATAAGGTTTTTACATATAAATTGATTAGGGTTTTTCGTCAGGGCAATCCCCAAATATTTCAATGTGTCCACTACTACCAACTGAGGCATTCCTAGTATTGTTACCTCAGTAATGGAATCCAGTGGTAGGAGTTCAGATTTCTCCCAGTTTATCTCTAACCCTGAGAAGCTTCCAAATTTCTTGACTAAGCTTATCGCTTTTGTCAGTGATTGCCCCGTGTCACCCAGGTAGAGAAGGATATCGTCTGCACATAACGCGATTCTTTCATCTCCCGTCTTTCTCTGAAACCCAATTATTTCAGAGTTTGATCTTATAGAAATGGCAAGAGGTTCCATTGCTAGGACGAAGAGCAGGGGTGACAAGGGGCATCACTGTCTCGTCCCCCTCTCAAGCTCAATCTTATCCGAGAGTTCATTATTAATTCTAAGCCTAGCACTGGGCCTATGGTAAAGCACCTTTATCCACCCAATAAAGGAGGGGCCAAATCCAAATTTCCCCAAAACCCTCCAAATATATCCCCATTCTATGCCGTCAAAAGCTTTCGTCACATCAAGTGACAGCACGGCTCTTGAACCCACAATCTCCGATGGAGTCTGTAGATTTAAGAATGTCTTTCTGATATTCATACTTGTAGATCTATTAGCTATAAATCCCGCCTGATCTGGGTGGATCCGTTTTGAAATAAGTCTGTTCAGCCTAGTTGCCAGAACCTTGGCTAGAATTTTAGAATCTGAGCATAAAAGAGAAATTGGTCTATACGCCGCTACGTCCAGAGGGTCCTTCCCTTCTTTTTGTATATTAGTTTCTTTTATCATTGAAGCGAGCAGTCTTCCCTCCTTGGATGCTCCCCCCAAAGCTTTTAGAAGTAGTATTTCCCCATAATATTTATATGCCTCAGTCGGAAGACCATCTGGACCAGGGGACTTTTGATTTGCCATGCTTGTCACTGCCTGTTGAAGTTCTACTAAAGTTATTGGGGATTCCAACTCTTCTCTTTCCTCTTGCGTAATGGACGGGACTTCCAGGTCACCTAAGAAGCCCTCCATTACGCCCTCTACCCCCACCTTTTGGGCTGTATAAAGATTTTTTTAGTAAGCACTAAAGGTCTGCAATATTTTTATGGTGTCAGATAAAATCTCTCCTCCTGGGGACCTGATAGTAGAGATAGAGGAAGGTGAGGAGTTGGACTTCACTAGCTGCGCTAACATCTTGCTCACCCTTTTGCCCTCTGCAAAGGAGGATTGCCGCAAGAAGAGACGTCTGGTCTCAACCCTCCGCATAATCGCAATCTTATAATCTTGTTGTTTATCCAACCATATTTTTTCCCTTTCGGATGATGGATCCTTTACATAGTTATTCTCGGCCTCTAGTACTTCTCTTCGGACATTTTCTTCCCATACCTTAGCCATTAAATTTGGCTACCTGCTGGATCAGGACCCCTCTAAGGTATGCCTTCAGGGTATCCCACAAAATCCCAGCCGTTGCTGAAGCTTCATTACATACTATAAATTCTCTTAATTGACACAGGACTCCATCTGTTTTTCTAATTAATTCAAACCAATATGGGTTTATTTTCCACTCCCTCTGTGCACTTTTCCCTCCTAATTTCAATGTAAGGATTATTGGAGAGTGATCTGATATTCCTCTTGGCATATATACAATCTTCTCTGTAATCTGGAGTGCTCTATCGTTACCCAATGCCATATCTATCCCAGAGAGCGTGAAATATGAGGTTGAATAGCATGAATACTGTTGGACTCCCCGGGTTCCGCATCCTCCAAATATCCATCAGCCCCACTTCATCCAAAAATTGACTCAATCAGCCCCTCCCCGTGGACTCTGAGTGTATCCACATGGGGAACCTATCCAACTTTTTATCTAGGATCTCATTGAAGTTCCCTACTACTATAACCGGTACTTCTTCTACTTCTTCTTTATCTAACAAAAATTTGTTTAATCTGAACATAACATCAATTTTAAATGGCGGAGGTATATAGAGGTTTGCCACTATATACTTTCTGTTTCCAATTGAGCAGTACAAAAAAATATATCGGCCATTCTCATCTATGCTGGTCTGACTGCAGGTAAAAGCCACCCCAGATTTCATCCATAACACTTACCCCCCCTACAGTAAGAGGAATGCACCGAATGAAACTGAAATTGGTATTTCCTATTCCACAGTTGCTGGGCCGTGTGTTTAGTAAGGTGTGTTTCCTGCAGGTAGTCCAGCTCAACTCCATATTTCTCCAACATGGTGAACACTGCTGCTTTTTTGACCAGTGCCCCCAAACCCCTAACGTTGCAGGAGCCTATATTGAGTATTTTAGCTTGCATATAAAGGTATGGAATATATAAAAAACTGTAGTAAGTTCCTATTCCAAAATAAATTTATGCTGAGTTCATATCTAATCTCTACGCTAATATCAAATATTTTGTGATAATATCCCCGTGCCCACAACTCTTTTGCATTACCGTTTATAATTTTATACAGTGCTTCTAATATAAATAAATTCACCTTCTAAAGTAGTGCATGTGAGTTTCAAATAGTGTTTTCCTGTGCCAAGAATTATTACTTTATGTATTAACTTACAAGAACAACCATATTTTCCTATAAAATTCTTTGGTGGTATACCCTTGGCGTTTTGACTCTCATTTAATTCACACTTCCACCGTGCTGATAGTCGATCATTACCTATCTTACCTCGCCTCTCCCCCCACCCACCCTCCCCTACCCCCCACCACCTATCTAGGTATACCCTAAGGGGCCTTATAGTGACCATTTCCCACACCACCTGTTCCTCATCACTCTACATACCTCATCCATGTGTATCTGACCCCCCCCCCCTCCACCTATTTCTTCAAAAAGAAAATGAAAAAGAGAAAGAAAAAAAAAAAAAAAAAAAGGATCATTTCTAACTTTACAACCGAATCCCTTCTCCAGTTCCCTCCTTCCTTGGTTTAACTACAGTTTCTCCTTGTTCTCTTCCAGCCACTTCTCCACGTCGGCTGGGGAGTCAAAAATCCAGTTTCCCCCCAAAGCTGTTACACGTAGCCTAGCTGGGTAAAGAAGGGCATAAGACAGCTTAAATTTCTGTAAGGTACGCTTGATCTGTATAAACTCTGCTCTACGCCTCTGAAGTTCTGGCGTGAAGTCAGAGTATAATGATATATTAGTGACATTAAAAAAAATATTTCCCGCCTCCCTTGCTTTCCGCAGCAATGTCACTTTATCTTTATAGTTGAGAAACTTCATCAAAAGTGGCCTGGGATACCCACCTGCTGGCGGGGCCCTAAACGGGACTCTATGTGATCTTACAATAGTAAACATTATTGAGAATGACTCTCTTCAACAAGCCATTTTTCCAGGAACTCTATGGGGTTAGAACCCTCGCTCTTTTCCGGCAGCCCCACCATCCTCACATTGTCCCTTCGGTGCCTATTTTCCAACTCGTCCATTTTTGACGTATATCTAGCCATCTGTTCTTTTATACTTTTCACCTCTTTCATTAATGGGAGTATATCATCTTCTAATTGACTTGTCCTCCCCTCCAAGGCTGTTGTTCTTTCCACTGTTTTTTGTAAGTCCTGTCTGACCAGTATCAAATCTTCCTTTACCCCTTTAATTTGATAACAGAGTTCTTTTAGTGATTCCTTATAAGCACTCACTGCCAAAAATACATCCTTCAATGTTGGCTCTTTCTCTAGGGGTAAACATGGATTATTGTTACTTCTTCAACTTGCTCAACTGGTTCTGAGCTCCTATTACTCAGTGTTTTTGTTATCGTGGCCTGTGGCACTGAAGCCCTTGACTGGCCCTGACTTTTTCTATTTGTCGTAGCCCCTTGTTGTGCTTTAGTCTGAGTCCCCTTCTTTGGTGGTGTCTGAGCAGGGGCATGGGCTCATTGCTCGAGTTTTGCAGGCGCTGCCATCTGTTGGGCAATTTTCTCCTTTGAGGAGCGTAGCTGTTGCATCCTGTATTCTGCAATTAATGATATCCTTTCCGAGTATATTATATCTCAAAAAAAAAAAAAAAGGGGAAAGGGGGGAAAGGGGTATCAGCGATCACCTGGTATCACAGGAATCAATAGGCTCCTACTTAGTGTATCAACCTTTCACTATTATCCTCCAGCAGGTCAACCACAGATGGAGAAGGAGCCGCAGGAAATTGATGTCTGTGACTTCCAAACACACCAGTCGCAGTAGATTGCTAAGGGGCTATGGATGAATAACCCTTTTTATTTTAGTCCAAAATAGAATGTGTAAGATTAGGTCAGCATAGAGGAGGGGTACTAAATCAGCATAGAGGGAGGTATTTCAGGGCATCTATAGTGTGCATGTATGACAGTCCTCAAGCTAGCTTTATTACATGTACACATCCAGGTTACTACCACCTCTCCAGCCCAGGCTGTAGGCTCTAACCCAACATATGGCACGTCCTGCTGTTCACCCCTTTACTTATGTGTTCTTAAACCAATTTAGAGGGTAACAGGCTCCAGAATAGCCATTACCCACGTATCCACTGGGGGGAATTCAGGCTTGCAGCTCTCTCAAGGCATGGGGCTCTGCATTAAGGTCACTGCCTTCCCATCCTTCTCCTTCTGTCAGCCGTTTCCGGGTAGTACAAGTGGCTTGTGGGTCAAAGCACTCCTCTCAATCCCTGCTGTCTGCTGCTATCATCCCCTCTTCTCCGCTCACAACACAGCCCTGCGAGCGTCAGCAGGAGCGGCTCTCACTCCACTCCACCGCACAGCTGATCAGCCGGTCAGCCAGACCAAGAGGGGGAAAGAGCACTCTGCATGTTTGACAGCCACCCCGGCCGAGATTCAGCGCTTAGCAATCAGGCCCTCCGTGGCCAGCAGCGGCAACTGTCAGCAGGCATCAGGTGAATGGGACAGGGGCATCAACACACACATTACTCCTCGCTCACACTCACACGCCGCTCCATCTGGTCAAGCCCCCACCCCTCGCCACTCCTAAACCTTGTGGACCCGCAAGGTTATTTAGAATGGGAGTGAGAACGGACTCTGACTGTTCTTGGTGTGCTAGAGACCATGGGGATCTAATTCATATGATGTGGCACTACCCCAAGCTACACCTATACTGGTCAGGGGTTCAGAACACTATTATTAAGGTCTTTTCAGTTAATATCCTGACAGACCCCAAGCCATGCATAGTGGTCATTTTGGATGACCTCCCCCTGAGAATAACTCTAAACCAGCTATTGCTAGAGCCCTTTTTCAGGCTCGCTTGATCATTCTTAGATGGTGGAAGGCAGTTAACCCTCCCACGTTAAAGGAATTGATCGCCCAAATAAAAGACACTTTACGGCTGGAGAGGTTTATCTTCCAACATAGAGGGCGCCCTGGTAAATTCGATACATTGTGGTCATCCTGGCTGAATACCCCGGGACTTTCCCCGGTGGACCTAGTACTGGACAGATTATTAATCTAGAATGGTTGCAAAAGCCTTATGGACTGTACTGTTACCTGTTGCTGGAAAGCATAGCTGGCCCCGATGGGCATTGTGATGGGTGTGCAGTAAGAATATAACTTTTTATGCACTGGTGTAGAGTGATGATAAGTATATTGATTGTAATCTGAAAGTTGCTAAAAAAAAGGAATCTATGCCGTTTGTAATTTCTTTCCCTTTAATAAACTTCTATGAGAAAAAAAAAAAGAGTAACGCAACTGGAGCAAAGTCTTTGTCCCTTGGACTTGCTAGCTATTCCCTGGATAAACACTTTCCAATGCCCCCATCAGGGTTTCCTACCTTTCTGGCCGTTCCTCATTTGTTGACATGGGACTGGTTCATCCTAACCAAAAAATTGTCCCCAGACCTGGCCCTCTGTCATGGTTATGCAGTAATCTTTCTCTGTCAGCTTACCTTCTCCTCATGTGTTCAGACTAAGAGGCCAGCCACTCACACCTGGCTGGTTTTATAACCTCTCCTCTAAGCATGGCCCCACCCCAGGCCCTATCAGGGAACCCTATATTAACCTGTGCACTGCAAGCCAGCAGTGCTGAACAACCATTGTGTGTTAGTGTCAGGGAAATAGGCTAGCAAACCAGCACAGGCAAGGCCGCGCTAACGCGCATCAACGCACACGGGTGTGCAATGTTTCTACTAGGCGGACGTCTGGCACCACATTCGGACGTATGCACGTGCGTAGCAACGTCGCGATGTTACGAACGCACGAACGGAACGGTGTGCGTACGACGTGATACTACACCTTGTCTATTTAAACGTCCCACTGATGGTGCCACATTGCTGGATTATCGTCAGCTCTTCCTGTGTTCCTGTGATTGTGTTTCCTGTTTTCCTGACTTCCTGTTGTCCTGACTTCCTGTGTACCGACCCGGCTTGTTATCGACTCCTCTGGACCTCCTGGCTTATTCAACCGGCTTGCTTCTGACTCTCCCTGCCTGCTTCCTGCATCTGACCCCGGCTTGGCTAAACGGACTCCGCATTCCTCTGTCTCCTGTACCTGGACTTGTCGCTTTGATTCTCGGACTGCTTACTGTGTTTGACCCCCTGGCCTGGCTTCTGATTTTCCTATTGGACTTCCATTGGTCCCCTCCTTGGATCCTAAGCACGTTGCCTCTACGGACTTCCTCTATCAAGCCACCAACACCGGCTCCTACTTCCAGGCAACCCGTGCTTCTGTGAGCACCACATCCCTGTACCATATTCAGGGTTGTGCTGCACTCGGCCGCAAGGGGAGCCCTCTCAGCAACTCGGTCTCCTACCAAGGTCCTGACAGTATAATCCAGCCATGTCAGAGACCGACGGAGGTGACTCCCCGATGAAGGCCATTCTCCAGCAAATCACGGCCTTTACCCCAGTCATTCAGAAGCTTCAGGAGGAATACTTCCGGTTGGAGGAACGTCTGCAGCACCTACCTGAGTCATCCTCCTCCTCGGTTCAAGGTCCACCTCCAGCGGCAGCTGCTGGGATCATGGTCCATCCAGAACCACGTGTTCCAACGCCAGAATGTTTCTGTGGCGATCGAAGAAAATTTAGGTCTTTTAAAAACTCCTGCTACTTATACTTCGACTTGCAACCACAGACTTTTTTCAGTGAAACAGTCAAGGTGGGGTTCACTATCTCCCTATTACGTGGTGAGCCACAGACCTGGGCCCATGGCCTGTTGGAACAAAGCAGCCCCTCCATCAACACTATGGATCAGTTCTTTGAAGTCATGGCTCGGTTATATGATGATCCCCTACGGGTAGCCACTGCCGAAGCAAATCTACATTCCCTCCGTCAGGGTCAGCGCCCTGCGGAGGACTATACAGTGGAGTTCCACACATGGTCCATGGATTCTGGTTGGAATGAGGCAGCATTAAAATACCAATATCGAATGGGGTTATCAGAGGGCCTCAAGGATGAGTTAGCCAGGTTACAGGGTCCGGTCACACTTGAAGATCTCATCCAGTTAACTATTCAGCTTGACAGACGTTTACGGGAACGTCAGGGTGAACGTGACCAGGCCTCTTGCTCCACTCGGAACCTGCCCCAAGTTCAGTCTGCATCAGCTCCCTTACAAGTCGGCATGTTCCATCCAGCATTAACTCCTGGGGTGAGACTTTATCGCCGGCAAGCGAGACTTTGCTTCTACTGCGGGGAATCAGGACATTTCATAGATTACTGCCCCATAAGACCAAGAAAATCGACCCTCCGTACTCACCTTCAAGTATCCAGGTCTTCCTCTGCCCATATCTCACTTCCTGTTACATTGCTAGTGGCAGGTAGGGAGATCCACCTCCAAGCAATACTGGATTCCGGGGCGTGTAGTTGCTTCTTGGACTTGGCCTTGGCTAAAGATCTAGCTATTCCGTTAAACTATAAGGAACAGAGGCTAACAGTTCATCTGGCTGACGGCTCCTTGCCAAGCTCGGGTCATGTCACCCAGGAAACCATACCTATTCTTACCACTACCAATTCTGGTCATCAGGAGTTTCTCAGATTTGATGTCTTAAGTTCCCCTATGTTCCCGGTCATCCTGGGAATCCCATGGCTACAAGCACACAATCCTCAGATTGACTGGTCCAAGAAGGAGGTACTCCTTACATCTCCCTATTGCCAACAACATTGTTTGACCCCCAAATTCCAGGACTTTTCCAGTTGCCTGACTGTACAATCCACACCGAGTCCGGATCCTAATGTACCAGCAGCTTACCTGGAATTTCTTGATGTCTTTGATAAAAAGAAAGCAGACACCTTACCGCCACACCGTCCTTACGACTGCCCCATCGAGTTACTACCAGGAGCTACTATTCCTTTTGGTCGTATATTCCCCCTCTCCGAGACTGAGCTTGAGACCTTGAGACAATATATTGATGAGAATCTTGAAAAAGGTTTTATCCGTCCTTCTTCTTCCCCTGCTGGTGCCGGAATCTTCTTCGTTGAGAAGAAGGACAAGACACTGAGACCATGTGTGGACTACAGGGAGTTAAACAAAATTACCCTTAAGAACCGCTACCCACTCCCGCTAATCCCTGAGCTTTTTCAAAGGTTCCGCACAGCACACATCTTTACCAAACTCGACCTCCGTGGTGCCTATAATCTCGTCCGCATCCGAGAGGGGGACGAGTGGAAAACGGCTTTCAGAACAAGATTTGGACATTTTGAGTACCTAGTCATGCCGTTTGGGTTGTGCAATGCCCCGGCGACCTTTCAGCATTTCATAAATGACATCTTCCGGGAACATTTAGATCATTTCGTTGTTGTCTACCTTGACGACATTCTTATTTTTTCTGCCACTCTGGAACTCCATAGAATACACGTGAAGAAGGTACTGAGCATCCTCAGAACCCATGGGTTATTCGTCAAATCTGAAAAGTGCGATTTCGAAAAAACTTCAATTCAATTCCTGGGTCTTATCATCACCACAGGTGGAATCGCCATGGATCCTCAAAAAGTAAAGTCCATCCTTGATTGGCCGGCCCCTTCTGACAAGAAGGGTGTACAGAGATTCATTGGCTTCGCCAACTTCTACAGAAGGTTTATAAAGAATTTCTCCACCATTGTAGCACCTATTACTCAGACAACCCGCCAACATACCAAGTTTAAGTGGTCAGCAGCAGCACAGTCCGCCTTCGATCAGCTTAAGACCTTCTTCACTTCTGCCCCAATTCTGCAACACCCTGACCCTGCTCTACCCTATGTCCTGGAAGTCGACGCCTCAGAAGTCGCCACAGGGGCGATTCTATCTCAGCGTCAGGGTCCCAAAGCACTGCTGCATCCCGTGGCCTTTTCCTCACGGAAAATGAGCCCTCCTGAGAGGAATTACGATGTGGGGGATCGGGAACTTTTGGCAATCAAGACAGCTCTCGAGGAATGGAGGTATCTCCTGGAAGGTGCCACTCATCCCATCCTGATTTTTACGGACCACAAGAACTTAGAATATCTCCGTACGGCCAAACGCCTAAGACCCCGACAGGCTCGATGGGCACTATTTTTCTCTCGGTTTAATTTTCACTTAACCTATCGCCCAGGGTCGAAGAATGGAAAGGCAGACGCCTTATCCCGGATGTTTCCGGACACTCCTGAAGAAATTGCACCTAGTACAATTTTGTCTCCCCAAAACTTCCTACTGATCCAACCCGACCTAAGATCCTCTATTGAGCAGGCCTCTAGTCAGTGTACTGAAGCGGAAGTCTCTTCCCTAAGAAGCCAAGAGGGACTCCTATGGCACCAAGATAAGATTTTCGTTCCCCAGCAAGCCAGATTACAAGTATTGAAGACCTTTCATGACCATCAGCTAGCTGGTCATTTTGGGGTTCGAAAAACAACTGAGCTAGTTCAGCGGTCCCTATGGTGGCCCACTTTGAAACTTGATTGTAAAACCTATGTCGGCTCCTGCATCATCTGCCAACGGAACAAAGGATCCAACGCCAGGTCTTGGGGCTTGTTAAGACCATTGCCAGTCCCAGAACAACCATGGAGGAAGATTTCCATGGACTTTATCGTGGATTTACCCCCCTCAGAAGGATTTACTACCATCTTGGTGGTAGTAGACCGCCTGTCCAAAATGGCGCATTTTTTACCTATGAAAGGTACCCCCTCTGCCTTAGATACAGCAAAAATCTTTATTAAGGAAATTGTTCGACTACACGGATTACCAAATAACATCGTATCAGATAGAGGGGTACAATTTACTTCTAGGTTTTGGAGAAACCTCTGCAAATTACTTTCTATTGAAATGTGTTTGTCCACAGCTTACCACCCACAGAGTAACGGTCAGACCGAAAGGACCAACCAAACGCTGGAACAGTATCTGCGGTGCTTCTGTTCCTTTTCTCAAGACGACTGGATTCAACTATTACCTTGTGCAGAATTTGCTTATAATAACTCAACACACACTTCTACCAACCAATCACCCTTCTGGGCGAATTACGGCTTCCACCCCTCATTCCTACCCAACGTCATTCCGGAATCTTCAGTACCGGCGGTTCAGGACAGAGTGGATTTCATCCATAATAATTATCAGACACTCCAGGATACCATGAAGAAGGCCCAAGAAGAATATAAGAAGCAGTACGATAGGAAGAGAAGAGCGAGCCCTACCTTTAAGATAGGGGACAAGGTCTGGCTCTCATCTATAAATCTCAAGCTACCATGCCCATCTCGGAAATTGGGACCCAAGTTCCTGGGTCCTTTCGAGATCAAACGCGAAATCAACCCTGTAGCCTTTGAACTCACTTTACCCGAATCTTTCAAGATCCATCCTGTTTTTCATGTGTCACTTCTTAAACATGTTGTTTCTAGTCCTTTTCCAGGGAGAGAAGAAGTGCCCCCACCTCCGGTCCAGGTTGGAGATGAAGCAGAATTTGAAGTTGAATCTATCCTTGACTGTCGTCGGAGAGGTAGGACAATTCAATTTCTAGTCAAGTGGAAGGGGTATTCTGCAGAAGAAAACTCTTGGGAGCCCGCAAGTTATGTACACGCTCCTAGGCTAATTCAGAGATTTCGCAGTAGGTATCCCGAAAAATGGGCACGTTTAGGCATCCGGAGGCTGCCCCTTGGGGGGGGGAACTGTCAGGGAAATAGGCTAGCAAACCAGCACAGGCAAGGCCGCGCTAACGCGCATCAACGCACACGGGTGTGCAATGTTTCTACTAGGCGGACGTCTGGCACCACATTCGGACGTATGCACGTGCGTAGCAACGTCGCGATGTTACGAACGCACGAACGGAACGGTGTGCGTACGACGTGATACTACACCTTGTCTATTTAAACGTCCCACTGATGGTGCCACATTGCTGGATTATCGTCAGCTCTTCCTGTGTTCCTGTGATTGTGTTTCCTGTTTTCCTGACTTCCTGTTGTCCTGACTTCCTGTGTACCGACCCGGCTTGTTATCGACTCCTCTGGACCTCCTGGCTTATTCAACCGGCTTGCTTCTGACTCTCCCTGCCTGCTTCCTGCATCTGACCCCGGCTTGGCTAAACGGACTCCGCATTCCTCTGTCTCCTGTACCTGGACTTGTCGCTTTGATTCTCGGACTGCTTACTGTGTTTGACCCCCTGGCCTGGCTTCTGATTTTCCTATTGGACTTCCATTGGTCCCCTCCTTGGATCCTAAGCACGTTGCCTCTACGGACTTCCTCTATCAAGCCACCAACACCGGCTCCTACTTCCAGGCAACCCGTGCTTCTGTGAGCACCACATCCCTGTACCATATTCAGGGTTGTGCTGCACTCGGCCGCAAGGGGAGCCCTCTCAGCAACTCGGTCTCCTACCAAGGTCCTGACAGTTAGCTTTCGTGTGTACTTGCTGTGTTTCCTACGTCTGATTCCAGTTACCGACTTTGGCCTGTTCTCGACTTTCCCTGTCTGCTTGTGACCCTGACCTTTGGCGTGTTATGTTTATCCTTGTCTGCTACTCGCCCTGACATTTGGCTTATCCCTTACTTTCCTTGTTGTTACAGCCTGCTGCCTCCTTCCTCTTCTCCTGTAGTCTACCGTGAGCGTGAGCTGTGAGACCCTGGGGGCCGTGACCTGGAGCCAGACTGCAGCTCAGTCCATCCTCACCACTAGAGGCTCTGGTGTACACCTGCTGGCTCTTAGACTCCGCGCCCTGGGGAATCTATGCTCTAGCTCCCAGTGGGATCTGTGTTGGTGATCCAGTAGACCTGCTTCCTGAACCTCCCAGGGTTGAATCCGCAGCAGTCAGTCCTAGGGTCCACTACCTAGCGGTGCACTTTCGACTCCTACAGAGTGCATCTGTCACCTGGTCTCAGGTGACCTGACACCCTCTCACTCCCCTATGTGATAATTCTGCATTTTGCCGAGAAATTTAGGTTTCTGAAGTATTGGACTTTTCAAAGACTTTATGGCTCCAACTTTGCAGCGTAATACCTACAGTATGTTACTCATGATCCAGAGAAGACTTCAGCTGGGTTTATCACAATACCGCTTTGTAGCTTCATTCACAAACCCAACCCCTTCCCCAGCTTCCCCTTAAAAAGTTCTGAATGTCCAGGGGCTGTCACAGTGGTCACATGATCCACCAGCTACTGATCTTTAGTTCAGACCAAGAGCTGTCTTTAACAGCTTGGTCTTTATCCTGGGACTGTCAATGCACTCTCGGTGTGCGGTCAGTGAGCGCGTTTTCAGCATATGAACATCGACCGCACAATGTATGGCAAATGTGCAGCATGTGGGCATTAAAAAGAACTCTTTTGTCCTACATGTGTGCTATATACAGTTCATACAACTATCTAAAATCAAAAGCCTTATATGGTGCTCCTATTTAAATTATATGTGTCACGTATTCTATTATTGTCAATCCAAAAAATGCAGCAAGCGTGAAAGTGCTATGTGCAGTTCAAGAAGCCAGTGTGAACATCAAAAAACCATACATGAAGCTTCTATTTAAATCATTTGTGTCACAATATCCTTTTAAATATGGAATATTATTCCCAGTATGGAAAAACCGGCGGTAAACCTAAAGGTAAAAAAAGGGAAAAAAAGGGAAAAAAAGGGGGGGGGGGAAGGGGGGGTATGGGGAAGGGGGGATGAGAAGGGGAGGAGAGTGAGGTAGTTGGAACACAATAAGCAAATGCAATCTAATAAAGTGCACATGTGCAGTCACATATATATATATATATATATATATAAAAAGTCCTTTTTGCTTCGGAACAACTTAATTCACGTGATGTGCTTTTGATCATAAAATCCCGTGCTCTAAATGTGCAACAACTCACCAGCTCACTTCACCCCTGCTGGGGTATCAGGCAATCACAGTCTATGCCACTGTGCAGCAATCTCTGGCAGTATCAGGATCGTGGAGTGTCATATAAAAGAATAGAAGGGGTGCCCATAGTGTAAAATCGTTTAAAAAGTTTATTCAAAAACAAGCAGAGAGGTACTTACAATTTAAAAGCATGTAGTAAGCGAAAAGAGACAAAAATGCTCGGTTAACCATCAGCTGTTCAGTGTTGTTTGGGAAGCACAGATTAGGCCACGCCCTACACGTTTCGTCATCGGACGTCTACGGGAGCGTCCGATGATCCTCCACGATCCTGATACTGCCAGAGATTGCTGCACATAGACTGTGATTGCCTGATACCCCAGCAGGGGTGAAGTGAGCTGGTGAGTTGCTGCACATTTAGAGCACGGGATTTTATGATCAAAAGCACATCACGTGAATTAAGTTGTTCCGAAGCAAAAAGGACTTTTTATATATATATATATATATATATATGTGACTGCAGATGTGCACCCCATACCCCCCCTTCCCCCCCCCCTTTTTTTACCTTTTTTTACCTTTAGGTTTACGGCAGGTTTTTCCATACTGGGAATAATATTCCATATTTAAAAGGATATTGTGACACAAATGATTTAAATAGAAGCTTCATGTATGGTTTTTGATGTTCACACTGGCTTCTTGAACTGCACATAGCACTTTCACGCTTGCTGCATTTTTTGGATTGACAATAATAGAATACGTGACACATATAATTTAAATAGGAGCACCATATAAGGCTTTTGATTTTAGATAGTTGTATGAATTGTATATAGCACACATGTTGGACAAAAGAGTTATTTTTAAAGGAACAGCGCCATACCCTTCTCCCAAACCATCTAATCTAGCTGTCCCCATATATATGGTGACTGCATGTTGGGAGGCAGCAGTTCCTAATAGATCACATCTCCACCATCTCCACTGCGCGGGTTTACCATTATATTTTTTATGTGGGCATTAAAGCCCATTCTTTTGCAGTCCCACATATGTGGTAAGCGGTCATAAAGGGGATTAGCAACACTTGCCAATATCACTTACACCCACCCTACTTGAAGCCCTATTTTCTGACACCTCATAACCTACCCATATGGTTTTACAGGGACTTCTGGAGGTAGACTTCCTTTCCTTTCCAAGTATAAATACTAGCTAGACCAAACTTCCTCTTATGATGATTGGAGAAAATATTTTGCTCTTGTGCATAAATTATCCAGGTCTTCAAATTTTAAGGAAAAAAGCCACAAGATTGTCTCCCTATGGTACCAAACTCCCATTATAAGTAAACCATATATACCCTACAATCCCCAGCCAGTGCTGAAGATGTTCTAAAGGGCCTGGCACCCACCTACACATTTGGTGGGGTCGTCACCTAATATCCCCCTTTTAGGAAACTACTCCAAGAGAATGTGCATCTCAAATGCAACAGCCTCCCCAAGGTGACTCTCTTGTCGATGGTACCTGGGTCCCTCTCTAAAGCAAAGAAGGGCATCTTGAGCACTGCCTATTAGCAGTACAGGTTGCAATCCCACAGCACTGGAAATCAACAACACGCTATCATATAGTGGAATGGGCAAAAATCTTAAAAGATAATATGACCATTAAGACCTTGGTTTTCATTGACAAAAATGATCCTGAAGAAGCCTGCCAAACTTGGACTTGACTGTGGGACACATAGAGATTCTAACTAATTTAAAGCACTGGCAGGCCAGAATGTCATCAATACAATGTAAGACTCCCCAAAGAGTTACCTCTTACTAATGACAAAAGGCAAAGTTCTTCTGAAGCAGCTATCTGAACGATTCTGAGCCCAGTATTACGGTGGTACATATGAGTGCAGTTCCAGTTAAGTCTGCATGCAGTAAAAAATGCTGCTAGTTAGATGGCCAGTACCTATGTGCTCAGTCTTTGCTATCAGCAACAGGTTAATGGCAGCAGTGTTCTCTCACCAATTCCAGGGATACAGCAACAGAGGTCCCGCTGTTCAGATGTCAGCTCACTTTTGGATCTGCCTGGAATTTTGCCAAGCCTTAGCACATTTCTTCTGTTTAGTGAGTTTGCCAATGCTATCCAGCCACAGCATCCAGAGGAGGTGGTGGACTGGCTTACTAAACTTTCCTCATCCTCCTCATCTTCTGTCATGCAAGCAGAGACAAGTGTGCAGTCCCCTGCAGCTGCCAGAGTGAATAAACCTGACTCCTTGTCCACATCTATTCCTGCCATAGCCCCAATATCAGCCATGGCGGAGTCAGTTGAGTTATTAGACCACAGCGTCAGCCACTTGCTCCATGATGATGCCCAGCCATTACTGGATTCAGATGTTGGTTCTGAGGTTGAGGATGAAGGAACATGAACCTAGAGAGAGGGGAGAACACTGGTAGACAAATTGGAATTCATGTTCCCCCAGCCGCAGCGTATTGCCAAGTTGTCTCCAGTGGTAATAATGATGATGAAGATGGAGGAGATGGAGATGATGATGATAATGAGGTCACTAATGCGACTTGGAGCAGAGGAGGAAACTGAAGGTGAGGCGGCACAACCCCAAGAGGCCGACATCAAGAAAGAGTAAAGAGCAGCCACTCTATTCCATCACATTCTGCAGCTGTTATCTCCCGGCTCCTCTCCCCAAAGCTCAGCTGTCTGGGCCTTCATCACATCTGCAGCAGATGGCGCCGTTGCTATCTTCAAACTGTGTCTCGGGCACCTCAAACGTGGCAAAAACACCAGCCATTTGGGTACCACATGCTTAACAAGGCATTTAACGTCCAACCACTCAGCCCGTTGGCAAGAGCACCTCAAAGCCACACAAAAGGGGCACAAATCTGTCCCTCCTCCTCCTCCTCCTTACCCACTTCAGTCTGCCCCTGCTATACCGAGTCATTACATCTCAGCAGCCTCCACTGACAGGGATGATGGTATAGCACAGGGTGTCTCAGGTCCTAGCAGCACATCTGCCATGAGCACGACACCAGCTGTAGACTGTAGCCGGCAAATTTCTTTGCCCCATCTGCTGCAGCGGGAAAAAAATACAGTCCCTGCCACCCACATGCCCAGCGTCTAAATGCAAGCTTGTCAAAGCTTTTGGCTCTCCAACTTCTGCCTTTCAGCCTGGTGGATTCTGCCCCCTTTCGTGAATTTGCACAATGTGCTGTACCACAATGGCAGGTTCCCAGTCGCTACTACTTTTCACGTAAGGCCATTCCATCTCCCTACCATCACGTGGAAGGGAATGTTCTGGCATCGTTGGGCAAGGCAGTTAGCTGTAAAATCCACCTTACTGCTGACAGGTAGTCCAGCAAGCATGGGCAGGGATGATATATTTTGTTCACAGCACACTGAGTAATGCTGCTTGCTACTCAAAGGGATGCAGGACAAGGCTCGGTGCTGCAGCTTGTTGTGCCCCCACATCTCCATACAGCTGGTGGTTATGATGCCAGACCTGTGAGCTCTATCCCCTCCTCCTCCGCCACCTCCATGCCCTCCTCTGCAGAATTGTCTTATGAACATCAGGTACCCCCTAAGCGTTCAAAGGGCTATTCCATGAGTCAGCCTAAAAGGTGCCATGCAATGCTTCAGCTGGTGTGTTTAGGGGACAGGAACCACACTGGAGCAGAGATTATTGCAGCTCTGCAGGGACAGGCCCAGAGGTGGTTCACACCACACCAGCTGGAGCCAGGAATGGTGGTGTGCGATAATGGCTCAAACCTCCTGTCTGCCCTTAGACAGGAAAAGTTGACACATGTGCCATGCCTGAAACATGTCCTCAATTTGGTGGTGCAGCGTTTCCTAAATACGTACCCAGGGTTGCAAGATGTGCTAAAGCTGGCCAAAAGAGTCTGTAGCCATTTCAGGCGGTAATACACAGCCAGTGCTCGGTTGGCTGAAATTCAGCCGGAATTCCACCTGCCCATAAAGCGCCTGATTTGTGACATGCCCACCAGGTGGAACTCGACTTTGGCAATGCTGCAGCAGCTATACATACAGCAGAGGGCCGTCAACGAGTACCTGTGCGAGTACGGCTTGACGACAGGCTCAGGCCGCCTCGGCTTTTCTTCCCCACGCCAATGGCTGATCATTAAGGATGCATGCTGTCAGGGCTGGGCTCAGCCCTTCCTTTTCTGAGCTGGCCTCTCAGCTGTCGGCTAATTGCCAGCTTCTATCTCTCCACATCTACTCAACTATTGATGATATCCTGCTCGTCAGACCTGCCTACTTAAGCTGTCCAGCCCAGAGGATCTCTGCCTTTGCCTTGGTCAACATCACAGAGACTATCTCCTGCGTTCCTGTTTAAAGACTTGCTTGGCTGACATCCCTTCTGGCTCCAGATCCTGCTTGCTGTTCCACTACACTGATCCCTGACTCTCTGGCTTGCCTGACTATCCACTCCAGTTACCGAACTTTGGCTATGTTTTGACTACGTTTGTTCTATTTACTTTTATTATTAAACAAGTGTGATTTAACTGTGCGTCTCGGTCTGATTTCATGGTTTCTGACAGTAGTCGAAGGCCATGAATTCAGAAGATACAGTCAATCCACTTGTTAGTAATATTTTTTCCATATTGAATGAGCAGGATCATTGCATGGATCAGTTTGCCATTGCATTACAAAGGCTCTTGAGTCGCATGGCTCACCTGGAATCTCCCACTGTGGCTGCTCCGGTATAACCTTGCAGGCCATCCCTGCTGCTGCTCCAGTCTCTGTGCAGGCACCCGCTTCGAGTATTATCTCTATAAGAGGTATGTCTGGTTCTGCTCCACTTCCCCAGCGATTTGGAGGCAATCCAGTTCAATGCAGAGGGTTTCTCAAGCAGGTTGAGATATACTTTGAGATGCTGCCCCAGGCGTTTCCCACGGACAGAAGCAAAGTAGGTTTTGTGATATCTTTGCTTTCTGAGAGAGCCTTGACCTGGGCAAACCCTCTATGGGAGACGCAAAAACTTGTTGTCTTGAGTTACCCTGAGTTTGTGGCCTCCTTTAAAAGGGTATTTGACGTTCCCGCACGCTCTGCTTCTGCTGCCAAGTGCCTCATGTCCATTAAACAGAGTACGAGAACTGTTGCTGATTACGCCATTGAATTCCATACTCTAGCAGCAGAGGTTGCTTGGAACAATGAGGCCCCTGTGGCTGCTTTTTCTCATGGTTTATCGGATACCATCAAGGATGCCCGAGATATACCCACTGAGCTGGAGAAGTTGATCACGTTTGCCATCCTCATTGACTCCAGGCTCAGAGAAAGACACTCTTTTAAGGAGGGCTTGTGGAAGCCTCCTGTACGTTTGTCTCTGAGCTTTGCAGTCCCACCCATGCCTCCCTCACCTCCCATGCCTCCTGATACCGAGTCGTTTAGTGAAGGTGAACCCATGTACTTGCATCTCTCTGCGGATGAGAGAACCTTTAGGAGGAGGGAGAGATTGTGCCTTTATTGTGGCCAGGCAGGTCACTTTTTGAAGTCTTGTCCTACCCATCCAGGGAACGCCCGAACCTTGAGGTCCTGTCATGGACAGACCTTAGGTGGCGTTGTTTTGTCCCCAGTTATCCAGAAGGATAAGCCCCTGGTTTCGATCACCCTTTCTTGGGCTGAGTCGTCCGTCGAGATACAGGCTCTAATCGACTCTGGGGCTGCAGGCCTGTTCATTGATGCTGTCTTTGTATCGAAGCACTCAATTCCCCTGCAGCTGCGTGACACTCCACTAGCCATTGAGGCTCTTGACAGGAGACCTCTACAGCCTGCCCATGTGACTCATGAAACTGTTCTGTTGTCCATGGCCGTAGGGGCCCTTCACCATGAGATAATCCAATTCCAAGTTATTTCCTCACCTCAGTTTCTGCTGGTTATTGATTATCCTTGGTTAAAGAGGCACAACCCCTCTCCGTGCTGAGGTTCTCTCCTGGTCGCCACAATGCAGTAAGACATGCTTCTAGAAGGTAGCCGAGGTCCTGTGCATCTCTTCACTCTCCTGCCTGCTGAAGGAGTACCGCGATTTTAGCGATGTCTTTGACAAAGGACAAGCCGGTAGTTTGCCTCCACACCGGTCGTATGATTGCGCAATTGACCTTCAACCTGGTGCCATACCCCCTCGTGGCCAGGTTTACCCTTTGTCGGTCTTGGAGGATAAGGCCATGGAGGAGTATTTTGCAGACACACTTTCGAGGTTTCATCCACAAATCTGGTAAACTGAGACTGAGATTATAGGGATATCAGTTGTTTCACGATTAAGAATGCCTATCCGATTTTGTTGATTACGGAGTTATTAGACCGCCTCAAAGGGAGCAACGTTTTTCACGAAGCTTGATTTGAGAGGGGCATACAATCTCGTGAGGATTAAGGAGGGCGACGAGTGGAAAACTGTGTTTATTACCAGAATATGCCATTATGAGTACCTCGTAATGCCTTTTGGCCTTTGTAACGCCCGGGCAGTTTTCCAGGAATTTATTAACGATGTCCTCCGAGATTTGTTGCAGTTATGTATGGTGGTTTATCTCGATGATATCCTTATATTTTCCAAGTCCCTGGAGAGCCACCACACAGATGTCTGTCGTGTGCTTCAGAAACTAAGAGAGAACAATCTCTATTGTAAATTGGAGAAGTGTGAATTCCATCGTGAACAGGTTAAATTCCTGGGTTATGTCATTTCCACTGCTGGTTTTTCAATAGTCCCAGAGAAACTTTCAGCAGTCCTACAGTGGCCCCGACGTCCTCTGCAGCGTTTTCTGGGCTTTGCCAACTATTATCGGAAGTTTATTTGTAACTTCTTGTCTCTGGTCAAGCCCCTGACTGATATCACCAGAAAGGACGGTAACCCACAGAGTTGGTCTCTGGAGTCCGTTAAGGCCTTTGAGAGTCTTAAGGCTGCCTTTGTTTCTGCTCCTGTGTTGGTACATTCTGATCCTACGTTACCTTTTATCCTTGAGGCTGATGCTTCTGAGACTGGTGTTGGCACCCTTCTGTATCAACGTCCTACCTCTGAGAGTGCTATGCATCCTTGTGGCTGGTTTTCCAAGAAATTGTCACCTGCAGAGTGCAATTACGAGATTGGTGACAGAGAGCTGCTAGCAATCATTTTAGCCCTGAAAGAATAGAGAGATCTCCTTGAAGGTACCACTGTACCGGTTCTCATTCTTACTGACCATAAGAATGTCACATTCTTGTCTGAGGCTAAAAGCCTCTCTCCAAGAAGGATGCGATGGGCTCTTTTCTTGTCAAGTCTCAACTACATTGTCTCATTCTTACCCGGTACTAAGAATGTAAGGGCTGACGCTTTGTCACAACAATTTTCCTCCACTTCCAAGATGGAGTCGGTTACAGTTCCTGTGATTCCTCCTAATCGTATTCTGGCTACGGTTCACACCAGTCTCACTTCTTCGGGTGACAAAATTCTTGCTGCTCAGGTCCATTCTCCTCCTGAGAAACCTTGTGACTGCTGCTTTGTCCCAGAGAGTCTCCGTACTGCCGTGCTCCAGACTTACCATTCTCCCAAGGCTGCTGGCCACCCTGGGAAGAATCATCTCTTTTGGGCCATTTCCCAACAATTCTGGTGGCCTAGTCTACATGCTGATGTAACCGCCTTCGTAGCTGCCTGTTCCGTGTGTGCTCAGAGTAAGACTCCATGACTCCTTCCAGTGGGCCTCCTACAACCCATACACAATGTAGAGAGATCCCTGGACCCATCTGCCTATAGATTAAATTGTGGAGTTATCCAACTCCCAGGGCAACACAGTTATCCTTATGGTGGTTGACCGGTTCTCAAAAATGTCTCGTTGTATTCCACTTAAGAAGTTGCCCACTTCTAAGGAACTGGCTTCTATTTTTGCTCGTGAGATATTTCACTTACATAGGCTACCCAAGGTGATTGTCTCGGATAGGGGTAGTCAGTTTGTGTCCCGGTTCTGGCGAGCCTTTTGTGCACAGTTGGGAATTCAGCTTGCTTTCTCCTCTGCATATCACCCACAGTCTAATGGGGCCACAGAACGAGCCAATCAGTCCTTGGAGCAATTCCTATGTTGCTATATTTCTGACCATCATAACAACTGGTCATAACTATTACCGTGGACAGAGTTTGCTCACAATAGTGCCTTGAATTCTGCTTCCCGATTGTCCCTGTTTATGGCGAACTATGGTTTCCAACCTTCCATGTTGCCTGACTCATTTGTTCCGCAGAGTGTTCCTGCTTTAGAGGTGCATCTCCGTGGTCTTCGTTCCACTTGGGCACAAGTCCAGGAGGCTTTGCGACATGCTAATGATAGGTACAGACTCCATGCCGATTGCAGACGCCTGCCTGTGCCTTCCTACCAGGTTGGGCACAGGGTTTGGCTGTCATCTCGCAACCTCCGACTTCGTGTTCCCTCTCTGAAGTTCGCAACTCGGTTTATTGGGCCTTTCCGTATCCTTCGCAGGATTAACCCAGTGGATTACGCATTAGACCTTCCTTCTAATATGTGTATATAAGGACCAATTTTTTTGCACCTGTTTGACAGGTGCATATTATTGCAATTTTTTACAGCACGGACAATTCTTGCTTTCATCAAGAGTACCTCTATAGCAGTGGTTCTCAACCTGGGGGTCGGCACCCCCTCGGGGGTCAAATGACAATTTGCCAGGGGTCACCAAATCCTGGGCTGTTCCTGAAGCCCACACTGCTCTCCCAGCCTGTTCGCGGCCACCCAGAAGGGCTGTCCCTGGAGCCCGCGGCCGCCCACTCAGCCTCTTTGCAGCCGCCCATTCAGTTCACACATGGCTGGGGGGGCAGAGACTAGAGGTCAGCTGACTGGTGAGGAATGAAGTGGGTGGGGCTAAAGGAGACCCTATCTCCTGATTTCAGCATAGGTGTCACTGCTGCGAGACACCACAAAGTCGGAGACACAGTGAAGCCGGAGACACAGTGAGTAAAACAACCTGTGATTATAGTTGCCATTAAAAGTCCCCACTACAGTTCTCAGATCAGCAGATGACCTTGATCAAGAGCACCTAAGTTGGCTGATCAGAACCCCTGCCAGCATTGCCACTCATCCCATTCCCACCACCAAGGAGTAAGAGAAAGAATAAAAATAAAGAATACATGGAAGGGAGAGAAAAAGAGGGGGAGGAACAAAGAAAAAGGGAGAGAAAGAACAAGAAAGACAACTAGAGAGGGATGGGGGGGGGGGGGACAAGAAATTAGGATAGAGAGAGATAAAATGGAAAGAAAGGAGAACAAAGAGAAAGAGTGGTACATCCTAAAATGTACCATAAGGGGTTTTAATACTGTACCAGTGGAAGGGACTCAGGGAGTGCTAAATGTCCGTGGGTTAGGGGCGCAAATTACTTGTCTTGCCTTGGGAGATGGCAACCCACACTACGAAAATAATTTTACTGTTAGGGGTCCCCACAACTTGGGAAATTTTATCAAGGGGTCACGGTACTAGATAGGTTGAGAACTACTGCTCTATAGGGTTACGATGGGAAGGCGCCACCGACACCCAAAGACCAATTTTTAACGCACCCGTTACTTCTATCCAAAGTCAAAGTGACACCAGATTGTATCCAAAAAATCTCTAATCTTGTTCCCAGTGCACTACATTGTGGCCTCATCATACACACTGGCTCACCAGCTGTTGCTGAGCAAAATAAAGGCAGCTTGCAGGGAAAATTACATTTTTTTGTGCTTTATAAATGCAATTATTGCTGCAGCAGATTCTAGACATGGTACAGATCTGCCACTTTACAGGTAAACTAAGGGGATCCCCCAGGCACTTTATTGAAAGGAATTTTTCATTCTTATTCTTTCACTCTAAAAATCACAAAATCACTGCTCATTTTAAAATGGCATTTTTCATAAACTTTTTTTTTACTGATACATGTCCCCCAGGGCAGGACCCTGACCCCTATAACCATTGTATGCCCAATTACTTGCATATAAGCCTTCAAAATGGGCACTTTTGATTTTTAACGCTCGGGTCCCATTGACTTTAATGGGTTTCGTAAATCGGGTGCGAACTTTCGCTGTGTTCGAAAGTTCTGATTCAAACCGAAAAGGGGTCCATTCGGCCCATCCCTAGACACAACCCCAGTATAGAATTTTAGCAATAGGACCTCCATTTAAATATTTGTCCAGGGACCAATTTTGGCCCTAACTGGGAAAACAAGGACAGAGCTTTGCCACCCTATAACAAGAAGCATTACGTCACCGCTCGTGACTTCAACTGTCCCCAGTTGAAGTCAGGAGCGGTGACATAACGCGTAGGGCGTGGCGGAGAGCAGACGTAACCGGAAGTCCAAGTAAGGAGGCGCTCTAAACGCCGTTCCTGCTGTACTCGCTTGTTTTTAAAGTTTTTATGTAAGAGACCACCCTGAAGCCCCCTAATAAACTATCATTTATTATGCAACATACTACACTATTGGAGGTTCCCTTCTTTCTCCCTCTCTCTCCCCCACCGGGCCGTTGTGCCTTGGAGGTACATTGTTTACCAGGGTTGACAGTTTCATTAGTGGTGGAGAGGAACGTGATAAAGTCGGGATGAATGGATAAGAATGGTCTGGAGAATACAGTGACGCAATAAACAGATATTCTAACATGATGCCCATTTTAACTACCATTGAGGTGAGAGTTCTGAGAGCCTAAATATTTGTGGAATCATCTCCTATGAGGACCGGTTTAAACTGTGGCCAATCAGTTTATCTATTCCCGCACTGAGTCACCTTATTATCTTGCACATCCAAGAAAGAACCAGTCACCTGTATACTTCATGAACTTGCACTTTATTGCACTATTGCACTAGTATTCAGCACTTTATTTGTATTATTTTTATTTATTGTTTGATTTTTCATTTTTATCTTGTCACTTTGTTTATTATCCTCGCTCTTGCGATCATTCACTAATTATTTACACTATTATTTTTAATAATCATGTCATTTGTTATGCTAATTTACAGCATGTGTGAATAGATTTAAATGCGCAAGATCACTTTTTTCTATATTCTTATTGAAGTGTAGTGTGAACACTTGGATTTTGCTGCTATCTTTGACATAAAGACATCATCACACATCACGTTTGTTTATATTTTGTATTTATGTGTGTATTTTTACACACTTTCACTATTACTCACCTTAGCGCGAAGGACACTTTTACTAACAAGACTCTCGGCCACTCATTAAAATTAGAAGAAAAGAGGTTTAACCTTAAACTGCGTAGAGGGTTCTTTACTGTAAGAGCGGCAAGGATGTGGAATTCCCTTCCACAGGCGGTGGTCTCAGCAGGGGGGGCATCGATAGTTTCAAGAAACTATTAGATAAGTACCTGAACGACCGCAACATACAGGGATATACAATGTAATACTGACATATAATCACACACATAGGTTGGACTTGATGGACTTGTGTCTTTTTTCGACCTCACCTACTATGTAACTATGTAACTAACTATGTAGTTACTATCTATACCATATAAGAGGCCTACTTATCTCTGGTATATATGTTATCATTCTCAAATCCCTTTCTGCCACTGGCCTTGGTGTCTGTTCACTGTTTTGTGAGTTTGTCTTTTTTCAATAAAAATAGTGTGAAAGAAAAGTATTTTCAGTCTTGAAGCACCCCAGTCTAAGGCTTGGTTCACATTACTGCGTGTCACAGCATGCACGCAAAATCGATACACAGGGGTGTCATTAATTCTTCATGGTACCCCCACGCATTGGCAAAAAAATGGTGCATTTTCCTGCAGCACAATTAAAAAACAAAATAAGGGAAGTCTTTCCCTGTGTTTCTGCGGGGCAGTTCATTAAAAAATAATTTGTTGCTCTATACGCAGCATGCAGCTGTACAGATGTAAACCAAGGGCTTCACATGTGAGGTTGAGGGGCGGTAAAACCACATGCTTTAACTTCTCCCCCTTTAGCTGCAAATGAAGCAGCTGGGGGTGTACACATACTGTGGCTGTGGCTGGAAGTATATCTCCAGATGAATAGGGCTGTGCTGCAACCACCCCGCATTGCACACAGTTGTAGCATAGTGATAATGCCTTTAGGGGTTTAAAACAGGAGGTGAGGAGGCAACATATTGCCCTTTCACTGCCTGTCAAATGACTCTGAAAAGTGATGGGTCGCTTTTCAGAGGAACCACATTTTCTTGCTGGTATTATAAGCAAGCTGTAAAAAAAAAATCGGTTCTGGTCATACAGAAAAAGGGGGTCAGGATCAAAAGTAATGTGCATACATACACACGCATGTGAACACCCATGCACACACACATACATACATGCACATATATAAACACAAACACACACATACATGCACTCACACACAAACACATACAGTATCTTACAAAAGTGAGTACACCCCTCACATTTTTACAAATATTTTATTATATCTTTTCATGTGACAACACTGAAGAAATGACACTTGTCTACAATGTAAAGTAGTGAGTGTACAGCTTGTATAACAGTGTAAATTTCCTGTCCCCTCAAATAGCTTAACACGCAGCCATTAATGTCTAAACCGCTGACAACAAAAGTGGGTACACCCCTAAGTGAAAATGTTCAAATTGGGCCCAATTAGACATTTTCCCTCCTCGGTGTCATGTGACTCGTTAGTGTTACAAGGTCTCAGGTGTGAATGGAGAGCAGGTGTGTTAAATTTGGTGTTATCGCCTTCACTCTCTCATACTGGTCACTGGAAGTTCAACATGGCACCTCATGGCAAAGAAGTCTGAGGATCTGAAAAAAAGAATTGTTGCTCTACATAAAGATGGCCTAGGCTGTAAGAAGATTGCCAAGACCCTGAAACTGAGCTGTAGCACGGTGGTCAAGACCATACAGCAGTTTAAAAGGACAGGTTCCTCTCAGAACAGGTCTCCCCATGGTCGACCAAAGAAGTTGAGTGCATGTGCTGAGCGTCATATCCAGAGGTTGTCTTTCAGAAATAGAAGCAGGGCAGTTTTTAAGGCAGGGCAAAAGGGGCAGTTGCCCTGGGCCCTGTCATTGTTGTGGGGCCCAAAGCAGCTGTCTCATACTTGCCAACTATCCTGGTTTAATTTCCCTTGTCCCTTGAGGTTTTAGTCCTGTACTGTGTCCCAATATCTCAGTGTGAAGTGCTGCTACTAATGCTGCCCAGCTCTGCCCTATTGTTGTGTGAAGATGACTCACCTGCAGCCCCTGTGTTTACATGTAAATTACCGGCAGTCATATGTAAATAACTGCAGCACTCATATGTAAATAGGGATGGCTAGAGCCATTGATATGTATATCATCATGCTTCCCTGAGGTCATATCTACAGTAATCTCTAGCAACCAATCAACAAGCAGAAATCATGTGCTGTAACCTCTAGCAACTAATCAGTGAGTCGTAATGTGTGCTGTAACCTCTAGCAACCAGTCACTGAGCGGTAATGATACACTGTAACCTCTGGCAACCAATCGCAATAGCTGCCTGATCTGATTAAGTAAACTAATTTTGAGTCTACTATTTATTGTATGTCTCAGAGCAGGTGGAGAGTGAAACTGCATGGGGGCGGGCCCCAAGAAAAGTTTTGCCCAGGGTCCAATCAATATTAAAGACGGCCCTGAATAGAAGTATGAGTGCTGCCAGCATTGCTGCAGAGGTTGAAGGGATGGGAGGTCAGCCTGTCAGTGCTCAGACCATACGCTGCACACTGCATCAAACAGCATGGCTGTCGTCCCAGAAGGAAGCCTCTTCTAAAGATGATACACAAGAAAGCCCGCAAACAGTTTGCTGAAGACAAGCAGACTAAGGACATGGATTAATGGAAACCATGTCCTGTGATCTGATGAGACCAAGATAAACTTATTTGGTTCAGATAGTGTCAAGCGTGTGTGGCGGCAACCAGGTGAGGAGTACAAAGAAAAGTGTGTCTTGCCTACAGTCAAGCATGGTGGTGGGAGTGTCATGGTCTGGGGCTGCATGAGTGCTGCTGGCACTGGGGAGCTACAGTTCATTGAGGGAACCATGAATGCCAACATGTACTGTGACATACTGAAGCAGAGCATGATCCCCTCCCTCCGGAGACTGGGCCACAGGGCAGTATTCCAACATGATAACGACCCCAAACACACCTCCAAGATGACCACTGCCGTGCTAAAGAAGCTAAGGGTAAAGGTAATGGACTGGCCAAGCATGTCTCCAGACCTAAACTCTATTGAGCATCTGTGGGGCATTCTCAAACAGAAGGTGGAAGAGCTCAAGGTCTCTAACATCCACCAGCTCCGTGATGTCATCATGGAGGAGTGGAAGAGGACTCCAGTGGCAACCTGTGAAGCTCTGGTGAAATCCATACCCAAGAGGGTTAAGGCAGTGCTGGAAAATAATGGTGGCCACACAAAATATTGACACTTTGGGCCCAATGTGGACATTTTCACTTAAGGGTGTACTCACTTTTGTTGCCAGCGGTTTAGACATTAATGGCTGTGTGTTGAGTTATTTTGAGGAGACAGCAAATTTATACTGTTATATAAGTTGTACACTCACTACTTTACATTGTAACAAAGTGTCATTTCTTCAGTGTTGTCACATGAAAAGATATAATAAAATATTTACAAAAATGTGAGGGATGTACTCACTTTTGTGAGATACTGTATATAACACACACATACATACATATATATTAACATACACATATATATACACACACACATATACTTTGTTGTGAGTGTGTTATGTAATTTTAATGATAATAAGTATGGTGAATTTTAAATAAATAAAGTGTTTTGACGAACGGTACGTGGGGAAAAAAAAGGGCAATGTCTGAATATACACTACCGTTCAAAAGTTTGGGGTCACCCAAACAATTTTGTGTTTTCCATGAAAAGTCACACTTATTCACCACCATACGTTGTGAAATGAATAGAAAATAGAGTCAAGACATTGACAAGGTTAGAAATAATGATTTGTATTTGAAATAACATTGTTTTTACATCAAACTTTGCTTTCATCAAAGAATCCTCCTTTTGCAGCAATTACAGCATTGCACACCTTTGGCATTCTAGCTGTTAATTTATTGAGGTAAGCTGGAGAAATTGCACCCCACGCTTCTAGAAGCAGCTCCCACAAGTTGGATTGGTTGGATGGGCACTTCTGGCGTACCATACGGTCAAGCTGCTCCCACAACAGCTCAATGGGGTTCAGATCTGGTGACTGTGCTGGCCACTCCATTACCGATAGAATACCAGCTGCCTGCTTCTGCTGTAAATAGTTCTTGCACAATTTGGAGGTGTGTTTAGGGTCATTGTCCTGTTGTAGGATGAAATTGGCTCCAATCAAGCGCTGTCCACTGGGTATGGCATGGCGTTGCAAAATGGAGTGATAGCCTTCCTTATTCAGAATCCCTTTTACCCTGTACAAAGCTCCCACCTTACCAGCACCAAAGCAACCCCAGACCATCACATTACCTCCACCATGCTTAACAGATGGCGTCAGGCATTCTTCCAGCATCTTTTCATTTGTTCTGCGTCTCACAAACGTTCTTCTTTGTGATCCAAACACCTCAAACTTGGATTCATCCGTCCACAACACTTTTTTCCAGTCTTCCTCTGTCCAATGTCTGTGTTCTTTTGCCCATCTTAATCTTTTTCTTTTATTGGCCAGTCTCAGATATGGCTTTTTCTTTGCCACTCTGCCCTGAAGCCCAAAATCCCGCAGCCGCCTCTTCACTGTAGATGTTGACACTGGTGTTTTGCGGGTACTATTTAATGAAGATGCCAGTTGGGGACCTGTGAGGCGTCTGTTTCTCAAACTAGAGACTCTAATGTGCTTATCTTCTTGCTTAGTTGTGCAACGCGGCCTCCCACTTCTTTTTCTACTCTGGTTAGAGCCTGTTCGTGCTGTCCTCTGAAGGGAGTAGTACACATCATTGTAGGAAATCTTCAATTTCTTTGCAATTTCTCGCATGGAATAGCCTTCATTTCTAAGAACAAGAATAGACTGTCGAGTTTCAGATGAAAGTTCTCTTTTTCTGGCCATTTTGAGCGTTTAATTGACCCCACAAATGTGATGCTCCAGAAACTCAATCTGCTCACAGGAAGGTCAGTTTTGTAGCTTCTGGAAGGAGCTAGACTGTTTTTAGATGTGTGAACATGATTGCACAAGGGTTTGCTAATCATCAATTAGCCTTCTGAGCCAATGAGCAAACACATTGTACCATTAGAACACTGGAGTGATAGTTGCTGGAAATGGGCCTCTATACACCTATGTAGATATTGCACCAAAAACTAGACATTTGCAGTTAGAATAGTCATTTACCACATTAGCAATATATAGAGTATATTTGTTTAAAGTTAGGACTAGTTTAAAGTTAGCTTCATTTAAAAGTACAGTGCTTTTCCTTCAAAAATAAGGACATTTCAATGTGACCCCAAACTTTTGAACGGTAGTGTATGTATAATGAATCACTTATGGCATTTAATAAAAAAATGTGAACTTGGTTCAGACAATCAGTAATATACCACAATAATTTCCTGAGATCGTTAATCTATGGGGAATTCTTATCAATGTATAAATATCTCCCAATTATTTTAATAAGTAAATACATTTTATTAATATACAAGTATAATTATTCAACTTCACACAAAACCGGAATTTCTGGTGATTAATATTTCATACACATTACCAAAGACATCAACACAGCAATAAAACAATTTTCCTTAATATTTGAAAAGTAACCCTAGGGTAGCCCCAACCGACTATGTTAAAAGGGTGTGGTTAAAAAGCGCCTTAAATTCAAAAACACAATGGGGGTTATTTACTAAAGGCAAATCCACTTTGCACAAGTGCACTGCAAGTGCACTTGAAAGTGCACTTGGAAGTGCAGTCGCTGTAGATCTGAGGGGGACATGCAAGGAAAATAAAAAACAGCATTTTAGCTTGTACATGATTGGATGATAGAAATCAGCAGAGCTTCCTCTCATTTCAGATCTTCCCCTTAGATCTACAGCGACTGCACTTCCAAGTGCACTTTTAGTGCACTTTTAAGTACACTTGCAGTGCACTTGTAGTGAGAGTGGATTTGCCTTTAGTATATAAACTCCATTATCTCTTGCCACTCGGAAGACAATCTTCTGACTTTCTCAGGCCGGAAAAAAGGCCAAAAATATGTCTTGAGGAGCCAAGAGATAGATATTATCAATTTAAAAGAAGTCTTAATTTAACAGGGCTACCAGATTTGATTGGGCAATATATGATTTCCCTGGGACCACAATAGCCAAATTAGTTGCAATACAGTTTGATCTTAATTACACCTACACATGGCTTCAACACACGGCAAGACAAATAAGGTGGGACAAATATTAAATACTAAACTACTCTTCACACAGTACTTGATAAGATTAAATTATAAACAGTAAAATACAATTACTATAATTTAGGGACAGAAAAAATTGATTAATATTTATATGGTCAGTATCTCACTACTGTTTAAAAGGGAAGGATGTAAATTTGATTCGTCCTAACAGCAATGTCCGAGATGGGGAGTGGTCACTTATCACCAAGCATGTGTTTGTCCAGAGAGAGTATGTCAGCGTGTGGATGTGTGTTCCTCGGTCCCCTGAATCATGTGTGTTTCTGCTTTTGTAGGGTGCAATGCCATTGTTGAGTTGTTACCTCCCTCTTCCCATGTTTACCATCTCGTGATTGGTTTGTTCCAAATATAGGAGGTAACTGCCCTAATTCTCACCCGCCCGTCTATGATCATGGTAAAGGTGTAATCAGAATATGATGTCTAGTTTTATGATGAAATGTAATTTAATATGTTTCATGTTAAGATAATGTGGTGATCGCTTGCCTTCGTGTCTGGTTGTACGCTGTCCCCATCTTTGTACTTTGCTGGCTATAGGAATTTTAAACAATTATATTGAGATTGACAGAGAATCAAACAACACAACTTTTAACCATAAAAGACTGGTGTAAAGTCCTTGTCCAATATGTGGATGACTCCAGTATACATTGATTCTTACAAAATGCAACATAGTAAATTAATATACATATATATTTTTTTGGAGTTTCTGTTTGAGTGTCTACACCAGCCTTTCCAACACAGAGGGACCCTTGAAATAGTTCTCCAGTCTCAGTGAACCCCTGCTAAAAATTAGAAATCTACAACTCATGATACATTAGTATTAGTATTAGTATCATTAGATAGTTAAAAAGATCAATGGTGTCAGTGGAAACTTATCTGAGAGGCAGAATTTGCCCAATGCTGAAGGAACCCCTAGCAACCTCTGGAGGAACCCTAGGGTTCCACGGAACCCTCGCTGAGAATCACTGGTCTACACCATTGTTCTGGGCAAAAGCTGAGTCAACAATAGGTTCTTACTGAAGAGACGATCTCACCCTTTGAAACAATGGGGCTATTTACCCTGGCTTTTCCTTGATCAAAGGCCTTGATATCTGGATCTCAAAACACCAGTTTCACCATTGTCAGTTGGTTTTGTGTAAAGTGGCACCATTGTTCAGGTTATTCTGTTTCAACATAAGGCTTGCATATTGATCTTCACCCTCCACTGGAGAGGATAATCCAATCAACCTTTCCTCTGGCGGGGGGGGGGGGGGGGGACGCTCCCCTGGTATGACAACTCCTTGGCTGAGTGAATTTTTTATGTATCCCGGCCATGACAACATACATGCACACACATACATACTGTATATAAATACACACACACACATATATAAACACATAAATACAGATAGCCTTTTTAAAAATTAGCAGTACAGTACCTCCACGCTCCCTGCCGGGTACTGCACTGTAGGGGGAGGCAGAGAGCACAGCACACACTATACAAGACACCTCTCCCTTGCTTTCACTATCTTAGGTGTAAACACAGTCTGACTGAGTTCCCAAAGTGCCAATTTACAGTTTGGCTGAGCATCAGGGAGCTTGGTTTCATGTGACAGCTTTTTTCTACCAGGATGCCGCGGAACCCCTGGTGACCTCAAACTGCACCCTGGGGTACAGCGGCACACCGGTTGAAAAATGCTGTTTTACTGAATGGGTGGACATATTCTGTATTTTAATAAAAGTCACAGAGGAGTATAGTAATTAATCTGAGGACAAAGGGTTGCATAAAGAATGGAATAAGTAACGCACAAATAAGAAAACAGAAATATGTTAGAAGTCTGTTTAACTGAAATCTGCAACATTCTGGATGACATATAAATACACTGTTTCAGCTTGAAGAATCCATGCATAAAGTATATATGTATACATAGATTTAAAACATCTGGATTTAAAGAGTTTTTGTTTTTCTCAATTAGGGGAACTAGTAGAAATTCCAGACCCATGCATCACCAATGAAAAACTGCCTATGTCAAAAATAACTTAAGAAAGTAAATCACTAAAAAATATATATATTCATAGAACAGATGGTAAGAATATACATATGTCAGATTGGCGCTTGAATACTGAGTGAGGGCCAAACAATCTTTGAGATGGCATCACACACAGTGGAGAAATACCATTTGGAGTTACAATAATATTACAGTTAATTTATTGACTTAACTCAGGCTATGTCTATTATCTTAATATTTGTGTTTGAGAAGTAATGCTGAACTCTAGAATTTGTATTTTTTTGCATATTTACATTGGACCAGCTGAGCTTGTAAATTTACAGTACATTTGTAAGAATTCAATAGGCCTGCTGTGGATGCTGTAAATTTAAATGTAGTCGCCACATACAGTGATAGATGCAATCTTCCAGGTTTTGTGTTTGTGGCTTTCCCTCTGTACACTAACCATGGGGAGGGGGGGATTGCACGCTCATTATAGATTGCATTGTATTTTTTTCAATGAATACAAGGTGTTCTCTGATTGGACAAAGTGGAGATTGTGAAGCCACTGCCCCTTCTCTCCAACTTGTCCAATCAGAGAATGCCTTGTATTCATTTAAAACAATTAAGTTTACTGTGAATGGCAGAGGAGTCGAGTGATCCCCCCCCCCCCCCCCCCAATGCCAATGTGCAGAGAGGAATACAAGGCATTCTCTGTTGGATTTGGAGAGGAGGGGAGTTGATCTCCATCTTATCTAACTAGGGAACCTTGAATTCATTGAAAGAAATAGAAGGAATTTTTTGAATGGTCCCAGTTCTCTACCCATGGGGCTCTATCTATCTATCTATCTATCTATCCTGACACAAGCATGACAGCATATACGTATGGCTAGTCTCAGCCCCCTGCCCTATTCCAGGACAATATAAGTAAGTCTCTTCCCTGTAGGCAGCATTCTCTTTTTTTTCCTCACTGCTCAGCCAGGCCAAACCAAGCCGCACAGGTTAAAGCCTCTCCTGTGGCGTAGCTCCCCGCTGTACAGGCTGTAAATCTACTATATGGTGGAGGGGGTGCAGGCATCTGGTCTAGGAGAGCCATCAGAAGACAAGCAGCCACAGACAAGCTAACATGTAAGGGCTGCCCATCCTGAAGATGGCGGCAGCGTGACTTCTGGGGGCTAAAACAGCCCCTACAGGTCGCCAGGAGACTTTCGGGTGGAGCAACAAGGTGGAACACCACTTCTGGAGGCCGGAACAGCACTAGAGAGAGTCAGAACAACTTCCGGGTGAAGCAGGATGGCGGCTGAGACACTTCCGGTCGCCGAAAGGACGGGACTGGTGGCTCAGAAGTTCAGAGGAGGGGACTCACCCACCCCCAGCAGTTATCTAACAGGGGAAGATGAAGCACAGAGCGCAACAGGAAGAACTGAAGGCACGGGGGGTGCCAGGTAAGCCGTGGTCAGTATGACCGATGAGGAAAGTCTACACAGCTATGTGCCACTAACCATCTTTTCCCTCTACAGCGTGATCCTGTCAAGCGCCACAAGAATCAAGGCAGGCAGACAGGTAGGAGACATACAAGATCAGATTTCCAGTATCAATGTTACTGTATAAGACTGAGTGATTGTTATTTATAAATCCTAGATCCAAGATGAGCTCTCCTAGAGACCAGCCACGTAAGCTAAGCTGAGGGCAGGTGGGTATATGTGTCTATATGACTTCATAAAAAAGAGTGCACAACTAACAGGCTGTAACCTGTTTCAGTCCTCATCAGCCACAACTTCCTTTCAAGAGCAAGGATATGCAACAGCACCATGGCTCACGCTCTGAGAGGTCAGCTAAACACTCTAAAGCCTGCCAAGAGAGCTGGCACAGAGTAGAATACACACAGCAAGAAGAGGCCCCCAGACACAATCTGTGCCTGGCTGCAGGCAAATGGCCTTTACAGGGAAAATGCTGTGTAGAAATTGCCTGCTGAAAGCAGCAGGGGAAAAGGAAGCAGAGAGGGCTGATATGGCCCAGCTAATCAGACAGATGGTCAAGGAGTCCCTACAGGACTTGTCGGCCATAATCAGTCAACCTGGGGGGAGCAACAGAGGCCCAACCTTGGGCCAGGAAACAAGCATAAGAGAACCATCCCTAAGGTCCATTTCAGGAGAAGACTGCCAGGAGAAGGACAACCTAGTCCTAGGATTCAGCTTTTCCCTAATACAGCCTCTGGTGAAGGTGGTAAGGGAGGCACTCGAGTGGGAGGAAGAGGTGGTACAACCTGCCAAACCAAGGACGTATTACCCTCATTTGAAGAGGTCAATACTCTTATTTGCCCTTATAGAAGAGGTGAAAGATGTCATTCAAGAGGAATGGGAGAAGGTGGACAAAAAGAGATCATTGATTAACAGATTTAACAAGATGTACCCTTTCAAAAGAGAGGAAATGCGCTAATTAGAGACACCTCCTCTAGTGGACGCAGCAGTCATGAGAGACCCCTGGGTCACGGATGTGGTCCAGTCAGGACATCGTTGGAGATTTCTGTCTCTTCCCGCAATTCCCCATTTTACTTCCACACGGTTACCACATGGCCAGCAGAAGGTGTGGGTAATATTCAAGTACGTTCAAACGCTACTACAGAAGGGCGCGAAAGAACCAGTACCAGAGCAAGAGCAAAGGCAAGGGTTCTATTTGCCACTTTCTTAATTCAGAAAAAAACAGGGGACTTAAGGCCCATTCTGGATATAAGAAGCTTGATCAAGACAATCTCGGTCCAAAGCTTCAGGATGGAGTCCTTACAATCAGTGGCGCAGGCCCTCACACAGGGCAACTGGATGTTGTCACTCGACCTGAAGGATGCATATTTGCACGTCTCGGTGCATCTGCATTTTCACAAATATCTTTGGTTTGCAGTGTCAGACCAGCACTTCCAGTTTGGGTGCCTACCATTTGGCCTGACCACCTCGACCAGAACGTTTTCCAAAATTTTGCTGGTAGCGCAGAGTGCATAGGTCTTGTTAGACCATCGACAGATTCTAATCCACACATTAGAAGGGTTTGGTTGGCTTATCAGTTGGGAGAAGAACCCACACAGAGACTACTGTTACTAGGTGCAATTCTCGATTCCAACAGAAACATGATAGAACTTCAAAGGGAAAAGATGGCAGTCCTCTTGATCAAGATGGAAGAGACATCAAAAAGGACTTACCTCTCGGCATCGCCTTGCCTCAGTCTCCTGGGGACGCTTTCGGCCACAATCCCGATGTCAAATGGGCCCATTGGAGGATGAGGATATTCCAGAAGGGCTTCCTCAACAAAGGCAGAGATCCTCTGGGCTGGATGGCTTAAGTTGGCAGGACTGACGAGCAGGATATCATGAACAGCTGAGTAACTGTGGAGAGATAGGAGCTGGCAATTAGCCGACAGCTGAGCGGCCAGCTCAGAGAAGGAAGGGCTGAAACCAGCCCTGACAGGCGCACATTACAATGGTCTCTTAGCCCAGGGCAGATGGGGCCACAGGCAAAAGGAGGTCTCAAATGTGATAGAGCATAAGGGCAGCCCTCTGTGCGCTGAAAGCATTTCACACGCAGATTCAAGGGGCAAAGGTGGTTCTCCAGATGGACAACAGAGCGGCAGTCACTTATGTGAAGAGACAAGGCGGAACACGAAGTCAGCCGAGATAACGCCTATAATGAATTGTGCTCAATGGAATCTAGTCCACCTCTCAGCAGTCTATATTCCAGCTCCGCAGAACTTTGTAGCAGACACCCTGAGTCAGAAATCACTGGACCCGAACGAGTGGTCTCTGAACCAGTCATTCTTCCACTGGATATGCAAACAGTGGGGGTACCCAGACTTGGACTGGCAACCACAGACAATGCGAAATGCAGGCGATTTATGTCCAGAGTGAAATTCCAAGAAGCAGAAGCAGTGGATGCACGCAACTCCAGATGGAAGTGCAGACTAGTATATGTTTTCCCCCCGATTGCCCTATTCTTCAGACTACTCAACAGAATAAGGGCACACCTAGGACTGGTGATAGCAATAATACCAATATGGCCACGCAGACCATGGTTTCCGCTACTGCAGTTCTTAGCAGTGGAACCACCAATGCCGCTTCCAGACATACCGGATCTCCTACAACAGGGTCGAGTAGTACATGCAGACCCAGGAGTATTGCACTTAGCAAGAGCACCCACCACTAACCAGACCTATTCGAGGGTCTAGGAGAAGTTCAAATCCTTCGTGGAAGCCCAGGAATTTGATCCTAGAGTGCCACAGGAACCGCAAGTACTGGACTTTCTACAAACAGGCCTGGATAAGGGCTTTACGGTAAACACGATGAGGGTGGAAATTTCAGCCCTGACAGCGCTAACAGGGGTCAAGTGGGCCCTGAGGTGCCTAATCCATCAATTCTTGAAGGCATGCGCAAGAATTCGTCCCACAGAGCGATCATACGTTCCACAGTGGGATCTTCAAATAGTGTTAGACTTACTGTCACAAGCCCCCTTCGGGGGGGGGAGCAGACCATATCATTATGGGATGTCTTCTCAAAGGCGGTGTTCCTCATGGAAATCACCTCAGAAAGGAGGGTGTCAGACATACAAGCCGTAGGCTACAAGCCACCATACTGCTGCCACCTTACAGACAGAGTGGTACTGGGGACCCTTCCACACTACCGGCCCAAGGTCAATACAACAGCCTTTCATCGAAATCAGGAAATAGTCCTCCCAACCTTTCAGGCAGAAGCATCGGCAGCTCCTCACAGTCTGGACGTCGGATCCATTCTAAAAACCTATATAGAGATGACAGCCTCCTTCAGAAGAACAGAGAATCTGTTCGTCATTCCAGGAGGAAGCAGAAAATGGATGGCAGCGTCCACAAGCAGGTTAGCATTGTGGCTGATCAAGGTCATATGAAGAGCTTATGTCGCAAAGGGTCTGGAACCCCCAGCAGAGCTGAGGGTGCACTCCACCAGGGGGATGGCGGCATCATGGGCTGATTTCTGAGGGGTTACCCCTAAATTGATCTGCAGAGCCAAAACTTGGGCAACCTTCAGTATGTTCCTGAGTCACTATAAGGTTGACCCCGCAGGCCGCTCGGTATTGGAGGGAACTACCTAAAAAAAATTATAATGAAAGAAATAATATATACAGTGGTGGATATAAAAAGTCTACACACCCCTGTTAAAATGTCAGGTTTCTGTTGTGTAAAAAAATGAGACAAAGATAAATCATTTCAGAACTATTTCCACCTTAATGTGACCTTTAAACTGTACAACTCAGTTGAAAAATAACCTGAAATCTTTTAGGGGGGAAGTAAAACCAAAAAACTAAAATAATGTGGTTGCATAAGTGTGCATACTCTCTTGTAACTGGGGATGTAGCTGTGTTCAGAATTCAGCAATCACATTCAAACTCAGTACACACCTGTCAGTACACACCTGCCATCATTTAAGGTGCCTCTGGTTGCATAAGTGTGCACACCCTTAAACTAATACTTTGTTGAAGCACCCTTTGTTTTTTTTACAGCGCTCAGTTTTTTTGAGTATGAGTCTATCAGCATGGCACATCTTGACTTAGCAATATTTGCCCACTCTTCTTTGTACAAACACTCCAAATCTGCCAGATTGCGAGGGCATCTCCTGTGCACAGCCCTCTTCAGATCACCCCACAGATTTTATTTGAAAAAGGTTAAAAGTAGGATATACAATACAGAGAGTGTACAGAATGCAAATACAAAGATATGCAAAGATACAATACAGTTGGAGACAACCAATGCTTCATGAAAATTGCATAAAAAATCAATGATCTTGAATCCACATTAAAACATTTGGCCTTAGGCCTTAGGCCAACCAGTTCGGGCCCAGAGAAATGGGTACACCCAGGAGAGGCAACCCAAGGCCCAGGATGGTCACTCACAGAGGGTGCTCCAACTCGGCCCCAATGGGAATACCCCACATATGGCCCAAAGCAACAAATACCGCTATCTTGTTTCTGGAATAATACAGGAACAGGAGAGGGCTAGGAGGTCAGAAACGGCTAACTTCAGATGTTTGGAGTCCGTGTGCCCAGATGAAAGTTAAAGGGGCCTTGGTTAGGGATTGGTTCATGTGTAGTCCCGTCTGACCTGGGTGTGCAGTTTGCAATTTATCTAGTTTAGGGATGTGGGCAATAAGTCCCTAATTGGGATCCTTATTGTCCCTTTTTGGACAATAAGCACCATTTAGTAATCTCACAGATTTTCAATCGCATTCAGGTCTGGGCTCTGTCTGGCCCATTCCAAAACTTTAGTCTTTTTCTGGTGAAGTCATTTCTTTATTAATTTGGATGTATGCTTTTGGTCATTGTCATGCTGAAAGATGAAGTTCCTCTTCATGTTCAGCTTTCTAGCAGAAGCCTGAAGGTTTTGTGCCAATATTGACTGGTATTTGGAACTGTTCATAATTCCCTCTACCTTGACTAAGGCCTCTGTTCCAGCTGAAGAAAAACAACCCCAAAGCATGATGCTGCCATTACCATGCTTCACAGTGGGTATGGTGTTCTTTTGGTGATGTGCAGTGTTGTTTTTGTGCCAAAAATTTCTTTTGGAATAATGGCCAAAAAGTTCAACCTTGGTTTCATCAGACCATAACACATTTTCCCGCAAGCTTTTGGGAGACTTCAGACGAGTTTTTGCAAAATTTAGCCGGGCTTGGATGTTTTTCTTCGTAAGAAAAGGCTTCTGTCTTGCCCTCTACCCCATAGCCCAGACAAATGAAGAATACGGGAGATTGTTGTCACATGTACTACACAGCCAGTACTTGCCAGATATTCCTGCAGCTCCTTTGATGTTGCTGTAGGCCTCTTGGCAGCCTCCCTGACCAGTTTTCTTCTAGTCTTTTCATCAATTTTGGAGGGACATCCAGTTCTTGGAAATGCCAATGTTGTGCCATATTTTCTCCACTTGATGATGACTGTCTTCACTGTGTTCCATGGTATATCTAATGCCTTGGAAATTCTTTTGTACCCTTCTCCTGACTGATACCTTTTAATAAGGAGATCCCTCTGATGCTTTGGAAGCTCTCTGCAGACCTTGGCTTTTGCAGTAGGATGGGACCAAGAAAATGTCAGGAAAGACCTACTAGAACAACTGAACTTTATTTGGGGTTAATCAGAGGCACTTTAAATGATGGCAGGTGTGTACTAACAGGTGTGTACTGAGTTTGAATGTGATTGCCTAATTCTGAACGCTACATCCCCAGTTATAAGAGGGTGTGCACACTTATGCAACCACATTATTTTAGTTTTTTAGTTTTACCCCCCCAAAAGATTTCAGGTTGTGCTTCAACTGAGTTGTACAATGTATAGGTCACATTAAAGGTGAAAAAAGTTCTGAAACAATTTATCTTTGTCTAATTTTTTTATGTCACAAAAACCTGACATTTTAACAGGGGTGTGTTATGTTATGTTTTACTCAGGGCTTTTTTCCTCAGAGAATAGGCGCAGGAACTCAACCATGCCCGCCACACACACATACTTGCCAAATGGCATCAAATAGTAGCTCTTCCCTCTGCATACAACCCCCTCCCTCCACTGCCCTCATTTTGACCCCCCCTCCTTAAAAGCTCCACCATCTGTCATATGTCTTACCTTTGTTGCAATATAAAGCTGAAACACCTATCCGGCTGTAGTACCTCCCAGCATACTATACTATATAACAGTCACTTGCAAGGGAGATCATGCAGTAGGAGCATCAACAACTGGTCACCAGGGAAAAAATAAACATCACAGAGGGTGCAGCCTACCATGCACCCTCTCCTGCTCATGACTGCACTGAACCCTGGGCACCTGAGATAAGCTACCACTTGTAAACGCAGAAGCTGGACTTCAGTGTTACCAAGTTATAGTGTTGAGCGGGGAGCAGAGCAAACCTGAGCCAGAGATGGTGGAACTGAGTTCCCCCTAGTTCCTGCTGAAAAAAAGCCCTGGTTTTACTTATGTATTAATATTATTATGTATGTATTTATTAATATATTACATATTACATACAAACTCGATCTAGTAGTTATCTGTATGTTAAAAAAAAAATATCACTTTTGCTAAGCAACTGTAGAAATAAAATGAATTACACAGTAAAACATTGGGGTTGATTCACTAAAAGCAAATATAAATCATACTCATGCACATTTAAAAAAGGCTTTATAAAACATATACCGGTATATTCTTTTTAGGAAATTTTGTTATAGAAACATATTATTCAACCTGAAAGAAGGGACATTGTTTTCTTTATCAGATGACTCAGCTATGACCTCCTTCCCATCCTTACCAATTTACATTGTAGTGCTTCCAAGCTGGTTGGCTTCTGTCCAGGTGGGTCCAGAGCTATGAGATTGCGTGAAATTTTCTTACAATAAGAATTAGTGCAATGCATCTCTGTAGCTGTAAGTTATAGGAGTATATATGGCATATTTTTACACCACAATCAGTACATAAAGAAGGGCGTAAATAACAGCGGAAAATGGCAGCTGCTCAGATCAATTTATAGAACAGGAAAGGTGCACATGGGCAGGGCAGTACACTGAACAATACAAACAATTTCCAGCAATGAGCCACATGCCTTGATATGTACAACATTCAGCAAACTGTTTGCTTCACTTTATTTAGCATTAGAATGGGCCTGTTGTCGCCATAGTCTACATTCACTACCATGTCCTGAAGAGTAACCCTAGGTGGTGAGCATTGGAATAAACAGTGGATGAAGCCTGAAAGCTGGATGAGCATAGCATCCAGCACCTGTGCATACCCAGCCTCAAGTCTTTTTCCAGGAAAGAGTTAATATCTTTCCAATTACACACAAAGGGGGGACTGTTCATGATTTACATCCCTCAGCTCATTAAAGTACATGGGAGAACTGGGGGTTGTTTGATGTCTAAGTCCTTATCTTTGATCAGTCTTCTAAAAAGATTGATTATTAGAGGAAGTGCTGCTAAAAATAAATCATAGAACTAAGTGGGTAGCCTCTTTGAAGGAATTACATTTTTGGAAAATAATTGTATAGATATAATATACATCTACAAGAGATCAGCTTTATGTGTACACTCTTTCAGGGTTAATGTGTTACAACACATTGTTTCTGAGCCATATTTGCTCATTACATATATTACTGTATATTACAGTGCTAGACAAGGGTTCAGGCCTACCGTCTCTTCTAGCAATGCAAGCCTATTGCCCCGTAAACACGGTCAGATTTTATGATGGAAGATGTCCGATCAGAGCGTGTTGTCGGAAATTCCGACTGTGTGTGGGCTCCATCGGACATTTTCCATCGGATTTTCCGACACACAAAGTTTGAGAGCAGGATATAAAATTTTCCGACAACAAAATCCGCTGTCGGAAATTCCGATCGTGTGTACACAAATCCGACGGACAAAGTGCCACGCATGCTCAGAATAAATAAAGAAATGAAAGCTATTGGCCACTGCCCCGTTTATAGTCCCGACATACGTGTTTTACGTCACCGCGTTCAGAACAATTGGATTTTCCGACAACTTTGTGCGACCGTGTGTATGCAAGACAAGTTTGAGCCAACATCCGTCGGAAAAAATCCTAGGATTTTGTTGTCGGAATGTCCGAACAAAGTCCGACCGTGTGTACGGGGCATAAGAGTTGGCTAACCTTCTCAAAAACAATACACTTCCTGTGTAGCTCATATCAGGGGCGGACTGACCATTCGGTCATTCGGAAGCCGACCGAGGGCCCGCGGCCAGTAGGGGGCCCGTGAGACATGCTCGGCGGATCTAGAGGTATGCTGCTGGGCGTGCTGCGGTGGAGCCGTTCTGCCGACTGCCGCTGTGCGGGGGGGGGGGGGCAAGAACCGGCATCTCCCCCTGCACCTGTGGCTTTCAGTTTGGGATGCAGTGGGGGGAGTGGGAGGCGGCGATCAGCAGCTCTATGGTGCTCGCATCATCTCCCTGGGACTTGTATTTCTCCTCCAGAGTGTATACAGTGGAAAGGGAAGGGGCCTCTGACCCGGGCAACTACAAGTTTCACTCTCTGCTTGTACACTGTTGCCAACTGCTGCCCGGGTCAGAGACCCCTCCCCTATCCACTGTACAGAATCAGAGGGAGAACTACAAGCCCCAGTGAGATCCACAGGCACCATAGAACTGTCGATCGCCACCTCCAACCACCCCCCTGTGCTGGGGGTTGGCGGTGCACAGTCAGGTACAGGGGAACCTCTGGGGGGGGGGGTTAAGTCTGGGAACCCTGATGTATGGGGGGGAGGCTCTCTGGGGACCCTGATGTATGGGGGGCTCTCTGGGGACCCTGATGTATGGAGGGAGGCTCTCTGGGTACCCTGATGTATGGGGGGAGGCTCTCTGGGGACCCTGATGTATGGGGGGCTCTCTGGGGACCCTGATGTATGGGGGGGAGGCTCTCTGGGGACCCTGGTTTAAGGGGAAGGCTCTCTGGGAACCCTGATGTAAGGGGGGCTCTCTGGGGACCCTGATGTAAGGAGGAGGCTCTCTGGGGACCCTGATGTATTGGGGGGCTCTCTGGGGACCCTGATGTATGGGGGGCTCTCTGGGGACCCTGATGTAAGGAGGAGGCTCTCTGGGGACCCTGATGTATTGTGGGGGCTCTCTGGGGACCCTGATGTATGGGGGGCTCTCTGGGGACCCTGATGTATGGGGGGGCTCTCTGGGGACCCTGATGTATGGGGGGGGGGCTCTCTGGGGACCCTGATGTATGGGGGGCTCTCTGGGGACCCAGATCTATTGGGAGCTCTCTGGGGACCCAGATCTTTGGGGGAGCTCTTTGGGGACCCAGATCTATGGGGGCTCTCTGGGACCCTGATGTATGGGGGGGCTCTCTGGAGAGTGGACCCTGATGTATGTGGGGCTCTCTGGAGACCTTGATGTAAGGCGGGGCTCTCTGGGGACCCTGATGTATGGGGGGGCTCTCTGGGGACCTTGATGTAAGGGAGGGCTCTCTGAAGACCTTGATGTAAGGGGGGGCTCTCTGAAGACCTTGATGTAAGGGGGGGGCTCTCTGAAGACCTTGATGTAAGGGGGGCTCTCTGGGGACTCAGATCTATGGGGGGCTCTCTGGGACCCTGATGTAAGGCGGGGCTCTCTGGGGACCCTGATGTATGGGGGGGCTCTCTGGGGACCCTGATGTATGGGGGGGCTCTCTGGGGACCCTGATGTAAGGGGGGGCTCTCTGAAGACCTTGATGTAAGGGGGGCTCTCTGAAGACCTTGATGTAAGGGGGGCTCTCTGGGGACCCAGAACTATGGGGGGCTCTCTGGGACCCTGATGTATGGGGGGGCTCTCTGGGGAGTAGACCCTGATGTATGTGGGGCTCTCTGGAGACCTTGATGTAAGGTGGGGCTCCTGATGTAAGGGGAGGTTCTCTGGGGACCCTGATGTAAGGAGGAGGTTCTCTGGGGACCCTTATGTAAGGGGGGCTCTCTGGGGACCCTGATGTAAGGGGAGGCTCTCTGGAGACCTTGATGTATGGGGGGCTCTCTGGGGACCCTGATGTAAGGAGGGGGCTCTCTGGGGACCCTGATGTAAGGAGGGGGTTCTCTGGGGACCCTGATGTAAGGAGGGGGCTCTCTGGGGACCCTGATGTAAGGAGGGGGCTCTCTGGGGACCCTGATGTAAGGAGGGGGCTCTCTGAGGACCCTGATGTAAGGAGGAGGCTCTCTGGGGACCCTGATGTAAGGAGGGGGCTCTCTGGGGACCCTGATGTAAGGAGGGGGCTCTCTGGGGACCCTGATGTAAGGAGGGGGCTCTCTGGGTACCCTGATGTAAGGAGGAGGCTCTCTGGGGATCCTGATGTAAGGGGAGGTTCTCTGGGGACCCTGATGTAAGGAGGAGGTTCTCTGGGGACCCTTATGTAAGGGGGGCTCTCTGGGGACCCTGATGTAAGGGGAGGCTCTCTGTGGGCCCTGATGTAAGTGGGGGAGGCTCTCTGGGGACCCTTATGTAAGGAGAGGGCTCTCTGGAGACCTTGATGTAAGGCGAGGCTCTCTGGGGACCCTGATGTATTGGGGGCTCTCTGGAGACCTTGATGTATGGGGGGGTTCTCTGGAGACCTTGATGTAAGGGGGGGCTCTCTGGGGACCCTGATGTAAGAGGGGGCTCTCTGGGGACCCTGATGTAAGGGGGGGCTCTCTGGGGACCCTGATGTAAGGAGGGGGCTCTCTGGGGACCCTGATGTAAGGAGGGGGCTCTCTGGGGACCCTGATGTAAGGAGGGGGCTCTCTGGGGACCCTGATGTAAGGAGGGGGCTCTCTGGGGACCCTGATGTAAGGAGGGGGCTCTCTGGGGACCCTGATGTAAGGAGGAGGCTCTTTGGGGACCCTGATGTAAGGAGGGGGCTCTCTGGGGACCCTGATGTAAGGAGGGGGATCTCTGGGTACCCTGATGTAAGGAGGAGGCTCTCTGGGGACCCTGATGTAAGGAGGAGGCTCTCTGGGGACCCTGATGTAAGGAGGGGGCTCTCTGGGGACCCTGATGTAAGGAGGGGGCTCTCTGGGTGCCCTGATGTAAGGAGGAGGCTCTCTGGGGACCCTGATGTAAGGGGTACTTTCAGATGTGAAACGTTCTCTCTCCCTCACATCACGATCACCTAAAAAGAGATAAAGAACAAAAAAAAAGGTCTCAAAAATCTGCCACCATCCATCTCTTTTACCTGAGCCTGTGGTCGCAGACACTCACCTGTTGTGGTGCCAATCTCCACCACATCTTCTTCTTCCTCCTGCTCTTCTTCTTGGGTTGGTGTTAGTTCCCCTTCTTCCAGAGGTGGGGGGTCTGTGGTCTCCTCGGATGAGGGGTGTCCTCCAAGTCTTTTCTCCCCTATGTAAAACAAAAATGGTATAATTAGCACACAGATATTTGATGGCCGAACTAGAAATAGGAAACATTGCTTGGAAGTGGGGTACAATTGTCTATTTTAGCCGAGTTCAAAGATGTATATTTTTTCTTGCCCTTTGTCAAGCTGCAATACTTTACCTGTTTGGTACAAAGTTCACAGATGTAGCCCCCCCCCATAGTATACACTGGAGCACCTGTGTGCCCCCCCTAATAAAAAGGGTGTTCTTGTGTCCCACACTAGTGCTCCAGTGTCCAGATGTGAAAACAGCTGCTCAGTGTCCTCTCCTTACACACAATCTAGTTGGCATTTCATTCTAGTAACAAAGCCATCTACACAAACAAATATTTGGCATCCAAGTAGGCCCCCAAAAAATGTGGGAAAATGCATATGGCCTAAACAATGGTGTTCTAGAGGCAGAAAGAAAAATGTTTGATACGAACGAATAATGGGCCCATGAACATTAAAGTTGCCCTTTTAAACGTTACAATTAATAAAAGCATATGGAGCAGCACGAACGGAATAAAGACAGAAAGAATAGGAACACAGCACAACTACTTACTTTTTTGCAGCACTCTCCGGATCTTTCGGTACTGCTCTGGCTCTCTCAACTTCAGGTCCGACCACCGTTTCCTGAGCTGATCTTTTGATCTTCGGACCCCGAAATTCCTCTCAAGACTCCTGACCACTTTCGCTATGATCTTGGCCTTTCGGATGTTCGGGTTGGGGTAAGGCCCATATTTTCCGTCATAGTCGGACTTCCTCATGATGTACACCATCTCCAACATCTCCCCAAACGACATATTTTTGGCCTTAAAACGTCTCCTTCTGGATCGGGACGTGCCTGGATCCGGGCTTTCCTCCTCCTCATTGCTAGAATTAGCACGCACCTGCTGTAACTCCGCCATCATGCTCTTCCCCCACTGCGCCGAACGAAAAGGGGCGGGGAATAGACTAGAAAGAACGTCAGGGGCGGGCGGAGTTACACGCATGCGCAGTGTGTATAAAGCGTAACACGCGTGCGTATTACGTACGATCTGTGAGCGGAGGAAGGAGCATTGGACGCGCCAATCGTAAGAACGAAGGTAAGAGACAAACTTGTGCCTATACTGCTTCTAAATTGAGGCCTATATTGTAACAAGATTAGGAGAGTTTTGTCTGACATTAGGCTTTGTCTTGTGTTGTGTCTTGCAGTGAACATGGATATCTTAATGAGAGATACTGACTTCATGTCACTATTCATTGATATGCTAAGTGAGCTGCCCTGTCTGTGGGAGATTACCCACCCCCATTTCAAGAACCAAGCAAAGAGGAAGGCAGCACTGGAGCAATTGTGTGAAATTGTGAAGCAGTTGATCCCCACGGCAGACATCACTTATTTAAAGATCTTCATTGGTGGCCTGAGGAGCACATATCTGAGGGAGCGCAAGAAAGTCCTGGATTCACAGAGATCCGGAGCAGCAGATGACATCTATGTCCCCAGGATGTTGTACTACGACAGGCTGCACTTTCTGGCAGGCCAGACTGAACCCAGGCCATCCCTCTCAAGTCTTCCTTCCACGCTTCCTTCCCGTCCGGCTGAGGCTTCTGATGCCCAACCTGGGCCTTCCAGGCCGCATGTGGAGGAGCCCAGATTGAGCCAGGTATAGCATTCTTCTAAATATTTCTGCTTGTCCAATCAATGATGTTAACGAGATGTTAGTTGGGAGTACTAATTTAGGATTGTGATTGATGAAGCAAAAACTAAAACCATGTCCCTTTTTCATACACAGGGAAGTCTCAGCCAGGAGGTGGCCGGGCCGAACCGGCTGGCTGATATCAAGGTCCCTCCACCCCCCCTGAAAACAGAAAGTGGCAGTAGGAGGAGTACCCTAGAAGAGGCGGCTATCAGATTCTTTTGGAGGGCTACAGAGGTCCTGGGAGCACCCCACACCATGCAGGAGAACATTGCTGCATTCATAGCATCTAAAATGCAGAGGATGGAGGAGGGCCAAAAAGCCATGTGTGAGGCCCTCATATTGGAGGCTCTGGAGAAAGGTATGAGGGGCCAAATTACACCTGACACACATCTTTGGGATGGTCCTCCTCCTCCTCCTGCAGGTCCTCCTCCTCCTCCTCCCTCTCCTCCAGGTCCCCCCAGTCCTCCTCCAGGTCCCCCCAGTCCTCCTCCTCCTCCAGGTCCTACTCCTCCTCCTGCCACATCTCCAACTGCACAGCCACAGCCCGGAAGGAAGCGTGAAAGGAAGACCAGATAGTGATTGCCCTAGGTTCAGTCTGGTCGGCCAAAAAATGCAGCCTCTTGTGGTACCACAGCCTGGGGACACTGATGTCTTCTGCTGCTATCCGAGTCTCTGTAAATCCCGGACCAGACTGCCCTCCCTTATATATGGACTCCTCAGGCCACCAATTTTGATGTTGAAGAATTGTCTGCCGTGGGGGTCCCAGGCTTCACTAATTTCTCATGTTGATCCAGTGTTGCCTTCCTCTTTGTTTGGTTCGGATACCTTAATAAAGGATTTTTGTTTGGAATTATACTCTCCTATGTGTTTTACTTCAAAAAGGACAGTTTGTTTGTGAGGATTCAGGTACATTTCAAATATACTGTAAAAAAGGGGGGGGGGGGGGGGGGGGTTGGGGGGAGGGAGGACCCAAAGAGATGGGTTCAGAGAAAGGGGTTACTTGATGCAACAATAGAATTTTAGATTATTGGTAATAAAATCAATTTATTTATTTATTCATATTCCATATTAAAACCACAATTATTGAAACTATAAATACCAAAACATATGGTGCATTTAGGCCTCGAACAGACCAGACAAGACAGACTTGACAAACAGTACATTTAGAAAACATATATTGCTACCCAGTCAGGGCATATTGCATAGTGCCACATTGGCCTTATTGTTTAGTCAATTGAACTAATGGTGATAAATTGTTATCAGCCCAAAATATTGGTATCAATTTGGATTATGACTTTGATATGGGCCCCTGTGGCAATATGCAGTGGGAGAGTGATAGATGCAGTGGAAGAGAAACACCTATGTTGTGAAAAAACAGGATTGGGGTTTCTAATTAGTATCCTAATGGTAGAGGTTTAATTCTTCCTCTAAGTTAAAGCAGGGGGTATTTTGGACAATTCGTCCTGTGACCAGTGCTGGCCCCTATGCATTTAACTGATAAACCTTAGTCTTCCTGTTGAGGTCTTAAAGATGCTGGTTCAGGCTGGTATCAAATATGTGGTGGAGCCTTAAGTCATCAGTCAGCTGTTATCAAGGTGTTCTGGTGGCAATGTGATCACTGAATGTTCTTATAATGTAAATAGCAGTGCAAATGCAGTTAGACTTGGCTGTATTATTTATAGCTTGTACATTACCGCCATCTTCCGCGCTGCTCAAATCAGGGGTGCTATTATCCGCTGGTCCTAGAAGCCGTGGCGTCCATAGCATTCCGTTTCATACTGGGAAAATCCACAGAGTACTTCAGTGGGTTGCAGTATCCTGCTTGTCTATTGGCACTTGATTGGCTCATCCACTGTAGTCCCAAAGACACGGAGGGGGGAGAGAAAACAATTCCCGTAGCTATGAGGCGTCTGGCAGGCCGTTTGTTTCACCTTCCGGAGCAGCGGTCATGTATTCCTCACATCAGCTAGTTGCTGTGCATCTCCCACAGGCGTCTGGCAGGCCGTTTGTTTCACCTTCCGGAGCAGCGGTCATGTATTCCTCACATCAGCTGGTTGCTGTGCATCTCCCACAGAGCCCTGAGCGCACGGACTGGGTAGCGCAGTGACGTCAACGCGTTTCGCCGTGATTCAATGACGTAGCTTCATCTCTGGACGTTCATTGGTCGGTTACCACACGCCCTTCTTATAGTGTCTTTCGCTGGGGGTCGCCGCCAATGAGAAATTTTGAAAAAGATTTGAAGGGATATTAGCCAATCGTAGATGGCTGGTTGTTCAGAACAGCCTTTCGGCTTATAAGAACATTGTGGTTGTTTTTACTGCAGAAACCGTTTGGTCATTTCTTTTGGAAAGTTATCCTAACGCTTATTTGAAACCTCCTTACTTTTAGTGGAGGTAATAGGGAAAATATGGTCTAATGTGGGTAATTAGAGGATAGGCATAAAGAGAGGATTAGGACAAACACCATAGTCAGTACTCGACACCAGGGAGGGGACTGAGAAAAGATACAACCCCAGAGTGGCATGCTGAGTGATTACATGTATACATATATGCATAAGATTAGTCAGAGAAAATGACTACATTTCAGAGGGAGGGATTTACAGTTGTTCTTGGAAGGAGCCAACTTCTATGCACAGTATGGCTGCATATGGGTGACGCCAGACCGCCATAAAGTATGGGGTAGCCCATGCTTTGGCCATGAATCATTTTTATCTAGCTCTTGCTTGTCATCTTTACTGTCGCCTCCATGCTTAGTTAAATTAATTGGGGGTTGTTGGTGATTAAGAGCGCGCGACAAAAGCATATAAAAACGTATACAAAAAACACAAAAAACACACAAGCCACCCACCCCTGTATATATTTTTAAGGAGGGGAGGGGGGGGGGGAATTTTTTTGAGCTCTTATATTAGTGGTGGGACTTGGATTACTTTCAGGGTTCCAAGAACACTTGTAGGTTCATTTCAGTGTTTAGCCCCACAAGCACGAGGGACTTCAACCTGTATACCCACCACTTCTCTTTTTGGAGGAGTATACGGTCAAAATCTCCTCGTCTGGTGGGTAGCTTCAAGGCGTATATCCCCTTAATTGTTAAACCTTCAGAGGATCCTCCATGACACAAGGCAAAGTGTTTAGCCAGAGGTTTTTCTGGTATTTTTCCTTTGGTGTTGATTTCTCGTAAATGCTCACCAAAGCGTACTCTCAAAGGTCTTTTAGTTTTGCCTATATATATCTTGGGGCATGGGCACTTAATTAGATAGATCACTCTTGATGTTGAACAATTAATGAGATCACGTATTTCGTATGTCCTTTCATTAAGGGCATCAGTGAAGGAAGAGGTTCGTTGTACATAGGGACACATCTGGCATTTGTTACAAGAGAACATACCCTTTGCTCGTGGGTACTCTGATAGCCAGGTGGGATCTGGCTCTTTTACAAATTCGGACTGGATCAGCATATCACCCAGGTTTGGGGCTCGACGAGCAACCATCTTGGGCGAGGTACTGACAATCTTAGCCAGTTCAGGGGTGTTGGTCAGGATTCCCCAGTGTTTTTTCAGAATAGAAAATACATTATTCCACTGGGAGCCAAACGTTGTTATAACCCGTACTGGTTCATTTGTTTGTAATAATGGCTCATTTGTGGTTTTTGCCCTCTGTAACAGGCTTTCCCTATCCCTAATGGCTGCCTTCTTTCTAGCCCTCCTAAGCTGTCCATGTGAGTACCCCCTTTTGCGAAATCGTGTATACAGTTCACTACTCTCTCGTCTGTAGTCTGCTGCATTGCTGCAGTTTCTTTTTATTCGAAGGAACTGTCCCACTGGTATTCCATTTTTTTGCCAGTGGGGGTGGTGACTTGTTGCCTGCAATAGTGTATTAGCGGCCGTTTCTTTACGGAACGTGCTAGTGTTAAGTTGGCCCTCGTCCAGTGTGATCTGCAGATCAAGGAAGGACAGTCTCTTTTGGTCAAAGTTGTACGTTAGTCGTATGTTTCGGTCATTGTTATTTAGTTCATTCATGAATGAGTGTAGATCATCGGGACCGCCCCCCCAGATCATCAGGACATCGTCAATGTACCGCAACCACGTTTTAACGTGGCCGCGGTACATTGGCGAAGGGTAAACGTCCACCTCCTCCCAGAGGCCCAGATGTAGGCACGCATAGGCTGGTGCCCATGCAGCACCCATGGAAGTGCCTCGTATTTGATGGTAGTATGAGCTCAGGAACTGAAAAAAGTTATTTGATAAAGTAAAGTCCAGGAGCTCAACCAAAAACTCATTTTGTGGTTCGGACTCTGGGTAGGTTTCACTCAAAAACCATTCCACTGCTTGGAGTCCCTTGTTGTGGGGTATTGAGGTATAGAGAGACTCAACGTCTATGCTAACCAAAAGAATCCCATCTAGTCGCATAGACTTATTGATTTCTGCGATTTTGGCCAGTACGTGTCTTGTATCCTGAACAAAAGATTTCAGGTTTTTCACCATGTCCTGTAAGAGTGAGTCCAAGTAACGTCCCACCCTTTCCAACGGGCCCTGGCAGGCAGATACAATTGGTCTGCCTGGGGGATTTTTTAGATTTTTGTGGACCTTTGGGATGATGTAAAATGTGGGTACGTTGAACTCACTCACCAGGAGATGCTGGAACTCGCGATTTGTTAATAGTCCCTCATCCTTCGCCTCCTGTAGTTTTCTATTTAATTCGGACACCAAGACCGGAAATGGATTATTTTCAAGTCTTTCATATGTGGTGGTATCATTTAGAAGTCGCTTCGCTTCCCTCTCATAATCTTGTTGGTTTAATAGAACCACGTTACCCCCCTTGTCACTTCTCTTTAGTACAAGGTTGCGTCTTTTCTGGAGGTCTAAGAGGGCTGCCCTTTCACCTGCTGTCAAATTATCCGGTGATCTTTTGGTCCAGTCTATTTTAGTCAGGTCTGTTTGCACCATGTCCAAGAACAGCTTCAGCCACCTGTTCTTGGACAGGGGGGGCATTTTTTGTGATCTTATTCTTAAGTTAGCCTGTCTCCGTATTGGGGCGGATGTCGTTGTTGGTCCTTCATTCTCTTCTAGTAGGGAGTTAAGTATCTCAATTGCTTTTTGATCATCTACTTCCAGATTTGCTGTCGGGTTTGTGCTATTTTCATAGAGTGAGCGTAAGAAGACTTTCCTCAGGAATAGTGTAATGTCCTTGAAGACCGTAAATTCGTCCATGTTACTAACTGGAGAGAAGGTCATACCCTTTTGTAGTAAACTAATATGATCTGTGGTAAGTGCCATGTCCGATAGATTAACTATCTTCATATCATTCCCTTTAGGGGGTACCTGTCCTGTGGTTAGTTTAGTTGTTATCGTTTTTGGCTTCTGGTGTACGTTCGTTCCCTGACTGTTTTGTTGGACTTTAAATTTTTGGGTCCTTTTTTGATCTGTGGGGGCGGACTCCGATCTTTGGTTTGTTCCTCCCCCTCCTGCTCTAAAAAAGTCACAACTTTGTGCGTGTCGTCATCTGACCCACTATGCGACTTACTACGTTGTGGTCTGGATTGCCTGCGGGGTCCTCGTCTCTGTGATCTACTACGGGCTCTACGTGTTGTTAGGTCAAACACCTCATCCTTCTCAAAGTCGAAATTAACAAGGGACACCAACAACAAACAATCTCCTGGAGATTAAATATTAAAAGATATCAATGGTGTTGGGGTAACTTGACACACAAAACACACACAAAAATATTCTGTAGTAAAAATAAAAATAACATTGAACAAAGATCAGCCTTGGAAAAAATGCAAACATTAAAGAAAAAAAAAGGCTTAAAAATCCAAAAAAAAATAAAAATAAAAAAATAAAAAAATAAAACTGTCAGATCTGACAACTAATAACAATATATTGAGGGAATCCCACTAAAAAAAAACACAAATAAAAGTTTGTGAGAAGTGTGTGTGAATATGAGCAGCAAAACTAATTAATTCTTGTCACATTATAAAGAAGAAGAGATTGCGCTGTATTAAACCATTTTTAAGATTGCAGCGTGACGAAAGTGTTGTATCCATTGCGAACGCTAAGTTTACCAGAACGAGCTGTCCCGTGTCGGAATTTCTTCTGAGCATGCGTGGCACTTTGTGCGTCGGAACAGGCCACACACGGTCGGAATTGACGCGATCGGATTTTGTTGTCGGAAAATTTTATCTCCTGCTGTCCAACTTTGTGTGTCGGAAAATCCGATGGAAAATGTCCAATGGCGCCCACACGGTCGGAATTTCCGACAACACGCTCCGATCGGACATTGTCCATCGGAAAATCCGACCGTGTGTACGAGGCATTAGTTTTTTTCCCTTCTACGCAGCGGGCTGAGCAAAAAAAAAAAAAATGACAGATCGCCGTACCAACACAAGCAATGTTTGGTACAGCGATCTCCCCCACTGTGAATTTGTATTCTAACAGGGGGACTCTCCCCCCGCCAGAATACACTGATTAGGGCTTGCAGCCATTGGTTGTGAGCTCTGACTGGACGCCTGTTTTCCAGCATGTCCCTTTGACAAAAGCTAGTCATAAGACTGGCTTCTGTTGGACAGTTGTACACACTGACCAAAAGTCAGCCAGTTCCTGCTGAACCCTTCGATTTTCAGCCAGTGTGTACCCAGGTTCAGATGGGGTGAAGGACTGGACTGTACTGCTACTTGCTGCACAGAGAAAGCTAGGGATAGCTGTAACCAGCAACAGTAATCCTGAAGACTGCAACTGCAACCTTTCCAACCTTTAATGATACAGTTCTGGGTCTGTGCTCTTTTCACTATCACATTTTCTGTTGAATTTGCCTCAACAGCTTCCCTACAGCAAATTATTTTTTCAGACCCCCATCCAAATGAAACATCACCTGATGAGTGGTATATAGGCTTGCATCAGCAGAGCAGCCAGGGGGCATATGAACCTGTTGAATGGTAGACAAAGTAAGAGTAGCTTCTATGCCTTGTATGCAGACAGTTTAAAGAGAATGTCTGTGTTCACGTACTGTAGGTCAATTTGAACATAAAATTGACCCAAAGAAGACAAGTGAATGTTTTTAAAGAAAAAAGATAAATCCTCCACTAGACCTCTGTTCCTCCAGATGGTCAGCTCTGTGGTAGGCTCCCTGTTCCCATTGATACTTAGAGAGTGTTCCAAACATAAGAAACATTCTTCTTTATAACAGCCAACTCAAACTGAGTGCACATCTGGAAAGGAGGAAAATCCTAACTGCGGAGGACCACAGAATTTTCCTAGGGGCAATCATAATTGTAAGACCAACTGGGAGGTGCAGACCCAAAATCATTTACTGGGCGTAAGTGAATTTATTATTATTACATATCCTGGCAATTCATGGCAATTCCATATTCATTCAAAATAAGCACAGAGTGGCTCTTTGCAAAAATAGGATTTTTTAAATACAGCTTACCTGTAAAATCCTTTTCTTGGGAATACATCACAGGACACAGAGACTTTTATAATTACTTAGGGTCGGTTCACACATGGGCAACACGACTTTAGCGCGACTTTGTACCGCGACTTCAACGCAGCTTCAGCGCGACTTTAGCGCGACTTCAGCGCGACTTCGGCAAATTACGAGGCGACTTGAAGTCGCCTCCATGACAGGCGACTTCGCCTGTGGCCAATCACCTCTCTGGGAGGGAGGGGGGGGGAGGGAGGGGTTTTCTCTGCAAAGTCGCTTGACTTTACAGAGAGATCCGACTTGCAGGCGACTTACATTGAGTTGAATGGGTACAAGTCGCCTACAAGTCGGATAGAAGTAGTACAGGAACCTTTTCTGAAGTCGGAGCGACTTCAGTAGTGTCAATTAAGACGCTCCCATTGCCTACCATGATAATCTAAATGCAAAGCGACTTGGGGCGACTTGGGGCGACTTGAGGGCGTACAAGTCGGATCCCAAGTCGCCCCAGTGTGAACCGAGCCTTAGTGGGTTAGATAGTCACCATCAGGTGATTGGACACTGGCAACCCTAATTACAAGGGGAGTTCCTCCCCTATATAACCCTTCCCATATGGAGAGTACCTCAGTTTTGTAGCAAAGCAATAAGTATCCCAACGTATAATCCCGAAGAGGGGCGGGAGCTCTGTGTCCCGTGATGTATTCCCAAGAAAAGGATTTTACAGGTAAGCTGTATTTAAAATATCCTATTTTTTAAATACAGAGACTTTGATAATTACTTAGTGGGATGTCCCATAGCAATGCCCAAATTGAGGGGAGGGAGACACAGTTCAGAAAACGTAGACCGCCAATGGACCAGAGGAACTATACTGCTGCCTGCAGCACACTTCGCCCGAAAGCGGCATCCTCATGCCCTCTTACATCCACCTGATAGAATCTAGTGAATGTATGGACTGAAAACCAAGTTGTAGCAAGCTTGCAGATCTGAGCCATGGAGGCCTGGTGATGCACTGTCCATGAAGCACTAACTGCTCTAGTTTTTTTTTTTAATTTCTTATACTCTTTATTAATTTTTGTTATTACAAAAAAAAAATAAGACCAAAAGCATGTAAATTACATATCAAGTAACAGAAGTCAACAGGTCCAATTATACAAAAGTACTTTGCTCTCATCATAAAATGAAACGTTGGGACCTGAATCCGATCTGAAACTCCCAATCCCCTTCCCCCCTCCCCACCCCCCCAGACCACCCCCTCCCAACCTCCCCTATTTTTTGTCTATTAAAAGGGTGCGTAATCGGGATATTATGCTAGTACCGCATCCGTTGTTAAATCACTTTTCACTAATTCTCCTATGCCTTCACATTGTACAGGTGGGTAACCCAGTATCTTAGACCCTTCTCAGGTTAAATCTAGGTCAGGGGGTTGTATCCGACCAGTGTAGCCAGGGACTCCAGATCTTTGTAAATTTATCATAACTACCCCTCCTGGTATAGACTGTTTTTTCTGTCCACACTAGCTTGTCCACTGTCCTAAGCCAGTCCTCAATAATTGGAGGAGTGGTAGACAACCAAGACTGCGCTATTAGTTTCCTGGCTTGATAAAGGCACCTCGCTATAGCAATTTTCTTATTGTTACACCCCATATTTTCCCCCATCAGGCCAAGAATGCATACCCTGGCCTCCTGCTTCAGCTTAACTTTAAACCTAGTTTCTATAGTCCTAGTTATTCCTGACCAGTATCTCGCCAGTTTTGGACATCTCCACACCATGTGTATTAGGTCACCTGTATCCAGCCAGTCCTCAATAATTGGAGGAGTGGTAGACAACCAAGACTGCGCTATTAGTTTCCTGGCTTGATAAAGGCACCTAGCTATAGCAATTTTCTTATTGTTACACCCCATATTTTCCCCCATCAGGCCAAGAATGCATACCCTGGCCTCCTGCTTCAGCTTAACTTTAAACCTAGTTTCTATAGTCCTAGTTATTCCTGACCAGTATCTCGCCAGTTTTGGACATCTCCACACCATGTGTATTAGGTCACCTGTATCCAGACATCTAGGGCACTTATCATCCAGTCTGCGTCCGAACCTGAATAATCTCTTAGGGGTGTCGTAAGCCCTATGTATCAAGAAAAGGTGCGACGCCTGCTGCGATGGGGAAACCGACACCAATGGACTAGTCTTCAAAATTCCTTTCCACTGACTGTCCGTAATCTCCCCCACATCCACCGCCCACCTCTCCCTGACCCCCAGAGTCATTTGTAGAGCAAGCAGCCTTTCAGAAATTTGTCCACTTATTATTGCTATCAAACCCTTGGTGGTATTTGCTCTAATAATTTTATTGAGAAGTGGTGCATTACACCACTCTAATGGGCAGTTACTAAATTGACTGTCAAGTGCATGTCTGATCTGCAAGTAAGTGTAAAATGTATTGTTTGGAATACCATATTCTCGCTTCAGCTCAGTGAAGGATTTCAGATTGCTACCCTCATAAAGCTGCGCCAGCCTGCATAATCCGTGACGGACCCATATCCAGTTTTTTTCCAGTGTTAACAGCTCCTTCAAGCCCTTATTATTCCATATGGGTGAGAATTCAGTGGGTCCTCCATAACCCATAATCCTCTTAGTAGCCTGCCAGACTTTAATGACTAATTTATATGTTGGTGATCCTACCCGGAATGTCCCAGCCTCTAACGCCTCAGCCAAAGATTCGTGTGGGGTATCATGCGTCATAAGTTTCCCGTTAGTGTTCAACATGCCTTGAGATTCGCAGCCTCCTAGTTGTTGCAGTTGAGCTGCCAAGAAGTAACTATAAGGGAGAGGTACTGCCAACCCCCCTTCCCCGACCGGGCGCTGTAGCGTTTGTAATCTAATCCTTGCCTGCCCTTTCTATCAGTTCTCTAAATAAGGAATTTATTTTTAGAAACCACCTCTTCCCGATCCAGACTGGGGAGTTGTGGAGTACATACAATAGTTGTGGCATCCATACCATCTTAATCAAATTAGTTCTACCTGCCAGGGATAACGGGAGTTGGCACCAGATAGCACTTTTCCTTCTAAATTTTTCCAGTAGAGGTACTAAATTATCCCCGATATATTGTGCAGGGTCCTTTGAGATAACTATACCCAAATAGCGCATCTTCTCCACTACCCTCAACCTCAGTATATCCCCCCTGCATCTATTGCATGTTGAATCCAACGGGAGCAGTGTTGATTTTTCCCAATTAACTACCAGGCCCGATGAGCTCCCAAATCTTTCCACTAACTGTATTGCTCTTTCAAGGGATGGCCCCATATCCCCAAGAAAAAGCAGCACGTCATCAGCATAAAGTGCAACTTTTTCCAGCCTATTCCTCCCTCCAAATCCCTGTATTTCAGGCGAGTGTCTTATTACCTCTGCTAGTGGCTCCATTGCTAGAGCGAATAACAGGGGCGAGAGGGGACATCCCTGCCTCGTCCCTCTCTCAAGGGATAACCACTCCGTATATTCGCTATTGATCTTTAACCTAGCTCTTGGATAGGAATATAGGGTTTTCACCCATTTAATAAATTTTGGGCTAAACCCAAACCTCTCCAGCACCCACCAGAGATACCCCCACTCCAGGCTATCAAATGCCTTGGCGATATCCAAAGCGAGGACCGCCCTGGAGCTCCTGCTCCCTGCCGGGGACTGGAGGTTCAGGTATGCCCTTCTAACATTAACACTGGTAGATCTGTTTGGGATAAACCCTGACTGGTCCGGGTGTACTAACTCTGATATACATTTGTTTAACCTAGTTGCTATTACTTTTGCCAAGATTTTTATGTCCGAGCATAGTAACGAAATTGGCCTGTATGAGGCTGCTTCAAGGTGATCTTTCCCCTCCTTCTTAATCAGGACTATGTTGGTCTCTGTCATTGAAGAGGGCAAACTGCCGTCAGTAATCGCCCAGTTCAATGTCTTCAAAAGTTCTGGTAGTAACGCCTCTCCATAATACTTATAAATTTCCACAGGTAGGCCATCAGGGCCTGGGGCCTTCCGGTTAGGCATATCTGCTACTGCTTGCTGTACTTCTTCAAGGGTTATGGGGGAGTCCAAACCCGTTCTTTCATTTTCAGAAAGATATGGCAGGCTGACACCCTCTAAGAGGTTCTCTATCTCTGTCACTTCTAATTGTTGTTGTGATTTATATAAGTTACTATAATATTCAAAGAACACTTTGTTGACCGTTGAGGGGTCCGACGAGATTTCCCCTCTGGAGGTCCGGATCGCAGCTATCATTGAGGAGGATGAGTTAGTATCAGCTAGCAATGCCAATGTACGGCCCACTCTTTCCCCTTCTCCAAAGTATCTCTGCCTCTGGAATAATCTTTTGTTTTCAGCATTTTTGAGAGTGTCCATTTTATACTCTTGTTGCTTTTTTACCCAGAGCTCCTGTTTCCCTGGACTTGGGTCCGCCACGTATTGTTTTTCTAACTCCAACACCTCTTTCCTAATCTGTTCCACCTTTTCTCTTGATTGTCTCTTAGTCCATGTTATTCTCTGTAGAAGAATACCCCTCAAAAATGCTTTCAGGGAATCCCAGACCACCCCCTGCGGCGCAGACCCTGAATTAATTACAACAAATTCTTTTATTTTTTCTATTATATCTTCCTTTTTTCCTATGATCTCCAACCATGTTGGATTTAGTGCCCATAGTCTCTCAGTGCATCTAGCGCGGGTATTTATCGTCAGCGTCAATGGCGAATGGTCCGATATCCCTCTCGGCCTATACTCTATTTTTCCTAGTAGGGATAACACCCCCCTATTTCCCATAGCCATGTCTATGCGAGAGAGAGTGCGGTGCGACCCCGAGAAACAAGAGTACTGCCGCTCCTCTGGGTTGCAGATTCTCCAGAGGTCGCACCACCCGATCTCTTCGAGCAGCTGAGCGAGCCATCCCTCTGCTGCCCTATCCTCCCTATCCCTTGGGGGAAACCTGTCAATTTTGCCATTAAGAACCATATTGAAATCCCCCATCACTATAAGCGGGGCATCCCTTTTATCCTCAACATATTCTAAAAGGCAGTACAGGATCTCCATCTTAAAGGGAGGGGGAATATACACATTGGCTATGACAAAAGATTTACCCTCTATTGTACAAAATAAGAAAACATAGCAACCCAGTGTATCGATCTTAACGTCCCTACAGGAGAACACCAGTCCCTTTTTGACCAATATGCACACTCCTCTCGAATAGGAAGTGTGTACTGAGTGAAATTGAGCCTGAAATTTCTTACACCAGATTAATAATTTGGACTCATTGGTCAGGTGTGTCTCCTGTAGGCACACCAGATCCGCGCCCTGGGATTCCAACTCTGAGAGTACAGTGGCTTTTTTAATGGGATCCCCCATTCCCCGGATGTTCCATGATATTATTCCCACCATTCTAGCTTGCCCTTAAGTTATAAACAAAAATACAAGTATGCATCTCTGCAAAAAAAAAAAAAAAAGAAGAGCAAAAAGCAGGGAAATAGAGATTTACCTCTTGTGGTAGTAAGCACTAAAGCTCCCTTAATTAAACCCACCAATAAAATATTTATTTGCTTAACCTCCAGTGCGGCTTTTGTAATAGTGTACTGCACCCCTTTGATATTATTTGAATTTTGCATACATCTTTACCCTTGTGCCCGCCCTTCCCCCTCCCCCCCTGCCTTTCTTGGCCTACCCTGGGAGCATTCCTTGTGACCCATCTAACCCTACCAACCAACTCATTCCCCCCCTTCCTCACCCAGGCAGGGATAAAGAAAGAAAACTTTCCCCTGCTTGGTTTTCCCAACCCTCCCGCACTACCCTCCCCCCCTACAACCTCTGTCACCTGTTGTGCTATTAACCACAAAACAATCATCCTCCACCATTTGTAAATACTCATATGGAGTTTTCTCCAATACATCAATCGCCCCCTCTCCCCCTCCAATCCCTGCTGCAAAAAAAAAAAAAATCAACTAATAGTAATACTCCAGCTCTAAAAGTTCTTTTTGTTTTCTTCCAGCCATTTTGTGGCCCTATCGACTGAATCAAAAAATTGTGTCACTCCTGGAGCATCGATACGTAGGCGCACCGGGTAGAGCAGTGCATATGATATTTTCATACTCCTTAGGCTGCGCTTAATTTCAGCAAATCCTGCCCTTTTCTTTTGCAGATCCGGGGAATAATCTGGGTAGATTGAAATTCTAGTGTCTTTATAGAAGATATCCCCCTTTTCCCTGGCTTTTTGCATTAGTACTGTCTTGTCTTTATAACTAAACAGCTTCATGATTAATGGTCTAGGGCGGGAACCTGGAGAGATTAGCCTGGTGGGCACTCTATGTGCCCTCTCAATGGCAAAAAAATGTGAGAATGTCTCTGCCCCAAAAATCTCCCTGAGCCACCTTTCCAAAAATACTTCTGGACAGGACCCCTCACTTCCCTCTGGGAGGCCTAGAACCCTCACATTTTGTCTGCGGAGGCGGTTTTCCATTTCATCCATTTTGTATTTATAAGTGTCCATCTGAGTCTGCATTAGTTTAAACTCTTGCCTCATAGGATGCAAAATATCCTCTACTTGGCTTAAGTAGGCCATACACGGTCGAATTTCGAACAAATTTTCTTTTCAAAATAAGAAATTTCGTTTTTTTTTGTGATCCGATGATGCCACCATTGATTTTCGAAATTCGGCCGACCAAGCCTTCAATTTCACCTCATATTGCTACAGAAAAGAATTTTCTTGGCCGGGAATCTTCTTTTCTCTCCGTAAATTTTCTTTTCTTATTACATTTCTCGCACGATTCTCCCATCATTGATTAGAAAATCGTTCGTTTTTCTGAAAATTTCCAACATGTCCGATTCCTCAAATTCGATTTCCGCACGAAAATCGGCCGTTGTTGCAGCCCACTAATGATGCGAAATTCATACGAAAATTCTTTCATACGATTTTCGAAAGAAAATTCTTACGAAATTCGAACCGTGTATGGCCGGCATTAGCCTTTCCTCCAAATTGGAAGTCCTCTCCACCACCTTCTGTAATTCTTGACTCATAGAGCACAACTCTTCTTTAAGGCCTCTTAACTGGTCACATAAATCACTCAGTGATCCCCTGCAGGCGTTAACAGCACTCAATACCTCTTTCAATGTAGGCTCAGGTTCCCTAAGTGCCTCAGTATTAGAATTTAGACATGTGCATTCGTTTTCGTCCCAATGCATTTTCGTCCGAATTTTAGGTATTTTCGTTATCGTTTTACAAACGATAACGAAAGTGCAGAGTCCGAAAACGAAAGATCCGACATAAACAAATGCTTTATTTTCGTTTTCGTTGCTACAACAGTTCGATATAGATAGGAGATTCGACATGATGATGACAATAACAACCTGTGTCCATCAAACCTGTGGTCGAATGTGCCTAACCTTAGCTTTATTAGTCCAAGATTATTCTACATAGAGAGAAAAGATTCGACGTAGGAGAGAAAAGATTCGACGTAGGGGAGGAAAGATTCGACGTAGGGGAGGAAAGATTCGACGTAGGGGAGGAAAGATTCGACGTAGGGGAGGAAAGATTCGACGTAGGGGAGGAAAGATTCGACGTAGGGGAGGAAAGATTCGACGTAGGGGAGGAAAGATTCGACGCAGGGGAGAAAAGATAAATAAAAATAATGATGATGATGAATGTTATTGGCTGATTGTAACCAAAGAGGAGGAGCAGTAAAATAGCTAGAACTAAGTACACACGTACTTTGGCTTATGGTGTCTGTTGAAAGTTCTAAGAAGATTCGACGGAGCAGGTAAACTATACGGCATTGTGTACAGTTTAGCTGCTCCGTCTAATCTTCTTTGAACATTCGACAGACACCATAAGCCTTCAATGACAGATTCGACCTTAATTTGGATTTTCGGACGAATGCAATTTTTAACGAAAAACCGAAATAAATAAAAACGAATTTCGGGAGTAACTAAATAAATTTATTTTTCAGACGAAAACGAAATTCCGAAACGAAATATTTCAGTGTGCACATGTCTATTAGAATTGACTTCAGCAATTTTTTCTAGGGGGTCCCTCTCAGGACTTTTTTTATTTGCAGTTTTCGTAGTTGCTGACGATGCTGATGCAGCTTTGCTTAAGCTTTTTCTGTCCCCTGTACCTCCCGTCAAAGTCTTCTCTTGGGGCTGCTGATTTCCCTTGACTGGGGAGTGCGAGGGAGTATGGGCATATTTCTCCAACTTCGCCGCCGCTGCTGACGCAGATGCTGCAAGGTTCCCCTTCTCCTTAGATGCCCGGGTAGCCTGCGCAAGGGAGCCCTCCTGGTGATGCTGGGGGTGGTCCTCTCCCTTTTTTTTGGTCATTTTACCTATATCAGGATCTATGCCAGTTGTCCTAGGAGACTATAAAAAAAGGTGCCCAATAAGAGTTCTCCTGTTCCTCTATTTCTTGGTAGGCTGAAATGCTATTCAAAGACTCCGAAATAATGCTAGAACTAACAATAGCATTCAACCGTAAGCTCTCTGGTATATGTCAGCAGTTCCCCAGCCTAGTGCACTGTTATTATGAAGAAGAGAATAGTTCAAAGTTGTTACCTAGAAGCCGTTCAGCCTTTCAGGAACAGAGCCAGCACTCAGCACGATCAGACCAGTCCTGCAGAGCCCCCTGTCATCCAGGACTTCAATCCTTCTTTCCTTCAGGTTTCCAGGCAGGAAGAGCTACACGCCGCTTACCTCGCCTCTCTGTAGGTCCCGCAAAGCTGCCGTAAAGCTCGCAACTCCCACGAGAACGTGGCTCGTTGCCAAGCAAATACCAAAGCCTGGCGTAAACAGCTGACTGCTCCCTGGCTTCACAGCTGGGTGTCCGAGTTTCGCCACTGCCGGTCACTTCCCCCTTCTCAGCCGGGATCCACCAAACAGGAGTGCACTGCAGGATTCGATCAGCAGTATGGAAGAACGGGTAGGACAGCGAGGGGACCTGGCTGGTACATTTAAAGCCGGATCAGTCCCTCATGAGCGGCAGCAGGGAGCTGGAGCGAGGAGAGGTCTCACACACCTCCGTTCACCTCCGCATCCGGTCACGCCCCCTAGCCTAGCCTGCTCTAGTTGAGTGCGCTTTAACCTGAAAAGGAGGAATCTTCTTTACACCATAAGCCCGAACAATAACCTGTCAAATCCATCTAGAGATAGTGGATTTCAACGCTGCCTGGGGCCTTCTGGCAGAATAAATAGACAATCAGTCTTTCGTATCTGAGCGGTTGCCTGCAGATAGATACTGACTGCTCTTACAACATCTAAAGAGTGTAACAACTTCTCCGCGGACTTCAGATGTGGAAAAAAGGATGGTAGGACAACATCTTGATTCAGATGGAATCCCGAAACTACTTTAGGCAAAAAAGTCGGGTGAGGACGCAACACCACCCTGTCTTTGTGATTAATCAAATATGGCTCTTTACAAGAAAGAGCTGCTAACTCCGATACCCTTCTAGTCGAGGAAATGGCTACCAGAAAAAACAAATTTTTTTGTCAAAAGATCTAAAGAAGCATGGTGCAATGGTTCAAAAGGTTTTCCTGTAAAACAGACAAAACCAAATTCAAATCCCATGGGCACACAGGAGGCTTAACCTGCGGATTAAAGCCCCCTGAACAAAGGCCCGGACGAGGGAATGAGAGGCAAGCGGTCTTTGAAAGGATACTGACAAGGCCGAGATCTGGCCCTTGATAGTACTCAAGGCCAGCTTAATTTCGACACCTAATTGAAGAAAGGCACGAATCCTTCTAATAGCATACTTTCTAGGATGCCACCCCCTGAATTCACACCAGGAAACATATGCCTTCCAGATTCTGTAGTAGATGAGCCTGGAAGCCGGCTTCCTAGCATTAACTAGAGTGGACAGGACTGGCCCCGAGAGGTCACGACCCTTCAGAATGTGGGTCTCAACTGCCAAACCGTCAAATTCAGACTTCGTAAGACAGGATGGAATATTGGACCCTGTGAGAGTAGATCTGGGCACAGCGGAAGAACCCAAGGTCTTCCTTCTGCCATCTTTACGATCTCTGCAAAACCAAGGTCGCCTGGGTCAAGCCGGAGCCACCAGAATTACAGGCTTTTCTTCCCTTTTGACTCTCCGCAGGAATCGCGGAAGGAGCGGAACTGGAGAGATCAGACTACTATACTACAGTACTATAGAGTACTGACCCCATGGAATCATTAAGGCATCTGACCCTTGTGCTAGTGGATCCTTTGTTCTTGACACAAAGTTGTCCAGTTTCTTGTCGAACCTGGAAGCCAACAGGTCTACATCCGGGGTACCCCATCTTCGACATATGGCCTAAAAAAAATATTGGGCACAGCTGCTGGCGACTTAGGAAATCTGCCTGCCAATTTTCCACCCCTGGAATGAAGACCGCAGACAGGCAAGGAACAATGTGATTCACCTCTTTTTGGGCATCCAGACTCCTGGTGCCCCCTTGGTGATTGATATAGGCCACTGCCATAGCATTGTCGGACTGTATCCGGACAGGAGAACCCTGCAACCTGGAAGTCCAGACTCTGAGGGCTAGACGAATTGCCTGAATCTCCAGAATGTTGATGGGCCAGAGCCTTTCGGCTCTGGACCATCTCTCCTGGGTGGAAACTTCTTCCAGAACCACTCCCCAGCCTATTAGGCTGGCATCTGTGGTTACCACTTTCCAATTAACTGAAACAAAGGATTTTCCTTTTAGCAGATTCTTGGTTAGCAACCACCAATTGAGGCTCTGGCGTACCCATGGTGATAGGCACATTGGAAGATCCAAGGCTTGTACTCTTTTGCTCCAGGCAGAGAGGATGCAGCTCTTCAGAGGCCTTGAGTGAAACTGGGCGTAAGGAACAGCCTCGAAAGAGGCCACCATGCACCTTGCTATGACTACCCGGACAAAATTCTTTATGGCTTTGGCTTTTGACCCGGGTAAAAATACTCTGCTTTGGACTGTGTCTATGACCATGCCCAAATACTCCAGCCTTTACTCCAGGGGCTGTAAGGAAGACTTTTCTAGTTTGGGGACCCAGCCTAGGTACTCTAAGTATTCTACTGTGCTGAGCACACTGCGGTCTAAGCGTGCTACGGACTGTTCTACAAGTAGCAAATCGTCCAGATAAGCTGTCACTGTTATGCCCTGAGCCCTTAGTTTTGCCAAGGGTAGGACTAGAATTTTTGTGAACACTTGAGGTGCTGTACCAAGACCGAAAGGTAGGGCCACGAATTGGAAGTGGCACTGATCGACTGCCAACCTTACAAATCTTTGGTGAGTGGGAAATATTGGCAAATATAAATATGCATCCTTAATGTCTATTGATGCCAAGAATTCTCCCCCTAAAGGGTGGAAAATACTGAGCGGATTGACTCCATGGGGAAAGAACGAATGTCTAAAAACTGATTCAGGTCTTTTAGATAGACCTGGATCAGAATAGGTCTGACATCTCCGTTTGGTTTTGGAACCGTAAAGAGGTTTGAGTAGAACCCTGCTCTTTGGAGGTCACTTTTATAATTAAACCCTTAGGATAGTAGACATTCTAAGGCCAGAAACAAGGGTCTTCTTTTTTCTGGATCTTTGGAGACTCTTGACCTTAGGAAGCGAGATGGTGGAAACTCCCGGAACTCCAGGTTGTAGCTCAGAGATGCGTGCCGACTAAACCCCTGTTTTTAACGCGTACTGTTAGACAGGTCATTTTGGTTGTCTGCGAGCTGGTGGTAAGTAGGCTTTGGTTTTTTCCTTGGCATTCCCCAGGCTTTGTTTGCATTTGAAGCTCAGAGACACCGTGGAGGTCACCCATTTGTCCTGAATCTCTTCCCGCCAAGCGCCTGCAAACTGCAGCAGCCTTCCCCCCACTCGGCCCAGCGTGGGCGCCCCTCCATAGGGAGGCTTTGGGGTTCTGTTTAACAGATCTTGGACCCCAAGACTTCTTTTACCCTTGGGCTTGGCCCTGGACCTTTCCCCTAGTATTGGACTGGGCAGGTCGTCGCCACTGCCTGGAGGTCGAGGCTCCAGGGGCTGGGGACAGAGAATGTCTAAATGAGGGACGTTTATTCTTCTTTTTAACTGGTAACAACGTGGTCTTACCCCCGGCAATCTTCTGTATATATTTGTCCAGATCATCCCCAACCAGGCGTTCCCCATAAAACGGGAACCCAGTCAAATATTTTTTACCCGAAGCTTCAGCTGCCCAATGCTTAAGCCAAAGGGCCCTGCGCAAGTGTACCAGCAGGAGGAAAAGGTGGGATGCTTGCTGAACAGAATCCATAATGGCATCAACTGTAAAACACAAGGCCTTAGGAAGGTCTGCATAAACCTCAGTGGAGAGGAGGTTAAGCACCTGCTTCATTTGTTCCTTGAGGAACTGGCACGTGCAGGCTGGACTACAGTGCCAGCCATAGAAAAGGATGCTTTAAATAAAGTTTCCTGCTTCTTATCAGTTGGATCTTTGAACCCCTGAGCATTGTCCACAGGACAGGTCAGGTTTTTATTCACACAAGAAATAGCCACATCTATTGCTGACCCCCCCCCCCCCCCCCCCCCCATTTTTTGGTGAACTTTTCCTCCACCATATAAAGCATGGAAAAAACTCTTAGGAGGAGAAAATAGTTTATCTGGGTGACCCCAGTCATCATACAACAATTTCTCCAGCAAGGGATGAATTGGGAAGGTATACGCAGCCTGTGGGGATTTCCGGGATTCCAAGGAGGAAACAGAGGACATGGCAGCCTCAGCAGAGGGCAATCTATATGTGGTACACACCAACTCAGTATAATATTGCACCTGTACTTTGAGGGCCTGGGAGGCAGAAGAGAGCTTCTCCTCTTTCCCTGAATCGTCCGACTGCTCCTGATCCCCATCCCCAGATAGGGATATCTCACCATTATCAGAATGCCTATCCGATAGGGAACCAAGAGCAGAGGGAGGGGATCTGCCCCTTTTTCTGCTACTCCTTAAGGAAGCTGTGATAAAAGTAGTAATCCTTCCTTTTAAACCATCCAATGCAGCCTTCATAGTGTCTTCAGTGACATATACAGGGACTGTAACATTGGGAGAGGCTGCAAAACCTGACAGGGGCACAGACTCATCCTGTGAGGCTGTCTCCAGTCTTTTAGGGGGGGTGGAATCCTTCAGGCATGCCCAGAACCCCTAGATGTAGGCGGTGATTTCTTAGTGCCTCTTTTACCTCCCCCTGAAGCCCTCTTACGAGGAGACATAGTCCTAAGCTGCAAAGCAGAGGTACTAGTACAAATGCAACCACTGTTGTGCCTAGTCTTACAATATAAACATTAGCTTAGTCTGCACAACCTGAAGCTAAGTAGGTGTCTTAGGTATGCCTGGATCCGAATCCACTGAGATGCTTACTGCCCACAGCTTTGTGTCCCACTGCTTACAGGAGCTCTGGCGTACTGGGCTTTAAACATAGCCGCTTTGCGTCTGCGCACTGGTGCGCCGTGCATGCCGCAACCAATGCCGCCCTCCTTCCCTACCAAAATCCGCCACAAAAGCACGCCCCCTGCACGCGCGCACGAGTAGGACTGTCATGGCGGCGGCCGGGGGCGAAGTGGGAGAAATGAGACCACCTGAGAATTGCGCGGGACCCCCGGACTGCGTGGGATCCCCCCTTTCAGGTTATGTGGCACAGCCTGCAGCGGAGGAGGTGAGCGGCTTTTTAAACCAGCTTCACTGAGGGTGTATCCTGGATGGCATGTAAGTATACACCAGGTATGTCTCTTACTCCCTCTAGTGGCGGAAACCAGGTAAGAAATGCAAACTACTCAAAAGAAGATAATCCATATGTGTTTACTTTAGGATTGTCTTCACTTACCTTTTCCCCGCCGCAGGAACTGCTGAAAACAGACAGATCCAACCTTCACCCATCACGGCGGGTAGCATTGTGCCATCTTTCAGGGTTCTGGGTTCCTACTCACAGGATCCTCTTCCCTGGACCTGTAGAAGGCTCTGCCAGAAAAACTTTTTGCGCAACTTAAATTGTGCACCAAAGCTCTGGATCCTAGAGCCCAGTCCCCAAAGTGAGACATTACAGGCAAAACGTAGTTTCTTCTTTCACGAGGCCCAGGTACCATCAATCTTAGGCGTATTTATTGGCCCGAGGATGGATCCGGTTTTATGGCTCCTAGGCCCCCCGCAGAGACCATCAAGCAGAGCTTTCTTCTTAGCACATCTTTAGCGTGACCAACCACCTTAGACACTGGCGAAAAAACTGAGGTACTCTCCGTATGGGAGGGGTTATATAGGGGAGGAACTCGCATTGTAGTTAGGGTTGCCAGTGTCCAATCATCTGATGGTGACTATCTAACCCGCTAAGGGTCGGTTCACACTGGGGCAACACGACTTCCGCGCGACTTTGCACGGCGACTTCAACGCGGCTTCGACGCGACTTCAGCGCGACTTCAGCGCGACTTTAGCAAATTACAAGGCGATTTGAAGTCGCCTCCATGACAGGCGACTTCGGCTGTGGCCAATCACGGGGCAATCAGCTCTCTGGGAGGGAGGGGGGAGGGAGGGGTTTTCCCTGCAAAGTCGCTTGACTTTACAGAGAGATCCGACTTGGAGGCGACTTCCATTGATTTCTATGGTACAGGTCGCCTACCAAGTCGGATCAAAGTAGTACAGGGAGTACGCTCTGAAGTCGGAGCGACTTCAGTAGTGTCTATTAAGATGCTAGCGTTCACTCCCATTGAAACTATTTCTGGGGCGACTTGGGGCGACTTGAGGGCGTACAAGTCGGATCCCAAGTCGCCCCAGTGTGAACCGACCCTTAGTAATTATCAAAGTCTCTGTGTCCTGTGATGTATGAACAAGAAAGAGAGGTTTTCTATTTGAAATGCTCTATGGCTATGCAGCTAAAACAAGTGCTGGAAATATACCTTGTAGCTTTGTCAATACACTCTCGCTGATATAACCTCCAAAGACTATGAATTGTAATAGTACAGTGGGGATGGAAAGTATTCATTTTTCACTCTTTGTTATATTGCAGCCATTTGCTAAAAATCATTTCAGTTCATTTTTTTTCCTCATTAATGTACACACAGCACCCCATATTGACAGAAAAACACAGATATCTTGACATTTTTGCAGATTTATTAACCACTTGCCGACCGCCTCACGCCTATATACGTGAGCAGAATGGCACGGGCAGGCAAAATCACGTACCTGATACGTGATGCCTTCCCGCGGGCGGGGGGTCCGATCGGACCCCCCCCCGCCAGCGGCGGTCGGCTTTGGTCTGGCAGCGATCAAAGATGAGGGGGAGGCCATCCGATTGTGGCCCCCCCCTCGCGATCGCTCCCAGCCAATGAGAAACATCCCCTGCCTCTGTATAGTACACAGAGGCAGAGGATGTGATGTCATCTCTCCTCGGCTCGGGAGTTTCCGTTCCGGGCCGAGGAGAGAAGACATGTGAGTGAGTGCACCAACACTACACAACACAGTAGAACATGCCAGGCACACTAAACACCCCGATCCCCCCCCCGATCGCCCCCCGATCCCCCCCCAATCACCCCCCCCCCCCCGTCACAAACTGACACCAAGCAGGTTTTTTTTTTTTTTTTTCCTGATTACTGCATAGTGTCAGTTTGTGACAGTTAGAAGTGTTAGGACAGTGAGTATTACCCCCCTGTAGGTCTAGGGTACCCCCCTAACCCCCCTAATAAAGTTTTAACCCCTTGATCACCCCCCGTCACCAGTGTCACTAAGCGATCATTTTTCTGATCGCTGTATTAGTGTCACTGGTTCCGCTAGTTAGGGACGTAAATATATAGGTTCGCCGTCAGCGTTTTATAGCGACAGGGACCCCCATATACTACCTAATAAATGTTTTAACCCCTTGATTGCCCCCTAGTTAACCCTTTCACCACTGATCACCGTATAAGTGTTACGGGTGACGCTGGTTAGTTCGTTTATTTTTTATAGTGTCAGGGCACCCGCCATTTATTACCGAATAAAGGTTTAGCCCCCTGATCGCCCGGCGGTGATATGCGTCGCCCCAGGCAGCGTCAGATTAGCGCCAGTACCGCTAACACCCACGCACGCTGCATACGCCTCCCTTAGTGGTATAGTATCTGAACGGATCAATATCTGATCCGATCAGATCTATACTAGCGTCCCCAGCAGTTTAGGGTTCCCAAAAACGCGGTGTTAGCGGGATCAGCCCAGATACCTTCTAGCACCTGCGTTTTGCCCCTCCGCCCGGCCCAGCCCACCCAAGTGCAGTATCGATCGATCACTGACACTTACAAAACACTAAACGCATAACTGCAGCGTTCGCAGAGTCAGGCCTGATCCCTGCGATCGCTAACAGTTTTTTTGGTAGCATTTTTGTGAACTGGCAAGCACCAGCCCCAGGCAGCGTCAGGTTAGCGCCAGTACCGCTAACACCCACGCACGCACCGTACACCTCCCTTAGTGGTATAGTATCTGAACGGATCAATATCTGATCTGATCAGATCTATACTGGCGTCCCCAGCAGTTTAGGGTTCCCAAAAACGCAGTGTTAGCGGGATCAGCCCAGATACCTGCTAGCACCTGCGTTTTGCCCCTCCGCCCGGCCCAGCCCAGCCCACCCAAGTGCAGTATCGATCGATCACTGTCACTTACAAAACACTAAACGCATAACTGCAGCGTTCGCAGAGTCAGGCCTGATCCCTGCGATCGCTAACAGTTTTTTTGGTAGCGTTTTGGTGAACTGGCAAGCGCCAGCGGCGTAGTACACCCCGGTCGTAGTCAAACCAGCACTGCAGTAACACTTGGTGACGTGGCGAGTCCCATAAGTGCAGTTCAAGCTGGTGAGGTGGCAAGCACAAGTAGTGTCCCGCTGCCACCAAAAAGACAAACACAGGCCCGTCGTGCCCATAATGCCCTTCCTGCTGCATTCGCCAATCCTAATTGGGAACCCACCGCTTCTGCAGCGCCCATACTTCCCCCATTCACATCCCCAACCAAATGCAGTCGGCTGCATGAGAGGCATTTTCTTTATGTCCTCCCGAGTACCCCTACCCAGCGAACCCCCCCAAAAAAGATGTTGTGTCTGCAGCAAGCGCGGATATAGGCGTGACACCCGCTATTATTGTCCCTCCTGTCCTGACAATCCTGGTCTTTGCATTGGTGAATGTTTTGAACGCTACCATTCACTAGTTGAGTATTAGCGTAGGGTACAGCATTGCACAGACTAGGCACACTTTCACAGGGTCTCCCAAGGTGCCATCGCATTTTGAGAGACCCGAACCTGGAACCGGTTACCGTTATAAAAGTTACAAGTTTGCAAAAAAAACACAAAAAAAAAATAGTTGTTTTATTGTTCTCTCTCTCTCTATTCTCTCTATTGTTCTGCTCTTTTTTACTGTATTCTATTCTGCAATGTTTTATTGTTATTATGTTTTATCATGTTTGCTGAGCACAGAGGGCGGGCCTCAATGATTAAATGCAGGGACCCATCTAATTGACCAGATATGTATAGCCAAAGAAAATTGCAAAAGAATTTTCTTTTTAAATTAATAAAGTTATATAAAAATCTATACATAGAATTATTTAAAATTATATAAAATTCCATAATTACATAAAATAATTATATTAAATAATTAAATTTATATATAGATATCCCCAATCTCGGGCACATAAATGAGGCACCCCGCACTCAATAGTAAAGAGCCAATTAATGTGATACAGGCCCTTTGTGCCCAAAGGGTAAACCTCAATCTTACAATAAAGGGACCATTCGGATTAGCCGGATATGTGAAGCAAAGGAAGACAATGTCCCCAATAGTGGACAGCTTCTATGCTAGATCTCCGGACTTATTACCATTAAGGGCAAGGCATTTCAACTCATTGATTGGGGGTCGTATAACATACAGCCCCATTCAGCTCTACAAGGTAAATGGCATACATAAAACAAACAAGGTGAGGTAAATGTATCAAAAATACCAAAAAAATGTATTAATACCTAGTACCTAACCTAATAAACTGAATCGAGGCTATACATAATAAGCCCCCCACATCCACAGAAGCATATATAGCAACATATTCACAGTGTATCAGGCCCCCTGAAGGATAGGGGTACTAAGGTGTAGATTAAAGAGATTAAATAAATAAAATAAATAAAAAAATAAATAAAAAATGAATCCAAAAATATATTAAGCAAAAGTATTGGGCAAAAAAGGCTGCTAAATCTTATAAGGAACCCTTTGAGTTAATAGCTGGTGAGGGAATACACCAATGTCCAGGACCGGTAATATTATGGCCACCTCCATATGGTGCCTATATTGGCCAGAGCTTAAAGAATTTAGATTGGGCCTTGTCATGGGCCCCGACCAAGGCATATCTCAGCAAAAATGGCTAAAATTTAGACTGAAGCCTTATTTTAGCAAGGGAAAAATTGGCAATGAATAGGTAAAGCGGGGTGTTACCAAAAGTTAGGTATGTCCAGTTACTAAGATTATGTGAACAACAAAAATTAGGAGTTGTCAATAAATGAATTTACATCCACATCTATGTTGAGACCGTGTGGCGTGTAGCTTTTGATCCTGTGGATCCAAGCCATTTCAGATTTAGAAATCTCCCTAACCAGGGAGCTACCCCGCCAGTGGGATTTGTATCGGTCAATTCCCAGAAACAAGGTGTTAGAGGGGTCTCTGTTATGAACCAGCCTATAGTGTTTCGAGACCGAATGATTTTTGAAGCCTGTCAGAATATTCGTAATATGTTCATTGAGCCTCACCTGGAGGGGGCGTTTGGTCCGCCCCACATATTGCAAGCCACAAGGGCATTGCAATAGGTAGACCACTCCAGTGGTAGAACAGGTAATAAATGGAGTGATATGATGGGTCCGACCGGTTTTTGTCGAAACAAAAGCTTGGGTCCTCTTGGTCACACATGAGTTGTAGGAACAGACCCGACATTTATTACACCTGTAAAAACCAGTTAACTGGTCAAAAAAGGTTGTTCTCATGTGAGGGGGATCTAATACCCCTGGGGCTAACCTGTTCTTGAACGAGGGCGCCCCCTTGAAGACAATTCTAGGCTTAGATGGTAGAGCTTCTTTCAAAATCCGATCATTCGTGATTATGTGCCAGTGTTTAGAAACCAATTGCTTGATCTCTTTGTGTTGGAGTGAGTAAGTCGTGATAAAAGGGATTCCCAAGTTATTTATGGAGGTGCTAGTGCGGGGTCTGTCCCTCAACAGAAGTTCCCTATCCATCTCTTCTACACTTTTTAGCACCGGGATAAGGTCTCCATTAGTATACCCCTTTTCTAGGAATCTGTCTGTAAGAACCTTGCTTTGTGATAGAAAATTCTCCAAGTTCGAGCAGTTCCTACGGACCCTCATATACTGGCTTTTCGGAATCCCCTTTAACCAGGGTCTGTGGTGACAGCTTTCGAGCGGAATGTAGGAGTTCCTGTCGCTCTCCTTAAAAAAGGTTGAGGTAGACAGAATCCCACTTTCAATGGATATAGTGAGGTCCAAAAAGTGAATTTGAGTCTGACTTGTCTCAAAGTTCAAGAGGATCCCACGGTTGTTGTTATTAAGGGAGGACAAAAATTGTTGGAGTTCCAAGCCATCTCCATCCCACAGGAGGAGGATGTCATCTATATACCTCGCCCACAGGACTAGATGAGGATTCCGGTTGGTATAGATGACATCCTCCTCCCACTTGGCCATAAATAAGTTGGCCAGGCTGGGGGCATACTTAGCCCCCATGGCCACGCCACGACTCTGGCGGTAGAATTGATCCGAAAACCAAAAATAGTTGTGGGAGGCCGCAAAGACCAACAGCTCCATAATAAAGGAAATCTGGTCTATAGGGAGGCCTGAGTCATTCTTTAAAGCTCCCTCCACAGCTTGAAGGCCCATGTCATGGGGGATTATGGTGTATAACGAGGTAACATCCGCACTCGCCAACCACATCCCAGGCCTGATAGCAGTCCCAGAAAGAAGATTAAGCACATGGCGTGTATCTTTAATATACGATGGCATCTTTTGCACTAGGGGCTGGAGGAAAAAATCGATATATCTGCCCACCCGGGAAGTGACAGAGTCAATGCCACTCACAATGGGGCGTCCCGGGGGGCAGATAGGATTTTTATGAACCTTTGGGAGGTAGTAAATAATAGGGGTTCTGGGGGCTTTGGGGACCAGATATAGGCTCTCCTTGTCTCCCAGAATACCCTGGGAAGTGCCTTTGGAAATAATTCTACGTAACTCCCTAAGGTAACTGTTTTTTGGGTCGGAGGGGAGGGGGGTGTAGGTTTCTGTATCGCCAAGGATCCTGGACATTTCGGCCAGGTAATCCTTCCGATCAAGCACCACTATCCCTCCCCCCTTATCCGCTGGGCGAATGACTAGGTCCTTGTTCTTGCACAAAGAATCTAGTCCCTCTTGTATGGCTCTAGAGTTCCTTGCATTTTTAATCTCCAATTCCTCGAGATCCCTCAACAGCACATCTCTGAACACCTTGAGCGCTGGGGCAAGTGTTCCCGGGGGATTGAAGAGGGATGCGTTCGCCAATCCTGAATGTACATAGTTACTACTAGGTTGGGAGTTCCTTGTGATGGGGTTCCCTATTACATATCTCTTAATGTTTAGTTTCCGGATAAACTTGTGGACATCCATGTACATTTGAAAGCGATTTAGGCTTTTCGGGGGGGCAAACTTGAGACCTTTGTCTAACACCAACTTTTCAGATTGTGTCAATTCAACGGTGCTCAGGTTAAAAATGCCCTGACCTGTCACATTCTGGCCTTTTTTTGCTCGCATTCGCCTCCCCCCTCTGGTTCCTCGCTTCTTTCTACCGGCCTTTTGAGTCCCTGGCCTGGTTTGGAAAAACCCCAAGTTCCTGCTCCCCCAGGCACTGGGGCAGAGGGACCAGGGGTAGCCGGAATCCGGGAAGGGAAGGAAAAATTGGGAACCTGAGTATCTGGTGGATATTCAAAGGGTGCGTGGGGGGCAGTTACTCCCTCAAAGGAGTTCATTTCGCCGATAGGGAAAAACCTGTTCTGCGTAGGGAGATTGTACTCCCAATCCCCCGCATACGGGTCCTGATATGGCGTTCTCTGATACACATCATAGTTATGGTTGGGCCTCCACCAATCTGGATAACTTCCACCATAACCTTGATCTCTGGTGGAGTTGGGTGGGCCCCGCCCCCTTCCACTCGTAGGGTGACCACCCCTCCACGGAGGGGGGGGGGATAGACCTAGCTCCTCCTCCCCTCTGCGTGTTATTAGGCCTAGGGGGTCCCAAGTTGTATTGGTGGTATGGAGGCATATTATTAGGTTTATTGGCTATAGGTCTTTGGGGGGATTGAAACCTCTGTTTACTGTGCTTTATTGTTAACCATTTTTTGTCTTCAGGTACGCCATTCACGACTTGAGTGGTTATACCAGAATGATGCCTGCAGGTTTAGGTATCATCTTGGTATCATTCTTTTCAGCCAGCGGTCGGCTTTCATGTAAAAGCAATCCTAGCGGCTAATTAGCCTCTAGACTGCTTTTACAAGCAGTGGGAGGGAATGCCCCCCCCCCTCACCGCCTTCCGTGTTTTTCTCTGGCTCTCCTGTCTCAACAGGGAACCTGAGAAAGCAGCCGGTGATTCAGCCAGCTGACCATAGAGCTGATCAGAGACCAGAGTGGCTCCAAACATCTCTATGGCCTAAGAAACCGGAAGCTACGAGCATTTTATGACTTCGCCGGATGTAAACAGCGCCATTGGGAAATTGGGGAAGTATTTTATCACACCGATCTTGGTGTGGTCAGATGCTTTGAGGGCAGAGGAGAGATCTAGGGTCTAATAGACCCCAATTTTTTCAAAAAAGAGTACCTGTCACTTGCTATTGCTATCATAGGGGATATTTACATTCCCTGAGATAACAATAAAAATGATTTAAAAAAAAATAAAATGAAAGGAACAGTTTAAAAATAAGATAAAAAAGCAAAAGAATAATAAAGAAAAAAAAAAAAATAAAAAATAAAAAAAAAGCACCCCTGTCCCCCCTGCTCTCGCGCTAAGTCGAACGCAAGCGTCGGTCTGGCGTCAAATGTAAACAGCAATTGCACCATGCATGTGAGGTATCACCGCGAAGGTCAGATCGAGGGCAGTATTTTTAGCAGTAGACCTCCTCTGTAAATCTAAAGTGGTAACCTGTAAAGGCATTTAAAGGCTTTTAAAAATGTATTAACTTTGTTGCCACTGCACGTTTGTGCGCAATTATAAAGCATGTCATGTTTGGTATCCATGTACTCGGCTTAAGATCATCTTTTTTATTCCATCAAACATTTGGGCAATATAGTGTGTTTTAGTGCATTAAAATTTAAAAAAGTTTGTTTTTTCCACAAAAAATGCGTTTGAAAAATCGCTGCGCAAATACCGTGTGAAAAAAAAAAATGAAACACCCACCATTTTAATCTGTAGGGCATTTGCTTTAAAAAAATATATAATGTTTGGTGGTTCAAAGTAATTTTCTTGCAAAAAAAATAACTTTTTCATGTAAACAATAAGTGTCAGAAAGGGCTTTGTCTTCAAGTGGTTAGAAGAGTGGGTGATGTGTGACATAAGCTTCTAAATGTTGTGCATAAAATGCCAGGATAGTTCAAAACCCCCCCCAAATTACCCCATTTTGGAAAGTAGACGCCCCAAGCTATTTGCTGAGAGGCATGTCGAGTCCATGGAATATTTTATATTGTGACACAAGTTGCGGGAAAGAGACAAATTTTTTTTTTTTTTTTTTGCACAAAGTTGTCACTAAATGATATATTGCTCAAACATGCCATGGGGATATGTGAAATTACACCCCAAAATACATTCTGCTGCTTCTCCCGAGTACGGGGATACCACATGTGTGAGACTATTTGAGAGCCTAGCCGCGCACGGGACCCCGAAAACCAAGCACCGCCTTCAGGCTTTCTAAGGGCGTAAATTTTTGATTTCACTCTTTACTGCCTATCACAGTTTCGGAGGCCATGGAATGCCCAGGTGGCACAAACCCCCCCCCCCCCCCAAATGACCCCATTTTGGAAAGTAGACACCCCAAGCTATTTTCTGAGAGGTATAGTGAATATTTTGCAGACCTCTGGTCTTTCTTCATTTTCAAAAACAAATGAGAGCTGCAAAATACTCACCATGCCTCTCAGCAAATAGCTTGGGGTGTCTACTTTCCAAAATGGGGTCATTTGGGGGGGTTTTGTGCCATCTTGGCATTTTATGGCCTTCAAAACTGTGATAGGTTGTGAGGAGTGAAATCAAAAATTTATGCCCTTAGAAATCCTGAAGGCGGTGATTGGTTTTCGGGGCCCCGTACGCGACTAGGCTCCCAAAAAGTCCCACACATGTGGTATCCCCGTACTCAGGAGAAGCAGCTGAATGTATTTTGGGGTGCAATTCCACATATGCCCATGGCCTGTGTGAGCAATATATCATTTAGTGACAACTTTTTGTAAATTTTTTTTTTTTTTTTTGTCATTATTCAATCACTTGGGACAAAAAAAAAATATTCAATGGGTTCAACATGCCTCTCAGCAATTTCCTTGGGGTGTCTACTTTCCAAAATGGGGTCATTTGGGGGGGGGGGGGTTTGTACTGCCCTGCCATTTTAGCACCTCAAGAAATGACATAGGCAGTCATAAATTAAAAGCTGTGTAAATTTCAGAAAATGTACCCTAGTTTGTAGACGCTATAACTTTTGCGCAAACCAATAAATATACGCTTATTGACATTTTTTTTACCAAAGACATGTGGCCGAATACATTTTGGCCTAAATGTATGACTAAAATTTAGTTTATTGGATTTTTTTTATAACAAAAAGTAGAAAATATCATTTTTTTTCAAAATTTTCGGTCTTTTTCCGTTTATAGCGCAAAAAATAAAAACGGCAGAGGTGACCAAATACCATCAAAAGAAAGCTCTATTTGTGGGAAGAAAAGGACGCAAATTTCGTTTGGGTACAGCATTGCATGACCGCGCAATTAGCAGTTAAAGCGACGCAGTGCCGAATTGTAAAAAGTGCTCTGGTCAGGAAGGGGGTAAAATCCTCCGGGGCTGAAGTGGTTAAAAAAGAAAAACTGAAATCTCACATGGTCCTAAGTATTCAGACCCTTTGCTCAGTATTTAGTAGAAGCACCCTTTTGATCTAATACAGCCATAAGTCTTTTTGGGAAAGATGCAACAAGTTTTTCACACCTGGATTTTGGGATCCTCTGCCATTCCTCCTTGCAGATCCTCTCCAGTTCTGTCAGGTTGGATGGTAAACGTTGGTGGACAGCCATTTTTGCTCTGGTCTTATAGACAGGTGTGTGGCTTTCCTAAGTCCAATCAGTATAATCAAACACAGCTGGACTCAAATCAAGGTGTAGAACCATCTCAAGGATAATCAGAAGAAATGGATAGCACCTGCGTTAAATATATGAGTGTCCCCACTGTATATAGTAGACAGTTCTGTGCTGCTGCTCATTACTATGTACAAGTAGTTTTCAAACTTTTATTACAGGGACATAACCCTACCTTCATTTTTTTTTTAAATAAGCAAGGTCATTTTTCCCACATAGTAAGATGAAAATCTTCTTTTGGGAACTTTGACATTGAAAAAAAAACGACTAGGCTCTTATTATTATTATTATTATTCAGGTACTTATATAGCGCCGTCAATTTACGCAGCGCTTTACATATACATTGTACATTCACATCAGTCCCTACCCTCAAGGAGCTTACAATCTAAGGTCCCTAACTCACGTTCATACATACTAGGGACAATTTAAACAGGATCCAATTAACCTACCAGCATGTCTTTGGAGTGTGGGAGGAAACTATCTCTTTTTCTGGCCAGATACAGCAACACAACTAATTCAGTAAAATTTGTAGTAGTTAGTCACATTTAGTTTATCTTGCTTAGTGACTAACTAGTGCGAGTAACTACTACTAGATATATAATAAGCTGAATAAATTAAAAAAACTCATACATAACACCTGCAATGCCACCTCCTGGATCTTATTGTATAAGAGAACTTCTTTGTAGTGGAAGATGGGTCTACCACATACGAAGATTTAAGAGTTTTGCTCACAGCAACACCAAATGGAGAAAAGAGGGACAAGACCACTTAGATGTACCTCTTAACAAGTATACTACTATGCAAAAGTGTTAGGCAGGTGTGAATAAATGATGTAAATTAAGAATGCTTTTTAGAAATAGAAGTGGTAACAGTTTATTTTGATCAATTAACACATTAAAAAGGAAATGAACAGAAGAGAAATCCAAATCAAATCAATATTTGGTGTGGCTAGCTTTCAAAACAGCATCATTTCTTCTAGGTACTTTTTCACCAGCTTTTAAAGTAATTCGACAGATAGGTTGTTCCAAACATCCTGGACAACTAACCACAGATCTTCTGTGAATGTAGGCTGCCTCAAATCCTTCTGCCTGTTCATGTAATCCCGAACAGACCTGATGATGTTGACATCGTGATTTTGTTGGGACCAAACCACCACTTCCAGGACAAGGATCTGTCTGTATTTCTCAGCATTGAGGACACCAATGATCCTGACCAAATCTCCAACTCCATTTGCACAAATGCAGCCCCAAACTTGCAAGGAAGCTCCACCATGCTTCTCTGTTGCCTGCAGACACTTAGGGGTTGGTTTACTAAAACTGGAGAGAGTAAATTCTGGTGCAGCTATAAATGGTAGCCAATCAGCTTCTTCAATTAAGCTTTGACAAAAAACCTGGAAGCTCATTGGTTTCTATGCCCCAGATTTTGCACTCCCCAGGTTTAGTAAATCAACCCCTTATTGTTGTACCACTCTCCAGCCCCAACTGCCTCCTGCTACAACCAAATATTTCACATTTTGACTTATCAGTCCAGAGCACCTGATGCCATTTTTCTGCACCCCAGTTCCTATGTTTTCCTGCATAGTTAAGTTGTTTAGCCTTGTTTCCATGTCAGAGGTATGGGCTTTTTGCCCGCAATTCTTCCATGAAGACCACTTCTGATTTCTCTGGACAGCAGATGGGTGTACTTGGGTCCCACTGGTTTCTGCCAGTACTGTGCTGATGGCACTGCTGGACATCTTCTGATGTTAAAGGTAAGTACGCATGATTTGTCTTCCATCTGCTACATTAAGTCACCTTGGCTGACCACTACGTATATGATCCCTAATGTTGCCCGTTTCTTTGTGCTTCTTCAAGGGAGCTTGAACAGCACATCATGAAACCTTAGTCTGCTTTGAAATCTTTGCCTGGGAGAGACCTTGCTAATACAGTATAACTACCTTGTGTCTTGTTGTTGTGCTCAGTATTGCCATGGTGTATGACCTGTGATATGAAATGGTCTTCCACAACCTCACCTTAGTAGAAGAGTTTGGCTGTTCTTCATCCAGTTTCCAGCCTTCTACACAGCTGTTTCTGTTTCAGTTAATAACTGTGCTTCAGCCTACGTATGAAATTAATGATCATTAGCACCTGCTAGGTATAATTAATAAATCATGCACCTGACTTTTTGTTCAAAGTGTGCACGTGTAAGAATTGATGCCGTGAACACCAGGCCTCTTCAGTGGTATGAAGGTTTAAATCCTGCTCACAATGATATCTCTAAGAAAGTAAAATGAATGTTTAAAATGTTATGTTATACATTCTGGATACCATACAATATCTTTAGATAAATGATGTCATTTGTGGTTTCTATACAGGAGGCATTTGGGACAAGAGAGGGAGAAAATCTTACATTCTGGTCTCTTGTTGGCCACACCTTCACAGTACGGGGAAATGTTGACACACAGATCTAGTGGTATAACAACGAGAGAAGAAGAAGACCCTTCACAGTAGGATCTGTTAGAGAAAGATAGGCAGGGCTGGCATGCAGGAATTATGGAAATCATGGATACAAAACTCCCTTGAAAATATAAAGGGAATGTATACTATTATTTTGACTGACTATACAAGCAAAAATGATCACAAGGGTGTACCCCTATTGTGTTTTATTGTGTTTTTCTGGTCAGTTAAAATAGATCAATGGTTGAGGAAAAAAAAAAAACTTTATAGCTAGGGGTTGAAGTAAAATTGTAATAGGCTGGTTGAAGACTAGAGAACTGTATTTGGACTTCAGGATGACTAACACCGCCTCCTCCACCACTCTACCAGCAGAATTGAGGCATAGTGACCCCTGTGAATTAGGATCCTCACAGACAAAAAATGACAGTCACCTAATCTGGTTAAATTGATCGAGTAATGATCTTGAGTGATCACAAGTCTACCAGCTAACTGCTTTTGGAAAGATAAAATAATGGGGCATAATTTTCCCCTCTGAACAGCCAAAATCACAATCTGCTGAGCCCATCCTAGGAGTTAACAGATTGCAAACCTGCAGAAGGTCATATAAACTGTAAAGCTTTATTGGACATTCAGTTACGCATTATGCCTCCAATAACAGAGTCAATGATGGATTTTTTTTTTAATTGTAAAATAAAAAAAATAGTTTTAATTTCCCTTTATGTATATGTTAACGTTATTCAAACACTGCTGGGCACACACAACAAGAGTAAGCAATGATGGCATGACACAATGAGGCAAAAACAGATTCCAGTACAGATCCAATAGTATGATTTTATTTCTATATCACAGTAAAACAGTATATTTTATGGACAGACACATTTTGACACAAAATTTCACAGGCCAGGAACGTATATATCTCTATTCCACAATACAGCTCAAAAAAACCATCCAAAATATTCTGCCTCTGTGTCTTTTTCATGGTTCATGAGCCTGCCGTCTTCCTGGCCAGGGTAAAGATTCCCAGCTGATATACTGTAATATTAAGTAGATACTTTCTTTATATCATATACTCTAAAATCATTAATATCCTCTTATATTTGGTCCCATAGAAAGTTTCTGATAATCAGGCATAAAATTAAACGGTGGGCAAAACTGATTGAACCCTTTGCATGCCGGTCTCATGACAACATTTCATCAAATGAGAACCAGCCAAGCTAATGATTATGGGAAATGAAGACGGATCGCCATATATAAGTGCATGCCAAGCAAAACTGTTGGGTTTAGGGTGGGGTTGTATCTGAGCCATGAAGACCTGTTAACCCCTTCACTTGTAGGGGTCCATTTTGTACTAGGAAGTGTTCAAGAACCATCTGTTTCTCATGCCTGATAGTACTTGGAACACGTGGAAAATATGGGACAGAGAAGAACAGGGCAAGGACAATCTCAAAAAAGCCTGGCTTACAATGCTAGATTTTTCCGCTGGTATAATACTACATGGATGTTCAGAGCAGCCACACAGTAAAATGTTAGCTCCTCTGTCTGATATGTCTCTGTTCCCTTCCTGTTCCTCATGCTGCATTTTAGAAGTTTGAGGCTAGTTCAAATGCACCATACTTTACTGCCATATTAAAAAGCCCATCCCACCCTGGTTGTAGTGACCCTGTAGTTATAACCGCATGCCCACCCAATTACCCACCCCGTATTCCCAACACCCATACTCCCTCGCTGCCCCAGGTTCAGGAGGCCTGAGACAGCCAGGAGCTGAAGTCCTTGGCTGGGCCCTCTCTGGAAGATGGATGGGCTCACACTGAGTTACTGGGGTACTGTGTCCAGCCCACCTCCTTGTATGTTGCTTGTACATGACTGCATATGAGGCTCCGTAATTTGCTCCAAGCTAGCTGTACTTCTGGGGTAAATTCTTTGGCAAATGCTTCTGCAATGACTTCCAGTATCACCCCAGTCAGGATCTAGTGTAAAACAAAATCGAAGGAATTAATAGCAGACAGCGATCTTAATGAACAGCATTATACAATCATACAATGTGTATCTACAGTGATAAACTTCAATATTAAGTTATCTACAGATCTCTTTTTACTATTGCTCTTTCACAAGAAAGGTCATTCTATAAATATACATGTTCTCATCTATGCAGATGGACATGTCTGCCCATTGAGAAGGGAGGAGGGAGGAACTGGGGTTCTGACTTTTAGCTCCTGGTAGAACAATAGCTGATCAACTTAGTTGGTCACTTCGTGACCTGAAAGTGCTTGACGAGGAGATGTCTGCTTAGGTCAGGATTGGGTGAATGTTCTGTTGTTTCTGTTGGCACATTCATTGACATTGATGTTCATAAGCATTATAATACAGTTTCTCTAATGCCGCGTACACACGAGCAGACTTTATGGCAGACTTTGCCCGGCGGACTTTGACGGACTTTACGATGGACTTTCTGAATGAACGGACTTGCCTACACACAACCAACCAAAGTCGGTCGAATTCGTACGTGATGACGTACGACCGGACTAAAATAAGGAAGTTCATAGCCAGTAGCCAATAGCTGCCCTAGCGTGGCTTTTTGTCCGTCGAACTAGCATACAGACGAACGGACTTTTCGACCGAACTCGAGTCCGTCGGATAGATTTGAAACATGTTTCAAATCTAAGTCCGTCCAACTTTTGAGAAAACAAAGTCCGCTGGAGCCCACACACGATCGAATTGTCAGACGAAACCCCGTCCGCCGGGCAAAGTCTGCCGTAAAGTCCGTTTGTGAGTACGCGGCATAAGTCCTCACCCAGATGGCACATAGCAGGGGCTAGAAGGACCCTACTAGAGTAGATACGTCTAGTTCACCAAATTTCTAATCGTTTTTTTTTTTACATCATCACTGACATCTGTAAGAATACAGAATCTAGGGATAACTGCCATGTAATAGAGGAAGCACAGAGCAATAGATTCGAAATATAAGCATTTATGTCCTGTCATAACCATTTTCCCTGACCATAAACTTATACTCTGGAGGGAGGAGAAGCAACCAACTGAGGGAATGTACAGCAAAGGAGAATGCAGTGAGAGAGAACAGAAGAAAACAGAAAGAGGTGGCTGCAAAATCAAAAGAGGTACACAAATCCGCAATTACAGCAGGAAGCTATGACAGAGTACAAAGGTGGTATATGATGGCCAGATAGCTCAATCCAAAATGTAGGCATAAACAACATTATGGATAGTGTGTTGACATTAGTCGTTATTTTGACCTACCACCAACCAAAGCATTGAAAACGCTACAAAACAGCAAATACTATACTATAGCCTCAAATATAATTAATTTATAACATTTCTGTTATAACTTCTATCTTTAGCTTTAGATTTTCCAGATGTCCCCTTTGTTTTCAGCATTAAAGCTGTTGAATACCTGGCATTAAAGCAGGCTTGTTCACCGTGAATCTGTGCCCAAGTCTTGCACACTAAAGTATTTACATAATCTGAAAAAGCAATAAAATACTTGAAGGGCTTTTTAGTTATGCCACACATTATAGGGCGTACACACGGTCGGACTTTGTTCGGACATTCCGACAACAAAATCCTAGGATTTTTTCCGACGGATGTTGGCTCAAACTTGTTTTGTCTACACATGGTCGCACAAAGTTGTCGGAAAATCCGATCGTTCTAAACGTGGTGACGTAAAACACGTACGTCGGGACTATAAACGGGGCAGTGGCCAATAGCTTTCATCTCTTTATTTATTCTGAGCATGCGTGGCACTTTGTCCGTCGGATTTGTGTACACACGATCGGAATTTCCGACAACGGATTTTGTTGTCGGAAAATTTTATCTCCTGCTCTCCAACTTTGTGTGTCGGAAAATCCGATGGAAAATGTCCGATGGAGCCCACACACGGTCGGAATTTCTGACAACACGCTCCGATCGGACATTTTCCATCGGAAAATCCGACCGTGTGTACGGGGCATTAGTGTGTTGTGTGAAGACAGACAATTTTTTTGAATAGGTTGCCTAACTCACGGAACTGCATCAAAAAAAGTGCAAGTACCATAGCTGGCATCTCAGCACAACGCACAATAATGCAAGATGGGTTGGAATGAATGGCACCGCAGTGAGGAAAAGATACTGTATGTAACATAAGTTGCTGCGAGCTGCAATGCAATACTGTGAATGGACCAAGCCTTCATTCACCTCCATATCTATAAGCATTGAGAACAAATACATTTTAGGGATTTCAAAACACAGGCACTGTTTGTTTTTTTGTGAAAGCAGATCATGGCAGGCTACTAGCCCTCCAGTGTTAACCACCAGCGGGTGTTTTTAAAGTGTTTCAAACACACCATAACCCAAGTGTCTTTGTTTTTTTCTTTTTGAAGATCTTTAAGAATGAGTTACTTCTCATGACAAGCAGCGAGAGAGGTGAGAGGTGAGGTTTACTATATGTTAATTTCTTGCTGACCGTGTAATGCATACAGTATATGCAACGGCAGAAATGGTGGGCTCTAATGCCCAGATGCTGCAAATATGTGTCCAAGGCGACATTAGGTTGTGTGCTGAGAGCGAACGGTCACTGAGAGTTCTTGGTCTGGACCTCACGGGTCCTATAAGATATTAAGGGGCTATTATGTAAATAGTTTTATGTCAATCGCCCGGGCACAGGAGCATTTTACGGTTATTCTAAGAAAAAGTTACTTTGCAGTGATTCTACTGTGTATATATACAGTATACAGTGGCTTGCGAAAGTATTCGGCCCCCTTGAACTTTTCAACCTTTTGCCACATTTCAGGCTTCAAACCTAAAGATATAAAATTTTTATTTTTTGTGAAGAATCACCAACAAGTGGGACACAATTGTGAAGTGGAACGAAATCTTTTGGATTTTTGAAACTTTTTTAACTAATAAAAAAATGAAAAGTGGGGCGTGCAAAATTATTCGGCCCCCTTGCGTTAATACTTTGTAGAGCCACCTTTTGCTGCGATTACAGCTGCAAGTCGCTTGGGGTATGTCTCTATCAGTTTTGCACATCGAGAGATTGAAATTCTTGCCCATTCTTCCTTGCAAAACAGCTCGAGCTCAGTGAGGTTGGATGGAGAGCGTTTGTGAACAGCAGTTTTCAGCTCTTTCCACAGATTCTCGATTGGATTCAGGTCTGGACTTTGACTTGGCCATTCTAACACCTGGATACGTTTATTTGTGAACCATTCCTTTGTAGATTTTGCTGTATGTTTGGGATCATTGTCTTGTTGGAAGATAAATCTCCGTCCCAGTTTCAGGTCTTTTGCAGACTCCAACAGGTTTTCATCCAGAATGGTCCTGTATTTGGCTGCATCCATCTTCCCCTCAATTTTAACCATCTTCCCTGTCCCTGCTGAAGAAAAGCAGGCCCAAACCATGATGCTGCCACCACCATGTTTCACGGTGGGGATGGTGTGTTGAGTGTGATGAGCTGTGTTGCTTTTACGCCAAACATATCGTTTTGCATTGTGGCCAAAAAGTTCGATTTTGGTTTCATCGGACCAGAGCACCTTCTTCCACATGTTTGGTGTGTCTCCCAGGTGGCTTGTGGCAAACTTTAGACGAGACTTTTTATGGATATCTTTGAGAAATGGCTTTCTTCTTGCCACTCTTCCATAAAGGCCAGATTTGTGCAGTGTACGACTGATTGTTGTCCTATGGACAGACTCTCCCACTTCAGCTGTAGTTCTCTGCAGTTCATCCAGAGTGATCATGGGCCTCTTGGCTGCATCTCTGATCAGTCTTCTCCTTGTCTGAGCTGAAAGTTTAGAGGGACAGCCAGGTCTTGGTAGATTTGCAGTGGTCTGATACTCCTTCCATTTCAAAATGATCGCTTGCACAGTGCTCCTTGGGATGTTTAAAGCTTGGGAAATCTTTTTGTATCCAAATCCGGCTTTAAACTTCTCCACAACAGTATTACGGACCTGCCTGGTGTGTTCCTTGGTCTTCATGATGCTCTCTGCGCTTTCAACAGAACCCTGAGACTATCACAGAGCAGGTGCATTTATACAGAGACTTGATTACACACAGGTGGATTCTATTTATCACCATCAGTCATTTAGGACAACATTGGATCATTCAGAGATCCTCGCTGAACTTCTGGAGTGAGTTTACTGCATTGAAAGTAAAGGGGCCGAATAATTTTGCACGCACCACTTTTCAGTTTTTTATTTGCTAAAAAAGTTTAAAATATCCAATAGATTTCGTTCCACTTCACAATTGTGTCCCACTTGTTGGTGATTCTTCACAAAAAATTAAAATTTTATATCTTTATGTTTGAAGCCTGAAATGTGGCAAAAGGTTGAAAAGTTCAAGGGGGCCGAATACTTTTGCAAGGCACTGTATATATATATATATATATATATATATATATATATATATATATATACACACATATATATATTATATACACATACACAGACACACGAATTGCCTTGCGTGTTTTTGTTTTAAACTGAATGTCGGTTGGGAGTCGGGCCACTTAGAAGCCACCCTTGTGTGAACCCTTTATAGGCATTTTTTCTACCACATCCAAAATTTGCGGATTTTTACAATGTGCATGTGCTCAAAGAACGTAACCCCTGAAAATTTCGGGGGTCAACTGTATACAGAAAATGTATAAATCATAAAGTGAGAAGCAATTCCCAGGCAGATTTGACTGATATTTTCAAAAAACAGTAGACATGGACTAAACATTTTTTTTTCTGTTCTCTGAAAAAATACTGAGAGTCCTACTTACCTGCTTTTTTCATCTGATCACACATACAGTAGTTGCCTGTTGTGCCATTGATTACAAAGCCTGTCTATACATAGGGGCTTTGGGAACTCCCATACATATGTAACGTAAGGGGTATATGCATTTTAACCAAGCATTATGAATTTGAGTCTACATACCTTAAAGAATACAGGGTCCACTTTATGTTTCACCGCATGGCTTTTCCCGACAATTCTCAGGACAGTTGCCACCTTTTCGGGGTCATCAAGGTTTTCCACCACACTGTTGATAGCCCCCATTACCCTTCGACCATGTTTGCGCAACTGAGCGCTTTGTTCCATCTTCACAGGGTCTTCCATGTCCTTAAACTGGCTGAAGTACTGCTTGGCTTTTGGAAAATTGACAAAGAACCTTTTGGAGAAAGAAGAGGAAGAGGTAAAAGAAAGATGTTAGTGTAATTTGTGCTAAACAATGTTACACAGTGTAGCAACTGGCTATAGACACTCAGGTTTAATAAGACAAAACAGTGAAGATGATTTGGAAAGTTTAGAGAGGTTGAAACTATTAAAGATGTCTGCTGATTTGTAGAGGATCATGTTCCTTATACCTTTAGGCTAGCCATGCATGGCTAGATTTCTCTTGTTCAGCCCAATCAATAGATTCTGTACTGCCAGCCATTGCATTTAAGCAGCTTTAGCACTTGTGGCTGCTTGAATACCCAACCAGTGACTGCATCTGCCTGGATGTAGTCACTGAACGACCAAACAAATTTTCCAGTTGGCACCATTGACTTTTCAATTGAGTCTTGTCAAGCCAGGTGGTGTGGACAGGGGCACCCATAGCTTGAATTTCTGCAAATTAAAGGATAGATTCACCTTTTGGAGTATTTTACACCCATATTTAGGGTAACATGTAACATGTTCTAGCTCCTGTCCTCCTCACCCCCTGCTGATAAATGCCTTTGCAGCATTGCAGCAACTCAAAATGGTACTCAGTGGTTTGTATGGCCCTCACGTGCTTGTATGCATGCCTGACAACGTCGGAGCATGCTCCTAATGAGACGACAAATGGTGTCCTGGTGTATTTCCTCCCAGATCTGGACCAAGGCATCGCTGAGATCCTAGTTTGGGTAAGGGTGCCAAATGATGGTATAACTAACCTTAACGGTGAAAAAAATAATAAAAAATGCTTGAGGGGGAGCACGAAGTCACAAGTGGAATTTCTGAACACTCACAGTCACCGTTTTTATGTCAATCACTATGAATGGAGATTTAATCTACTTGATGGACTAGTAGCTACACACAGGTGCACCAAGACCTGTTGGAACAATCGTATTCACTAATTGGGGTGCTAGCCCTAAGTGGGGTTTCTACATATTTTTATGGACTACCACTAAGCATTTGAGCACTTATATATATATATATATATATATATTCTTTTATTGTATACTTTTTATATGGTTTCTAATTGAGGTTTATGTGCTATAATAAGGTCTATATAAGTGTGCATTATCTTACACATTCACTTATGTTTTCACTATTATATAGGATTGGTAATTTGGAGCGATAGCAACCTAGCATGCACTTAGAGATTTACACATTAGGGTATATTTATTAGTGGTAAACGCTCACTGAGTGAAGATGAGTCATGTTTCTGGCAGGATCGTTTCGCTTAAGTGAATAACAGCCTATTTACCAGTCACGCACTGACAGCTCACTGAGTAATATATTTTTATATATATAAATAAATGTTATTATTATTATTTTCACCGTTAAGGTTAGTTATACCATCATTTGGCACCCTTACCCAAACTAGGAAGCACCACCAACCCCCCCCCCCCCCTTTTTTGTATTATTTGTGTTTATAGACCCCTTTGGGGAGCTATATTAGGGGAGGCAGCATACCTAGACGGATCCCTAAGCGCGATCATTTACTTTCATTATCGCTGAGATCCTGAACAGACTGAGGTGCAACCTGGCGGCGTCGGATGGACTGAAACATAATGTCCCAGTGCTGTTCCATTGGATTTAGGTCAGGCGAACATAGGGGCCATTCAATGGTATTAATTCCTTCTTCCTCCAGGAACTGGCTGCATACTCTCGCCACATGCGGCCGGGCATTGTCGTGCATCAGGAGTAGGGTTTGACAATGGGTTCAGGGATTTCATCCTGATACCTAATGGCAGTCAGGGTGCCATTGTCAGGGTGCCATTGTCTAGTCTGTAGAGGTCTGTGCATCCTTCCATGGATAAGCCTCCCCAGACCATCATTGACCCACTACCCAACCGGTAATGCTGAACGATGTTACAGGCACTTCTGTCACATGTGCTCAGGGTGAACCTGCTCTCATCTGTGAAAAACACAGGGTACCAATGGTGGACCTGCCAAGTCTGGTGTTCAATGGCAAATGCCAATTGATCTCCATGATGCCGGACAGTGAGCACAGGGCCCAATAGAGGACTTTGGGCGCCCTCAGGCCACCCTTATGAAGTCTGTTTAATGATTGTTTGGTCAGAGACATTGACACCAGTGGCCTGCTGGAGGTCTCGGTAAAACTGGTAGTATTTTCATATAGATATTGATATATAATCAATCATGCAAGCATGTCCCACTGCCTTGGCCAACCGGGGAAAGTCCAAAATGCTAAACTAAAAGAAGAAAGCGAAGGCACGTGGCCTGATGGATGAGAACTTTTAAAACGTTTATTAAAACAAACTGGTGTGTACAGAAAATAAAAATACTATGTATTCATAAGAGTGGGTGAGTTACAATGTAAGTACCCCCTAGTCAACTGAGTTAAAAATGAAATTTTAAAAAATGTGGTGCCCATATATGGGGTAAAAATTAAACAATCAGCTAACGCATTTCGAGGGTTATCCTCTTCCTCAGAGTTTTGATATACCAGGTCTGGTCTGTATCTTTAAAATGTAGAGGACTGGATGTGTGGTACAAAAACTGGACAGGTGGTCCCCTCAAATGCGTGGATTCTCCTTCACTGTAGGTCAGTTCCCTCTACATCCCAGCGCTCTCAGCACCGTGAAGGGGTGAAGGGGTCAGATTGTCTTGGAGACCCAGTAGTTATTGCTGATATTGTAACCACTCTCCCATAAAGGTTCCTGGCTGAACGTCCAAGTGGAGGACAGGGATATCCTGACAACGATCCTTGGTAGAGCTGTGGGTATTCCCCTGTAGTGTTGCAGCTGTGCGGCACTCTGCAGCGTATTCCCTCGCTGTGTGTGTGTCCTGGCCACATAGGGAATATGCTGCAGAGTGACGCACCCCTTCATGGTGCTGAGAGCGCTGGGATGTAGAGGGAACTGACCTACAGTGAAGGAGAATCAACGCATTTGGTGGACCACCTGTCCAGTTTTTGTACCACACATCCAGTCCTCTACATTTTAAAGATACAGACCAGACCTGGTATATCAAGGCTCTGAGGAAGAGGATTACCCTTGAAATGCATTAGCCGATTGTTTAAGTTTTATTCCGTATATGGGCACCACATTTTTATTTTATTTTATATTTAACTTAGTTGACTAGGGGGTACTTACATTGTAACTCACCCACTCTTATCAATACGTAGTATTTTTATTTTCTGTACACACCAGTTTGTTTTAATAAACGTCTTAAAACAACTCAAGCATGCGCCACGCGCCTTCTCTTTCTTCTTTTAGTTTAGCCCTGCTGGAGGTCATTTTGTAGATTTCTGGCAGTGCTCATCTTATTCCTCCTTGCGCAAAGGAGCAGATACCAGTTCTGCTAATGGGTTAAGGACCTTCAACGGCCCTGTCCAGCTCTCCTAGAGTAACTGCCTGTCTCCTGGAATCTCCTCCATGCTTTTGCTGTGCTGGGAGACACAGCAAACCTTCTGGCAACGGCACGTATTGATGTGCTATCCTGGAGGAGTTGGACGGCCTGTGCAACCTCTAAGGCAGGGATATGTAATTAGCAGGCCTCCAGCTGTTTCAGAACTACAAGTCCCATGAGGCATAGCAAGACTCTGACAGCCACAAGCATGACACCCAGAGGCAGAGGCATGATGGGACTTGTAGTTTTGCAACAGCTGGAGGTCCGCTAATTGCATATCCCTGCTCTATGGGGTCCAGGTATCGCCTCATGCTACCAGTAGTGACACTGACCCTAGCCAAATGCAAAACTAGTGAAAAACAATCAAAAATTGTCAGTGGCCTCAACCTGTAAAACCATTCCTGTTTTGGAGGTCATCTCATTGTTGCCCATCTAGTGCACCTCTTAATTTCATTAACAACAAAGCAGCTGAAACTGATTAATAACCCCATCTGCTACTTAACTGACCAGATCAATATCCCAGGAGTTTCATTGACTTGATGCTATACTCTGATTTAAAAGTGTTCCTTTAATTTTTTTGAGCAGTGATATTGCATGCTATAATTAAGTCAATCAATGGAAATGTTTCCAAAAAATGGAAATGTTTATTTAGGACACCTCAGTATGGTAATATGGAAGGGGACCCTGTCAGTAGAGCTGCTGTAATAGAATGCCATTGTACTACTGTCAACAGGTGGAATCTGGCACTGCTTTGTGACCATAACGGATAGCGGTTTATTATTTAAATCGCCGTGTCCCCCTGGTTGGGTTCCAGTACAGGATCTAAGGATGTGATAGCAGGGGATTGTTCCATGCCACTGAACTAAGAGGCTCTAATAAACTGGATTGAATATCTTTTGGGGTTTAAATATGGGTAGTTGCCAGCTATATTCTGCCACTGGCAGTAAGGAAAGGAAGCTCTGTGTAAATTATGAGTACGTTAATCAGAGCTAACACAGGGTTGAGGACTGTCCCCTCTGACCACGTAACAGAGCTGCGTCAGTGACCAAATATCAATGTGGTCACGTGTCACATGAGAGTCCTGGTCCTACATACCAGAAAGTACACAGTGCCTGAACAAAGCAGCAAGGAAGTGATGGAAAGGTAAGTACTGTATATGTTGCTGGGTAGTAGTGCATTAAAGCAAACCTTTTGTTTTGTCCTGCACACACGAACAAACAGGTTTGCTTTAATTCTGTGAAAAGAAGAATAACTTCTAGATACCGGCAGTACTTCTCCCATGCAAAACTGTAACATAAGAACATTGCTTATTTGCACTACTTTAAATAACATCTTGGGAATGTTAACCATAGGTTGTATTTCTAATGGCAGTATATATTTATATATTTTCCACTTTGAATTTAAAGTCTACTTGTTCTGGAAATCTGACAATCAGCTCTGCCCCAGTATCAATTACCGTATTTATCGGCGTATTACACGCACAGGCGTATAACACGCACATTCATTTTAAGAGGGAAGTATCAGGAAAAAAACTTAACATTTTAAATAAGGAATGCCCATCTGCAGCCTCACAAGTGCCATCAATGCAGCCTCATCAGTCCACATCAATGCAGCCTCACTATTGCCATCAATGCATCAGCCTTGCCATTGCCATCAATGCAGCCTGATCGATGCCCATCTGCAGCCTAGAGGGGACAGGGAGGGGGGCGGGATGAGCGCCGACAGATTACATACAGTGAGAATCTCCTATGATAGACAGAACAGTGGTCCAATGGCATCCCAGGAGACGGGACTTCCTATTACAGAGGCTGCCAAGTAAACAGGAGATTCTCACTGTATGTAATCTGACGGCGCTCGACCCGACCCCCTCCCTGTCCCCTCCGAGGCAGCTAAAATGTAAGTATTGGCGTATAACACGAACGCACTATTTGCACCCAATTTTCATGGTGAAAAAGTGAGTGTTATACGCCAATAAATACAGTAAATGCCAACTCTTGTTACCATAATGAAGCCCTAAATTCACATCCTGACTTTAGGCCCATTGCTTTAAAAGCCTTAAGCAGGCCATAGATTATGCAATTTTCTTTCCTGCAGCCACCACTGACTGTGTTGATGGGGGAATCTCTCCCGCTGAGCTATTGTGTTCTCCCTAGCGGCCATAGCCACTGGCAATAAACGTATGCTAAAAATCCAACACGCTGCTTGTACCCAAGTCAATTGATAGACTGACTGACCCAGGTCGATCGATGGATCAATGGACCAACTTGGGTGCAACCAGCCTGTCCATAGATGGATCTATTCTCAGCTGGTCCCTGCTGAACTGGCTGAGATTCGATACATCTATGGCCAACTTTATTACAAAATCCACCTTTCCATTGCTAAAATAGTTATCTGTCAGCACCATCTGAGGCCTACCACCCTCTGTCTGTTTTTCTACTTCTGTCTAAGTAAGAAGACATCAGCTGATAGGGCAGATAGATCCAGCCCCAGCTGACATCTGCATTAGTGCCACTAGGAGGACACAGGGACTAGGGAATTTTCTCATGTACTGTATATTACATTGTTTCCACTAAACACCAATGAAAAGAGGGACATAGGATTGACCTGCAGAAAGGGGGCACTTGTCCAATGACCAGCACAAAGGGGTCTCAGGTCTTTCCATTTACATTTTTAAAATTTTAAACTGGTGTGCCTCAACATATTGCATGCTTTTAAACTGGGTGCCATGGCTGACAAATGGTTGAAGATGTAGACAACCAGCAGGCATAGGCGTGCGTACGGGGTGTACCGGATGTGCCTGGGCTGTCTCCTGAGATCTACCCCGAAATGTTGCATCCAAGAGCCTGTGTAACCCGCGCTGCCTGTGAAACTGTTTCACATGCAGCAAATCGTGAGGCTTGCTAGAGCCTCTCAGTTTATGAAACTGTCATGTAATGTCACTGCTTGCAGGGAGAGAGACCAGCTGTCAAAACTTAGCGGTGATGTCAGAGGTGGGCAGGACCGAACAGCTATCAAACACCAGCCAATGGGATGAGGTCTGGGCGGACCGCTATATTTGTTTGGCTCCCTCCCTTCTCTCTTAAACAGCCCAATCATTTGGCTGGTGTTGATAGCTGCTTGGTCCCGCCCATCCCGGACATTGCAGCTGAGTTGTGACAGCTGGTCTTTCTCCCAGTAAACAGTTACATTATCTGACAGTTTCACACACTGAGCAGCTCTTGCGAGCCTCACTATCTGCTGCAAGTGAAACTCCCCCTCTTCCCTATCAGTGCCAACCAATGCTGCCTATCAGTGCTGCCAATCAGTGCCTATCAGTGCCTATCAATGCTGTCTATCAGTGCCCATCAGTTTTGCCAACCAGTGCCCATCAGTACTGTCAATCAGTGCCCATCAGTGCTGCCTATCAGTGCCAATCAGTGCTTATCAGTGCCAATCAATGCCCATAAGTGCTGCCTATCAGTGCTGCCAGTCAGTGCCGCCTATCAGTGCCAAAAAGTGCTGCCTATTAGGGCCACCGCTCAGTGCTACCAATTACTGCCAATCAGTGCAGCCTATTAGTGCCCATCAGTGCTGCCTATCAGTGCCAATCAGTGCCAAGTGCTGCCAATCAGTGCCCATCAGTGCTGCCAATCAGTGCCCATAAGTGCTGCCAATCCATGGACAGCCAGGCTGCCTATCAGTGCCAATCAGTGCTGACAATCAGTGCCCATCAGTGCTGACTATCAGGGTCCAACAGTGTGGTCTATCAGTGCTGCCAATCAGTGGCAATCATTGCTGCCTAACAGTGCCCACCAGTGCTTCCAATCAGTGCCAATCAGTGCTGCCAATCAGTGCCCCCTATCAGTGGCAATCAGTGCCCATCAGTGCTGCCAATCAGTGCCCATCAGTGCACTGAGTGCAGGGATGGGGAGATGATCTCAGCAGCCAGGCACATTGTCAATGGGGGGGGGGGGGGGGGCGGCCTGGTGGGGCACAACTGAAATCCATGATGTTTATTAATGCCACATGCCAATCTTTAGTAGAATAGGTCAGCCCCCAAAAATTCCACTCACCTGCTCGTATTTTGCGAGTGGATTTTGAGGGCTGGCGAGAAGGGCTGCCTGGGAACTGGGGGCGGGGGCGAGTGCCGTCGATCACAGAGAGGAAGAGAGGATAGCCGCTGGCTGGATGATCAGAGTGCGGGGGAACATAACAGCTTTCATTTCAATAGCTGTGTGTTCCCCCGCTGTGCGCCATCACATACAGTCCCTCCTCATTTTCTGGGACTTTGATAGACAGATCACCCGTCCAATCCTAGGACGGGGGGGGGGGGGCTTATGGCGGAACGGAGGGGGAACACACAATTGAAATGAAAGCTGTGATGTTCCCTGCTCTGATCATCTGGCTGGCGGCTCCCCTCTCTTTCCCTCCACAGGTAGGCTGCATGGTGGGCACAGACTGCATTGGACACAGGCTGCATTGGACATATGCTGCATGGTGGGCACAGGCTGCATTGCACACAGGCTGCATGGTGGGCACAGGCTGCATTGGAAGCAAACAACAAATAGGACAAAATAACAGAAAAAGTCAATGTGCATAACTATTCACCCCCCTTAAGTCAATACTTTGTAGAGCCACGTTTTGCGGTTATCACAGCTCCAAGTCACTTTGGATAAGTCTCTATGAGCTTGCCACATCTTACCACTGGGATTTTGCCCATTCCTCCTTGCAAAACTGCTCCAGCTCCTTCAAGTTTGGTGGTTTGCGCTTGTGAACAGCGATCTTTAAGTCTGACCACAAACTTTCTATTGGATTGAGGTCTGGGCTTTGACTAGGCTATTCCAACACATTTACATGTTTTCCCTTAAACCACTCAAGTGTTGCTTTAGCTGTGTGTTTGGGGTCCTGCTGGAAGGTGAACCTCCGTTTTAGACTCAAATCATACACAGAGTGGTACAGGTTTTGCTTAAGAATATCCCTGTATTTAGCACCATCCATCTTTCCCTCAACCCTGACCAGTTTCCCAGTCCCGACTGCTGAAAAACATCCCCACAGCATGATGCTCCCACCACCATGTTTCACTGTGGGGATGATGTTCTTTGGGTGATGTGATGTGTTGGATTTGCGCCAGACATAGCATTTTCTTTGATGGACAAAAGGTTAAATTTTAGTCTCATCAGACCAGAGCACCTTCCTCCATACATTTTGGGAGTCTCCCACATGCCTTTTCGCAAACTCAAAACATGCCATTTTGTTTTTTGCTGACAGTAATGTCTTTCTTCTGGCCACTGTGCCATAAATCCCAACTCTATGGATTATTGTTGTCCTATGTACAGATACTCCAGTCTCTGCTGTGGAACTCTGCAGCTTCTCCAGGGTTACCTTAGGGCAGTGTTTCTCAACCTTTTTCCAGTCGGGGCACCCTTAAAAAGTATTTTCAGTCTTGAGGCACCCCAGTCCAAGGCTTAGTTCACATTACTGTGTGTCGCGGAACATGCGCAAAATCACACTCGTTCCTGACACACAGACAAATGCTCTGCTCTTTAGGGGTGCCATTAAATCTTAATGGTACCTTACACATTGGAAAATGTGGGATGCTTTTGGTGCAGTGCAATTTAAAAAAAAAAAAGGTCGGGGATTTCCTTCCCTGAATTTTTGTGGTTGGGGAAGCCCATTAAAATGAATGGGCTGCACTACACGCAGCACGCAGCAACACAGATGTGAACCAAGGGCTTGTTCACATGTCGGGTTGGAGGGGTGGTAAAAGCACATGGTTAAGCTGTTTTTACCACCCCCAAATTCTTCTCCTTTAGCTGCAGAGACAACAGCTGGGGGTGTACACATGTTGTGGCTGCAGCTGGAGGTATACCCAGGGTGAATGGGGCTGAACTGCAACTACCCTGCAACTGTGTACATTGCACGGTTGCGGTGTAGTGATGCTGCATTAAAACAGGTGGCGAGGAGGCAACATAATGCCTCTTTACCGCCTGTCAAATGCCTCTGAAAAGCGATCTGTGCATAGGTTGCTTTTCAGAGGAGAAGCAGTCCTTGCTGCTATCACAAACAAGACCTACAAAAGCAGTTCTGATGGTACAGGAATGGGGGGGTGTCAGGATTAAAAGTAACATACGCACACACACATATACAGACACATACACATGCACACACGCATAGAGACACATACATACAGACACTTGTACATACGCACATGCAGACACGTGCACACACACATGCAGACACGTGCACACACACATGCAGACACGTGCACACACACATGCAGACACGTGCGCACACACATGCAAACACATGCACACACATACAGACACATGCACACACACATACAGACACACATACAGACACATGCACACACACACATGTACAAACACACATACAGACACACACACACATACAGACAGACACATGCACACACACATACAGACACATGCACACACACAGACATATAAACAAACACACATACAGACACACATACAGACAGACACTCACATGCACACACACACATACAGACACATGCGCACACACACACATGAACAAACACACATACAGACGTACACACACACATACAGACAGACACTCACATGCACACACACATACAGACACATGCACACACACACATGTACAAAACACACATACAGACACACACACATACAGACACACACATGCACACACACATACAGACACATGCACACACACACATACAAACACACATACAGACACATGCACACACACACACACACATGTACAAACACACATACAGACACACATACAGACACACATACATACAGACACTCACATGCACACACACACACATACAGACACATGCACACACACACATGTACAAACACACATACAGACGTACACACACACATACAGACAGACACTCACATGCTCACGCACATACAGACACATGCACACACATACCAGACACATGCACACACACATACAGACACATGCACACATACACACACGCACATACAGACACATGCACACATACACACACACATACAGACACATGCACACACACATACATACACATGCACACACACACATGTACAAACACACATACAGACACATGTACACACATGCACACACACACACACAGACACATGTATAAAGCCCTTTTAAAATGAATCTAGCTTCTAGCACAGTACCTTTCCAGTTTCCTCATTCAGCCGGGTACTGCACTGTAGGGGGAAGCAGAGAGCACAGCACACTCCCCTGCTCTTTACTTTCACTTTGCTGAGGTTGACGGAGCTTCTCACAGTGCCGATGTTGAGTTCGGCAGGGGATCGGGAGATCGGGCTCATCTGACAGCCCTTCTCTCCCCTGATCCCGCGGCACACCTGAGAACCTCTGACGGCACACCAGTGTGCCGCGGCACACTGGTTGAGAAAGGCTGCCTTAGGGTCTCTGTGCTGCCTCTCCGATTAATGCCCTCCTTGCCCGGTCCCTGAGTTTTGGTGTGTGGCCGTCTCTTGGCAGGTTTGCTGTTGTGCCATGTTCTTTCCATTTGGTTATGATAGATTTGATCGTGCTCCTAGGTATCATCAAAGATTTGGATATTTTTTTATAACCTAACCCTGATTTGTATTTCTCAACAAGATTGTCCCTTACTTGTTTGGAGAGTTCTTTGGTCTTCATGGCAGTGTTTGGTTAGTGGTGCCTCTTGCTTAGGTGTTGCAGCCTCTGGGGCCTTTCAAAAAGGTGTGTATATGTAATGACAGATCATGTGACACTTAGATTGCACACAGGTGGACATCATTTCACTAATTATGTGACTTCTGAAGATGATTGGTCGCACCAGAGCTTTTTATGGGCTTCATAACAAAGGGGGTGAATACATACGCACATGCCAATTATGTTTTTATTTCTGAAAAGTAGTTTTATGTATATATTTTTGTAATTTTACTTCACCAACTTAGACTATTGTGTTCTGATCCATCACATATAATTCAGATTAAAAAAACATTGACCCAAAGGCTGTAATGTAACAAAATAGGTAAAAAGCTAAGGGGGTGAATACTTTTGCAAGGCACTGTGTATATATATATATATATGTGTGTGTGTGTTTATATATATATATATATATATATATATATATATATATATATATATATATATATATATATATATATATATATATATACACACACACACATATATATATATTTACACACACACATATATATATATATATATATATATATATATATATATATATATTTATATACACACACACACAGATACACATGTATGTGTGTTTGAGCTTTAGGTACTGCAATAGGCTGAGCACACCCATGCACTTATGCAGGTGTTTCTAAGCACATGTGAGCAAATATGCTTGTATACACATATGAGTATGTTTATATACAGTAAATTTCAGTATGTTTAGATACATATGGAGTATGCATGTTTATATACATATGAGTATTCACATTTATAAACATATGAGTATGAATGTTTATTCTCATATTTTTTCCCCCCAAAAAATAAATAAATTGATTTGTGCATGCACAAACCACTTTTTAATCTACCGTATATACTCGAGTATAAGTCGAATTTTTCAGCACATTTTTTTGTGCTGAAAGTGCCCCCCTCGACTTATACTCGAGTCAAGCACTTTTCTGCAGCAAAAAATTTCATTTTCCGAACTGATTTTGGGGGCCCGTATCTCAGGGCCACTTGGTGCTAGGAACCCCAAATTTGGTGTGCAAACCCAGTGGAACTGGTACCACAACATATCCAAAGCTGAAGTTCCTAGCACTAAGTGGCCCCGAGATACGGGGCCCCAAAATCGGTTCAGAAAATGTCATTCTCTGCTGCAGAAAAGTGCTTGACATTTTCTGAACCGATTTGGGGCCCCATATCTCAGGGCCACTTGGTGCTAGGAACCCCAAATTTGGTGTGCAAACCCAGTGGAACTGGTACCACAACATATCCAAAGCTAAAGTTCCTAGCAGCAAGTGGCACTGAGATACGGGGCCCCAAAAACGGTTCGGAAAATGTCATTCTCTGCTGCAGAAAAGTGCTTGACATTTTCTGAACTGAATTTTGGGGCCCTGTATCTCGGGGCCACTTGGTGCTAGAAACACCAGCTAGTTCCACTCTGTTTGCACATCAAATTTGGGGTTCTTAGCACTAAGTGGCCCCAAGATACAGGGCCCCAAATTCAGGCAACTGTGTCCATCTGCAGCAATGTTATTTCGGACCCTTTGGGTTCAGAGACCCCAAATTTTGGCTGCAGCTAGGGAGCATCTAGGAACCCTTAACTACCGAGTTTGAAGTTCAGGGGACCTATGGCTGCAAATGGGCACAGTGATGCTGCAAATGGGCATTGTTGACCCTCTTTTCTACTTACAGTAGCTGTGCATTTCTCACCCTCGTCTTATACTCGGGTCAATAAGTTTTTCCCATTTTTTTTGTGGTAAATTAGGGCCTCGACTTATACTCGGAACGACTTATACTCGAGTATATACGGTATATGCCTTATTTTCTTTAGTAGTTGACAATTGACCTCATGCGTGTTTATGAATAAGACGATTTATGATCAAAACATTTGCAAGTATTTACTTAGATTAATTACCAAGTTGGTTTGGTGAACTTACTGTTTTTTCCATACAATTATAGTATTATTCACACAGCATTACTAACAAGTTTGCACTTCTACACACACAATAACTTCTGTATATGAGACTACAAGGACAAACACTTCTCATGAACTTTGTTCACTTAACCAGAAAATTGAGCAGCTAAACACGTACAAGTCAGGGTTGCCAACCATCAGCAAATTTACTGACAGTTTGTAAAAATCAGTGATTTTTTTACATCTGTCTTTAAATATCAGGGGCTAATAATTTGTCATGCTGTGTTGAGCCCCCAATGCCGTGTACACACGATCGGACATCCCGACAACAAAATCCATGGATTTTTTCCGACGGATGTTGGCTCAAACTTGTCTTGCATACACACGGTCACACAAATCTTGTCGTAAATCCCGAACGTCAAGAAAGCGGTGACGTACAACACATACGACGAGCCGAGAAAAATTAAGTTCAATAGCCAGTACGGCTCTTCTGCTTGATTCCGAGCATGCGTGGAACTTTGTGCGTCGGAATTGTGTACACACGATCGGAATTTACAACAACGGATTTTGTTGTCGGAAAATTTGAGAACCAGCTCTCAAATTTTGTGTGATGGAAATTCCGATGGAAAATGTCCGATGGAGCACACACACGGTCGGAATTTCTGACAAAGAGCTCCCATCGAACATTTTCGGTCGGAAAATCCGACCGTATATATGGGGCATTAGTGTAAAGCAGGCAAATGACTTTTTAGGGGTATTATCAGTGTTTCCATATTGTGTTTTGAAGACAATTGAAGAATACTGCTCTGATGAAGGCTCCTTTACACAAGTTCTATCTAAAACATACAATCTCTTAAACACCCTGGCCAGGGAGCCACATTACCATACCTGAGAAAATGGGAAAAGGAATTGAATCGTACATTCACGCCAACCAAACAACAACATATCCTCAGATTCTCCCTAAAATCATCAATCTGTACGAAAACTCAAGGGACTAACTATAAACTTTTGATAAGGTGGTACCTTACTCCTCATTTGCTACACAAATACTATCCCGCTACAACTGATCGTTCCTGGAGATGCCAGGGGGACAGAGGGACGCTGCTCCACATATTTTGGTCATGCCTTACGTTAACTCACTTCTGGGCAACAGTCAGAGGAATCACTCAAAAATTCACAGAATATAAGATTCCTGATGACCCGGCCTTCTACCTGCTACATGTCTCCACCATTTCAGCCAAACTTTATAAAAAATCAATTGTGTGACACCTCTTGAACGCCGCCAAGTCCTGCATCCCTCTCCACTCTTCTTTTGTACCCTTCTCCTGACTGATACTCTTTAACAATGAGATCCCTCTGATGCTTTGGAAGCTCTCGGCAAACCATGGCTTTTGCTGTAGGATGCAACTAAGAAAATGTCAGGAAAGACCTACTAGAACAGCTGAATTTTATTTGGGGTTAATCTGAGGAACTTTAAATGATGGCAGGTGTGTACTAACTCTTATTTAACATGAGTTTGAATATGATTGCTTAATTATGAACATAGCTATTGCTAGTTGGCTTCACAAGTTGGAGGATATCAATAAAATGGAGGAGCTGATACTTACTGCGCAACATCAGCAGGAAAAATACTCTAAAACATGGGATTTGGAACCAGTTTGTCCTTTCTGCAGAGGGTACGGCCCTTCTCGGAACAATTATCCACTTGTGCGCATGCGCTGCACAGCGGGGGTGCTGATGCTCCTGACCAGCGGTCGCGATGACCACCAGCCACGAGCAATCACAGGCACGAGAGGTATAACAGGGACGTGTATGTGTATACACACACATCCCAGTTCTGTGAGGAGAGAAGAGAGAGATCATGAGTTCCTACGAGCAGGGAACCACGATCTCTCATCTCCTATAGTCAGTCCCATCTCCCACAGTTAGAACACACACATAGGGAACAGTTAACCCCTTCCCTGTCAGTGACATTTATACAGTAATCCGTGCATTTTTTATAGCACTGATCGCTGTATAATTGTCAATCGACCCAAAAAATGTGTCAAAAGTGTCCGCCATAATGTCGCAGTCTCGATAAAAATCGCAGATCGCCACCATTACTAGTAAATATAATAATAATAAAAATGCCATAAATCTATCCCCTATTTTGTAGACGCTATAACTTTTGTGCAAACCAATCATTATACGCTTTTTGCGATTTTTATTACCGAAAATATGTAGAATACGTATCGGCCTAAACTGAAGAAAAAATTAGCTTTTTTAAAAAAAAAATTGGAGCTATTTATTACAGCAAAAAATACAAAATATTGTGTTTTTTTCAAAATTGTCGCTCTTTTTTCGTTTATAGCGCAAAAAATAAAAAACGCAGAGATGATCAAATACCACCAAAAGAAAGCTCTATTTGTGGGAAAAAAAAGACGTCAATTTTGTTTGGGTACAGCTTTGCATGACTGCGCAATTGTCAGTTAAAGCGACGCAGTGCCGTATCGCAAAAAATGGCCTGGTTATTGAGCAGCCAATTCTTCCGGGGCTGAAGTGGTTAACCTGAACCAACACCATCTCAGATTTTACAAGTCGCCATGAATACATTCCTGACATGTCACAATATAAAGCAACAGTATTTTCCATGCTGTATTCTTTATGTTAAAAGCAGTCATTAGCCTGCTGGAGTCTCCTCTCCCCCCATGATCACACAGACTGCAACATTGTACGTTTTGTAGCAAGTCACAAAATGAGAGGATAAAGTAAGGGCTGACCTGTGTTAAACATTTGTGAGCCTGGGTTCACACTTGTGCGATTTAGACACCACATGTGATTCGCACAGGAATCGCACCATATTCCTGTGCACAGCACATGCAATGTCTGTGCCATGCGATTTCGGCCATACATTTTGTATGGCTGAAATCAAATCACATCTAAACCAAAATGGTGCAGGACCCTTTTTTCCCCCGCACCTGAATTGCATTGCATGGGTGTTCATGGGTGTTCTGGCAATCGCACTGTGTTTTGCGATCTGTTTTGGGGTGTCGTTAGGATAACATTGCACATGATTCGCTGCGTTTCCTGCATTGCTTAAGTGTGAACCTGGGCTTTACTGTACAAGGATTTATATAATTGAGTTCAGAATCTCAGTCCAGAAACCAGATTCAGATGCTGGGTTGATGCCTGAGCAAAGATGACTTCGTCCTCTTATAGAAAAAAAGCAGAAAAAGGCATTGTCTTGGAGGTATGGGGGGGGGGGGGGGACCTGGATATCACTGAAATTTGCCTAGCCCCCCCGATATTTGCCTAGCCAAAAATATCTGATATGGTGGAGGATGTGGTCTCCTCCCATGTGACAGTGCTCAGCTCTAGCAGCCAATCACTAGGCCCAAGCACTGTCACATGCCTGGGGGAGTCAAGTCACGGATCCACCTAGCGGTATGTATTTTTTAAACACAAAACAAAAAAGGACATAAAAAGTTTTTATTTGGTACAACTCTTTTAATAAAAACAATACCTGCTATGATGTATTATAGGCTGATAATTCCTTTAAAACATATTTATTTTTAAACTTCTTATATAATTCTAACTTTTTGCATTCATGTTTTGTAGTATGCAACTCAATCTGACAGGTACACTGTTATGGCACCACAGATGAACACTGCAGACCACAGCAAAGTCCCCTTTAGATTAGGAGTTTATTTATTTATTTGTATTTATTTCAGGTACTTATATAGCGCTGTCAATTTACGCAGTGCTTTACATATACATTGTACATTCACATCAGTCCCTACCCTCAAGGAGCTTACAATCTATGGTCCCTAACTCACATTCATACATACTAGGGACTATTTAGACAGGATCCAATTAACCTACCAGCATGTCTTTGGAGTGTGGGAGGAAACCCACACAGGCACAGGGAGAACATGCAAACTCCAGGCAGGTAGTGTTGTGTTTGGGATTTGAACCAGCAACCCTTCTTACTGCTAGGCGAAAGTGCTACCCACTACACTACTGTGCCATCCCTCATCACATCAGGAGTCCCCCTTCATCAGGTTTCCCCGTTTACATCAGGATCCATATTTACATCAGTATTCACCCCCCCTTAGAACTGCAGTCCCCCTTCACATTAGGATTCCCCTATACATCAGGAGTCCCCATTTACATTAGGAGCTCTGTACTGAGCATCAATGGACCCCGAATTAGATCAGAGTCCCCCTTTACATCAGGAGCTGCCCCCCCCCCCCCCCCACACACACACACACACACACTTCAGATCAGAGTCCTCCCTCACATCAGCAGTAGCCCTTTATATCAGTAACTCCTCGGGCACACTGAAAACCAGACATGTGTGTCAAAACCCAGACTGAAAACCGGACAGGTGGCAACCCTATGATCGTTAGTGTAAAAAAATGCCTATAAGCCTGCATGTGATCACTATATTGGAGCTGACATAGCAATCATATGATCAAGCCACACTCTGATTTGTTCCTAATCGTTAGTGGAAAAACCTGGCTGCCAGTGACAGCTGGTATTGAAGGCCAGCAGGTGTGCGAAACAAGAAGACCCCAGTTGGGATAAAATTTTCACCCCCTAACAGGCAGTGTCTGAACATTTTGCATTGTATACAATTAATGTTTGGGGTTGGATCTAGTTTAAGCATTGCTCCTGCATATGCCCCTTGCCTGATACAGAGTTGTTGTTGATGCAATGTTGTGGTTACATTTGAGGATTATGTTACAACTGTGCTGGTTTTGGATTATTCTCAGTTCTGACTAATGTCTCTTCATTTGCTTCTGATGCCCAGCATGACTGACCACACTGATTTGAACTGAAACTTGCATAGTGACCCCAACTCTTCCGACCCCTTGGTATTGCATCTGCCTATTTAGTAGAGTTGCCCCCTCATCCCTTTAAAATCGAACACATATTAATTACATTTAATATATGTTCAGGTTTAAAGGGATGAGGTAGCAACTCTACTATTAAGCCTGCCTTTACTAGTTCTAGTACAGCCCTGTACCCTGTGCAGGGAAAGTTTCTATTACTTAGGCCAGGCATACACAGTTTGAATCTTGGCCGGCAGGAACTGGACGAGATTCAAACCATTAATGGGCAAGCTGAATGTACCAAGTTGATCGATCGATCAACTTGGGTACAACCAGCCTGCCAGATTCGCTTGCAATTGCCGCTAGCGATAATCACTGCGGGATGGCTTTTGCGGCCCACTCCCGTACCACCGCCAGGAGAAGACAATGTCTCGGCAGGAGGGTTTCCTGTCAACGCCGTCTATATTGATGGGGGAATCATGTTAATTTCTTTTGTGTAACCACCGTCTATGGCCTGCTTTAGACATAGAAAATCCAGACCCAGGGGCATGCAGATACAAAACACACAGGTTCCAAAAAGGGTGGTTGATAAAAGGTACAACACTGCATCAGTGGTTACAGTTCTATGATTGGACCCACGTAGCTTGGTTTTGCATTTATACTGAAGGCTCACAGAAAAGTAAAATAACTAGCTAGAGAAATCATACAGCCCTGCAAGCTATTTTATCCTGACAGCTGGCATCTACGGCTGTCAGAATACCTGAACAGTGACTTCATCTCATTGGATGCAGCCACTGTTTGGCTGGCAATTTTCCACCCAGCTCCTTTTATTTTCAGATTGAAGGATGCTGGACAGATATCGACATACCCACCCACAGCTCAAATGTTATCCAGTTTATCCGAAATTCACTGACTGTATGGCCAGCTTAAGAAGCTCTGATGTTAAATCTGGTGTTTAGCTGGCTTCCTTACTCTGTGAATCTCTAACTCTGGCAATGCACACAGCAATTGTCAGGCAATTTGAAAATATAAGGCAATTTGCCACCAAATAGATTAAGCCAACCTTCCGCCAAAACTTTAGATCACTTCACAGTGTCAAAAGAAATAGATAGTGGTAGAGTACATTCCTCTGTTTGGTCATTTTTGTAATTAAAGTGGAGTTCCACTCACTTTTACAACTCTTCAGCATCCCTCACTAAACTGTGCACTGTAAACGAATTGGATATTTTTTTTCTCAGCACCTACTGTATATCTGCTGTATTCATTTTTCACTTCCTCCTCCCTGGCCGCGGCCCATCGCATCATTTCCTGTTTGCAATGCCTTCTGGGAAGGGGCGGCAACTTCCTCTGACACTGCCGTTGCTATGGAAACCTGACCTGAAACCTATTACACTGCTTGTGCTGCACTGAGCATGTGCGAGATCTGCAAGGATGAGATCCAGGAAGAAATACAGTCTGGCTTCAGATGCCCAGACTTAAGATGGCCACGGCCTGCTGTAAGTTTATAAAATAACAAACTACTGCTATAAACTAACAAAACAGACCTTAGTTTACAGACTAACTTTACATTAAGCTTGTGTATTATAGGGGTATTTTTATTTAAAAAGTATAATTTCGGCCGGAGCACCACTTTAAAGAGGTTGTAAACCCTTACAACACACTTTTTCCTACAGGTAAGCCTATAATAAGGCTTACCTGTAGCTACCCTGGAAATCTCCTAAACCTGAACGGTTTAGGAGATAATCCCTGTATTTGCATGTGCCAACGTCACCGTCACATGCACACTGAAGCAAACTGAAGCAATGGTACGTACGTGCCGTTGCTTCAGTGAGTAAGCCGTTACCGGCAGCTCCCAAGCGCATGCGCGAGAGTGATGTCATTGCGGTTTCGGCCAATCACAGTGCCGGAGCCCGCGATACCCGGAAGTAACTCCGGGAACGATGTTGGCCGCCGGAGCGGTGTACGAGGATGGCTGCAGAGGCTTCAATCTCAGGTAAGTAATTCATAATGAGCTAGTATGCTATGCATACTAGCTCATTAAGCCTTTGTCCTGCAGGTTTTTTTTTTTTTTGTTCTAGGGTTTACAACCACTTTAAAGGCCCGTGCCACTCTAGCTGTTGCTAGTGAGTATCCATCAGTGACAGCATTGCTAGAGAATACAGGGAAGACCCATACCTTTGTATGTGTTGCTCCCCTGCCAGCTTCAGCAATGGGGTGAGGCTCCCTTGCTGCTACAAACACTGAAAAACCTGAGTGGCTAGTGAGAAAGTGATGCCTCGTTCTTCCAGCTGGCAAGAGGACAACACCTGCATGTAGGATAGTGTTTTCACTCCTTGTAGAAGCGTAAAATCCCCATGCGTTTTGCCCAAGTGTTTCCTGGAGCCCCTCTAGGATTTGGACATATTCCCTTTCATAGAGCACGGGAGGGAGGCTGGACCCCAGCGAAAGCCTGTGCACAAACCAGGGAAAAGGCGTCAAAAACGTTAACCCCTTCCCCCTGACCTGGGCAGCCAGGTGCTAACTACACATACAGTAGGCTACCTGCCTACATGCTGTGTCCTCCAAATCGGTCCTGTCTCACAAGCAACAGGGTGACCAGTGTGGCATCCAAGGAAAACAGGTGTATAGGCGCTGCAACCTTCCCACATAAAAGCTCTGCCTGGTGCTCAGACCTCGAGGCCAGAATAAGGTACCAGAATAAGGAAAGGGATGGTCGGTACTCAGGATGACATCCAAAGTAGTGTTTCTTTATTAAATGCATGTACAAAGCTGTACAACAGCCTACGCATTTCGGACATTAGTCCTTAGTCATGGCTGATAAAAAAACAAAATAAATAACACTTAAATAGTATATACAAAGGTCACATGAATAAAAAACACAGGTGAATTAAAAGTGCAAAAGGGAAAACCCGGCATGACTCCGTGCAATGGAACACATCACAAAAAGTAGACATATAAAAAAAACAAGCATATAAAAAGTGACCCATAATAGCATGCGTAGTTTGAATTTTTTCCAAAATGGAACATCATAAAAATAGTGGGTGCTACAAGCCCAACATGACGTGCAATAAAACACATCACAGAAAGTGTAGACATAGGAAAATCCAGGCATATAAAAAGCAACCCACAATAACATGCAGGGATTATATGATTATAAAACAGGACATAGTTACACTGGTGGGGGCTACATAAAGATGATTCTGCCTGGACACTAAATTGATAAAAATCATTTAAGAAATAGATCTACATCCCATTCGGGGTTCAGTCCCTGTGGGATGCGGGTGTGAATCCTGTGTATCCAGTAAACTTCACGTTCTAAAAGTCTACTGACCCCACAGCGAAATGATCCTGGATAAGAAAGCCAGGTTTTGTTGGTGACATGGGAGCTGACATGACTAGGTACCAAAATTGAACACAAAGTGGGGGCCCTACGGGTACTGAAGCCAATACCTTTGGATAAGAGGTTATGTAATGCCCTATCAGTGTACAAAATAGGTATGTTCTTTTTCATTAAACTTAACCTCCCAGTGTGACATGGCCCAAAAGCTAGCTGAAAGTGATTGAATTTGCTGAAAAATGTACATATGTTTTCTGCATAAAGCTGCCAGTATCCCTATTTTCTAAATGCTGCTGACTCTGAAACTGAAAAAGCAGGTTCCTAGTATTCTGGGTAGGACCTGCTTTAATTCTCAAACAGGGATGTGAATCATGTGATAAGTGGCTGCAGCGCTACCAAGATGCAAAATCCAGGTGTAATGGATAATATGAAATTCCCACCCAGCCATCATTTGACAATAGGCTGGGTGGGAGGTGGTTAAAGCTAAACTATGGACAGGCCCACAACATAAAATCTGTCTGTCCTCCTCCTCCAGTATACAGTGTAAAGAGTCACACCTCAAACAATATCTATAAAAATATGAAAAATGTACAGTATTTAACATACATTTAAAAACATATACTGCACAATATATGAACAAGAATAATGTTACATAGAAATCACATGAAAAAACTTTATATGTGGGACCCAGAGGCACCATATAGATACCACTATCGGTCTGGAGCAACTGTGTGACTTGTTCTCAACACGTTTCGCAAGAAAGATCTTGCTTCCTCAGGAGTAGCACAGGAAAGTATCTGGAGATAGGAATGAATCAATGAATAAGGAAAAAAAACGGAAACTGGGGAGGGGAGGGGAGGGAGACAGCCATATATATATATATATATATATATATATATGTGTGTGTGTATGTCCAAATGTGTGCAACTTACAGTTAATTCCAAATGTTGGCCAGCTCACACCCAATTAGTGATCAAGGGTAAGTCTAACTCGGAGGTTCAATTTTTCAGTGGTGTTTTTCCTTCATGGTGGATATTGATTTCTGGCAGGGAATGCCAGGGAATGCCAGTTGGATGTTTTTTGTGCAAAGTTCTTTATACACATTGATGTTGTTTGGACATTTTTGGACACATTGGCTCACACATACAGGACAAGTACTTATGTACCTTCACCAATTTGCACATTAATCTATTTTAATACATATGTATAATATTTCAATTACATCCATTATTTTATGGTAATTTATTTATTAATGATACATTCACATTCGCATTTACACATACTTTCTCATATCTTTGCACTAATTATATCTTTTTTCACATGCATTGGTCATGCAGCTGAGATCAGCAGTATCATCACATACCCTTTACGAAAATGGAGATTTTTTTGGTGTTATCGATTTATAGTTTTTTCAATATCAGTCACTAGTATTTCAATCCACAGTTTCACTCACAGCCCACACCTCTATAATATAACTGTCTAATTCACACACAACTCATAGTACTTCACCAACACGGAGCACACACAGACATCACATGTTGTTTGATTGATGTTTCTTTATATCCACTATCTCTACATGATAGAGCATTATCATTCATTCAGGTGTCAGGCGTTTTCACTTTCCTTGTTGGATTCTACATCGACTGCTAGGAATTCTGTGTTGTGCGCATATCACAGTTGTACCATCTCCCCGCCCCTTCACAGCTCCCAGGGGGAAGAATCAGTGGACCTCTTGGCATGCCTCGCGGAGACCATTTGTATGTCATCACGTATACTGCTATATAGGAGTGCAATATTCACTTTACAGCTTGATCACCAATTGGGTGTAAGCTGGCCAACATTTGGCATTAACGGTAAGTTGTACACATTTGGACACATACGTATATATGGCTCTCTCCCAATTTCCTCTTTTTTTTTAATTATTTTTTTTATTATTCATTGAGTCATTCTTATCTCTAGATACTTTCCTGTGCTTCTCCTGAGGAAGCGAGATCTATGTAACATTATTCTTGTTCATCTATTGTGCAGTATATGTTTTTAAATGTATGTTAAATACATTTTTCATATTTATATAGATATTGTTTGAGGTGTGACTCTTTAAAAGTCCCATGGGCAAACTAGTTTGGGACTGAGACACTACCTCAGCCCATTCCATATCAGCTCTACTTTTTTGTCTATGGTTTATTTGGAATACCGTGCTCATTTTGTCTAGGTGTATCTAAAATGTACCTTTCTTCATGGCCCCATGGCAACTGGCCACCATGTCTTCTCTCCTGCAAGGGAATGTGTGCAAGCCTGGTCCTGCAACGAACGTGATGACATCAGCGAGAAGGGCAGAAACACAATTGGCAGTGGACTGATTATCACTACTGCAACCAGCAGGAAGGAAGCCTTAAAGGACAACATCACCTTTGGAAAGGTTTTTCTTTATTAAATAAATACCCTCGCCACCCTGAGTTCAAAAATCCAGAGATTATACCTACCTTCAGCTCTGATCCATTAATCTTGTCTTTGACATGGCACTAGCCAGTTGGCCACCTTCTCTTCATTCTGCGCATGTACGCTGATGCACCATTCATACCTCTGGGTAGCCGTACTCATAGCAGCCTCCAGTGGTCGCTCAGAGTATGGATTTCCATATAGAAGAAAGAGGCAGGAGCACACATGCACAGAATAAAGTGAAGTAAGCCAGGACTGTGTCGTTGGATTGTGTCTGAAGGTAAGTATAATCCCCAACTCCTGCAGGGGAGTGAGGGGATTTAGTAAAAGACAAAAAGGTAAAATTGACCTTCAAGTATTTTTCCTAATCTCTTTATTGGAAACCCCTTATAAAAAGCAAGCATTATATCATTAATATGTTGGGGAAAGGAGTGGGCTGCTCAGTCCAATTTTTTTTTTTTTTGGGAAGGGGGGTTTAATGGTAATTTGAGCAAACATTCCCATTTTATCACAGTTCCAATTTTTTGAGTATTATAAGTTCATTAATTAGTTCTTAGTTACTTATGTGGAATAATATCTGGTTTAACCTATTTTACAAAATTGTAATGCCAAAATAATGCACTTGGCATAAACTATACTCATTGGTCATTTTGATAGCATATTACTCATGATCGGACATTTTTATACATTACATCATATACATATCCCAAGTCAGATGTAAAAATATTTGTTTTTCTGTATGAGGCTTGTAAAACACATGGAACTAGTTTATTGTCAAAGAGAACATCCACTCTGTGAAGAGAATTTGGGGGGAGTCCATAATGTTCAACCTTTCACAGATCCCAAAGTCTACTGTCACTGAGCCAGAAGACAGAACAACAAGACTAAAGCCTTTCCTGCCCAGCCTGAGGAAAGGAAGAATTCTTTCCTGACTCCTTCAAATTAGCTATGAGAATACATTCTACTTTAATAAATAATGAGCTGACAGTAAAATACTATCTTTTAAAGTTCAAAGAGAAAATGGTGTCCATTTATAGTACATACATATACATTGTATATTGTGAAATATATATGCGAGTGACTTAGTGAACCTTTTCTTTGCTCATGCATGGCCAAAGAACAGGTTTCGACCACAGGTTTCTGTAATGACAGAAGTTTTTTTTTTACTTTTTTACCTTACTGCATTCTATGCAGTAAGATAACAAAAAACTTCTGCATGACCGTCATATCCAATTCAAAATAGTACATTGCACTTATTATTATAAGCCATTTAGAGTGCATAACATGGTTCCTAATGCACCGTCTGATTGCTGGAGATGCTCTCACTCTGGAGGAGACTTCATCCCAATTTTTTTGGTCATGCCCAGCCATAATAAAATACTGGGAGGCAGTGACTCGGATCATACAGAGGGTCTCTGGTTGGAACCTTTCTCCCTCCCCACATATCTGCCTATTGGGTCTGGTTGCAGAATTGACCCCTACAGTGGCAGAACGGACAATGCTGGGTCTCCGATTTTTTTATGCTAGGAAGGCAATAACACTAGCATGAAAAAAAACTGAGCCTCCTACAGTTTCAGCCTGGATGAAGCTGGTCAATTATGCTATCCCTTTCTATAAAGATACCTACAATAGAGGCTGCCCGAAAAAGTTCAATAAAGTCTGGGATAAATGGCTTAAAGTGGTTGTTAAGCCACTCTAACCTGTATATACCATCAGCACTGACTCCTATTGTAGTATCCCCCTCTGTGTGTGATTTATAAAAATAAATGCTGCAAATACCTAATTTCACTGCCGAGACTGCTAACACATGACTGGCCAGCTTTCTCCTTTCCTCCTCTGAGAGATGCAGCGGGCGGGGCTGAGATTCCTCTGCTGATGTCAGTCTGGAGGGGAGGAGGAGGGGAGGAGAGAGCTGGCTGGTCATGTGATCACAATCTCTGCTCTTAAATTAGGTATTTACAGCATTTATATTTATAAATCATTCACAGAGGGGGACACTGCAATAGGAGGCAGTGCTGATGGTGTATGCAGGTTAGAGCAGCAGGAGGGGGGAGGGGCAGCTCACACACAGACAGAGAGGGGAGGGGGGGGACACAGGAGCTGAGAGGAGAGCAGATAGCAGGCTGCTGAAGACAGAGGCACGTAAACTGACCACAGTGTCTGGTCTCAGCAGCCATGATACACAGTGGTCAGTTTACAGAGGGTGGGGAGAAACTGGCAGGATCAGCCAGGTTCTTTAGGTGTTACAGGGGCCCAAATTACACAGGACAAGCACTGTGTCATATACCTTGCTTTATAGGATCCTTTTTTTTTTTCTTTTTTTTTTTGGGTTAACAAACGCTTTAACGATGACTCTACGGCAAATATGTCTAACGCTTCTCATTAAGGGTTAAAGTACTGTTTTCATGCTTTGCTCTGTTGTCCCAATACAGGGGCGTTTATTTTTGCTGTTCAATTCTCATTTAAGTATTGAGTGGGCTTTTCACAAACACACGCACATATGGGCAGTTCTGTATGTTGTATTCTTTTTATGTTGGCAGCTGCGCAGCGCTCCTTGGGTCTGCTTAAGTAACCCCTGCGGGTGATGCTTGTGTTATGTAAAACCTAATAAACAGAATTTTCAAAAAAAAAATCCCCCCCCATACATACATATCTGAGCTCAATCTCGATCCAGCGATGTGCACGAGAACAGAGGCTCTATCAAGCTGCTTGCTATGGGGGTACTTGGTAGTGGGGAGGAGCCAGCAGCACCGGCAGAGGACCCGAGACAAGGAGGATCGGGACTGCTTTGTGCAAAACCACTGCACAGAGCAGGTATGTATAACATGTTTGTTATTTTAACCAAAAAAAACCAAACTGAGACTTTACAATTACCTGTGGCCAGGCTATGGACAGTTAAGTGTTTACATATCCTATAAGCGACCCTGAACAATATCCTTTTTCTCTCTAAATAAATCCATAGACATCCACTACTTAATGGCCATGTAATTTATTTTTCATTAAATTGTTTGTTAGGGCTCCTTGACATGGAGCAGGGTCCACTCTGATCACCAGGGGATCTATGAGCAGAGAAACGGTAAGGATTGTGGGGAAATGGGCGTTTAATTGGGGATTCCCTGATGATATAGCATACTCATAAATTTGTTAAAACAAACATTTATTAGAATATATACAAAAAATTACATATACAAATACACAGAAGAGGCTACCAAATGTGCCCCTACATGGATAAAATTACCAAATGTGCAAACAAACATCAAATGGTATAATATATAGCTTGTCACAGCATAATATCAGACAGGTGTTATATGGAGCTTGCCAACATGTTTCCCGGCGCAATGGCCGCTTCTTCAGGCCTTTGTTCCACACCTATGCTGTGTATAGAGAAATATAAACATGATCAACATACATAGTTATGCAGAATGCTATATAGCTACCTATTCCTCAAACAATGGAGATGAAAACATACAGGGAAAGGAGGGGAAAAGGGAAGAGGGGAGAAGGGGAGGAAGAAGGGAGAGGGAAGAGAGAGCGGGAAAAAAACAAACAAAAAAAAAAAAAACACACTAACCACCACAACACATAACAACAAAGTCTGTAAGTGTGTTGTGGTGGTTAGTGTGTTTTTTTTTTTCTCTCTCTCTCCCTCTTCCCTCTCCCTTCTTCCTCCCCTTATCCCCTCTTCCCTTTTCCCCTCCTTTCTCTGTCTGTTTTCATCTCCATTGTTTGAGGGATAGGTAGCTTTATAGCATTTTGCATAACTATGTATGTTGATCATGTTTATATTTCTCTATACAAAGCATAGGTGTGGAACAAAGCCCTGAAGAAGTTGCCATTGCACTGGGAAACATGTTGGCAAGCTCCATATAACACCTGTCTGATATTATGTTGTGACAAGCTATATATTATACCATTTGATGTTTGTTTGCACATTTGGTAGTTTTATCCATGTAGGGGCACAGTTGATAGCCCATTCTGTGTATTTGTATATGTAATTTTTTGTATATATTCTAATAAACGTTTGTTTTAACGAATTTATGTGTATGCTATATCATCAGGGAATCACCGCTTAATGCCCATTTCTCCACAATCCTAAGTGTTTCTTTGCAAATATTCTGGGCCGTTGTTTCCTGCTAGCAAGCTAGCCTTTCTTGGGCTTGAGGCTCTGACTATCTATCTTTACAGCACTTGGATCTATGAGCAGATTTTCTGCTGAATCAAAGCCAAACGGGACAGCTTATTTTACATCTGTGCATGTTCAGTTTGTGTCCGCCAAACACCGGTGGACCCATGCTGGTTCTACGGGAGGCCAGATGTTAACGGACTCCAGTGTCCGTTTACATGAAGCTACCTCTGATCCATCACATTTAGGCTCAGAAAAACAAAAAAGGATGCAGTCCTTTTTGGGGTTTTTTTCTGGACTTGGATAGACACAAGTCTATCTGCCTGTAGACAGAGCTGCTCTGAACTTCCGACCAGGTTTGTCTGAAAAACTGAAAGGTCGTGTGAGAGGGTCTCCTTACTGAACTACTCCTATTTGTCCTCGCTTCCACTTGTTTGGAACAAACAGTGCCCCTTAGTCTGCTCAATGCACACTACAAATCCCATCGTCCATAGTGCCAAGCCATCTTGGAAGCGCGCAAGAGAGGATGACTACGTTCCTACAGACCATGAATAAGGAATGTAGCCTCCCTCTAACAGGAAGTTAGATTGCAGCACCAAAAAAAGAAAAAGAGGCTTTTAAGATTTGGCAGAGGCTAGAGAAATAAAAGAATAGAAGGTACTTTTTTGAACTAAGAATACATACTTGAATAAAATATGTTTTTATACCACTTTAGTGTTTAACTAGAAAAAACAAGCTTTTACCCTCACTAACCTCTGTAACTGCAGGCACTCTGGAGTAACTGATCCTCAAAATTCACTGCTTGCTATGTTTTTAGGCTAAAGTAGAATCCTAGGCAAACAGCTAAAAACAAAGCTGAAATATACTGTATATTTGGGAAATAATTTACCTACCTAGTCATTCTTATGATGCAAACACCCTTGCAACTATGTATAACCAAGTCCTGGACCCCCCCCCCCCCCCCCAAAAAAAAAATAAGTTTGGTCAAGGATTAGCCTGCTAATTGGAAAATGACTAAGCTGCGGCACATTGATAAGGTCATCCCTGTGCCCTTCTCTCCTGGAAGAATGTTCACAGGGTTTGACTAACAGCACTGTGCAAAACAGAAAAGCTTTAATTGGATCAGGGTATTCTACCTCCTATTCAGATATTAAGACTTGCCATATTTAGAAATACATTTAAGGATTTAGTAATAACGCTGGATTAAATGGTATTTTATTACAACTGCCTAGAGTTCACTTTAATAGATTATCAATTACAGTACTGTAAATTGTATGGCATCACAACTGTCTTCCAGGGTGGACTGTGATGCTAAATGTAAACCTAGAGCTAATAGCCACGTTCTTTTCACTCTTGTAATTGAAAGATTAATAAAACATTCAATACTGCTGATCAACTTTTCATTTTCTCTCCCTACTGAGACTCATATGCTGTATACTTAATCTTGTGTATAAGCAACATATATTGTAGCAATGAGCACTGATCATATAACTGCTTTTTTTTTTTCTCTTGAAACACAATGAAAAATAATGGATTTTTCCTTTAGCAAAATAATTCCCTACCGTCTCACTGCTTGTTTTCAAATTACTTTGAAAAACCTGTAATCACAGCACGGCAGACCAGCAATCCTGTACAATGCACATTACATTTACTCGTTTTAAAATGCTATAAGTCCACTGGGATATTCCCAGAAAGCCTATAAATGGAAGTACTAGAGGATGAGATCAAAGTAAGCGTTTAAAGGCAAACAGCACTTTCATTATAATACTGGCACAACATATACAGCTACTACACAAGTAACGATATTAACTGCTTTTAACCCCCTCTTGCCTTTATCGCTGGCTTATGCTCAATAAACATAAACAAGACTGGGATGCCATTAAAGTTCATGTGTGTGTAATGGCAGATGTGTGTGTATATTACTTTTGGTAATATAGTGTAAGTGCACCGTGGAATTGCATTGGTGTTCCATTAAAAATGAATGATATAACAAGTAAGGCACAACACAGTGGTGTGAATCCAGCCTTAAAGAGAACCGTTTGTGAAATAAGAGAACAGGTGTGGAAATAAATGGGGATTCCCTATGTAAGTAATCTGTAGCAGTAAGGAAAATATGTCTACTGTGAAATTCAGATTTACTATTACCACCTATCCTGGGGTGCTGTAGGCTTCTTTTTCATATGTTTATCAGGTTAACCCTAACTGCTTTCCTGAAAATGTTGTTTACAGACCAGGATGACTGAAGATTTAATGAAATGCTCTGTTAAATGAATTATGGGAGGGACTCATCTCGCTTCCATCCCTCCTTTCCTTTGTAGAGTTCCATACAGAATTTAGGTTAGAGAGAGACAGTCTGAAAGGAAACAGGTACTGCTGTGATCGCTCTTTAGAAAATTCACATTGCTCTGCAAAACCTGCATTATTGCTGCACCCTGAATTAAAAGTTTATAAAAATAAATATTTTATATAATTAATAAAAAAATATAAAATTTCAAAAACATGTAAACAAATACATAAATAAATAAAATTTAGCTAAACTTTGGGCTGCCGCGTCCCATGCACAACACACGCACCAGGGATGGGCTTTATGGTTTCCCTAAACCCAATACCTAAACCCAAGAATAAAAAAGTAATATATTGCAGTATACCAGTCCTAACATGTGGTGGCTGCTAGGGATGCACCGAAATTTCGGCCACCGAAACATATCGGCCGAAAATGCCCTTTTTGGCAAAATGCTGAAAGAGAATTCTTGCAGATAATGGCGCCGAAAATCGTGCATGCGCAGTAGCGGTGGGCGGCGTGCACATTCCTCGCGGTTAAGGCGCCGCACTCCTAAGCACGTTCCCTGCATGTTCCCTGCTGAGAAGCTGGCACCTTCCCCGCGGACACTCCTCATGCTTGAGATATGCTGCTGGGACCCGAGAGACGCTGCTGGGACCCGAGAGACGCTGCTGGTACCTGAGGGACGGCTTCATAGAGGGCTGCACATAGCATACTCAAGTACAAGAGTGGGCACTATCCCTCCTGCATGGCTACCATTACTACTATTCACTGGTGAGCATTTTGCCTTATTTAAACTGACAGAAACAATCCAACTAGTAGTATTATTTTATTTTATTATAGTACTGAAACTGAAATGATGGTCTTTCTGTCTATAGCAGTCAAACCACATGTATTACTTACTACTTGGCCTTTGTTAAACAACAAGCCAGCACTCTTGCCATGCAATACTAGTATTTAAAATTTCTGTCTATCTGCACTGCAGTAGATCTGACTTGTATCAAAAAGATTTTATATAATTGAACTGATTATATGATTTGAAATGGAATGGAATGGATTGCAATTGCATGCAATTTATTTTTTGAGCTATTCTGTAGCTATAAAATGTATGCGCTTGTGGTTGTCATTGAGTATAGTTATACTACACATGACAGCAAGCGCATTAATTTTTTAAACATGACATGACAGTATGCAATAAATATAATATAGTTATTTAGTATAACTCTAATACTAGCATACTACGCTGACAAAGTGTCAAATTCAATGACAAGCACAAGTTTATAGTATACTACAGAATAGCTCAAAAAAATAAAATAGCATACAATTGCAAACTGCAAGCAATCCATTCCATTTCAAATCAAATTTAATCAGTCCAATTATCTTTTAGGTACAAGTCAGATGTACTGCAGTGCAGACATAACTACCTTGCATGGCAAGAGCTGCACCGTAAAAAAAAAAAAAAAAAAGATTGGTTATTTATTTTTTAAAGCCTTTTAAACCCTTCTGGGGTTTAGCTCTTAAATTGATTTCGTCCTTTTTTTCCCCCTTCAGATTTCACTCCCACTATAAAAAATCATTCTATGCTATTATTCTGCGCTACCAGCAAAGGTGGACCATGTCTGCAGTGTGGAAATATTTTAAAGTTTCTGATAAAGACCCCAAATTTGCAATCTGTAGTCTTTGCTCAGCAGAAATTTCAAGAGGGGGTACAGTGCCAAGGCATTTTTCAACAACAGGTTTGATACACCATCTGAAACACATCATCCAGTTCAGCTTGCAGATTATAAGAAAACAGCGCCACTTTCAAAAAGTGCCTTAGGCTCAACACCATCTGTGGCCACAGTCTTTGAAAAGATTAAAAAATTTACAAGTGACAGTCCCAAAGCTTGTGCCATTACAAATAAAATTATGGAATTTATTGCATTAGACGACCAGCTATTCTCTGTTATGGAGGACATTGGATTCCGTAAGCTCATGCAACATTTTGAGCCATGTTACTCACTACCAAGCAGACGCTACTTTGCAGATACCTGTCTACCTGAATTGTTTTGCAGTGTTAGAAAACACGTTCATGAGCTCATGATTACCGACATCGTAGCAATCAGTTTTACTACCGACATTTGGAGTTCAGACGTCAGTCCAATGAGCATGCTTAGCCTGACAGTGCAGTGGATAGATGACAAATTTCAATTGCAAAACATCGTACTTAACGCACGTGAGTTTGTTGGATCACATACAAGTGAAGAGGAACACACTCCCTCCATATCTGATATGTTTGAAGAAATTTTTACACGAATGCACCCCATAGCAGTGCCACAACAAGTGCAGCTACCCAACAGCTGGACATTTATTTAGCTGAACAGCCTATTGCCAGAAGCGACAATCCCCTTGAGTACTGGCGCATCAACAAAGAACGTTTTCCCTTGCTTGCACAGATTGCACACAGATATTTATCTGCCCCAAGCTCCAGTACCGAGAGTGTGAGACCAGTCTAGCATCTCATATTCTTGATGAGAAGAGAAACCGTCTCTCCTGTGAGAAAGCTGAACAGCTTTTGTTCTTAAAGCGAAATCTGCCGCTTTTACTGAAATAGATTTAAAAATCCGTAGCATAGACCAATTCATTTACCATGTTGAACATAGTAAATGAATTGGTATTGGACTGTGCTATTGGACAATTGGAACATACAACATAGTATGACTGACTACCTAGTATGTTCCAATTGTCTAGTTGTGCCATTTGTTGGTTGTTCCTTGTAGTTCTTCTACAGTTTTTTGCACTTCAATTTAAGAGAGAACTCCAGCTTTTGAACTACTGTACCATAGTTTGTTGCTGTTGGGCTAAACTATGTCTCTCCCTAAGCTGTCAGCCCGCTGCATGTGCAAATGCAAAACTGTATGATCTGTATCTGTGGCTGTCTACATACTACAGTACTATACGGCACTGTGTTCCAGGTATGGACGGTGACTTCCATAAACACAGACTAGTCTACATTGCTTGCTGTGATTGGCTGACTACCGCTGCTGTAGACTAGTCTGTGTTCCACTTCCAGGATGTCTCCGCCCATACCCGGGGCCGGAACACAGTGCGGTCTACTGTATGATTAGTATGTATCTAACCCGCAGCTACATACATACACTTTTATATTGCACATCCAGCCACTGAAACTTAAGGGAGAGAACTTGGGGAAAAAAACTACTCGTTCTCATTTAAGTTGAAAGAAAATAATAAATAAAAATGTTAATATAGGATAGCAGATAGCACTGTACTATGTTATATTTACAGAAACTGAAACAGAATAACGGCCTTCTGCCATATTTCTGTTATGGTTGAAAGAGTTGTTCTTTAAAGTACTACTTACTTATACATAGCTTGTTCTGCTGTTGGGCCAAACTATGTCATTGTCTCTCCCTAAGCTGTCAGCCCGCTGCATGTGCAAAACTGTATGTTCTGTATCTGTGGCTGTTTACATACTACAGTACCGCACTGTGTTCCGGGTATGGGCGGTGACATCCATAAACACAGACTAGTCTACATTGCTTGCTGTGATTGGCTGAGCACCGCTGCTGTAAGACTAGTCTGTGTTCCAGGATGTCTCCGCCCATACCCAGGGCCGGAACACAGTGTGGTCTACTGTATGACTATGTATGTAACACGCAGCTACATACATACACTTATCGCACATCCAGTCGCTGACACCTTAGGGAGAGAGAACTGAATTACTAGTTCTGATGTAAGTTGGAAATTAATAAAATATAAAAAAGTCAGTCTTTGGCATTTTTATATTATTATTATATTAATAATTATTATTATTATTATTAATAATATTATCTTTTTTATTTTTTTTTATGCCTGTTTTATTTGCTATGGTGGTGCAATGTGCACTGACTGCAGTCTTATTTTATTTTTATCTTCTGTGTCCACTGTCCAATTTTATGTGAGTTACTTTTTGACATTACTGGATTGTAGTATTCTTTTCTTTGTAAAATTAATGATTAAGTTGAATATAAATAATATAACGAATGCGAATACGAATGTAACACAATTTTGTATATCCAATAATTTTTTTGTGTAATATATTAAAAAAAAGCCTATTTCGGTTTCGGTATCGGTTTTCGGGATCAGGGAAGATTTATTTTCGGTATCGGTTTCCCATTCCCCATTCGGTGCATCCCTAGTGGCCGCACTTTCTGACTTAGGGTAATCACACACAATATAATCACACACAGAGGTTGGACTTGATGGACTTGTGTCTTTTTTTGACCTCACCTACTATGTAACTACCGTATATACTCGAGTATAAGCCGAGTTTTTCAGCACTTTTTTTTGTGCTGAAACTGCCCCCTCGGATTATACTCGAGTCAAGCACTTTTCTGGTGCAAAGAATGACATTTTCCAAACTGAATTTGGGGCCCCGTATCTCGGGGCCACTTGGTGCTATGAACTCCAAATTTTGTGTGCAAACCCAGCACTACAACATATCCAAAGCTTGGGCTCCTAGCACCAAGTAGCCCCGAGATATGGGGCCCCAAAGTCGGTTCGGAAAATGTCATTCTCTCCTGCAGAAAACTGCTTGACATTTTCCGAACCTGATTTTGGGGTCCCATATCTCGGTACCACTTGGTGCTAGGAACCCCAGCTTTGGATATATGGTGTAGTGCTAGTTCCACTGGGTTTGCACACCAAATGTGGGGTTCCTAGCACCAAGTGGCCCCGAAATACAGGGCCCCAAACTCGGTCAACTGTGTCCATCTGCAGCAATGTCATTTCGGGACTCCTTGGGTCCAGAGACCCCAAATTTTGGCTGCAGCTAGGGGGCATCTAGGACCCCTTAACTACCGAGTTTAAAGTTCGGGGGACCAATGGTTGCAAATGGACATAGTGAGGCATGCAAATGGGCACAGTGAGGCTACAAATGGGCACTGTTGACCCTCTTTTCCACTTACAGTAGCTGCCCATTTCTCACCCTAGGCTTATACTCACATCAATAAGTTTTCCCAGTTTTTTGTTGTAAAATTAGGTACCTCGGCTTATATTCGGGTCGGCTTATACTCGAGTATATACGATATGTAGGGTGACAACACTCCCTCTATGAAGGAGCAGTGTTTACACCTTAGGACAGGAAGCGTTCTACTTAGGGGGAGGCGCTCTGTAGTTCACAGAGAGAAATAGGAACAATGTTAACTGATAATAATCAGTGGATGCTGAGTCCACAAGTAGCCATGAAAAGATTTCTGGCAGGATCAAGAGGTAATTTTTTATACCTGGACCCCTTTCACATGGGCATTCTGGCCGCCCGTTTTTGACACGTGATTACATGGATCAAAAATGGAATGCAATGTATCTCTCTGGGTGGCTAGATGTACGTGGACTATACCCGCCCAAATATGGGTCTGTTCACATTCATCAGATCAAATTCAAATGTGGGTCTAGGTCGGCTTTTACTGACCTAGGCAGATATAGGCGGACCCAAGTCCGACTGCATCCAGCTGCCCATAAGGATTACATGATTCACTTATTCCTACTCCGCAAGATGGAAAAAAAAATCAGAATGAACAAAGATGTCACATATGTGAAATCTGTTTCTGTTTTGATCCGATTTTACTGACCTGAGCTGATGTGGGCAAATATTTGTGGACACACATCTGCCTATATATGGCCACCCAAAGGGACTACATGGATCTCTTTTTCCTTCATCACGATAAAGGAAAAATCAGAACAGAAATAGATGTCACATATAAGACTTTGTTCCATTCTGATCCGACACAGCAGGGAATCATTCCAGGATCCCCTGCTGAGATGGAACAAAGGGCATCCAAGTGAAAGGGCCTTATTGAACAGATATAATAAAACACTTCCAATGGTATATTTAACAGACCAAAAGGGAGAAAATGAAAGAAGTTCATCATTTGGGTTTACATACACTTTAGGGTTCTAGGAATTCCTATGCATGTCAAATATATATATTTTTTTATCGTGAAATGCAGAAAAGAAGTTTCATTGGAGAGAAAAACTTATGTTTGGCGTGTAATGGCCCTTTAATTTGATTTCCATCACGTCTCTGTGAACACGTCCTGTGCTGATGAATATGTAACTGGGTCTGCTGGCACAAACACTGTGTAGTAGTCAGTGTCAATGTGTGCATTCATGTCTGTTCTGATGTATTGATGGTGCTGCTTTGCAATAAGAGTATTCCCGCCCCATGCTGTGCAAATCTAATGTGCATCACAATCTACGAATGACCCAGGGAGACACTGCCGGTGGTCTGCTTAAGACCCTGGTGTAATGCGGGTTGAATATCAACAACGAAAGGTACAGAAACACTTTACTGGGGGGGAAAAAAAAAAACACCTCGGAAAGGGTTAACGCTTCTCAATGCCACAGGGCCTAGAATTCATTAATTGCATGAATACCCACAAGTATATACGTTATATAAACACATTATATATTAATACATCTGCACAGTGGCAGGGCCTGGCCCCTCGCAGACAGCATGTAATTCCAATTTAATGAGCAGATGCTAATTAACTATGTAATTATAACAGCCGCCCTCGGCTAATTCACAAATGGTCCAGGAGATGCTAGGGAAGCAGCAGGAGGCAGCTAAAGAAGAGGAGGAGAAAAGGGACCGAGAGAAAACAGAGTAGGAGGAGGGAACAGGTACTGAAGCAAGGAAAGAGACCGAGGAGAATGGCTGAGGTGATAAGAAAACCCAATTCTACAAAGGATTCCTCATTTTCCTGTGAATCCTACTTCTCTCCACATTAAATGCGTGACTTATTCTGGTCACATGTGGCCCAGGTGACTGGCTAGATCTGATGAAGATTTGCATGGCACTTAAGACAATATTTACATGCATATGAGTTAGCTAGATGAGATAAGCTGTTCTTCACTGGGGTCTCACCAGGTTTTTATGGATATTCTTCCCTTTGGGGGGCAAAATTAGACATAATGGGTTAGATTTACTAAAACTGGTGCACTAAGAATCTGGTGCAGCTCCACATGGGAGCCAATCAGCTTTTAACCTCAGCTTGTCCAATTAAGCTTTGGCAATAAAACTGACTTTGCACTCTGCAGCTTTAGTAAATAAACCCCAATGAGGCTTCAAAAATAATCAATATACTTATGTCAGTATTTTGTTGGACCACGTTTTGCTTTAATTACAGCCTTTAGTCTGTTGGGATATGTCTCTTCTAATTTTGCACATCTTGACTGCAATCTTCTTTGCAGAACTGCTCAAGTTCAGTTAAATTTGATGGTGACTGTTTGTGGACTGCAGTCTTCAGGTCATTGGACAGATATTCAATTGGGGTTTAAGTCTGGGCTCTGACTAGGCCATGCAAGGACATTCACCTTTTTTCTCCTTCAACCACTGTGTGGTCATTTTTGCTGTGTGCTTGGGTCATTGTCATATTGGAAGGTAAACCTTCTTCCCATTGACAACTGTTTGGCAGAAAAGCAGCAGCAGATTTTTCTCAAGAATTTGATGGTATATTGCCCCATCCATTTTTCTTCTGTGCTGACAAGTGCTCCAATCCCTGATGCAGAGAAACTCTCCCATAACAGGGTATTACCACCTCCATGCTTTACTGTAGGAATGGTGTTATTTGGATGGTGAGCTGTATTGGATTTCCGCCAGACATATCGTTTGGTGTTGAGGCCAAATAATTATATTATAGTCTCATCTGACCACCTTAAAGGCATCTTGAAGATTTGGAGGCCATAGAAAAAGGTGTTATGTTTAGATGAGACTAAAATTGAATTATTCCTACAGTAAAACACGCAGGTAGTAATATCCTGTTATGGGGGTGTTTCTCTGTAGCAGGGACTGGAGCACTTGTCAGGATAGAAGAAAATGGATGGGGCAAAATACCATCAAATTCTTGAGAAAAATCTGCTGCCCTCTGCCAGAAAGTTGTCAATGGGAACAAGGTTTGCTTCCAACATGACAATGACCCAAAGCCCACAGCAAAAATGACCACACAGTGCTCGAAGGAGAAAAAGTCCAGACGTAAATCCCATTGATAATCTGCAGAATGACTTAAAGTGGGGTTCCACCCAAAAAACAAAAATACCTGGAAAAATTCTAAAAAAAAAAAAACAAAAAAAAATTTGGATATTTTTTTTACTTACCTCTAAATGCCTGTTGCTAGGTGGTCCCTCGTAGTCTGCCTGTTCCTTAGCCTGGGCTTGTGACATCACTTCCCCCTCGGCACAGGAAGGGCTCCGCTCTGCTCCCTCCCTCCTGTCAATCATCTGGGACCCATTACAGGTCCCAGGTGATTGAGCGGCCAATCACGGCGCGCGGCGCCGCTCGCGCATGCGCAGTGGGTGCCAGGCTGTGAAGCCACAGCCCGGCGCCCACAGTTGAAATGCCGGCGCCGACGAGCGGAGGGGGGGGGACGAGCGGGGCTTCGATCCCCCGCATCGCTGGACCCAGGGACAGGTGAGTGTCCAATTAAAAGTCAGCAGCTGCAGTATTTGTAGCTGCTGACTTTTAATTTTTTTTTTTTTTTGACGGCCCCCCTGGGTGGAACTCCTCTTTAAAGACTTCAGTCCACAAACGGATACCATCAAATTTAACTGAACTTAAGCAGTTCTGCAAAGAAGAGTGGGCAAATATTGCAGTCTAGATATCCAAAGTTAGTAGAGACATATACCAACAGACTAAAGGCTTTAATTAAAGCAAAACGTGGTCCAACAAAATACTGACATAAGGGAGTGATCCTTTTTCCAACTCAGTGATTCTGTTTTTGAATTATTTTTTTCTGACATGTAGGTGTTGTATCTTTCACTTGGATGTTATAGGTTGCACTAGTAAATACAGCTGGATAAAAAAAAAAAAAACTGTGTCTCTCTTTATTTCAGGCTACAAAGCAACAAAATGTGATTATTTTAAAGGGGGGTGATTCTTTTCTATACCCACTGTATATGCAGAAACGACACCACTTGGCAGAGCCAGCAGCATAACATCAGAGATCTTTTTAGCTGTCTGTAAGGGTGGCATTCTGACCTCCACTGTAAGGAAAGCATTCATCCTACATACTTCCAATGTAGGTGGCAATGGTTCCATTGCAGTATGGTGCACAAATTGAGCTTAATTGAGAAGGCTGAAGATATGATAAACAGCAAAATCTAAATATGAGAATTAAAAAATATATATAATAAAAAATATATAGTATATATATATATATATATATATATATATATATATATATATATATATATATATACACACACACACACACACACACTTGTATAAAATATTACATAGATTTTGCTGTTTATCATATCATCAGGCTTTTCAATTAGGCTCAATTTGTGCTCCATATTACATTCGATAATAACTTTTATACATCATACTGTTGCTAGACCACCAGACGCCCTCCACCAGCAATCCAAAACGTGTGTGGAGCTAGTGGGACGCATTAGAACTACCAGGACTGCACACCTTTTGATGAGCATGACTTCAACTTACACCCAACTTAATCTTGTGCAATAAAGGTTTCAATTTTAATACTACACTCAGAGTGGCGCGCCCAGCCCCCCCCCCCCCCCCCTGTTTCTTTTCCATGTTTTACAGAGTTGCTAGACACACTCTGAGGACTGCCTCTTTTGAAATAACCCCTCTTTTCCCTTCGGTACAACTTATGATCATTTTTAGGACTGTCCAATTAAATGTACATTATCCTATTTCAAGGGCATTACCTCCTGGAGCACCGGATACCCAATTAACCATTTCCAAAATTGCTTTGCACTGCTAAATCTTTTTCAGATTATGCTGATCACTGACAAGAAATTTGGGGCATTAGGTCTGCCTGCTCATGAGTAAAAGCATACCTCCCAACTTTTTGAGATGTGAATGAGGGACAACTATCAGCAAAAGTATTGAGGCATAGGACACACCCCTTGCCACGCCCCCTTAAGAGAGAATTGTACAAGATAACAAAATTGGTTAAACCCACAAGTGCTTTTTTCTTACCACTACTATTCCTTTATATTGGCTTTTAGAATTTACAAATGCAGCAATTTAGAAATCAGATGAAAGGTTTAGCGCTGGAAAACACTTTTTGATAGGTAAAAAGTACATTTTATATACATCTATATAGATCAGACCAAAATGAGGGACAAATGAGGAGGAATGAGCCACAGAGGGACATTGCTCCAAATCAGGGACAGTCCCTTGAAATCAGGGACAGTTGGGAGCTATGGTAAAAGTAAAAGGAAAACATTTAGGAGGAAAGCCACTGACTGATCTCTATCTGTAAACCACTGATTCTTTCTGTCAAGGTGATAGGTGTAGGGTCTCATCTCACTGTCTGCAGGTTTGAAGGTGTTACCATGGTGAACGTCTTTCAAAGGCCAAAAGAAGAAGCATCAAGCAGCAGAAGGCAGGTTGGGGCAATTGGCAATTTTAAAGATAAGCTCATGTTTGTAGGACAGTTTATTAGTGGAAAGTGTTTGAATGCATACTTGGTCCACCATCACACAGAATGAACGCTTATTAAAAAAAAACTTTAGCTCTGTCAAAGTGTACCGCAATGACCACTTAAAGTAGAACTATAGGCAAAAGTTTTGGTTTTTTTTGGATAGAGGGAGAATTATTACCCCCTTCAGCGTTTTTTGCCATCTGTGTCCTCTCAGAGTTTGACAGTCTGCCGGTAGTAGGGCTGAATGGTGCGCCTCGGCTCTCCAATCATAGCTAAACGTCGGAGCCTCATGCACTGGGGCTAAACAGCCAGTATGCAGGAAGCCTATGGAATATCAATTAAAGAGAGGCGGGCCAAGAGTGACTAGCTGGTGCCTGATGAATGAATCCCTTTTGATGGATAACATGCAGATAAAGATTTGCAATTGTGAGACCTATGAAATGAAATGTGGCTGGAAAGCAGCAGAGCAAAATTCTGTGTCTATGGGAATGTATGACTATTCTTCCAGAAGCGCATTTGTGAGGTCAGGCACTGATGTGGACGAGAAGGCCTGGCTTGCAGTCTCTGCTTTAATTCATCCCAAAAGGTGTTCTATTGGGTTGAGGTCAGGACTCTGTGCAGGCCAGTCAAGTTCCTCCACCCCAAACTCGCTCATCCATGTCTTTATGTACCTTGCTTTGTGCACTGGTGTGCAGTCATGTTGGAACAGGAAGGGGCCGTCCCCAAACTGTTCCTACAAAGTTGGGAGCATGAAATTGTCCAAAATGTCTTGGTATGCTGATGCTTTAAGAGTTCCCTTCACTGGAACTAAAGGGCCAAACCCAACCCCTGAAAAACAAACCCCCACCATAATCCCCCCCATCCACCAAATTATTTGGACCAGTGCACAAAGCAAGGTCCATAAAGACATGGATGAGCGAGTTTGGGGTGAGGAACTTGACTGGCCTGCACAGAGTCCTGACCCCAACCCAATAGAAGACCTTTGGGATGAATTAGAGTGAAGACTGTGAGCCAGGCCTTCTCATCCACATCAGTGCCTGATCTCAAAAATGCGCTTCTGGAAGAATGGTCAAACATTCCCATAGACACACTCCTAAACCTTCTGGACAGCCTTCCCAGAAGAGTTGAACCTCTTATAGCTGTAAAGGGTGGGCCAACTCAATATTGAAATCTACGGACTAATGCCCCGTACACACGATCCGAAAATTGGGCGACAGATCGTCTGTTTTTTTTGCTAGTTGTATGTTGAACCTGAAGAGTTTACTAAAGTTATGAAAATTCTTGTACGACAGAATAAAAAAATCGGAAGTGATGTCATGTGTTGTAATGTATGTGTATTTTTGGATGACAACTGTACTGATTAAACGAAAGTCCGATCAAATAATATTGGATGAACTGTCCTGATCGGCTCTCGAAAGCTTGTATTAACGATTTGATTATCATACAATAGCGTAGAAAGTGATATTTATTTTTATAAAAATTCATTTGCGTGTAAAGACAGGTGTCCCAATACTTTTGGTCATATAGTGTATATGAACATAGTAAGACTTTCTGTTGCACATGTAACAAATGCACAGTTGTAATTTTTTTTTTGTTATTTGTCCCCTAAAGAAATGATGTCAGGATAGAATGGGACCTGGATAATAATATTTGTTTTAGGTGAACTAAAGAACAAACAATTCAAAAACTTTAAAAAGTTAGCAATTCTGCCCCAATAGCCTTTTAACATTTCATTTAGTTATAGGTTATAGTTTTCATAGATAAATTGTGCCCCGTACACACGGTCGGATTTTCCGACGGAAAATGTGTGATAGGACCTTGTTGTCGGAAATTCCGACCGTGTGTGGGCTCCATCACACATTTTCCATCGGATTTTCCGACACACAAAGTTTGAGAGCAGGCTATAAAATTTTCCGACAACAAAATCCGTTGTCGGAATTTCCGATCGTGTGTACACAAATCCGACGGACAAAGTGCCACGCATGCTCAGAATAAATAAAGAGACTAAAGCTATTGGCCACTGCCCCATTTATAGTCCCGACGTACGTGTTTTACGTCACCGTGTTCAGAACGATCGGATTTTCCGACAACTTTGTGTGACCGTGTGTATGCAAGACAAGTTTGAGCCAACATCCGTCGGAAAAAATCCTAGGATTTTGTTGTCGGAATGTCCGAACAAAGTCCGACCGTGTGTACGGGGCATAAGAGGCCATTTCCAACTATGTGGCATTTTAACACACGCGCATTATGTCAACATATTAATGTGTGTTGCGTTAAGGCAGCTTGTTCATTTGAATGGGCTGCTTAACATACCAAAACATGCAATAAAGGTGCATGCAACATTTCTTAGCAATGCAGTGCACCATAACACATGTTAGTGGCAGAGCTTGAGATGTGCCATTCAGAATGAAATAACACATACAAAATGCATTACGGTAAATTCAGCCTAAGATCTGCTATATACAGCCTGGTATATAAAAGCAATGCAACCAATTTAAGCATTGTTGCAACAGTTCCAAGCCAACCAGGAAGTCATCTATTAAATGATACTGAACATTACAGAGTAACAAAAGTGTATGATTTGACACATGGAGATTTTCTAGGAGGTAGAAATCTCTGCTATTTACATTTGGTGATGGATGGACTTCCTTATGTCTCGTTTCCACTGAGCAGAACGGTTCGGGTCGGTTTGGTACGCTATTTTGAGTGTTTCCATTATGAAAGCGGCCCATACAACCGCAGCATACCACACCATTCATGGTCCTGCTTTAGATGTGGGGCCATAGAAAATGGTACAGTACGGTTAGGGCGGAGCTACGATACATTGCACTGATTGGTGAACGTGTAACGCCACGCTAGGCATTTTTTCTAAACCCACGTATGGCCCCTGGCGGTCCAACTTGCAGTGGAAACGCTCACCTGAATAGGCCGGACCATTCATGGTCCTGCTTTAGATGTGGGGCCATAGAAAACAGTACGGTACGGTTAGGGCGGAGTTACGATACATTGCACTGATTGGCAGAAGTGTGACGCCACGCTAGGCATTTTTTCTAAACCCACTTATGGCCCCTGGCGGTCCAACTTGCAGTGAAAACGCTCACCTGAATAGGCTGGACCATTCTAACCCTTCCAAACTGTACCGACCCAAACCATTTCGCTCAGTGGAAACGGGGCATAGGACACACCTTAAGGAAGTTACACAAACTATTCTGACACAGTCAGTGCTGGTGGCGTAAGCTGGAACACTGCACAATTCATTTTACTGGGAACCTGAGAGAGGGAGCTGTAGTTCCAGTGCTGTGCTGTAGCTCATCCATATGAATGTCCATAAATAGGGCATCAGCCTGGGGAGGAGTTACGGCCAGCACAAACAGGGCCACTGGGCAAATGCTAAATGCACTTGGTCTCCTGGGGGATTCAACAAGGATGTTTTATGTTGTAGTCAGGGCTTTTTTTTCCCTCAGAGAATAGGTACTCCCACCTACCAGGTTACCCCTTGTCTCAGTCCCATGACCACCTCTAACCCCCCTTAATTTAACCCCTTACCTACCTCCCAATAACACCCCTTTTAGAGAGTACAGAACCAAGTATCATTTATGGTACTCAGTAATTTGTATGAAATTTGTTAGTGAGAACAATAAAAGCAGTTAAATAGATCCCTTGTAGCCAGCAACAATAGACCCCCACAGCAAAAATAGACCCCCCCCCAGGAATAATAGACCCACAGCAACAATAGACCCCTCCAGCAATAAAAGACCCCACCAGCAATTAAAGACCCCCAGCAAATATAGCTCTCCCCCCAGCAATAATAGACCTCCCAGCAACATTAGCCCCAACCCCCAGCCATAATAGACCCCCTGCAATAAGTGACTCCCCCAGCATCAATAGACCCCTCCCACAACAGTAGATTCCTCCCCACAACTGCCCCCTCCAGCAACAATAGACCCCCCACCAGCAATAATAGACCCCCTGCAACAAAATTCAACCTCCAACATCTATAGACCCCTCAATCAACAGTAGAAAACCCTCCAGCAATAATAGACTCCCTGCAACAGAATACTCCCCCAGCATCAACAGACCCCTCCCTCAACAGTAAAACTCTCCAAACAACAATTGACCCCTCTCCAGCAACAATAGATCCCCCACCAGTAATAATATACCTCCCTAGCACCAATAGAAATCCTGCAACAAAATAGTCCCTCAGCATCAATGGACCCCCTCACTCAACAGTAGATCCCTCCCAACAACAACTGACCCCCCCCCCCCCCCCCCCCAGCACCTCTTACCATTACCTACATTCAGTGCTGCATTCCCCCTAAAAAAAAACCCTGGTTGTAGTGATACTTATTCTTTCATGTAAACTGAATGCATCTCAAATTTAAAAACATGCTCTGGACAAGTTTGATAAAAAGTGGTTATTTAGGCAATTGTTTGTCAGCATATTGAAACAAGAACATTCAACCACGGTGATAGTGACATTTCTGATCTGTCTAGAATGGTGGACAATTATGAACATGTTTGTGTTCTATTTCCAAACGTTGCATCATGTCAATATGTGCAAATGATTTGCAGTTTATTTTCTACCTGTCACGGCTGAACTTTGTGAGTGCCGCTCCACTCCCTGTTTTGCAAATATTTGCATCCAATCTGTGAATGTCTGCCTGTTTTCACACATTTGTCATAAATGCCATGTGTTATGTTCTTTTTTATTTATTTTTAGGCAAATTTGAACAAGTTGAAAAATCTATAGAAAATTTGCCACACTTTTGCATAATGCAAGTGAGAACTATGCAACGCGACACATTTATTACAGTGAGGAAAAAAAAGTATTTAACCCCCTGCTGATTTTGTACATTTGCCCACTGACAAAGAAAATGAACAGTTTATAATTTTAATGGTAGGTTTATTTTAACAGTGAGAGACAGAATAACAACAAAAATATCCAGAGAAATGCATTTCAAAAAAGTTATTAATTGATTTGCATTTTAATGAGTGAAATAAGTATTTGATCCCCTATCAATCAGCAAGATTTCTGGCTCCCAGGTGTCTTCTATACAGGTAACAAGTGGAGATTAGAAGCACTCTTAAAGGGAGTGCTCCTAATCTCAGCTTGTTACCTGTATAAAAGACACTTGTCCACAGAAGCAATCAATTTAGATTCCTATCTCTCCACCATGACCAAGACCAAAGTGCTGCCCAAAAATGTCAGGGACAAGATTGTAGTCCTTCACAAGGCTGGAAATGGCTACAAGACCATCGCCAAGCAGCTTGGTGAGAGGATGACAACAGTTGGTGCGAGGAGTGCAGTTCGTTCTGGCTAAAGCCCGCTGTCAGACGACATCACAAAGCCAGTCCACGCTCTGAAAAGGTTCTGGATATTTGGTTGGGATCCTGGACTGCCAGCTGGCCAGAGCCTGAGCCAGTCACTCCCATTGAGAGCCTAAGCCAGTCAGTCCCATTGAGAGCCTGAGCCAGTCACTCCCATTGAGAGCCTGACCCAATCACTCCCATTGAGAGCCTGAGCCAGTCACTCCCATTGAGAGCCTGAGCCAGTCACTCCCATTGAGAGCCTGAGCCAGTCACTCCCATTGAGAGCCTAAGCCAGTCACTCCCATTGAGAGCCTGAGCCAGTCAGTCCCATTGAGAGCCTGAGCCAATCACTCCCATTGAGAGCCTGAGCCAGTTACTCCCATTGAGAGCCTGAGCCAGTCACTCCCATTGAGAGCCTAAGCCAATCAGTCCCATTGAGAGCCTGAGCCAGTCACTCCCATTGAGAGCCTGAGCCAGTCACTCCCATTGAGAGCCTAAGCCAGTCACTCCCATTGAGAGCCTGAGCCAGTCAGTCCCATTGAGAGCCTGAGCCAGTCACTCCCATTGAGAGCCTGAGCCAGTCAGTCCCATTGAGAGCCTGAGCCAGTCACTGCCATTGAGAGCCTGAGCCAGTCACTCCCATTGAGAGCCTGAGCCAGTCACTCCCATTTGAGCCTAAGCCAGTCACTCCCGCCCCCTCCACAGTGCAGTGCTCCAGTGAGCGCTGGAGGAGCAGAGCAGAGAGCAGTGACTGACTGTCACTGAAAGCTGAGAACTGAGCGATCAAATGATCAAATCTGACTTCTCAGTCTTAGAAACAGCAGGGGACACATGCTGCATCCATCTAGGTGAGTACCATTTTTTTTTTCTTGAAACCCATATTTCTCTTTAAATGGATGCAACTTCATCCATACACATCCCTTGTGTTTACATGTCATGACTTCCAATACAAATTCAAAGCACAAGGTATTTGGCCCCTACAGTGTAAAATCCCAGTCTTTTTGGGACCAAGGGAACCCTGTCAAAATCAATGATAGGCTGAAATAAGTAGCACACTGGATGCTGTCTCGAGCAGAACTTGCTTTTAGGGCTGCATGCCCCAAATGCAGTAAATCCTTGTTTGGGACATACAGTATGTCACAAAAGTGAGTACACCCCTCACATTTTTGTAAATATTTTATTATATCTTTTCATGTGATAACACTGAAGAAATGACACTTTGCTACAATGTAAAGTAGTGAGTGTACAGCTTGTATAACAGTGTAAATTTGCTGTCCCCTCAAAATAACTCAACACAGCCATTAATGTCTAAACCGCTGGCAACAAAAGTGAGTACACCCCTAAGTAAAAATGTCCAAATTGGGCCCAATTAGCCATTTTCCCTCCCTGGTGTCATGTGACTTATTAGTGTTACAAGGTCTTGGATGTGAATGGGGAGCAGGTGTGTTATATTTGGTGTTATCGTTCTCATTCTCTCATACTGGTCACTGGAAGATCAACATGGCACCTCATGGCAAAGAACTCTCCGAGGATCTGAAAAAAAGAATTTTTGCTCTACATAAAGATGTCCTAGGCTATAAGAAGATTGCCAAGACTCTGAAACTGAGCTGCAGCACGGTGGCCAAGACCATACAGCGGTTAACCAGGACAGGTTCCACTCAGAACAGGCCTCGCCATGGTCCACCAAAGAAGTTGAGTGCACGTGCTCAGCGTCATATCCAGAGGTTGTCTTCGTGAAATAGACGTATGAGTGCTGCCAGCATTGCTGCAGAGGTTGAAGGGGTGGGGTCAGCCTGTCAGTGCTCAGACCATACGCCGCACACTGTATCAAATTGGTCTGCATGGCTGTCATCCCAGAAGAAAGCCTCTTCTAAAGATGATGTACAAGAAAGCCTGCAAACAGTTTGCTGAAGACAAGCAGACTAAGGACATTTATTACTGTCCTGTGATCTGATGAGATCAAGATAAACTTATTTGGTTCAGATGGTGTCAAGCGTGTGTGGCGGCAATCAGGTGAGGAGTACAAAGACAAGCGTGTCTTGCCTACAGTGAAGCATGGTGGTGGGAGTGTCATGGTCTGGGGCTGCATGAGTGCTTCCGGCACTGGGGAGCTACAGTTCATTGAGGGAACCATGAATGCCAACATGTACTGTGACATACTGAAGCAGAACATGATCCCCTCCCTTCGGAGACTGGGCCACAGGGCAGTATTCCAACATGATAACGACCCCAAACACACCTCCAAGATGACCACTGCCTTGCTAAAGAAGCTGAGGGTAAAGGTGATGGACTGGCCAACCACATGTCTCCAGATCTAAACCCTATTGAGCATCTGTGGGGCATCCTCAAATGGAAGGTGGAAGAGCGCAAGGTCTCTAACATCCACCAGCTCCGTGATATCGTCATGGAGGAGTGGAAGAGGACTTCAGTGGCAACCTGTGAAGCTCCGGTGAACACCATGGCCAAGAGGGTTAAGGTAGTGCTGGAAAATCATGGTGGCCACACAAAATATTGACACTTTGGGCCCAATTTAGACATTTTCACTTAGGGGTGCACTCACTTTTGTTGCCAGCGGTTTAGACAATAATGGCTGTGTCTTGAGTTATTTTGAAGGGATGGCAAATTTACACTGTTATACAAGCTGTACACTCACTACTTTACATTGTAACAAAGTGTCATTTCTTCAGTGTTGTCACATGAAAAGAAATAATAAAATATTTACAAAAATGTGAGGGGTGCACTTACTTTTGTGAGATACTATATGCTATTTTACCAAAAGTATTGGGACATCTGCCTTTACACGCACATGAACTTTAATGGCATCTCAGTCTTGGTCCGTAGGGTTGAGTTTGTCCACCCTTTGCAGTTTTAACAGGTCCATAAAGAAATGGATGAGTGAGTTTGGGGTAGAGGAACTTGCACAGAGTCCTTACCTCAACCAAATAGAACACCTTTGGGATGAATTAGAGCGCAGACTACCAGCCAGGCCTTGTCTACATCAGTGCCTGACCTCAGAAATGCGCTTCTGGAAGAATGGTCATACATTCCCATAGACACACTCCTAAACCTTGTGGACGGCCTTCCCAGAAAAGTTGAAGCTGTTATAGCTGCAAAGGATGAGCCAACTCAATATAGAACCCTACAGACTAAGACTGGGATGTCATTAAAGTTCATGTGCGTGTAAGGCAGGCCTCCCAATACTTTTGGTAATATAATCTATGTTCCTGAACAAATACAGCCTTAAACACGTGTACTGCTCAGAAGAGAATGCAGCTGCCATGTATTTCAGCCTCTTGATTTTGACAGGCTGCTGATAGCGGACTGTATGTGGCACCCTTACCCAAAAACGCAGTGATTTTGACACTGTACAGGCCAAACCACCTGTGTGCATAAGCCTTCATTTCAGGATAGTGGGCAGTCCCAAGCAAATCAATTCTTTATGTGTATGGAATGTATTCCAGTCTGGATGATGCTGTTTCAGATTCATTTTGTACCAATACAGCATTAATGTACTTTTGCAAAAATAAAACAGCTTTCTATTTATTCTACACACGCTTACCTTACTGATATGGATGTTTCAAAACACTGCTCCGTTAATTCTGCCTTACGTCCTGCCTTCTTTCACAGGGAGGAGTTGACCAGCTGATCTAATTAGCACACACCCTGCATCATCTACCCTCAGTTGCTCAACTCCTCCCTGTGTCATGACCTAAAGTCTGTCCAGGAAGTAAGGCAGAAGTAATCGAGCAGTGTTTTGAAACAGCCATAAAGAGAGTGAGGTAAGCGTGCGTAGAATAAATGGAAAGCGATTTTATTTTTGCAAAAGAAATACAATAATGCTATATTGGCACATAGGGGAAGTGGAATTTAGAGACAAAAAGGTGAACTTAGCCTTTAAATTAAGCCTACGTTGATCAATCTTCTTTACCTATCAGCCTGTATTTGCTGACTTTCATTTTTATATATGTGGACAATTACTTTAACAATCTTCTATATTTCACAGATTTTATCCCTGGGCAGCTTGGCATCACCCCCATCACTATCCCTACTAACAATGACACTGACCCCCCATTTATTTCTAACAGTCCTCATGCCTTTCTTCGGACCCATCTGGCAGTCATTCAGAGCCCCTCTATCTGCCACATGCAGGAATCATCTGCTCGATGACTGGGTCCCTGCTTGCCCCTCATCCATTGGCGGTCAATGAGTAGATGAGCTGGCAGGGAAGTGTCTTGCAGGGTGAATGTGTATCGCTGGCAGCATCCGGTGTGTACAGCGCTCTTTACCGTTAAGAGCCTGCAGGCAGCACCCATGACAAACCCACACGGCACCCTGGTTGAGAAAAGCTGGCTTGGAGCAAGAGAACTAACACTGTAACAATCTGCATGGCCGCTGAAGAGTACAGGGTTTTAATACCACCTTAAAATGAACATTAACATATATACATATTCTTTATGTAAAGTGTATTTAAACCCAAAAACAAATAAAGCAATAGACTACAGTTTTCCAGTCCTTAGATTTTGTCTGTATTAGTTTTATTGTTTCAGGCATTTTTTTTTTTCACCTGGTAATCCTGTCAGTAATCCTTCCTTATCTACACTTATTTCTCAATTGTATCTATTGGGGAAGCCATAACTATCATACAGACTGGACGTTCAACATCTGTTTATGTCACACATACATAGTAAATTGATGGGACTAGTACTTTACACGATAAAGTTAAGGTTCTATCTTCTATGTTCTTTTATGTTCACAAAAAAATACAAGGGCACTGCATTTTTGGTGAGATCAATAGGGCTTTTCTGTACTTGACAGTAATGTTTTTAGCCTGAAAATTGAAAATGAATGTAGCCACCATACCAAAGGACTGGTGAGCTGCAATATATTACATTCTTGTATTTAGTTTTAGATACACTATAATAAGCAGTAAATGAGCCTTAACTCTTTAAAACTTAGTGGGGTAGCATACAATTCCCTTGCAGTGGGGCTCCAGCAATAGTTATGGCCAGTGTACCAGTAAAAAGGATTTTTGCTTACCTAATCCCTACGTTCCCCAGCAATCAGCATTCAGCATTTTCTCTGGTGCTCCAGGTGTTGGGTTATGCCTAGATCACCAGTAAAAAGGACCTAATCCCTCACTTCCCCAGAAGTTGGCATTCAACATTTCTTCCTGGCGCTGCAGGTTGTGGGCAGTCCCTCAGCGTCCTCACAATGCAGAGTAATTGGCTCTGTATTTTACTTGATGATGTCAGAGTACCTGTGACTGTCAGGGCACCTTAGAGGGAGAAGAGGCTGCGGGGTCTGGTCTTATAGCATGGAGGGAGCCTGGGATAAAGTAGGTAAAAGTCCTTTTTCACTGGCACCCTAGACATAAATGAGCATTTAATCCTTGCAGTGTGGGGAGAACCTCACTGCAAGGGAATTTTTTTTGTTTTCTATAGAGTCCAACCATTACTTACCTTTAGCACTGTGGAGGAATTCATCCTTCAATGTTGTCAAAAGAAGCACTATAAACTATAGGGATTTGTGGGTTTTTCATTAAAAAGATACTGGAACTGTCCTTATATTTGACACGGTTAAAACACTCTCTCCCTTAAACTCAGTGGCGGCTGGTGCTCCATATTTTGGTGGGGGGCAAACAAACCAGCCCCTTCACTCGCACCAGCCGCCACACCACCACCCATGGGAGGCGGACAGGAATCAGAGGCGTTGTGGGCTCCTGAAAGCTGCCCCTGACCCCCTCACTCGCACTACCACCTCCCAGACGGGTCGGATGCCATCCATGTCCAGCCACAACAGGAGATGGATGGGAATCGGAGGTAGTGTGGGCTCCTGGAAGCTGCCCCTGGCCCCCTTGCTTGCACTAGCCCCCCCCCCACGCGCGCGGACGGGTCGGACACCATCCATGTCCTTACCTTAGGAGGTGGTGCTGGTGATCTAGGGTAGGACTCCTGGAAGCTTGCCCTCCACCGGCAGCAGCTTGCCACCAGGCTTGACACCAGGCTGTTGCTTCTCCTCCCAGCCCAATAGGAAGTGGGTCATGAGACCCGACCCGAATAGGAAGTGAGTCCTAAAACTCCCTGACCAATCAGACTTGCTAACTGATTGGCCTGAAGGAGAATAAGGAGGACAATAGTGAATAATTATTCACTATTGTCACACAACTGGGTGGGCTCAGGGCGCCAGTGCTCTGTGCCCCGATCCCACCCTTTTTTGAAACCAACTAAAGCATCTGGCTCTAAACACATGCTTCAAAAAAAAAAACCCAGTTGAAATTCATGCGTCCGGGGCCCTGCATGTAGATAAGGGGCCGGGCGCATAGATTAGAGGGGGCAGCGCCCCCTGAGCTCCTTATGGAGCAGGCCACTGCTTAAGCTGGTCATACACCAGTAAAATTTCATTCAAACATTCACACAGAAATTCTGAAAAATTATTCATCAGAGCATTTGATCTTGCCATCACTGATTCAACGAGTTTTGTTCGAAAGCCCTTAAAGTTTCCTTCAAACCTGCTACTAAAATGGAATTTCAGATGTATTAAACAGGTTTCTTTTGTGCCTAGAACACGAAGAATACAATATGTACAATTTTTCCTGAACAAAAACCACATTCACAGTGTTCATAAAGAAAAAAAAATTCCCATCCTTCTCCTTTGAATTTTTTCGCCACTACAGTTGAAAACTATTGTCAATTTAAGTCCACTAACCACTAGAAAAGCAAACGAACGTTCCAAAAATAGAGTTTCTTTAACAACATTCTAAGGGTCTTTTTATGCCACCGAGCACACCTTATACTCTATATAAGGCGTGTCAGCTGGTGTGCATTTTCTAGGGGCCCTGCAATGCATTGTTACAACTGTCAACCCTTTTTTTTGTTAACTTTATTGAAATGTAATACTCTAGACACCACAGCGGGTTGCAATGCAGTGCAGTGCATCACAACTGACTGCAAACAAATGCAACCTACCCTACTTTTTTTTAATGCACACAATGTAGTGCATTTAAGTGAACTGAAATAATAGGACATAGCGAAAAATTGCTTTGTTTATGCTTTGGGACTGAATTGGGCAACTCTGTCCTATAGAACCCAGCTGGGCTGGTGTGTAGGAACCCTAAGGGCGCAAAATTTTCATTTTCATTAGTGTTCCTGTACCATGCTATTGGTTAACACCATCACAATTCTATGCAAAACATATACACCTTTGCAGTCTATGGATTTATGGTCTGGTTGTTCTGTGGGATTTTGCTTGTGATATATTGATTTGCGCAGCTGCCATTTTTGCTCAGACGGTTTTGTAGAAAATGCATAGTAACGTGTTAAAATACACATACACGTAATAACATATGCAAGAAAACACAACAAGCTGCATACCAACTAAGCAAAAGCAAACGTATTAATTTTCTTCCCTTGCCATGCTTCTAGATGTTGAATAAAAAAACACTCCCATGTGAACCTATGATAGAAAATCTGCTGATAAGACAAACCCATTTGTTTGTTCATGGGATTATAGATCAGAATCCCCTACTTACACAAGGAGCCATGGGTTACCATCTTTCATGTAGCATTGTGCCACAAGAGAGCCCCTGAGGTTGCAGGGAGCGGGAGTATGATATTTTCACACTGATATTACTTTAGTGCCTATTATTTTTACATGTGGAACTAAAGAAACCCAATTTTAACTACTGATATGTGTGATTCAGGAAGTTCAAGATAAAATTTTAATACCTTCAGGCAGTGGCGTCGCTAGGGGGTGGCTTTTGGGGCTATAGCCCTGAATCTGGAGCCCATAGTTCCGAGTCTCTGCAGGGGTCCCCAAGGGGAGGGGAGGCTCTCTGGGAACCCTGATTTAAGTGGGGGGATCTCTTGGGACCCTGATTTAAGCGGGGGGCTCTCTGGGGACCCTGATGCAAGGGGGAGGCTCTCTGGGGACCCTGATTTTAAGGGGGAGACTCTCTGGGGATCCTGATCTAAGGGGGAGGCTCTCTGGGGACCTTGATTTAAGGGGGAGGCTCTCTGGGGACCCTAATGTAAGGGAGGCTCTCTGGGAACCCTGATGTAAGTGGGGGGGTCTCTGGAAACCCTAAAGCAAGGGGGAGGCTCTCAAGGGACCCTGATGTAAGGGGGGACTCTCTGGGGACCCTGATGTAAGGGAGGGTTCTCTGGGGACGCTGATGTAAGTGGGGGGCTCTCTGGGGATATATACACACACACACAAGTATATTGCTGTATATACATGTGTATGCCCACTCAAGCGTATGACTCTCTTTACTACGCTGCTATAGGCTCTAGCCCCAGATCTTTTGTAGACCTAGCAACACCCCTGCCTTCAGGAACACTATAAAAGGTTTTTTTTTATTTGCCTTTCATTTTTGTGCATTTTTTACATATATCCTTTATAAGGATTTACAATATCCTGGACTCACAAGCCCTACTTACACCATAGAGCCAGTAAAGACATATTTTGCACTCATGAGGGCTAAGAAGCCTGAAACAGCTGTATGCAAGTTGGTAATATTTTTTCTCTGTAAAATGATGGCTGTATCTGTTCTATACATCAGAAGTTAGGGATGCACAGATGGCTAAAAGAGACAAAAAGAAATGATTTGCATTATTCCACCCACTTACCCATAAGCAGAGAAAAAGCTCATTGAGTTTGGGTTTTGTGCTGGAAATGAGAATGCCTTGTTTTTGTTATAAGAAGACAATGCTGTATATCTATATTCCATCTACTGATTTCTAAACATCCATTCTTTATTCCTGTCTTCTTATTCTAAGGTCATATGAGACAACTGTCATCAATTATGGTCAAACTGGGAAATGACTATAGGTCTACTGTCAGTCTAGAACTTTCTCAGGCACCCCCAGGCCGATCGATCTCAGTGAAAGAGTCCAAACTCTGCACTTGTTGTTTTAACTTTGGATAGTAAATTTTTTTTTTCTGCCAGTAAATACCTTATACAGCCCTCTTCCTGTTTCTTGTCTGGTAAAAAGCCTAGGCTTATGTCATAATGTACAGATATCTCTCTCACTCTTGTGAGAGTTTGCCAGGAAGGGAGGGGGGAATGAGTCATAAAAGGGCCAATGAGAGCTGCAGAGCTGGAGGTGTGCCTCTGTGTGTCTGTGTAAATCCAGGAAGTGAACAGACAGCAGCTTCAGCTGCCCACAGTTAAAATGGTTGCAGCCAGACTCAGGGGAGGGAGATTTCTGAAGCATATTTGGCAAGTACAGAATCACAGTACTGTATATATAAAATAATATGCAAAGTGGTTGGAAGGAAGCTTCAGAATGGCAAAGATGTTGATTTTTTTACAAATTATGTGAGCAGACTGCAGTTCCTCTTTAATGTGGCAATTGTTCTATAGAGCAAGCATATAGAACAGATTTTTTTTCTGCTACCATTTAATGTTTATGGGCACCTTCAATTTTCTCTTTTCATTCTAAACCTTCATCATACCCTCATCATCCTTGGTCAGACTCTAGGTGTTATGTATCCCCATTGGTCAATGAAAAACTGAACAGGTAACCCACAGAGAATGAATAACATTTGATTGGCTGGTATGGGTAATTTTTCACCTTTTTATTAACCACTTCCCATCCCAGCCATCGTCAAATGACGTCTGCAGGAGGGATCTCCCATCCTGGGTGGGCGTCATATGACGTCCTTGGCTTCCTGGCTGTCTAGGGGGCACGCGCGCGCCGCATCATTTGGGAGCCGATGCGCGTGCCCGGCGATTGCCCGATCGTGCCCGGCGATTGCACCCACGATTGCCCGATAACGGAGCAGAACCGTGGATCTGTGTGTGTAAACGCACAGATCCAGATCCTGTCAGGTGAGAGGAGACCGATGGTGTGTTCCCATTACAGAGGAATACCGATCAGTCTCCTCGTCTTGCGAGTCCCATCCCCCTACAGTTAGAATCACTCCTAGGTAACACATTTAACCCCTTGATCGCCCCCTAGTGTTAATCCCTTCCCTGCCAGTGACATTTATACAATAATCAGTGCATTTTTATAGCACTGATCGCTGTATAAATGTGAATGGTCCCAAAATAGTGTCAAAAGTGTCCAATATGTCCGCCGCAATGTCACACTCATGATAAAAATCGTGGATCGCCGCAATTACTAGTAAAAAAAAAAAAAAAATAATAAAAATGTCAATCATCTATCCCCTATTTTGTAGACACTATAACTTTTGCGAAAACCAATCAATAAACACTTATTGCGATTTTTTTTTACCAAAAATATGTAGAAGAAAACATATTGGCCTAAACTGAGGAAAATTTTTTTTTTTTTTCAAATTGGGATATTTATTATAGCAAAAAGTAAAAAATTTAGTTTTTTTCAAACTTGTCACTGTTCTTTTGTTTATAGTGCAAAAAATAAAATCCGCAGAGGTGATCAAATACCACCAAAAGAAAGCGAGAAAAAAAATTATAAAAATGTTATTTGGATACAGTGTTGCATGACCGCGCAATTATCATTCAAAGTGCGACAGTGCTAAAAACTGAAAATTGGCCTGGGCAGGATTTTTTTTTTTTTTATATATTTTATAATGTTACTACTATAAAAGCAAGCTAAATGTTAGAACTGTTGAAGATCATATTTTTAAATTAACATCCACCTCTAAGACTGTAAATTTAAACAAATCATTGCGATATATAAGTGTAAGAGCAGCCAAGAAAACTGTCCCAGCATGCTCTTCCCTGCTTTTCCCAATAATAGCACTATTGGGATGACTGATTAAAACATCTATAAGTGGAGTCAGGATGGAAGCTATTTCAATACCAAAGAAATAGTGGTACAGTAAAGCCTGTTATCCAATCAAAATCCAGCTTTTAGCAACTGCAGACAGGCAGGTTTCTAATTAGTTTTGATTCAAGCTTGGACACCCCTGATGTTTATACCTAGTAAACATGCTCAAATGGTCTTCTTATGCCGCGTACACACGGTCGGACTTTTCGTCTACAAAAGTCCGACAGCCTGTCCGACAGACTTTCGATGGACTTTTGGCGGACTTGCGGCAGACTTTCTAACGAACGGACTTGCCTACATACGATAACACAAAAGTCCGATGGATTCATACCTGATGACGTACGACCGGACTAAAATAAGGAAGTTGATAGCCAGTAGCCAATAGCTGCCCTAGCGTCGGTTTTTGTCCATCGGACTAGCATATAGACGAGGTCCGGCGTAGTTACGACGTAAACATTTGAAGTATGTTTCAAATCTATAGTCTGTCAGATTTGCGGCTGGAAAAGTCCGCTGAAAGCCTGGGGAAGCCCACACACGATCGGATTGTCAGCCGTATTTTGTCCGTCGGCGTCCGTCGGACTTTTGTAGACGAAAAGTCCGACCGTGTGTACGCGGCATTAGCGTTCAGGTATCTGTTATTTCCTTATGGTTCTTTTTTTTTTAATACTTTGACAATATCTACATTTCCTGTACATTTAATACAAAATGTCAGTATTACTTTCAACTAAATAAGCTGAATTCCTCGACCTTTAACAGGATCTTTATTTTACCCATGTTACTGTAATTTTCAAATCTTACATAAATCAACTGCAAACAACCATTACTAACTTGTTTAGTTGTTATATATTTCTCTATTTTCCATCTACTAAATTCTAAACTTCCATTCTCAGATTGTTTTAAGGGTGCCTATTTGCATGAGGAGATTGTCACCTATTCTGGACAATTATGGTCTTGATGGAAAATGAGTAAAAGTCTTTTGTCAGTCTGTTACCTGTACAGGCAACCCCAGGCTAAGCAATTTTGGTGCAAGCGTCCATGTTTAGCTGGCTTTTCCTTGTCAGTTGATAATGCCCCCTTAATATTAGAGTGTTTTGTAGGGTTGGCTCTTTAGGGCAAAAACATGCACACTTGGTCTGCACTAAAATGCATGTTAATGTTGCAATCTACAGAGCGAGCATTTGACAGTAAGATATTTTGATTATCATCTTATATCCATTGGCAACTTTAGTTTTCTCTTTTCTTAATCACTTTTAGTAAGAATCTAGGTGCCATGTATCTACATTGGTAAATGAAAAACAATACTAGTAAACAGCAGGTATGTCCTACTTTCTCAACCAGTTTACCCTAGGGCAGTGATGGCGAACCTCTAGGGACGCCACATATTTAAACTCTAGGTGTGTCACATTCTTTAACTTTTTGCTTATTATTACTATATCTAAATCTTGTTGATCATACCAATGTACCATGAGCTGTACATGAAAGTATTTTCAGCAAAGGATTACTGAGACTAAATGATTTCACTAAATTATTTCACGAGTTCCCCTAGGGCAGTGATGGCGACCCTCGGCACCCCAGGTGTTTTGGAACTACATTTCCCATGATGCTCAACTACACTAGCATCATGGGAAATGTAGTTTCAAAACACCTGGGGTGCCGAGGGTCGCCATCACTGCCCTAGGGGAACTCGTGAAATAATTTAGTGAAATCATTTAGTCTCAGTAATCCTTTGCTGAAAATACTTACATGTACAGCTCATGGTACATTGGTATGATCAACAAGATTTAGATATAGTAATAATAAGCAAAAAGTTAAAGAATGTGACACACCTAGAGTTTAAATATGTGGCGCCCCTAGAGTTTAAATTAGAGGTCGACCGATATGGGTTTTTCTCTGGCCGATGCCGATGCCGATATTTAGAAATCGCGGGGGCCGATGGCCGATATGTGATGCCGATTTTTTTGGGCCGATATATTTGGCCGATTTTTTTTTTTTTTCTTTTTTCCCTTCATCTCATAAAATCTAACAGTTAGACCCCTTTCACACTGGGGCATTTTTCAGGCGCTTTTGGGCTAAAAATAGCGCCTGTAAAACGGCTCCCCTGCAGTCTCAGTGTGAAATGCGATGCGCTGGCAGGATGTAAAAAAAAGTCCTGCAAACGGCATCTTTGGAGCGGTGTATACCGCTCCTCCACCACTCCTGCCCATTGAAATGAATGTGCACCGCTGCCGAAGCGCCTGCAAAGCGTTTTGGCAGCGGCGCTTCAGGGGCGCATTTAACCCCTTCCTCGGCCGCTAGCTGGGTTATAAGCGCCCCGCTAGCAGCCGAATAGCGCCTCTAAAAAAAAACTAGCAGCGTTTTACCATCAACGCATGCCTGCTCCAGTGTGAAAGCAGCCTTAAGTAATACAGAAAAATTTTTTCATTTAAACATTAAACAAAACAAACCTCCAATCAGTTCACTTGTATGTATAATTTAGAAAACAAAACAAAAAAAAAAAAAACTATCTTAAATATTAAATACACAAAGACAGGTAATCAAAACTTTTGGACGAAAAAAAATGAGCTAACTTTACTGCTTAGGTTTTTTTTAAATTCATTACTGTATTTTTAAAAAAAAAAAACTGCGTTTGAAAGACCGCTGCGCAAATACCGTGTGACATAAAATATTGCAACAATCACCATTTTATTCCCTAGGGTCTCTGCTAAAAAAATATATATAATGTTTGGGGGTTCTAAGTGATTTTCTATCAGAAAATACAGGATTTTTACTTGTAAGCAACAAATGTCAGAAAAGATTTATGCCGCGTACACACGAGCGGACTTTACGGCGGACTTTGCCCGGCGGACTGGATTTCGTCGGACAATTCGATGTGTGTGGGCTCCAGCGGACTTTGTTTTCTCAAAAGTTGGACGGACTTAGATTTGAAACTTGTTTAAAATTTATCCGTTGAAATCGAGTCCGGTCGAAAAGTCCGCCGTCTGTATGCTAGTTCGACGGACAAAAAGCCACGCTAGGGCAGCTATTGGCTATGAACTTCCTTGTTTTAGTCCGGTCGTACGTCATCACGTACGAATTCTACGGACTTTGGTGGATTGTGTGTAGGCAAGTCCGTTCATTCAGAAAGTCCGTCGGAAAGTACGTCGAAAAGTCCGCCGGGCAAAGTCCGCCGTAATGTCCGCTCGTGTGTACGCGGCATAAGTCTTTAAATGGTTAAACTGAAAACTTCTCCACGGAGTTCAGTCTATTGATAAAAAGAACCTGAAAGATACAAATGTATCTTCTTATCAGACTTGGCAGGCTGCCCAGAGGAGGAGAGAATCCTCTCCACAGATAACTCCAGGAAACTTGCATTAACTTCTATTACAGAAGTCATTTACAAGTCACGGCTGAAGTTACAATCGGCCTTTTTTATCAGCACAATCGGCCGATGCCGATTAAGTAAATAACGCCAAATATCGGCCGATATATCGGCCGGCCGATATATCGGTCGACCTCTAGTTTAAATACCTGTAATAAATAATAATTAATATTCAAGGTGGATAATTATTCAACATCCCCCTTGTCCGAACAAAAGTATTTTCAGTAATATTTATTAAATCAAAATGAATCTACCGTATATACTCGAGTATAAGTCGAGTTTTTCAGCACTTTTTTTGTGCTGAAAGTGCCCCCCTCGACTTATACTCGAGTCAAGCACTTTTCTGCAAGAAAAAACTTCATTTTCCGAACCGAATTTGGGGCCCCGTATCTCAGGGCCACTTTGTGCTAGGAACCCCAAATTTGGTGTGCAAACCCAGTGGAACTGGTACCATAACATATCCAAGCTGGGGTTCCTAGCTCTAAGTGACCCCGAGATACGGGGCCCCAAAATCAGTTCGGAAAATGTCATTCTCTGCTGCAGAAAAGTGCTTGACATTTTCTGAACCGACTTTGGGGCCACGTATCTCAGGGCCACTAGGTGCTAGGAACCCCAAATTTGGTCGACTGTGTCCATCTGCAGCAATGTCATTTCGGGACCCTTTGGGATCAGAGACCCCAAATTTTGGCTGCAGCTAGGGGGCACCTAGGAACCCTTAACTACCGAGTTTGAAGTTGGGGGGACCTATGGCTGTAAATGGGCACAGTGAGGCATGCAAATGGGCACAGTGAGGCTGCAAATGGGCATTGTTGACCCTCTTTTCCACTTACAGTAGCTGTGCATTTCTCACCCTCGTCTTATACTCGGGTCACTAAGTTTTTCCCATTTTTTTGTGGTAAATTAGGGCCTCAACTTATACTCGGAACGACTTATACTCGAGTATATACGGTAATAATAATGGCAAGAGAGGAAATTAACACAGACCCTGAGACTTTTGTGATCAGAGTAGTGCTCCCTTACATTGGTGATCTGTTGAGACACGACCCCTTGCATTGTTGGTCAGTGTGAAGAATGATTTGTGACATTGCTGGCCACTGGAAATAATTCTCTGTTACATTGTTATTCAATGGGAAGAATCTGTCCCTTGCTGGTAAGGGTAACTTATCTGAGACATATGAGGGGAGGATCCACTGGTGCCATGTAGTTGGTTCTACCAAGTGACATAGTCCCCAGCAATGGGAGGTCAACCCAGCAAAACTCAAGGATTTCCTAGCAAACTCCACAGTACAGCAGCCTTCCTCAACCTTTTCAACACAAAGGAACCCTTGAAATAAATTTCTGGTCTCGGGGAACCCCTGCTAAAAAGTACTATATCTACAACTCATGATACATTAGCGTGATGGTCAGTGTGAAGAATGCTCCTTACACTCAGGGCTGATGCAAGGATTTTTGAGACCCTAGGCGAAACCTCATTTTGCTGCCCCCCTTGGCTCCACCCCTGACTCCACCCCCTTTTCCCTGCCCATGTTTACAGCACCTTTTTAATGAAGTGCCCATCAAATGCAGCCTCACCAGCGCCATCAAATGCAGCCTCACCAGCGCCCATCAAATGCAGCCTCGCCAGTGCCCATCAAATGCAGCCTCACCAGCGCTCATCAAATGCAGCCTCACCAGCACCCATCAAATGCAGCCTATTAGTGCCTATCAATTAATTTTTGCTTGCTTCCATCTATTTGGGAGTCGGGACACAGACACAGTCCTCCGCCGCCTCTGCGCCTCTGACACTATGTGCGAATGGAAAAGCGGCGGCTGCCTGCTGATGCTGAGACTTAGTTGCTTGCTGCAGAGAGAAGAGAGTAGAAACACCAGTGGCCGGGCGCCCTAGGCAGCAGTGCGCCCTATGCGGCTGCCTAGTTTGCCTAGTGGTAGCACCGGCCCTGCTTACACTTGTGGTCATTGGGAAGAATTACCCCCTTACAGATAGCTAAAAACCTCAATGGTGTTAGTGGGAACTAATCTGAGAGGCAGAAATTGCTCATTGCTCAAGGAGCACCTAACAATCTCTGGTGGAACCCTAGGATTCCATGGAATGTTGGTTGAAAAACCCTGCTTTAGAGGATTGCTAGGGCTGATTCACAGAACCCAGGTTGAGAAAGGCTGTTCTAAACTATTTTGCTACATCTAATTTTTTTATGAAATAAATGCAAAATGTCAACATTGCTTTTAAAATTGTAAATACTATTTTTTTTTAAAAATAACAAACCTGTTTATACTTATCTGCAGTGGAATTGCACAGAGCGGCCCCAAACCTCCTTTTCTTGGGTCCCCCACAGGCCCTCCTGGCTCCTCCTCTTCTTAGTGTGCCCCCATAGCAACCCACTTGCTATGGGAGTGCACCTGCAGGCTGGCTTCCAAGCCGCGCTGACTGCGTCCATACACGCACAGAGCACAGCTCGGGCCATCCCCCTCATCACAGGATATGACTGACAGCAGAGGGAGCCAATGGCTCCTGCTGCCTCAGCAAAACCTGGGAGAGTGGAGAAAGCCACTACAGACAGGCACTGGATAGATTGAGGAGTCAGGTAAGTATAAGGGGGGGTTAAGGGGCATACTACTACCGAAACATTTTTTACCTTAAAGTGACACTAAAGCTTTGATTTTCTTTTTTTAAATAACAAACATATCATACTTACCTCCACTGTGCAGCTCGTTTTGCACAGAGTGGCCCCGAACATCCTCTTCTGAGGTCCCCCGGCAGCTCTCGCAGCTCCTCCCCGCATTAGATAACCCCCTAGGAGAAGCACTCTCCTGAGGGGGTTACCTTGCGGGCGCGCGCCCAAGTCATTCATTCGGCGTCCATAGAAGCCGAATGTATGACAAAAGCCCCGTCCCCGGGTCATTGGATTTGATTGACAGCAGCGGGAGCCAATGGCTGCGCTGCTATAAATCCATCCAATCAGGACCCGAGACACCGGCTTTTCCAGATGTGCTCGTCTCCGGGACGAGATAGAGGGGGTACAGGTAAGTAAAACAGGGGCTCGGGGGGGGCTGCAGAATTACAGGAGGTTTTTCACCATAGAATGCATTGAGGTGAAAAACCTCAAAGGTTTACAACCCCTTTAGTGCAGGGAATGTATCAACGTAAAAAATTTTTTTAGAATTAGCTGAATTCACAACCTTTAACACAAGGATAAGGATCTTTCTTTTCGCCACATGAATGTCATTTTCAAATCCTGAGAACAACTGTCACTTTTTAAAAACACATCTTTTTATCCTGGTGTGTTAGCTTTGTCAGTTGATCTTGTAGAAGTAAGTAAGAAAAACAAGAAAATATTTCTCATAACAAACAGAAAAGGTTAAACAAATATAGGAAGTGGAGCTAGGCATAATAGATAATAGAGAGGAAGGATGATCAGATCCAGCAGTGAAATGATGTTACCATTGAGCTGTCCTCATTGTCCCTACACACACTTGTCAGAATCCCCCTGCTGGAACATGCCAAGGACGAGTAAGAAATAGAAAATGTAACATAAACAGAGCAGTCACAGGATGACTTTCCCCAGGATATTATGACATCAGGATCCCCGGGGTGATCTCAAGTCATTCACTGTGTTCAGGTCCCCATGGGTCACCATACACGTGACAATTGGACCGCACAATCTTTGTACAATCAACTTTAAATATACCAAAACCAGGTAATATGAGGACTTAGCTAAAAGTTGCAATCCATTTGTGTACAACTAGGCAGGTCCTTGTATTACATAACTGTTGGTAGTTCTTAAACTCACTGCACACATTACAATCGGATTGTACAATTTGTTTTAGATCTACCAACAGCTATGTAGTGCCCGATTGAATACAGATCCATTGGATAGATGAGGTAGGTCCTCATAATACATAGTTTTGGTAAAGCTGTATGGTTTGATTTTATTATCTGATTGATGTGGAATTTGGTCAAAACAATCGAACCAGAAAATGATCAAATAGTCATAACTTCCCTTGCAATTGATTCAGACCAAGCCAGGTTGAGAGGCCTGGGAGGAAATTGGCAGCCATACATTCATTAAGATTTTTACTGATAAGATTAGGAGGCTGCCTAGTGATTGTACAGTCAGATTGGCTGAAACTTATACAGGATACAAACACCAAGCGGATACAAACCTGTAAGGAAATCAGGCAGGGGAACTCCTATTGGTAACTGTGGCACAGAACAATTGGTGGGCCCCCATTCTGTGAAGATGGTATGCACACATTTATTTTCTGATCGTTGACAACTCATTCAATTCATATCACACACACATGGAAGTAGATTTTCGATCGATAGTTGGATGATATGATCATAAATTATCAAATGCATCTCCTTTTTTCTTGTAATTTTTTTTTGTAATCTGAAAATCTGATTGATTGAAATAAAATCTAATTCAGTTAATGAACAAAGCATCTCAGTACATGATCAATGCAACATGATTGATCATTTTCCACCCTGGCCAATCATTTGATTGAATCCAATTGAATTCAATAGGAAGGGAAGTCATGTCTGTTCGACAGTTTGCCTGTTTTGATTGAATCGCACATCAATTTCATAGTAATATTGAAGAGTGTGGCCACCGTTACATGTATTTGTTCATGGGGAGTGTTGTGGCTGTGCAAAGTAGGTAGAAAGTAAGAGATGGTGCTGTGTGCATGGTAGGTAGGTAGGTAGGTAGAGACTGAGTGATGGTGCTATGTGCATATTGGCAGTGCATTGTAGGTAGGGGGAATTGTACTCCATGTATGGTGGCAGTGCATGGTAGATAGGTACAGAGTGTCGGTGCTGTGTGACAGTGTGCATGGTGGCAATGCATAGTAGGTTAATAGTGAGAGATGGTGCTGTGTACGTGATGGCAGTGCATGGTAGGTAGGTAGGTGAAAAGTTATCGTGCCGTGTACATGGTGGCCGTGCATGGTAGGTAGGTAGGTAGATGGAAAGTGATGGTGCTGTGTACATGGTGGTAGTGCATGATAGATAGAGAGTGATGGTGCTCCATGCATGGTGGCAGTGCACAGTAGATAGGTAGCAAGTGATCATGCTGTGTACATAGTGGCGGTGCATGGTAGGTAGGTAGATAGTGATCATGCTGTGTACATGGTGGCACTGCATGATAGGTTGGTAGGTGGAGAGAAACTGTGCTGTGTACATGGTGGCAGTGTATGGTAGGTAGGTAGGTAGGTAGATAGGTAGAGAGTGATCATGCTGTGTACATGGTGGCAGTGCATGATAGGTAGGTATGTAGAGAGTGATTGTGCTGTGTAGTACATGGTGGCAGTGCATGATAGGTCGATAGGTAGGTAGTGATCATGCTGTGTACATGGTGGCAGTACAGGGTAAGTAGGTAGGTAGTGATCATGCTGTGTAGATGGTGGCAGTGCAGGGTAGGTAGATGGTAATTGTGCTTATCGTACATGCTGGCAGTGCAGGGTAGGTAGGTAGTGATCGCACTGTGTAGTAGATGGTGGCAGTGCAGGGTAGGTAAGTAGGTAGGTAGCAATGGTGCTGTGTAGTAGATGGTGGCAATGCAGGGTGGGAAAGTAGGTAGGTAGGGATCGTGCTATGTAGTAGATGGTGGCAGTAGGTGGGTAGGTAGTGATCGTGCTGTGTAGTAGAAGGTGGCAGTGCAGGGTAGGTAAGTAGGTAGGTAGTGATGGTGTTGTGTAGTAGATAATGGCAATGCAGGGTAGGTAAGTAGGTAGGTAGTTATCATGCTATGTAGTACATGGTGGCAGTGCAGTGTAGGTAATGATGGTGCTATGTAGTAGAAGGTAGCAGTTCAGTGTAGGTAGGTAGGTAATGATGGTGCTGTGTAATAGAAGGTAGCAGTGCAGGGTTGGTAGGTAGGTAGTGATGGTGCTGTGTAGTAGATGGTGGCAATGCAGAGTAGGTAGGTAGTAATCGTGCTGTGTAGTAGATGGTGGCAGTGCAGTGCAGGTTAGGTAGGTAGGTAGTAATGGTGCTGTGTAGTAGAAGGTAGCAGTGCAGTGCAGGTTAGGTAGGTAGGTAGTAATGGTGCTGTGTAGTAGAAGGTAGCAGTGCAGGGTAGGTAGGTAGTGATGGTGCTATGTAGTAGAAGGTAGCAGTGCAGTGTAGGTAGGTAGGTAATGATGGTGCTATGTAGTAGAAGGTAGCAGTGTGGATAGGTAGGTAGTGATGGTGCTGTGTGGTAGATGGTAGCAGTGCAGGGTAGGTAGGTAGGTAGTGATGGTGCTATGTAGTAGAAGGTAGCAGTGCAGGGTAAGTAGGTAGGTAGTGATGGTGCTGTGTAGTAGAAGGTAGCAGTGCAGGGTAGGTAGGTAGGTAGTGATGGTACTATGTAGTAGAAGGTAGCAGTGCAGGGTAGGTAGTGATGGTGTCCCGTGCTGGCAGTGTAGGGTAGGTAGGTAGTGACGGTGCTCAGTGGCAGTGCAGTGTAGGTAGGTAGGTAGTGATGGTGCTATGTAGTAGAAGGTAGCAGTGCAGGGTAGTAGTGATGGTGCCCCGTGCAGGCAGTGTAGGGTAGGTAGGTAGTGACGGTGCTGAGTGGCAGTGCAGTGTAGGGTAGGTAGGTAGTGACGGTGCTGAGTGGCAGTGTAGGGTAGGTAGGTAGTGACGGTGCTGAGTGGCAGTGTAGGGTAGGTAGGTAGTGACGGTGCTCAGTGGCAGTGCAGTGTACGGTAGGTAGGTAGTGACAGTGCTGAGTGGCAGTGCAGTGTACGGTAGGTAGGTAGTGACGGTGCTGAGTGGCAGTGTAGGGTAGGTAGGTAGTGATGGTGCCCCGTGCTGGCAATGTACAGTAGGTAGGTAGTGACGGTGCTGAGTGGCAGTGTAGGGTAGGTAGGTAGTGACGGTGCTGAGTGGCAGTGCAATGTACGGTAGGTAGGTAGTGACGGTGCTGAGTGGCAGTGCAGTGTAGGGTAGGTAGGTAGTGACAATGCTGAGTGGCAGTGCAGTGTAGGGTAGGTGGGTAGTGATGGTGCTGAGTGGCAGTGCAATGTATGGTAGGTAGGTAGTGACGGTGCTGAGTGGCAGTGCAGTGTAGGGTAGGTAGTGACGGTGCTGAGTGGCAGTGCAGTGTAGGGTAGGTAGGTAGTGACAATGCTGAGTGGCAGTGCAGTGTAGGGTAGGTAGGTAGTGACGGTGCTGAGTGGCAGTGCAGTGTAGGGTAGGTAGTGACGGTGCTGAGTGGCAGTGCAGTGTAGGGTAGGTAGTGACGGTGCTGAGTGGCAGTACAGTGTAGGGTAGGTAGGTAGTGACGGTGCTGAGTGGCAGAGCAGTGTAGGGTAGGTAGGTAGTGACGGTGCTGAGTGGCAGTGCAGTGTAGGGTAGGTAGGTAGTGACAATGCTGAGTGGCAGTGCAGTGTAGGGTAGGTAGGTAGTGACGGTGCTGAGTGGCAGTGCAGTGTAGGGTAGGTAGTGACGGTGCTGAGTGGCAGTGCAGTGTAGGGTAGGTAGGTAGTGACGGTGCTGAGTGGCAGAACAGTGTAGGGTAGGTAGGTAGTGACGGTGCTGAGTGGCAGTGCAGTGTAGGGTAGGTAGGTAGTGACAATGCTGAGTGGCAGTGCAGTGTAGGGTAGGTAGGTAGTGACAATGCTGAGTGGCAGTGCAGTGTAGGGTAGGTAGGTAGTGACGGTGCTGAGTGGCAGAGCAGTGTAGGGTAGGTAGGTAGTGACGGTGCTGAGTGGCAGTGCAGTGTAGGTAGGTAGGTGGGTAGTGATGGTGCTCAGTGTCAGTACCAGGCGGAGGGTAGGTAGGTAGTGTCGGTGTCAGTACCAGGCGGAGGGTAGGTAGGTAGTGTCGGTGTCAGTGCCAGGCGGAGGGTAGGTAGGTAGTGTCGGTGTCAGTGCAGTGTACGGTAGGTAGGTAGGTAGTGTCGGTGTCAGTGCCTGGCGGAGGGTAGGTAGGTAGTGTCGGTGTCAGTGCAGTGTAGGTAGGTAGGTGGGTAGTGATGGTGCTCAGTGTCAGTACCAGGCGGAGGGTAGGTAGGTAGTGTCGGTGTCAGTACCAGGCGGAGGGTAGGTAGGTAGTGTCGGTGTCAGTACCAGGCGGAGGGTAGGTAGGTAGTGTCGGTGTCAGTACCAGGCGGAGGGTAGGTAGGTAGTGTCGGTGTCAGTACCAGGCGGAGGTTAGGTAGGTAGTGTCGGTGTCAGTACCAGGCGGAGGGTAGGTAGGTAGTGTCGGTGTCAGTACCAGGCGGAGGGTAGGTAGGTAGTGTCGGTGTCAGTACCAGGCGGAGGGTAGGTAGGTAGTGTCGGTGTCAGTGCCTGGCGGAGGGTAGGTAGGTAGTGTCGGTGTCAGTGCAGTGTAGGTAGGTAGGTGGGTAGTGATGGTGCTCAGTGTCAGTACCAGGCGGAGGGTAGGTAGGTAGTGTCGGTGTCAGTACCAGGCGGAGGGTAGGTAGGTAGTGTCGGTGTCAGTACCAGGCGGAGGGTAGGTAGGTAGTGTCGGTGTCAGTGCCTGGCGGAGGGTAGGTAGGTAGTGTCGGTGTCAGTGCAGTGTAGGTAGGTAGGTGGGTAGTGATGGTGCTCAGTGTCAGTACCAGGCGGAGGGTAGGTAGGTAGTGTCGGTGTCAGTACCAGGCGGAGGGTAGGTAGGTAGTGTCGGTGTCAGTACCAGGCGGAGGGTAGGTAGGTAGTGTCGGTGTCAGTACCAGGCGGAGGTTAGGTAGGTAGTGTCGGTGTCAGTACCAGGCGGAGGGTAGGTAGGTAGTGTCGGTGTCAGTACCAGGCGGAGGTTAGGTAGGTAGTGTCGGTGTCAGTACCAGGCGGAGGGTAGGTAGGTAGTGTCGGTGTCAGTACCAGGCGGAGGTTAGGTAGGTAGTGTCGGTGTCAGTACCAGGCGGAGGGTAGGTAGGTAGTGTCGGTGTCAGTGCAGTGTACGGTAGGTAGGTAGTGTCAGTGTCAGTGCCTGGCGGAGGGTAGGTAGGTAGTGTCGGTGTCAGTGCAGTGTACGGTAGGTAGGTAGGTAGGTAGTGTCGGTGTCAGTGCCTGGCGGAGGGTAGGTAGGTAGTGTCGGTGTCAGTACCAGGCGGAGGTTAGGTAGGTAGTGTCGGTGTCAGTACCAGGCGGAGGGTAGGTAGGTAGTGTCGGTGTCAGTACCAGGCGGAGGGTAGGTAGGTAGTGTCGGTGTCAGTACCAGGCGGAGGGTAGGTAGGTAGTGTCGGTGTCAGTGCCTGGCGGAGGGTAGGTAGGTAGTGTCGGTGTCAGTGCAGTGTAGGTAGGTAGGTGGGTAGTGATGGTGCTCAGTGTCAGTACCAGGCGGAGGGTAGGTAGGTAGTGTCGGTGTCAGTACCAGGCGGAGGGTAGGTAGGTAGTGTCGGTGTCAGTACCAGGCGGAGGTTAGGTAGGTAGTGTCGGTGTCAGTACCAGGCGGAGGGTAGGTAGGTAGTGTCGGTGTCAGTACCAGGCGGAGGGTAGGTAGGTAGTGTCGGTGTCAGTACCAGGCGGAGGGTAGGTAGGTAGTGTCGGTGTCAGTGCCTGGCGGAGGGTAGGTAGGTAGTGTCGGTGTCAGTGCAGTGTAGGTAGGTAGGTGGGTAGTGATGGTGCTCAGTGTCAGTACCAGGCGGAGGGTAGGTAGGTAGTGTCGGTGTCAGTACCAGGCGGAGGGTAGGTAGGTAGTGTCGGTGTCAGTACCAGGCGGAGGGTAGGTAGGTAGTGTCGGTGTCAGTACCAGGCGGAGGTTAGGTAGGTAGTGTCGGTGTCAGTACCAGGCGGAGGGTAGGTAGGTAGTGTCGGTGTCAGTACCAGGCGGAGGTTAGGTAGGTAGTGTCGGTGTCAGTACCAGGCGGAGGGTAGGTAGGTAGTGTCGGTGTCAGTACCAGGCGGAGGGTAGGTAGGTAGTGTCGGTGTCAGTACCAGGCGGAGGGTAGGTAGGTAGTGTCGGTGTCAGTGCAGTGTACGGTAGGTAGGTAGTGTCAGTGTCAGTGCCTGGCGGAGGGTAGGTAGGTAGTGTCGGTGTCAGTGCAGTGTACGGTAGGTAGGTAGGTAGGTAGTGTCGGTGTCAGTGCCTGGCGGAGGGTAGGTAGGTAGTGTCGGTGTCAGTGCAGTGTAGGTAGGTAGGTGGGTAGTGATGGTGCTCAGTGTCAGTACCAGGCGGAGGGTAGGTAGGTAGTGTCGGTGTCAGTACCAGGCGGAGGGTAGGTAGGTAGTGTCGGTGTCAGTACCAGGCGGAGGGTAGGTAGGTAGTGTCGGTGTCAGTACCAGGCGGAGGGTAGGTAGGTAGTGTCGGTGTCAGTACCAGGCGGAGGGTAGGTAGGTAGTGTCGGTGTCAGTACCAGGCGGAGGGTAGGTAGGTAGTGTCGGTGTCAGTACCAGGCGGAGGTTAGGTAGGTAGTGTCGGTGTCAGTACCAGGCGGAGGGTAGGTAGGTAGTGTCGGTGTCAGTACCAGGCGGAGGTTAGGTAGGTAGTGTCGGTGTCAGTACCAGGCGGAGGGTAGGTAGGTAGTGTCGGTGTCAGTACCAGGCGGAGGGTAGGTAGGTAGTGTCGGTGTCAGTACCAGGCGGAGGGTAGGTAGGTAGTGTCGGTGTCAGTGCCTGGCGGAGGGTAGGTAGGTAGTGTCGGTGTCAGTGCAGTGTACGGTAGGTAGGTAGGTAGGTAGTGTCGGTGTCAGTGCCTGGCGGAGGGTAGGTAGGTAGTGTCGGTGTCAGTGCAGTGTACGGTAGGTAGGTAGGTAGGTAGTGTCGGTGTCAGTGCCTGGCGGAGGGTAGGTAGGTAGTGTCGGTGTCAGTGCAGTGTAGGTAGGTAGGTGGGTAGTGATGGTGCTCAGTGTCAGTACCAGGCGGAGGGTAGGTAGGTAGTGTCGGTGTCAGTACCAGGCGGAGGGTAGGTAGGTAGTGTCGGTGTCAGTACCAGGCGGAGGTTAGGTAGGTAGTGTCGGTGTCAGTACCAGGCGGAGGGTAGGTAGGTAGTGTCGGTGTCAGTACCAGGCGGAGGGTAGGTAGGTAGTGTCGGTGTCAGTACCAGGCGGAGGGTAGGTAGGTAGTGTCGGTGTCAGTACCAGGCGGAGGGTAGGTAGGTAGTGTCGGTGTCAGTACCAGGCGGAGGGTAGGTAGGTAGTGTCGGTGTCAGTACCAGGCGGAGGGTAGGTAGGTAGTGTCGGTGTCAGTACCAGGCGGAGGGTAGGTAGGTAGTGTCGGTGTCAGTACCAGGCGGAGGGTAGGTAGGTAGTGTCGGTGTCAGTACCAGGCGGAGGGTAGGTAGGTAGTGTCGGTGTCAGTACCAGGCGGAGGGTAGGTAGGTAGTGTCGGTGTCAGTACCAGGCGGAGGTTAGGTAGGTAGTGTCGGTGTCAGTACCAGGCGGAGGGTAGGTAGGTAGTGTCGGTGTCAGTACCAGGCGGAGGGTAGGTAGGTAGTGTCGGTGTCAGTACCAGGCGGAGGTTAGGTAGGTAGTGTCGGTGTCAGTACCAGGCGGAGGGTAGGTAGGTAGTGTCGGTGTCAGTACCAGGCGGAGGTTAGGTAGGTAGTGTCGGTGTCAGTACCAGGCGGAGGGTAGGTAGGTAGTGTCGGTGTCAGAGGGTAGGTAGGTAGTGTCGGTGTCAGTACCAGGCGGAGGGTAGGTAGGTAGTGTCGGTGTCAGTACCAGGCGGAGGGTAGGTAGGTAGTGTCGGTGTCAGTACCAGGCGGAGGGTAGGTAGGTAGTGTCGGTGTCAGTACCAGGCGGAGGGTAGGTAGGTAGTGTCGGTGTCAGTACCAGGCGGAGGGTAGGTAGGTAGTGTCGGTGTCAGTACCAGGCGGAGGGTAGGTAGGTAGTGTCGGTGTCAGTACCAGGCGGAGGGTAGGTAGGTAGTGTCGGTGTCAGTACCAGGCGGAGGGTAGGTAGGTAGTGTCGGTGTCAGTACCAGGCGGAGGGTAGGTAGGTAGTGTCGGTGTCAGTACCAGGCGGAGGGTAGGTAGGTAGTGTCGGTGTCAGTACCAGGCGGAGGGTAGGTAGGTAGTGTCGGTGTCAGTACCAGGCGGAGGGTAGGTAGGTAGTGTCGGTGTCAGTACCAGGCGGAGGGTAGGTAGGTAGTGTCGGTGTCAGTACCAGGCGGAGGGTAGGTAGGTAGTGTCGGTGTCAGTACCAGGCGGAGGGTAGGTAGGTAGTGTCGGTGTCAGTACCAGGCGGAGGGTAGGTAGGTAGTGTCGGTGTCAGTACCAGGCGGAGGGTAGGTAGGTAGTGTCGGTGTCAGTACCAGGCGGAGGGTAGGTAGGTAGTGTCGGTGTCAGTACCAGGCGGAGGGTAGGTAGGTAGTGTCGGTGTCAGTACCAGGCGGAGGGTAGGTAGGTAGTGTCGGTGTCAGTACCAGGCGGAGGGTAGGTAGGTAGTGTCGGTGTCAGTACCAGGCGGAGGGTAGGTAGGTAGTGTCGGTGTCAGTACCAGGCGGAGGGTAGGTAGGTAGTGTCGGTGTCAGTACCAGGCGGAGGGTAGGTAGGTAGTGTCGGTGTCAGTACCAGGCGGAGGGTAGGTAGGTAGTGTCGGTGTCAGTACCAGGCGGAGGGTAGGTAGGTAGTGTCGGTGTCAGTACCAGGCGGAGGTTAGGTAGGTAGTGTCGGTGTCAGTACCAGGCGGAGGGTAGGTAGGTAGTGTCGGTGTCAGTACCAGGCGGAGGGTAGGTAGGTAGTGTCGGTGTCAGTACCAGGCGGAGGGTAGGTAGGTAGTGTCGGTGTCAGTACCAGGCGGAGGGTAGGTAGGTAGTGTCGGTGTCAGTGCCAGCGGTGTAGGTAGGTAGGTAGTGTCGGTGTCAGTACCTGGCGGAGGGTAGGTAGGTAGTGTCGGTGTCAGTGCCAGTGTAGGTAGGTAGGTGGGTAGTGATGGTGCTCAGTGTCAGTACCAGGCGGAGGGTAGGTAGGTAGTGTCGGTGTCAGTACCAGGCGGAGGGTAGGTAGGTAGTGTCGGTGTCAGTACCAGGCGGAGGGTAGGTAGGTAGTGTCGGTGTCAGTACCAGGCGGAGGGTAGGTAGGTAGTGTCGGTGTCAGTACCAGGCGGAGGGTAGGTAGGTAGTGTCGGTGTCAGTACCAGGCGGAGGGTAGGTAGGTAGTGTCGGTGTCAGTACCAGGCGGAGGGTAGGTAGGTAGTGTCGGTGTCAGTACCAGGCGGAGGGTAGGTAGGTAGTGTCGGTGTCAGTACCAGGCGGAGGGTAGGTAGGTAGTGTCGGTGTCAGTACCAGGCGGAGGGTAGGTAGGTAGTGTCGGTGTCAGTACCAGGCGGAGGGTAGGTAGGTAGTGTCGGTGTCAGTACCAGGCGGAGGGTAGGTAGGTAGTGTCGGTGTCAGTACCAGGCGGAGGTTAGGTAGGTAGTGTCGGTGTCAGTACCAGGCGGAGGGTAGGTAGGTAGTGTCGGTGTCAGTACCAGGCGGAGGGTAGGTAGGTAGTGTCGGTGTCAGTACCAGGCGGAGGTTAGGTAGGTAGTGTCGGTGTCAGTACCAGGCGGAGGGTAGGTAGGTAGTGTCGGTGTCAGTACCAGGCGGAGGGTAGGTAGGTAGTGTCGGTGTCAGTACCAGGCGGAGGGTAGGTAGGTAGTGTCGGTGTCAGTACCAGGCGGAGGGTAGGTAGGTAGTGTCGGTGTCAGTACCAGGCGGAGGGTAGGTAGGTAGTGTCGGTGTCAGTACCAGGCGGAGGGTAGGTAGGTAGTGTCGGTGTCAGTACCAGGCGGAGGGTAGGTAGGTAGTGTCGGTGTCAGTACCAGGCGGAGGGTAGGTAGGTAGTGTCGGTGTCAGTACCAGGCGGAGGGTAGGTAGGTAGTGTCGGTGTCAGTACCAGGCGGAGGGTAGGTAGGTAGTGTCGGTGTCAGTACCAGGCGGAGGGTAGGTAGGTAGTGTCGGAGTACCAGGCGGAGGTAGGTAGGTAGTGTCGGTGTCAGTACCAGGCGGGGTTAGGTAGGTATGTCGGTGTCAGTACCAGGCGGAGGGTAGGTAGGTAGTGCGTGTCAGTACGGATGTCACGACAGGCGGGGTAGGGTAGTAGTGGTCGGTGTCAGTACCAGGCGGAGGGTAGGTAGGTAGTGTCGGTGTCAGTACCAGGCGGAGGTAGGTAGGTAGTGTCGGTGTCAGTACCAGGCGGAGGGTAGGTAGGTAGTGTCGGTGTCAGTGCAGTGTAGGTAGGTAGGTAGGTAGGTAGTGTCGGTGTCAGTACCAGGCGGAGGGTAGGTAGGTAGTGTCGGTGTCAGTACCAGGCGGAGGGTAGGTAGGTAGTGTCGGTGTCAGTACCAGGCGGAGGGTAGGTAGGTAGTGTCGGTGTCAGTACCAGGCGGAGGGTAGGTAGGTAGTGTCGGTGTCAGTACCAGGCGGAGGGTAGGTAGGTAGTGTCGGTGTCAGTACCAGGCGGAGGGTAGGTAGGTAGTGTCGGTGTCAGTACCAGGCGGAGGGTAGGTAGGTAGTGTCGGTGTCAGTACCAGGCGGAGGGTAGGTAGGTAGTGTCGGTGTCAGTACCAGGCGGAGGGTAGGTAGGTAGTGTCGGTGTCAGTACCAGGCGGAGGGTAGGTAGGTAGTGTCGGTGTCAGTACCAGGCGGAGGGTAGGTAGGTAGTGTCGGTGTCAGTACCAGGCGGAGGGTAGGTAGGTAGTGTCGGTGTCAGTACCAGGCGGAGGGTAGGTAGGTAGTGTCGGTGTCAGTACCAGGCGGAGGGTAGGTAGGTAGTGTCGGTGTCAGTACCAGGCGGAGGGTAGGTAGGTAGTGTCGGTGTCAGTACCAGGCGGAGGGTAGGTAGGTAGTGTCGGTGTCAGTACCAGGCGGAGGGTAGGTAGGTAGTGTCGGTGTCAGTACCAGGCGGAGGGTAGGTAGGTAGTGTCGGTGTCAGTACCAGGCGGAGGGTAGGTAGGTAGTGTCGGTGTCAGTACCAGGCGGAGGGTAGGTAGGTAGTGTCGGTGTCAGTACCAGGCGGAGGGTAGGTAGGTAGTGTCGGTGTCAGTACCAGGCGGAGGGTAGGTAGGTAGTGTCGGTGTCAGTACCAGGCGGAGGGTAGGTAGGTAGTGTCGGTGTCAGTACCAGGCGGAGGGTAGGTAGGTAGTGTCGGTGTCAGTACCAGGCGGAGGGTAGGTAGGTAGTGTCGGTGTCAGTACCAGGCGGAGGGTAGGTAGGTAGTGTCGGTGTCAGTACCAGGCGGAGGGTAGGTAGGTAGTGTCGGTGTCAGTACCAGGCGGAGGGTAGGTAGGTAGTGTCGGTGTCAGTACCAGGCGGAGGGTAGGTAGGTAGTGTCGGTGTCAGTACCAGGCGGAGGGTAGGTAGGTAGTGTCGGTGTCAGTACCAGGCGGAGGGTAGGTAGGTAGTGTCGGTGTCAGTACCAGGCGGAGGGTAGGTAGGTAGTGTCGGTGTCAGTACCAGGCGGAGGGTAGGTAGGTAGTGTCGGTGTCAGTACCAGGCGGAGGGTAGGTAGGTAGTGTCGGTGTCAGTACCAGGCGGAGGGTAGGTAGGTAGTGTCGGTGTCAGTACCAGGCGGAGGGTAGGTAGGTAGTGTCGGTGTCAGTACCAGGCGGAGGGTAGGTAGGTAGTGTCGGTGTCAGTACCAGGCGGAGGGTAGGTAGGTAGTGTCGGTGTCAGTACCAGGCGGAGGGTAGGTAGGTAGTGTCGGTGTCAGTACCAGGCGGAGGGTAGGTAGGTAGTGTCGGTGTCAGTACCAGGCGGAGGGTAGGTAGGTAGTGTCGGTGTCAGTACCAGGCGGAGGGTAGGTAGGTAGTGTCGGTGTCAGTACCAGGCGGAGGGTAGGTAGGTAGTGTCGGTGTCAGTACCAGGCGGAGGGTAGGTAGGTAGTGTCGGTGTCAGTACCAGGCGGAGGGTAGGTAGGTAGTGTCGGTGTCAGTACCAGGCGGAGGGTAGGTAGGTAGTGTCGGTGTCAGTACCAGGCGGAGGGTAGGTAGGTAGTGTCGGTGTCAGTACCAGGCGGAGGGTAGGTAGGTAGTGTCGGTGTCAGTACCAGGCGGAGGGTAGGTAGGTAGTGTCGGTGTCAGTACCAGGCGGAGGGTAGGTAGGTAGTGTCGGTGTCAGTACCAGGCGGAGGGTAGGTAGGTAGTGTCGGTGTCAGTACCAGGCGGAGGGTAGGTAGGTAGTGTCGGTGTCAGTACCAGGCGGAGGGTAGGTAGGTAGTGTCGGTGTCAGTACCAGGCGGAGGGTAGGTAGGTAGTGTCGGTGTCAGTACCAGGCGGAGGGTAGGTAGGTAGTGTCGGTGTCAGTACCAGGCGGAGGGTAGGTAGGTAGTGTCGGTGTCAGTACCAGGCGGAGGGTAGGTAGGTAGTGTCGGTGTCAGTACCAGGCGGAGGGTAGGTAGGTAGTGTCGGTGTCAGTACCAGGCGGAGGGTAGGTAGGTAGTGTCGGTGTCAGTACCAGGCGGAGGGTAGGTAGGTAGTGTCGGTGTCAGTACCAGGCGGAGGGTAGGTAGGTAGTGTCGGTGTCAGTACCAGGCGGAGGGTAGGTAGGTAGTGTCGGTGTCAGTACCAGGCGGAGGGTAGGTAGGTAGTGTCGGTGTCAGTACCAGGCGGAGGGTAGGTAGGTAGTGTCGGTGTCAGTACCAGGCGGAGGGTAGGTAGGTAGTGTCGGTGTCAGTACCAGGCGGAGGGTAGGTAGGTAGTGTCGGTGTCAGTACCAGGCGGAGGGTAGGTAGGTAGTGTCGGTGTCAGTACCAGGCGGAGGGTAGGTAGGTAGTGTCGGTGTCAGTACCAGGCGGAGGGTAGGTAGGTAGTGTCGGTGTCAGTACCAGGCGGAGGGTAGGTAGGTAGTGTCGGTGTCAGTACCAGGCGGAGGGGGGGTATGTGATTACCTGATGAGTATGGAGACCCCGGCGTCCTCACAGTTGGCATAGATCCTCTCCCAGGTCTCCCTGATGATGCCCCTGTCGGTGTCCGTTATGTCCTCGGCTCTCCCCCAGCGCTCGGTGGTGTCATTCTCCTCTGGGACTTTCTCCATGGACCCTGGTCGGGATGGGAGGACACACACACACACACACGGAGAGGTCGGAGATGGAAGGTCGGTGTGTCCGGGCTGCGTACAGAGCCGTCTAACAGTCGGAGCTCAGCGCTCTGTCCATATTACGCTGCGTGTGAATGGCAGCCCGCAGATAAACTGAGCAAAAGTAAGATATTTCAAGGCATTGTCAGAATGCTGAGAGCCAATCTCCCGTCCCACCTCTCCCCCCTCCTCTCCTTCTCTTTCCTTCTGTCCCTGCCTTCTTCCCTCCCCTTTTCACCTTCTCTTTCTTAACTCTTTCTTCTTGTCCTCCCTTCTCCCCCCCCCCCCCCCCCATCTGCCAGCATGCTCACAGTGTCCCCCTCCCCCCCTTTTATTCCCCTTCACCCCCTTCTGCATGGCTCCTGTAGGTTCTGATCACCCCATTCCTCCCCTGTATTGGTTTGTCATGTCTATGCTGCTCACCTGTCAACTACTTTCCAATCCCAGGCTGCCCTGTTCTGTACCCATCCCCATCCCCATCCTCATCCCCATCCCCATCCCCATCCCCATCCCCATCCCCATCCCATCCCCATCCCCATCCCCATCCCCATCCCATCCCCATCCCCATCCCCATCCCCATCCCCATCCTCATCCCCATCCCCATCCCATCCCCATCCCCATCCCCATCCCCATCCCCATCCCATCCCCATCCCCATCCCATCCCCATCCCCATCCCCATCCCATCCCCATCCCCATCCCCATCCCCATCCTCCATTCCAAACATCTACCTGATAAATGAGAGAACACCAAATGATGGTCTCAGGAGTTCCACATCCTTTATTGTTATTGTTACAGGAAGATAAAAGACAACCAGCGCCTATCACAGAGTCAATGGGGGAAGAAAGAGCACCAAACAACTCTCCAAAATCCTTTACTGGTGCTATCGTAGAAAGATAAGACTGCTCTACAAATTTTGGGAAATTATCCACCTCCGAGATCAAATATTTGAATTCTTACACATTTGAATTAGATGTATTAGAAAACAGATGATAAAGGTGCTGGTTATCTAAAGTTTTAAAGATATTTGACAATAAAGATTCATATACAGGTGACTACATTTGCCTTCAAGCGAGGGAGATGTCTGATGATCACGATGCCTCATAACTTCTCTACAGAGTACAGTAGAACAATGAAAATGGTACCACATGGAAGTGTATAAATGTATCTTCACTTTAAGACTAAAGATTATTACCTACCTGTAATTTATTGTTCTTTTATTGCAAGGTACATTTGTCTTGGTCAGATCTAGGCATGATACAGTTATATCTGGTGGCTTGTGAAAGTGTCATTGCCTAGCATTTCCAAGGAACAGTAGCGTGATAGTTTCCCTCAGAAGCCAAGATGCCTCTAAACTGTGTAAAAAAACACAGATAACATCATGACGGCAGTGGTAAAAAAGGCTATAGATTGGATGCAAAATAGGAGATCAGTACAAGAGTTGGGCCCCTCATTATTGTTGCATTACATGTGCAACTTATCTGCGCCATTGGCTAAACAAGAAGAAAAATCCATGCCTTTCGCAGTGTCAATGGTGTGGAGAGAACCCACTTATCAAAGTAGCAAATTCTTTTTTTGTATGGTTTCCCCAATTGCAAAAGGGATCTTAAGAATAAAGAAGTGGACCATGGAATATCCAAATATTCCATCTGCACTGCGTCCTTTACCCCATGGCGAGGATATGCCAATTCCAGATCCACCAGAATCCTACTCTCTAGATTCAGATGATGATAAAGACGATGAGCAGGATGCAGCTGATCGGGGGCCGTCGATGTCAGCGGACCCAAGCTTTAACTTTAAGTATCAATAAAAAGATACATTTAGACTACTTTCACACTGGGGTGGGCAGGCGTCGGCGGTAAAGCGGTACTATTTTTAGCGCCGCTTTACCATCGTTTTAGCAGCACTATTCGGCCACTAGCGGGGCGGTTTTAACCCCTATTCGGCTGCAGCGGCGGTTTGGCGGCGCTGCCCCATTGTTTTCAAAGTCCGCTCGTCTATATGCTAGTCCGACGGACGAAAACCGACGCTAGGGCAGCTATTGGCTACTGGCTATCAACTTCCTTATTTTAGTCTGGTCGTGCGTCATCACGTACGAATCCGTCGGACTTTGGTGTGATCGTGTGTAGCCAAGTCCGTTCGTTGGGAAAGTCTGTCGGAAGTCTGCCGAAAGTCCGTCGGATAGACCGTCGGACCAGTCCGGTCGAAAAGTCCGCTTGTGTGTACGCGGCATTACAGGGTTTTTCTAAGATTGCCCTCTATCCATCTTCCCATCAACTCTGACCAGCTTCCCTGTCCGTGCTGAAGAAAAGCAGCCCCACAATATGATGCTGCCACCACCATGTTTCACGGTGGGGATGGTGTGTTCAGGGTGATGTGCAGGGTTAGTTTTCTGCCACAAATAGCGTTTTGCTTTTAGGCCAAAAAGTTCAACTTTGGTCTCATCTGGCCAAAGCACCTTTTTCCACATGTTTGCTGTGTCCCCCATATGGCTTCTCACAAACTACAAACAGGACTTCTTATGACTTTCTTTCAACAATGTCTTTCTTCTTGTCACTCTTCCATAAAAGAAAGATTTGTGGAGCGCATGACGAATAGTTGTCCTGTGGACCGATTCTCCCACCTGAGCTGTAGATCTCAGAAGCTCCTCCAGAGTTACCATCAGGGCTGGACTGGGACAAAAATGTGGCCCTGGACTTCATCCAGACCGGCCCAGGGCACAACACATCAGGGCACGGTACATCAGGCCACATCAGGGTACAGAGCCCAGCACATCAGGGCACAAGGCACATCAGGGCACAACACATCAGGGCACAAGGCACATCAGGGCACAGCACATCAGGCCACATCAGGGTACAGAGCCCAGCACATCAGGGTACAGCACATCAGGGTACAGCACATCAGGGTACAGGGCACAGCACATCAGGGTACAGAGCCCAGTACATCAGCGTACAGGGCACAACATATCAGGGTACAGTGCCCAGTACATCAGCGTAGAGGGCACAACATATCAGGGTACAGTGCCCAGTACATCAGCGTACAGGGCACAACATATCAGGGTACAGTGCCCAGTACATCAGCGTACAGGGCACAACATATCAGGGTACAGTGCCCAGCACATCAGCGTACAGGGCACAGCATATCAGGGTACAGTGCCCAGCACATCAGCGTACAGGGCACAACATATCAGGGTACAGTGCCCAGTACATCAGCGTACAGGGCACAACATATCAGGGTACAGTGCCCAGTACATCAGCGTACAGGGCACAACATATCAGGGTACAGTGCCCAGTACATCAGCGTACAGGGCACAACATATCAGGGTACAGTGCCCAGTACATCAGCGTACAGGGCACAACATATCAGGGTACAGTGCCCAGTACATCAGCGTACAGGGCACAACATATCAGGGTACAGTGCCCAGTACATCAGCGTACAGGGCACAACATATCAGGGTACAGTGCACAGCACATCAGGGTACAGAACCCAGCACATCAGCTAATAGGGCACAACACATCAGGGCACAGTACATTAGGGTATAGCACATCAGGGCACAGAACATCAGAGCACACGACATTGAGGCACAGCACACCGGGGCACAGGACATCAGGGCAAAGCACATCGGGGCACAAGGCACATCAGGGCATAGGACATCGGGGCACAGCACATCCGGGCACATAGCACATCAGCGCGCATCAGGGCACATAGCACATCAGGGCACGGGGCACATCGGGGCACATAGCACATCAGGGCACGGGGCACATCAGGGCACATGGCACATCATGGCACATCAGGGCACATGGCACATCAGGGCACGGGGCACATCAGGCCACATGGCACATCAGGGCACGGGGCACATCAGGGCACATTATGGCACATCAGGGCACATGGCACATCAGGGCACGGGGCACATCAGGCCACATGGCACATCAGGGCACGGGGCACATCAGGGCACATTATGGCACATCAGGGCACATGATGGGGCACATGGTACATTATGGTGCACATCGCACATCAGGGCATGGGGCACATCAGGCCACATGGTACATCAGGGCACATAGCACATCAGGGCACGGGGCACATGGCACATCAGGGCACATGATGGGGCACATTATGGGGCACATGGCACATCAGGCCACATGGCACATTAGGGCACGGGGCACATGGCACATCAGGGCACAATATGGCACATCAGGGCACATGATGGGGCACATCAGGGCACATGATGGGGCACATCAGGGCACATTATGGGGCACATCAGGCTACATGGCACATTAGGGCACGTGGCACATGGCACATCAGGGTACGGGGCACATCAGGGCACATAGCACATTAGGGCACATCAGGCTACATGGCACATTAGGGCACGTGGCACATCGGGACACATCAGGGCATGGGGCACATCAGGGCACATGATGGGGCACATCAGGGCACATTATGGGGCACATTAGGGCACATCAGGCAACATGGCACATTAGGGCACGTGGCACATGGCACATCAGGGCATGGGGCACATCAGGGCACATAGCACATTAGGGCACATCAGGCTACATGGCACATTAGGGCACGTGGCACATCGGGGCACATCAGGGCATGGGGCACATCAGGGCTCTGGGCACATGATGGGGCACATAGCACATCGGGGCACATGATGGGGAACATAGCACATCGGGGCACATGATGGGGAACATAGCACATCGGGGCACATGATGGGGAACATAGCACATCGGGGCACATGATGGGGCACATGATGGGGCACATAGCACATCGGGGCACATGATGGGGAACATAGCACATCGGGGCACATGATGGGGCACATAGCACATCGGGGCACATGATGGGGCACATAGCGGGGCACATGATGGGGCACATAGCACATCGGGGCACATGATGGGGAACATAGCACATCGGGGCACATGATGGGGCACATAGCGGGGCACATGATGGGGCACATGATGGGGCACATAGCGGGGCACATGATGGGGCACATAGCGGGGCACATAATGGGGCACATAGCGGGGCACATGATGGGGCACATAGCGGGGCACATGATGGGGCACATGATGAGGCACATAGCGGGGCACATGATGGGGCACATAGCAGGGCACATGATGGGGCACATAGCGGGGCACATGATGGGGCACATAATGGGGCACATAGGGGGCACATGATGGGGCACATAGCGGGGCACATGATGGGGCACATAGCGGGGCACATGATGGGGCACATAGTGGGGCACATGATGGGGCACATAGCGGGGCACATGATGGGGCACATAGCACATCATCAGGGCACATTGTGGGGTCTTACTAGCCAGCATGCAGAGTAGCGCAGGGAGCTTCTGTAGTAATAAGTTCTCTCTCGTGTCATCACGCTGTTCTCCGGCGGCCCCGCCCCCTCCTCTCTTCTTGTCTATACCAGATGATCCTACAAGCCAATTGGTATAGACGAGAAGAGAGGAGGGGGCGGGGCCGCCGGAGAACAGCGTGATGACACGAGAGAGAACTTATTACTACAGAAGCTCCCTGCGCTACACTGCATGCTGGCTAATCTCGATCTACCCGTCAGGCGCCAGCTGTTGGCGGTTGACGGGTAGATCGCCGGGCACCGCAGATGTGGCTGAAAGTGAGACTGGCCCAAACTGAGCCATCGGCCCACCGGGAATCTCCCGGTAGTCCCGATGGCCAGTCCATCCCTGGTTACCATGGGCCTCTTGGCTACTTCTCTGCTCTCCTTGCCCAGCCTGTCAGTTTGGGTGGACGCCCATGTCTTGGTAGGTTTGCAGTTGTGCCATACTCTTACCATTTTCGAATGATGGATTGAACACTGCTCTGTGAGATGTTCAAAACTTGGGATTTTTTTTATAACCTAACCCTGCTTTAAACTTCTCCACAACTTTATCCCTGACCTGTCTGGTGTGTTCCTTGGCCTTCGTGATGCTTTTTATTCAATACAGATTTCTAAAACAAACATCCGAGGGCTTCACAGAACAGGTGTATTTATACTGAGAATAAATTACACACAATTTTACTAATTAGGTGACTTCTGAAGGCAATTGGTTTTGATTTTACCCTGTTTCCCCGAAAATAAGACCTAGCGTGATTGTCAGTGATGGCTGCAATATAAGCCCTACCCCCCAAATAAGCCCTAGTTAAAGTCCTAGTAAGTCTTCTTTTCAGGGTAGGGCTTATTTTCGGGGAAACAGGGTAGGGCTTATTTGGGGGGTAGGGCTTATATTGCAGCCATCACTGATCACTGATCACTTATTTTTGGGGAAAGTTACGGGTATCAGAGAAAAGGAGGCTGAATACAAATGCACGCAACACTTTACAGATATTTATTTGTAAAAAAATTTGAAAACCATTTATCATTTTCCTTTCACTTCACAATTGTGTGGCACTTTGTGTTGGTCGATCACAAAAAATCACAATAAAAAACATTTACGATTTTGGTTGTAACATGACAAAAGGAGGAAAATTTCAAGGGGTATGAATACTTTTTCAAGGCACTGTATCAGGGGACCATTGATAATAGAGAGAGTGCCAAACGATTGTCTCAAGAGTCCAAAACCTATTATTGTTATTATCACAGAATGGTAATTGGCGGAGAGGCGATTCAGTGTTAGAATAGCGATTATTTATTCCCTATTCTGACACATGTGGGTGGGCTCTGAGTGTAATGCTCTGTGTCCAGAGACCACCCTATTTTGAAGCCTTTTAGAGTCTCTGGTTCTAATAAGGTGCTTAAAAAAAAACCCCGCCATTGTAATTTATGCACCCGGCATCCTTAAAGGGGCCGGACGCATGAATAGGGGTGGCGCCGGTGATGGAAAGGAGAGGTGGCGCCCGTGCGCCCTTAATGTACGGGACACCCCTGCCACCACTAGATCTGGGGTCCCAGGGATCTACAAGCAGCCTTTACACTTAGAACCTCTATGTGAGATCTCTGATTAATGCCGGGATTTGTATACACAAGCGCCAAATTAGGATAAAAGATGCACATTACTGCCATCACCAAGTGCTCTCCGGGGCTGCGAGGATTAGGGAATGTATATCGATGTGTACAGCTCAATACACACAAGTGTTCATTGAATGCAGTACATTTTAATGCAGAGCGATCCTCAATCACTTCCGTAACCCCCCCGCGGGAGTGTATGTGGATAACTCTCTTGAGTGGGCCCCTAACAGGGAATGTCTTTAATGCTGGAACAAACTAAGGCATTTATGAGGCCCTATAGTTGGTATATATAGTTGGTATCCATGTTTAATGGCATTGACTCACTATGCAAATTTATGTAACACTGTTTATGTGAGTTTGTATTATCATACTTGCTGGCCTCCGGTCTCACAAAAGGCTTCCTGAAAGGGGGGGGGCTGTTCACTTGTTTTTAGCTATACATGTGAACGTGATGATTTTAATGTTAATCAATGCATGCTAATGTTTTACAAACCTTGTTTTTTTGCACTTAGCATACTTTCCACTTTTACATACTAGCAAGGTTGCCAACCTCCCGCAGCAATTTTTACTGACAAAACATGGAAAATTTACTGGCGGAGCACATTTTTTACTGGTAACTTGAGAAATTACAGAACTCCTATTGAAAACTAACACGGTGAATATTTGAACAGTATAAACATGATATGGAAACACTGGCAATACCTATAACAAAGTAATTTGCTTGATTTACACTTAAAAAGTCAACACATCATGAAATTATCAGCCCCTGATATTTACTGGCAGTTGTAAAAAAAAAAGACAGATTTTTACTAACTGTCAGTAAATTCACTGGCGGTTGGCAACCCTGCATACTAGCCACAATCTTTGTCCCAGTCGCAGGGATACTGTCACCCCTGGCCACACAAAAAGAGTGATTCTGTGACCTCTAGATACAGCCCAAACATAGCATCACTGGGACAGAACACATAGCTGTGGGGCTGTCCTGGCAAATTCAGGACAGTTGCCATCTATAAATAGTTTTTATTTAACCCTGTACATGGGGGCATCTATATTTGCACCTTAGATATGAAGGATCTGTTTGCGATGTGCCTCACTGCTTTTCTTATCTCACTGCACAAGTTCCACACATTGGATGCCTTGTACTTCTCTCAGGAAGTGAAAGGGAAATCTTGCCAATGGGATACAGAAAGCGAAATGCAGAGGTTTTAATGAGCTACCTTTACTTATAATTGTTTTTATTTCAAATGCTGGCGATTATGTATCAGTTCCAATCAGCTATTTTGAAACAAAACTTAGAAACACTCAAAACCAATAATCATTGATGGAAGGTTGACTAGATCATAATTTCCCAATTGGGGTTCCGTAGCACCCTGGTGTACCATCTGGGGTGATCAATGGTGCCATGCTGCTTCTGGTATTTTTGCACTTGCGTTACCATGATGCACACAGGCCGACCACAAGCACCATGGAAATGCAGGAGGCTAATAGAGGGTGGGCAGCATTCAGAGAAGCACCAACATTCAGAAAGGGACAGAAGTCTACCTCAGTTTAGACCTACTCCACCTCCTGCCCACTGCCATGCAGCCACAACCACCGGAAGGTAGAGATTGTTTGTAAAAAGGTGGGGAACACTTATGTAATGGGATGAGGGAGAAAACTGAGGACTCTGGTGTGAAAGATGAAGGACTGAGGACCCTAATGTGAAGGAATGAGGACTGAGGACTCTGATGTGAAGGAATGAGGACTGAGGACTCTGATGTGAAGGAATGAGGACTGAGGACTCTGATGTGAAGGAATGAGGACTGAGGACTCTGATGTGAAGGGGGAAGGAATTGAGGTCTCTAATGTTCTGATGTGAAGGGACGGGGACAAAGGACATTAACATGATTGTAAAGTCTCATTTTTCTTTTAGGTAAAAATAACAAATACCTTAACTTACCTGCCCTGTGCAGTGGATTTGCACAGAGCAGCCTGGATCCTCCTATTCTCGGGCCCCTCTTCGATGCTCCTGGCCCCTCCCTCCTGTTGAGTGCCCCCACAGCAAGTAGCTTGCTATGGGGGCACCTGAGACGAGCCACAGCTCTGTGTGTCCATTTGGACATGGAGCCGTGGACCGGCTCCGACATCTTTCTCTCCTCATTGGCTGACTGACTTTGATTGACAGCAGCGGGAGCCAATGGCACCACGCTTCTGTCTCAGCCAATGAGGAGGGGAATCCTGGCCAGCCGAGTGTCTCATGCAACATCGTTGGATCTAGAGGTGGCTTAGGTAAGTGTTAGGTGGGCTGAGGGGGGTTTGATGCAGACAGAAGGCTTTTTATCTTAATGCATAGAATGCATTAAGATGAAAAATCTTCTGCCTTTAGAACCACCCTTAAAGCAGTTCTTTGCCCTGTTTGAAAAAAACTTAAAGTCAGCAGCAACAAATACTGTACACTTACCTGTCCAGGGGGGGAAGCGGCATGCTCACCCGAACCACTTCCCCACTGGTCTTTGGGTACCCAGTATTGGCATGTTTACTGTGGGCAGCTGGCTGTGATTCCTTGTGGCTTCACAGTCGGCTGCTCACTGCGCATGCACGAGCCACACTGCACTTTGTGAATGGTCCTAGAGGCTTCTGGGACCTATGACATGTCTCAGAAGGTTGCTGGGGGGGGGGGGGGGGCACTGGGGGAAGTTGAGCCTCTGGTGGAACTTCCGGCTTGTCAAATCCAGGTACACATAGAAGAGGAGGAGGGAGAAAGGCATAAAGGAGAACTTCCCCTTAGGTCTGCTTTAATGTGAAAGGGGGATGAGGAAAGTGAGGACTCTGATGTGACTTATATTTGAAAGAGAGGTTCCTGATGTGACAGGGGACCCTATTTTAAAGTAGGGTGCCTTGAGATTTGTTTATACTTTCAAAGGGTGCCATGACTGAAAAAAGTTTGAGAAAAAATGGCCTACATACAACAAGTAGCTTTTAAAATTGAAAATTGATACAAAATACCAAGCAATCCAAACTGTTGTGGAAATCAATGAAATCCACTGTATTGTCAGTTTAAGGGCATTTTAGAACTATTTCCAGGCTATTTTAGATCATTTGATTAGCGGAAGTTGAAATAAATCATTGAGATTGAAAACAAAATTGCCTGGGATTTAAATTGCGTCTTGTGGGAGGTTTTATCCGACTGCAATATACAGCATGGTGTTATAAAGTGACAACTATACTGTTTGTATTGGCAAGGTAAATGCTAATATAGTAATATCTACTACACTTTATCCTATGATTTTGGAAATTGTTACAGGATATGTTGATGTCAATTCTACCTCAATGTCATCTCCTTGTAATTGGTTGTGTTATTTCTAATAAAAAATTGCCAGGTGTAGTATTGGCCGTACAAAGATTTAAAGTGTATCTCAAGTCCAAACTTTTTTTTTTTTGTGTAAGGACTGGTTAGAACCTCTGTCATTTTCTTGCTGTCTGTGTCACCCTCTGAAATTTTCCTGATGACCATTGCCCCTATAATACAAAGTGGTAGGAAGTCCAAAATTTATAGATGTTACTGAAAAACGAGTTAATGGAAAATCTTTCAGTAAGGGATAAAGTTCTATTGACAACTGTTTAAGATTGCAATTCCCCTCACTTGAAAAAAAAAACAAAACACTGTCAAGGGTTTCTAACCATTTTTGTCTAGAGATACATTTTTACTGTTTCAAACAATGTTTCACTTAAAAATAATCGTTCAATACAACAAAAGAAAAGTTCCAAATTACATTGAGTTTTCTGATGGATTATTGATCGAATTGGCCTTTTGGTGTAACATTGTTTCTAAAATATAAGATTCCATTAAAACATTCATTATATCAAACAATAATTTCTTTATATGTATGGCCAGCCTTCTTTACTGATACAGAAATCATTTTAAACCGCAAGGAGGATGTTTCTTGAATTGATCACAGTTTTGTTTTTTTTTAAACTCTTTTTATTGACGACTGTGCATTACATTAACATATTCCATATATTGCTCAACATGAGCACCATAGCATATAAAGCAGTGGCGGCTGCTGCTCAAATTTTTTTTGGGGGGGGGGGGGTTGCAAACAAACTGAAAAATACTGAAAAAACCCCCCATCAATTGCAGCCTCACTGTGCCCATCAAATGCAGCCATTGTGCCAATCATATGCAGCTATTGTGCCCATCAAATGCAGCCACTGTACCCATCAAATGCAGCCACTGTGCCCATCAAATACAGCCACTGTGCCCAACATATGCAGCCACTGGTGCCCATCAAATGAAGCCATTTGTGCCTATCACATCTATTCACTTGTGCCCATCAAATGCAGCCACTCCTGCCCATCATATGCAGCCACTTTTTCCCATCATATGCAACCACTTGTGCCCATCAAATGCAGCTACTGTGCCTGTCAAATGCAGCCACATGTGCCCATCATATTCAGCAACTTGTGCCCGTCAAATGCAGCCACTTGTGCCCGTTAAATGCAGCCACTTGTGCCCATCATATGCAGCCACTTGTGCCTGTCATATGCAGCCACTTGTGCAAGTCAAATGCAGCCACTTGTGCCCATCAAATGCAGCCACTCGTGCCCATTTAATGCAGCCACTTGTACCTGTCATATGCAGCCACTTGTACCCATCAAATGCAGCCACTTGTGCTCGTCAAATGCAGCCACTTGTGCCCCATCATATGCAGCCACTTGTGCCCATTAAAGTCAGCCACTTGTGCCTGTCAAATGCAGCCACTTGTGCCCGTCAAATGCAGCCACTTGTGCCCATCAAATGCAGCCACTTGTGCCCGTCAAATGCAGCCACTTGTACCCCTCAAATGCAGCCACTTGTGCCCATCAAATGCAACCACTGTGCCCATCAAATGCCGCACTGTGGCCCCCACCCGCCTGCCCGCTGTCTGCCCGGAACTTACCCCATCTTAGTGGCGGGTCAGGCAGCGGGCGATGGCGGCGAGCTGTGGGATGGCTCCTGTGTCTTCCATGCTTCCCCCTCCTCTGTTGTTCCATTTTTGATAGGCGTCCAACCAGAGCGCCTCTGCTTTCAGCCAATCAGGTAACAGGTATCAGACCCAAGCTACCTGATTGGCGGAGAGGCGGTTCAGTGTTAGAAAAGCAAATATTAATTTGCTTTTCTAACACATCTGGGTGGACTGCGAGCGCAATGCTCTGCGCTCTGAGTCCACCTTTTTTGTAGCCTATTAGAGCCTATGGCTCTAATCAGGCGCTTACAAAAAAACACCCCCGCCGCAGGAATTCAGGCGCCCGGCGTCCGAAAAGGGTCCGGACGCCTGAATAGGGGGTGGCAGCGATGGCCATGGATAGATTCATGCAATGCATGAATCTATCTATTAGTCATGGGCGGGGCTGGAGAGAGGGGGCAGCGCCCGTGCGTCCTTTATATCAGGGCCACCCCTGATATAATATAAAGTGCATTTAAACCGACATATATCAAATTATTTGAAAATACATATACAGCTTTGCTTGGATCACAAAAGCCAAAAGAAACTATTAAAATAAAAATAAAAAATTGAAATAATTCACATCTATACCCCTGGGTATATGAAATCTGCATTAAGAGGACTGGGTTCTAATAATTACTGTACCTTACCCCTGAGTCAGTGAGCCAAGTAATTTGTGCTTTCTTAATTACTGGAAATAGTAAGGGTAGACGAACACCATACATCCCAAATTTTCTTACATTCCTTAGGACAACCTCTATGTTCATATACAAGTTTTTAATATGTCAATATTTGATCACCATCTTTATTCATGTACGAACAGATGGAGGATTGGGTTGAATCCACTTGAGTGCAATAGCCTTCCTAGACAGAAACAGTGGGGTTGATTTACTAAAGGCAAATTCACTCTGCACTACAAGTTCACCGCAAGTTCACTTGGAAGTGCAGTCGCTGTAGATCTGAGGGGAAGATCTGAAATGAGGGGAAGCTCTGCTGATTTTATCATCCAATCATGTGCAAGCAAAAATGCTGTTTTTTATTTTCCTTGTATGTCCCCTTCAGATCTACAGCGACTGCACTTCCAAGTACACTTGTAGTGCAATGTGGATTTTCCTTTAGTAAATAACCCCCAGTGTCTCTTTCAGTGGAACTCTGTGATACCTCTGCCACTGTTCCTCATCCAAAACACCCAAAAGCCATATTCTAGGAGTGCATGGTACAGTTAATGATAACCTTGGGGACAGAAGATCTGTTACCTGCTTCCAGTAGCAAGCTATAACAGGGCATACCCAGATTACATGTGCAAAAGATCACAGGTTTTTAAGAAGACAATAAAGGCAAATTCCAGTTTAATAAAAAAAATAAAATAAAATACAAACACAGGTCAGCGCTTGTTAAAATAAAAATAAAAACTGCAACTTGCCGAATTAAATCCAGAAATATAGGAAAACTAAAAAGTCAATGCAAGGCTTTATGAGGTTTGGATAAAAATGTTTTATTTGTAGCCAAAACTGAACTCCCAAGATTTTATCCTTTTGTCTTTGTTAGCATTTGCTGCAATATTCACCTTCTCTCTGGTACTCTCCCTTATACACTCATAGCTGTGTGGTTCAGCCCTTGTCCTTTTTTAGGTTACCTATAATTCAAGGTAACTACAAACAAGTACGACAAGTATAAAAGGAAGTAAGGACAAGATATAATCTGTGCTGAGCAGGGTGGTAAGGGTGTGCCAGAGCACACCTGGCACACTCTGTATGCATGCCTATTATAGCAAGTATATTTAGTCAAGCTAGTCTGATAATACCTCCTTAATGTAATACTAAAGTCTCGTTTGTTTTTGCTTAAAAATAAGAAACATGTTATATTTAACCTGCTCTGTGCAGTAGTTCTGCACAGAGCAGCCCAGATCCTCCTCTTCTCGGGTCCCTTTTCGGCTCTCCTGGCCTCTCCCTCCTGACGAGTGCCCCCACAGCAAGCAGCTTGTTATGGGGCACCCGAGCCGCAGCTCTGTGTGTCCATTCAGACATGAAGCTATTGCTAGGCCCCTCCCCCTCTCTCTCCTCATTGGCTCACTAACTTTGATTGACAGCAGCAGAAGCCAGGGGAGAGTCCCGGGCAGCCTAGTCTCTCCTGCAGAATCGCTTGATAGAGATGAGTTCAGGTAGGTATTAGGGGGAGCTGGGCGGGCCGCTGCACACAGTCACTTCAAGCAAGTATCCATAAAGTTGTGTAGACAGATATAACTTCATACATACATGTTCTTCCAGATAGCAAGGCATGAGACCATAGACCTATCATAGAGTGAAAACACCCTCAGGCAGATCCAAAAGAGATCCAACTGTTTAGGTAGCCATCCCCAAGGTGGTAAGCCAAGGGGACCAAATAATATTAAATTGTTTTGGACACCCCTGTGCTGGTAAGTACGCTTTTCCCTACCCAGAACAGCATTTACTGTAGTGCACCACTGTGCAATAGTTGGTGGGTTAGGGGGCAGCCAGCATTGGGGTAGCTGAAGCTTTTTTGGTTCAAAGTTGAATTCCAAGTATGAATATTTTTGCTAGGTTTCATTGGTTCAGCTTGGACCACTGTAGTAGGCATTGCTGCTTCAGTGATCTCTTCTAGCTCCCAGGTCCCAGGTGCAGTTTACAATTTCTCAATGAATGCAAAGTGCTCCCTGGTTGGATGAGATGGAGATTGTAATTTCATCACCCCACCTCTCCACCTCGCCCAATTAAAGAACACTTTGCATTCATTGAGAAAATGCAAAGTGTTCTTTGAATGACACCCGTGCCAAGCAAGCAACGTCCTGTGTTCAATAATCAGCAGGGAAGCCACCTGCCACTGGACCTGGAAGCTATCAGCACAAAATGTGTGTTCAGGGCCACTCACCTGCACCACCACTTAAAGAGGAGCTGCACCTTAAAAAAAAATTATTAAAAGCCAGCAGCTACAAATATTGCAGCTGCTGACTTTTAATAAATGGACACTTACCTGTCCCAGGGTCCAGCGATGTCGGCAGCCGAAGCCGATCAAACGCTCAGCTCTCGGCTGCCCCCGCCGCCATCCTCGGCCAGGGAATCGGGAAGTGAAGCGCTGCGGCTTCACTGCCCGGTTCCCTACTGCGCATGCGCAAGTCGCGCTGCGCCTCTGCACTGGTCCCCGTTGTGTGCTGGGAACTGTGTGTTTCCCAGAACACAACGGGGGGGGGGGGGGCATCTGCGGATATTCTGCGGCTGTCTAAGCCCTGAAGTGGCTGCAGATTCCTGTATTAGACAGGTATCTGCACCCCCCTGAAAGGGGAGGGGGGGAGGAATCTGATGAGCGGGAGTTCCACTTTAGGGTGGAACTCCGCTTTAAGAATAAGCAGCCTTCGTATTTTTTAATATACAGTGCATCCGGAAAGTATTCACATCGCTTCACTTTTTCCACATTTTGTTACGTTACAGACTTTTTCCAAAATTGATTAAATTCATTATTTCCCTGAAAATTCAGCAAACAATACCCCATAATGACAATGTGAAAGAAAGTTTGTTTGAAATCTTTGCAAATTTATTAAAAAGAAAAAAAGAAAAAATCACATGCACACAAGTATTCACAGCATTTGCCATGACACTCAAAGTTGAGCTCAGGTGCATCCTGTTTCCACTGATCATCCTTGAGATGTTTCTACAACTTGATTGGAGTCCACCTGTAGTAAATTCAGTTGATTGGACATGATTTGGAAAGGTACACACCTGTCTATATAATGTCCCTCAGTTAACAGTGCATGTGAGAGCACAGATCAAGCCATGAAGTCCAAGGAATTGTCTGTAGACAGGGCCGATCCTAGGCGGGTGCACGGGGTGCAGTTCACCCAGGCGCCACAGAGGTGGGGGCGCTCAAGCGCCAGAATGCTCCCCTCCCTCCTTCTCCTCTCCTTGTTGGTGTCCACAGGCCGCTCTCTCCGCCGCCGCTGTGTTTCCTGCCCAAGTCCGTCCCCGCCCGCTCCATCCTCCTGTCAGAGGAGATCGGAGCGGCTGTCTCTGTTCGGAGAGAGACCCGCGCAGTGACGTCGTTGGGGGGCGGGGCGGTCCGTGCCCCGCGGCCTACAGTGCCTGTCATTTCTTTTTTCCCCGCGGCGTACAGTGCCTGTCATTTCTTTTTCTCCTCTCGGTCACGATCTTCTCCACCCGGGTGGCGCAGCTGCACGGGGAGTCTGTACTAATAGAGGAGGGGGGTTTTGTGTGGGGGAGTCTGTACTAATAGAGGAGGGGGGTTTGTGGGGGGGGAGTCTGTACTAATAGAGGAGGGGGGGTTTGTGGGGGGGGTCTGTACTAATAGAGGAGGGGGGGTTTGTGGGGGGGAGTCTGTACTAATAGAGGAGGGGGGGTTTGTGGGGGGGAGTCTGTACTAATAGAGGAGGGGGGGTTTGTGGGGGGGAGTCTGTACAAATAGAGGAGGGGGGGTTTGTGGGGGGGAGTCTGTACTAATAGAGGAGGGGGGGTTTGTGGGGGGGAGTCTGTACTAATGGAGGAGGGGGGTTTGTGGGGGGAGTCTGTACTAATAGAGGAGGGGGGGTTTGTGGGGGGGAGTCTGTACTAATAGAGGAGGGGGGGTTTGTGGGGGGAGTCTGTACTAATAGAGGAGGGGGGGGTTTGTGGGGGGGAGTCTGTACTAATGGAGGAGGGGGGGTTTGTGGGGGGAGTCTGTACTAATAGAGGAGGGGGGGTTTGTGGGGGGGAGTCTGTACTAATAGAGGAGGGGGGGGTTTGTGGGGGGGAGTCTGTACTAATAGAGTCTGTAACGTAACAAAATGTGGAAAAAGTGAAGCGATGTGAATACTTTCCGGATGCACTGTATATTAAAAAATACGAGGGGGGGTGGTTTGTGTGGGGAGTCTGTACTAATGGAGGGGTGTGGTTTGTGGGGGGGGTTTGTACTAATGGAGGGGGGTGGTTTGTGTGGGGGGTCTGTACTAGTGGAGGGGGGGTGGATTGTGGGGGGGTCTGTACTAATGGAGGGGGGTAGTTTGTCCTGAGGGGGGTCTTTACTAATGGGAAGTGGTCTGTACTAAGGGAGGGGGGTGGTTTATGGGGGGAGTCTGTACTAATGGAGGGGTGTGGTTTGTGTGGGGGGTCTGTACTAATGGGGGGTGGTTTGTGGGGGGGTCTGTACTAATGGAGGGGGGTCTGTACTAATGGAGGGGGGGTAGTTTGCCCTGAGGGGGGTCCGTACCAATGGGGGGTGGTTTATGGGGGGGTCTGTACTAATGGAGGGGGGTGGTTTGTCGCGGGGTCTGTACTAATGAAGGGGAGTCTGTACTGAGGGAGGGGTTTATACTTAGTGGGGCGTCTGCACTGACGGAGGGGATCTATACTTAATGGAGGGAGTCTGTACTGAGGGGCGACTATAGTTGGTGGAGAGGGGGGTGACACCATGTTTTACTGCACTGGGTGACACCAACCATAGTGACATCACTGCAGCCGTGGGCTCTTCTTTCCCCCCTCCCTCTCTCTCTCCCTCTCCTCGCGATGCTGTACTAGTGAGCAGCGCTTGCCAGCACAGCTGCCCCACTATGTTTCTTCCCCCGCCTTTATATCGGCCAGGGAAGAAATAGAATAAAAATATAATCAGAGAAGAGGATTGTGGGACATGTAGTCCCGAGGACTGGCAGCCCCACTGTAACACGGAAACTGCAGCCCACACAGCATGCCCAGCTGAATGGGATAGAGAGAGAGCCAGGAGCCTGGGAAAGCTTTCAGGGAAGTACACCCAGGGCTCCAGAGGGAGAGGACAGTGCTGAGGGAACACCATCAGAGAGAGAATCCCGCTGCCCTGCGGAGAAAGGAATGGAGTCATTGCCAGAATGCAGATCTGGGCTCTACCCAGCGGAGTCGCCACGGGCAATTCAGAGTGAGCAGACTCCTGATCAGAGAAATCGTTGTTGCTGGGTCAGGTGAGAGGGCCGATCGGCCATTATCTCCTGTAGTATGTCTGCAGTCTTTTGACCATCTCCTGTATTATATCTGCACTCTCTGACCGCCTCCTGTGCTATGTCTGCAGTCTCTGATCATCTCCTGTACTATGTCTGCAGTCTCTGTTCATCTTCTGTATTATGTCTGCAGTCTCTGATCATCTCCTGTGCTATGTCTGCAGTCTCTGATCATCTCCTGTACTATGTCTGTAGTCTCTGACGATCTCCTGTGCTATATCTGCAGTCTCTGATCATCTCCTGTACTATGTCTGCAGTCTCTGACCATCTCCTGTGCTATGTCTGCAGTCTCTGATCATCTCCTGTACTATGTCTGCAGTCTCTGATCATCTCCTGTACTATGTCTGCAGTCTCTGATCATCTCCTGTACTATGTCTGCAGTCTCTGATCATCTCCTGTACTATGTCTGCAGTCTCTGATCATCTCCTGTACTATGTCTGCAGTCTCTGATCATCTCCTGTAGTATGTCTGCAGTCTCTGACCATCTCCTGCAATATGTCTGCAGTCTCTGACCATCTCCTGCAATATGTCTGCAGTCTCTGACCATCTCCTGTACTATGTCTGCAGTCTCTGACCATCTCCTGTACTATGTCTGCAGTCTCTGACCATCTCCTGCAATATGTCTGCAGTCTCTGACCATCTCCTGTACTATGTCTGCAGTCTCTGACCATCTCCTGTACTATGTCTGCAGTCTCTGACCATCTCCTGTACTATGTCTGCAGTCTCTGACCATCTCCTGTACTATGTCTGCAGTCTCTGATCATCTCCTGTATTATGTCTGCAGTCTCTGACCATCTCCTGTACTATGTCTACAGTCTCTGATCATCTCCTGTATTATGTCTGCAGTCTCTGACCATCTCCTGTACTATGTCTGCTGTCTCTGACCATCTCCTGTACTATGTCTGCAGTCTCTGACCATCTCCTGTACTATGTCTGCAGTCTCTGATCATCTCCTGTACTATGTCTGTGGTCTCTGACCATCTCCTGTACTATGTCTGCAGTCTCTGACCATCTCCTGTACTATGTCTGCAGTCTCTGATCATCTCCTGTATTATGTCTGTGGTCTCTGACCATCTCCTGTATTATGTCTGCAGTCTCTGACCATCTCCTGTACTATGTCTGCAGTCTCTGACCGTCTCCTGTACTATGTCTGGGGGCTCTTTCTAACAGAAGCCCTCTCTGTGTGCATCAGAGAGACTCATTAGTGTAAGCTTGTCCTGTATTTTTTTTTATTGTTAGAAGATCATGGGAGGATCCTAGAAGACTTCTTAGGGGAGCATCTCTGTGTTTGAGTCGTTGCCATAGAAACATGTGTAAAGGGGAGGAGTTTGTAACATGACCACGCCCATGTGGGGGCGCCAGAAATATTTCTGCACCCAGGCGTCTGTGACCCTAGGATCGGCCCTGTCTGTAGACCTTCAAGACAGGATTGTACCAAGCCACAGATCTGGGGAGGGGGTACAGAAAAGTCTCTGCTGCATTGAAGGTCCCAATGAGCACAGTGGCCTCCATCATCCATATATGGAAGAAGTTTGGAGCCACCAGGGCTCTTCCTAGAACGGGCCAAACTGAGCGATGGGGGGAGAAGGGCCTTAGTCAGGGAGATGACCAAGAACCCGATGGTCACTTTGACAGAGCTCTAGCATTTTTCTGTGGAGGGAGGAGAACCTTCCAGACGAACAACCATCTCTGCAGCACTCCACCAATCAGGCCTGTATGGTACAGTGGCCAGACAGAAGCCACTTCTCAGTAAAAGGCATATGATAGCCCGCTTGGAGTTTGCCAAAGGCACCTGAAGGACTCTCAGATCATGAGAAACAAAATTCTCTGGTCTGATGAAACAAGGATTGAACTTTTTGGCCTGAATGGCAAGCGTAATTTCCAGAGGAAACCAGACACCACTCATCACCTGGCCAATATCATCTCTACAGTGAAGCATGGTGGTGGTAGAATCATGCTGTGGGGATGTTTTTCAGTGGCAGGAACTGGGAGACTAGCCAGATTTGAGGGAAAGATGAATGCAGCAATGTACAGAGACATCCTTGATGAAAACCTGCTCCAGAGCGCTCTGGACCTCAGACTGGGGCGAAGATTCATCTTCCAACAGGACAACAACCCTAAGCACACAGCCAAGATAACAAAGGAGTGACTATGGGACAACTCTGTGTATGTTCTTGAGTGGCCCAGCCAGAGCCCAGACTTGAACCCGATTGAGCATCTTTGGAAAGATCTGAAAATGGCTGTGAACTGACACTACCCATCCAACCTAATGGAGCTTGAGAGGTCCTGCAAAGAAGAATGGGAGAAACTGCCCAAAAATAGGTGTGCCAAGCTTGTAGCGTCATACTCAAAAAGGATGTAATAGGTGCCAAAGGTGCTTCAACATAGTATTGAGCAAAGGCTGTGAATAGTTATGTACATGGGATTTTTTTCCTTTTTTATTTTTAATAAATTTGCAAAAATTTCAAGCAAACTTCTTTCACGTTGTCATTATGGGATATTGTTTGCAGAATTCCTTTTTGGATTAAGGCTGTAACATAACAAAATGTGGAAAAAGGGAAGCGCTGTGAATACTTTCCGGATGCACTGAAAACACAGAGTAGGTATACAGGAAGAAAACAGCTGAGATTTAACTTGAACAACTTTACTACTTCTTTAGTGCACTTGCACAAGATGAATTGCTCCACAATGGCTGTAACTAAAAAGGTCACTGAGTACTTATTTTAAACACTTCTGTTATGAATATGTAGATATTTCAATGTCCATAACCTAGCTACTGTTATATTTTAAGAACCTGACCTGCTATACAACACCTATGCCATGTACACACGATCGGAATTGCGGCCCGCAAAAGACTGATGAGAATTTTTCGTCGGAAAATGCGACCGTGTGTATGCTCCATCTGTCTTTTGCTGGCGGAATTCCAGCCAGCAAAAGATTGAAAGCATGCTCTCAATTTTTCGGTCGGGAAAAGTTCCTATCCGAAAATGCGATCGTATGTGGCAATTCCGACGCGCAAAATCCCTACACATGCTCGGAAACAATTCAACGCATGCTCGGAAGCATTGAACTTCATTTTCTCGGCTCATCGTAGTGTTGTACGTCACCGCATTCTTCACGTTCGTAATTTAAGCGAACTTTTGCGTGACCGTGTGTAAGCAAGGCAAACTTGAGCGGAATCCCGTCTGAAAAGCTGTCACATCTTTTTCCGACGAGAAATCCGCTCGTGTGTACGCGGCATTAGGAACCTAAGAAACACTTGTGGTTTGGTGTTGTTGTCAGTGTCCACAGTAGGTGGAATAGGCCAGGTTTTCATGTATTAAAAGTTGAAGGAGAACAGTGCCAAGTCATGGCTACCCAGTAGCACAAAAGAAGATTTTCCCATGTAGCAATGCTCTTACCTGAAACCAAATTCTTAGTCCCCCTTTAAATCTATGTAGGCCTTTTTATTCCACTGCACTGCAATAAGATTCTCACCATTACTTACATTGTTTTTTTTATTTATCTTGCACTAAACTCAGCATTTCCATTTGTCACTGTCTGCCTGTAATCTTGCTCCAAAGGATCTTTTTCCCCTTTATTTCCTATTCTTTTTTTCCCTCTGTCCTCTCCCTCCCCCTTGGCTGATCTTATTCTCCTTCAGACATGACCCTTCTCTGTGTTGTCAGGCCACACATAACTCCTCTTTCATTCAGCCATATCAGTCTTGTAGAGTCCTCTGCACTGGGAATATTTCGTAACAGTAACATGCCGGCTCATTGGCGCACACTACAACATATATATAAAATTACTAATGTCTGTAATCACACTTGACTTAATGACTTCATGTTCCTTGTTCTCACAATGCTGGGTGGCTACAAGAGAACCTGCAGGATTGTCTCCCCAACACTCATAAATCTGATCTTTCCTTCCATCTGGTCTCTAGGGTAAAATTGATTTATTTCTTTTTTTTAAATGTTTTATTTCTCAGCATTCTTTAGCCTTTTTTTTTTTTTTTCACTTGAAAACTATAATTATAGCCTTTGCTCTTTCAATTTCCGTTCATTTGCTCTGCCTGATTGGCTAACATTGACTATTATTCCAGTACTCCCTTTCATACTCAATCTTCTTTACCTCCCTCCCTCTGGCCTCCACTTTTTGTTTATCGTCTGTCTTTTATCCCCCCATTGCTTTAACAACCTCCCTTTTTTATTAATCGCCCTCCTACTCTGTTTGTCCTACCTTTGCCCTACTTGTTTCTTGTTCTCATGATGATTTTTGATCATTAGTTTCACTCTTGTAATCAACAAAAATTAAGTTAATGCAACATTTATATTATCTACAAAACCTCATACAGGCTATTAAATAAGAAAAACAATGGATGTGTAATAAAGTCATATAATTTCCTGCTTTTGTAACTTATTTAAAGGCACAATCCACCCCAAACTGACAGTCAAAAAAACACCTGATTATTTCATATATTTCTGAAAGATTCCCAATGGTAAGATATGTGTTTGGATTTCCAGGTTTACACATCTACTGCGCCATCTTTAATTTTTTTTTTAATATGTATATATTTTATATATATATATATATATATATATATATATATATATATACCGTATTTATTGGCGTATAACACGCACTTTTTTCCCCTTAAAATCAGGGGAAAATTGCGGGTGCGTGTTATACGCCGATCCCCTACGATCCTGAGCTGACAGATCTTCAAAATCGCAGACCGCAATTTGAAAATGGCGCCGCCGGCGCCGAAATACACAGAGCCGGTCCTCGGCCACTTTCGGCTTCACTCGAGCGCCGCCCGAACCTAGCCGAGTGTACTCGGCTAGGTTCGGATAGCTCCACTCACAGTCACGCCCATCCCGGGTGGGACTACGAGTGGAGCCAAAAGTGAACGAGAGCCGCCGAGAACCGGCTCTGTGTATTTTGGCGCCGGCGGCGCCATTTTCAAATCGCGGTCCTCGATTTTGAAGCTCAGGATCGCAGGGGATCACAGGATCGCAGGGGAGCGGCGCCATTTTCAAACTGCGAGCTGCAAGGCTGCACTGGGGCAAGGCTGCACTGGGATAAGGCTGCAATGGACACTGGGGAAGGCTGCACTGACAAGGCTGCACTGACAAGGCTGCACTGACATGGCTGCACTGACATGGCTGCACTGGGGCAAGGCTGCACTGAGAAGGCTGCAATGATGGGCATTCCCTTCAATTTCCCTCCTAAAAGTTTTTTTTCCCTTAAAATTCCCTCCTAAACTTGGGGTGCGTGTTATACGCCGGTGCGTGTTATACGCCGATAAATACGGTATATATATTTTGCAGAAAGCAAATGGAGTTGCTGGAATATACAAAACTCCCAGGAGGACAAGAACAGATATCGCTTTTGTAACATCAATGACATGCCAATGTCTAGGGCTGCCTCAGCCCACTAGACTCCACCTGTAACAAAATTATTACTCTTGAGTGGATGGACCCTTTACAACTGTACTAAGAGAAGCTGTGTACACGGGCTGCTATTGCTGACCAAATTCTGTAAGTGCTAGTTTCTGGGGTATTCCTGGCTTTAAGGGTTCATTCACACCATTGGCCATGCATCATGTTGCTGTAGTGCATGAGTTACCAAAACATGTGGCAAAGCACGTTAAACATGTTGATGCAATGCGCCTTGCCTAATCTACATTGCAGTATAGTGCCCTGCCAAAAATGGTGCATGTGCTATTTTTTGTCAGCCCGCTGCAACATATGTAGATTAATGTGCATGCCTTATGTTGCAATAAATGTCCATCGCACCTCCCTCAGAAAGTTGCATTGAGGTGCCTCATTGCACCACCACATATAATGCACCATCACCATAGTGTGACTAATACTTTCTGAGTCATTGCTTTTTTATTTCTCTGCTTTTTCCATAAGAAATTTTAGGACAGGTTACAAGGGTAAGCCATTGATGCAGCTTTTTTAAAGTGTATTTAAACCCTAACAATGAATTACTCTTATTTGGTCATTTTTTTTCTGTTAAAGTGTTTGTTAACCCATACTTTGAAATCACTGCCAGCCCTCTATTATAGCCAGGCATACTACACTGTATATGCGTTTTCATAAAACGAGGCATGTGAATCTATCTTTAGGCCGGTCACGTGACTCACAGCCGCTGTACACCTCTGATCCATGACTACTGCAGGAGGGGCCGAGATCTCCCTCTGATGTCAGCTGAGGAGGTCACATGGCCGCTCAGCCCCTCCCGCAGTATCCCTGTATAAGAGGTGTAGAGCGGACGTGAGTCACGAGACCAGCCTGAAGATAGCGCTAAAAAGGTACTTACATGCCTCATTTTAAGTAAAACGCATATTCAGTGTAGTATGCCTGGCTATAATAGAGGAGCTGGCAGTGACAATCTCTAATATTAGCGACAAGGAGGGGGGGGCACAGACAGAGACACAGACACGGAGCAGACAGGCAGGGAGGAGGGGGTGAGGAAGAGAGAGGAGAGCAGAATGGAGAGCTGTGGATGATGGAGGGACGTACGCTGACCACTATAGTCAGGGCTCAGCAGCCCTGAATATCATGGTCAGTGCAGATAGGGGGATACAGGAAGTGGCAGGATCAGACTGTTTTTTTACAGTTTAGAGAGGGGCAGATTAGACAGCACAAGCACTGTGCTGTTTAATCTGCTTAGGCCCCTTTCACACTACCACGACTTCAAAGTCACACGATTTTGCCACGATTTCAAGAAATGCCTGTGTAACTCGCATCAAAGTCTGACCAAAGTAGTGCAGGGACTACTTTGAAGTTGGCACGACTTGAAGTCGTACTAATATGAATGGTTGTCATTGGAAATCATGGGGAACAACTTGTCATGCGACTTTGCAGTTCCAAATCGTAGCACAAGTCATACATGTGTGAAATGGGCCTTAACCACGTACCGATCAGCCGCCGTCGTTATACGGCGGCAGGTCGGCTCTGCTGTGCAAATCGCCGTACCTGTACGGCGGCTCGGGCGGCACGCTCACGCTTCCGCTGCACACTGCAGGAGCATGCCCGCGGGTTGGGCAGACTTGATGTCTAGTCGATCGCCTAGTACAGAGGCAGAATGGGGAGCTGCCTGCATTTTTATAGCACTGATCAATGTAATAATGTTACTGGTCCCCAAAAAGTGTCATTTGGGGTCAGATTTGTCCGCCGCAATGTCGCAGTCCCACTAAAAATTGCAGATCGCTGCCGTTACTACTAAAAACAATTTGAAAAAATGAAAGTCCCTAAATCTATCCCATAGTTTGTAATTTTCAATTTACGCCTATTGCGATTTTTTTGTTTTACCAAAAATATATAGAAGAATATATGTCGGCCTAAACTGATGAATAAATGAGTTTTTTTATATATTTGTTTGGATATGATTATTTTTTTCAAAATTTACACTTTTTGTTTGTTTTTTTAGTGCAAAAAATAAAAACCACAGAGGTGATCAAATACCACAAAAAGAAAGCTCTATTTGTGGGAAAAAAAGGACATAAATTTTGTTTGGGTACAAAATCGCACGACTGCGCAATTGTCAGTTAAAGCGATGCAGTGCCGTATTGCAAAAAATGGCCTGGTCAAATCCTTCCGGTCCTTAAGTGGTTAAGGGAACAGGATCACTATTTTTTTTTTTTTTTAGGGTAACAAACACTTTAACCACTTGCCGACCGCCTAACACAGATATACTGCGGCAGAATGGCACAGGCAGGCAAAATCACGTACCTGGTACATGATCTGCCTCCTGCGGGCCCGGTGCCCGAGTCGGCCGGCTTCGTTAGGGGAGTGATCCAGGCTGAGGGGGAGACCACTCATTTGTGGCCACCCCCTCGCGATCGCTCCCAATGAATGAGAATCTTCCTCTGCTGCTGTATAGTAAACAGCGGCAGAGGAAGTGATGTCATCTCTCCTGGGGTCGGTAATTTCCGTTCCGGCTCCGGGGAGAGAAGACATCTGAGTAAGTGCACAAACACTACACTTACAGTAAAACACACTAGGCACACTTTTCAATCGCTCCCCCCCCCCCCCCCCCCCCGTCACAGTGACACCAATGGCAGTTTTTTTTTTTTCTGATTACTGCATTGGTGTCAGCTTGTGACAGTTAGAAGTGGTAGGGCAGTTAGTGTTAGGCCCCTTTAGGTCTAGGGTACCCCCCTAACCCCCCCTAATAAAGTTTTAACCCATTCATCACCCCCCGTCACCAGTGTCACTAAGCGATCGTTTTTCTGATCGCTGTATTAGTGTCACTGGTGACGCTAGTTAGGGAGATAAGTATTTAGGTTTGCCGTCAGCGTTTTATAGCGTCAGGGACCCCCATATACTACCTAATAAAGGTTTTAACCCTTTGATTGCCCCCTAGTTAACCTTTTTACCACTGATCACCGTATAACTGTTACGGGTGACGCTGGTTAGTTAGTTTGTTTTTTATAGTGTCAGGGCACCAGCCGTTTATTACCTAATAAAGGTTTAGCCCCCTGATCGCCCGGCGGTGATATAAGTTAATTTTTAGGGTCAGATACGGTCTGCGTCGCCCCAGGCAGCGCCAGGTTAGTGCCAGTACCGCTAACACCCACGCACGCACCGTACACCTCCCTTAGTGGTATAGTATCTGATCGGATCAATATCTGATCCGATCAGATCTATACTAGCGTCCCCAGCAGTATAGGGTTCCCAAAAACGCAGTGTTAGCGGGATCAGCCCAGATACCTGCTAGCACCTGCGTTTTGCCCCTCCGCCCAGCCCAGCCCAGCCCACCCAAGTGCAGTATCGATCGATCACTGTCACTTACAAAACACTAAACACATAACTGCAGCGTTTGCAGAGTCAGGCCTGATCCCTGCGTTTGCTAACAGTTTTTTTTGGTAGCATTTTGGTGAACTGGCAAGCACCAGCGGCCTAGTACACCCCGGTTGTAGTCAAACCAGCACTGCAGTAACACTTAGTGACGTGGCGAGTCCCATAAGTGCAGTTCGAGCTGGTGAGGTGGCAAGCACAAGTAGTGTCCCGCTGCCACCAAGAAGACGAACACAGGCCCGTCGTGCCCATAGTGCCCTTCCTGCTGCATTCACCAATCCTAATTGGGAACCCACCAATTCTGCAGCGCCCGTACTTCCCCCATTCACATCCCCAACCAAATGCAGTCGGCTGCATGAGAGGCATTTTATTTATGTCCTCCCGAGTACCCCTACCCAACGAACCCACTCAAAAAAGATGTCGTGTCTGCAGCAAGCGCAGACACGACAGCGCAGTCCCTCCTGTCCTGACAATCCTGGTCTTTGCATTGGTGAATGTTTTGAGCGCTACCATACACTAGTTGAGTATTAGCGTAGGGTACAGCATTGCACAAACTAAGCACACTTTCACAGGGTCTCCCAAGATGCCATCGCATTTTGAGATTTTTTTGTTATTATGTTTTATCATGTTTGCTTTTCAGGTATGCAATTATTTATACTTTACTGTTTACTGTGTTTTATTGTTAACCATTTTTTTGTCTTCAGGTACGCCATTTAGCTGCAGCGCGGATTTATTTATCTTGACAGCAACAGTGTTTGCTTCCATGATACATAAAGCCGTGACTCCAGCGCTGTTGGAGGTGATATATGCCAAAGCATGGGGGCAGCAGGGCGGAGGAGCGATTTGCTCCTAACTTTTGGGGCGGATGCCCCCATGCTTCGGCATATATAAATGGTGCATGTATGCCCATCATTAGAAGTGGGTGGATAAAGGGAGGTATTCTAAGAGTGGGCATACCCACCAATCAATCCCTTTTTTCGTTCAGCCCACAGGCTGCATGAACAAAAAGATTACAATATATGCCCAACAAGGACCAGCAACGTACTGGTATGTTGCTGGACTTTGAGTGGTTATACCAGAATGATGCCTGCAGGTTTAGGTATCATCTTGGTATCATTCTTTTCAGCCTGCGGTTGGCTTTCATGTAAAAGCAATCCTAGTGGCTAATTAGCCTCTAGACTGCTTTTACAAGCAGTGGGAGGGAATGTCCCCCCCCCCTACCACCGTCTTCCATGTTTTTCTCTGGCTCTCCTGTCCCAACAGGGAACCTGAATATATATCACAAATAAATTTTATTAAAAACAACAATATCCACTCACATGAGGGCAGAGGAAGTTGCATTCAGGTCAGTTGGCTGAGCGGTAGAACTACATGTCGCAGCGGTTCTGGCAGGGGATATCAGGTCCAGAGATGGAAGATAAGCTGGTGCAACCGGATGCAGACTATAGTAATCAGTCCAACATATATCCTGTATTTTATCCTGGCGATTTCCTGGATGTCAGGATAAGAGTTCCCAGTAGAAGGACAGAGGGCGGGTGGGGGGAGGACGTCACTGCAGGCGCTCACCGCTGTGCATGGAGAGCCTCTGAGCTGTAACACGGCCGGCCGTGTGGAGGATCACAGCGAGGCTTGGAAAGCAAACAAAGCGTGGCACCCGGTCATGACGTCACTATAGTGCGACGCGTTTCTGAAATCAGCTTGCCATTGATGGTAGAATGGCCGCATTCCTTTATCAAGCATAAGGGATGGGAAAGACTCACTGGGTTTAAATATTCCGGGGGGGGGGGCGGGCAGGGGGCGGGGCCAGGAAGTCCAAGAGACATACGGAATACACAAATTGGGCAGCATTAGACACCAGGGAGAATCAGGACCTCACAGCAACATAATTAAAAGCAACATAATTAAAAAACCATTAATACAGCAAGCACCAATATGGCTGAAAAGATAATCATTGTAAAACAGGGTAGATAGATGAAAAAATATAAAATATATAATCAGTAGGAATGAACATTAATGGGCATGAAGACCAAGTATATAATAAAAGAAAATAATGCAATAATTAGAAATTAGAATTAAAGAGTTCATTAAATCATTAGTACAAGTAGGCTGTATATGATATAAAATATAGTATGTATAAACAGTAGGTTGACCTTAGTATGTACAAATAAATAATAATTCAGGGGGCTTGAACATGAAATTAATAATGAAGGAGGGGGAAGGAGAAGGGGAGAGGGGAAGGTTTTGAAGAAATGTAGGTTGCGTATCTACACACGCACGGGTACAGACGCATGCGTGGGCAGGTACGGCTGTGTGCACAGCCAAGTGGGAGATATATAGCAATACGGGAATTATGTGTGTGTGCATTCACACACAGACAGATCGGATGAAGCGGGGGGATGGGGGGAGGGAGAGGGAAAAAAAGGGGGGGGAGGGGAAAGGGAAAAGAAGGGGGAGGGAGGGGGGTTAGGGGAAGGGGGGGGAAGCACAGTAGTCAATACTTACTAAAGGAGCAAACGAGCCCACCACCCCCAAGATTAGAATAGAGAAATAAAACCTGCGGTAGACAATAGTGGTAAAGTTATATGAGCGTGTATAAATGTGTGGAAGAAAACACAACAACAAAGGATATAAAACTGAGTTATTCGTAAAAATAGTATCCCTATATTTATATATGAACATATTAGTAGACAAGCAACAACAATTGGAAGCAGCTGCATCCGTATGTGTATATATGTTCACTGATAGGGTGTGTGGGAATCATCATGGTGGCTTTTAATTGTTAAGAGGATAGGTTATAAGACAGTGGATATCTCTATCCCTTCGTTTAAGCCGCCAGGTGAGAGTACATCGAGGGAATATATCCAAAAAGTCTCTCTGGCGCATAGCTTTTTGAAGCGTTCAGCTTCTGACATGTGTTTGGGGATTTGCTCTATAACCCATACTGATAGGCCCGTGGTAGACTTGTTGTGGTGTTCGGCAAAATGCCGAGGTACGCTATGTTTGTCCTTTCCACCCTCAATGAGCCGTCGATGCTGGCCGAAACGCTGCCTCAATGGGCAGATGGTTCGTCCAACATAGATTAGCCCACAGGGGCAAGTGAGGCAATATATAACAAAGTTGGATGAGCAATTGTAGAAATGTGAAGGTTCTGCCCTTAGATTGGAAAGATTTTTTGCCGTGTTCGACAAACATACAGGTTTTGCAGCGAACTTTTTTGCACTGATACATACCGATCAGTGGTATTAGAGTGGTAGGATTGGAGGTGGGCATGTCTACAGGCAGTTTGCTCGGGGCAATCTTATTTTTAAGACTAGGGGCCTTACGATAAGTGATTCTTGGTGTAGGTAGGAGGGAGTTTTTGAGAAGTGGGTCCTGTAGTAGAATAGTCCAATGTTTTTTAAGTATGTTTTCCATTTTTTCTCCTGAAAATTGAAGGTGGTTAGGAACCTGGTAGAGTGATCTGTTTTCTCAGTTTCTTTTTTGTCTGGTTTGCCTTTAGCATAATAATTAGATGCTTCATTAACTATGTCTTCAGGATAATCTTTGTCGGCAAATTTCTTTTTTAATTGTATACTCAAGGTATCATAATCGCTATCTAGGGTACAGTTCTGTCGTAAGCGGCAAAACTGTCCTTTCGGTATATTTTGTATCCATTTAGGGTAGTGGCAACTTCTAAAATGCAAGCAGGAGTTGCCGGCAGTAGGTTTGGTATGGTTTTTAGCGATAATCGTATCGCCTGAATGACCAAGATCTAAATCTAGAAAGGCCAGGTTGGTATAATCAGAAACGTGAGTAAAGGACAGGCTGTATGGATTAGAGTTGCAATGTTCAACGAAACGGGGGACCAGATCAATGGGGCCATCCCAGATAATGATTATGTCATCAATATAGCGACCAAAAAACACGATGTTGGCACAGTAGGGATTGTTATGTGTGATGAAATTCTTCTCCCAGTATCCCATGGCCAAATTTGCGTACGATGGAGCGAAATTGGCTCCCATCGCTGTTCCCTTAGTTTGTAAATAGAAGTCGCCATTAAAATCAAAATAGTTATGAGTAAGGCAAAACTTGGTTGCCTCCAAGATGAATGCGGCTTGCCTAGGATTGATCAAGGGGTCCTGTGCGAGAAAAAATTCTAACGCGAGTAGGCCGAATGAGTGTGGAATGGAGGTGTAAAGTGACGTAACGTCTAGGGATAACCAAAGGTAGGAAGGTTCCCATTTATATGGTGCGAGTAGTTCCAACAAGTGTGATCCATCTCTAATATAGGACGGCAGGAGTTTGACAATTGGCTGGAGATAAAGGTCAATGTATTGACTAAAACCGGTGGTAACACTCTCCATGGCAGCCTTGAGTATACAATTAAAAAAGAAATTTGCCGACAAAGATTATCCTGAAGACATAGTTAATGAAGCATCTAATTATTATGCTAAAGGAAAACCAGACAAAAAAGAAACTGAGAAAACAGATCACTCTACCAGGTTCCTAACCACCTTCAATTTTCAGTACAAAAAAATGGAAAACATACTTAAAAAACATTGGACTATTCTACTACAGGTCCCACTTCTCAAAAACTCCCTCCTACCTACACCAAGAATCACTTATCGTAAGGCCCCTAGTCTTAAAAATAAGATTGCCCCGAGCAAACTGCCTGTAGACATGCCCACCTCCAATCCTACCACTCTAATACCACTGATCGGTATGTATCAGTGCAAAAAAGTTCGCTGCAAAACCTGTATGTTTGTCGAACACGGCAAAAAATCTTTCCAATCTAAGGGCAGAACCTTCACATTGGAACATTTCTACAATTGCTCATCCAACTTTGTTATATATTGCCTCACTTGCCCCTGTGGGCTAATCTATGTTGGACGAACCATCTGCCCATTGAGGCAGCGTTTCGGCCAGCATCGACGGCTCATTGAGGGTGGAAAGGACAAACATAGCGTCCCTCGGCATTTTGCTGAACACCACAACAAGTCTACCACGGGCCTATCAGTATGGGTTATAGAGCAAATCCCCAAACACATGTCAGAAGCTGAACGCTTCAAAAAGCTATGCGCCAGAGAGACTTTTTGGATATATTCCCTCGATGTACTCTCACCTGGCGGCTTAAACGAAGGGATAGAGATATCCACTGTCTTATAACCTATCCTCTTAACAATTAAAAGCCACCATGATGATTCCCACACATCCTATCAGTGAACATATATACACATACGCATGCAACTGCTTCCAATTGTTGTTGCTTGTCTACTAATATGTTCATATATAAATATAGGGATACTAAAACTCAGTTTTATATCCTTTGTTGATGTTTTTTCTTCCACACATTTATACACGCTCATATAACTTTACCACTATTGTCTACCGCAGGTTTTATTTCTCTATTCTAATCTTGGGGGTGGTGGGCTCGTTTGCTCCTTTAGTAAGTATTGACTACTGTGCTTCCCCCCCCTTCCCCTAACCCCCCTCCCTCCCCCTTCTTTTCCCTTTCCCCTCCCCCCCCTTTTTTTCCCTCTCCCTCCCCCCATCCCCCGCTTCATCCGATCTGTCTGTGTGTGAATGCACACACACATAATTGCCGTATTGCTATATATCTCCCACTTGGCTGTGCACACAGCTGTACCTGCCCACGCATGCGTCTGTACCCGTGCGTGTGTAGATACGCAACCTACATTTCTTCAAAACCTTCCCCTCTCCCCTTCTCCTTCCCCCACCTTCATTATTAATTTCATGTTCAAGCCCCCTGAATTATTATTTATTTGTACATACTAAGGTCAACCTACTGTTTATACATACTATATTTTATATCATATACAGCCTACTTGTACTAATGATTTAATGAACTCTTTAATTCTAATTTCTAATTATTGCATTATTTTATTTTATTATATACTTGGTCTTCATGCCCATTAATGTTCATTCCTACTGATTATATATTTTGTATTTTTTCATCTATCTACCCTGTTTTACAATGATTATCTTTTCAACCATATTGGTGCTTGCTGTATTAATGTTTTTTTAATTATGTTGCTTTTAATTATGTTGCTGTGAGGTCCTGATTCTCCCTGGTGTCTAATGCTGCCCAATTTGTGTATTCCGTATGTCTCTTGGACTTCCTGGCCCCGCCCCCTGCCCTCCCCCCCCGGACTATTTAAACCCAGTGAGTCTTTCCCATCCCTTATGCTTGATAAAGGAATGCGGCCATTCTACCATCAATGGCAAACTGATTTCAGAAACGCGTCGCACTATAGTGACGTCATGACTGGGTGCCACGCTTTGTTTGCTTTCCAAGCCTCGCTGTGATCCTCCACACGGCCGGCCGTGTTACAGCTCAGAGGCTCTCCATGCACAGCGGTGAGCGCCTGCAGTGACGTCCTCCCCCCACCCGCCCTCTGTCCTTCTACTGGGAACTCTTATCCTGACATCCAGGAAATCGCCAGGATAAAATACAGGATATGTGTTGGACTGATTACTATAGTTTGCATCCGGTTGCACCAGCTTATCTTCCATCTCTGGACCTGATATCCCCTGCCAGAACTGCTGCGACATGTAGTTCTACCGCTCAGCCAACTGACCTGAATGCAACTTCCTCTGCCCTCATGTGAGTGGATATTGTTGTTTTTAATAAAATTTATTTGTGATATATATTCAGAGGCGCCCCTTTCCTTGTTATTGTTCTAGCTTGCTGGATCCCGCTTTTGGCTCCATTGGTGGCTGCCCTGACTGACCTTCATTTATACCTCCCAAAATACATGCATGAAAATCTGCATGCATCTTTTTCATTTATTTTAAATTTCTGGACTAATCGGTCTTTTTGAAGGTAATTGTGCTTTGCGCCTTTTTACTTGTTTTATCAACAGGGAACCTGAGAATGCAGCCGGTGATTCGGCCAGCTGACCATAGAGCTGATCAGAGACCAGAATGGCTCCAATCATCTCTATGGCCTAAGAAACCGGAAGCTACGAGCATTTCATGACTTAGATTTCGCCAGATGTAAACAGCGCCATTGGGAAATTGGGAAAGCATTTTATCACACTGATCTTGGTGTGGTCAGATGCTTTGAGGGCAGAGGAGAGATCTAGGGTCTAATAAACCCCATTTTTTTCAAAAAAGAGTACTTGTCACTACCTATTGCTATCATAGGGGATATTTACATTCCCTGACATAACAATAAAAATGATAAAAAAAAAATAAATGAAAGGAACAGTTTAAAAATAAGCTAAAAAAGCAAAAAAAATAATAAAGAAAAAAAAAAAAAAAAGCACCCCTGCCCCCCCCTGCTCTCGCGCAAAGGCGAACGCAAGCGTCGCTGTGGGGTGAAATGTAAACAGCAATTGCACCATGCATGTGAGGTATCACCGCGAAGGTCAGATCGAGAGCAGTAATTTTAGCAGTAGTCCTCCTCTGTAAATCTAAAGTGATAACCTGTAAAGGCTTTTAAAGACTTTTAAAAAAGTATGTCATGTTTGGTATCCATGTACTCGGCTTAAGATCATCTTTTTTATTTCATCAAACATTTGAGCAATATAGTGTGTTTTAGTGCATTAAAATTAAAAAAAGAAACACCCACCATTTTAATCTGTAGGGCCTTTGCTTTAAAAAAAATATATATAATGTTTGGGGGTTCAAAGTAATTTTCTTGCAAAAAAAAAATTTTTTTTCATGTAAACAAATAGTGTCAGAAAGGGCTTTGTCTTCAAGTGTTTAGAAGAGTGGGTGATGTGTGACATAAGCTTCTAAATGTTGTGCATGAAATGCCAGGACAGTTCATAACCCCCCAAATGACCCCATTTTGGAAAGTAGACACCCCAAGCTATTTGCTGAGAGGCATGTCGAGTCCATGGAATATTTTATATTGTGACACAAGTTGCGGGAAAATGACAATTTTTTTTTTTTGCACAAAGTTGTCACTAAATGATATATTGCTCAAACTTGCCATGGGAATACGTGAAATTACACCCCAAAATACATTCTGTTGCTTCTCCTGAGTACGGGGATACCACATGTGTGAGACTTTTTGGGAGCCTAGCCGCATACGGGACCCCAAAAACCAAGCACCACCTTGGGGTTTCTAAGGGTGTAAATTTTTGATTTCACTCCTCACTGCCTATCACAGTTTCGAAGGCCATGGAATGCCCAGATGGCAAACTCCCCCCCCCAAATGACCCCATTTTGGAAAGTAGACACCCCAAGCTATTAGCTGAGAGGTATGGTGAGTATTTTGCAGACCTCGCTTTTTGTCACAAAGTTTTGAAAATTGAAAAAAGAAAAAAAAATACATTTTTGTTTCCTTTCTTCATTTTCAAGAACAAATGAGAGCTGCAAAATACTCACCATGCCTCCCAGAAAATAGCTTGGGGTGTCTACTTTCCAAAATGGGGTCATTTGGGGGGGTTTTGTGCCATCTTGGCATTTTATGGCTTTCAAAACTGTGATAGGTAGTGAGGAGTGAAATCAAAAATTTATGCCCTTAGAAATCCTAAGGGCAGTGATTGGATTTCGGGGCCTCGTACGCAGCTAGGCTCCCAAAAAGTCCTACACATGTGGTATCCCCATACTCAGGAGAAGCAGTAGAATGTATTTTGGGGTGTAATTCCACATATGCCCATGGCCTGTGTGAGCAATATATCATTTAGTGACAACTTTGTGCAAAAAAAAAGTTTGTCATTTTCCCGCAACTTGTGGCAAAATATAAAATATTCCATGGAGTCAACATGCCTCTCAGCAAATAGCTTGGGGTGTCTACTTTCCAAAATTTCATTGTGGGGGGGGGGTTTTGAACTGTCCTGGCATTTTATGGCCTTCAAAACTGTGATAGGTAGTGAGGAGTGAAATCAAAAATTTACGCCTTTAGAAATCCTGAAGGCGGTGCTTGGTTTTTGGGGTCCCGTATGCGGCTAGGCTCCCAAAAAGTCCCACACATGTGGTATCCACATACTGAGGAGAAGAAGCTAAATGTATTTTGGGGTGCAATTCCACATATGCCCATGGCCTGTGTGATCAATATATCATTTAGTGACAACTTTTTGTATTTTTTTTTTTTTTTTGTCATGATTCAATCACTTGGGACAAAAAAATAATATTCAATGGGCTCAACATGCCTCTCAGCAATTTCCTTGGGGTGTCTACTTTCCAAAATGGGGTCATTTTGGGGGGTTTTGTACTGCCCTGCCATTTTAGCACCTCAAGAAATGAGATAGGCAGTCATAAACTAAAAGCTGTGTAAATTCCAGAAAATGTACCCTAGTTTGTAGACGCTATAACTTTTGCGCAAACCAATAAATATACGCTTATTGAAATTTTTTTTTACCAAAGACATGTGGCTGAATACATTTTGGACTAAATGTATGACTAAAATTGAGTTTATTGGATTTTTTTTTATAACAAAAAGTAGAAAATATTGTTTTTTTTTTCAAAATTTTCGGTCTTTTTCCGTTTATAGCGCAAAAAATAAAAACTGCAGAGGTGATCAAATACCATCAAACGAAAGCTCTATTTGTGGGAAGAAAAGGCCGCAAATTTTGTTTGTGTACAGCATTGCATGACCGCGCAATTAGCAGTTAAAGCGACGCAGTGCCAAATTGTAAAAAGTGCTCTGGTCAGGAAGGGGGTAAATCCTTCCGGGGCTGAAGTGGTTAAATACACAAATAACATTTTGTTATCCTTGTTTATTAAGTGCAAAAAACCTGCTGATCCTGCCATAGATCTTGAGAGACTATAACTTCCTGTGCTTTGCACTGTGATTGATTATAATTTTTCCCAGCCCCCACTGTGGACTGCAAAACACCTCCCTCCTTTGTTATGGAGAAGAGGGGCGAAGATTTTACAGATCAGTAGACCCTCCCAAATGCCTACAATGCACATGTACCATAAGATAACATTGAAGAGAGCTCAGGGGCTGCTGAAAAAAATGCCCAAATGCTCCTAAACTTCAGTTTACCAGCTGCAGTGTACACACACGATCCGATTGTTGGCCAACCGAGCGTCTGATTTTTGTCCAAAGGGCATGTGCCAGGAACTTGTCTTGCATACTAACGGTACACAATTGTCGGCCAACAAACACGAATGTAGTGATGTAATAGACATACTACGACACTATAAAGAGGAAGTCCATTTCTCAAGCGCCACCCTTTGGGCTCCTTCTGCTAATTTCTTGTTAGTAGAAGTTTGGTGAGTGTTGATTCGCGCTTTTCAGTTCAAGCTTTTCAGTTCGTTTCTGAACGGCCTTTCGTCAACCAGCCATGTTGCGTAATCGGAGGAGAGAACGTGTTATTATTGGGCTTGGAGTTATTGCTTTGACCCAAGTCCAGTCCAGGAACAGGAGGAGGAGGAGTTCTTGGACCAAACATTGGTTGCTTATATGTCATATGCCTTTGCTGTAGGAGCTCCAGGAAAATAATCCGGATGATTTTCTGAATTATCTCGGGATGACGGACCCCTGCTTTCACCAACTCTTGGCATTGGTGACCCCCTATATTAGGAAGCAGGACACATGCATGGGGCTTGCCATCACTCCGGAGCAAAGGCTCATAGCCACCTTGCGGTACTTGGCGATGGGGAGAAGTCTCCAGGACCTCAAGTTTACCACTGGGATCTCCCCCCAGGGTCTGGGATTCATTATTCCAGAGACCTGCTCAGCCATTATTCAAGTCCTGCAGAAGGACTATATTAGGGTAAGTTTTTACCTTTAAGATCACATTCTATGTATTATTGTTTGCTAATGTATTGTAATAATTTGTTGATTATATAATATCAATATTGTAATATGCTGTGAATGTCCTCTTTTTCCTCATGCATGCTGTAAGCTTTTCCTGCTCCTTTTTGGCCTACATGCATATTTTCCTTCACTAACCTCCCCAGCATGCTATCCTGGGCCCATACACACCTAGCCTAGTAACTTAACAATTTTTTTGTCAGCTACATTTTGGGACTTACCCTAAACAACCCCTAAAATGCGTCCAAATGTTATTGTTGTCCTCAAATTCAGGCAGAGTCAAAGAGGCCATTTTTTGGGGCCCAAACCCATTTGGAACCCTCCCTCCCCCCCCAAAAAGCTAAGTCAACAGATCCAAATAATCTATCTGCTGACTTTGCAAAACCCATACACACTATCCCTCTTTTGTGTTCATATTTCTGTATAAATTCACCAAACCATGTAGTGCAAGGGCCTGCCTGATTACCTACAAATTGTAACGTAGAAAGTTTTTGTCTCCTATTATATTGATAGGTTATTTCAGAATGTCAAAATGTGCTGCAATTTGGACAGTGTGTATCCAGATTTTTAGATTATGACGCTTCTTACCTGTTCACTGGGCTGCCAATAGTGTAAGTAAGGAGGCGTTGGCCAAAGTATCACAGATTATATATGCAAACAGCTCTCATAGAAGTGGAGAGGGTTACTTGTCCAAAACATCTACTCATTACCTCCCCCCACCCTAAAATTTGTCTAATGGGCCACCAGAGGGGGTGAGAAATCAGCTCACACTTTTGTCTTTAAATACTCATTTAAGTTTTTTACTTATGTTGGCTAAGCATTTTTGTGTCAAATCTGCTTGCAATGTTATGTGCAGAAGTAGTAATTTCTTCTTTCAACTCAGAGCAATGGCAGGACATTGCAGCCCAGTTCCAGCATCAGTGGGATTTTCCCAACTGTGGTGGTGCTATTGATGGCAAGCATGTCCGGATTGTCCCACCACCCAACTCTGGCTCATATTATTTTAATTATAAGGGCTTTTGTAGCATAGTCATGCTAGCTGTAGTGTCTGCCAACTATGAGTTTTTGTATCTGGATGTTGGGAAGAACGGCTGCAACTCTGATGGAGGAGTGATTATGCAGATAGAGTTCTACAAGCGGCTCCAGAATGGCACCTTAAACTTGCCACCTACTGAGGTGAATGTTGAGGGCCTAAAGTTTATTTTTGTTGCAGATGAGGCCTTTGCTCTGGGGGAACAGCTGATGAAGAAAACGCCTTTGGCATCCTATCGAGTTGTTTAAGGATGTTCTTGACTCCAATTAACCTGGCACTCTACAAAATAAACCATGTAATTCTGTGCTGCTGTATTCTACATAATTTTTTAGGGAGGAATGCTACCAGCTACCTAGCCTCACTGCCAAGTGTCGCGGACCCTGCAGTGGCAGGCCCAGCTGAAGAGGCTGCAGCTCGTCCGCCTGTGGGCGTGCTAATGGCTATTGAAAATGCCTGTGGATTGCCCTCACAAATTGCCAGAGATTTACAGCAGAAATACCTTGATTATTTTGCGGAAGGAAGGGGTTGCACCCCCAAAACGCGTCCATTGATACCCAGTGATGGTAGATAGCACATGTTGACACACTGTGTGTTTTTGGGCTTTTTGCAAACAAGATGTATGGAAATACACACATTTTAGGCATGGGATCATGAGGGAAATAAGAATGTTAGAGCCCAATTTGGGGGCACCTTCAAATTTGGGGTTTTGTATTCTTAAAAACACAGAAACATTACAATTCACATTAGTTAGGGCAGTGTTTCCCAACTCTCCTCCTCACGATGCAAACCCAGGTAATGTTTTCTACATTTGTAGAATTATTTGGCACAGGTGATGCTGTGCACCTATAGAAGTGGAGTGGAAAAACAGTTCTGTCCCTAAACTTTCACATTTCAAGTCCTAAAAACATGGTTAATATTAAAAGGGTAAACAGAAGCCAACAAGTGGAACAATAAACTGCAGACCCTCATAGGCACTCATATCTGCATTCACATCTGCACTCATTCTGCCAATAGTGCATTGTGGAAGATCATGACCTAGTAAGAAGAGTAAAAAGTACTAAGGGAACGATGGTCAAGTGGCTGATTCCATGGCTCCAAACAAACATCCTGGGTGAGCTCACCAAACTAACTTTCCTCTAAAGAGAAACAATACACCATTCATTAAGCCACCCTGTCACATCTGTTTCTAGCATCCATTTTGCTACATTAGTTGACCAACCTTGCACTTGGTCTAAAGTCAATGTTTGCTCCTGACAAGTGGACTCCACCATGCTGCACGCTGGTTTTTGTTCTGTGAAAAATGCATAGAAAAGGGAAGGTGACGGTTTTCTAGAAGGCCAACATTGAAAAAGTCCTGCAGTCCCACCCCTCTTGTCCCCTATGGCAGTGGTCATCAACCCTGTCCTCAGGGCCCACTAACAGGGCCCACTAACAGGCCAGGTTTTATGTATGCAGACTAGAATACTACAATCACTGAGCAGCAAATGAGATCACCTGTATGTATTTCAGTTATCATGCAAACCTGGCCTGTTAGTGGGCCCTGAGGACATGATTGATGACCACTATCCTATGGTATATGGGATATATGATGACCATCCTAGCAGGCGTGACTTTGTGTGACTGGGATCCCCAGAGCCTCTCCTCTACCCATGTATACACTGGCAAGGCTGCATTAATGGGCACTGATGATCCAGGCAGCAACCAGAAAGTATTCTTTACCCCTTAAGCTCTCCCCTAACCCCATGGCCTTTGGCCCACATAGAAACACCCCTAAATGAGTGTGTTTGAAGTTGACACTCCCTGGGTGCCTCCCTGTTGAAAGAAGAAAAAATATTAGTTACAAAAATAAAGAAAGGTCCAAAAACATGACCAAATAAGAATGTTCATATCTGCTTTATATTCAGCTTCATCTTTAGAATACCAAGTCATACAAAAATTTTAGAAAACCTTATACAGTGCCTTGCAAAAGTATTCACCCCCCGGCTTTTTACCTATTTTGTTACATTACAGCCTTTAGTTCATTTTTTTTAATCTGAATTATATGTGATGGATCAGAACACAATAGACTAAGTTGGTGAAGTAAAATTAGAAAAATATGTACATAAAATTATTTTTCAGAAATAAAAAACTGATAATTGGAATGTGCATATGTATTGACCCCCTTTGTTATGAAGCCCATAAAAAACTCTGGTGCAAACAACACATAATTAGTGAAATGATGTCCATCTGTGTGCAAACTAAGTGTCACATGATCTGTAATTACATATATTCACCTTTTTGAAAGGCCCCAGAGGCTGCAACACCTAAGCAAGAGGCTTGCTAATGGGCTAATCTCAAACACCGTGAACAGGACCAGATGGAGTACATACATCAGATCATAAGAAAAAGTAAGCAATATTTGTATAAAACCAATATGTGTATGTGTAAATTAGCTGTCTGTATATGTTCTTTCTCCAAGTAGCTCTAGATGTTATTGGGAAACTATTTCGGCCTTAACAAAGTGGTTTTCATATCAATAGACAGTAATGACCAAAAATGATTTGAACAAGAATGAAAAATGCTGGGGTCAGAATAATAGTCTTTTCTATATCTCCACATTCAATTTGCAACAGTGAGGAGATCAAAATTGTGTGTGATTGATGACCAAACCCTAAAAAAGATTCTAATTATGTCCCATTTTCATACACAGGAAAGTGTCAGTCTGGAGGAGCCCATGGCTAGCAGCCAGACGGAGTCGCAGATCCCTCCACTACACCCTCCTGCTGCTAAAAGGGCCAGGAAGAGCAGGAATCTGGAGGATGCCACAGCTTTCTTCCTCAGCCAGGCCACTACTGCGCTCCGTACAGACCCAGATGAGGCTGAGGGATTTGTTGTGGTGATGGCAAATAAATTAAGCCAGATGGCCGGTGAGCAAAGGAGCAGGTGTGAGGAACTCATCCTGAAGCTCCTCAACAAGGGGGTGAGGGGCCACATTTCAGAAAACACACAGCTGTGTGATTTTGTGGCCCCACATCCACCACCTCCACAGCCACCCCACCCACCACAGCGGCATGGCGGTCAGTGGCAATACCAGACCCAAGACCCCCAACAAGTCTGCTGGACTGGGGATTTTCACCCCTTCATCACTTACTAATGTCTATTTTTTAATTTAATAATAATTTTCTTTGTTATATTTTCCAAATCTTTGTATGCGTAGAATGCACTTTTTGGTTAAGTTCTTTGTATTTGGATGGCAGATAGCATCTCTATTTTAATTTTTATTTTTTTATTCACAATTAATAAATTGTGGAGAAGAATACTTGGCTATGTGTTTTACTTCAAAAGACAGTTTGGGAGTAGGTAGTTACATTTTAAAAAATACAATGTAAAATTAACAAGGGACACCAACATAGTTGTATCTTTGATTTTAAAAACTCCAGGGTAATGGTGTTGTGGTAACTTGCCACCAAAAAAACCAACAAGCATAATAATTAGACATGTGCACACTGAAATATTTCGTTTCGGAATTTCGTTTTCGTCCAAAAAATACATTTATTTAGTTACTCCCGAAATTCGTTGTTATTTATTTCGTTTTTCGTTAAAAATTGCATTCGTCCGAAAATCCTAATTAAGGTCGAATCTGTCATTGAATGCTTATGGTGTCTGTCGAATGTTCAAAGAAGATTCGACGGAGCAGCTAAACTGTGCGACGCCATATAGTTTACCTGCTCCGTCGAGTTCTTCTTAGAACTTTCAACAGACACCATAAGCCAAAGTACGTGTGTACTTAGTTCTAGCTATTTTACTGCTCCTCCTCTTTGGTTACAATCAGCCAATAACATTCATCATCATCATCATTTTTATTTATCTTTCCTCCCCTACGTCGAATCTTTCCTCCCCTACGTCGAATCTTTCCTCCCCTACGTCGAATCTTTCCTCTCCTACGTCGAATCTTTCCTCCCCTACGTCGAATCTTTCCTCCCCTACGTCGAATCTTTTCTCCCTACGTCGAATCTTTTCTCCCTACGTCGAATCTTTTCTCCCTACGTCGAATCTTTCCTCCCCTACGTCGAATCTTTCCTCCCCTACGTCGAATCTTTCCTCTCTACGTCGAATCTTTTCTCTCTATGTAGAATAATCTTGGACTAATAGAGCTAAGGTTAGGCACATTCGACCACAGGTTTGATGGACAGATTGTTATTGTCATCATCATGTCGAATCTCCTATCTATATCGAACTGTTGTAGCAACGAAAACGAAAATAAAGCATTTGTTTATATCGGATCTTTCGTTTTTCGGACTCTGCACTTTCGTTATCGTTTGTTAAAACGATAACGAAAATACCTGAAATTCGGACGAAAATGCATTCGGACGAAAACGAATGCACATGTCTAATAATAATAATATTCTTTATATAACTACAAAACAAAAGCCTTTTAATATACGTTTGCCATAACTCCATCAGTATCACCAGCAAAGCAGCTTCATTATTATCCCATTAAAGAAGAGGAGAATGTGCGCTGCATTTCGACATTTCATAATTTGCCACGTCACAAATGTTAATTCTCCATTACGAACACTACATGTACTGACGATATGAAAATCAGACAACAGACCATTGTCCGCCGAAAATGTACTAGTCTGTCATCCAACAATTGTCAGAAGGAGCGTACTAACGGTCAGATTTTAGGACAACAGTCTGTCAACAGACAATCCCCTGCCAACAATCGGATCGTGTGTACGAGGCTTTACTGTCTAATGCCCCGCACACACGGTCGGACATTGATCGGACATTCCGACAACAAAATCCTATGATTTTTTCCGACGGATGTTGGCTCAAACTTGTCTTGCATACACACGGTCACACAAAGTTGTCTGAAAATCTGATCATTCTGAACGCAGTGACGTAAAATACGTACGTCGGGACTATAAACGGGGCAGTAGCCAATAGCTTTCATCTCTTTATTTATTCTGAGCATGCGTGGCACTTTGTGCCTCGGATTTGTGTACACACGATCGGAAATTCCGACAACGGATTTTGTTGTCGGAAAATTTTATAGCCTGCTCTCAAACTTTGTGTGTCCGAAAATCCGATGGAAAATGTGTGATGGAGCCTACACACGGTCGGAATTTCCAACAACAAGGTCCTATCACACATTTCCCGTCGGAAAATCAGACCATGTGTACGGGGCATTAGAATAAAAATGCTGCTTCTCTATAGATACAGTCCAGTGAGTGAGCATTATCACCCTAGGTTAAGAAATGTGTTATTGGTAGGATCACCAGATGAAAATGAATGGAATCTTGAAAAAAGAAAATGAATACAGCCCCCACATCCAAGGACTGGTAAACTTTAATATATTACATTTTCTTCTTGGCTTTTAGATATGCTTTAAAGTGAGCTACTATTAACAATCACATGAATCAATGGTGCACAAGTTAATTTGCTTTTCACATGATTGGATGATTGAAGTGAACATTCACACAATTTATTGTGTGAAAATTATCAGTCTCTTTAGTAAATCAGCATTATCATGAGCAAGTGCGCAAAAATAGAACTTTTCTCAAAATGATAAAAAAAAAGCTCCATCATGTTGTTTACAGCCTAGGCCAGAGATCCCCAGACTTTCTAAACAAAAAATATTAATATTATAACATTTTTTGAAGTATAAATAAAAGTTTTTACGCTATGGCTCCCTTTATATTTAATTTTTAATGGTATATCTTGGTGGAGAGAAGGTTGTTCTATGAAAGGCTACCTTGGTTCATCTCCAGCTAATATCCAAGCAAGTTCAAAGACCCACAAACAAAGCTCATTCCGACCTTCTTTTTAGTTAAAGGGTAGGAATGGGCCGAACACCCCTCGGTTCGCACCAGAACATGTGAACAGGCAAAAAGTTTTAGCGAACATGCAAACCCTTCTTGCGAACATGCAAAGACTTATTAAAGTCTATGGGACAGGAACATGAAAAATCAAAAGTGCTAATTTTTAAGAATTATATGCAAGTTATTGCCATAAAAAGTGTATGAGGACCCGGGTACTGCCCCAGGGCACATGTATCAAAGCAAAAAAATGTTTTTAAAACAACAGTTTTTTCAGGAGCAGTGATTCTAATAATGCTTAAAGTGAAACAATAAAAATTAAATATTCCTTTAAATATCAAGCCTGGGGGAACCCCTTAGTCTGCTTGTAAAGTGGCACATCTGTGCAATGTATAGAAGAGTGCCGCAGCAAAATGACATTTCTAAAGGAAAAAATGTCATTCAAACTTGCTTGTGGCTGTAATGTCGTCTCCCGGCAATATAGATAAAAAATCAAGGAAAAAAGTGGCGTGCGGTGTGCCCCCCATTCCATACCAGGGCCTTCGGGTCTGGTATGGATTTTAAGGGGAACTCAATGCCAAAATGTAAAAAAAAATTGGTGTGGGGGTTCCCCCAAAATCCATATCAGACCCTTATCTGAGCATGCAGCCTGGAGCTCAGGTTGGGGGGGGGCGAGCGAGTGCCCCCCCTTCCTGAACCATACCAGGCCACGTGCCCTCCACATGGGGAGGGTGCTTTGGGATCAAGAGCCTCTTCCCAACAACCCAACAACCCTGGCCATTGGCTGTCGGGGTCTGCAGGCGGGGGACTTATGAGAATCAGGAAGAAAAAGGGACCCCCACATCCTGCCCCCCATGTGAATAGGTATCGGGTACATTGTACCCCTACCCATTCACCAAAAAAGTGTCAAAAAGTAAAAACCACAATACAGTTTTGACGATTGGCCCTGCCTACTGCATATGGTGATGGTGTTATGCTTTGGCAATATAACACAGAAGAATTAATGGGCCTTTAAATGATTTTATTTTTTCATCAATTGTTGTTTATGAAGTCTAAATCCACAAATTATTACGCATGGAGCACTTTATTATGTACATTAAGTTGTATATGTTAAATTTTCAAAATATGTTATAATATTAATATTTCTTTTGTCCAGTAGTTAGAACGATAACACTAGCGCCCCCTATCACTGTCACAAATCACTCAAGTTAGCATTGTCTACACTTTGAGGGGAGCAGCTTCTTTGTAATCACCCATTTATTTTGATTTTATTTTCAATACATCCGTAGCGCGAGGTCCACATAACACAGATCACATGCGATGTCTGTGCGATGCGCATTCAACCATACAATTTGTATGGCTGAATACGCATCACATTCGGACCAAAATGGTACAGGACACTTTTTTTGGTCCGCACTGGATTCCGATTCCTGTACTATTTCACAGTTCGCATTGCGATCTGCGGACTGATCTGGGGTGTCACTAACCCACACAGGATTCGCAGGGTTTCCCACATCACCCCAGTGTGAACCCAGTCTCAGACTTTAGGAGCTTAACTGTGGCCAGTGGAAGTAGAAAATGACCTAGCTTCAACGGAAGTAAACAATACCTCAAGCTACATAGCACCTGTTGTCAGTCAGAGGAGGAATAGTACCCAATCATTGGTAATAGTAGGAGAAATAGTGACCTATTGTTTATATCAGTGGAAAGGAGTTATGCCCCATCACTGGTGCCAGTGGAAAAAATAGCGACATATTGCTGCCGTTCATGGAAGGAATAGTGCCCCCTCAATGGTGTCAGTGGGAAGAATAGTGCCCCATTTTTGGTGTCAGTGGGATGAATAGTGCCCCATCATTGATGTCAGTGAGAGGAATAGTGCCCCATAGTTAGTGTCCATGGGAGGAATAGTACCCTACTATTGGTGTCAGTGGAAGGAATGGTACCTCCTTTATCATGAAGAGAAGGAAATTGGCAGCACACCGACGTAGCAAAAGTCCTTTTATTGAAAAAAGTGCAGAGATACACAAAGGTACATGACACACACCACAAGTGCAACAGCCGGGGCAGAGGTTGATGGGTTTCACACAACTACATTGTGCTTGCTCATAACCTGTAGTTGTGCCAAACGCGTCAACCTCTGCCCCGGCTGTTGCACTTGTGGAGTGTGTCGTGTACCTTTGTGTATCTCTGCATTTTTTTCAATAAAAGGACTTTTGCTATACTGGTGTGCTGCCAATTTCCTTCTCTTAAGTTCTCACATGGCAGGCGAGCTGACGCATGCATCAGCATGTGGAGTCCCACCCACCTAACCTTACCTGGATTGGCTCACCTGGAGCGGCAGCTTTTCCTGTTGTTCATACCTCAATTATCATGTTAGTGGGAGAAATTGTGTTTTGTATCAGTAGAAAGAACAGTGCCCCAACGTCGGAAAAAGGTGTGCAAAGGATCGCATCCAGCTCATGCGCTGCAGTTTGGAGACCACTGGCCTAGGCCAAATTTGACATAGTCTTTGGATACCATGTGCAATGTGAGAGCCATTTGAGACAAAACCTTGAATGCATAAAGAAGAGATAAAATTACCCCCCAAAAGGTTGGTGGGACTTTAACGGCAACAGAGTAGTAAAAAACAATTTTATTTGGTACAAATATACAAAATACAAAATAAAGAAATAGACACATACATCAAGTAATATATAACAATAAGAGGCTAAAAAGGATATGCTGGTGTAGCAATAGTGAAAATACTAGTGCAGTCTTCCACGTGGACCTGAATATTCTGTGACAGAAGCAATTGTTGTAATGTATATAATATGTATTTACTCACATTTTTCTGAAATCTGGATTCTATTATGTAGTGTGACTCTTCCCACAAGTTTCCCCTGATGAAGGGACCTTCTGTTCAGTCCCGAAACGCGTAGGTCCACGTGGAAGACTGCACTAGTATTTTCACTTTTGCTACACCAGCATATCCTTTTTAGCCTCTTATTGTTATATATTACTTGATGTATGTGTCTATTTCTTTATTTTGTATTTTGTATATTTGTACCAAATAAAATTGTTTTTTACTACTCTGTTGCCGTTAAAGTCCCACCAACCTTTTGAGGGGGTCATTTTATCTCTTTGTCCCAGGGATGGTGGCAACTTCTATGACCTAGCTGGATGGTGTCCCCTCTTTATTTGTTAGATTTAGGGTAACAAATACCCATAACCCCTCTTTTCCGTCTAACTATGTCATAACTATATTACAATATATTTCTTTGTATTATTGTTTTCAATTGCTTGTTTTGAGTTCCTAGGCCATTTTGCTGTTTTTGTTCTTGCATTAATTCTGACACACCTGGCCAGCATGTTTCAGGGACAGAGGTGGGTGGCCCTTATGGTAGACTACTCTAAAAGTCATGAGGAAGGTGAAGCAGTCCAGTCAGAGTTGTCCTCTCTTTGTAGCCAACTGAGTAGGCTAGTGGAGAAAAAAGCTGCCCTCCTTTTGGCACATAGACAATTTTGAAAAATACATTAGAGAGGATAGTAATCATTATGGACTTCGTATCCAAATTTTTCCCTTGGTAGACCACATTAGTCCTGAGTTTAAAAAGAAATGGGAGGGCAATTTACAGGCCTGCACCCTTAACATGATGAAAATGCTTATTGAGGAGTATAGAAATCGCATTCTGGCACTTGAGAAAGATATTGATTTGGTATACTCCAAACTAAAAACCTTTAAGAGCCTTCCTGCATTGAAGGAACATGAGGTAGGAATTAGGACACATCTAGACCAAGTAACTATTGAAATCCTTAGAAAAAAAGATAGGAAATTCTGGCGTGACAAAATGTCATTTCAGGAAGGGAAAGCCTATAAGTGGACCCAGAACAATCACACATATAATTAAAAATAAGGGTTTAACTAAATCCATAATGGAAAGAGGGTCAGATTCTCCAATTAACTCCTCCTGTTTCTGTCTCTTCTTCCTCTCGCAACCGTAATAGGAACAGGCAGAAGAAATCCAAACGTGCCCTGTCTGGTGAAGACTCCAATGCGCACAAAAAACTAATCACAGAACATCCTCCTTCTGTTGTTCAATCTGCTTCTGGAACGTTGGGTACCTATAATACACGTGATGACACTTCTTTCCATTCTTCGGGCACTCTGGGTGGCAACTCTGCCTCATCTCAACACGTGGGTGCACAACCTTCTCAACTGAGCACGGGCTCGGCCCTGACCCCCAATGTGGAGATAGGTCAAAGTAGGTTTTTTCTACAGGGCACAATACCCATATCCCCAAAACATAGAGGCAGCACAGGCAGGTGTCACGGACATTAATGATATGAATATCATTAACTTATCTAGTTACAGGCTGTCAGATGAAGAGAGGATTTTGCTATCTAAGGGGTTAAACTTTTGTCCTAACTCCAACCTTGATACTTTCAAGGTCATCAAAGATCTAAACCTTTTCGCACGAAAATTGTTGCTGAAAAGTATGTACTCTAAGAACAGAGAGAAATCTGAAACCCCTGATGCTCAACATGAAAAGGATCTTGATGTTTTGTTGTCTTTGTTAGAGGAACAGGATTCACCAAATTTAATTGATTCCATCAATTTAGACTCTCTCCTCTAGGAAAAACTGAGGGTGGAAACTCCTCCCCCTCGTGCAAAAAAGTTGAAGAACAAATCTGATAAATTTCCCCCCCTTAGTTCCAACCCGAACTTGATGTCCTTTGTCTCCTTGGTGACATCGGAAATTAAGAAACTAAAAATACACAAAAAGGCTGGCAATTTGTCCCCCCCTGAATTACTCGCCCTTGACAATTAAAAAAAATGCCATTCTCTCACAATCAAGCCCTCTGATAAGGGGAGCAATATTGTTATCATGTCAAATGATCAATACAGAACTATGTGTAACAAAGTCTTGGCGAATCGAGACTGGTATAAACCCATCACCAAAGCAAGTATTGCAAAATTTGAAACCCAATTTTATGCTTTGGTGAATGGAGCATTCTCTCAGGGAATTATAGACCAGGACACCTGGGAATTTTTGCGCATAAAATTTCCCAGGATCCCAACCTTTTATTGCTTACCCAAAGTCCATAAAAATTCCGTGACCCCCCCAGGGAGACCAATAGTATCTGGTAACGGCGCTATCACCGAACACCTTAGTTTGTTTGTTGATTCTCATCTTAAACCCTTTGTTGAGAACCTACCTTCGTACATACGGGACACTATTCACCTCTTACAATGCTTAGAGGGTCTGCATATTTCACAGCAGTCCCTGTTGGTGGCCATTGATATTGAAGCCCTATACAGTTCCATCCCCCATCATTTAGGGCTGGCCGTGATCAGACATGTCATTACACAAACACATAGAGATAACAAAAAAATATGCAAATTTATCATCATGGCATTGGAGTTTATTCTCCACCATAACGTCTTTTCCTTCGATGGCTCCCATTTCCTCCAGGTACAGGGTGTCGCGATGGGGACCTTGTGTGCCCCATCCTACGCCAACCTGTACCTGGGGGAATGGGAGCAGTCCTTTTTATCTGATGAGTCCTTCAAATCCTACACCCAACATGTAGCGGCCTGGTTCCGATATATAGACGACATTTTGGTGCTGTGGGAGGGTTCAGAGAGGGAGCTGGAGGAGTGCATTGACTTGATGCAACACAACACTTTTAATTTGAAATTCACTGTCACTTACAGTGAAAACAGTGTCACCTTCCTAGATACCACTATAAGCAAAAACAAAGATGGTAGTCTCTCCAATGGCCTTTTTCGAAAGCCCACTGCAGGAAATACCATCTTGCACGCCTCCAGCTCTCACCCTCAACCACTGCTTCGTGCAATCCCCTACAGCCAAAATTTGAGGCTGAGGCGGAATTGCTTGGATCAGGAATCATATTTGAGTGAAGCGGCCGCTCTCAGAGATAGACTTCTCTTGAGAGTCTATTCTCATTCTATCCTAAAAGCGTTCAAACGAGCCAACGGACGGACCAGACGTGAACTGCTATTCAGCCACCGAAGGAAAACGGATGACTGTTCTGCAACTAGGATGATCATGAGGTTCAGCAACCAACATGAATCTATCAAATCAATCTTTAATAGGTATTGGTACCTCTTATATGCCGACCCCACACTACGCCCGCATTTATCTGAACACCCTGTGATTACCTATCGACGCACTAATTCACTAAGGGACCAATTAGTCCACAGTGAATTTGTGGGCGACTTTCGCAGCGATCCATGCAAAAGGTTTGGGACTCTCACCTGCGTTGGATGCCCAATATGTAGATTTTCTGAATACCAGACAAGACATTTTTCTCCCTAATGGACGACCCTACAAACCATGTCACTTTTTTAACTGTAAGACAGAGGGGGTGGTATATCTTCTTATGTGTCAGTGCCGACAATTCTATGTTGGCAAGACTAAATTAAAGTTCTATTTACAAGCCTCGAGACATATTACCTCTATGAGGAAAGCCAACCCTGACCTCCTGTCACGTACCTTACAGCAGAGTCTGAATGTTGAGGGAGGCCTCTCGCAGGGTTCCGGTCCTGACACCCCTGGTAGTGAGGACAGGGAGTGCCGGGGCACAGAAGGGAGCAGGTGCCTGCGGCTGGAGAACTGGAACTCGGAGATTCGAGATCCTCCGGAGACTGATGGAAGATTGGTCACCAGAACTGTTAGTAGGAGCCGGGCAGGTGTAGCTTCAGGAACAACACCAACGTCAGGACAGGCAAAGGTTGGCAACTGGCTGGCAGCGAGGTATCTAAAACAGAAGGCAAGTTCGTGGTCAAGGTCAGGCAGAGGTCGGCAACGGGCAGGCAGCGAGGTACAAGTCAGGAGGCAGAGCCGTAGTAGATAGTCCAAGCCAGAGTCGGTATAATCAGCAAGGTAGGTAGCAGATAAGGGAGATCCGAGAGAGTAGTCAGGAAGCCGGGTAATCAGGAGCAAGGTAACAGGTCACACAGATATCAGGAAGTCAGGAACTAGCTGAAGACGATCCAGCACTAGTGTCAGGCAAGGACCTTGTTTATATGTGGCGCCGAACGCCGGGATTGGTGGACGTGAACGTGTGTGAGAACGTACACCCGCTCGTATGGCTGTGCGGGTGCGTGCACATGTTCGTACGGATGCGCGGGTGTGCACGTTCAATCCGGAACTCGCTCGTATCTGTCGGGGACACCGCGCATGGCCGTTAGACGCTGCTGCATGGAGACGGAAGCTAGTGCTGTGAGTTCTCTGACACCTCCCTTTGGGAAGGCATGTCGCTAACGAGCACCACTTCATTTTTCCCAAAATTTATTTCCTTATCTTGGATAGAGTCCACCCTAACCCGAGGGGTGGAGACCTTGCTTATGTGAAAGAATAACATTCTAAGTATACCTATTGGAGCTACCTATTGGCATCTGGCAGCACATATCTTCGTCCTTGTTCCCTTTGTTTTGTTCCCCATTCCTTCCTTATCTCCTGACATCCTTCGGTTTCTTGTTACCACTCAGGTAGGACATATGTATTAACCTGGTTCTATGTTTGGACATGGATCCACATGGCAGTTAGATAGCCTTGTGTCCAAGCTATTATTTCATATAGATATTTGTTTCTTTTCTTTTCTTTAGACACAGACACATTATTTTCTCGGGTGAGCCTTGCCGTTTTTGGCGTCATACGGGTGGACCAGTGTGGATAAGGCGGGGCCAGCCATACACCCGATTTTCCTATTGGAATTTTGGGGTGTTTTGTTGACGGGTTCGTCACCGGGATCTGGCAATGAGTTTCTTACACTGATATGCTTGGGTAAGTTGTGTCTCTTTTGATGTGATAACTTGGCTGAATGTTCTGTGACAGAAGCAATTGTTGTAATGTATATAATATGTATTTACTCACATTTTTCTGAAATCTGGATTCTATTATGTAGTGTGACTTATCCCACAAGTTTCCCCTGACGAAGGGACCTTCTGTTCAGTCCCGAAAACACGTAGGTCCACGTGGAAGACTGCACTAGTATTCTCACTATTCCTACACCAGCATATCTTTTTTAGCCTCTTATTGTTATATATTACTTGATGTATGTGTCTATTTCTTTATTTTGTATATTTGTACCAAATAAAATAGTTTTTTTACTACTCTGTTGCCGTTAAAGTCCCACCAACCTTTTAAGGGGGTAATTTTATCTCTTTGTCCCAGGGATGGTGGCAACTTCTATGACCTAGCTGGATGGCGTCCCCTCTTTATTTGATTGAATGCATAAAGAATGTCATAAAAATCTGTCTCCCGTCTGTAAAAAACGGTGCAACTTGCAACAGACTCATATAACTGTCAGTAAGGTGTGTATGAATCTGTTGCAGACTTGCCTCAGACAAAATTTTGTCTGAGACACAATACTTACAAGTGTGACTCCAACATAGGGGTCTTAATTACTACCTCTTTTTTTCCTATCACAGACATCCCAACCTGCAAAAACTAATTTGACGGAGGTGACGCTTCGCGCCAGCGCCGACCCCGTTGACTGGACACACATCAGGACAAGGGGCACACAGCAGGGCATGGGGCACACAGCGGGGTACTGGGCACACATCAGGACATGGGGCACACAGCAGGGCATAGGGTACACAGCAGGGCATGGGGCACACGCCAGGGCACACAGCAGGGCACAGGCCACATCCTGGGGCACACAGCAGGGAACAGGGCACATCCTGGGGCACACAGCAAGGCACAGGGCACACATCAGGACATGGGGCACACAGCAGGACATGGGGCACATAATGGGGCACACAGCAGGGCATGAGGCATACAGTAGGGCACACAGCATGGCACATCTTGGGGCACACATCAGGACATGGGGCATACAGCAGGGCATGGGGCACGCAGCAGGGCACAGGACACATCATGGGGCACACATCAGGATACAGGGCACACAGCAGGGCCCATGGCACACAGAGGGGCATGGGGCACACATAGGGTTGCCACCTTTTCTTCAAGTCAAACCCGAACGCTTTAGCGGTGCCCAGCAATCTTTTTTTATAGTTTGAGCTATACATATATTTTGCAATTAAATAACATTTCTAATCAATTGAAGTTAATCACAAGAGTCCCCCTTTACATCAGAGTCCACAGAGTTCCCCTTTTACTTCTGAACTCGCAGAGTTCCCTTACACTGTAAGGGGAGGACTCTACAGACTCTGATGTAATGGGAAACTCTGGGGACTCTAACATAAGGGATGCTCTGGGAACCCTGATCTAAGGGGGAACATTGGGATCTCTGATGTTCTAAGAGGACTCTGATATAAGGGGGAACCCTGTGAACCCTGATTTACCTTAGTGTCCTCACTCAGAGGCAGGAGAGAGAAGGGGGGAGACTTCAGTCACAGACAGGGATGGATGGTGAGCTCACTCACCCCTTGGCAGTCAGCACCTCTCATCCAGATGTAGCTGAGGCTGCTGGAGGATGGGTAGACACAAAGCGGTAGGGGCAGGAGGAAGAGGAACACATCAAGCCCTTTATCCTCTCCCATCTGTATGGGTTCGGGGTAATTGTTAGTGCTGGCTTTGGGCAGTGTGAAAGAGAATGTAACAGATACTCTCGGCTTACACAACTGCAACCCCATAGTCTGGTCTGAATAATGTGTCCGGGTTTCAGGAGGTCTGAAACTCGAACGCATGATTCCAAACCCGAACTGTCCCGGTGAATACCGGACAGGTGGCAACCCTAGGCACACAGCAGGACACTGGGCACACATCAGGACATGGGGCACACAGCAGGGCATGGGACACCTAATGGGTCACACAGCAGGGCATGGGGCACACAGTAGGGCACACAGCAGGGCACAGATCAGGCATGGAGCACACAACAGGGCACACAGTGGGGCACAGGGCACATCATGGGGCACACAGCAGGGCGCAGGACACACATCAGGACATGGGGCATACAGCAGGGCATGGGGCACACAGAGAGGCATGGGCCACACAGCAGGGCACTGGGCACAAAGGACATGGGGCACACAGCAGGGCATGGTGCACACACCAGGGCACACAACAGGGCACAGGGCACACAATGGGGCACACATCAGAACATGGGGCACACAGCAGGGCACACAGAGGGGCATGGGGCACACAGCAGGGCACTGGGCACACTTCAGGACCTGGGGCACACAGCAGGGCATGGGACACCTAATGGGGCACACAGTAGGGCACAGATCAGGTCACAGGGCACATCATGGGGCACATCACAGGGCACAGATCAGGGGGCTGGTGGGGAGGAGTGTGCCACCAGAGGTCTAATGACAGCCGCTTTGCAGAGACCAGATCTACTCATCAACTAGGACCGGGGGCACACAGCAGGGCATGGGGCACATATTGGGGCACACAGCAGGACATGGGACACACAGCAGGGCATACAGCTGGGCATGGGGCACACAGCAGGGCACTGGGCACACAGCAGGGCATGGGGCACACAGCAGGGCACACAGCGGGCATGGGGTGCACAGCAGTGCACTAAGCACACAGCAGGGGCATGGGGCACATAATGGGGCACATAATGGGGCACACAGCAGGGCATGAGGCACACAGTAGGGCACACATCCCAGCACTGGGCACATCATGGGACACACAGCAAGGCACTGGGCACACCATGGAACATGCAGCAAGGCATGGGACATGCAGCAAGGCACTGGGCACACTATGGGACACGCAGCAAGGCATGGGACATGCAGCAAGGCACTGGGCACACCATGGGACACGCAGCAAGGCACTGGGCACACCATGGGGAGTGCAGCAAGGTACTGGGCACACCATGGGACATGCAGCAAGGCATGGGACATGCAGCAAGGCACTGGGCACACCATGGGACATGCAGCAAGGCACTGGGCACACCATGGGACATGCAGCAAAGCATGGGACATGCAGCAAGGCACTGGGCACACCATGGAACAAGCAGCAAGGCACTGGGCACACCGTGGGACACACAATGGGGAGAAACACATCAGCAAGATTCAAGCAGCTCATGTTTACATTACTTTCAGAGTAACGTGGGAAGCGGCTGTCATTAGACCTCTCCTGGCATGCTCCTCCCCGTCAGCCCCTTCTCTCTTCTTGTCCATCACAGGTGATGACATATCTGGTCCCTGCAAAGTGGCTGTCATTAGACCTCTCGTGGCACGCTCCTGAAGCACCTGGGGTGAACAGGAGGGAAGGTGGGGCCGGCGGGTCTAATGACAGCCGCTTTGCAGGGACCAGATCTACCCATCAACTAGCTGTGATTGACGGGTGGATCGCAGTCATGGGGACCCCTATTGGCAACGTGCCACCTTATCAGTGCCTACCAGCGCAGCCTCAGTGTCCACCAGTGGAGCGCTCCCATCTCTGTCCCACCCCCTCCCCTGGCCACAGATAGAAGACAGAGCAGCCCGAGCACCCGCCGCAGCCGTACTCCATTCTGCCGCTCAGGGTGCTCTGTCAGTGACAGGACCAGGCGGGAGATCACCTGGCGCTCGCGGGTGTCTGGGAGCCGGCAGTCAAATAAGGGAGACTCCCACAACTCGCAGAAGATTTGGGATGCCTGCTATCACATACTGTATATGGCGGTGTAATAGATTCGCTAATGGATATTTTGCAGCTATAGTACCAGAATCTTTGATGCATGTAAGAACTACCTGTATTTGCCACATGCGTCAGAAGGAGCAATAACACTGTTGCTTGGCTTTCATTAATTTGGTGCAAGACTTTCTAATACAACCAAAACACCAAAAAAGTGTTGCAAATGCTTTACTGAATTGCCCCCAAAGACCCTGATTTACTAGCAAACTTGCCCAGGGAAGGCGGCAAAAACTTTAACCCTTTCCCCCTAGCTCGGACAGCCGAACTGGCTAACTAACTACAGTAGACAACCTGCCTACAAGCACATGGGATGATAGTCCTCATATGGATTTCAAATACACCACCCTCAGTAACAGACTGTATTTGTGAACCTAATAACTTAATTTTCAATGAAAAAATCACATATGAAAGTCATCGTGCATTTAAGAAACACATTTTTTTATGGTCTAGGTCAGCCTTAATCAACCAGGGCTCCGTGGAACTCTAGGGTTCCTCCAGAGGTTGCTAGGGGTTCCTGAACTGTGGCTGATTGACCTTCCAATTGATGGTGCCTACACTAGTGCAAGACCAACACTACTTAGAAAAGCCTGCAGCATGAGACCAAAGATCTTTTTAGCTGTCTGTAAGGATGGCATACTTACCATCAGTGCAAGGGGGACATTTTTCCCACTGACCACCAATGTAAGGGACATTCTTCCTACTGACCAGCAAAATAAGGGGCATTCTTCCTACTGACCACCAGTGTAAGAGGGATTTTTCCCACTGACCCACGATGTAAGAAGCCTTCTTCACACTGAACACCAATGTAGGGAGCATTATTCATACTGAGTGACCACCAATGTAATGGGCATTCTACCTACTGACCACCAATATAAGGTGCATTCTTCTAACTGACCACCAATGTAAAGGAACTTTTCCCACTGATCGTCAATTTATTTTTTGGAAGGGTTTCCACAAGACCTGAAAGTTATTTCAGGGGTTCCTCTAGGGCAGGGATATGTAATTAGCGGACCTCCAGCTGTTGCAGAACTACAAGTCCCATGAGGCACAGCAAGACTCTGACAGCCACAAACATGACACCCAGAGGCAGAGGCATGATGGGACTTGTAGTTTTGCAACAGCTGGAGGTCCGCTAATTGCATATCCCTGCTCTAAGGTAAAAAGGTTGAGAAAGGCTGGTCTAGGTGGTTAGATATGGTAGGTTTGGGTGAGAGAGACAGTGACTGTGACTTGAGGATACCTGAGGGTGACAGGGGTGTATTTTGCACTGTATTTAGTTTGACATCTTCTTGTTTATTGCATAGCTATTTACCTTAGTATGTTTGATATGTACAGTATATCGCTCAGTGAGGAACAATACCTAATTGTCGTATCAACTGTTTCTGTAAGTAGACTGTGTGGTGTAGTTTGTGTAAATGTCAGAATACAATATCCGCAGTGGGAGATTTGTTAATCAGTGCTCAGTCGACAAGCTGAACAAAAAAAAATCTATGTGTCTATGGTCAGTATAAACTGTAGAAGACAGGTGACCACAATTTGATGGAAAGAGGTTTAAACTTTACCGCTTGCCACTCGTATGTTGCGATGTATTTCCTTGTGACGGAACCATCCAGCACCCAGCTTCGGTGCCTCCGTCAAGATATATAGCTTCCTCCAGTCTGGACCTAGGAACCAGGTATTATAGCTGAGCATCCAAGACTAGCCGACAATAGCTTAGATGCAAACTGGAACTCACGTTATTGAAAACTCACACAGAATTTATATAGCACACAGGACCAGGTAGGGCCTGATCACATTACCCTAACAATACAAACTGTAAACAGGAATATGATTAACATAGCTAAGGAACAGCCAACATAAATATAATCTAAGCCACCTAGGTGGCTAAACAACTAGCCACCTAGGTGACTCAAGTGCCCACCCAGACTGTTCCGCACCAAGCCCACCACCCTGGATACATTACACATTATCATAACCATGAACATCCCACAATGGTTTGATAACAATTACAATATTTTAATATACAGTATCTCACAAAAGTGAGTACACCCCTCACATTTTTGTAAATGTTTTATCATCTTTTTATGTGACAACACTGAAGAAATGACACTTTGCTACAATGTAAAGTAGTGAGTGTACAGCTTGTATAACAGTGTAAATTTGCTGTCCCCTCAAAATAACTCAACACACAGCCATTAATGTCTAAAATGCTGGCAACAAAACCCCTAACTGAAAATGTCCAAATTGGGCCCAAAGTGTCAATATTTTGTGGCCACCATTATTTTCCAGTACTGCCTTAACCCTCCTAGGCATGGAGTTCACCTGAGCTTCACAGGTTGCCACTGGAGTCCTCTTCCACTCCTCCATGACAAAATCACGGAGCTGGTTGATCTTAGAGACCTTGTGCTCCTCCACCTTCCATTTGAGGATGCCCCACAGATGCTCAATAGGGTTTAGGTCTGGAGACATGCTTGGCCAATCCATCACCTTTACCCTTAGCATCTTTAGCAAGGCAGTGGTCGTCTTGGAGTTGTGTTTGGGGTTGTTATCATGTTGGAAAATTGCCCTGCGGCCCAGTCTCTGAAGAGAGGGGATCATGCTCTGCTTCAGTATGTCACAGTACATGTTGGCATTCATGGTTCCCTCAATGAACTGTAGCTCCCCAGTGTCAGCAGCACTCATGCAGCCCCAGACCATGACACTTCCACCATCATGCTTGACTGAAGGCAAGACACACTTGTCTTTGTACTCCTCACCTGGTTGCCACCACACACACTTGACACCATCTGAATCAAATAAGTTTAGCTTGGTCTCTTCAGACCACAAGACATGGTTCCAGTATTTCATGTCCTTAGCCTGCTTGTCTTCAGCAAACTGTTTGCGGGCTTTCTTGTGCATCATCTTTAGAAAAGGCTTCCTTCTGGGACGAAAGCCATGTAGACCAATTTGATGCAGTGTGCAGCGTATGGTCTGAGCACTGACAGGGTGACCTCCCACCCCTTCAACCTCTGCAGCAATGCTGGCAGCACTCATACGTCTATTTCCCAAATACAACCTCTGGATATGGCGCTGAACACGTGCACTCAACTTCTTTGGTCGACCATGGCGAGGCCTGTTCTGAGTGGAACCTGTCCTGTTAAACCACTGTATGGTCTTGGCCACCGTGCTGAAGCTCAGTTTCAGGGTCTTGGCAATCTTCTTATAACCTAGGCCATCTTTATGTAGAGCAACAATTCTTTTTTTCAGCTCCTCAGAGAGTTCTTTGCCATGAGGTGTCATGTTGAACTTCCAGTGACCAGTATGAGAGAGTGAGAGCGATAACACCAAATTTAACACACCTGCTCCCCATTCACACCTGAGACCTTGTAACACTAACGAGTCACATGACACCAGGGAGGGAAAATGGCTAATTGGGCCCAATTTGGACATTTTCACTTAGGGGTGTACTCACTTTTGTTGCCAGCAGTTTAGACATTAATGGCTGTGTGTTGAATTATTTTGAGGGGACAGCAAATTTACACTGTTATACAAGCTGTACACTCACTACTTTACATTGTAGACAAGTGTCATTTCTTCAGTGTTGCCACATGAAAAGATATAACAAAATATTTACAAAAATATGAGTGGTGTACTCACTTTTGTGAGATACTGTATATGTTCATTGAACCGATCTCATGGTCCTGCCCACAAACTGAATGTGGAAAAGACTACGAGTAATTATATAGGTCACATACTGCCATTGCCTTGCAGGTGTTTTTTTATTTAATTTTTTTTCACAACAGCCGCGGTTTACAACGGCTTTAAAGAATGATTCTATTTTAAATTCCTTTCTATTCACAGAGGAACAGACAAACTCTCCCCTCCATATGCAACTGCAGCAGTGGAGGCCGCTTAAGCAGGGCGCAGGGGCGCTGCCCCCCTAATCCATGTACCCGGCCCCTAATCTACATGTAGGGCATTGGATGCATGGGTTTTAAAAGGGGTTTTTATTTTTTTCAACCACATGATTAGGGCTAGAGGCTCCAATTGGCTTAAAAAAAGAGCACTGCACCCTGAGCCCACCCAGTTGTGTGACATTAGCGAAATAATATTCACTAATGTCTTCCTGCTTCTCCTCCCAGCCAATCAGGAAGCAGGTCCTGAGACCCGATTGGCCAGGGAGTCTTAGGACTCCTGGCCAATCTGGTCTCTGGACCCACTTCCTGTTCAGCCTGGAAGGAGAAGCAATGCCTGTTCGGCCGGGAGCCTGGACCAAAGAACAGCCTCTTAAGGTAAGGCTGATAGCCGCCTTCCCGTCCATCTCCCGGTCTCCCACGGGGAAGGGGGTGTCGGTTGTGTAAGTGAGGGGGACAGGTTTGTTTGCCCCCCCCCCCCCCAAATATTGAGCACCAGCCACCACTGTATTGCAGCAACCTGAAATGCCACACTTATAATTGCTCTTGGAGTGCAGCAAGGTAGTGGAAACCTACCAAATGGACTGAAAAAGAAAAGCTAGGAGACAGGCTATTACCCATAGTAGGTGCCCTTCTGGGTACTATATTGATGCCATCTTTTAACATCTTTTCTGCACAAATATTATCGCTACATAAAATGGGCAAATTTCTATTTATGTTACCTTTTACTTCATTAAATTCAACACTCTGTGGCGTTGACAGGGTTAAACATACTCTACTTGAATGATTATGTTGTTAATGTAGTGCTACCCTTGTAAGGGCCACTGATAGAATCTATACCCCACTGGTTGCCCCGACTCTGCAGATCCCCGTCACCTCTGACACCATGGGATCAGTAATTTTTACCAACTGTCACCTATATTAAGAAACATACACAATACCAGTGAAACAGTTCAAGTTTGTTTACTGTGGAAAAGGGGACACATAAATGTGTAAAACATAACACTGTAAATTGCAAAGGTATTTTTATCTGAACAATATAGCACTGTTTATAAATACTATTTGCAATTGGTAACTTTTTGGGTAATAAAGAGAAATGCAAAGCATACAAAATTACTCAAATTGGGCCAGACACCGTTTCCATCACAGTAACCTACGTGAACAGGTCAGCAGAAGGTTGGGGAACTGACACTTAATATTTGCTATGTCAGATTCACTCCCCTCTGTCTTCTCAACCCACAGGCCATTAAAGAGGAAGTAAACCCTGATGGGTTTACTTCCTCTTTGTTTCCCTGCAAAGGTAAAGCATAATGGGCTACTATACATCGCATAGTAGCCCATTATGTGTCACTTACCTGACACAGGAGCCTGCGATGTCACCGATATCCCCTCTGCTGCGGAGCGTCCATCTTCTTTCTGGGTATCGTGGCTCCGGAGCTGTGATTGGCCGGAGCCACGATAACGTCATTCCCGCGCATGTGCACAGGAGCCACCACTAACGGCATATCGCCGTTAGCAGCAGCATGCTCAGTGCGCCTGCGCGCCACGGTCTACGGCGCATGCACCGTAGACAGCGGTGCCTGTCTTTTTGCAAATATCTCCTAAACCGTGCAGGTTTAGGAGATATTTCTTGGACCTACAGGTAAGCCTTAATCTAGGCTTACCTGTAGGTCAAAGTGGTCTGTAAGGGTTTACAACCACTTAAATATCAGTGCAAAATGACAAACATTATGCAACTATTGTGGTTAAATTGGCTGGCTCCTTTTAATAGAGTTCCAGAGAAAGTGAGAGCAGACCCTTTTGCTAAACACAACTTTAGTCACTTGAGTGAATAAACAGAGGATAAGTGTTGAAGTGTTACTCCTTGGAATCCGGCCAATCTTCAGCTAGCCATGAAGTATAAAGAATAGGGTAACCGTTGATGATAAGGTATAGCAAATTTGGCTGATCTGTGGTGTATCTTTATTTTACTTCACACTCTTCCTATATGGCTGTAATATTATTGTATCCAATGAGATTGCTGGTGGTAAAGATGTGAACAGGATATAGATGTCTGCATACAGTGTTCGTTAGAATATGTGAACTAACCTCAGCATTCTGGTAGTGGTAGTTCAGGCCAGTCCTGCTGGAATTAAAACTTTAGCATTCAGAACTATACATCCCACGATGCTTTGCTCTGCTCTAAGTTTTGTCTAAAAGCAAATGACACAGGGAGTCCAAGCCAACACTAGAGGGAGACAACCCCACATTAATAACGCTGTACACTGTCCCTGAATGGCTGGCATAATAGCCAGCTCCTGGCTACATTCACCCCCCACTTGAATTCTTCAGTCCCCAAAGAGGCAGAGACATTAAACTATTCAAACTTCACTTCAATAACATTAACCACAATCTAACCTCAGGAAATATTGACACACATCTGGATTTTGCTGAAACCATTTATATACACCTTTGGTCAATTTTGAACAGGCCAGGGCAATTGCCGTGTCCCACCCATCGGTGTCAGAGGTCAGAGCAGAGTCGTCCCCTACCCATTTAACAGTAGGGAGATTAGGCATGGAAACTTGCCTTTTAAAGGTAGGAATCAGTTTGTCAGAGTTCTCTCCTAAAGTATCATAAGTGAGTCTCTTTGGAGGATGCATATTTCGCCTTAGCCGAATGAGAGAATACTTCTCAGAAGGTTGAAGTGAGTTCTCTGCTGGACTTCCGGTGTGAACAGGACTGCATGGCTCCAAAAGGAAATCCATAACTGCAGGCTCAGAGTTAGGCTGTGGAGGGAAAAAATTGACTTCCTCAATGAATTCAAAGATAGGCATTTGACATTCTCTGTTCTCTCCACCCATAAGGGAAGCTTCAGCCTCTGAGGGGAAATTTGGTTCAGGCAATATCAAGGGCTCATCAGCAAAACTGATCAAGTCTCTTCTCTCTCTCTAAGAGGTTGTACTGGTACTCTACACCTTGATCTGATTAGTTTCCCTAAATGATAGTAGGATTTCAACTTCTGGACTAGGTAGTCTTCATATTGTTTTAGTCAGCTCTCCTCCTCTACTCTCTCCCATAGTGTTTGCATCAGTCTCTGTTTCTGTAAGCCACATCCAGTAAAGCACTATTTCCTCATCCTCGCTGTCTTCCTCTTCCTCTTGCGACACAGTGGGTGCAGAAGCTCTCCAATGTGAGCGAGTCCTGGGTGGAGTTGGTTTCTGAGGAGATGAAGGGGCACTGGAGGCACTCTGACGGTATCAGACAATGGAAGCAAATGATTTTGATGCAACATGACATAAGGTTGTGATTGCCATCGGTCAGCCTGCTTATGTTTTCCTGGTACTCCCAAGTTCTTCAGTAACACACAATCTCCAGGCTGCAAATCCTGCACTCTCACTTTTCTTTTTTTTTCAGTATGCAGGTGTACATTGCATTGCATTAATTTCGTGGTACATATAGCAGGTGTAATCAGCACATCATAGATAACAGTTGAGTCAAGGCCTTACAATTTTTGAAAACAGGCAAGGTGATGGATATACAACAGGTACATTTTTGTATGTAAGCTTACTTGCTTCACATCAATAATCTCAGTTGTTATAATTTACTAGCGTTGTTAGTTTTCTATCTTTATTTAGGCAGATGGTATTGCATCTAGTTCATCGCATGTGGAGGCTTCATTTAGCCAAGTATCCCATATCTTGTTATATTTGGTGGGGCAACCCCTATGAGCATAAATTTCTTTTTTATATGGCAGGACAGCATTTACCAATGCAACCCATTCCTTGACAGTGGGCGGTATTGCTCTAAGCCATTTCTTTGCAATAAGCACTCTGGCAATGAACAATGTTTCCTGAAGGAAGATATGATGGAATTTATCTGATTCAGGATCTGGGAACACTCCCAGTAGACACTGCTTCGGGCATAGAGTTAAAGGGGAGCCCATGTTATCATGGATAAATTTAACTATTTGGGCCCAGTAGTTTTGTATTATTGGACATAGCCAAAGGAGATGAAAAAATGTTCCCTGAGGACTTGCACATCTAGGGCAAAGTGAGCTCTTCTTAATTTTAAATTTGGCCAGTCGTGTGGGGGTCAGATATGTGCGATGTAGGATAAACAACTGCGTAAGGCGGTCTGATAGTTTGTGTGAGACTTTTTTGCAGGCGTCCAGGGCTTCTTCCCATTCCTCATCCTCCATCTCACCCACGTCTCCCTCCCAGCGCTCCTTTAGTTTATAGGCAATTGTTACCGCACCAGGGCGTATTAAGCATGAGTAGAATATGGATATTAGCTTTTGTTGATCTGGGCTATTTATCACAGCCAGAATATCCAATTGTTCTAGGTTAGGTGGAGAGTTTTGGAATTGGGTCTGTAGAGCGTGGCGAAGCTGGAGGTATCGGAAATGCATAAAGTTAGGGAGACCAAACTGGTCTTTTAGTTGTTGGAATGATTTCAGTACGGTCCCGGTGTACATGTCTGCCAAATAAACAACCCCTCCAGAGATCCACAGCTCATTATCAGGTAAATGTAATAGTTCGGGTAGGCCTGGATTGTTCCACAGTGGTGCCTGACTGTGTGTTGAGGGAATTTTAAGTTTGCGTCCAACAATCTCCCATATCTTACAGTAGTTATATAGTAACCCCCTGCCTCCACACCCGTCTGTCCCATTGCGTTCTCTATTCTCTCTAAGAATAAGCTGGAAGGGGTGGATGTGCATTTTTGCAGCTTGAGAGCCTATTAAAATCATGAACCGCTCCTTATCACCTTTATCGATATGAAAGAAGTGGGATAGCTGTGCTGCTAAGTAGTACAAGTTGTAGTCTGGCAGCGCCGTGCCCCCTAAATCAGTGGGGTTTTTCAGCACCTGCCAGGACAACTTGTGTCATGCTTTCCCCCACACAAATGTGTTTAAAATCACTTCTATAGATTTTAAAAATCTCAGGGGTATATAGACAGGAGCATGCCAGAATACATATAGGAATTTGGGTAACAGTATCATTTTTGTCAAGTTTACTCGACCCATAATTCCCAATGGCAGTCTGGACCATAGCTGTGTTTTAGTTTTTAGTATTTGAAATAGCGGTTCCAAGTTTAGTCTGATATAGTCTGCTGGGGTGCGTGTAATTTTTATGCCTAGATATGTAATTTCACTAACTCGCATCAGTGGTGAGGATGTCTGTGTCTCTGTTGGGGCTCCAAGATCCACAGGGAGTATCTGAGACTTTTCCCAATTAATCTTTAGACCTGAATAGGTTCCAAATTGCTTGATAATTTCGAGGGCCGTTAACAGGGAGCAGGCCTGTGCTGGCCATCGGGACTACCGGGAGATTCCCGGTGGGCCGATTGGCAGCGGGCCACTACAATGACTCAGATGTCAGACAGTGACTGTGTCACTGTCTCTCTCCGTCCGAGCGTCGCCTGGCGCCGGGCGGCTCCGCTCCTGCACTCGGCGGGCGGGCCGGCCGCCGGCGTCACAAAAAATCAGGCAGGCATTGACACTCCCCAGGCACTCCCCCTAACAGCTATCAATATAGCCATTTGGGCGGCCTCTTTGTCCCGGCGCCGTGACGTCACTCACGGACGGAGGGCGGAGGCGGCCCGGGGACATAGGAGGAGGCGGAGCCAGGGCGTAGCAAAGCAAGCCTGGCTGCAAGTCTGCAACCTAGAGGAGCCGAAGCCAAGGAGGAGAATTCGGAATCGGATCAGAAGTTCAGAACCACCACCAGCAACAAGTACAGGAGACCAAGGCTATAGTGTCACTGTCATCATTCAAGTAAGCAGCAGTGCAGCAGCACTATAGTAATAATAATAACTTTTCTAATAATAATAGTAATTACTAGTAAGTAACTGAATATACAGCATGGAGGGGGGGAGGGGTAAATCTGTGCTGTATAAATGTACTGCCTCTGGTCATGGTTAAATTATTCATCAGTTACCATGGCCAGTGGCATTAAATTAATAATTGACCAGTGGCATTAAATTAATATTAATGCCAGGCATTAATATTAATTTAATGCCACTGGTCAATTATTAATTTAATGCCACTGGCCATGGTAACTGATGAATAATTTAACCATGACCAGTGGCAGTACATTTACAGTACAGATTTACCCCTCCCCCCCTCCCCCCGCCATGCTGCATATTCAGTTACTAAAAGTAAGAGGAGAGGAACCGGCGTCATCAGATGACGCCGGTCTGTTTACATGTGATCGCGCCGTCATTTGACGGCGCGATCACATGGTAAACGGCCGCGATCAGCGGTCATTTACCGGGATCCGTGATGCGCCGGGTCCCCTGGACCCGGCAGTCACGGATGTGTTCGGGTGCGCGCCCCCGGGGGGCGCGCGAGAGGGGAATTCTGGGAGGACATCATAGTACGTCCTCCCAGAGTTATCCAACCGCCCTGCAGCCGTCATTCGGCTATGGGCCGGTTGGTAAGTGGTTAATATTAATTTAATGCCACTGATCAATTATTAATTTAATGCCACTGGCCATGGTAACTGATGGATGAATAATTTAACCATGTCCAGTGGCAGTACATTTACAGTACAGATTTACCCCTCCCCCCCTCCCCCCGCCATGCTGCATATTCAGTTACTAAAAGTAACTGAATATGCAGCATGGCGGGGGGAGGGGGGGGGGGTAAATCTGTATTGTAAATGTACTGCCATTGGTGATGGTTAAATTATAAAGTAACTGAATATGCAGCATGGCGGGGGGAGGGGTTAATCTGTACTGTAAATGTACTGCCACTGGACATGACGCTGATCGCGGCCGTTTACCATGTGATCGCGCCGTCAAATGACGGCGCGATCACATGTAAACAGACCGGCGTCATCTGATGACGCCGGTTCCTCTCCTCCCCTCCTGTGTACTGATCGGTACACAGTGAGCGGGGAGGGGGATGGATGGATGTCTGCAGTGCTGTGGGCTGTATGTGTAGTGCCCACAGCGCTGCACAGAGACATCCATCCATCCATCCATGCTCAGCCATCCCTCACTACTATGCAATGCTGTGCAATACTCTGCAATACCCCCACACTACTCTGCAATACTCTGCAATGCCACCACAATACTCTGCAATGCTGTGCAATACTCTGCAATACCCCCACAATACTCTGCAATGCTGTGCAATACTCTGCAATGCCCCCACAATACTCTGCAATGCTGTGCAATACTCTGCAATGCCCCCACAATACTCTGCAATGCTGTGCAATACTCTGCAATGCCCCCACAATACTCTGCAATGCCCCTGCCATACTCTCTGCCATGCCCCCGCCATACTCCGCCATACCCCGCCATACTCCGCCATACCCCGCAATACCCTGCCATACCCCGCCATACTCCGCAATACTCCGCCATACCCCGCCATACTCCGCCATACTCCGCAATACCCTGCCATACCCCGTCATACTCTGCCATTGAACGGAGTGTAACTTACACATTTCATTCTAAAGGCGTCTGTAATGTTGGAATGCATCCTTTTCTCTAGATAATAAAAAAAGCTGTTTATACATACAGTGGAATGTTTTTACTTATTTTTTTGCGCAATTGCGTATAGTTTATATACTGTTTTTGTGTGTGTTTGAAAAATTAAAGTGGGCCGGTCTGGATGAAGTCCAGGGCCAAATTTTTGTCCCAGTCCAGCCCTGACAGGGAGTCACCTGAATCTTCTAGGTATAAAAGCATATCGTCCGCATATAAACTGATCTTCTCAATCAGTGGACCCCGACTCAGCCCCCTAACCCCTGGGTGCTCTCTCAGTGATGTTGCCAAGGGTTCTACCGCCAAGGCGTACAATAAAGGGGAGAGGGGACAGCCCTGCCGAGTACCTCTAGTTAGCGGGAATGTCTGCGACGTTTTGCCATTAATCAAGATCCTGGCACTTGGAGCTTGGTATAGAAGCTGGATCCATTGGATGAATTTAGGGTCAAACCTGAACCTGGCCAGACACTCCCAAAGGTAGTCCCATTCGACAGAGTCGAATGCTTTAGCAGCATCTAGGGACACTACCACTCTGGTGCCCATTTGGTCGTGTCTGGCCTGTAAGTTCATATATAGCCTACGTAAGTTAAACGCTGTATTTTTTGTCGGCATGAATCCGGTTTGATCGGGGTGTATAAGACTCAGGATCACCTTGTTCATGCGTAGTGCCAGGACCTTAGCCAATATTTTTATGTCTAGTTGTAGTAGAGAGATGGGGCGGTAAGATTCAGGGAGTGTTTGGTCTTTACCCGGCTTTAGTATGAGTACAATAAATGCCTCATTCATTGATTTAGGGAGGGAACCAGATTCGAATATATAAGTAAATAACGCGTGGAGTTTAGGGGTTAGAATCTCACTGTAGGTATCATAAAACTCCAGTGGGAGACCGTCGGACCCAGGAGCTTTTGAAGAGGCGAGGTGGGACATGGCTTCCGCAACATCATCTTTAGAGATGGGCGCCTCCAGTATCTCTATTTGGGAACTTGTTAATTGTGTGAAGGCTACATTGGATAGGAAGTCTGTTATTTCTTGTTTTGATTTGTTAGTCTTGGACGAGTATAGAGAAGCGTAGAAGGCGCGGAACACATCAACCACCCTGTCAGGATCTTGTATCAGAACTCCCGCGTGATCTCGTAGGGCAACAACAGTAGGTGGCCTGTGTTCCATATGAGCCAAGTAGGCCAATAAACGTCCCGCGCGTTCCCCACACTCGTACACTTTTTGTTTAATGTAGAATATTTTCCTTTCTGCTCTTTCAAAGTGAAGCCCATTCACTATACGCGTTTGTAGTTTTACCTGATTCGCTGTTTCGGTGGAAGGGTGTTCTGAAAAGGCTCTGTCTGCAACTGCCATTGCTAGTTCTGCCTGTCGGATAATGTCATTTGACGTACGTTTGTGTCTGGTTATTTTTTGTGCTAAAAGCATGCGGGCGTGGGTTTTAAACATGTCCCAAACTAGGTCAAAAGAGGCTGTGCCAGTGTTGGTACGGAAGAAGAACTCCCACTCCTCCCCCAGATCCTCTAACCCTGGGACAACTGAGAGCCAGAAGGGGTTAAGCCTCCATGTGTAAGAAGAGGAGGGGGGCCCACCTCAAGTTCTATCCAACAGGGGGTATGATCTGAGAGAATGCGGGGGGACATCCCTGCTTTTTTAAGGTTTGGTGCCAAAGTGTTGGATATAAGGATTAAGTCGATTCTCGACATGGTGTTATGTGTCGCAGAGAAGCATGTAAACGCTTTTGCTAAGGGGTGGCTGGACCTCCAGGCGTCTATTAGTCCCATCTCACCTATCAATTTCCCGAAACGTGTGTGAGAGGGTGTATTGTCAATCGGAGATGTCAGGGAAGTCCTGTCTAGGTGGTTGTCCAATACCGCGTTAAAATCTCCCATCCACAGGGCTGGGATTGTGGGAAATTGTGCCATAAAGTCCAATCCCTCATTGTTGACATTAAACTGAAACGGGGGAGGTATATATATTGCCAGCAAGAGTACTTCTAGTCCATTTAATCTACAGTGTATAAACAGAAATTTGCCCTGGGGGTCAGACCTCAATGTCAGCATAACAAACTGCGTTGTTTTGGCTACCAGTATCGCCACCCCTCTAGAATAGGCTGAGTATGGGGCCTGGTAAACCCATCCCAACCAAGGTTTTTTAAGCGAGAGCATTAATTGACCAGTTAGATGTGTTTCTACTAAAACCATCACTTGTGCCTGTTGTGCCTTAAGGTACGTCATAACGGCATTCCTTTTGGATTTGTCTCTAAGACCCCGAACATTCCACGCTAAGCATTTTAGAGATGACATAGCATTGTGATCAAAGCATATGCATAGCCCTCAGCTTGCGTCGACCCGTCCCAGCAACCGGGTGTACTCGCCCAATATTGCTGGGAGGCGTCCATCAAACAACCCGAAAGCATGCGAGCAGGTCTAGCATATATACCTCTACCTACTCCTGCCGGATCTGCATACCTCTGTAAAGTACCATGTGTTGCGATAAAAACAATAAGAACGATAAACTTAAAATTAAACAAAACATTGTTATAAACCATTGCACCGATCTGGCTGGGCTCACCACACCCCCCGTGCAAATATGTACGGGAAATGTGTTCCCAGACAGACCAGGGAAACTTAGCTTGTATAACGTTTACAGTATAAGCCTGTATTGAAATAGCGGGGTCCAATACGGCTCCCGCGACTAGTGGGACGAACATCCGCTGAAAAGCCAGCAACAGTGTGATGAAAGCTATCTTCAGGAGCGGGCTTAACAAAAAAGGTGGTAGGATAAAAAAACATAAAACAGTCACTGTATGCCCAGTCATTAAACTTTTAGGTGGGGAATAGCTCGAGGGTACCCTAGACAATCGACAATCACAGTATAAGACTTTAGGGTGAATAAGGGTCTAAAGAGGTGAAAGTGGTGTGTCCATTCTGGAAGCATGGGGGAAGAAAGGGAGGAGAGCTTGATAGATGGGCACAAGCCTGATGTTGGAAACTATTGTGGAGATCTCCCTTTTGGCTCGCAGAGAAAAGTTCTGTGTCCCTCAGCACGGCCGCGCTGAGGAGATCAGCAAAGAGTGCTATTCGCTTGGTAGTGCTCAACAAAAAATAGCTGTATAGTTGTACGAGTATCGTCTCCAGTGAAATGAGTATAAGCAATCCAGCCTCTCCCAACACCCCGAGCCATAGAAAGTACAGTGCAGTGTGTGGGAGGATATTGTGAGGGGGGTTGAAGTACCTTATCTTGAAGCCGGACGGAGTGATCCATTAGAAAGGAAAAAGCTCCATGACCTTATCACAGCCGTGACAGGTTGGCCGGCAGGAGTAGCTATTCTCCCGGTGGTGGGCGGCGAGGGGCAGCTCGGTCTTCTAGCCATGTGAATACTGCCTCCGGGGTATCGAAGAAGTGAGTGCGATCATCCCCCACCACGCGGAGCCTGGCGGGAAATAACATGGCGTACGTGTAGTGTCGAATCCGGAGTTGGCGCTTTGCTTCGGTAAAGAGCGCTCTTTTTTTCTGCACCTCCGCTGAGAAATCCGGGAACACCTTTATTTCGGAATTCCTGAAGGGGATATTGCCTTTTAGCCTTGTGAGGCGGAGGATAGCGTCCCGGTCTCTAAAGTTCAGGAATTTAGCTATAAATGTCCTGGGGGGTGCACCTTGCGGTGGAGGCTTTGCCGCTAAGCGGTGCGCTCGTTCTACCACAAATGACGTCGAGAATTCTGCTCGCCCGAAGGTAGAAATGAGGAGGTTTTCCAAAAATGCTGGGGATCTGAGCCCTCTGCACCCTCTGGTAATCCCACAAAACGGAGGTTACACCTCCTCAGGCGGTTCTCCATGTCGTCCTGTTTGGAGAGAATGGAGTGGAGTTGTTGCTGTATTTGATCTGTGGCCTGCTGTAATGGCGGCATTTCATCCTCCACTCTGCTGATTCGAGTCTCCGTTTCAGTGACCCGTTCCCTGAGCTTTTGTAGGTCCTGCCTTATGAGGGACACATCAATCTTCACCTCCTCTATCTTGCAGGTCAGGGAGCTTTTGCAGTCCGATATTGCCTCTAGGACCCGGGCTGTATCGTCCGTCGTTGGCTCAGAGGAGGAAGATGCATCGGCGCCATTTTCACCTGTGTTCCCCTTCTCCTTCAGCCGGTATTTGTCGAGTTTAGCAATTGATTCTGCCGTTTTTTTTAGCGGCGACATGGTAGTGGGAGGTCAGAAGGAGAATATCTAGCTTTATAGGGGTAGAAAGGCTACTGAGAATTGCAGGATTTTGAGGCTACGGATATTCCCTCGAGCGGAGCTCCCGTGTTGTGCTCCTCACACCATGCCGGTCCAGGCTACGCCCCCTGCACTTTTAAGTCAAAATTCTTTTTGTTACATAATTCTCTGATCAAGGCATGTTCCATGGCTTTCTCGTATGCTTGCTGCAGATTCTTTTGTAACCTTTCAACTTAACACTGGTGAGAAGTCAAAGAAGTATTGTCAACAGTTGTTCCAAAACCTAAATCAATAGGAAGGCGAGCTGCTCTTCCAAACATGAGTCAGTATGGAGAATAGCCAGTAGCATCACTTACAGTACTGTTGTAGGCATGGACAACAGCTGCAATATGATTTCCCCAGTGCTGTTCTCTGTAGTTCTCTGTAGGCAGAGTCCCCAGCATATTCAGCAAAGTTCTGATAAACCTTTCAGGTTGAGGATCCCCTTGGTGGTAAGGCGTGGTCTGAGACTTCTTTATGCCTAGCAAAGTGCACAGCTGATCGATTAACCTTCTATCCAAGTCTCATCCTTGGTCAGAGTGGATTCGAACAGGCAGCCCATAATGCACAAAAAACTTTTAAACAAGGACTTTGGCCACTGTGGTCGCCTGTTGATCTGCAGTGGGATATGCCTACATATAACAGGTGAAATGGTCAGTCACAGTCTCTGCGAGACATTCGTTGAGTCGGCAGCTTCGTCTGACGTCATCATGCCCTTATGACGCGGTGGTGCCGGATGCCGCATAAGCCGGGGGATCACCAGGGAGACATGCTATCAGGCACACCTGGTGCACAGGAGATCGGCTGGGTTCATCATCATGATGGACTCTCTGATCGCCTGACACCTATTAGCTTCATCCAGTGGACAATTACCCACATGGATGGGTGGCTACATTATGATTCTCCCCTCCCTGTCTAGCTTTATAAACCAGGTAAGCATACCATTTAGCTGCTGCACAGTCAAGATTACACCGTGCTTTATATCAGTGGTCCATACAATACTGACATACAGGGGTGAGTAATCTTCTGGACCCCGCACTCTTTATATTATTTTATTACTTATTGTCTCTGCGACCATGCTGTCACTTTTGCCTGCACCTTCTGCAGTAACATAGGTCCAATCTCCTGGCTCCTCCTCCTGTCGATAGAGTCTACGAGAAAAGGCATCTACATCTCGATTCCCTGCCACAGATCGGTACTTTAAACTGAATTGGAATCCAGCAAGACAGCCAGCCACCTGTGTCCTGTTGCATCCAATTTGGCAGAAGTCAGAAAATAAGTTAAAGGATTAATATCCATTTTTACCACAAAACACAGCCCCATACAGGTAATCCTTCAGTTTGGCTACTATGGCACATTTTAGAGCCAAAAACTTCAGCTTGTGGACAGGATAATTTTTTTCTGAAGGAGTGAGACTGCGGCTCACATAAGCCACTGGTCTGAGACCACCATTTTGTTCTTGATAGAGAATTCCCCCCAGACCATCTCTAATGGCATCTACATGAAGTTCAAAAACTTGGCAGGGTCAGCATAAGCCAACACCAGAGCTTCACTCCTCTTCAGATGCCAAAACGCCTCTTCCACAGGAAGTCCATTGATCTTGTACTATTGATCTTGTACCGATTCTCCCTACTTGCGACAACCAGATTTCTTCACTTTAGACTCATTCTCTCCTTCTCCCATGGCCACTTGCAACATCTCATTGAGAGGCTGAGCAATCCTGGCAAAGTTCGCCACAAACCTCCGATAGTACGCGCAAAATCCCAGGAAGGATCTCAATTCAGTTACAGTCCTTGGCCTTGTGGTGACCGCCTCCAACTTCTTTGGGTCCGTGGCTACCCCTCCAGCAGAGACAACATGGCCCAATTATGTAAAAGAGGTTAGCTAGAACTGGCATTTTTCCAACGACAGTTTCAACCCTTCTTCATGGAGCTGTGCAAAGACCTTTTCCACCCGGGCTCTTCTAAATTCTTCCCGAACACAATGATGTCATCTAGGTATACGAGTACTATTAGATTCATGTCTCCTACTGTTCTTTCCATCAACTGCTGGAAGGTCACTGGGGCCCCTGACAATCCATGAGGCATCCGGCTGAACTCATAGAACCCCAAGGGGCAAATTAATGCGGCCTTTTCTTCTGATGCATGGGAATTTGGTAGTACTCACTCTACAAGTCAAGTACACTGAACCATTTAGCCCCAGCAAGACACTGGAGGGCAGCTTTAATGCGAGGGGTCGTGTATTGATCAGGAACAGTACGGCGATTCAAAGTCCGGTAATCAATGCACATACACAGTGACCCATTCTTCTTCTGCCCCACCAGGATAGGAGAGGCGTACAGGTTTCTGGACTCTTGAATGACCCCGGACCTCTTCAACTCGGCCAACTGCTCCCGAAGGTCTTCCAAGTCGCTGAGAGGTATTCTCCGGGCTCACTCTCAAAAAGGCTTGTCCTCTTGCTACCGGATTCGATGCTGAGAACTCTTGGCACATCCCACATCGAAGCCATCCTTCGAGAAAATCTCCCATCTAGCCAGAACTTCATTCTTTGCTGCCATGCAGGGGGTAAAGCTTCAGTACAATGCTGGATTTCCTTCTGCATCTTCTGACAAGCTTCTTTCTCAGCAGTCTCTACAGGGAGCACAGGGGTGGCTGCACTCACTCACCCACCAGCATACGTGCTCCTAAAGTAATTGTCACTGACATGGCCGTCCTAGTACTGGCAATGTTGCCCAGACCCTCCATGGACGCCCACGGAGGATCCCGAGATGTGCACGAGCGTGCGCCGCGCATCAGCGCATTGGCGCACACGCACGCGCAATACAGCGCATGCGCGATGGCACGCAAGTGGCGTGACAGACGCTGGCGCCAGTGGCCCTATTTAAACCAGCCTGTGACCACAGGACGTTGCTGGATTATCTCCTCAGCTCCCTTGTGTACTTTGACCTTGCTTCCTGATCTGTAAATACCTGTTGTGACCCGGCTTGCCTTGACCTTGCTTCCTGATCTCCTTGTTTGACCCTTGGCCTGCTTCTGGACTCTGCTTTTGCATCCTGATCTCCCGGCTTGACCTTCGGCTTGTACCTGGCCTCTGCCTGTGTATGACCTTGGCTCGCCCCCGTGTTTACTATGGACTGACTTATCCGTGTATGACCCCTGGTCTGTCTCTTGGTTTCCCTATTTACCTGAACACCGCATGTTCTGCTTTTCCAGCACTGGCCATCCCTCAGTGGGCGAGCTCATTGGACTGCAAACAAGCACCTGGCCAACCAGGTGCACCGCGCTTCCTGTTCTCAAATCCAGGAACGCGCTGCACTTAACCGCAAGGGGAGCCCTCTTAGCATCTCGATCTCCATACCCGCTTCTGACAGTATAATCCAGCCATTTCAGAGATCGACATAGGCGCTTTCCCTGTACAGGCTATTTGCCAACAGGTCTCCGCACTTACCCAAGCAGTGCAGAAGCTGCAAGGCGCCTATGTTCAATTAGAGGGTCGTCTGCAACACTTACCTTCAGATCCTGTGTCTCCTGATCCAAGTTCCATCCCCACCTGTACCTCGTCTGACGTGCTGCCTAGGGAATCTCCTCTCACAGTGTTGGGTCCACCTCCTGAACCACGTGTGCCGATTCCCGAACGATTCTCGGGGGACCGAAGAAAGTTTAGGGCCTTTAAAAATGCCTGTCTGCTATACCTGGCTCTGCACCCAAGAACTTTTTCTCTTGAGAATATTAAAGTGGGTTTCATTATATTCTTACTTTTGTCTGACCCCCAGGCTTGGGCCCATGGACTATTAGAGCACAGAAGCCCCATTACTGACTCTGTTTCTTCAGGGCTATGGCCCAGTTATACGATGACCCCCAATGTACAGCTATGGCTGAAAATGCTCTGCACACCCTAGAGCAGGGACAGCATCCTGCAGAGGATTACACAGTGGACTTCCACACATGGGCTACAGACACTTGCTTGAATCAAGCTGCTCTACTATACCAATACCGTCTGGGATTATCTGAATCCCTCAAGGATGAGCTGGCCAGGGTTGCAATCCCGGATACCTTAGAGGGCCTTATCCAGCTAACCATACAACTGGATAGGCGCCTACGTGAACGTCGCACTGAAAGATCTCAGACTCTTCAACCCAAAGACTGCCTGAAATTCCCTTTTTCCTGGCTTCCGGTCCTTCCAGTTTTCCTGTATCTGAAGTCAGACCCAAATAGATTAGTATGTGCCATCCTGCTCTGTCACCTGAAGAAAGGCTCTACCGCCGACAGGCGAACTGCTGCTTTTACTGTGGAGACAATGGCCATTTCTTGCAAGATTGCCAGTTCAGGCCAAAGAGACCATCCTACATGCCTCCTTCCCACTGTAAAGTATCAGGACTTACCTCATCTCACCCCGTTCTCCCTATCTCTTTATCAGTGGCAAAAGAAGAGATCCAGCTTTCTGCCATCATCGACTCTGGGGCCTGTAGCTGCTTCTAAGACCTAACCCTGGCCAAGAGACTTGGAATTCCCCTTGTTACCAAGAAGCAGCAGTTAACAGTTCATTTGGCTTATGGATCTCTACCCAGTTCTGGACTGATTACCCATGAAACCCTGTCAATTCTTATGACAACCAAGTCCAACCACAAGGAACTGGTACGCTTTGATGTGTTGTTCTCTCCCCTGTTTCCGGTCATTTTGGGAGTCCCCTGGCTACGAGCACACAACCCTCACATTGACTGGCTCAAGAATGAACTTCAGTTTTCATCTGCCTACTGTCAGCAGCATTGCCTTGTCCCTAGTCCTAAGGACTTCACCAGCTGCCTGTCCATACAACCAGTTTCTTGTGCCAATCCTCATGTACCCTCTGCCTATCAAGAATTCCTGGATGTGTTCAATAAGAAAGTAGCAGACTCCCTTCCACCCCACCGTCCCTACGACTGCCCTATTGAGTTGCTTCCAGGCTCCAAAATTCCCTTTGGCCGTATTTTCCCTTTATCAGAGACTGAACTTGAAACGTTACGATCTTATATCGATGAGAACCTGGAAAAAGGATTTATTTGTCCCTCTTCATCCCCTGCCAGTGGCGGCATCTTTTTCGTCCGAGAAAAAGGATAAGATGCTAAGACCTTGAATAGACTACCGAGAGTTGAATAAAATCACCATCAAAAATGGCTACCCTCTCCCCCTTATCCCGGAACTCTTCCAACGTTTACGTTCTGCTCGAGTCTTTTCCAAACTGGATTTACGAGGTGCTTACAATCTGGTGCGTATCCGTGATGGGGATGAGTGGAAAATGGCGTTCCAGACTCGTTTTGGACATTTCGAGTACCTGGTAATGCCGTTCGGACTCTGCAATGCTCCAGCCACGTTCCAGCATTTCATGAACGATATTTTTCGAGACCATCCTGACAACTTCCTCATTGTATATCTGGATGACATCCTTCTTTTCTCAGCCACCCTGGATATCCATCGAGTTCACATGAAAAAGGTACTAACTATTCTAAGAACACATGGACTGTACGTGAAAGCAAAAAAAAGCGACTTTGAAAAGGAAATTATCCACTTCTTGGGTCTGGTCATTTCCACTAAAGGAGTGGCCATGGATCCCCAGAAAGTAAAATCAATCTTGGATTGGCCTGCCCCCTCAGACAAAAAGGGCATTCAAAGATTTATCGGTTTTTCAAACTTCTATAGAAGATTTATTAAGAACTTTTCAGCCATTATATCTCCCATTACCCAACTAACCCGTTTGCATTCCAGGTTCCAGTGGTCCCCAGAGGCTCAAACAGCTTTTGACAGACTTAAAACAGTATTTGTCTCAGCACCAGTCCTGCAGCATCCTGATCCCACATTACCCTACGTCAGTGGTTCTCAACTCCAGTCCTCAGGACCCACCAACAGGCCAGGTTTGAAAGATAGCTGAAATACATCACAGGTGAAATCACTTGCTGCTCAGTGATTGCAGTATTCTAGTCTGCAACTCCCCAAGGTAATACTTAAAATCTGGCCTGTTGGTGGGTCCCGAGGACTGGAGTTGAGAACCACTGCCCTACGTGCTAGAAGTCGGTGCATCTGAAGTGGCCACAGGAGCTATCCTTTCTCAACGGCAAGGCCCTAAATCATTATTACATCCTGTAGCTTTTTCCTCTCGGAAAATGACGCAACCAGAGAGGAATTATGATGTTGGAGATGAGGAGCTTTTGGCCATTAAAACAGCTTTGGAGGAATGGAGGTACTTACTTGAAGGTGCAGCACATCCCATCATGATTTTCACCGATCATAAAAACCTAGAGTACCTTAGGACTGCCAGATGTTTAAGACCGCGCCAAGCGCGGTGGGAGCGTTATTCTTTTCGAGGTTTAATTTTCACATTTCTTATCGTCCCGGATTAAAAAATGGAAAGGCGGATGCTCTGTCTCGAATGTTCCCGGATACTCCTGAAGAAACCACTCCCGGCACAATCCTGTCCTCTCAGAACTTTCTTCTTATTCAGCCTGACCTAAGAGAATCTATTGTTCAAGCCTCTCTCCAGTGTACAGAGCCAGGAAGTACAACTTTAAGGAGACACGAAGGGTTCCTGTGGCATCAGGACAAAATTTGTGTTCCCCAGGAAGTCAAACTACAAGCTTTAAAAAGATTTCATGACCATCAGCTGGCCGGGCATTTTGGGGTCCGGAAGACTATTGATCTCACCCAACGTTACCTGTGGTGGCCTTCCCTAAGATCTGACTGCAAAAAATATGTGAATTCCTGTCTCGTGTGCCAACGTAACAAGGGTCCCAAAACCTGGTCTTGGGGTCTGTTAAGACCCTTACCAGTTCCAGAGCAGCCTTGGAAGAACATCTCTATTGACTTCATAGTTAATCTCCCTCCATCAGAGAATTTCACTACAATCTTGGTAGTAGTGGACCGACTTGCTCGGTACACCTTCTGCCATGGATACTGCAAAAATCTTTATCAAGGAGATCATTAGACTACATGGACTTCCTGACAATATAGTATCCGATAAAGGGGTACAATTCACCTCCGGCTTCTGGAAAAATCTCTGCAAAATCTTGTCAACTGAGTTATGCCTCTCCTCTGCTTATCATCCCCAGAGTAATGGCCAGACGGAGAGGACAAACCAAACCCTGGAACAGAATCTGCGATGCTTCTGCTCCTTCTCCCAAAAAGACTGGGCCTCTTTGCTGCCTTGTGCCACGTTTGCCTATGACAACACCATTCACACAGCCACCAAGCAGTCACCCTTTGGGCAAACTATGGTATCCACCCATCCTTTCTACCCAACACCATTCCTGAATCTCCGGTACCAGCTGTCCAGGATAGAATAACCTTCTTCCAAACTAATTACCAAGTTCTCCAAAGAACCATGCGAAAGGCTCAGGAAGACTTCAAAAAACACTATGATAGAAGGAAGAAGGAGAATCCCATCTACAAGGTGGGTGACAAGGTATGGCTGTCTTCTATTAATCTCAAACTTTCTTGTCCTTCCAGGAACCTTGGTCCAAGGTTTGTGGGTCCATTCGAAATCAAGAGAGAAGTGAACCCTGTGGCCTTTGAACTCTCTTTGCCGGCCTCCTACAAGATCCATCCGGTATTCCACATCTCCCTACTGAAACCAGCTGTGCCAAGTCCATTTTCAGGAAGAGAGGAGTTGCCACCTCCACCAGTCACCATAAGTAATGACACTGAATATGAAGTCGAAGCCATCCTGGACTGCCGGAAAAGAGGTAGGCAGACTCAATTTCTTGTCAAATGGAAAGGGTATTCTTCATAGGAAAATTCTTGGGAACCGTTGGCTAATATTCATGCTCCAAGACTTTTGCAGAATTTCCGTAACAGGCACCCTGAAAAGTGGTCTTGGTTAGGCATCCGGAGGCTGCCCCTTGGGCGGGGCACTGTCAGGGACATGGCCATTCTAGTACTGGAAATGTTGCCCAGACCCTCCATGGACGCCCACGGAGGATCCTGAGATGTGCACGAGCGTGCGCCACGCATCAGCGCAATACGGCGCGTTCGCGACGGCGAGCAAGTGGTGAGACAGACGTTGGCGCCAGTGGCCCTATTTAAACCAGCCTGTGACCACAGGATGTTGCTGGATTATCTCCTCAGCTCCCTTGTGTACTTTGACCTTGCTTCCTGATATGTGAATACCCGTTGTGACCCGGCTTGCCTTGACCTTGCTTCCTGATCTCCTAGTTTGACCCTTGGCCTGCTTCTGGACTCTGCTTCTGCATCCTGATCTCCCGGCTTGGCCTTCGGCTTGTACCTGGACCCTGCCTGTGTATGACCCTGGCTCGCCCCCATGTTTACTCTGGACTGACTTATCCTTGTATGACCCCTGGCCTGTCTCTTGGATTCTCTATTTACCTGAACACCGCAAGTTCTGCTTTGCCAGCATTGGCCATCCCTCAGTGGCCGAGCTCATCAGACTGCAAACAAGCACCTGGCCAACCGTGCTTCTTTGGGCACCGTGCTTCCTGTTCTCAAATCCAGGAACGCGCTGCACTTAACCGCAAGGGGAGCCCTCTTAGCATCTCGATTTCCATACCCGCTCCTGACAGTAAATGGTTGATCTGTAACATTCCGAAGACTGATTGGCAACACCTTCCCGGGTGGCCTGGGGCACACAACTGCTAGTGTATCAAACGCTTCTGCTTTTCCAACAGCTGCCAGTCCAAACACTATCTGGAGTGGGATGTATCCATCCTGGCAGTTCCAATCCCCCAGATCTTTAGTTCTTCAAGCTTGCAGAGAGGAATGTGTCTCAGGTATTTGTCATAAAAGTCTCTGTATAGAAGCGTGACCTGTGCCCCAGTATCCAACAGGTCCCTAGTGTAGATGCCCTCTAACTGTACAGATACAATTGGGGATGGCCCCACTAACCTTTCTGGTAAGCTCTCTAAGTTGTTTCCAGTAAAGGTGGGTCTGTGATCTCTCTTCGCCTTACTCTGAGAAGAATTAACAGTGGCCCTGGGTGGTGGTAAGACATTGACCTCCTGTGCCCATGACCCCAACCCTGGTGACGGGTTACTTGACTGCGAGGGTGACAAAAGTGTCGACCCCAGGCCTTTCTTCTTGCATCTCTTCTTAACCTTCCTCCTTTTATCCATCTTGGAGCTCTGTTTCTTCTCGGGGTTGCTCCTTCACTGAGACCCCTGAAAGTTTCCTGCCCTCTGGTTTGAAAATAACTTCTGCAACACTTTCAAGAGTTCTGAAAGAAGTTCTGCATTCCTATTCTTCTGTGGGCACTGTGCCTTGAAGTGACCTGGTTACCCACACTGGAAGCACTTCCAAATATCCGTCTTCTTGGCCTGAGCTTTCTCTTGAGCTTCCATAATGTACATCAAGGCCTGTTGTATCTGTCAGGTCACCTAAGGCCAGGTAACAGATGCACACCATTGGGGTCAGCAGTGCACCGCTAAGGTAGTGAACCCTACGGCTGACTGCTGCGGATGGAGCTTTGGGTGGTTCAGGAAGCAGGTCCACTGGAGCACCAACACAGATCACACTGGGAGCTAGAGCATGAGATTCCCCAGGGTGTCTAAGAGCCTGCAGGTGTTTAACAGAGCCTCTAGGGGTGAGGATGGGTTTGGCTGCAGCTGACTCCAGATCGCAGCCCCCGGGGTCACTCAGCTCAGGCTCATGGACTGGCTCGGTTGGACAGAGCCAAAGTAGCAGTCCAGGACAACAAGAGATAGTCAGGAGATAAGCCAAAGGTCGGGGCAACGAGCAGACAGGGATAGACAGGAAAACACACCAAAGGTTGGAGTATCAGGCAGACAGGGATAGTCAAAGAACAAGCCAAGGTCGGTAAACAGAATCAGACGTAGAGCACACAGGAAGCCAAACACACAATATTGATCAGCAAGGCTTGGTCTGCAGTGCACAGGTTAATATAGTGTTTCCTGTTAGAGGCTGGGGTGGAGCCATGCTTAAGGGCAGATTACTTAAGTGCACAGGTGAACAGCGATCTGTCTCTAAGCTGAACACAACAGAGAGGTAAGCAGACAGACAAACATGAACATTACTGCAGATTCATGACAGTATCAGGTCTTGAGCCTGGGCCGCCTGCGCAGGTAACTTGACAGGGGTAGCTTTGGGTGTGGATTGTTCTACAGGAGCCTTTATGCACTCCCCCTCTCTGACTACTCATCGCTTTCCTCTTCCTGCACGCCGGTATCCACTCGAGCTGGCTGGGCTGTCACCTTCTCTGCCTTTGGAGAAACCTTCGTCACATCTCATGACCCTTGATTTTTCTCATCCAGCAAAGCTTCTTCTTCTAAGACCAGCTTTATCAACTTTGGGTAAGTTGGAGCCCCTTGTGTTTCCTTCAGCAACAATCGGAGCACAATTGGATGATTTGGCCTAGCCCCTTGCAGAATCCTTTCAAATCTGACTTTATCAGCTTCCCGAGGATCAATCTCTTTTCAGGATAATTATGATGCAAGATTCGATCCACTCTGACAACATAGTCCAACAACCTCTCTCCTCGACTCTGTTGGGTATGTTCAAACTTGTACATCAAGTCAGGTAGCTTCTCCACTCTCCCATAAACTGCACACAAGGCCTCAATGTAATCCATAGCCACACAATCTGGTTTTCCCCTCTTCAGGCTCCGGATAACATCAGCTGCTTGACTCCTGAGGCTTTTGCTGATCCGTTGCCTCTTCACTGCCTCAGGTACATTCCACTCTTCTATGGCCTGCATAGCTTGGTCCATTCAACTGTCAAATTCTTCCTCCCCCCTTGGTGTGGGAGCACGGCCCGAGAAGGATTGCAGTTTCCGATACCCCTGATGAACAGAGATGTTGTGACTTTTTATCAGGCTCTCAACCAATCGGCTCAGTGTAGAAGAAAGCTGGGGGCATCCCTGCACCCAAAATATCTGTAGCTGGTCTATCTGTAGTGGGGCCATCTGCAGCCTCCGAGACTGGGCTAGATGATCCCTGGGAAAGTTCTTCCTCCGGATCACTTGCTGGCAGCAATGGGATCACTTGAGCCTCTAGGCCTTCCGCCAAACTCACAGTACTTGTTTGAAATTCAGCTGGAACACTCTCTCACCATTTCAAGAGAACGTAAGTGTAATCGCCATCATAATCGTCATCATACTCGGGTTTTAGGCCTAGGAGATAAGACCCTTGTTCCGGGACAGCCTTCCTCATCAACTGTCGCACCTCTTTGTCAGTCCAAACCACCATTTTCAGGATTATGGTTTGCTCCAATCGGCTCCCATGATCTAGACTCCAGTCAGTGCAGCAACCAAGTCCATCTTCTCTTCTACCCTGGACATGTCACCTGACTTGCTTGCGCATCCCAGATGGGGTATCCCGGACAAGCCCCCAAATGTAGCGCTACCCTCGTAAGGGCCGCTCATAGAATACCCCACTGGTTTCCCCAACTTTGCAGATACTCCTTCACCTCTGACACCCTGGGTTCAATCATTTTTACCAACTGTCACCTAGATTAAGAAAAGTACACAATACCAGTGAGACAGTTCAAGTTTGTTTATTGTGGAAAAAGGGACACATAAAAGTGTAAAACATAACACTGTGAATCGCAAGGGTATTTTTATCTGAACAATATAGCACTGTTTATAAATACTATTTGCAATTGGTAACCTTTTGGGTAATAAAGAGAAATGCAAAGCATACAAAATTAACCAAATTGTGTCAGACCCTGTTTCCATTAGAGTAACCTATGTGAACAGGCCAGCAGAAGGGTAGGGAACCGACACTAAATTTACTATGTCAGGTTCACTCCCCTCTGTCTCCTCAACCCACAGGCCATTAACATCAGTACAACATGAAAAACATTATGCAAACCATTGTGTTTAAATTGGCTGGCTCCTTTTAATAGCGTTCCAGAGAAAGTGAGAGCGGACCCTTTGTGCTAAAAACAACTTTAATCACTTGAGCGAATAAAGAGAGGATAAAAGGGTTGAAGTGTTACACCTTGGAATCCGGCCAATCTTCAGCTAGCTTTGAAGTATTAAGAATAGGGTAATCCTTGATGATAAGGTATAACAAATTTGGCTGATCTGTGGTGTATCTTTATTTTACTTCACATTCTGTCCTATATGGCTGAAATATTATTGTATCCAATGAGATTGCTGGTGGTAAAGATGTGAACAGAATATGGATGTCTGCATACAGTGTTCATTAGAGTATGTGATCTAACTTCCAGTGGCACCACAAGTACCAGAAAGCTGGGTTGAATAAGGGATGTCTATATGCAGTGTCTTACAGAATCTAAATGGGCAACTGGTTACAGAAGCTGCTTGCAGCAATGCAGGTGATGATGAAGACTCTTACAGGAACTCCCTCTGAATCCTGGCTCTGGGAATTGCGTCTGACCCCATCACACCACGCCGCGGCCTACCCGGATCTGAAATGCAGGCGTCGCTGGAGGTGAGAAGTGATGCTGTCTGCAGAGGTCCCTCTGGATGCAGCTGTATGGCTCCTCGCTGTGCAGGCCACAACTCGGCAGCAGCTCACACTGACAAAGCTCCCGCTGGCAGATCCAAGGCGGCATCCCAAGAGATCGATCTAGGCCACAATCCTCCTTTTTATATCCTCTCCCAGCATTTTGTTCTCCTCTTCTTACCATTCTGGTAGTGGTAGTTCAGGCCACTCCTGCTGAAATTAAAACTTCAGCATTCGGAACTACACATCCCATGACATATTGTTCTGCTCTAAGTTTTGTCTAAAAGGAAATGACACAGGGAGTCCAAGCCAACACTAGAGGGAGACAACCCCACATTAATAACGCTGTACACTGTCCCTGAATGGCAGGCATAATAGCCAGCTCCTGGCTACATTTATTTTTATTTAAAAGGTGTTCCCTATTTTTACTTTAGGCAACAAGGGCCCTATCCAGCATCCATTTGGGATAATCTATGTTCAAAAAATGCCCATACAATGTAGTTCAACCTGTTCAAATTGTTGGTCACTTCTGCATATACGCCTAACTCACAGGAATTGACCCACCGGGATACCCTTAATAGTATGTCTTTGACGGCCTGACTGAGTTTGGAGCAGTGAGTTCCCTGAAAGGGGCTTCCTGTACAGAGTAGTGCTAACCCTATTGCCCATACTCGTTAGGCAAACATCCAAATAGGAGATCTCCCTGTCATTCGCATGACCAGTAAATGTCATTCCTGTTATCCCGGAGTTAGATGCCGGAAACATACACCCGCATCCTGCAGGAGCCAGATACTGTACAAGGTTTTTACTGTACATAAGAAATGTCAGTAAATCTGTAAGCGTTTTTTATCTGTATTTATGTATCGAACATACTACATTGTCTTGCGGCTTTCCATTGTTCTGTATGGTGAGCTATTTAGAGACCCTGTACCTAAAGAGAATCATCCTGGGATAGAGCTGATCCAAGGAAAGGAGTGAATCCTGGATTGTGACACTTCACTAAGGATCTATTGTAGCAGAGCACAGTTGACCTGTATGTTCATATGGGTCCACTAATAATTCAGCTGGTGGCGGAGCACTAATTTATTGACAATGGAGCATGGATTACACTGCTGTGAAGATTGTTACACATGGAGGTTGTTACACACTGAAATGTCTACACATGGAAGACACTGTGTTAAAGCGCTTTAATTTGACTATTTGGGGACTTTTTCTCTTCCAATACATACACATAGTAGGTGAGGTTGAAAAAAGATACAAGTCCATCAAGTCCAACCTATGTGTGTGATTATATGTCAGTATTACATTGTATATCCCTGTATGTTGCGGTCGTTCAGGGGCTTACCTAATAATTTCTTGAAACTATCGATGCTCCCCGCTGAAACCACTGCCTGTGGAAGAGAATTCCACGTCCTCGCTGCTCTTACAGTAAAGAACCCTCTACCCAGTCTAAGGTTAAACCTCTTTTCTTCTAATCTTAATGAGTGGCCACGTGTCTTATTAAACTCCCTTCCACAAAAAAGTTTTATCTGTATTGTGGGTTCACCAATATGGTATTTGTAAATTGAAATCAAGCGTCTCTTCTGCAGAGAGAATAAGTTCAGTGCTTGTAACCTTTGTTCATAACTAATATCCTCCATTCCCTTTATTAGCTTTGTTGCCCTTCTCTGTACTCGCTCTATTTCCAGTACATCCTTCCTGAGGACTGGTGTCCAGAACTGGATAGCATACTCCAGGTGGGGCCGCACCAGAGTCTTGTAGAGTGGGAGAATTATTGCTTTATCTCTTGCGTTAATCACCTTTTTATGGCATGCCAATATTCTGTTTCCTTTGTTAGCAGCAGCTCGGCACTGCATGCCATTGCTGAGCCTATCATCTACTAGGACCCCCAGGTCCTTTTCCATCCTTGATTCCCCCAGAGGTTCTCCCCGTAGTGAGTAGATTGCATTCATATTTTTGCCACCCAAATGCATTATTTTACATTTTTCCACATTAAACCTTTTGCCATGTAGTTGCCCACCCCATTAATTGGTTCAGATCTTCTTGCAAGGTTTCCACATCTTGCAGAGAAGTTATTGCCCTGCTTAGCTTAGTATCGACCGCAAATACAGAGATTGAAATGTTTACCCCATCCTCCAGGTCGTTTATGAACAAATTAAATAGGATTGGTCCCAGCACAGAACCCTGGGGGACCCCACTTTTCACCCCTGACCATTCTGAGTACTCCCCATTTATCACCACTCTCTGAACTCGCCCCTGTTGCCAGTTTTCAATCCATGTACTCACCCTATGGTCCATGCCAATGGACCTTACTTTGTACAGTAAATGTTTATGGGGAACTATGTCAAATGCTTTTGCAAAATCCAGATACACCACGTCTATGGGCCTTCCTTTATCTAAATGGCAGCTTACCTCCTCATAGAATGGTAATAGATTGGTTTGGCAAGAACGATTCTTCATGAATCCATGCTGGTTACTGCTAATTATACCTTTTTCATTACTAAAATCTTGTATATAGTCCCTTATTATCCTCTCCAAGAGCTTACATACTATTGATGTTAGGCTAACTGGTCTGAAATTCCCAGGGATGTATTTTGGCCCTTTTTTAAATATTGGTGCTACATTGGCTTTTCTCCAATCAGCTGGTACCATTCCAATCAGTAGACTGTCAGTAAAAATTAGAAACAATGGTCTGGCAATTACTTGACTGAGTTCCCTCGGGTGCAAGCCATCTGGTCCCGGTGACCTATTAATGTTATGTTTTCCAAGTCTATTTCTAATTCTGTCCTCTGTTAGCCATGAGGGTGCTTCCTGTGATGTGTCATGAGGATATACACTGCAGTTTTGGTTACTGAAGCCCCCCGATTCCCGTGTGAAGACTGAGGAGAAGAATAAATTCAATACCTTCACCATCTCCCTATCCTTTGTAACCAGATTTCCTTCCTCATTCTTTATGGGGCCATTATGGTCTGTCCTCCCATTTTTACTGTTTATATACTTAAAGAATTTCTTTGGATTTTTTTTGCTCTCCTCCGTTATGTGTCTTTAATGTTCTAACTTAGCCGCCCTAATTGCACCCTTACATTTCTTATTGCATTCTTTGTAAAGTCTGAATGCTGATGATGATCCCTCAGCATTGTATTTTTTGAAGGCCTTCTCCTTTGCTTTTATATGCATTTTTACATTGGAATTAAGCCATCCAGGACTTTTGTTCACACTTTTAAATTTATTTCCCAATGGGATGCACTGGCTAATGCCCTTATTTAATCCCTTAATCTCTTAGCTCTTAAAGCAAACCCATCTCTCCTCCGTGTTCTTTGTTCCTAAGATTTTATCCCAATTTTTTTATCTTCTAGCAAGGTTTGTAGTTTAGGGAAGTTTGCTCTTTTGAAATTCAATGTCTTTGTATTCCCCTTTTGTTTCCTATTTGTGTAACGCTATAGTATCTGTTTTTTTCACTGTCGTATTTTTTACACAGATGAACATTAATATCCCACTGTACATGCAGTATACTGCATTTAAATATTAGGCTACTTATTATAATGGTAAAGAGTATTATTAATTATTATTCATTCACATATTGAGGATCATTAATCATGTATGTATGTTTAATTTAATTGGTATGACTAAGTATTGTTTTATCATAATTTTAATGAATCTAATTAGAATAAATTTTTAGCAGCACGCGCACATATTATTATTTACAATTTGGCAAGGTGTGGGAACACATTTAGTGTTTGCTGAAGCTATAAGTGTTATCAAAGCTAGTTGGCAGCGCACTTCAATATTATCTGTATTGGTTATTTGTCCCTGAAATTGTTGTTTCATTATCGGCCTTCTTTTGCCTGGATTTGCAGGAAACGGCACATTGATTTTGTACTTCTAATTTATTTGGAAAATAAATCAGGCCCCACTCTTTATGGAATGACCAAATCTCTGAGCACTGAAGGTGCTTGTTAACTTTTAAACTTGTTATCATCTTTAAGGCCTGGTTCACACCTATGCACTTTTTTTTAGTGCGTTTTCAGTTTTGCAGAAACATATTACAGTCCATTTAACCTGGTTTCCTATGTGTCACGTTCACATCTGTGCAATTTATAGAAAGGGTCAAGGACCAGCAGGTTGGGTTTTTGGTTTTCATAGGCCTCAATGGATCAAAAAAGTATATTGAAAAACACAAAATGCACCTGGAATATGCATCAACTGCAACCTGCATAGGCAGGGCTGAGGTTACTGTACATTATTACGGCTCCCTAATTGGTTGCTAGAAATTACAGAAGGGACGTGCGGCGAGGTAAGTGGCTGGTGAGGCACTGGCTAGTATCAGAGCCAGATACACACACGTTACATACGCCACAAACGTTAGAACGAGGGCAATAATTCTAGCACTAGACCTCCTCTGTAACTCTAAACATTTAACCTGCAAAAATTTTTAAAGCGCCACCGATGGAGATTTTTAAGTACTGAAGTTTGGCGCCATTCCATAAGTGTGCACAATTTTAAAGCGTGACATGTTAGGTTTCTATTTACTCAGGATAACATCATCTTTCATAGTATCCAAAAAAATAGGGCTAACTTTAGTGGTTTTTTTTTTGTTTTTTTCTCCATGAAACAGTTATTTTTCTAGCAAAAAAATTATGATTTTTACATGTAGGAGAGGAATTCCAGAATTGGCCTGGGTGGCAAGGGGTAATTACCATAAGTAAGTAATAAACAAATAATTATTATATATTGTTTTTAGGGTAATTTACCATATTTTCAAAATCTGTACTCAATCAGGTGGCTTAACAGACAAATTACTATAGTTTGAAGTTATAACTTCAAACCAGTAATTTCACAGTAAATAGATAAATAATAAATGATTATGTTATAACATATAGCATAATAATATATGATTTAGCTTGATTAAAACAGTGTTAGGGGCATCAAGAAACTAAAAAATTTTTGGGACTTTTAAAGGCACAACTGTAATGGACTACAAAAGGTATATAAAAAGGTTGAATTTTATTAATAATATACAAAAAGCAAAGGGAATAGACAAAAACGCATCGGATATAGGCATACAACACATATAATAACACCATTGAGGATCCTATCCTGCAGTCTCCTATGTATTCCTATATATTCATATACAATTAATTCATAATCCAAGTAAAAGAAAAGGGTAAACTTCCCCTAAAGAGTTGAGATTAGGGGAGCACTGCAGGTCTGGTATTCCAGAGTGGTGTATTTTCCAATTGCTCTACATGTTTCACGTTGACAAAGAACGCTTCTTCAGGAGCTAGAGGTTCTATTAAAATTACGTACAAACAAAGAAGAAAGGAAAAACATATGTCAAAATCACAATAATTGGAAGCTATTCTCAATGAATATATTATGAAAAAAATATATGAGTAACAGCTTAAATAGAGAAATACGCCCCCTCGGGGCGAGGCATGGCAAAGGTCCTATAAAAGATTGAGGTCTCAAATGGAAGGACAGCACAGACCAGCGGTCTAGGACAGCCCATACAAAAGGGAGTCTATAGAAACATTTGGAAAATATAAAAAATAATAAAATATAAAAAATGGGCAGATGAGTAAGTGAGCGGAGGATAATGATAATGCATGATCTAAGAATTTTAATACTTGAACGCAAGACTGGGGAGAAAAGAAAGAGAGAGAGAAAAGAGAAGGGGTCATACAAACAGGAAGGTAGAAAGGAGAAAAAACAAGAAGATTGATGGTGGGAGGGAGGGGGGGGAAGGGGGGGAGGGAAATGAGAAGGAAAGGAGGGAGAAAAACGGGAGAAAGGAAAAGGGGAGGGGGGGGAAGAAAGGGAGGGAGAGGAAGTAAGAAAGGGGATAGGAAAAGGGGGGAAGGGAAATGGGAAGGGAAGAAAAGAGAAGAAGGGGACTGGGTTAGCAAAATATATAAACAAAATATTGCTTACCAAATAGATGTAAAAAAGAAAAAATGTTCACACAGGTGGACTTAGTCAGTGGGTCGCTGAAAGCGATCAAGATAGAAGTGTATCTGACAAAAATCAGGCGGGCAGCAAACAGACACCAGGGCCTCCCAGATATATGTCACATCAGGTAGTTGTAGGTAAGGAGAGAGCTTGTATAAGCTGCAGTTCTGGTATATAAAGCAAACACAGATACAAATGGGGATCAAACATAAGTACTGGGGTCAATACAGGTATGTGTATAAAGTACCCTGCCAGGGAAGGCAGCCAGAAGCAAACTTACCCCAAGATAGAAAACAGGAGGATCTGGGAGTGCACCGCTCTGCTGGGTTACTGCCTGTTGTATGTCTCACCAGAGAACAACAAAGCAGCCCCATATATGGGGATGTCCAGACCGGGAGCAGCCGGTCTAATCAACACGGCGTCTCCCGGCCCCAAAGCAGGCAGCTGCGTGTGCGCCGAGCGGCGTCATCACCCGGACCACACGGCGCAAGCGCGGCAAGGATCATTCCGCGCATGCGCCGAGACATGGCCCGGAGAGACGAGGCCCGGGCAACGTGCAGACTGCAGAGGCGGGGAAGATGGGAACCCGAACGGGTCCCCAAACCCCCGTCTATCGCCGCACATCCGGTCAGGGGATTGAACCGGATGTGCGGCGCTGTGCAATGGAAACCACTGGAAGTGATGGCCAGCCTGATCCAAACGAGACCAAACACTAAGGGCGCTATGCCATACGTCACCACAGGGGGGTCAGAAAATAACCAAACATTTACAATATTATGTATATAATAATCTGGACATGGTTATGAATGAAACACAGTCAAATATTGTGTGGCAGACAGCTAAATTCTGCCATGGTAAGCATCAACGATACAAATAGGGAGAGAGGGCAGGAAAGGGGGCACCTAAAACAAAGGCACATTGATCTAGAATAAAAGGCACCAAGTAAAGTCCTAATGCTCTAATATTTTTGTTTAAGTTCATACTAACAAGCACATTGTTTGACATGTGAATATTTTTAGCTTGCAAGCGGCGAAAGACAGACTATGATCCAACAAAGGGGGTAATGAGGGGTTATTAAGGGGGGTGACTAGGCTCAAAGAAACGGTTTGTATGAGAGGGACTCGTTCAAGCCAGGTGCTTTACTGGCATTTAGACGTTCTATCCAAAGGGGCTCTTTTTGTAAAATGAGCATGTCCCATTCACCCCCTCTGGGATTTTTGGGGATGACGGCCAGAACAGTAAAAGAAATACTGGATGTGTCAAACCGGTGGTGAAGATTAAAACAGTATCTTTTCAGCAGCAGAGGATTCTCATTCTCCCTCTTAACTGTGTGAGAAAAACATGGGATTATGGGTAAACCTTGTACCATGTTTTTTCCTTCTAGTTAAGAGGGCTGGGCTGGAAGGGAGTATGTGCCTTCCATGACACTGCAGTGAGAGGACAGCCTCCACTGCAGCATTTTTATTTGACAGCTGGGGCCAATGGTACTTTACCTTTGGACCAAGGCTCCAAGCTGTCCATTGAGCTCAGTGCCTCCGACAAGAAGTGAGGAGAGGCACCGTGAGCTCATCCTCTCAGTCTGCTGCAAACAGAGTGTGCCAACTTGTATTTAAACTGGCCGCTCTGTATGTGACAGGCTGCACAAGGAGCCTCCAGAACCATAGATGATAGGAGCCCCTGGCTGCACGTCCCTGGATTACAGCACATTATTACTGCTCACTCATTGGTTGCTAGGGGTTACAGCACATCATTACCACTCTCTGATTGGTTGCCAGAGTTTACAGCAGATCACTACTGTTCACTGATTGATTGCTACAGGTTACTGAACAGAATTACCACTGACTGAAGAGTGGAGCAATCCCAAATAATTGAGCAAGTAAAGCGGCACATTATTATGCATACTACAGGAGAGCATCAGAGACTGCGGACATACTACAGGAGAGCGTCAGAGACTGCGGACATACTACAAGAGAGCGTCAGAGACTGCAGACAGAGTACAAGAGAGCATCAGAGATTGTGGGCATACTACAGGCGAGCGTCAGAGACTGTGGACAGAGTACAGGAGAGCGTCAGAGACTGCGGACAGAGTACAGGAGAGCTTCAGAGACTGCGGACAGAGTACAGGAGAGCATCAGAGACTGCAGGCATACTACAGGAGAGCGTCAGAGACTGCAAACATACTACAGGAGAGCGTCAGAGACTGCAAACATACTACAGGAGAGAGTCAGAGATTGCAAACATACTACAGGAGAATGTCAGAGACTGTGGGCATAATACAGGAGAACATCAGAGACTGAAAACATACTACAGGAGAACGTCAGAGACAGATAACATACTACAGGAAAATGTCAGAGACTGTGGACATACTACAGGAGAACATCAGAGACTGCAGACAGAGTACAGGAGAGCATCAGAGACTGCAAACATACTACAGGAGAGAGTCAGAGATTGCAAACATACTACAGGAGAATGTCAGAGACTGTGGACATACTACAGGAGAACATCAGAGACTGCAAACATACTACAGGAAAACGTCAGAGACTATGGACATACTACAGGAGAACATCAGAGACTGCAAACATACTACAGGAGAGCATCAGAGACAGATAACATACTACAGGAGAATGTCAGAGACTGTGGACATACTACAGGAGAACATCAGAGACTGCAGACAGAGTACAGGAGAGCATCAGAAATTGCGGACAGAGTACAGGAGAGCGTCAGAGACTGCAAACATACTACAGGAGAGAGTCAGAGATTGCAAACATACTACAGGAGAACGTCGGAGATTGCAAGCATACTACAGGAGAACATCAGAGACTGTGGACATACTACAGGAGAATGTCAGAGACTGCAAACATACTACAGGAGAATGTCAGAGACTGTGGACATACTGCAGGAGAACGTCAGAGACTGCAGACATACTACAGGAGAGCGTCAGAGACTGCAGACAGAGTACAGGAGAGCGTCAAAAACTGCAGACAGAGTACAGGAGAGCGTCGGAGACTGCAGACAGAGTATAGGAGAGTGTCAGAGACTGCGGACAGAGTACAGGAGAGCGTCAGAGAATTTTCAGCAATGCACACATTTACAGTTGAAAAACACAGCTCAGGGTTCAGGATAGCAGTCAGGCATTCTATGGGTGAACATACCTGGCCAGCTGGACTCACCAAACACTTTTAGAGGCGGGGCTCCCACTCTAATCTCTGCTCTCATATCAGCTGCTCCCTCCCAAGCATACAGGCTGCATTAGGCAGGGGTCAGAGCAACAGTGCAGTGGAGCTCCCGGATCCCGGGGAATACAGAAGTCCGGGGGTGGGGCTCCCACTCTGACCACTGCTCTCCTTACTGCCACTCTGTACAGACTTCAATGGGGCAGGGTCAGAGCGTCAGTGGAGCTCCTGGCCCCTCCTACATTGCCAGCTCAGCTGGCACAGGAATAGAGCTTTCCATGTCCTCTGCAAGCCGTCATCAGGGTCCCAATTCACGGGCAGCGCGGGTTTAAGCGGAGGCTGCTTTGGGCCCCCCAACGAAGATTGGGCCCAGGGCAGTTGCCCCGTTTCCCCGCGTTAAAGACGGCCCTGTGCATAGGTGTGATCCAGGCGTAAGGCTCCATTCACACCAATGCGTTTTTTTCCTGCTTTTTGCAGAAAGGCAGGACATTTTTTTTTACATGGGTTCCTATGGAACACGTTCGCATCAATGAATTTTTGTGCCTCTGCATTTCTGCATTTTTGGAAAGGGTCAGGGACTTTTATTCCCACAGCATGCAGTGTTTTGCATGTAATAGACTTCAATGGGTATCCAAAATGCAAGTACCTTGGTTTTACTGCGATTTTACCACAATTTGCATATGTGGGGGGTTTTTTTGCTTTACATTCACTGTATATCTGGTTGCTAATAAGCAGGCCGGGAAGCCGGCTGACACGTCCTTAATAACTGACGAGACATCAGCTGTCAAATGTAAAGAAAAAAGAATTGCCGGCAAAAAAAAATTGTGAAAAAAAAAACGTTGCGGGGTCCCCCCCAAAATCCATTCCAGACCCTTATCTGAGCATGCAGCCCGGCAGGTCAGGAAAGGGAGGGAATGAACGAGCCCTCCTGAACCATACCTTTCTGAACCATACCAGGCCACATGCCCTCAAAATGGGGGGGTGCCCCCTGCCCATAAACCCCCTGTCCCAAAGCACCTTGTCCCCATGTTGATGTGTTGATGAGGACAAGGGCCTCTTCCCAATAACCCTGGGTGGTGGTTGTGGGGGTTTATGGGCAGGGGGCTTATTGGAATCTGAAAGATCACGGTCCCCCCTCCTCCATGTGAATGGGTATAGGGTACGCTATACCCCCACCTATTCACCAAAAAAAAAAAAAGTGTAGTGTTACAAAACACAAGAGATTTTCGACAAGTTCTTTATTAAAAGTTGTGTCTTCTGCCTCCAGTGTTTCTTCTCCCTCTTCTCTCTCCGGTGGTTTCTTCTCCTTCCGCTGTCTCTTCTCCCTCTTCTCTCTCCAGTGATGTCTTCTTCATCTGCCGCCGCCACCACTGCTGCCTGCTAAAAATAAAAAAACACGGTCTTCTTCCGATGCCGGCTGCCTCCGTTGTGTCGGCTCCCCCTGTCTGCCATTTCTTATATAGCCATGGGGCGTGATTAAACTGAGACACATCCCCGTTTCCCTCTTGACAATCATATTACACTTCAATTAGGAGGGATCAGAGACAAGCAATACAAAACAACACAATTAAAACCATAGAAAACCACTGAAAATCTATCAATTAAAAAAAATTATTTTTTGTTGGAATTACTAAATCCATCTTACAAATCGATAGAATACATTAATTTTACCATTATTAACTTTAGAGAATGATTTCTAACTTCAGTTCATATAATAGGGTGGATTTACGCAATTCATTCATAAAAATGGCTAACATCCCATTCAAAGTTGAGCCCGTTAAGAATATGTATTTGAAGCTGGAACATCTCTAGAATACCTCCCCTTTGCATAGCAAATGAAAGACATCACCCTCCCTCCTGGGTCCCGTACTCTCTCAACTATTTAAACCTGGATTGCAGACACATCCCCCACATGATGATGATTGAAATGTTGGTCCACGTTCATGGAATTATTTTTGTTCTATACTATATAGATGTTCAATAAACCGAAGGTGCCTTGTGGTCTTGCCCACACATTGAATGTGGCAAAAGACCACAAGTAATTATATAGATCACATACTGGGTGTTACAGTTAAAGTGGTAGTAAAGCCCGCCTGGTCATTTTTACCTACAGGTAAGCCTATAGAAAGGCTTACCTGTAGGTAAAATGAATATCTCTTAAAAGTGCACCATTTAGGAAATATTCACCCTTGATGCAGCCAGTTACGTCCCTGGCGCATGCGCTCTGAAGGTCCGGCATACCTTGCCGAACCCTCAGAGTTTAGTGCAGGAACCGAGTGCTCCCGCGTGCATGCGCAGGAGTGACGTCATCACGGCTCCTGCCAATCACATAACTAGAGCGTGCGAACCCAGACGAAAGACCGGGAGAAAGATGTCAGCCCTCTCAGGTGGTCTCTTCTCTCTCCTTTGGTTTCTTCTCTCTCCGCTCTCTGATAATGTCTTCTTCATCTGCTGCCGCCCCCTGCCAAAAATAAAAAACACGGTCTTTCTCCAATTCCGGCTGCCTCTGTTGTGTCGGCTCCTGCTGTCTGCCTGTTCTTTTATAGTCATGGGGCATGGGCATCTAGTGACGTCACCCGGAGACCTCGCCCCTTATGAAAAAAAATAAAAATCTCTTGTGTTTTGTAACACTGCACTCCTTTTTTTGGGTGAATCGGTAGGGGTACAATGTACAATCTACACGCCCAGAGTTGTTAGAAAGAGGCCCTTGTCGTCATCCCCCCTGCTCCATGTTGAGGGCATGTGGCCTGGTATGGTTCAGAGCGGGGGTGCTTGCTCGTCCCCTCCCTTTCCTGACCTGCCAGGTTACATGCTCTGATCGGGTCTGGTATGGATTTTGGGGGGGGACCCCACGTCATTTTTAAAAAAATGTTGGCGTGGGAGGGCCCCCTCCTAATCCATACCAGACCTGAAGGGCCTAGTACAGTCCTGGGGGGGACCCCATGCTGTTTATTTTTTCACAATTTTTTTTTTGCCGGCAATTCTTTTTCTTTACATTCAAATGGCGCAGTGCGATTCGCACCGGGACCCCACACTTGTAATGCCGGTGCCAAGGAGAGGCGAGGGAGAGAATTAAAGCTTCGGATGGCCGTATCCCTGGACTGTGGAACAGGTGAGTGTGTGTTTATTAACCACTTAAGGACCGAGCGTCTTTTTTGAGATTTGTTGTTTACAAGTTAAAAACAGGTTTTTTCGCTAGAAAATTACTTAGAACCACCAAATATTATACATTTTTTTTCCTAACACCCTAGAGAATAAAATGGCGGTCATTGCAGGAAAGATCGCTTTTATCAGCGGCGGGAGAAGGGCCCTCCGCCGCTTACCAGAGCCGTTGGCAGTGACGGAGGCGATCGGATGTTGATCCATGCTGGGGACGAGTGAGGTGAAGATGGCCCCCACCTGCCTCCATACCATTGCAGGGTGGAAGTGACGTCAAAACGTCACTTTCGCCCATAGCTCTTAAAGGGCCATTTTTTTTTTTTTTTAAATGACAATTTTTTTTTTATTGCATTTTAGTTTAAATATGAGATCTGAGGTCTTTTTGACCCCAGATCTCATATTTAAGAGGTCCTGTCATGCTTTTTTTCTATTACAAGGGATGTTTACATTCCTGTTTACATACATGTTTACAAGGGATGTTTACATTCCTTGTAATAGGAATAAAAGTGACACCATTTTTTTTAAAAGAACAGTGTACAAATAAAAAATAAAAGGTAAAATAAATAAGAATTTTTTTTTTTTAAACGTGCCCCATCCCGCCAAGCTCGCATGCAGAAGCGAACGCATACGTGAGTAGCCCCCGCATATGAAAACGGTGTTCAAACCACACATGTGCAGTATCGCCGCGATCGGTAGAGTGAGAGCAATAATTTTAGTCCTAGACCTCCTCTGTAACTCAAAACATGGAACCTGTCGAATTTTTTAAAAGTCACCTATGGAGCTTTTAAGGGTAAAAGTTTGTCGCCATTCCACGAGCGGGCGCAATTTTGAAGCGTGACATGTTGATCATCAATTTACTTGTTGTAACATTATCTTTCGCATTATAAAAAAAATGGGCTAACTTTACTGCTGTCTTATTTTTTAATTCAAAAAAAGTGTATTTTTTCCAAAAAAAGTGAGCTTGTAAGACCACTGAGCAAATACGGTGTGACAGAAAGTATTGCAACGACCGCCATTTGCCTTGTATTCATTAAAAAAATGAAAGGCGTTCTGTGAATGGCAGCAGTAACAGGTGAGCGACCCCCAGTGGTCAATGCAGAAGAACAGATGGTTGACGTGGGACCTGCAGTGATCACTTTAGTCTACTACAGTGATTATCACCTTATTCAGTGGTCCCACTGTATGAGCTATGCATACTTACACTGGTCCAAGCTTTAACTTTTGCAATAAAAATATAAAGAAATAAAGTGCATAAACTTCAGCTTTAAGGGCCAGTTCACACCACATGCAGTCCAGTGCATTTTTTCTGCATCAAAAACGCATGCACAGTAGGGGCGGCACAGTGGTGTAGTGGGTAGAACTCTCACCTAGCAGCAAAAAGGGTCGATGGTTCGAATCCCAAACATGACACTACCTGCCTGGAGTTTGCATGTTCTCCCTGTGCCTGTGTGGGTTTCCTCCGGGTACTCCGGTTTCCTCCCACACTCCAAAAACATGCTGGTAAGCTAATTGGCTTCTGTCTAAATTGGCCCTAGTATGTATGAATGTGAGTTAGGGACCTTAGATTGTAAGCTCCTTGAGGGTAGGGACTGATGTGAATGTACAATGTATATGTAAAGCACTGCGTAAATTGACGGCGCTATATAAGTACCTTAAATAATAATAATGCAAAATAGCAAAATGATTTTATGGTTTTCAATGGCATAGTTCACACCAGTGCTTGCAGTTCCAGTTCCAGAAAAAAAGTAGAACATGCTGCATTTTTCCTGTACTGGACTGTACTTGAACGCTATAAAAAGCATCAAAAATGCACTGGAACAAACATGTTCAAAAAAGGGGGAAAACCTGCACTGGACTGCATCAAAAGCGTGCCAAAAATGCACAGGAACGCATCAAAAAGTGTCAAAAATGCACATGCAGAAAAGCATCTGGAACGCATTCGGACTGCGTTTCTATGGTGTGAACTGGCCCTAAGACCCCTTTCACACGGAAGCAGTTTTCAGGTGTTTAAGCGCTAGAAATATCGCCTGTAAAGTGCCTGAAAACTGCCTCTAATGCCTCCCCAGTGTGAAAGCCTAAGTGCTTTCACACTGGGGCGGTGCGCTTGCTGGACGGGAAAAAAAGTCATACAAGCAGCATCTTTGGGGTGGTTTGGGAGCGCAGTATACGCCTGAAAAGCGCTTCAGAAGTGCCGCAACACAGGCGCATTTAACCCCTTCTTTGGCTGCTAGTCGGGGGTTAAAAACGCCCCTCAAGCGGCAGAAAAGCGCTGCTTAAACAGCGGTAAAGCACTGCTAAAGCTAGCGGCACTTTACTGCTAACGGACCCGCCACCTCAGTGTGAAAGCAGCCTAAAGGTGAGTATTTACAGACTTCTCTATCAGGTATGGATTTATTTTAAAACTTTACTATTGCAACAGGGTCACTTTAAATGATCATTGGTGGCACCAATCGTGCCTCTGAGTCCTAGGAGACAAGCCTGATGGAGAATTGGGCTCAGTTTACGATTGAGTAACAGCAGTGGCGGAAGTATAGGGGTCGCTGAGGTCGCCATGGCGACTGGGCCCCATGCTGCAGGGGGCCCTTGAGGGCCCCCCTGTTTATCCTGTAAGGATGAGCGGCTGAGATCGATCTCCCCATCGTCAGCCGGACTGTAGTCGGCACTGTGCGGGGAGCTTGTCACACTGTTCAGTGAAAGCAGTGTGTGTGCTGTGCTCTTTGTCTCCCCCTACAGTGCAGTACCCGGCAGGAAGAGGTAAGGTAAAGCACTGCCGTTTTTGAAAAGGCTTTCTGTAAGTGTGTGTTCTTATGTGTGTTTATATGAGTGTTCATGTATGTGTTTGCATGTGTTTATGTGTGTATTTATATATGTATATGTGTTTATGTGTGTATTTATATATGTATATGTGTTTGTGTGTGTATATACAGTATATGTGTGCATATTATGTGTGTGTTTAGATGCAGTGATGGCCCGCGCATAAAGGGCGCACGGGCGCCACCCCCCCCTCCTGCCACCCCTCTATCACCAATAGATAGATTTATACATTGCATGAATCTATCTATGGCCGCCGCTGCCACCCCCTATTCGCCCAGCCCCTTTTTGGGCACAGGGAACCTGAATTACAGCGGCGGGGGGTGTTTTTGAAGCACCGGATTAGAGCCATAGGCTCTAATAGGCATCAAAAAAGGTGACCTCACAGGTCACTCAGCTGTGTTAGAAAAGCGAATGACTATTCGCTCTACTAACACTAAACTGCCTCTCCGCCAATCAGGTGCTCGGGTCTGTTACCCATCACCTGATTGGCTAAAACGACAGGCGCCGCTATTGGACGCCTGTCAGGAGGAGAGGACGGGAGATGAGGACAGCAGGAGACGCATGGAGGACCCCACTCGTCGCAGTCACACGCTGCCCCACCAAGACAGGGTAAGTGCCGGTGAGCGGTCGGGGGTCTTACTGGGGGCATTCAAGGGCACACTGGCAGCATTTGATGGGCACACGGGCAGCATTTGATGGGCACACTGGCTGCGTTTGATGGGCACAGTGGCAGCATTTGGCACAGTGGCTGCGTTTGATGGAACACTGGCAGCATTTAATGGGCACAGTGGCAGCGTTTGATGGCACAGTGGCAGCATTTAATGGGCACACTGGCAGCATTTAATGGGCACACTGGCAGCGTTTGATGGGCACACTGGCAGCGTTTGATGGGCACAGTGGCTGCACAGTGGCTGCAATAGATGGCACAGTGGCTGCGTTTGATGGCACACTGGCAGCATTTAAGTGGCACAGTGGCAGCGTTTGATGAGCACAGTGGCTGCGTTTGATGGGCACAGTGGCAGCGTTTGGCACAGTGGCTGTGTTTGATGGCACACTGGCAGCATTTAAGTGGCACAGTGGCTGCAATTGATGGGCACAGTGGCTGCATTTGATGATTTTTTTTCAAAAAATGTTTGCGCCCCAAAAAAATTTTGAGCACCAGCCGCCACTGTTTAGATGTTATGTATGCACATTTTATGTATGCACGTTTAATCCTGACACCCTATATGTGTACAATCAGGACTGATTTTTTTTTTCTTGCTCGTTCAAAGTACCAGCAACAAAATGCTGTTCCTCTGAAAAGCGATCCATGCTCAGATCACTTTTCAGAGGCATTTGACCACCGGTAAAGAGGCAATATGTTGCCTCCTGACCACCTGTTTTAACCCCTTAAAGTGATTGTAAAGGTTTTTTTAAAAAATAATAAACATGTCATACCTTCATTGTGCAGTTAGTTTTGCACAGAGTGGCCCCGAACACGACTTCTGGGGTCCCTCGGCGGCTCTCGCCGCTCCTCCGCTTATCAGACATCCGCCTAGGTAAAGCGCTGTCCAGGGGTCAGGGGGGCCCTTCATGATTTCTTGCATCGGGGCCCTGAAGGTTTTAGTTACGCCACTGAGTAACAGGGAATGTCTTCAGAAGCATGTTTATAATATTTTGTGTCTGTAAACCAGCAACAAACTAAACTTACTAGCCTTAAGTTCTACATCATGTCTATCAAAATTCCTAAAAGGAAGCCAAGAATGACAAAAGGGGAACTCAGCTTCCAGGGTCACTGGGCCTAGGAATTATATTCTAGCTGGGAGCCTAAAATGTGCTTCCTAACTGAAAGCTAAACTCTGGAAAGGGTGAAAAAGACAATAATGAAAGCAGTATTGTTTTCATTCAAAAAACAAAATGAACGTATTTTGAAATGCAGCTATCATAAGTGCTGGAATTAGTCTTTGCGCGGGTTGCTGGAAATAAAATCACTTGATTCCCCCATCAGCACAGTCAGTGTTGATGGTGGAATCCCTCCCATGGGGCTATTGTGTTCTCACAGCAGGGGTGCAGGGAGCCATCCCTGCCTAGAGAACACAGTAATTATTGCTATTGGCTATAGTCGCTGGCAATAATCACATGCTAAAAATTCAACACGCTCGATGGATTGACTTGGGTACAATCAGCCTGCCCATACATGGATTAAATCTTGGCCGTAGATTTGATTCATCTATGGCTAGATTTACACAGCAACACAGACTGAGAAAAACAAGAGAAACAGGCACTAATCATATGTGATGATAAGGAACATGCTAGCAGGAAGGGAGAGAAGATTGGTAATTTCATCAACGTGGGTTGCTCCTTCTCCATCCAATTACAAGCTGAGGGCGGAGAGGTGACCAATAATTCCATCCGTTTTTGCCACCTGAACATCTGTTACCCTTTGTCAAGTATCCCTTATGCCGCGTACACAAGTCTGATGGGAGCTTTTGGTCGGATAATCCAACCATGTGTATGCTCCATCGGACTTTTTCTGTCGGCATTTAAGATGGACTTAGATAGAGAACATGCTCTAAATTTTTCTGTTGAAAATACCGACGGAGCTTGTCCCGTTGGCAAGTCCGACCGCGTGTAGGCAGCATTAGAAGCCCATCCAGCTTTGATGTCAATTGATCTACCCACTGGAGACATAATAAACATATGTTCTAAAAAGTAAGATATTTGCTTTGTGCATTCAAATTTGTTGGTGCTTTCTAGACAAATATACTGTATATATATATGCACAGACATTACATTTTCAAAGCCCATCTGCTAGGATGACCTGGTTTACACCCAACATTAAAGTGGATTGGCAGTCTCTAACGAACTAAGCCTAAAACTGTTCCCATTCCCTTCTAATGCCCCGTACACACGGTCGGACTTTGTTCGGACATTCCGACAACAAAATCCTAGGATTTTTTCCGACGGATGTTGGCTCAAACTTGTCTTGCATACACACGGTCACACAAAGTTGTCGGAAATTTCGATCATTCTGAACGCGGTGACGTAAAACACGTACGTCGGGACTATAAACGGGGCAGTGGCCAATAGCTTTCATCTCTTTATTTATTCTGAGCATGCGTGGCACTTTGTTCGTCGGATTTGTGTACACACGATCGGAATTTCCGACAACGGATTTTGTTGTCGGAAAATTTTATATCCTGCTCTCAAACTTTGTGTGTCGGAAAATCCGATGGAAAATGTCCGATGGAGCCCACACACGGCCCACACACGAATTTCCGACAACAAGGTCCTATCACACATTTTCCGTCGGAAAATCCGACCGTGTGTACGGGGCATAACTCCTATACTAACTACCCTGTAGAAGGAAGATGCATATACTTACCTATTCTCAGAGAGGAGAATGATGATGAGGCCTTGACACCCACCCCAACAATAGCTCTACTCCCTATGCTCTATCGATGGCCACAGAAACTGAGCCTACTGCGCTTTTTTATGTCAGCAGCCAGACAACCGATCCCTCTATTTTGGAAAACAGCTGTCACCCCTCCATTGTCCTTGTGGGTTTCTACTGTAAACTAAATCACACTTATGGAGGAGATGCTGGCTTTGCATAGCAATACATTTGAGAAATTTAAGGTTCTATGGCTTATTTGGCTCGACTTCTCTACCTCAGATACTCTGAAATGTGTGAACTGTGGATGAAACAAATGAATTGAACTACATGCACAATCCCGTTTATTAGAACACTGCTTATTTAAGAAGATGGACATTCATTCATTATTATTTTTTTATTTTTTACATTGCACATTGTTAAATCAAATTGGTGTGTGGTTTTCAATTTAGAGGTTACTTAGCGCTGCTACTTATTGCTATATATACTCTGAAATGTGTGTTGTCGCCCAATGACCAGCTCAACACGACGCCATGATTATCTTTCAATGTTTGCTTAAGAAAAAGAGAGCGGTCTGGGTACTGCCTCTTAATATGGCACAGCTCCATCCCTGTAATACATATAATACACAACGAGTTAGCTCATGGGACTTTAAATGAGTTGGTCATAGAGGTCATAACAAATGAGTATAGTAAATTGAAAAGGATTTATTAGGGTTCCAAGGACATAATCATAAATGAGCATAAAAACATCATGAAGCATAGCTTGACCATTGACGTGTTTGTTACAGTACTGAAAATACATAGTGTACATATACAACTTTTGTACTCGGTGCGTTTCGCAAGCTCTGCTCGCTTCCTCAGGAGTTGATGTATATGCAGAATATCTAGAAAATAGTAAGTATTGGTAAGATATAACATTCAATCATGATTGTGGTTAGAAGAGAAGCATATGGCCTCTGAGAGGCACCCCATACTCACATTGTGGTCAATTGGTCCATAGGACTGATCTCCAAAGATAACAGCGGAGAATGCTCCAACCGGGAGCTGAAGAGGCGTAACCAGCAGCAACCAAACAGGCCCATGGTGGAGGGCGGACATGGCGAAGAAGGAGGATGAAAATGTTGTGTGTCCTGAAATGCCCCATTGGCCACATATGCGTGACAGCTGTAATAAAGATGTATATGTATTAAAATCAATTAACAATGAACTTGATAATGACCTGGGAGTATAAATAATGTAGTATCACTATTGTAAAGTGAAGTCCATGACATTGTGGGCTTGGATGCAAACAAGAAAGAAAGAGAATGAAAGAGAGATGTGAAGAGTGTGAGAATGTGAAGAGAAAGGTAGAAATGGGAAAAGAAAGTGAAAAGGAGAAAAAGGAAAAGAATATGTCCCTTGGTGTGCCTCATTAACCATATACAGTGTAGCAACAACACTAGAAGTAAAATGTATATAGATCTAATGATAATCACCATAATGGTGGTATAGAAGTGTAAAAGTGTAAATGTTTTCATAGTATCCATGTTGTGAACTGAAATGAAACGAGAGCACAGACCAGGGTAGACATGGGAAAAATGAGGGTGAGAGAGAGACCAAGGTAAAGAGAGGAAACAGAGAAGTGAAAAATGTATAAGCAAAGGAAGTCCTGCTGGTTGATAATATTGTGGTGGAGTGCAAATATATCAGATCACAGTTTATATGTGCAAGTGCAGTAAAGTAAAATGGAGTGACAACGTGAGTATCTGTGGTGTGCTCACCCCTGTGTAGGATCTATAGCATGTGAGAGGACAATCAAATGAGGAAAAGAAGAGCGTTCGCCAGGTCAGAGCCCCCAACCTATATCCCCGAGCGGAAGCATTGGGCCATGCCCCTAATGCCCCTAACATGGCTACAGTGCGTGCCCGCGTTGCGCATGCGCGAGCACCTCCAGCCAATGAGATGACGCACTGCACGCCAAACGTGGAGCCACTGCTATGCGGAAGTCCCACAATGGGTGCAGAAGCATGGCGCCAATGTACTGGTGGCCCCACCCATCCATAAAAATGGAGGGGAGGGGACAGCAGGGGAGGAGGAGACCCCCCATTTGTACATCGCAGCTCCCGGAAAGGAGAACCGCAATCACCGATAGATACAGTACATTGACAACTCCATAAGATAACCAGGATGGCATTTGTAAAATAAGATAATACTCATATGACGTATGGTAGCAATTAGTAATAGTGGGTATGACCACGAGGACAGCAAACAGCCCAAGCAGGCAAGTAGGTGTCTTCCACCAGAGTAATTAGAGAAAAAGAGAGCGGTCTGGGTACTGCCTCCTAATCTGGCACAACTCCATCCCTGTAATACATATAATACACAACGAGTTAGCCAATGGGACTTTAAATGAGTTGGTCATAGAGGTCATAACAAATGAGTATAGTAAATTGATAAGGATTTTTTAGGGTTCCAAGGACATAATCATAAATGAGCATAAAAACATCATGAAGCATAGCTTGACCATTGACATGTTTGTTACAGTACTGAAAAAACATAGTGTCGAGTACAAAAGTTGTATATGTACACAATGTATTTTTCAGTACTGTAACAAAAATAAAGAAAGTTATACACTTGGGCGGGCATACACATGTACAGTATATACAGTAATATAAGCGTGTGTGTATATATATTCCCAGAGAGCCCCCACTTACATCAGGGTCCCCAGAGAGCCTCCCCCTTGCATCAGGGTTCCCAGAGAGCCCCCCTTACATTAGAGTCCCCAAAGAGCCTCCTCTTTAAAAATAGGGGCCCCAGAGAGCCCCTCCTTGCATCAGGGTCCTCAGAGAGCCCCCCCCCACTTACATCAGGGAGCCCGGAGAGCCTCCCCTCCCCTTGGGAACCCCTGCAGAGACTCGGGGCTATGGGTCACAGATTCGGGGCTATAGCCCCAAAAGCCACCCCCTAGCGACGCCACTGTCTGATATACAGTTGTGTTTATAAGTTTACATACTCTGGCAGAATTTATGATTTCTTGGCTATTTTTCAGAAAATATAAATGATAAAAACTTTTCTTTCCCTTATGGTTAGTGTTTGGTTGAAACCATTTATTATCAATAAACTGTGTTTACTCTTTTTAAATCATAATCATAACAGAAACTACCCAAATGACCCTGATCAAAAGTTTACATACCCCACTTCTTAATACCGTGTATTGCCCGCTTTAACATCAATGACAGCTAGAAGTCTTTTGTGGTATTTGTGGATGAAGCTCTTTATCTTCTCAGATGGTAAAGCTGCCCATTACTCTTGGCAAAAAGCCTCCAGTTCCTGTAAATTCTTGGCCTGTCTTGAATGAACTGCACGTTTGAGATCTCCCCAGAGTGGCTCAATGATATTGAGGTCAGGAGACTTGAGATGGCCACTCCAGAACCTTCACTTTATTCTGCTGTAGCCAATGACAGGTCGACTTGGCCTTGTGTTTTGGATCATTGTCATGTTGGAATGTCCAAGTACGTCCCATGCGAAGCTTCCTGGCTGATGGATGCAAATGTTCCTCCAGTATTTTTTTGATAACATACTGCATTCATCTTGCCATCAATTTTGACCAAATTTCCTGTGCCTTTGTAGCTCACACATCCCCAAAACATCAGCGATCCACCTTCGTGTTTCACATTAGGAATGGTGTACCTTTCATCATAGGCCTTGTTGACGCCTCTCCAAATGTAGTGTTTATGGTTGTGGCCAAAAAGCTCAATTTTGGTCTCATCACTCCAAATGACTTTGTGCCAGAAGGTTTGAGGCTTGTCTCTGTGCTCTTTGGCGTATTGTAAGCAGAATACTTTGTGGCATTTGCGTAGTAATGGCTCTCTTCTGGCAACTCGACCATGCAACCCATCTTTCTTCAAGTGCCTCTTATTGTGCATCTTGAAACAGCCACACCACATGTTTTCAGAGAGTCCTGTATTTCACCTGAAGTTATTTGTGGGGTTTTTTTTGCATCCCAAACAATTTTCCTGGCAGTTGTGGCAAAAATTTTGGTTGTTCTACCTGTCCGTGGTTTGGTTTCAACAGAACCCCTCATTTTCCACTTCTTGATTAGAGTTTGAACACTGCTGATTGACATTCTCGATTTCTTGGATATCTTTTTATATCCCTTGCCTGTTTTATACAGTTCAACTACCTTTTTCCACAGATCCTTTGACAATTCTTTTGCTTTCCCCATGACTCAGAATCCAGAAACGTCAGTGCAGCACTGGATGAAAGAGGCAAGGGTCTGTCAGGAGTCCAGAAACTCATTGACCTTATATACACAAACTAATTACAAGCAAACAGATCACAGGTGAGGAGGGTTACCTTTAATAGCCATTCTAACCCCTTTGTGTCAACTTTTGTGCATGTTATCAGGCCAAAATGACCAGGGTATGTAAACTTTTGATCAGGCTCATTTGCATAGTTTCTGTTGTGATTATGATTTAAAAAGAGTAAACACAGTTGACTGATAATAAATGACTTCAGCCAAACACTAGCCATGAGTGAAAGAAATGTTTTTGTGTTATCAATCATATTCTCTGAAAAATGGCCAAGAAATCATAAATTCTGCCAGGGTATGTAAACTTATGAGCACAACTGTATATACCCTTAAGAGTATGTTACAAATGCTACTGTTACATCTGTCATCAACATTCAGCTTGTATTGATGACTAAGAGGGTATCCCTCTGTTGCTGTTCTTTCCTAGATATGTACAATACAAATATATTTGGCTCTAGAATTTATATGGCAATAACTATTCCCATGACGTCAATAAGGAGGGTCTCTTTTAAAAAAGAACCTAACACCCAATTATCACCTTCCTTTTACCATACTATAGAGTGATCAGATCCACCTAGTGGCAGGCAAGCTAATTACGCATGCCAAAATATGGACCACCCTTGTACTAGTAGTTCATCATTCTGAACATTTACACACTTTTGTTATAATCAAATGTGGATGCATGTCATTGACGGCTACAGTTCTGGAAACAGTGCATTACTTATATCCACGTTTCTTTATGTTACAACTTGTAATTTGAAACTTTCAATAACAATTTACTGAAAATTAAAACAGGCATGTATCTAGTTTTCTAAGGCTACATGCATATGAGCGTTTTGGCCCACCAGTGTCCAATCCCCGTGCGTTTGGGTGCCAAGGAGGCACTAGGCATCTAAAAGAGATAAAGGGGTATGCCTTGTCTTTTATTTACAAGCTAACTAAAATGTGTAAAGAAGATTAGCACTACCAACATGTAATGATATACAGTGCCTTGAAAAAGTATTCACACCCCTTGAAATGTTTCACATTTTGTCATGCTACAACCAAAAACATAAATGTATTTGGGATTTTATGTGATAGACCAACACAAAGTGGCACATAATTGTGAAGTGGAAGGAAAATGATAAATGGTTTTCAAAATGTTTTACAAATAAATATCTGAAAAGTGTGGCCTGCATTTGTATTCAGACCCCCTGAGTCAATACTTTGTAGAAGCACCTTTTTCTGCAATTACAGCTACAAGTCTTTTTGGGTATGTCTCTACCAGATTTGCATATCTAGAGAGTGACATTTTTGCCCATTATTCTTAGCAAAATAGCTCAAGCTCTGTCAGATTGCATGGAGAGCGTCTGTGAACACCAATTTTCAAGTCTTGCCACCGATTCTCAATTGGATTTAGGTCTGGACTTTGACTGGGCCATTCTAACACATGAATATGCTTTGCTTTAAACCATTCCATTGCAACTCTGGCTATATGTTGGAGTGTACGACTAATAGTTGTCCTGTGGACAGATTCTCCCATCTGAGCTGTGGGTCTCTGCAGCCCCTCCAGAGTTGGGCCTCTTGGCTGCTTCTCTGATTAATGCTCTCCTTGCCCCGACTCTCAGTTTAGGTAGACGGCCATGTCTTGGTAGGTTTACAGTTGTGCCATAAGCTTTGCATTTTCTGATGATGATCGAACAGTGCTCTGTGAGATGTTCAAAGCTTGGGATTTTTTTTTTTGTAACCTAACCCTGCTTTAAACTGCTCCTCAACCTTATCCCTGACCTGTCTAGTGTGTTTTTTGGCCTTCATGATGCTGTTTGTTCACTAAGGTTCTCTAACAAACCTTTGAGGGCTTCACAGAACAGCTGTACTTATACTGTGATTAAATTAGGTGGACTATAATTACTAATTAGGTGACTTCTGAAGGCAATTGGTTCCACTAGAATTTAGTTAGATGTATCAGAGTAAAGGGGGCTGAATACAAATGCACACCACACTTTTCAGATATTTAAAACATTTAAAAAAATGTTAAAAACCATTTATCATTTTCCTTCCACTTCACAATTATGTGCCACTTTGTGTTGGTCTATCACATAAAATTCCAATAAAATATATTTACGTTTTTTTGGTTGTAACATGACAAAATGTGGAAAATTTCAAGGGGTATGAATACTTTTCTAAGGCACTGTACATACAGTGGGTATAGAAAAGAATCATATTTTGTTGTTTTTTAGCCTTAAATGAAGACAGACACGGTTATTTTATCCAGCTGTATTTACTTAGTGCAACCTATAACATCCAAGTGAAAGATATAACACCAACACGTCAGAAAAAATTAAAAATAAATAAAAAAAAGAATCACTGAGTTGGAAAAAAGGATCACTTCCCCCCTAAAAATGTTTTGTAAACTCACTCAGGTGTAGCTAATCACCTTCTCAATGGCACACAAAGCCATTTGACTTTCAACTGTGATTAGCTGGGGTTATTTTGATTAGCTCAGCATATAAAGAGCTTTCCTGGAGCATTTCACTCCCTGGTAATGCAACTGAAGCAAACAATCAACTATGGGTGGCAAAGCACTGTCACCAGGATCGCCAGGATAAAGTTGTGGACAAGGACATATCAGGAGATGGATACATAAAAATAATATCAATAAGAAGTGGAACATATTTGGTACAACATAGGCCCTCCCTCCAAACTGGATGAAAGAGCCAGGAGGATACTGGCCAGAAAGGCTACCAAGAGGCCTACAGCAACTCTGAAGCAGTTGCAGGAATTAATGGCAAATAGTGATCATTGTGTGCATGTGACAACAATATCACAACTTCTCCACAAATGTGGCTTGCATGTGTAGTGGTCCATTTCCCACCCTGCACAGCCAGGCACACGAATTTACAGACACCCTAAGACAAGAAACAGTATAAGGGCATCCCATATAAATACAGTTTTGGAAGTGGAAAAGGGAACAAACTGGGACAGGGCTATACTACAAATAAATATCAGTAGACAAATAGATATTTTGTATGTATAGTCATCTATGTACATCACACCATACACAATCCTGACTACAGGCCCCTGTAGCTAGCACACCAACATCAATACTGTATATAATGAGCCAGAGCAGCCCCCCCCCCCCCCAAGGGAGGCCTTCTACTCGCAGGAATTCTTGAATCCGTCCGGAACGAAAGATATAAAGAACACCATTGTCAGAAACCATGAATCAGACTTATGCCCCGTACACACGGTCGGACATTGATCGGACATTCCGACAACAAAATCCTAGGATTTTTTCAGACGGATGTTGGCTCAAACTTGTTTTGCGTACACACGGTCGTACAAAAGTTGTCGGAATTTCCGATCGCCAAGAACGCGGTGACGTCAACCACGTATGACGAGACTAGAAAAGGCCATTTCAGAACCAAGTGCGGCACCCTTTGGGCTCCTTTTGCTAATCTCGTGTTAGTAAAAGTTTGGTGAGAGACGATTCGCGCTTTTTCAGACTCGTGGTTTTCAGATTTGTATCTGCTCTTCAGTGCGTACAAGCAAGCTATGCGTGACTTTAATTAGTCATTGTGTTCTTGTTCGTTCGTTACTGTTTTTCAGGTCGCTCTTCACAGGCCTTGCTGTTCTTCAGTGCGTTCTGTTACTTCGTAACAGACGACCGTTTTCTAGCCATGTTGCGTATACGTACTCCTCGTAGAGTTTGTGCTGTGCGGGGGCTTGGTGTTGGGTCCTGACCTTGACACAAGTCCAGTCCATGAACAGGGTGGGGAGGAGTTCATGGACCAAGAATTGGTTGCTTCAGCGTGACCAGTTCTCTCATATGCCTTTGCTCCGTGAGATCCGTAAGAATAATCCTGATGATTTCAGGAACTTTCTCCGGATGACGGACCCCGTATTTCACCGTTTGTTGGCTTCGCTGACCCCCTATATCAGCAGGCAGGATACCTGCATGAGGCAAGCCATCACTCCGGAGCAGATGCTCGTCGCTACCCTGCGGTACTTGGCGACGGGGAGAAGTCTGCAGGACTTGAAGTTCTTGACAGGCATCTCCCCCCAGGCTCTGGGTATCATTATCCCGGAGACCTGTTCTGCCATCATCCAGGTCCTGCAGAAGGAGTATATGAAGGTAAGATTTTTATCCTTTAATATCACATTTTATTGTATATAATGTTTGATAATATATTTTATTTCTTTCCTCATTCCCTAATTACCATGATTGGAATATGCTGTGAATGTCCCCTTTGTCCTCATTCATGCTGGAATTTTATGTAATTTTTTTTTGTCCTTCATACATATTTGCCTTCACTTACCTCCCCAGCATGGTCTCCTGCCCCTATATTCACCTCATGTAGTCACTTAACAATGTATTTTATCAGCTCCATAGTAGTGCTTTACCCCAAACAACCCCTAAAATGTTTAGAAATGTGATTTGGGCTTTAAATTCAGGCAGAGTGCCAGAGGCTTGTTTTTGTGGTGTCCCCAAATCATTTTTAACCCTGCCCCCAGCAAACTGCTAAGTCAGCTGATCCCAATTCTCTATCTATCCTCAATCATCTATCTGCTGACTTTGCCAAACCCATACACACTATACCCATCTCTTTTGTGGTCAGATTTATTGATGAATTCCCCAAAGCATGTAGTGCAAGGGCCTGCCGGTATACTTTCAAATGGTACTGTTTCAAGTTTTTGTATCCTATTATTATCTTGATAGGTAATAGCAGAATGTCCAAATGTGCTCAAATGTGTACAGTGTGTATTTATATCTTTGTATTATGACACTTCTTACCTGTCCAGTGGGCTGCCAATAGTGTAACTAAGGAGGGGCTGTTCCAAGTAATACCCATTATTTAGGCATTCATCTCTAAATGAATATTCCCCCCCTATAATGTTAGAAATGGCCCATGAGGGGGGGGGGGATATGATAGGTGTACCTTATACTTTGGTGTTGTAAAATTCCCCTTAATAAATGTTACCTGGATGTAGGCCAAGAATGTTTGTGTCTAATCTGCTTTCCATGTTTATGTGCAAAATTACTAATTTTTTTTTGTTTTCCTCAACAGTTTCCTTCCATGCCACAGGAATGGCAGACTGTGGCCTCCCACTTTGCCCAGCGGTGGGACTTTCCTAACTGCGGAACTTCCCAATTGATGGGAAACACGTCCACATCGTCCCACCACCCAACTCGGGGTCGTACTATTATAATTACAAGGGGTTCAATAGTATTGTGATGTTGGCGGTGGTGTCGGCTAATTACGAGTTCCTGTATGTGGACGTGGGGAAGAATGGCCGGATGTCCGATGGTGGAGTCATCGCCCAGACGGAGTTTTACAGGTGTCTCCAGAATGGCAGCTTGGACTTGCCACCTCCAGAAGACAATGTGGAAGGACTCCCATCCGTCTTCGTTGTGGATGAAGCATTTGCGCTGGGGGACCAACCTATGCGGCCATTCCCGATGAGGACCCTCACCCCGGAACAGAGGGTTTTTAATTACCGGCTGGCCAGAGCCAGAAGAGTGGTGGAGAACACATTTGGAATCATGGCCAGCCGGTTCCGCCTATTTCTTACACCCATCCATATGGCGGAGTATAAACTGAATCATATAATCCTGGCGTGCTGTGTTCTACATAACTTTTTACGGCAACATTCTGCCAACTATGCTAGCTCAGTTGGGCCTGAGGCCGGAATGATAAATGAAACAACCCTGACGGCGCTTGAAAGTGGCCGTCCTGGCTTGCCCTCCCTAAGTGCCCGTGATGTCCGGTAAGATACCTTGAGTTCTTTGCGGGTAGGGGGGCCATCAATATGCCAGACAATTTGTGAAACCTTGATCCAATAAAAAAAAAAATCGCAAATCTTTGGTGACATTTACTGCTTGTGTTTGTTTTAGCTGACCCTGACAGAAATGTGGTGAGTCCAGAAAATGGCGTGATTGTGTAACCTTACAAAGCACTGTTGGGTGTTATTTGCTAAAGGCAAAGACACTTTGCACTACAAGTGCACCTGAAACTGCACTGAAACTGCACTAGTAGTGCAAAGAGGATTTGCCCTTAGGAAATAACCCCCATTGTCACAGAAAACAGCAATTACATCACCACAAAAGTGTTGTAGCGTTGAGACAATAATCCACACATTCTTGATTAACAATCTTTTTAATACCTGCACAATCACTTGTGCATTTAGAAAAGGTTTTTAAAACAAACCAACATGTTTGTTGTATAACAATTTTTGGGGTGGCATTATCAACAATAGAAATGTCCATTTAAGATAAAACAGGCATGTGTAAAACCAACAAGAAAGACACAAATCTTGACCTTACAAAGTTCACATTTGGTAGAACTTGAAGGCAATATCAGACATGAGTATTTGGAAACTGTGTTTGATATTGCGTTCAGATGGGGTGAAGTCACCCCAGGAAAAGCCAAATTTGGAAGATGCACACAAATTTCCCAATGTCAACATGTGCTAGCTGCCATCACAGGGGATCAAGGGACGTGTTTTGGGGGAGAAACCCCTTCCTCTCAGCTACTTTATTATTGAGGAAGGGGTTGCACCCCCAAAACGCGTCCATTGATCTCCTGTGATGGCAGATAGCACATGTTGACACACTGTGTGCATCCTCCAAATTTGGCTTTTCTAAAAATCGCTAAAACATTTTGAACATTGTAGCACACAAAAAAAGAAAGTGATTTGGAGGGGTTTTAAACTCTACCCAAAACATCAATGATGTTCTTATTTTTTTGAATAACATCATTGATGATTTTCTTGAGGTTTTCCAATGCTAAATTACACCCCATAATCTCCCCGATCAGGATCTGTGCACTTTCTGATGTGAAAGGATCTGGATCCACAACATCATGATCACCTAAAAAGAGAGAAACCAAACAAAAACAGGTATCAAAAATATGCCGGCATCCATCTCTTACCTGATCCTGTGGTCGCAGACATTCACCTGTTGCGGTGAATAGTTCCACCACGTCTTCTTCCTCCTGCTCTTCTTGTGTTGGGTGGATTTCCCCTTCTTCCAGAGGGGGGGCTCTGGTCTCCTTGGATGAGGGGTGTCCTCCGAGTCTTTTCTCCCCTATGTAAAACAAAAATGGTATACTTAGCACACAGATATTTGATGGCAGAACTATAAATAGGAAACATTGCTTGGAAGTGTGGTACAATTGTCTATTTTGGCAGAGTTCCAAAATGTAGCATTTTCAGCATTGTCAGTGTCCTTTGTCCAGTGTCCTTTGTCAAGCTGCAATACTTTACCTGTTTGGTACAAGCTTCACAGATGGAGACCCCCCTATAGTATACACTGGAGCACCTGTGTGGCCCCCCTAATAAAAATGGTGTTCTGGTGTCCCACACTAGTGCTCCAGTGTCCAGATGTGAAAACAGCTGCTCAGTGTCCTCTCCTTACATAGAATCTAGTTTGCATTTCATTCTAGTAACAAAGCCATCTACACAACCAAATTAGTTTCAGACAAGTAGGGCGTAAAAAATGTGGCCAAATGCATATGCCCAAAACAATGGTGTTTTATAGGCCAAAAGAAAAATGTTTGATACGAACGAATAATGTGCCCATGAACATGAAAGTTGCCATTTTAAAATGTACAATGGAGCAGCACGAACGTAATAAAGACAAAAAGAATAGGAACACAGCACAACTACTTACTTTTTTGCAGCACTCTCAGGATCGTTCTGTACTGCTCATGTTCTCGTAATTTGAGGTCTGACCATCGTTTCCTGAGCTGATCTTTCGATCGACGTACCCCGAAATTCCGGTGCAGACTCTTGACCACTTTTGCCATGATCTTGGCCCTTCTGACATTGGGGTTGGGGTAAGGTCCATACTTCCCAACATAGTCGGCCTTCTTCAGGATGTCGAACATCTCCAACATCTCCCCAAAGGACAAATTTGATGCCTTAAATCTTCTCCTTCTGGATCGGGACGTCTCCGGATCCGGGCTTTCCTCCTCCTCGTTGCTGTAATTATCATGCACCTGCTGTGTCTCCGCCATGTGCTCTTCCCTCACTGCGCAGAATGAAAAGGGGCGGGGAATAGACTAAAAAGAACGTCAGGGGTTACACGCATGCGCAGTGTGTATAAAGCGTAACACGCGTGCGTATTACGTACGATCTGTGAGCGAAGGAAGGAGCATCGGAGGCGCCGATCGTGATAATGAAGGTAAGATCTAAACTTGGGCCTATACTGCTTTGAAATTGAAGCCTATATTGTAACAAGATTAGGAGAGTTTGGCCTGACCTTAGGGTTTGTCTTGTGTTGTGTCTTGCAGAGAAAATGGATGGCTTCAACGACCACAATTTCCTCCCCCTGTTCATAGACAAGTACAGGGAGCTGCCCTGTCTGTGGCAGGAGAGACATCCCCATTATAATCATAAACAAAAGAGGCAGGCAGCGCTGGAGAAACTGCTGGAGTTGGTGACGTCGGTGGTCCCCACAGCAACCATCCCTTATTTAAAAACCAAAATTGGTGGCCTGAGGAGCACTTATCTTAGGGAGCGCAAGAAGGTCACGGATTCCCAGAGATCAGGAGCTGCAGCAGATGACGTTTATGTCCCCAGGCTGTGGTACTATGAGAGACTGCGATTTCTGTCAGACCACACTGAAGTCAGGGAATCACTCTCCACTCTTCCTTCCACTCTTCCTTCCACCCCAGCTGAGGCTTCCGATGTCCAACCTGGGCCTTCCAGCCAGGAAGAAGTGGAGGAGCCCAGCTTGAGTCAGGTATAGCATTCTTCTACAGATTTCTGGTCAATAAATAAATTATGTTTACTAGATGTCATTATTGATCACTAATTGCTGATTGCAAAAAGTGTTTTACATATCAATAGACAGTAGTGGGCACCCAAAATTGGGACAAGAATGAAAAATGCTGGGCTCAGAATGATAGTCTGTTATATTTGTTAACATTCAATTTGCAGCAGTCAGGAGGTGAAAATTGTGTGTGATTGATGAAAAAAATACTAAAACAATGTCCCTTTTTCATACACAGGAGGACCTCAGCCAGGAGGAGGCTCTGGAATGTGGCAGCCAGGAGGAGGCAGGGCTAAGTTGCAGCCAGGAGGAGGCGGGGCTAAGTGTCAGCCAGGAGAAGCCTGGGACCAGTCGCAGCCTGACAGAATCGCAGGTTCCTGCCTTCCGCCTTCCATACAAAAGAGCGAAGAAGGCGACTCACATGCAGGATTCTGCGCTCAGGCTAATTCAGGAGGCTTCTGCGTCCCTCAGAGCCTTACCCACTCCTGAAGAGGCCTTTGCCTGCATGGCTGCCACAAAACTGCAGGGCATGCAGGAGGGTCAACGCAAAATATGTGAGGACCTTCTGTATAAAGTCCTAAGTAAGGGGGTGAGTGGGGAACTAACACCCAATACCCACCTGAGTGAGTTGGCCCCTCCTCCTCCTCCTCCTGCCACAACTCCACCACCAGAGCCACAGCGTGGAAGGAAGCGTGGAAGGAAGACAAGAGAGTGATGACCCTGGGTTCCGTCTGGTCTGACAAAAGCTGTAGTCTCTTGTATGACCACAGCCTGGGGACACAGATGTCATCTGCTGCTTTCCGGATCTCTGGGACTTCTGGACCAGACTGCACTCCCTTAGATAAGGACTCCTCAGGCCACCAATTTTGCTGGAAAATAGTTGATGTCTGCCCTGGGGGCCGAAGGCTTCACCCATTTCTGCTGTTTCTCTAGCATTGCCTCCCTCTTTGTTTAGTTGTGAGCCCTTAATAAATTAAAAAAAATTTTCTATTATACTCTCCTATGTGTGTTTTCATTCAAAAAGGACAGTTTGTTGGTGACGATTCAGGTACATTTCTAAAGTACAATGTGAAATTAACAAGAGACAACACCAAACAATCTCCTACAGATTAAATATAACAACATATCAATGGTGTTGTGGTAACTTGACACACAAAACACATACAAAAATATTCTGGAGTAAAACTAAAAATACAATAAAACAAAGATCAGCCTTGAAAAAAATACAAACCAAAAAAAAATAATCTGCCTTAAAAAAAAATAAAAAAATAAATACAACACAAAAATAATGTTGTCAGATGTGACAAATCAAAATATATTGAGGGAATCCCGATAAATAGTAAAGAAAGAAGTTTGTGAGAAGTGTGTGTGAATATGAGCAGCAAAACTACTTCATTCTTCTCACATTATAAAGAAGAAGAGAGTGCGCTGTATTAAACCATTTTGAACATTGCACCGTGACGAAAGTGTTGTATCCATTGCGAACGCTAATTTTACCAGACCGAGCTGTTCCGTCTCTGAAATTCTTCTGAGCATGCGTGGCACTTTGTGCGTCGGAACAGGCTACACACGGTCGGAATTGACGCGATCGGATTTTGTTGTCGGAAAATTTTATAGCATGCTCTCAAACTTTGTGTGTCGGAAAATCCGATGGAAAATGTCCGATGAAGCCCACACACGGTCGGAATTTACAACACACTCCGATCGGACATTTTCCATCGGAAAATCCGACCGTGTGTACAGGGCATTAGACAGAAGTACAGTTAAATCACACTTGTTTAATAATAATAAAAAAAAGGTAAACAGAGTAAACGTAGAGCACTTCTGCTTCTTCCCAGGGGACCTCCATCATACCACCATATCTGTAGCTTCTGCCTTAGATTAAAACAGTCCTATCTGTACCGCTGAGTGTATACCACATTTGGGGCATACCCAAGTCCCCCTCTGTTTGGGGCTACCCTGGTGGACGGCTATATTTATATCAACCTCTCTATCCTTAATGGTAAATTCCCCCGTTTCCCCTGGGACTACCGCATTTATACATATTTATTATTTACAGCTGGCGGCCATTTCTTTTGACTTGTCTTTACCATTAATCTTTTGCACCTATGTTGGGAACATACATCTTGATAATATCTTGGTGGCTGACACTAACTTCTCTGCAAGATAGTAAGACCTTCTTTTCTTTCTTGCAACAAGTGAAACCCGAGTGTGTCCTGAAGAAGTTTTTATAACGAAACGCGTAGACGCATTAGGGCTCACATCATGTATATTTTATATATATGATTTTTATATGTCTTTGTTATGTTCTTTTCACATTGTATATCTATATATTTGTGAATTTAAATTAAAGTTTATATTTTTTGCTATCCCTCTGGTTTGCTGTGCCTTCAAAGTCTGACCTGGGGTTTCCTTTTGAGGAACTCCCCTCTTTTCTGTAATCAGAGTAAACATAGTCAAAACATAGCCAGAGTTCAGGATCGCCCCCAAATCGCTGGGGAAGTAGAGCGGAACCAGACATACCTCTTATAGAGGTAATACTAGAGGCGGGTACCTGCACAGAGAATGGAGCAGCAGCAGGGACGACCGGCAACACAGCTTCTACCAAAGCAGCCACAGTGGGAGATTCCAGGTGAGCCGTGTGACTCAGGAGTGTTTGTAACACCATGGCAAACTGATGCATGTGGTGATCCTGCTCATCCAATCTGGAAAAAATATTACCAACAAGTAAGAAACCATGAATCAGACTGAGACAGAAGTACAGTTAAATCACACTTGTTTAATAATAATAAAAAAAAGGTAAATAGAGTAAACATAGTCAAAACATAGCCAGAGTTCAGGAACTGGAACGGATAGTCAGACAAGCCAAAACTTCAGGGAGCCAGAAGGAATGTCAGCCAAGCAAATCTTTAACAGGAACACAGGAGAGTGTCTTTAGAGATTTGACCAAGGCGAAGGCAGAGATCATCTGGACTGGACAGCTTAAGTAGGCAGGACCGACGAGCTGGATCATCAATAGGTGAGTCACTGTGGAGAGATAGGAGCTGGCAATTAGCCAACAGCTGATCGGCCAGCTCAGAGAAGGAAGGGCTGGGCCCAGCCCTGACAGTACCCCCTTCTCAATGACCCCTCCCCCTCGGAGCACCACCAGGCTTGAGGGTAAAACATCTATTAAAATCACGGAGGAGGACAGGGGCATGTAGGTCCAAGGATGGGACCCAGGAGAGTTCCTCTGGACTGTACCCTTTCCAATGCACCAGGTACTGTATGCACCCATGGAAACTACGGGAGGCAACAATGGACTGTACTTAATACTCCTCATGGTTCTCAACCTGAACAGAGTGAGGACGTTGCACCGAGGTGGTAAAGTGGTTGCAGACCAAAGGTTTTAATAAGGAGACATGAAATTCATTTGAGATACGCATATTAGAAGGAAGGTCTAATGCGTAAGCCACTGCAAAGAATACGGAAAGGCCCAATAACCCGAGGTGCGAACTTCAGAGAGGGAGCACGAAGTTGGAGGTTGCGAGATGACAGCCAGATCCTGTCCCCAACCTGGTAGGAAGGCGCAGGCAGGCGTCTGCAGTCAGCATGGAGTCTGTACCTATCATTAGCATGTCGCAAAGCCTCCTGGACTTGTGCTCAAGTAGAACAAAGACCACGGAGATGTGGAACAAAAGAGTCAGGCAACATGGAAGGTTGTGTAAAGGAAATTTGTAAGTTCTGTATATATTTGTATGTATTGCACACTGCCCTTACTGTGCACACGGCAATAATAATGTTTTCATTACATGTTTGCATTCTTTAGAGTCCTGATTAGAATTAGCCTGCCTATGTTACGCCGCTTGTTACCATAAAAGTACAATTGTAATATTAATGTGATACCTACGTAATCATGTGTACAAAAACCTTCAATTGTGTTATAATAAAGCAGAACAGTCATAATGAAAGATGCGGAGTGTATATTTTGTGTCTGTTCCCTAATGCAGTAGTTATTAATTTGGAACCACTAATCAATATGAGGATAGGAGTTGCCGATCTATAAAATGGCCAGGTCAGATGGCGAGCTTTGTCTAGGAGAGGATTTACAGGTGACCCTGAGAATCTGAAACGAGACGATTCGGGAATTTCTGATAATCAGCCGGCTGAGGTAAGCCTTTTTCTTACATTTGAGTTATCAGACTTCCTTGATCGGTAAGGCATTTTCAGGACAAAGGGTACCTATTTTACTCCCCTTCATTGAACTGTATTGATTGGTGGTTATATGTTATGTTGTCACTGTCTACTGTCTATCGGAGTGTTATAGAAAAGAAAGGGAAGAATAGTGCTGTTCACAGGTATATGTAGTACATCTGCTAGATAAAGTAGTTTAGAGGCAAGCGGGTATTGGCACACATAGAGAAGACTGGGCAGTCATTATGGGCATTAAATTAAGAAAGAGACTGAAGGGTAAGAGACCCTCAAAAATGCCCAGCGCAAGAGGAGCGCTATAAAATATATGAAGCGAAGGTGCGGTTCTGCCTATACTGAGCCTCTAGATTAATGGTTAGAGTGGACAGGGATCTACAATGGGTAACTGGGTTACCAAAGTCCACAGGGACTAAGAATCATGCAGAGAAAACCGTTAGAGAAACAGCTATCTATGCCTGTCACTATGGCTGCTCGTTTGATCATAGAAGCTAGAGTATGTGAATTATGGGATTACAATACCATGGGATGCAAAGGATATCAGAACAAAATAAGGAAAGCAGAAGTTAGGCAGGGTAATATTAAAGATATTAAAGAGTTAAAAGAAAGTGAGAGAATGATATGCATGTGTGTACAAATGGGAAAAATGTAAGCGATATATTCGTGTATGTGTGTGAATGCTGGAACCTTTAGTTCTATCTCTTGTGTGTGTCACGTATGCAGATGTGACCCCCTCCTTTACGCTCTCATGAAAGAATGTAGCTGGGGTGAGAGATCAGTGATAAACTGAAAGGACACCATGCCAATTTCAGTTTTTAGACAAAACATTTATAACAAAATGTGCCGGGTTAATTAATCTAATGGTAAACAATGTGATCACAATCATTTTTAAATCTGTTTTCCAAACATGGTAAAATGAAGGTTACATTTAACCATGTATTACACAAATTGAATATCCTTTGATAGTGAAAACAGTGAATTTAAAAAAGGGAAATTAAGTAAAAATGGTAAAATGTCCTAATTTAAAGAAATATAACTCTGGATATATATTAGAATTAGGGTATGATATTGAGATTATCACTTGAGTATTAATTTCTGATATGAGTTTAACAATTTTATTAATATAGATATATTGTAACTGGTTTAGACAACCTTTGGTTTTAAATGAAATCCAGGTTAATGGTGAAATTCGTAAAAGTGGGATTAATTTAGATTAAGATAACAATTTTGTAATTTTACCTTTATTGAGTGAAAAAAAAAAGATTAAGATGAGGTTGTTAATTGGAATACAGCTGCCATAGTATTTAACAAAGCCAAGATGGATGGGATACATAGAAAGTTTTTCTACAAAAATAAAATCTAAAGAGCTGATAATAACTTGATGTACGGTCCATGATGTGAGAGTAATAATAAATAAAATTTAAATATAACAGACCCATTACATCAAGTCCACACACCCTGTTAGGATAGATGCCACCTGCAGCCAATTTTATAGTTTTTGATGTGGCTGAGAGCTTTCTGTTCTGTCATATATAGATAGTTGGTCCTTTTGTTTTTATTTATTTTTATTTTTGAAATTCAAAGCAGAATGTGTGGATTGTGAAATGATGTTCCCCTTTTCCTTGTAAGTGCAGTGGTATAAGCAGAAGAATACTTTGGACTTATGGACATCTCTGCATGACTGCAGGGTATTGTTATCATTTATTATGTTATGACATCAGGAATATAATGTCAGATGGTAACTAAGGACTTGTGTTATCTTGCTAAAACTAACAACAGAGCAAGCAATGAGAAATTTATAATATTGCCAGGAAAAAGTTGTCTTTTTGAAACATGAAACTGGAGTTCTTACACAAACAGCATGATAGAAAAGAAGCCATTGTAATATATTTATGCAAGCTGGACCCAATAATGAAGGGTTCACCCCAATATATCAGAGCAAAGGTGCTATTAGACAAAGTTACAGACATTATTTTGGTAAAATATTTAACTTTTAATGGTCCCACATTCTGCGCAGCAAATATACAGCTAACTAAATGTTTGTCTAATGAAAGGTTCAAAATATGAATTTGTTTTGTTTGTTTATGTACAAATCTATCAATGAAAGATGCATACATTTGAATCCAGCCACCTTATTGCCTCTATTGGAGTAGGCTGGAGACAAAGAAAAAACACATATGTTAAATTGATGACGTAGGAATTAGCTGCTGTGAGCACAGTGCAGGACACACTCCCTGAAGACCCAGATATTTAATTTTTTGTAGAGTTATTTCCAGTTTTATACTGAGTATGCAGTTTATCACCCAGAAGGATACTCTCTATTCATAGTCATTGGATCCTTTTCCCCCAGCTCAAGAAGCAGAGCTCCATGTTTTAGCAAAGCCTGTGAGCTATAAAAAGAGTTTATATATTCATATAGATAGTAGAGAATTAAAGATCTTTTGGTTCCATTTGAAGGACCAGAAGTTTGTTTTTACTTCAACGGGTAAACCAACCAAGCATGCCAAGTTAATTGATTGGCTGTTTTCAGCCTTCCAGCTTCTTGCTGAGGTAGCCATACTAACATTAAAACTCACACATGGAAGCAGACCAGGTGACTAAGGATGCTGCATTTACAGCCCCGGACACTTGCTGGGTCTGTGCGACTCACAGATTCCACCCTAGTTCTGGCCCAGTATAGTTGGGATTAATATTTCATCTTTAAGGACCCCAGAATGAGAAGAACAAGTGGTCCACAGGGGGCAACTTCTTATGAAACAGGACTTTGGAAAAGGTGATCATTTATGTCTGCCAGCCACTCTTTTCCCTCCAGCTTGACACATGGAGCGTGTCATCAGTCACAAGCAGGTTTGGCTGCCTTAGTAAATGAGCATGGGATAGAGCCAGGGTTCTGCACAGTTGTTTTTTTTATAACATACCACTTCTTGTTTTACCTGTTACCAAAGATGTTGCCAAAACCTGAACATCCCTTCCAGAGATTACAAAAAGATATATCCAGATGCCCAAGTCAGGATCTTATGAGTATGCATTTTGTTTGTATGGCCATGTTTTCTGGATGTACAGTGGAAATGCTACTGCAAAGGCCACAGTAAAAAATGTTATCAGAAGTAGTTTGTATGTACAGAGTGACAGAATCTACAGAGGGTAACAGGTGAAATTATTTTTATAGGAGAGTCCTTACTAGAAGTTTTGAGGTTTTATTTTTACACTGTCTACAATGTAGCGGAAAAAGTAGAGTAAGAAACTAGAAAACTTTTGCCTGAATGTTTTCTTATATTTTATGAAGCCCCTAAGGGGATGTTGGACTCTCTCCCTATGGGATTTTGTTTGGGAGTGTGTTTCTCACTTGCTTATATTTTGTCTCAGCAGCTGAAGTCCTCCATTTGGATCTCACAGAGAAGGTTGCTGATCTTTTAAAGGTTTTTGACAAACTCATTTATGTGTTTTCTCCCCAATTCCAGATCTCTATTACTTTAATTGTAAGGGATATATATATAAAAAAAATGTGATTTGAAAAGTAGTCTAGCTATGTTGAAGTCATATTTGTCTTTTGTGCGTCTTCCATTTTATGTAGAATTGTCTGCGTTTACACATGCTGATAAGTCAGCATGCCAACAATTAAGCTAGAAGGCGATTCTGGACACAGGAATGTACAGCCGGTACTCTGTAAATATGTCCTATCAATCATTTGTTTTTCAAAAATGAAAAAAAAAAATGTAAAGTAATTTTGTACTGAAAAAGCTGCTCAGCTATTATATTCTCCACAATGGAGTTTTGCCTCTTTGGCCAGGACTACCTCCACCTAAGTGTGTAAAGGTTCCAGGTTAAAGGTGATAGCAGGTAGGGTTAGTGATCAAAATATTGATCGAAAGAGAGGAGACTGTAAAGGAAATTTGTAAGTTCTGTATATATTTGTATTCTATTTTGTATGTATTGCACACTGCCCTCACTGTGCACACGGCACGAATAATGTTTTCATTACATGTTTGCATTCTTTCAAATTCCTGATTAGAATTAGTCTGCCCATGTTACGCCCCTTGTTACCATAAAAGTACAATTGTAATATTAATGTGATACCTACGTAATCATGTGTATAAAAACTTTCAATTGCGTCACAATAAAGCACAGAACAGTAATTTGGAAAGATGTGGAGTGTATATTTTGTGTCTGTTCCCTACTGCAGTAGTTATTAGTTTGGAACCACTAATTAATATGAGGATAGGAGTTGCCTATCTATAAAATGGCCAGGTCAGTTAGAAACCATAGTTAGCCATAAACAGGGACAATTGGGAAGCAGAATTCAAGACACTATTGTGAGCAAACTCTGCCCACGGTAAGAGGTCTGACCAGTTGTTATGATGGTCAGAAATATAGCAATATAGGAATTGCTCCAAGGACTGATTGGCTTGTTCTGTGGCCCCATTAGACTGCGGGTGATACGCAGAAGAGAAAGCAAGCTGAATTCCCAACTGTACACGAAAGGCTCTCAAGGCTCTCCAGAACCGGGACACAAACTGACTACCCTTGTCTGAGACAATCACCTTGGGTAGCCCATGTAAGCAAAAGATCTCCCGAGCAAAAATGGAAGCCAGTTCCTTAGAAGTGGGCAACTTCTTAAGTGGAATACAATGAGACATTTTCGAGAACCGGTCAACCACCATAAGGATAACTGTGTTGTCCTGGCAGTTGGGTAAGTCCACAATGAAATCCATAGACAGGTGGGTCCAGGGCCTCTCTCCATTGGCTATGGGTTGTAAGAGACGCACTGGAAGCTGTTGTGGAGTCTTACTCTGAGCACACATGGAACAGGCAGCTACGAAGGCGGTTACATCAGCACGTAGATTAGGCCACCAGAATTGTTGGGAAATGGCCCAAAAGAGTTGATTCCTCCCAGGGTGGCCAGCAGCCTTGGGAGAATGGTAAGTCTGGAGCACGGCAGTACGGAGACTCTCCGGGACAAAGCAGCGGTCACAAGGTTTCTCAGGAGGAGCATTGACCTGAGCAGCAAGAATTTGGTCACCCAAAGGAGAAGTGAGACTGGTGCGAACCATAGCCAGAATATGATCAGGAGGAAACACAGGAACCGGACCCAACTCCATCTTGCAAGTGGCAAAGCGTCAGCCCTTACATTCTTAGTACCAAGTAAGAATGAGACAATGTAATTGAAACAAGAAAAGAGCCCAACGTGCCCTTCTGGGAGAGAGGCGTTAAGCCTCAGACAAGAATGTGAGATTCTTATGGTCAGTAAGAATGAGAACCGGCACAGTGGTACCTTTGAGGAGATGTCTCCATTCTTTCAGGGCTAAAATGATCGCTAACAGCTCTCTGTCACCAATCTCATAATTGCACTCTGCAGGTGACAATTTCTTGAAAAAGTAGCCACAAGGATACATAGCACTCTCAGAGTTAGGACGTTGAGACAGAAGGGCATCAACTCCAGTCACAGAAGCATCAACCTCAAGGATAAATAGTAACGTAGGAACAGGATGTGTCAACACAGGAGCAGAAACAAAGGCAGCCTTGAGACTCTCAAAGGCCTTAATGGACTCCGGAGACCAACTCTGTGGGTTACCGTCCTATCTGGTCATATCAGTCAGGGGCTTGACCAGAGACAAGAAGTTACGAAAAAACTTCCGATAATAGTTGGCAAAGCCATGAAAACGCTTCAGAGGACGTAAACCCAGGGGTCGGGGCCACTGTAGGACTGCTGAAAGTTTCTCTGGGTCCATCAAAAAACCAGCAGTGGAAATGACATAACCCAGGAATTTAACCTGTTCACGATGGAATTCACACTTCTCCAATTTACAATAGAGATTGTTCTCTCTTAGTTTCAGAAGCACACAACAGACATCTGTGTGGTGGCTCTCCACTCTCCACTCACTTGGAAAATATGAGGATATCATCAAGATAAACTACCACACATAATTGCAACAAATCTCGGAGGACATCGTTAATAAATTCCTGGAAAACTGCCGGGGCGTTACAAAGGCCAAAAGGCATTACAAGGTACTCATAATGGCCTGTTCTGGTATTAAATGCAAACTCATCGCCCTCCTTGATCCTCACGAGATTGTATGCCCCTCTCAAATCAAGCTTTGTAAAAACATTTGCTCCCTTGAGGCGGTCAAATAACTCCGTAATCAACGGAATCAGATAGGCATTCTTAATCGTGAAACGATTGAGACCTCTATAATCAATACAATGTCTCTGTTCACCACTCTTCTTCAGAAGAAACCAGCACCAGCAGGAGATGTGGATTTGTGAGTGAAACCTCAAGAAAGTGCGTCTGCAACATACTCCTCCATGGCCTTATCCTCCAAGACCGACAAAGGGTAAACCCGGCCATGAGGGGGTATGGCACCAGGCTGAAGGTCAATTGAGCAATCATACGATCGGTGTGGAGGCAAACTACAGGCTTGACCTTTGTCAAAGACATCAATAAAATCGCGGTACTCCTCCGGCAGGGAGGAGAGTGAAGAGGTGCACAGGACCTTGGCTACCTTCTGGAAGCATGTCTTACTGCATTGTGGCGACCAGGAGAGAACCTCAGCATGGAGCCAATCAAAAGAGGGGTTGTGCCTCTGTAACCAAGGATAACCAATAACCAGCGGAAACTTAGGTGAGAAAATAACTTGGAATTGGATTATCTCATGGTGAAGAGCCCCTATGGCCATGGACAATGGAATAGTCTCATGAGTCACATGGGCAGGCTGTAGAGGTCTCCCGTCAAGAGCCTCAATGGCAAGTGGAGTGCAGCTGCAGTGGAATGGAGTGCTTCGATACAAAGGCAGCATCAATGAACAGGCCTGCAGCCCCAGAGTTGATTAGAGCCTGTATCTTGATGAATGACTTAGCCCAAGAAAGGGTAACCGAAAGCAGGGTCTTATCCTTCTGGATAACTGGGGACGAAACAACGCCACCTAAGGTCTGTCCGTGACAGGACCTTAAGGTTTGGGCGGTCCCTGGATGGGTAGGACAAGACTTCAAAAAGTGACCTTCCTGGCCACAATAAAGGCACAATCTCTCCCTCCTCCTAAAGGTTCTCTCATCCGCAGAGAAACGCGTGAAACCCAAGTGCATGGTTTCAACTTCACTGACCGACTCGGTACCAGGAGGCATGGGAGATGAGGGAGGCAAGGGTGGGACTGCAAAGCTTGGAGACAAATGTACAGGAGGCTTCCGCAAGCGCTCCTTAAAATAGAGTCTTTCTTTGAGTCTGGAATCAATGAGGATGGCAAACGTGATCAACTTCTTCAGCTCCGTGGGTATATCTCGGGCTGCTATCTCATCTTTGATGGTATCCGAGAGACCATGAGATAAAGCAGCCACAAGGGCCTCATTGTTCCAAGCAACCTCTGCTGCCAGAGAACGGAATTCAATGGCGTAATCTGCAACAGTTCTCGTACTCTGTTTGATGGACATGAGGCACATGGCAGCAGAAGCAGAGCATGCGGGAACCTCAAATACCCTTTTAAAAGAAGCCACAAACTCAGGGTAACTCAAGACAACAGGTTTTTGCGTCCCCCGTAGAGAGTTTGCCCAGGCCAAGGCTCTCTCAGAAAGCAAATAACAAAACCTACTTTGCTTCTGTCCGTGGGAAATGCCTGGGGCAGCATCTCAAAGTATATCTCAACCTGGTTGGGAAACCCTCTGCATTGGACTGGATTGCCCCCAAATCGCTGGGGAAGTGGAGCGGAACCAGACATACCTCTTATAGAGGTAATACTAGAGGCGGGTGCCTGCACAGAGACTGGAGCAGCAGCAGGGATGACCGGCAGCAAAGCTTCTACCGGAGCAGCCACAGTGGGAGATTCCAGGTGAGCCGTGTGATTCAGGAGCGTTTGTAACGCCATGGCAAACTGATCCATGCGGTGATCCTGCTCATCCAATCTGGAAAAAATTTTACTAACAAGTAAGAAACCATGAATCAGACTGAGACAGAAGTACAGTTAAATCACACTTGTTTAATAATAATAAAAAAAGGTAAATAGAGTAAACATAGTCAAAAGATAGTTCAGGAACTGGAACGGATAGTCAGACAAGCCAAAACGTCAGGGAGCCAGAAGGAATGTCAGCCAAGCAAGTCTTTAACAGGAACACCGGAGAGCATCTCTAGAGATGTGACCAAAACAAAGGCAGAAATCATCTGGACTGGACGGCTTAAGTAGGCAGGACCAACAAGCAGGATCATCAACAGGTGTGTCACTGTGGAGAGATAGGGGCTGGCAATTAGCCGACAGCTGAGCGGCCAGCTCAGAGAAGGAGGGGCTGGGCCCAGCCCTGACACCCATCCTACCGCTAACAACTAGCTGTACATAATTTCTGTCAGGAGGGGGTTATTATCCTGCTGACAGAAAGAAATCAACATCAAAATCACAGACATTACTTCTTCCCATTTTTATTCTGTCAAGAGGGGGTTATTATCCTGCTGACAGAAACAAAAAAAAAAGAAATGAACAGTTCTCTTTAGAGTTCCTGGTGGAAGGGGCCCCTCCCCAGACTATCAGGCTCCTTGAAGAGTTAAAGGTAGAACTTAGACCCCATCCAGAGTTCATCAGTAGGAATGTCCATCCAACTGGCACAGGTCAGGGTGGCAGGCCGGTCTAGTCCTGCAAATGATCAGAGAAGCAAAACAGGCTGCAATCTTCCCAGCAGTGCATGTGACAATTTCCAGTGGTGAGCTGTACACTCCAGCATTCCCTCACGCACAGAAATGCAAATCAGGCAGTCTCCTCCTACCACCCTCAGCTTCTCTGATGAAGACAGAGTGGCTCCTAGCAGGCTGTCCTGCTTTCACGACCATCACTCTGTCCTTGTAGATTGCTCTCCTCAGCCTCCATCCCTTGCAAATGTCCTAAAAACTGGGCTCAAGTCTCCTCATAATTTGGCACCAGCAGAGGCTTGGGAATATTCATATACTCCCACACCAGGTCATCCTCCCACTCTCCCTGGGAGTTCTCAATGACGTCCATGGTGTCAGGAGGGACATAGGGGTAATCCAGACCCCACTTCAGAGCAACTCTGTGCTGAATATCCTCCTGAATTCTGGAACACCTGGGCAGTTCTCTTTGCTTCCCTTTTCCTTCAGGACACAAGCGTCATGGGTCCTCTTGACCCACTGCTTGAACTCGGCTGTTCTGGTCTGGGTGGTGAAGTAAGGTGACCAGATTTTTAAAATGAAATCCGGGGACATATAGTTTTGGTATTAGCAAATGGTAAACTATTTTATAAGCATATTTTCCTCAAATGATATATGCAGTGTATGTGGTATGTGTTTATGGAATGATTGTATGATATATACGTTATGTCTCACATTTCGTCCATGAGATTAAAAAAAATACTTCTTAGAATTTATGGGGATATGACTACCAAATGTTAAAAAGATAAGATAGAGAAAAAACTTATCAATGCATATTTTGTATTTTATTCTTACCAGAGAAGCACAGAGGTGCGCTATATACAGAGTGCAGAGTTCAGGGGTGCACCCATAGATGGTTTCAATCTTAGCCAGTCCCTGCTAAACCAGGCAACATTATAGTCATCTATAGCTTGCTTAACTGACTAACTGACACTGACATCAGCAGTGACACTAATATAATGATCAGCTAAGTGAGAGGAATGCAGAGCAGGGACGTGCGGTGAGGTCAGTGGCTAGTAAGGCACTGGCTAGTATCAGAGCCAGACACACACAAGTTACATACGCCACGATCGTTAGAGCGAGAGCAATAATTCTAGCACTAGACCTTCTCCGTAACTCTAAGCATGAGATCTGTAAAAATGTTAAAGCATTGCCTATGGAGATTTTTAAGTACTCAAGTTTAGTGCCATTCCACGAGTGTGCGCAATTTTAAAGCGTGACATGTTAGGTATCTATTTACTTGGCGTAACATCATCTTTCACATTATGCAAAAAAAAAAAAACAGGTTATCTTTAGTGGGGTTTTTTATATTTATGAAAGTTTTTTTTTTTAAATGCGTTTGAAAAATTGCTGCTCAAATACCGTGTAACATAAAAATTTGCAACAACCACCATTTTATTCCCTAGGGTGTCTGCTAAAGCAATATAAATAATGTTTGGGGGTTCTGAGTAATTTTCTAGCAACAAAAATTATGATTATTACATGTAGGAGAGAAGTGTCAGAATTGCCCTGGGTGGCAAGGGGTTAATTAACATAAGTAATATACAAATAATTATTATATATTGGTTTTAAGGTAATTTACTATATTTTCAAAAACTGAACTCAAGCAGATAGCTTAACGGACAAATTACTGAAGTTTGAAGTTACAACTTCAAACCAATAATTTCACAGTAAATAGATAAATAATAAATGATTATCTTATAACATATAGCATAATAATATATGATTTAGCCTGATTATAACAGTACCTTTTCAACAGCAGCAGATTCTTATTTTCCCTCTTAACTATGTGAGGAAAAACATGGGATTGTGGGTAAATCTTTTTTCCTTGTATCTAAGAGGGCTGAGCTGGAAGGGAGCATGTGTCTTTCAGACACATGCTCCTTCTATGACACTGCAGTGAGAGGCGTGCTTCCACTGCAGGATTTTGTATTGGACAGCTGGGGCTAATGGTACTTTACCATTGGTCCAAGACTCCAAGCTGTCCATTGAGCTCAGTGCCTCTGACAAGAAGTGAGGAGAGGCGCTGTGAGCTCATCCTGTCAGGATGCTGCAAGCAGAGTGTGCCAGCTTTTATCAGCGCACACATACTAAAATGAAATTGAAATCCTGCAAGGCTATTTAAAACACCTGAACATATTCAGCAAATAAGCAAAAAATATGGGGATTTGGTCAAACTATATGGCTACATAGTGCTTAAGCCCACTACTGCATCAAAGTACCCCACATAGAGGAGTGTATTTCTCCCATGGTTGAGAAGCAGGATATTTCATTCTATGAATAGTGTAGGACCCACAGATAACGGGGTACTTTGACGCAGTAGTGGGCTTAGGCCGGGTTCACACTGGTATGACAAACGCTCCGACATTGGGAGCTCATGTCACGTGACGTGTCAAAATCAATGTTTCCCTATGGGAGCTGTCTTAACTGGTCCGACACAACTCGGTCCGACTTTGAAAATGCTCCCTGCACTACTTTGGTCCGACTTTGATCCTACTTTAGCCCATTGGATATCACTGAAGTCGGATCAAAGTCGTATTGCCGTGTTTACTGATCTGACTTGTGCTCTGATCATCTTGAAGGGGAACTCCACGCCAAATTTAAAAAAAAAAAAACAGCATGGATTCCCCCTCCCAGAGCATACCAGGCCCTTTGGTCTGGTATGGATCTTAAGCGGAACCCCCACGCGTGGGGGTCCCCCCAAAATCCATACCAGACCCTTATCTGAGCACACAGCCTGGCAGGTCAGGAAAGAGGGTGGGGACAAGCGAGTGCCCCCACTCCTGAACCATACCAGGCCACATGCCCTCAACATGGGGGGGTAAATGCTTTGGGGCAGGGGGGCCCTGCGCCCCCCCAACCCAAAGCACCCTGTCCCCATGTTGATGAGGACAAGGGCCTCTTCCCGACAACCCTGGCCGTTAGTTTCGGGGTCTGCAGGCGGGGGCTTATTGGAATCTGGAAGCCCCCTTTAACAAGGGGCCCCCAGATCCCGGCCCCCCACCCTATGTGAATGAGTATGGGGTACATTGTACCCCTACCCATTCACCTAAAAAAAGTGTCAAAAATAAAACACAGTACACCGGTTTTTAAAGTAATTTAGTAAGCAGCTCCGGCGTCTCTTCTGACTTCTCCCCTCTCCGGCTCTCTCCGGTTCTTCTCCTTCTGTCCGGTGGCTTCTGCTGGGTCTCCTTTCGCTGTCTTCTCGCTCTTTTGCTCGCTCTTTTGCCCGGTCTTCTCCGCTGAGTTCTCCCTCTGTTCTTCTTCCGATGTTGACTCAATGCTCTCTCCCGCTCTAATGCTGGGTGCGTGGTGTGCCCCTACTTATATTGTCACTGGGTCACCGGGTGATGTCACCTGGAGGCCCCGCCCTTTATGATGTCACCGCCCCATCATGCCCCAGTCGGTGACATCATAAGTGGCGGGCCTCTGGTGACCCTGCCCCATGCTAAAATAAGTAGTGGCACACCACACACCCAGCATTAGAGCAGGAGGGAGCGTCGAGTCAACATTGGAAGAAGAACAGAGGGAGAAGACAGCGGAGAAGACCCAGCAAAAGAGCAAGAAGATAGATAGAAGATAGATAAAAATTGATAATACAGTTTTTTTTTGTTTTTTTTTAAACGCGTTTGAAAAATTGCTGCGCAAATACCATGTAACATAAAAAGTTGCAACAACCACCATTTTATTCCCTAGGGTGTCTGCTTAAACAATATATATAATGTTTGGGGGTTCTGAGTAATTTTCTAGCAAAAAAAATACGATTATTACATGTAAGAGAGAAGTGTCAGAATTGCCCTGGGTGGCAAGGGGTTAATTACCATAAGTAATATACAAATAATTATTAGATATTGGTTTTAAGGTAATTTACTATATTTTCAAAAACTGTACTCAAGCAGGTGGCTTAACGGACAAATTACTTACGTTTGAAGTTATAACTTCAAACCAATTAATTTCTTCTTCTTTTTTTTTACCTTTTTTCACAATTCTTTTTTGGGGGGAGAAGGTTGTTAGTGGATCGTATCAGTAGGGCACTGGATGGTGTCAGTAGAGAAGTGGACGGTGTCAGTGGTATTTTATTTTTTTACAATGTCCTTTTGTGACAGAAAAGGGGACTAAGGACACAGATTCCCCAGTCCCTTTCTCTGCAGCCTCAGCTGCACTAAAATGAATGGACAGGAGACAGCCGCTTCTCCCCATTCATAAACTGAAGCATCGTAAACACAGTTTACTCTGCTCAGTTATGAATGGACAGTCAGTGATCACTGACTCTGTTCATTCAGAAAAGGAAGGAGCTGGTAAAATATGTACCGGCTCCTTCCTCCGCTCTCCATCCTGACAGATCCCTGAGGAGGGGGGAACCGGAGGAGGACCCTGACAGCTGCAGTTGGGGAGCCACAGGAGGACACAGGGAGCTGCAGGAGGACACTGGAAGCCGCAGGAGGAGGTAGGGAGCCGCAGGAGGAGGACACCGGGAGCCGCAGGAGGAGGACACTGGGAGCCGCAGGAGAAGGCAGGGAGCAAGCACCAATCTCCCTGTGCGGCTTTCAATGAAGCAGCTGACAGCCGCGGGAGGGAGAGGACAAGCGGCTGTCAGCTGCCTTATTGAAAGCTACACAGGGAGATCGGTGCTTGTAACTGCCCCCATTTGTGAGGCTGCCCCCCCTCCCCCGCTGAGGCAGCGATAAAAGGCCTGGTTTTCTTAAATCTATAACCTTGTGCATTAAACGCTGTTCTATAATCTACTTTGTAATGTGAAACTCTCAGCTTTGTAATTTGAAAAAACTCAATAAAATATATTATAAAAAAAGAGGTTGTTTCCTGCCATTGCTTCAGGGTCAGGAAACCCCTCAAGGCTATATATGTGGATATCTTACAGGAAGTGAGAGAGAAAGTGGCCAGACACATGCTCTGCAAGCCAGGAGGTGCTGCAGGTATCCATCCATCCTTCCAGGCTGAAAAGGGATAATATAGGCAAGTGTTACTGCACTGTGTAGCTCACTGTTTGTTATATTACTGTCACTCCTGTGTGAGCACACCTGTGTGGGAATCAGAGATAGTTGTCAGAGGCTTTTCTGATTCAATTAAACTTTCTATTTGAATACTGCAATATACTTGGGCTACTCTCAAGTGTAGGGTGGCCACGTGTCCCGGATTGCCCGGGATTGTCCCTTATTTGAGTTTTTTGTCCCGTGTCCCGGGTACCTTCATTCCGGGACAATACAGTGTCCCGGAATGAAAAAAAACACACACCGCCGGCTTGCACCAGTCCGACTGCCACCCTTATCATTTTACAGTGCAGTTTTCTTCCTTAAACACACACAGATATGGCAGCTTATTGGTTGCTAGGCTAGGGCCGCCCGCCCCGCGTCTAGCAACCAGTGACGTCACGTCAGCACTCACAGTCACGTGGGAGAGTCAGTGCAGTGGGATCCCGCACGGCGCACTCTAGACTCTACGGCTGAGCAGCGCGCCTGAGAGAGAGAGCAGCCGCCAGCCTGCCAGCAGAGCCAGACAGTCCTGTCCACGCTTACTAGCCTGCCCACAGTGCCCTGTGCCCAGCCCCAGTCAGTGGTGGTGCCTGGCACTGCCAGTCCCGGAGCCGCCGCCGAGCCGACTACAGCAGCCGCACATTGCCAGCGGCCAGCCAGCAGCGCAACCCGGGCCGACTCCGAGCTGCCCGCCTGCCCGCCGTGACTGAGTCCTGACTGAGCCGCCTCCTCGTCCGAGTCCTCCCTCCCTCCGGGCTCCGGCTCCCTCCCGCCCACGAGGTCCGCCCGCCAGAGTACTTCCTGAAAGGTTAGTGTAACTTCCACACTCATGAGCAATGCATGCACACAGCACACTCCCTCTCTCAAATCTCCTGCTGTCCCCAGACCCCCACCCCCCTCAGTTCTGCTGCTGTGTCCCCCACACAGCCACACTCCCTCTCAGTTCTGCTGCTGTCCCCCACCCCCCTCAGATCTGCTGCTGTCCCCCACTCCCTCTCAGTTCTGCTGCTGTCCCCCCACTCCCCCTCAGTTCTGCTGCTCTCCCCCTCCATCTTTCCTCCATGTCCCCCTCCGTTCTGCTGCTGTCCCCCTCCATTCTTCCTCCGTGTCCCCCTCCGTTCTTCCTCTGTGTCCCCCTCCATTCTTCTTCTGTGTCCCCGTCCGTTCTTCTTCTGTGTCCCCCTCTGTTCTTCCTCCGTGTCCCCCTCCGTTCTTCCTCCGTGTCTTCCTCCGTGTCCCCCTCCGTTCTTCCTCCATGTCCCCCTCCGTTCTTCCTCCATGTCCCCCTCCGTTCTTCCTCCGTGTCCCCCTCCGTTATGCTGCTGTCCCCCTCCGTTCTTCCTCCGTGTCCCCCTCCGTTCTTCCTCCGTGTCCCCCTCCGTTCTTCCTCCGTGTCCCCCTCCGTTATGCTGCTGTCCCCCTCCATTCTTCCTCCGTGTCGCCCTCCATTCTGCTGATGTCCCCCTCCGCCCTGCTGTCCCCCTCCGTTCTTCCTCTGTGTCCCCCTCCGTTCTTCCTCTGTGTCCCCCTCCGTTCTTCCTCTGTGTCCCCCTCCGTTCTTTCTCTGTGTCCCCCTCTGTTCTTCCTCTGTGTCCCCCTCCGTTCTTCCTCTGTGTCCCCCTCCGTTCTTCCTCTGTGTCCCCCTCCGTTCTTCCTCTGTGTCCCCCTCCGTTCTTCCTCCGTGTCCCCCTCCGTTCTGCTGCTGTCCCCCTCCGTTCTTCCTCTGTGTCCCCCTCCGTTCTTCCTCTGTGTCCCCCTCCGTTCTTCCTCCGTGTCCCCCTCCGTTCTTCCTCCGTGTCCCCCTCGGTTCTTCCTCCGTGTCCCCCTCGGTTCTTCCTCCGTGTCCCCCTCCGTTCTTCCTCCGCAAAAAAAAGTATCAAAAACCATCCTTTTTGGGCGGCGCGGGGGGGGGGGGGGGGGGTGTCCCTGAATGGCAGTTTGGAAATGTGGTCACCCTACTCAAGTGTATGAGAGCAAAGCTCATTTTATCATAACCTATCAAGTGACTTGTTTGTGTTGAAGTATATATCTGCCACTTCATTATTTAAAGCAACAGTGTCCCTTTTTGGTCTGGGGGGGTTCCTAGCTAATGTTAGCTTAGGGAATGATAAACAGCTCAGGGAAGCAACAGGATAGACGTCTGACAGCCATTTAGATAGATAGATGTCCGGTAGCACTGATAGCCTATAGTCAGGTTAGAGACATACAGACAGGCTAGATAGGCCTGAGTTGCCTTGCGCGTGGCATGTTCCAGACTTCTTTGCCATCGATGTGTTCGTCTGTACAAGCGCCCCCAGGAAGCCACCGCTCCACAGATGCATCAGCGTTCGTCCTCTCAAGCCGGATTGTGTTAAGCCTTGCAAGAAAGCTCACAGGGGCCCCTGCAACTGAACTGTGCCACAGGGGCTAATTAGAGGTACTGGTATTAAAGGCATTTAGTTATATATCTGGATATATATATATATATATATATATATATAGATACATATATACACTGTTCTTCTCAGACATATGTACATTCTTCCTGCTATAGCTTTGGTTGTATGTAATGCCATCACTTTATCATATATAAAGTTACACTAACCACCTGCTGGTATGTCTGCATATCTTTACTCTTAGAAACCTATGCTGGGTGTATTAGTACTACTGCTGTCAGTTATTTTGGGTGAGTTACTAGTTATTGTCCTAGAAAGGGATCATCTCTACATACGCTGGAGCCCTGTTCTAATTGAAGGCACTGCCAATTATATATTCATAGGCCACTCTTCCTTTAGGCCCCTTTCACACTGGGGCGGTTTGCAGGCGTTATTGCGCTAAAAATACCGCCTGCAAACCGCCCCTAAACAGCCTCCGCTGTTTGTTCAGTGTGAAAGCCCGAGGGCTTTTACACTGAAGCGGTGCGCTGGCAGGAGAAGAAAAAATCTCCTGCAAGCCGCATCTTTGGAGCAGTGAAGGAGTGGTGTATTCACCGCTACTTAACCGCTCCTGCCCATTGAAATCAATGGGACAGCGCGGCTATACCGCGGCAATACCGCCGCTATAGCCGCGCTGTACGAGTGATTTTAACCCTTTTTCGGCCGCCAGCGGGGGGTTAAAACTGCACTGCTAGCGGCCGAATACCGTGGTAAAACAGCGCTGTTTTTCCGCCGACGCCCCCTAACGCCCCAGTGTGAAAGCAGCCTTAGTGAAGGTTCTGGCTCATTTGTTACCTGCAGGTTAGCGCTATTGCCTGTGTGGAGAGGGCAACTTCATATGACCCCCTCCTATAACAGGGCTGCATATGCAATCAGGCAGGCCCTTGCACTACATAGTTGAAAGTAAATCTAAAGAAAATTGTGATCGGCAATGCTGCAACTGGCAATCCTGACAGGGGACATGCACACAGATAATTAGGGCACTGGTCATCAGTGCCCTGATTATCAGTGCAGCCCCATCAGTGCCATCAGTGTTGCCCATTAGTGCCCATCAGTGAAGCAGAAAAATTACTTATTTGCAAAATTTTATAACAAAAACTAAGAGAGGTTTTTTTCAAAATTTCCATCTTTTTTTTGTTCGTTATGGTGATAAAATAGCACCAAAAGAAAGCTCTATCTGTCTCAACATTTTTTTTTAAATTTTCATATGGGTACAGTGTTGCATGACCGCAAAATTGTCATTCAAAGTGCGACAGCACTGAAAGCTGAAAATTAGCCTGGGCAGGAAGGAAGTATAAGTTCCCAGTAAGTAAATGGCTAAAGGGGTTGTAAACCCACAGAAAAAAAAAGTTGCAAGACAAAGGCATAATGAGCTAGTATGCATAGCATACTAGCTCATTATGAAATACTTACCTTAAATCGAAGCCTCTGCAGCAGTCCCGGCACACCGCTGTGGCCAGCGACATGGCTCCCGGAGTTAATTCTGGGTATCGCAGTGCAAGTTTATTATATACTCACAGTACCTACAGGTAAGCCTTATTATAGGGATGTGTGAACCATTTTAAGAGTACCTACAGACTTTCTTGGGACCAAATGATCCATCAGCCAGGTAGGATTTTCCCAGCGGATCTCTATAATTTTTCTCTGGGAAGTCTGCACCAGCAAAATCTGTAGAGCACTCTTTCCCCCCTTGTCTCATAAACAGAAGCATGCACACCTCCACCTGATGAGATTCTGCGTAACTGAACAATGATATTTCCGAAAAAAGATTGTTCAGCAGTCGGATTGTTCATGTAAGCAAGATAAGACCAATGCTTGTGAATCATTATACTGTATGTATATCCAAATCTTTTTTTTTTTTACCTTGGATAAAACAGTGAAGGAATAAAACCCCAGTCAGATTATTTTTTGCTGAGTAAATCTAGAATTTAAGTGTCACGTGACGCTATGATGCTGAAGTCCACATACAAGTTTATTCAAATGAACAGATAAAAAAAAACTGTACACAGACCAATAAGATTCGGATGCTACAGCTTCGTCCCCTTTATCTGGGCTAAAATCAAAACAAGGAAAATATACATCATTGTAACATATGATTCACTTATAAATATCACACTAGGGATCACATAACAATATAGGACATGTCAGGAACGGTGTCATTACTGGTTTCACCTGCTGGTGGCACTGTTACGCTCAACACCAAAAGGTGTAGCTCTGGTGGCCACCAGCAGGTGTCTCCCTGCCAAGACTACCAACCAGCTATCAAGCACACCTGTTGGAGTCTGCTGGACTATATAAGCCCGCCCTTAACCAAGGCTCAAATGCTTCAGAATTCCCTCTGCTAGCCTTGTCCCTGCCTGAACCTGCTTTTGTTCCTGCTTGTCCTGGACCCTGTACCGTGAATCCTGTCTTTGAGACCTGTTACCAGGTCCCTTTACAGTCTGCTTCCTTTTACCTGGCTTCTGTTCCCCTTTTGCTTTTGTCCCTGCCTTGTTTATTTCATATTTGTTTCATTTGCTTGTGTATATATATATATATATATATATACATATATATATATATTTATATTAGTTAGACAGTTAGGTGTTTTGGGGGTTTGCTGTGTCTTGCACTTATCTACTTGTTTATGGTTTGCACGTGTGTCTTTATCTAAAATAAACATCCTTTTTTCACTTACTCATTTGTTCCTGATTCCTTGGTGCAGCCCAACGATCTGATCACCTGTGTTGGATGTCTGTGTATGGCATCCCTGACAACATGAGAAAGTGAAGTGATAGTACATTGGTAATAATCATGATAGTAATAATGTGGATCATAGGACACCAATTGTAATTTATTCAAAATACTAACAAAAAAAATTTAAATAATAAGAATAAGTGTTAATCCTCACTGTCCAGTCGAAAGCTTCATTACGTGACGGGGCAGGTAAGGAGGGGATGTTCTTCCCTCCCGTCCATGGTTAGGGGTTGTTTGCTTTCACTGAGGAGATTACTGCCACACGTTCCACGGCACTACCCATGTTTTCATACTGGCATAGTTTTCCTACTACTTACTGGTCACCATTTATGTCATTTCTACTACGGTTCTGTTTCACCATCTGTGTCATTGCTACTGCTGTTATGTCACTATCTAATTTCCGATACCATCTTACTTTGGGCTCAGGAGCTGAACACTGTTTTCATCACTATCACAGGTACTGTTATCATGATAAACTGGAATAAACTTGAAGGAATTTTTTGCATCCACAGCACACTTTGTGTAAGGCACTGTTGGTTCCACTTAGGTAGGTATCACTTGTTTCCTGAGGTGTCAGCAGGTGCACCTGGTTACAAGGGCTAAAGGGGGGGTTGGGCGGGCTGTTTCGGGTGGGTTACTTGGTTGGGGAGTGTTTGTCTCGGAGCAGATGCCGGTCAGCTCGGCCTGGACTGTATAGGCTCATGGGGGGGGGCCTCTGTTGCTGCTGCCACAGGGGGTTCACATATTTCAGGGGGTATGTTTTCATTTCAGGGAAGAAGTTTCGCACATTTTCAATTGGTTCAGGTCCCACTTAGACACCAAGTCTCACTCCTCCTGCTGCTTTCACGGTTTTGTGGTTTCAGCATGATTACATTCTAGGATACAGCCAGTGGGACAGCCCAGTTTCCTGGGCAAGGGGTCATGAGCATGCATGTCTCCAAAGCACACATAGTGTAGAGGAATCCTGGCCCTAGATTAGTCACATACATGTCGTACGTATTCATACTGAGTGGTAGTTTTTGTATGCTTATGTCCCTTTTCCAGAGTTGGTTTTCTACACATCAACAGGACTCAAGTGTTATTTTGCAGTTTCAGCCATTTTTCAGGTATGTATCGTTTATTTTCCTCACAACGGATTTTCAGGGGTGGTTATTTTCATTGCTCAAACCCGACTCGTTGGTACATACGCGTGTTTTCTAAGTGGTAGCTTTGTGTTTTGTTTTCTTTCCATAGTGGTGTTAACTACGGTTCAACAAATTTTCAGAGTTATTTTGTTTCGTTTTCTTCCAGGTTGGTTTCCTGTTTTACCATTTCACGGTCATATCGTTTCTTACACCTTGGGTCTCACGGCCATACACCACTCTAGTTTCACCCATCACGTCTATGGGTGCCAAACAGATTGAGATGATCTTTTTAAATGGCTTGTACAGTGGCAAGTCTCCTCATCCGTTCTACGCTGCTTACGTTTAGATATTCCCTCATGTAGACACATTTCAGTACTCATGTCATTTGGCTGAGCACATTCAGTCTCCTCGGGCTTGAGTTTACGTTTGGAGGGCCACTAGGTTTCAGGGGTGTCACGAAGCGGACTTGTTAGTTTCACATATTTCCAGGCATTTTGTTCTCACGTTAATTTATGTTTTAACATTCTTGTTAGCGTCACATCTTCACGATTAAGTCATGGCGTTACCACTGCAGCACTACCTATCACGTTTATAGGTATGTACAGATTGAGATGCTCATTTCTAATTGGCTTAAACGGTGGCAAGTCTCCTCAGCTGTTCTCACACGACTCACGTTACGATCATTTCTCTACTCACATCGGTAGCCTGATATGTTTTCAGGTTTCAAAGGCCTGAGTTCTCCTTGTTAATTTGCCTGATTACAGCTCAGGTAGTTCGGCCTGGTAAATTCACGAGGCTGTCACATTTCAGTCCTGCTCAAACGAACCTTTGTCATTTCACGGGAAAAAAAAAAAAGAAGGGGCAGCCGGTTGGTCTAAGGTAGGTGATGGGTGCGGTTGATTTATTTTTCTTGGCTTATGACGCTGTTCTCGGTTTTATGCAGGTCATGTTACAGGCAGCGGATATTGAGGACTTTGCATCCATCCTTCCTTCTCTGGCTAGGGGTGTGGAACATAATAGCACACCCTCCTTGAGAACCTGGACTGTTCCTAGACTCATGGCTGAACTGCAGCGCAGGGGTATTTTACAATCCCGGCTTCAGCATGCAAGTCTAAGCTATTCAGGTTACTATTTCCCTGTGCTTCAGGCTCTAGCATGGAGCAAGTTACACTTCGGACTGTCGCCTCATCCCTTTCTCAAATTCACGCTACCCTGAGTTCCCTGGCCTCTTCCTGCCAAGAATTGCACGCAAGGGTGGAGGTGTTGGAGACTCAGCCGAACCCAGTGTCAGGACTGTCTACCACTCCAGGGACATCAGCAGATCCCCCTTGGTACCAAGCCCTGTACTTATAAGCCCAGGTAATAGTATGGTTGTTCCTCCCATTACCCGGCACATTTATTCCCGTAAACATCAGGAAGGACGATGTTGCCGATAATAGGTCATACGCTTGCGGTGATGTTTCAGTGGTAGTTAAGACCAGGGATCATAGGCTCAGTCGCAAACTCTCTATCCCAGTATTTGTCCTGGCCTTTAGTTTGTTCAGAGATGTCATTTGCTCGGTGAGTCCACTCAGGAGGGAAGAGCTGGACCTTTACCTTTACACAGTGGTAAAATTAGGTCAGAAGTATGGGGGGTCAAATTTTTATGACTATCATCGTTCATTTTTTCCTCATTGAGAGTGGTGAACAGGCCCCCGCCGACCTTCAAAAACTGACATAACATACGTTTTTGCGGCTTTAGACATTGTAGTAGAATTTCATATTAACCAATATATATATTTTATTTTATTCATATTAATTTGCATATGTTTTATTGATAATATCATTAATATTCATATTATTATTCATATTATTATTATTATTATTATATAGTAGTGGTTTTATCAATATTATTATTCAATAAGTAAAGCAATAGCTATTAATCTTTATTAATGCATATTGCAATTTTTAAATGTTGAACTTTAGATGACTTCTCTGCTTCTTTCTGATATTTTTTATAAGATAGTTTACTGGGTGAAAGTTCATTAGGATAGTTAATTTTTAGTTTTTAAGTAAGCGCTAATTAGAAAAGAAAACACTTGACAGCAGATGAATTACAACCTGATAAGATAAGAACATCTTATACAGGTGGTTTAGAAATAATTATGTGGAATATGAGAAAGTTATGTACAGTACATTAATTAAGTTTGACAGGGTCAAACAAAGGTCTGCTTGAGCCCTCATTAAAACTGTTAAAAATGAATGGGATAACACTGATGTATGTGTCTGTGTGTATATATATATATATATATATATATATATATATATATATATATATATAATTTTTTTTTTAATTATGTAGATAATACAGTACTTTTTGTGAAACCCATATATGTATACATGCACACAATCGTATAGTGAGAAACATTAAGACATAACACATTTGGTGGAGTTATTGAAAGCTCATTCTCCCAAAGTCGTAAATCTGTTATCCTTGAAGTCTTATATCAGGACAAGGAGGGTTTGATTTAACATTGCTGGGTGCCATACTGTCTCTACACAGGTGTTTTTAATTGGACAAAACCAATTATAAATCACTTTAATGAACATATAGGAATTCTGGGAATGAATAAGTTTGACGTAGATTTTAGCAACCAATCATATCTAGGAGAGATGACTAAGGTTGTAAAAGGGTATATAAATGCAAGTTCTACAATTGTTAGACAGACAAGTCAGATAAGAGCTCATAAGGCTGAACTCTATGTATGCTGCCCTATTGCACGGGTAATAGAGCTCAGAACCAATGGGTAAATATCTGTTCCTTTTGTTGCAACTTGTCTCCTCGTACGAGTCAAATAAAGAAAACTTGCATCACTGAAGTCCTGCCTGGTTCGATACTTTATTATTCTACTGCATTTGGTGGCCCATACGGGGACAGCATCACCTCAATTCCGATCTTGCCGAACTCCATGCTGGTGAGACACTAAGCTCAACACAATATTGTGCAATTTATATCAGGTTAGCAGACACCTATTATTGAAAGTTCTGCATTGTTTTGTGCCGTGTTTTACTAGAGCAAGGAGGGGCAGGTGGTTGTTGGGGTATCGCTGTGCACCAGGCAGATCTTTGTGATGGCAGGTTGGGTTTTCTCAACTGTGGGTGCCTTAAAGTGAATTGTACAGGATGAGATACCCTGGGTAGAAATTTTTTTCAATTTTTTTTTTCCGAAGTGCTACCCCTGTAGAGAGTTAGTTACTCTCTATGTAAACCTAGGTTTTACATGCATGTTGGTTCCCTGGTTTGCAAAAATGAGTCAAGAAGAGGTTTTGGGGATTTAGGACCCCTGGAGAACCTACATTTACATGCATGTTGGTTCCCTGGACTGCAAACTTAAGTCTGGATGAGGTTTTGGGGATTTAAAGACCCCTGGTTCCCTGGACTGCAAATTTAAGTCCTAATGAGGTTTTGGGGAATTAAAGACCCCTGGAGAACGTACGTTTACATGCATGTTGTTTACCTTGACTGGTTTCCTGGATTGGCAATCAATCTGGAGGAGGCTTTGTGGTTATCAGACACCTGGAAAGCATAAGTTAAATATTTTTTTAGGATGAGTAATAATATGTAGTTACTAGTAGAAAAAGGTACCTTTGTTTTGTATAACATAAAACATAAAAGTTGTGGTGCAAAATAATACTCATGAGTTTAGACATGTCAGGAAAGGTAAGTCCTGACAGGTAAAAAAGGTAAAGGTTTTGGAGCTCAAAAAGTATGTATCATCTTTGTAATATAGGTGTATATATGTTTACATGTATCTGTTATAACGTTTTTTTTTGCCTGTGTACTGAGTTAGGATCAGGTTGAGACATTCCTGATCGCCGTGGCAAGCAGGGTTTGGTGGTTTTTCGTGTCTTAAGACAAGCGTTTTGGTAAGGATACGTATGCGTGTACGGTGCCTATTGGCTTTACTCTGAGCACTGCTGTCCATAAGTAATTACTAACTAACCTGTCAGTTTTAATCATTCTTTGAATATTTGTATATTTATATATATTCAGGAATTTGTGTTCATATGTATGCATACTTTTCTAGGTGGAGTGACTGTGTATTGCTATATAGACAACAGAAGACAATGACATTTTGTTAACCACTTGCCGACCGCCGCACGCCGATGTACGTCCCTACTTTGGGGACATATATCGTTGTTATGGCAGCAGCTAGCTGCCATAACCCCGGTATCCCCATGTTCGGCCGGCTACAAGATAAAAGTGGTCTCTGCGGCGGGTTCGCTGCAGAGACCACTCCCGCCGTGATCCAGTGCCCTCCGCCGCTTACCGGAGTCGTCGGCAGCGGCGCAGGCGATCGCGTCTGTCTCCTTCCTTGGTATGGAGATGAATGAGGGGAAGATGGCCCCCACCCGTCTCCATACCATAGCAGGGCGGAAGTGACGTCAAAACGTCACTTCCGCCCATATGTCTTAAAGGCACATTTTTCTGTTGTCAATGTCAATTCTGTTGTTCAATTTTTTTTTTTTTTTATTGCATTTAAGTCCAAATATGAGATCTGAGGACTTTTTGACCCCAGATCTCATATTAAAGAGGACCTGTCATGCTTTTTTCTATTACAAGGTATGTTTACATTCCTTGTAATAGGAATAAAAGTGACCCAATTTAAAAAAAAACAGTGTAAAAATAAATAAAATCAAGTAAAGTAAATAAGAAAAAACATTTTTTTAAACGCCCCCTCCAGACGAGCTTGCAAACAGAAGTGAATGCATACATGAGTAGCGCCCACATATGAAAACGGTGGTCAAACCACACATGTGAGGTAGCCCTAGACCTCCTCTCTAACTCAAAACATGCAACCTGTAGAATTTTTTAAACATCGCCTATGGAGATTTTTGAGGGTAAAAGTTTTACGCCATTCCACGAGCAGGCGCAATTTTGAAGCGTGACATGTTGGGTATCAACTTACCTTATCTTTCACAATATACAAAAAAATTGGGCTAACTTTACTGTTGTTTTATTTTTTTATTCAAAAAGTGAATTTTTTCCAAAAAAAGTGCGCTTGTAAGACCGCTGCGCAAATACGGTGTGAAAAAAAGTATTGCAATGACCTACATTTTATTCTCTAGGGTGTTAGAAAAAAAACAATATATAATGTTTGGGGGTTCTAAGTAATTTTCTAGCAAAAAAAACTGTTTTAAACATGTAAACACCAAAATCTCAAAACGAGGCTGGTCTTTAAGTGGTTAATGAATGTTCACAAATGTAAGTTAATTTCTTTGTAATCTTTGTAGACTGTTAGGGAATATTGTATGTGTGATTAATGGAGGGAGACTGATCGTCTCCCAAATGAGGTTAGAATAAGTCTGTAGTGGTTGTAATGACATTGGTGTGGAAGGAAGGACCCTGTGTGTTATTTGTTTGAGTGAATTGTAAGAAGTATGCAACTGATGCTGAATTCTGCATAGTGTATGATGAATATAGAAATGGTATGTATCTGCCATACAAATACAATTAGGCATTTCTGTGTCATGTCTTTGATTTTGTGACACTTGTTATTAGTATTTATATGAGTTAAATGTGTTGTTGTGTTTTTTGTATGAGGTGTAAAATGAATCCCTATGAGAATGACTGTATGTGACTTTCGTGGAGAGGCTAGGGATTGATACATCTATGGTGACTGATTGACTTTAGCGTCAAAGTTCTAAATGTTATTGGCAGTGAGTAAGTGTGTGTGTGGAAGGCACGATTCATTAATCTTTTTTCTATTCTTTTGAATATGTACCTCAGCTAGATAGCGCCATGAATGGGCTGAGGGAGTTATGCCCTGTACACACGGTCGGAATTGCTGACAGAAAAAGTCCGATGGGAGCCTTTGGTCGGATATTCCAACCGTGTGTATGACCCATCGGACTTTTTCTGTCGGCATTTCCGACAGACTTAGAGAACATGTTTTTTTTTTTTTTTAAATATACGTTTTTATTAATTTTCAAAAAAACAGACAACAAACAAAAATGAATACTTTAATTAAAGAAACTATATACATAGAAAACAAAACACACAAAAAACAAAACAAAAAAAAAAACCCAACAAACCCCACATACATACATACATACATACATACATTGGTCATACCTGGTTCCTATGCCAGTTTAATTTTAGAGAAAGGTGTTATCCCATGTTACATATGTACACCTAGAGCCCAATAACTAATGGAGAGATTGCAAAGAGTCATATTCCTCTAGGAGGCTATTGAGGCTGTAGAGGGGTCTGTGAGCCATTTGGACCAAACCTTTTCATATTTGAGGAGACAACCCCTATTTATATATGTTTCTTTGTATAATGGTAAGCTATTAATAATGAGTTGTTTCCACAAAGTCAGTGATGGGGGGGTGGTTTTCTTCCAGCTGAGAGCTATGGCTTTACGAGCTTAGAACAAAAGCAGCCCCACCAAAGTGCACCCTGCTGTCGTAGAAATAAATTGCTCTGTCAGACCTATGCCCCGTACACACGGTCGGATTTTCCGATGGAAAATGTCCGATCGGAGCGTGTTGTCGGAAATTCCGACCGTGTGTGGGCGCCATCGGACATTTTCCATCAGATTTTCCGACACACAAAGTTGGACAGCAGGAGATAAAATTTTCCGACAACAAAATCCGATCGCGTCAATTCCGACCGTGTGTGGCCTGTTCCGACGCACAAAGTGCCACGCATGCTCAGAAGAAATTCCGAGACGGGACAGCTCGTTCTGGTAAACTTAGCGTTCGCAATGGATACAGCACTTTCGTCACGCTGCAATGTTCAAAATGGTTTAATACAGCGCACTCTCTTCTTCTTTATAATGTGACAAGAATTAAGTAGTTTTGCTGCTCATATTCACACACACTTCTCACAAAGTTTTATTTGTGTTTTTTTAGTGGGATTCCCTCAATATATTGTTATTAGTTGTCACATCTGACAGTTTTATATTTTTTTTTGTTTTTTTGGATTTTAAGCCTTTTTTTTTATTTAATGTTTGGATTTTTTCCAAGGCTGATCTTTGTTCAATGTTATTTTTATTTTTACTCCAGAATATTTTTGTGTGTGTTTTGTGTGTCAAGTTACCCCAACCAACTGTCATTTTTGAAGTAAAACACATAGGAGAGTATAATTCAAAACAAAAATCCTTTATTAAGGGATCAGAACCAAACAAAGAGGAAGGCAACACTGGATCAACAGGAGAAATTAGTGAAGCCTGGGACCCCCACGGCAGACATCAATTCTTCAACATCAAAATTGGTGGCCTGAGGAGTCCATATGTAAGGGAGGGCAGTCTGGTCCAGAAGTCCCAGAGATCCGGATAGCAGCAGATGACATGTGTGTCCCCAGGCTGTGGTACCACAAGAGGCTGCATTTTTTGGCCGACCAGACTGAACCCAGGGCAATCACTGTCTGGTCTTCCTTTCACGCTTCCTTCCCGGCTGTGGCTGTGCAGTTGGAGATGTGGCAGGAGGAGGAGTAGGACCTGGAGGAGGAGGAGGACCTGCAGGAGGAGGAGGACTGGGAGGACCTGGAGGAGGACTGGGAGGACCTGGAGGAGAGGAAGGAGGAGGAGGAGGACCTGCAGGAGGAGGAGGAGGACCATCGCGAAGGTGTGTCTGAGGTGTAATTTGGCCCCTCATACCTTTCTCCAGAGCCTCCGATATGAGGGCCTCACATATTACTTTTTGGCCCTTCTCCATCCTCTGCATTTTATATGCAATGAAGGCAGCAATGTTCTCCTCCATGGTGTGGGGTGCTCCCAGGACCTCTGTAGCCCTCCAAAAGAATCCTATAGCAGCCTCCTCTAGGGCACTCCTCCTACTGCCACTTTCTGTTTTCAGGGGGGGTGGAGGGACTTGCAGATCAGCCAGCTGGCTCGACCCGGCCACCTCCTGGCTGAGACTTCCCTGTGTATGAAAAAGGGACATGGTTTTAGTTTTTGCTTCATCAAGCACAATCCTAAATTAGTACTCCCAACAAACATCTAGTTAACATCATTGATTGGACAAGCAGAAATATTTAGAGGAATACTATACCTGGCTCAATCTGGGCTCCTCCTTGTGTTGTTGCCTGGAAGGCCCAGGTTGGGCGTCAGAAGCCTCAGCCAGGGGGGAAGGAAGCATGGAAGGAAGACTGGAGAGGGATGGCCTGGGTTCAGTCTGGCCTGCCAGAAAATGCAGCCTGTCGTAGTACAACATCCTGGGGACATAGATGTCATCTGCTGCTCCGGATCTCTGTGAATCCAGGACTTTCTTGCGCTCCCTCAGATATGTGCTCCTCAGGCAACCAATTAATATCTTTAAATAGGTGATGTCTGCCGTGGGGATCACCTGCTTCACAATTTCACACAATTGCACCAGTGCTGCCTTCCTCTTTGCTTGGTTCTTGAAATGGGGGTGGTTAATCTCCCACAGACAGGGCAGCTCCCTTAGCATCTCTATGAATACTGACATGAAGTCATTATCTTTGAGTAGCATATCCATGTTCACTGCAAGACACAACACAAGACAAAGCCTAATGTCAGACAAAACTCTCCTAATCTTGTTACAATATAGGCCTCAATCTAGAACCAGTATAGGCACAAGTTTGTCTCTTACCTTCGTTCTTATGATCGGCGCGTCCAATGCTCCTTCCTCCGCTCACAGATCATACGTAATACGCACGCGTGTTACGCTTTATACACACTGCGCATGCGTGTAACTCCGCCCGCCCCTGACGTTCTTTCTAGTCTATTCCCTGCCCCTTTTCATTCGGCGCAGTGGGTGAAGAGCATGATGGCGGATTTAGAGCAGGTGTGTGCTAATTATAGCAACGAGGAGGAGGAGGAGGAAAGCCCGGATCCAGGCACGTCCCGATCCAGAAGGAGACGTTTTAAGGCCACAAATATGTCCTTTGGGGAGATGGTGGAGATGGTCGACATCATGAGGAAGTCCGACTATGACGGAAAATATGGGCCTTACCCCCACCCCAACATCCGAAAGGCCAAAATCATTGCTAAAGTGATCCAAAGCCTTCACAGGAATTTCGGGGTACGAAGATCTAAAGATCAGCTCAGGAAGCGGTGGTCGGACCTGAAGTTGAGAGAGCCAGAGCAGTACCGAAAGATCCGGAGAGTGCTGCAAAAAAGTAAGTAGTTGTGCTGTGTTCCTATTCTTTCTGTCTTTATTCCGTTCGTTCTGCTCCATATGCTTTTATTAATTGTAATGTTTAAAAGGGCAACTTTAATGTCCATGGGCCCATTATTCGTTCGTATCAAACATTTTTCTTTCGGCCTCTAGAACACCATTGTTTAGGCCATATGCATTTTCACACATTTTTTTGGGCCTACTTGGATGCCAAATATTTGTTTGTGTAGATGGGTTTGTTACTAGAATGAAATGCCAACTAGATTGTGTGTAAGGAGAGGACACTGAGCAGCTGTTTTCACATCTGGACACTGGAGCACTAGTGTGGGACCCCAGAACACCATTTTTATTAGGGGGCCACACAGGTGCTCCAGTGTATACTATAGGGGGGTCTCCATCTGTGAAGCTTGTACTAAACAGGTAAAGTATTGCAGCTTGACAAAGGCCAATAAAAAATATACATCTTGGAACTCTGCTAAAATAGACAATTGTACCCCACTTCCAAGCAATGTTTCCTATTTCTAGTTCTGCCATCAAATATCTGTGTGCCAATTATACCATTTTGTTTTACATAGGGGAGAAAAGACTCGGAGGACACCCCTCATCCGAGGAGACCACAGACCCCCCACCTATGGAAGAAGGTGAAATACCCCCAAACGAAGCTGAGCAGGAGGAAGAAGAAGATGTGGTGGAGATTGGCACCACAACAGGTGAGTGTCTGCGACCACAGGCTCAGGTAAACGAGATGGATGGTGGCAGATTTTTGAGACCTATTTTTTTTTTTATATCTCTTTTTAGGTGATCGTGAGGTTGTGGATCCCCAACGCTTTACTTCTGAAAGTGCCCAGATCCTGATCGGGGAGATCATGGGGTGTAATGCTGAACTGCAAAACATCCAGCAAAAAATCCATGATGTTATTAAAAAAAATAATAACATCATTGATGTTTTGGGGCGAATTTAAACCCCACAAAATCACTTTTTGTATTGTGGTTCAATATTTTAAAATTTTTTGCAATGTTTAGAAAAGCCAAATTTGGAGGATGCACACAGTGTGCCAACATGTGCTATCTGCCATCACGGGAGATCAATGGACGCGTTTTGGGGGTGCAACCCCTTCCTCAATTATAATGTCGCGTTGAGGAAGAGCTTGCTCCCCCAAAACACGTCCCTTGATCCCCCCTGATGGCAGATAGCACATGTTGACATTCGTAAATTGGTGTGCATCTTCCAAATTTGGCTTTTCCAGGGGTGATTTCCCCCCATCTGAACGCTATATCAAACCCAGTTCCTAAATACTGATGTCTGATATAGCCTTCAGGTTTTACCTAATGTGAACTTTGTAAGTTCAAGTTTTTTGGCTTTCTTGTTGGTTTTACACAGGCCTGTTTTATCTGAAATGGATATTTCGATTTTTGATAATGCTACTGCAAAAATTGTTATACAACAAACATGTTGGTTTGTTTTAAAAACCTTTGGTAAATGCACATGTGATTGTGCAGGTATAAAAAAGTGGCTTACTCAAGAATGTGTGGATTATTGTCTCAACACTACAACACTTTTGGGGTGATGTAATAGCAGTTTTATGCAAAAATGGGGGTTATTTCCTAAGGGCAAATCCACTTTGCACTACAAGTGCAGGTTCAGTGCAGTTGCAAGTGTACTTGTAGTGAAATGTGTTTTTGCATTAAGTAAATAACAGCCAACAGTGCTTTGTATAAGGTTACCCAATCACGACATTTTTTGCACTCAAAACATTTCTGTCAGGGTCAGCTAAAACAAACACAAGCAGTAAATGTCCACCAAGAATTTCTTTTGTTTTTTTTATTATAAAAAGGTTTTACATATTGTCTGGCATATTGATAGCCCCCCTACCCGCAAAGAACTCCAGGTATCGTAACCGGACATCACGGGCACTCAGGGAGGGCAAGCCAGGACGGCCGCTTTCAAGCGCCGTCAGTGTTGTTGGATGTAGGATTCCAGCCTCAGGCCCAACTGAGCCAGCATAGTTGGCAGAATGTTTTCTTAAAAAATTATGGAGAACACAGCACGCCAGTTTTATATGGTTCAGTTTATACTCCGCCATATAGATGGGTGTCAGAAATAGTCGGAACCGGCTGGCCAGGATTCCAAATGTGTTCTCCACCACTCTTCGGGCTCTGGCCAGCCGGTAATTAAAAACCCTCTGTTCCGGGGTGAGGGTCCTCATCGGGAATGGCCGCATCAGGTGGTCCCCCAGCGCAAACGCTTCATCAGCAACGAACACAAATGGGAGACCTTCCACATTGTCCTCTGGAGCTGGCAAGTCCAAGCTGCCATTCTGGAGACACCTGTAGAACTCCGTCTGGGCGATGACTCCACCATTGGACATCCGGCCATTCTTCCCCACGTCCACATACAGAAAGTCGTGATTAGCCGACACCACCGCCAACATCACTATACTATTAAACCCCTTGTAATTATAATAGTACGACCCCGAGTTGGGTGGTGGGACGATGTGGACGTGTTTCCCATCAATTGCCCCTCCGCAGTTAGGAAAGTCCCACCGCTGGGCAAAGTGGGAGGCCACAGTCTGCCATTCCTGTGGCGTGGAAGGAAACTGTTGAGGAAAAAACAATAAACATTACTATTTTTTCACAGAAACATGGCAAGCAGATTAGACACAAACATTCTGGGGCAACCTCCAGATAGCATTTATTAAGGGGAATTTAACAAGGCCAAAGTATAAGGTACACCTATCATATTCCCCCTCCCCCCCTCTCATGGGCCATTTCTAACATTATAAGGGGGGGAACTCTTGGACAGGTAACCCTCTTCACTTCATTGAGAGATGAATGCCTAAATAATGGGTATTACTTGGAACAGCCCCTCCTTAGTTACACTATTGGCAGACCACTGGACAGGTAAGAAGTGTCATAATACAAAGATATAAATACACATTGTACACATTTGAGGACATTTGGACATTCTGCTATTACCTATCAAGATAATAATAGGATACAAAAACTTTAAACAGTACCATTGGAAAGTATACAGGCAGGCCCTTGCACTACATGCTTTGGGGAATTCATCCATACATCTGACCACTAAAGAGGTGGGTATAGTGTGTATGGGTTTGGCAAAGTCAGCAGATGGATGATTGAGGATAGAGAATTGGGATCAGCTGACTTAGCAGTTGGGGGAGGGAGGGTTACTAAAAATTATTTGGGGACACCACAAAAAAAAGCTCTGCCACTCTGCCTGAATTTAAATCAAAAATAACATTACCAAACATTTTAGGGGGTGTTTGGGGTAAAGCACTACTATGGAGCTGATAAAATACATTGTTAAGTGACTACATGAGGTGAATATAGGGCAGGAGATGCCATTCTGGGGAGGTTATTGAAGGGCAAATATGTATGAAGGACCTAAAATAATAATTACATAAAAATCCAGCATGCATGAGGACAAAGGGGACATTCACAGCATATTACAATCATGGTAATTAGGGAATGAGGAAAGAAATACAATATATTAGCAAACATTCAATACAATAAAATGGGATATAAAAGGATAAAAATCTTACCTTCATATAGTCCTTCTGTAGGACCTGGATGATGGCAGAACAGGTCTCTGGGATAATGATCCCCAGAGCCTGGGGGGAGATGCCTGTCGAGAACTTCAAGTCCTGCAGACTTCTCCCTGTGGCCAAATACCGCAAGGTAGCGACCAACCTCTGCTCCGGAGTGATGGCTTGCCTCATGCAGGTATCCTGCCTGCTGATATAGGGGGTCAGCGAAGCCAACAAACGGTGAAACACGGGGTCCGTCATCCTGAGAAAGTTCCTGAAATCATCATGATTATTCTCACGGATCTCACGGAGCAAAGGCATATGACAGAACTGGTCACGCTGAAGCAACCAATTCTTGGTCCATGAACTCCTCCTCACCCTGTTCATGGACTGGACTTGTGTCAAGGTCAGGACCCCAACACCAACCCCCCGCACAGCATGAACTCTACGAGGAGTACGCATACGAAACATGGCTAGAAAACGGTCGGCTGCTCAGAACGCAGTAACAGAACGCACTGAAGAACAGCAAGGCCTGTGAAGAGCGACCTGAAAAACAGCAACGAGCAGGCAAGATCACACAGAAAACTCTGATATGAACTGACTGCACGCACTGAAGAGCAGATACAAACCCACAAGCACAAACTGAACGGCAGAAAACGATCTGAAAGCCACGAGTCTGAAAAAGCGCGAATCGTCTCTCACCAAACTTACTAACACGAGATTAGCAAAAGGAGCCCAAAGGGTGCCGCGCTTGGTTCTGAACCGGCCTTTTCTAGTCTCGTCGTACGTGGTGTAAGTGACCGCGTGGTTGACGATCGGAAATTCCGACAACTTTGTGCGACCGTGTGTAGGCAAAACAAGTTTGAGCCAACATCCGTCGGAAAAAATCCTAGGATTTTGTTGTCGGAATGTCCGAACAAAGTCCGACCGTGTGTACGCCCTACTAGAATACATATTGGCATTGATCGTTGCAGTGGGATATATGTTACTTTGAATATAAAAGCTAGTATTTCTTCCCAATACCTTACGATAGCTTGACAAGTCCAGAATATATGGGTAAAGACTCCAGGAATCTCCCCACATCGCCAACAACCAGGAGCAGAGTCTTAATGAATTTTATTTAATATATGGGGGGTGTAATATGCCCTGTGGACTATCTTAAACTGAATAAGTCTGTCTCTCAAAGAGACGAGAGAGTTGAAGGGAGAGTCCCATATATTATCCCAATCATCCTCATTAAAGCGGGGTTCCACCCAAATTTTGAACAATATCTATATGTATTCTCTTCCTTGACTAGATGCTGACATGCCGTTTAAAAAAATTTAAATCGCTGTAATTACCTTTTATTTTTCTATTCTTCTTTGCACTTCCTGATTCTCCTCCCGTGGGAGTAGGCGTGTTTCTAGCCTCTCCCAGACTCCTGGGAGCTAGTCTCAGGCTTCCCAGGATGCCACTGAGCATGTGCGGGAATGATCGGTGAATGCTGGGAGCACAGCATTCACCACATCCAGGAAATAAATGCTTGTGGGCTTCAAATGCCCACAATGAAGATGGAAACCGCCTGCAGTGAATAATATAAGTTATTCTTTCCGGCGAAATCTGACACAAGCGGACATATTACACACAATATGTGAGTATGTAATTCTGAGAAGAAAAGTTTGTGAATGAACTCAAAAAAAAAAAACGATAGATAGGTGGACCCCCGCTTTAAGTTCAGGGATATCCTTAGACCATTTTGATCTTAATTTCTCTAAATCTGGGAGAGAGGCAGTTGTTAAGTGAAGATACAATTTAGATGCAGCATTCTTTGTGCAATCCAACCTAAGAAGCTTCTCTAAGGCAGATTGGACTAGTTGTAGAGGAGAGCCAGAGAATTGACAGCTGAAGGCATGGGAGAGTTGAAGGAAACGAAAAGAATACGACTGAGGGATATTGAAATCAGAGATTAATTGGGAAAAAGAAATCAAAGATTTATCCAAAATGATCTGTGTCACTGTTTTTATCTTAAAATTAATCCAAGCATAGGGGTCGGGTAGTGAATAGAAATGCTCCAGAGTGGAATTTAACCAGAGGGGAGCACAAGGTGATATTGCCTGTAGGGGATATCGTTCAATTTTGAGGCCCTCTCCCCATACACGTAGCGTGGTAAGCATAGATGGTGTCAATGAATATGGAGCACGAGGGCCCCGAAAGATCAAAAATTTCAGCGCCTCTAGGGATCCCAGCACTGCTGCTTCTACCTGAGTAGCGGAATTTGAGGTATCTGGGTTAAGCCACCAGGCCGTAGTTACTAGCTGAGAAGCCAAGTAATATTTATGGAAATCTGGACATGCCAGGCCACCTTGGGAGGTCGGGCGTACCAATGATGCCCAGCTATACCTAGGGGGCTTTGATCTCCATATGAATGCTGAGAAAATACGATGTAGCCTTGCAAAGAAAGATTTAGGGATCCACTGGGGGAAGTGTCGAAATAAATATGTGAATTTAGGTAATACATTCAATTTTATTAAATGTATGCGTCCTAACAATGAAAGGGGTAATGACTCCCATGCCTTCAGCCGTTGTTGAGTCTCCTGGATCACAGGTGTTAAATTTAGGGATATATAGTCTGAAACCTGTCTGGCAACCACCACCCCTAGATATTTAAAATTCTCCACCCATTTTAGGGGGGTATCCATATCAGCAGCAGCATGAGCCGCAAAGTCTATAGGAAATAGAAGTGACTTTTCCCAGTTTACTTTAAGGCCTGTGACTGCGGAGAAAGAATTGAGGACCTGTAGGGCCCCCCTAAGTGATGGTCCTGCGTCATTAAGAAAGAGGAGTAGGTTGTCCGCATACAAGGCGACCCTTTCCTCCAGCCAGCCAACACGCAATCCCTTAACATGAAGGGAAGTACGGAGAGCTTCCGCCAGTGGTTCCATCGCTATGGCGAAAAGGGCTGGAGAGAGGGGGCAGCCCTGTCGAGTACCCCTTGACAGAGAAAAAGACTGTGATAAGCTACCTCCCAACTTGATAGCTGAGGTGGGGTTTTGATAAATTATCTGTATCCATTTAATAAAGATCAGGGGGAACCCCATCCTTCTAAGGACCTCCCAAAGAAAAGGCCATTCGATAGTATCAAAGGCCTTTTCAATATCTAAGGAGGCCACCACCCTAGTACCTTCATTCAAATGCTTTGCATGTATATTAGTAAACAAACATCTCAAATTTACATCGGTTGACCTGTTGGCCATGAAGCCAGTTTGATCAATATCTACAACAGATGGTAATAGTGGCTGTAGTTTGATGGTAAGTAATTTAGTCAAAATTTTAAAATCTGTATTAAGTAGGGCAATTGGCCTATAGGAGGCACACAATGAGGGATCTTTTAGATCTTTATGAATTAGTATAACATGGGCATGGCTCATAGAAGTTGGAAGGGCTCCATCTGTCAGGCATTGAGAATAAAGTTGTGCTAGCTTGGGAGCTAATATATTCCCATGTGTCTTATAAAACTCTATGGGGAGGCTATCCGGACCCGGAGACTTCCCCCGCGGAAATGATTCGATTGCTCTCAGTACCTCCTCCGGGCTCATTGGCCCCACCAGAGATTCTCTTTCTTTATCTGAAAGCCAGCCTAATGCCAATGGGTCTAGCCAGGATGCCAAATCCTTGGGCTGAAAGTCAGAAGGCAACACAGAGGTATAAAGAGAACTATAATATTGGCGAAAGATCTCTAATATATCTGGTAATAAAGAAACTGATGCACCTGAGGCAGACACCACATTGGGAATCACTGTTGGAGGATAATCCGGCTGTGCCAACATCGCTAGAAGACGACCATTACAGTCCCCCTGTTCAAAGAACATTTGTTATTCCGATGTAGATCTAATCTGGTGATCTCAGTGAGATGGAGATGTAGCTTACGTTTTGCAGCATTCAGGAGGTCAAAATGGATATTAGTAGGGTCAGTAGTATAAATATCAGACTGACATTGCACAGCTTGCTGTAGCGCTGTTGCAACGGCTGCCTGTTCCCTGAAAATCCCAGCAATAGAGGAGATATATTGTCCCCTGGAAAAGGCCTTGAAGGCGTCCCATATCATTGCAACAGAGGAGGATCCCTCATTAAACTCCCAATATTCCGCCAATCGTGGTGAGATATTGGTCGTCAGGTCTACATGAGAAAGCCAGTGGGTCCCCAAGCGCCATAGGGCTGCAGTTCTATAGGATGGGGCATGAATTTTAAGAAGTAATGGCGAGTGATCTGAGAGTCCACTGGGTAGAAATGATACATCTAATACATCAGACAGCATAGTCGGATTAGCAAAGGCGAGGTCAATGCGAGAATAGGTTTTATATGTGGCAGAAAAACAAGAATAGGCTCTAGTCTCAGGATGTTTCCACCTCTAGACCTCAGTTACACCCATTACTTGAGCCCAGGTAAGTAAATGTACATCTCAGGGGCAGCACCAATCTAGGGAGTCTATACCTGGTAATAGCATAACCAATGCATAACCAATCATTCCAAACAAAAACATATACACATACAACACCAATAAACAATACCCAAGATGCCCTCATCTGGTGGCGTCTTCCAAAATTTGGAGAGTAGCCAGATCAGGCTTTTACCCAAAAAAACAAAAAAGGAAACCCTAAAAAATTTAGTTAGCAACAGTTTGTTAGTAACCGCTTGGTGCTGTAGCGCAGCACCTAGGTAGGGGAAATCTGGATCAGAAATCGGGGGAAAAAAATAAACAAATAAATAAATAAATAAATAAAACAGAGAAAAAAAAAAAACAGTTCCGAGCATCAATTGAAGCAGCTTTCCCAATACCTATGGGGTAAAAAAAAGGTGATTGCTTGTTGGCCATGGCCAACACTAAAAAAGGGTCTAGGAAGGGGGGAGGGGAAAAGAGGGGAAGAGGAAAAGGAGGGAGGGGAGGGGAATTTTTTATTACCTATTGCCATTGATTTCAGCTAGTCCCTCAAAAAAAAGAGAAGGGGGAAGGGGGGGTTTCTATACTGAAACAGACACAAGCCGGCTTAGAATGCAAGATAATATGATATAGTAATAATAGAAATTGATACAATTGATACAAATTTAATACAAGGGAAAGACAAAAAAAAACAGCAGCATTACCCAAAAAAAAAGAAAAAAAAAAAGAAAAAGAAACTTTAAGCATAGAATATATGTGAAGCATGTATATCCCTATATATGTATATATATATCCATACACATATATACGCATACATACGCATACTCACCCACCCCCACCCCAAACATGTTCTAAATTTTTCTGTCGGGAATGCCAACGGAGGTTATCCCATTGGCAAGTCCGACCGTGTGTACACGGCATTAGAAGGTATTTAGACTGTAGAAAACAGAAAGTTGTTCGTTTTAGGTAATTTATGACACAAAATTCACCCATATTTTTTTTGTATCTAGCATACTGCTTCTGGAAGGAAAATGTATGTATGTAATCATAGCATCTTAAACTGAAAAAAAAGGGTTTGCTTTGTTTTATAGTCATTAGCCCCTTTTTCTTGCTGAAATACTGCAATAGGCAGATGGTTCAATGTGTCATAAATAATACTGAAGTTTATAGTCATAAGAATATTAGACGTTTTGATGGTGCAGATGACTGTAATGATCTCTGTCCTGATTAGATGCTTAGATACAATTTGTGAATATATCTCATTGTTGTAGCTGCTCTCTGCGTACTATCTGTTGTAGAACCTCAAGTCCCAGCATAGCTTGAATCTGTAGATAAATTCAATGCTGCTAATGTAATTCATGGCATGCTTAAAAAAAGATTTTTACAGTTGTAGGTTTTACATGTTAGACAAGATAATGTATTTCTTTCAGTATGAGTGTAGGAGAGTAGAAGGTATAGCCACCATTTTAGAAATAGGTGTCTGCACGTATGTGCAGCAACAACATTAAATCACTTTTGTGACAGTTCATCTAAGTAGAGTACTGAGATGAAAGGGGCACGTTTAGGGAGTTATGTCTGGTGAATTTAGACAGAAACTTGATGACCTGACCAGAAAAATCTCAGAATATGTTCTTATTCTTAAACATTTGTTAATTTTTTATTTTTTATGCTTCTAAAAAGGAAAATGTCTATCATAGGAATAGGTCTCTATTTATTAGAATATAAATTGTAGATTATAATAGGTATTCTGTCTTTTATATTATGAACTGCAGTAGTGAAAGGTGCATTTTATTTTTAGTGTATCACTCTTGTAAATAGGGTGCTTATTGCCTACTAAGTGGTATTCACAAAGATAGCAATGGGATTTATTTATTTGGTAAAAGGGAACTTTAAATGTATATTTTTTTCTTATTTTCTAAAAAGAATAATGAAGAGTGATGCATGGTAAAAACAGTGCTACCATCCTATTATATGTGCTATATGTAGCACATACAGGGGGGCGAGTTAGATAATTAGAGTCTTAATTTTTAATCTTAGCTTGTAAGCTCTGGTGAGCAAGGTCCCTTATATTGCCTATAACTTATTTTGTCCTACCTGATTACAATATTTAGTAATCATCAGGCTGATTTTTAGTTTGACTAAAGTAATAATTTGTTTCTTTATTCCAGGAGCAGCTAGCAAGTTTTCATATGCAAAGTTATACTTTGTAAAATGTCACTCCTTTTGTTTTTTTATTATTCAAGTTCCTAGTTATGCTATACAGGTGATTAGGGTCACTCTGCGTTAATATGATCTAATTAACAATAAATTGTGTATATAATTATTCTTAAGGAAACTCTAGTTAACTAATAAAATGTTGAAAGACCTGGAAGCTATGGGTGCAATATACATGAGAAATATTTTAGGAGGGGCTCTCCTGAATAAGATTATATATTAAAATCAGGATTTTTGGGGATCATACACAGTAATAGCATGCGATATAAATCTGCGCCCAACCAATTACGTATAATACTTTATTGTACAAGGAGTATGTATATATATATGTGTGTGTGTGATCAATCTATAATTTTGTTACTTTATTAAACATTGGGTTAGCCTTATCCTGGAGTTATGGCTTGTTTTTGGTCACCAATTATAAGGGTTATATTTATTGATGTGGGGAAAAATGTTTCATGGAGACATGAGCACAATGTGCTAATGTGTCAAATGTAATTAAATAAACTGTAATGACATTCTATTTACTTATGGCCCCTGTTAAGGACATATGATACATTTTAATCTTAAATTTAGAAAGTTTTACTGACAACAGAAACTGTGTCTTATAAAAATGTGAACCTTTCTTTCGCTCATAAACAGTGGTATTTGTTGCCAGTGATGGTATACTCAAATATTTAGATATCTTAAGTTTGTAGGCTGTTGATCTAGGCATTGTTTCATCATTGATAATAACACTGATTAACCACTTGCCGACCGCCTCATGCCTATATACGTGAGCAGAATGGCACGGGCAGGCAAAATCACGTACCTGATACGTGATGCCTTCCCGCGGGCGGGGGGTCCGATCGGACCCCCCCCCCCCCGGTGCCATAGGCGGTCGGCTCTTGTTCGCGGGCGATGAAAGGTCAGGGGGAGGCCATCCATTGATGGCCACCCCCTCCCGATCGCTCCCAGCGAATCAAATGCTTTACATTACAGAGGGAGAGGAAGTGATGTCATCTCTCCTGGAGCCGGTCTTTTCGTCCCGGCGCAGAGGAGAGAAGACATCCAAGTAAGTGCACCAACACTACACTTCCAGTAGAACACGCAGGCACACTTTTCACCCCCCTTCACACCCCGATCACCCCCCAATCACCCCCCTGTACCCCCTGTCACTCTGATACCAATAGCAGTTTTTTTTTTTTTGCATTGGTGTCAGTTTGTGACAGTTATAAGTGTTAGGGCAGTTAGGTTAGCCCCCTTTAGGTCTAGGGTAACCCCCTTTAGGTCCAGGGTACCCCCCTAACCCCCCCTAATAAAGGTTAACCCCGTGATCACCCCCCGTCGCCAGTGTCGCTAAGCGATCGTTTTTCTGATCGCTGCATTAGTGACACAGGTGACCCTAGTTAGGGAGGTAAGTATATAGGTTCGCTGTGAGTGTTTTATAGCGACAGGGACCCCCATATACTACCTGCTAAAGGTTTTAACCCCTTGATTGCTCCCTAGTTAACCCTTTCACCAGCGATCACCGTATAAGTGTTACGGGTGACGCTGGTTAGCTAGTTTGTTTTTTGTAGTTTATTACAGTTTATTATCGTTTATTATAGTTTATTATAGTTTTAGGGCACCCGCCGTTTTTTACCTTATAAAGGTTTAACCCCCTAATTGCCCGGCGGTGATAGAAGTTACGTTTTTAGGATCAGATAAGGTCTGCATCACCCCAGGCAGCGTCAGGTTAACGCCAGTACCGCTAACACCTACGCACGCAGCATACACCTCCCTTAGTGCTATAGTATCTGAACGGATCGATATCTGATCCGATCAGATCTATACTCCCCAGCAATTTAGGGTCCCCCAAAAAAACGCAGTGTTAGCGGGATCAGCCCAGATACCTGCTAGCACCTGCGTTTTGCTCCTCTGCCCAGCCCTGCCCAGCCCACTCAAGTGCAGTATCGATCGATAACTGACACTTACAAAACACTAAGCACACATAACTGCAGTGTTCGCAGAGTCAGGCCTGATCCCTGCGATCGCTAACAGTTTTTTGGTAGCGTTTTGATACAGTCGCTGACAGTCAGGAGCTTTTTTGCCTGTGAGTCTCACTAGTGTACCCCTAAATTTAGAGCCCAAAATGGCAAATCGAAGGTACACTAGTGAAGAGGCCTACACGTTTCTGAGCATGACAGATAGTGAAGAGGAAGTCACTCATCTGTCAGATTCAGGCTCAGAATACGATCCTGTAGAGGACAGCGGCTCCATGACAGATAGCTCTGACGACGGAGTTGTGGTCCCTGCTAAGGTCAGGCGTACCAGACCCCGAACTTCTTCTTCTGTCCTTGAAGTGCAAGAACCGCAGGGCTCTCGTATGGAGCAGAGAAGTACTAGCGCCGCTATTCCTTCTGGTGAACTGACAAGCACCAGCGGCCTAGTACACCCTGGTCGTACATCCAGCACTGCAGTATCACGTGGTGACGTGGCGAGTCCCATAAGTGCAGTTCAAGCTGGCGAGGTGGCAAGCACTAGTAGTGTCCCGCTGCCACCAAGAAGACGAACACAGGCCCGTCGTGCCCATAGTGCCCTTCCTGCTGCATTCGCCAATCCGAATTGGGAACCCACCACTTCTGCAGCACCCGTACTTCCCCCTTTCACTGGCCAACCCGGAATTCAGGTGGAAACAGTTGACTTTATGCCACTGGATTTTTATTCTCTGTTTTTCACCGAAGATCTCTATAGATCTATTGTGGACCAAAGCAATTTGTATGCTGGTTAACACATCGCCACTATTCCCCAGTCCACCCTTGCTAGAGATTGGAAACCAATTACGGTTTCCGAATTTAAGATCTTTCTGGGCCTTTCCCTCCTCATGGGCTTGAATAAAAAGAGTGAGTTGCGGTCATATTGGTCCACTGACCCAATTTACCATTCGCCCTTGTTCTCTGCTTCCATGGCCAGGGCACGATACGAGCAGATTTTGCGGTTCATGCACTTCAACGACAATGAACTCTGTCGTCCTCGTGGAGACCCTGCATACGATCGGCTCTACAAAATTCGGCCCCTCGTAAACCACTTCAACCAACGTTTTGCAGACTTGTTTACCCCCCATCAAGTTGTCTGCGTTGATGAGTCCCTGATTAAGTTTTCTGGCCGCTTGTCATTCAAACAGTACCTTCCCAGCAAGCGTGCCAGATACGGGGTCAAGATGTATAAGCTCTGTGACAGGGCCACAGGCTATACATGTAGTTTTATGGTTTACGAGGGAAGAGATAGTCACGTAGAGCCGACAAACTGCCCTGACTACATAGGAAGCGCTGGCAAGATAGTGTGGGACTTGGTGTCACCCTTATTCGGAAAGGGGTACCACTTGTACGTGGACAATTATTACACGAGCGTGCCACTTTTTAGTCACTTGTTTGATCATCAGATTGGAGCATGTGGCACCGTGCGATCTAATCGCCGGGGCTTTCCCCAGCGGCTTGTAGATTCCCGTCTTAGGCTGGGGGAGAGAGCCTGCTTGAAGTGTAATAACTTGCTCGCTATGAAGTGGAGGGACAATAAGAATGTTTTCGTTCTTACCTCCCTTCATGCAGACACGACGGTCCAAATTCCTACGGCGACTGGTGTTGTGGAGAAACCCCTCTGTGTCCACGAATACAACCTTAATATGGGAGGGGTGGACCTCAACGACCAGTTGTTGGCGCCGTACCTAATTGCCCGTAAGGCCAGACGCTGGTACAAAAAAGTGTCTGTTTATTTATTTCAATTGGCTTTGCTGAACGCTCATGTGCTATACAGAGCTTCAGGACGGACTGGATCCTTCCTTAAATTCCAGGAAGAGATCGTCAGAGCCCTTCTGTTTCCAGACGGTGCTCTACCTCACCTTCCCCAACCAAATGCAGTAAGCCGACTGCATGAGAGGCATTTTCTTTATGCCCTCCCGAGTACCCCTACCCAACGAACCCCCCAAAAAAGATGTCGTGTCTGCAGCAAGCGCGGATTTAGGCGTGACCCCCGGTATTATTGTCCCCTCTGTCCTGGCAGTCCTGGTCTTTGCATTGGTGAATGTTTTGAACGCTACCATACACTAGCGGAGTATTAGCGTAGGGTACAGCACTGCACAGACTAGGACACACTTTCACAGGGTCTCCCAAGATGCTGTCGCATTTTGAGAGACCCAAACCTGGTACCAGTTAAAAAAGTTAAAGTTACAAAAAAAAGTGTAAAAAAAACAAAAAAGCAAAAAAAGTAAAAAAAAGAAAAAAACACAAAAAAATATATAAAATAAAAAACCAAAAATAGTTGTTGTTTTATTGTTCTCTCTCTATTCTCTCTCTATTGTTCTGCATTCTATACTGGAATGTTTTATTGTTATGTTTTTATCATGTTTGCTTTATAGGTATGCAATTTTTTTATACTTTGTTTTTTTATTGTTAACCACTTTCTTGTTTTCAGGTACGCCATTCAGCTGCAGAGCGGATTTATTTATCTTGACAGCAACAGTGTTTGCTCTCACGATACATAAAGCCGTGACTCCAGCGCTGTCGGAGGTGATTTCACCACCACAGTTACATACTTCAGCATATATGCCGAAGCGTGGGGGCAGTAGTGGGTGGAGGAGCGATTTTCTCCTGCCTTTTGCGGGAGGATGCCCCCATGCTTCGGCATATATATATTTTAGGTAGGTACAGGTTGCGTTAAATGTTTTATTTTTTACTATGTTTTTTTTTGTATTTTGCTTTGCAGGTATGGTAAGTATTACTGTTATACTGTAATGTTACTTTGTTTTTTGTTAACCATCATTTGCTTAGCAGGTACGCCATTCAGTTGCAGTGCGGATTTATTTATCTTGACAGCAACAGCGTTTGCTCCCACGATACATAAAGCCGTGACTCCAGTGCTGTCGGAGGTGATTTCACCACCACAGTTACATACTTCAGCATATATGCCGAAGCGTGGGGGCAGCAGTGGGTGGAGGAGCGATTTGCTCCTGCCTTTTGCGGGAGGATGCCCCCATGCTTCGGCATATATATATTTTAGGTAGGCACAGGTTGCGTTAAATGTTTTATTTTTTACTATGTTTTTTTTTTGTATTTTGCTTTGCAGGTATGGTAAGTATTACTGTTATACTGTAATGTTACTTTGTTTTTTTGTTAACCATCATTTGCTTAGCAGGTACGCCATTCAGTTGCAGCGCGGATTTATTTATCTTGACAGCAACAGCGTTTGCTCCCACGATACATAAAGCCGCGACTCCAGCGCTGTCGGAGGTGATTTCACCACCACAGTTACATACTTCAGCATATATGCCGAAGCGTGGGGGCAGCAGTGGGTGGAGGAGCAATTTGCTCCTGCCTTTTGCGGGAGGATGCCCCCATGCTTCGGCATATATAAACGGTGCATGTATGCCCATCATTAGAAGTGGGTGGATGAAGGGAGGTATTCTAATGGTGGGCATACCCACCGATCAATATTTTTTTTTCGTTCAGCCCACAGGCTGCATGAAAAAAAAGTTTACAATGTATGCCCAACAAGGACCAGCAACGTACTGGTATGTTGCTGGACTTTGAGTGGTTATACCAGAATGATGCCTGCAGGTTTAGGTATCATCTTGGTATCATTCTTTTCAGCCAGCGGTCGGCTTTCATGTAAAAGCAATCCTAGCTGCTAATTAGCCTCTAGACTGCTTTTACAAGCAGTGGGAGGGAATGCCCCCCCCACCCCCACCGTCTTCTATGTTTTTCTCTGGCTCTTCTGTCCCAACAGGGAACCTGAGAATGCAGCCGGTGATTCAGCCAGCTGACCATAGAGCTAATCAGAGACCAGAATGGCTCCAAACATCTCTATGGCCTAAGAAACCGGAAGCTACGAGCATTTCATGACTTAGATTTCGCCTGATGTAAACAGCGCCGTTGGGAAATTGGGAAAGCATTTTATCACACCGATCTTGGTGTGGTCAGATGCTTTGAGGGCAGAGGAGAGATCTAGGGTCTAATAGACCCCAATTTTTTCAAAAAAGAGTACCTGTCACTACCTATTGCTATCATAGGGGATATTTACATTCCCTGAGATAACAATAAAAATTATTAAAAAAAAATAAAAATGAAAGGAACAGTTTAAAAATAAGATAAAAAAGCAAAAAAATAATAAAGAAAAAAAAAACAAAAAAAAAACCACCCCTGTCCCCCCCTGCTCTCGCACAAAGGCGAACGCAAGCGTCGGTCTGGCGTCAAATGTAAACAGCAATTGCACCATGCATGTGAGGTATCACCGCGAAGGTCAGATCGAGTGCAGTAATTTTAGCAGTAGACCTCCTCTGTAAATCTAAAGTGGTAACCTGTAAAGGCTTTTAAAGGCTTTTAAAAATGTATTTAGTTTGTCGCCACTGCACGTTTGTGCGCAATTTTAAAGCATGTCATGTTTGGTATCCATGTACTCGGCCTAAGATCATCTTTTTTATTTCATCAAACATTTGGGGAATATAGTGTGTTTTAGTGCATTAAAATTTAAAAAAGTGTGTTTTTTCCCCAAAAAATGCGTTTGAAAAATCGCTGCGCAACTACTGTGTGAAAAAAAAAATGAAACACCCACCATTTTAATCTGTAGGGCATTTGCTTTAAAAAAATATATAATGTTTGGGGGTTCAAAGTAATTTTCTTGCAAAAAAAAATAATTTTTTCATGTAAACAAAAAGTGTCAGAAAGGGCTTTGTCTTCAAGTGGTTAGAAGAGTGGGTGATGTGTGACATAAGCTTCTAAATGTTGTGCATAAAATGCCAGGACAGTTCAAAACCCCCCCAAATGACCCCATTTTGGAAAGTAGACACCCCAAGCTATTTGCTGAGAGGCATGTCGAGTCCATGGAATATTTTATATTGTGACACAAGTTGCGGGAAAAAGACAATTTTTATTTTTTTTTTTTTTTTTGCACAAAGTTGTCACTAAATGATATATTGCTCAAACATGCCATGGGAATATGTGAAATTACACCCCAAAATACTTTCTGTTGCTTCTCCTGAGTACGGAGATACCACATGTGTGAGACTTTTTGGGAGCCTAGCCACGTACGGGACCCCGAAAACCAAGCACCGCCTTCAGGCTTTCTAAGGGCGTAAATTTTTGATTTCAGTCTTCACTGCCTATCACAGTTTCGGAGGCCGTGGAATGCCCAGATGGCACAAACCACCCCCAAATGACCCCATTTTGGAAAATAGACACCCAAAGCTATTTGCTGAGAGGTATAGTGAGTATTTTGCAGACCTCACTTTTTGTCACAAACTTTTGAAAATTGAAAAAAGAAAAAAAAATATGTTTTTCTTGTCTTTCTTCATTTTCAAAAACAAATGAGAGCTGCAAAATACTCACCATGCCTCTCAGCAAATAGCTTGGGGTGTCTACTTTCCAAAATGGGGTCATTTTGGGGGGTTTTGTGCAATCTTGGCATTTTATGGCCTTCGAAACTGTGATCGGTAGTGAGGAGTGAAATCAAAAATTAACGCTCTTAGAAATCCTGAAGGCGGTGATTGGATTTCGGGGCCCCGTATGAAGCTAGGCTTCCAAAAAGTGCCACTCATGTGGTATCCCCGTACTCAGGAGAAGCAGCAGAATGTATTTTGGGGTGTAATTCCACATATGCCCATGGCATGTTTGAGAAATATATCATTTTGTGACAACTTTGTGCAAAAAAAAATTGTCACTTTCCCGCAACTTGTGTCAAAAAATAAAATATTCCATGTACTCTAAATGCCGCTCAGCAAATAGCTTGGGGTGTCTACTTTCCAAAATGGGGTCATTTGGGGGGGTTTTGTGCCATCTTGGCATTTTATGGCCTTCAAAACTGTGATAGGTAATGAGGAGTGAAATCAAAAATTTATGCCCTTAGAAATCCTGAAGGCGGTGCTTGGTTTTCGGGGCCCCGTACGCGGCTAGGCTCCCAAAAAGTCCCACACATTTGGTATCCCCGTACTCAGGAGAAGCAGCAGAATGTATTTTGGGGTGTAATTCCACATATGCCCATGGCATGTTTGAGCAATATATCATTTAGTGACAACTTTGTGAAAAAAAAAAAAAATTGTCACTTTCCCGCAACTTGTGTCAAAATATAAAATATTCCATGGACTCAACATGCCTCTCAGCAAATAGCTTGGGGTGTCTACTTTCCAAAATGGGGTCATTTGGGGGGGTTTTGTGCCATCTTGGCATTTTATGGCCTTCAAAACTGTGATAGGTAATGAGGAGTGAAATCAAAAATTTATGCCCTTAGAAATCCTGAAGGCGGTGCTTGGTTTTCGGGGCCCCGTACGCGGCTAGGCTCCCAAAAAGCCCCACACATGTGGTATCCCCATACTCAAAAGAAGCAGCTGAATGTATTTTGGGGTACAATTCCACATATGCCCATGGCCTGTGTGAGCAATATATCATTTAGTGACAACTTTTTGTAATTTTTTTTTTTTTTTTGTCATTATTCAATCACTTGGGCCAAAAAAAATAAATATTCAATGGGTTCAACATGTGCCTCAGCAATTTCCTTGGGGTGTCTACTTTCCAAAATGGGGTCATTTGGGGGGGGGGGGTTTGTACTGCCCTGCCATTTTAGCACCTCATGAAATGACATAGGCAGTCATAAACTAAAAGCTGTGTAAATTCCAGAAAATGTACCCTAGTTTGAAGACGCTATAACTTTTGCGCAAACCAATAAATATACGCTTATTGACATTTTTTTTACCAAAGACATGTGGCCGAATACATTTTGGCCTAAATGTATGACTAAAATTGAGTTTATTGGATTTTTTTTATAACAAAAAGTAGAAAATATCATTTTTTTTCAAAATTTTCGGTCTTTTTCTGTTTATAGCGCAAAAAATAAAAACGGCAGAGGTGATCAAATACCATCAAAAGAAAGCTCTATTTGTGGGAAGAAAAGGACGCAAATTTCGTTTGGGTACAGCATTGCATGACCGCGCAATTAGCAGTTAAAGCGATGAAGTGCCAAATTGTAAAAAGTGCTCTGGTCAGGAAGGGGGTAAATTCTTCCGGGGCTGAAGTGGTTAATGTTTTCAGGTTTTATTGTCTTCTTTCAGATAAGTAGGGACACAGTAATGCACATTTTCTTAACCTCTTTAGATTTAACAGACTGTGCAAGTGACCGTGTAATTTTATTTGATTTATTTTTAATTCTGAACATTATCACAATGTAGTTTCATAAAATGTAGTTCTACAAAGTCTATTTTGTGTGCCTGCATATAGACTTTATTGCAATGAAAGAACAAAGCTGTAGATATAGATATACTTTAATAAATGTCTGCTCCTTTTTAAAGTAAATCGAAGTTTTTCATATGGTCATGCAAATGTACGAGACAACAGCTAAGTGTCTGATGTGGGAAGTTTTTTTCCCAAGACTGGGGTGTATACAGCACTGATATCAGATAATTGTACCCATTTTTATGAAAAATCAGTTCCATTCTGTTCTATGCTTGGCATAGACGATAGAACCTTGTGTTAACACTCAAATTCATTGATGGATAGGATGTATGGGCTGTTGTAGACCAAATTAAATACAATTTACTGGGCCATATGAAACTTTGGATAGGTTTGTCACTAAGTTTAGGAGTTCTAGAGGCAAATGATAGTTGCTTAGACTTAATGCTGTACAGTGGGAGATAAAATGTTCACGTGTTTAAAAGAATTAAAGTGGTGGTCCGGCCAAAATTATACTTTTTAAATAAAAATACCCCTATAATACACAAGCTTAATGTATTCTAGTAAAGTTAGTCTGTAAACTAAGGTCTGTTTTGTTCGTTTATAGCAGTAGTTTGTTATTTTATAAACTTACAGCAGGCCGTGGCCATCTTAAGTGTGGGCATCTGAAGCCAGACTGTATTTCTTCCTGGATCTCATCCTTGCAGATCTCGCACATGCTCAGTGCAGCACAAGCAGTGTAATAGGTTTCAGGTCAGGTTTCCATAGCAACGGCAGTGTCAGAGGAAGTTGCCGCCCCTTCCCAGAAGGCATTGCAAACAGGAAATGATGCGATGAGCCACGGCTAGGGAGGAGGAAGTGAAAAATGAATACAGCAGATATACAGTAGGTGCTGAGAATTTTTTAAAAAAAATATCCAGTTCGTTTGCAGTGCACAGTTTAGTGAGGGATGCTGAAGAGTTGTAAAAGTGGGTGGAACTCCACTTTAACTAAATTTGTGTAGTTTTGTTTCTAAACAGATCCTTGTTTTAGATGTGATCTCTTTTTCCAATCAAAGCCACTAAAGGAATGTATGTCAGTAACTCTTGATGACTGCAATAACATTAAAGATCATAAAAGGAAGTGGAAGAATTCACAATTCAAGTGTCCATTTAAATCCACATTTGTGACAGTGACATTTTCAGTGTCTATGGTAGTCAAAGTCTGAGTAAGACTAGCAGGAGTGTTATTCACATAAGTGCAAGTGGAATGCATACAAGAGACTGTTGCAGAAAAAGACATTAGAAGTATTTAAGTAATGGACAATTCTAAATAATTGTATGTGATACTCTGTATGTAGAGAATTACTGTTGTTTTGAATGTTATATATGTTATAAGTATTATTATTGTAAAAACCTTAAAGTGGAACTTTGGTAAGAAAATTAAGTCCTGCTGGGTCACTTGCGGCTGACCCCTTTTACAGGCATAGCTATGAAACACAATGAAAATAAATGCCTATACTGTCTAAAATCCACTGGCTCACCCTGCTCTGCACATGCTAAGTTGTGCTCTATTTTTTTGCACTGATTAAAATCTAGAGGCCAGTCTGCTGACAGCCTGAAATTCTACTGCTGTTCAAAGATTCTGGGCTTCAGTAAAATGGTAGCATAATAATTAATGTGGAATGTATTTTTCTTGCTAATGAACCTTATTTTATAACATTTTTATGAGTAGAGTTCCACTTTGAGTAAATGTTCACTCATTATAAACAATTAGATAAAAAGGAGGAATTTTGTGGGACTTTAAATGAGGGTACGCCATGTTGACAGAAAGTGACAACAAAAAATGAAAGTACAGTACATGATTTATTTATTACAATCTAGAATATATATCAGACATTTTGTATCAAATATATAGGTAGTCACCAGACTTACACTAAATATGCTGCTCATAGCATGCAATACAAATGAAAAGTAGACATGGCAAATATACATGGTATAATAAATCGATTGAAAGACAAATGTAATAAAAACAAGTAACTGTTGGCATCTAGTGGCACTCTACGCATTTCCTGGAGTTACAGCCATTCATCAGGAGTGTTATGAAGTGTACACATAGCCTATTGGATCATGCTGGGACCACTATGCTGGGCTCCGGGCACTATTCTCCGTCCTTGGAGGGTTTCCCCATTTCAACCCCGGGGAGACATCATGCCTCGTGCCCCTGCCTTCCTTGGCTGATACCGGACTTAGCCTTGAGGTTGTTAGTAAGTATCCCAATCTATCTCCACCTTGTTGGGACACAATTCCCTTGCCCCCCCCTTATTCTAAGGGTACTATCATTAATCCCTATTTTTTCTTTCCTAGTATATTACTTCATAACACTCCTGATAAATGGCTGTAATGCCAGGAAACGCGCAGAGTGCCACTAGATGCCAACAGTTACTTGTTACTTGTTACTTGGAAGACACCCGTTTACAGTGACCTGCCACACCTTCTACTTCATCAACTTCTGTTTATCGCCCTATTACTGGGCTATAACAGTGTTCAGCTATTTTTTATTAGATTTATTCCCTATTTCTAATAGATTCCGATGTTATCTTCTCCCTATGTATTATCTTCGACCCATTATCCTCTCCAGACCACTTCCCAACCCCTTGTCCGGTTCAGCTTTGTTTTGGGGGGGTTCAAGTGTTTTCTCTGTCTCTGGGGGTTGCAATGTGCAGCAGCCCATTGCCCCCCCCACCCCTAGGTGGGGGCGGGGTTTGGCCTCCTGCTCATCGGCGTCATACTTCGACGCCGCAACCAGTGGTGTTATTCACGTTGATTTAACGTTTTTTTTTATTCCATCCTTAGCCACGCACGAGAGGGGTGGAAACCCACTGCTGATGGCTCCTCCACATGCACCTGGGAATCCCCTCCCCATCTCTCTTGTGCAGACTGGCCAATCAGGCATGATGCTAACGGTGCCCCTCCCTGGGAGTGAGAGTATATTATTAGCCTTGGAGCAGCTGGTGGTTCATTTGCTTGATTCAATCACAAGGAAGCACATCCTGATCCTACACACAGGTTATCCTCTTTGCTGGGAGATCAGCCATCCGCTTTTGGTATGTTTTTTGTTTTTTGTTATGTTTTTCTCCCCTTACTTGGTTTTATTTCACATACACTCCCTCATGTAGTCCCTTTGCAGGAACACATAGACATTTTTGCCCCATTACTTTTACACCTTTACATATTTAACTAATCCTTTTTTTGACACATTTTTCTAGGAAGACCATGCACTTTCGGTGTACACATAGCCTATTGGATCATGCTGTGGCCATTATGCTGGGCTCCGGGCACTATTCTCCGTGATTGGAGGGTTCCCCCGTTTCAATCCAGGGGGAACCCTCCAACTATGTCTTCTGAACCACATATGGAGAAGACTTTGCAGCTACAGAAGAAGATGCAGTGCGTTTTTGATTGGACTGATTTATTTTTTATTTTTTTGGCCAACTTATGTGATAAGTGTCGGGAGCATGGGGTCTCTGAGGGGCATGGTGGGTGATCTGTACTGTAATTGCTGTGAGGCTTATGCCTCAAAAGGGGGGAAATGTAGTAGAATTTCATATTACCAATACATATATTTTATGTTATTCATATTAATTTGCATATGTTTTATTGATAATATCATTATTATTCATATTATTATTCATATTAATATTCATATTATTATTATTATTATATAGTAGTGTTTTTATCAATATTATTATTCAATTAAGTAAAGCAATAGTTATTAATCTTTATTAATGCATACTATGTTTTCCATAGATAGAGAAAATCTTAATTTTTAAATGTTGAACTTTAGATGACCTCTCTGCTTCTTTCTGATATTTTTTGTAAGATAGTTTACTGGGTGAAAGTTCATTAGGATAGTTCCTTTTTTAGTTTTTAAGTAAGCGTTAATTAGTAAAGAAAACACTTGATAGCAGATGAATTACAGCCTAATAAGATAAGAACATCTTATACAGGTGGTTTAGAAATAATTATGTGGAATTATGGGAAAGTTATGTACAGTACATTAATTAAGTTTGTATATATATATATATATATATATATATATATATATATATATATATAAATCTCCTTGAAGTCTAGTCTATCAGGACAAGGAGGGTTTGATTTAACACAGCTGGGTGCCATACTGTCTCTACACAGGTGTTTTTAATTGGACAAAACCAGTTATAAATCACTTTAATGTACATATAGGAATTCTGGGAATGAATACGTTTGTCTGGTTTTAGAACAGGTGTCAGATTTATGGATAGTTACATTGATGTAGATTTTAGCAACCAATCATACAGTAGGTGACCGCGATATTGTGTCAATCTCGCCGCTGTTAAAAAAACTTTTTTTTCCTTTCGCGATGAGCGACAGGAAGTGCTGACAGCTGTCTGGTATGAATCATGAGGGGGAACGCCATGCCAAATTTTTAATAAAAAACCGGCGTGGGTTACCCCCCAGGGGCATACCAGGCCCTTAGGTCTGGTATGGATTTTAAGGGGAACTCCCTACGCCGAAAAAATTGGCGTTGGGGTCCCCCCAAATCCATACCAGACCCTTATCCGAGCACGCAGCCCGGCCGGTCAGGAAAAGGGGGTGGGGACGAGCGAGCGCCCCCCCTGAACCGTACCAGGCCGCCTGCCCTCAACATGGGGGGTTGGGTGCTTTAGGGGAGGGGGGCCCGCACCCCAAAGCACCTTGTCCCCATGTTGATGAGGACAAGGGCCTCTTCCCGACAACCCTGGCCGTTTGTTGTCGGGGTCTGCGGCCGGAGGGCTTTTTGGAATCCAGGAGCCCCCTTTAATAAGGTGGACCCCAGATCCCAGCCCCCCACCCTATGTGAATGGTACCCCTACCCATTCACCTGGGGGGAAAAGTGTCGATAAAAAAACAGACTACACAGGTTTTAAAAGTAATTTATTAGGTAGCTCAGGGGGTCTTCTTCCTACTTCGGGGTCTTCTTCCGACTTCCGAGTGGGAGAAGATAGCGGAGGGGCCCAGCAGATGAACACCGAGAGAAGAGGCGGAACACCGGGAGAAGAAGCCGAACACCGGGAGAAGAGGCCGGAGAAGTCGGAAGAAGACCCCCGAAGTCGGTAGAAGACCCCAAAGTCGGAAGAAGACCCCCTGAGCTGCCTAATAAATTACTTTTAAAACCTGTGTAGTCTGTTTTTTTATTGACACTTTTCCCCCCAGGTGAATGGGTAGGGGTACCATGTATAGGATAGGATCGCGCTGGAAACACAATCTCACGGTCAGGTACTGTATCTAGGAGAGATGGCTAAGATAAGGCTTGTAAAAGGGTATATAAATGCAAGTTCTACAATTGTTAGACAGACAAGTCAGATAGGAGCTCATAAGGCTGAACTCTATGTATGCTGCCCTATTGCACGGGTCATAGAGGTCAGAACCAATGGGCAAATATCTGTTCCTTTTGTTGTAACTTGTCTCCTCGTACGAGGTAAATAAAGAAAACCTGCATCACTGAAGTCCTGCCTGGTTCGATACGTTATTATTCTACTTCAACATCTCACTGGCAGTTAAGAAAATAGAAGGCCCAGTTACTAAACTCACTTTCCTGGGGATCATGCTTAATACTCAGTCTATGCAGGCCAGTCTTCCTACAGACAAACTGGAAAGGATCAGAGAATGCATACATACGTTCACGATCTCCCAAGTTTGTACCAGGGTTGAATTACAGTCGCTGCTGGGTATGCTGAATTTCACGATGAGGATTATTCCCCAGGGGAGGTCTTTAATTTCTAGGTTACTGACTTTGTTACCTTCAGCTCCCGACTCTGATTCTCGTGTCAAATTAGATCCTTCCGCTTTGTCAGATTTACACATGTGGGATGAGTTCCTGCAACATTAGAATGGTGTTACTATGTTTGTCCCTGCAGTGTCAGGGTTTTCCCCTCAGGTTTCTACAGATGTAGCGGCCTCAAAGGACTATGCGGCTATTTGTGGCTCACACTGGCTGGCTGGGCTTTGGCCAGATGAAGATTTGTCTATTGCGGGGTTCACAGAGACGTCAGCCTTGTTCAAAATCTACCCCATTGTTGTGGCAGCACAGGTGTGGGGTCATTTGTGGGCAGATCAGACTGTGTTTTTTTCCACCAATAATCAAGCCACATCAGAAATTGTCAACAAGGGCAGATCTAGGTCTTTACTTATTATGTTTTTTGTGTGTAGGCTTATTTGGCTGTCCCTCCAATCTAACTTCCGCATACACTGCAGATTCATCAATGGTATAGAGAATGTAGCGGCAGATGTTCTGTCCCAGGTTAGATTATCCACTGTTTTTCCAGCAGGTCCCAGACACCGACACTGGCGCCACTCCAGCCCCACATTTTCTTCAATTAATGATGGACTAAATACCCACTAGGCCGTTGCGGCAGCCTTGATCGACAAATCATTGTACTAAAAAAGGAAATATTCCATCCAGCTAGATCATGGACGTTGCCAACATCCCTAGGTCAATAGATAGGAAATACCCCCAAGGGAAATTGTGGGACTTTAACGGCAACAGAGTAGTATAAAAGCAGTTTTATTGAGTAGAAAAAATATACAAAACATAAACGTAATCATATGTACATAACAAGAAAATGATGTATAACAATAAAAAGCCAAAAGACTAAGCTGATATGCAAGAGATGAAGATGCTTGTGTGGTCTTCCACGAAGGCCTACGCGTTTCGGGACTGAAACGACCGTCCCTTCATCAGGGACAGCTCAGGGGGTATTTCTTATCGACAAATCATTGTAGGTGAACACCAGGAAGGCGTACGTCACAGCCTGGAATGTTTTCCAGGCCTTCCAGTCACGGTGTCCTGGGTTTGATGGCTATAGCATTCACTATTTACTAGCTTTCACTGCCTTTTGCCACTCTCAGCTTAAACTGGCCCATGGCACCATTAGGACATATCTAGCGGGCATTCAGCACTTTTTGTCTTTACGGGACCCCAACAGGCTGTCCATTTTTTCGGCACACCCCATTAAGGCTATCCTCAAAGGGATTCCGAAGAGTAGCCCTCCTGCTGTAGCTAGCAGGCTTCCCATCACGGGGCAGATATTACGGGGTATGTCTGATTTATTTGCCAGGTCACCCTTCGGGTTGCTGCCTAGCTTAGTGCTTAAGGCAGCCATGTATCTGCCATTTTATGGTTTCTTGAGGCCTGGGGAATTTACTTATTCTGGGCGAGGATCCAGTATTCTTTTGGCCAATCAGCTAGGCAGGTACCCCGACTACTTTCAGTTGCGTCTGCATACTTGCAAGACGCAGCAGATGGGAGTGAGCACCAACATTAGATTTTTTAAGACCAACAATGCATGGTGCCCGGTTTTGGTCTTAGACCAGCTTGTGAGGGCAACAGCGGACAGGTCTAGGGGCAGTCCACTATTGCCTTTCCCTAGTGCTCCCCTCTCTACAGCTCAGTTCATGCATCATTGCTGCACCCTATTGTCCAATTTGGGTTTGGACCCCAAGGCATATTCGGGTCATTCTTTCAGAATTGGGGCAGCTTCCGCAGCTTCTCGCCAAGGGGTCCCGGTTCATGTGATCAAGAAATTAGGTAGATGGAAGTCATCTTGCTTTGCTAGATATATCCCGGATCCTTTAGTTGAGATGTCACAGGCGTTTGTTGTTTTGACTGATTACATGTTACATTTCAGTTTTGCAATAAATCTTTGATAGCTTCATCCTACTGTCTTTATTTTTGCCCCATTATAGGCATACTGACCACGGCACACCCTAGGTCAATTTTCTGTGTCTTCTTCCATTCCTAAAACAATCCATAAGAAGACTCCAAGTACAAGTGTAAGGCAGACCGCAGGTCAGCCTGTGATTGTAGGAGGAGTCGGGCGGCATGAAGCCTGCCCTCTGTCCCTCCCTCCCTGTCGACTGTGGCTCACATATCCCACCCACCCATTCCCCTCCTTATTCTTACTTTCCTTTTAAATTTTATACTTGGGTATGCCCCCTTTTAGGCATACTGACCACGTGACCACGGCACACCCCAGGTCAATTTTCCTTGTCTTCCTCTCCTAAAACAATCCATAAGGAGACTCTGAGTACAATTAATGTTAAAAAACTTGATGTGTATATAACACATACTGTATAAAAATAATAACATTGATTATCAAGATAAAACCACAAATGTTATCCACATAATATTCATTTAAAATGGTCAGTCATAGATCGAAAACATTTAAACTGATAAAAAAAAAAACATGGCCCAAAGCTAAATACATGTGTAGTGGTGCCCCCGCAGGAGCCGCTAAGTGTAGTGGTCCACCTGTCACCCTGCCCAGCCGGCATTCACTTCTCAGTCACCTTAAGACAATGAACAATCCATGTGCTTGTTTTTGTTTGTTTGTTTTATTGAGGGAATTTAACTTGGATGGGGTAAGGGAAATATGGGATGCCCGGTGAATTATATATCAGTCAATTGGTAGATTGATATAAAATCTGCCAGTTGATTGATATATAATTAATTGGTGGATTGCATATCAATCAATTGGGACAACTATATACACTTCTCTGTACAAGTTACCACTTTTTTTCAAATATAATGTTTTTATTATAATGGGATTTAATAGAGGCAGAATTCAAATACAACAATGGTATACGGTGATCAGTGGTGAAAGGGTTAACTAGGGGGCAATCAAGGGGTTAAAACATTTATTAGTACAAAAACGGTCACAATTACATTTGCATACAGTGTCATCAGTCATGTCTAACCATTATATTAACAGAATGAAATATCACAAATATTCGCATATAGCAGTGTTTTCAGTGTGAAACAAACTGTGCCGAGTTTTCACAAAAATAAACTTTGAACTGCCTAATAGCTGTGGTTTATGTATCCCCAAGAACAGATGGGGCTAAACACAAAAAAATGGAAACAAAAATAGTTCTAGTATAAGAACCAAAGTGAAAAAGTTAGCAAGAAAAGCCAAGAGAGGAAAAAAGAAAAGGAAAGAGTGAGGCGGTTGAGCAGCAATAGGAAGGAAGGGGGGGGGGGGGGTGGAAGGGCAGGAAATTAGGTATAGAGGGAGTCCAGATGGCGATGGACTTCTTATCTCTGCCTGTACAGTTACACTGATAGTACCCATCCATACGGGATCCAAGTAATGACACTCCTTCATCAGATAAAATAAACATGGAGTACTAGTCACAGAGGCAATATGAATCAAGTTCAGAGCTTTGGTGGTGTTATCTCTAGCTTCCCTTGAGGGGATATATCCTACCTGGTCTAGGTGAACTATGTCATTTAGCTGTTATGCCAGTCGAGTGGCCAGTATCTTTGTGAAAAGCTTGAGACCTATATTTAGTAGGGAAATGGGCCTGTAGCTACTACATGTGGATGGGTACTTACCTTCCTTGGGTATAATGGAAACGTGGGCCTTCAGGGTGTCTCTAGGGAAATTTGCGTCTGAGCTAAGGGCGTTAAACATCTTTAATATATAGGGACTTAAAGTCGGAAGAAGGTATTGGTAGTATTGTAGGGTGAAGCCGTCCGGTCCCAGAGCCTTTCCTGGCTTCATCCCACTTATTGCACTCTGCAACTCCTTAACTGTAATGGGGGCTCGTAGCTCTTCCCTGACCACCATGGGCAGTTGAGGAAGTTGGGACGAAGTGATGAAATCCTCCATCTCCGCTTTGGAGGCTGTCCCCTCTGGAAGATTATATAGGGATGAGTAATAATCTCCTGAATGCTTTGGCAATCTCAGTAGGAAGGACTGCTTTGTGTCCTGAGGAAGATTCTATTTGGGGTATGCATGTACTAAGTTTGTGGTCTCGGACTGATTTGGCTAATAATTTCCCGCATTTGTTACCAGACTTGTAACTGAACTTGCAACAAAATTGAAGTGCTGCTTTCGCTCTGTAATGCAATAAATCTACTGTTTTCCGTTGGAGGAATAATAGTTCATTTTCCAGAGATGAAGTAGGTGTTTGTTTATGCTAGGATTCCACCACGTGTATTTTGTGCAGGAGTGTAGTTAATTGTTTTTCCCATTCTTTTTTATTCTCGTGCTATGTTGTTTTACCAGTACTTCAGTATTTCCTATGCCTGATTCACCTACTGCCTGTAACTGTTGATGAGGGACCATAAAGTAATCAATCCCCGAATATACCTTTTGGGGTGAGGAGTATAATCTTTCTCCCCGGAGTGTTGTAGTCTCCAGACATTGACCAGTTGGGCTCTATGCAAATACTGGGTTATTCGTCTATGGATGCCAGCACGGACAGAGGATAGGCCCGACGATGTATCTACTGAGGGGAGTAGAGGAATATTGAAATCACCACCCAAAATCAATTGGCCCTCTGAGAATTCCAAGAGTATATCCAGTACACGGTGGATAAATACATCATGGTGGTCATTTGGGGCGTAAATGGTTGCCAACGTTACTCGCGTGTTGCCAATGGATCCCTTGAGAAACACATATCGGCCATTATTGTCTATCAAAGTATCATGAAACGTCCAGAGTATTTTACTAGATAGGAGTATGGAAACTCCTTTAGATTTAGTGGCATCATTAGTAGCATGATAAGATAGGGGGTAGAAGCTATTTGTAAGGCACGGAGGTCTACCTGTTGTGAAATGAGTTTCCTGAATAAATACCACATCAGGGTGAGCTCTTTTAAGATCGTTGAGGAGCATACATCTTTTTCAGGTATATTCAGACCTTTCGCATTCAGCAAGACAATCTTGATAGAGTCCATTGTCATCAGGGTCAAACAAAGTAGGGAGAGAAGGGGGAAGGAGGGGTGGGGGAGAGGGGAGAAGGGACGAAACAGGTGGGGTACAGAAGATACCTAAAGAGAAGAAGGCAAGAGCGAAGGATAAAAGAAGAGTATAAGACACTGTATGGTAGGCAGTCAATGACTTCTCACACAGCCAACTAATAGCAAAAAAAATTGCAAGGAAGCACCCCTCGAAAACCATCGAGGGTCTGTACTTCAACCTAGGTGGGGGAGAGGGTCGATCAGTTTGAGAGGAGCCAACCCATCCCTGCCCTGTCACCCCAGCGAGAACAATAAGTAACGACATATAAATCTAATAGTACATAAAAGAAAACAGAAAGAACATGAAAAGTTGGAATCACGAAATCCCCCCCCCCCCATCTTTTTTGTAAGGCACAGGTATGTCCTGTCTGCTATCTACACCATAGGGTCTCCCTGACCCTTCCTTACAAGGAGGGCAAACCCTGTTATGTAGGCTATGCAACATCAAGTAGGTAACGTGCCCTAGGATAATAAGTGTGTGATCAATCACTGCAGCACACTGGCAATATATTGCACTCGTCTATCAGTGACAAAGAGAGGGTCCATCCCCTCCATGTGGGAGATAACCAACCTGGACAGGCTCTCCCATGTATTCGGGGGGACTCACCATCTCTCCCCCCCCAGGTAACGTACAGGGGGTGAGAGGAAGGACAAGAGATCACCTCAGTGCCTATTGGGTTGACAAGGGAACGCATCCTGTACATTAATATTATGAATGTCTCAGTGTAACATTGTAAGCGGCATCTAGGAATAGGAATTGGTACACCCGGGGGGGTGCGATGGGAGCTTAGCACCGGGGCAGTGGCCTAAACCCCCACCTGATAACCGACATTCACAACCACACATAAAGGCATCACAATCATAAACATATAATGTCAATGCATAAGGATTTACCGGCCATCAGCCCATATATTTCTGAATGGTAGTAAAAAAAATAAAATATATAAAAAATAAAATAAAAGTAGAGTCACACTTTCAACGCGAAGACAAGTATCAGGTATTGTTTGGGAGCATACACGGAAAATTTAGGCACAGAGACCTAAGTAGTTCAGTGTAGTGAGAGGCATTCAGCTGCTCCCCTTAAAATGATCAGAGTGAATAGGGCAGTGAGATCGGTCCAAACTTTGAGGTTCGCATGTACATACCAGGTCACCGAGGTGGGGAGGTCGGTGTCAGGAGTCAGGGGGATGTCAGTAATAATAAACAAAACTTAGGACAGGGGAAATAGCTCAGTAGAGGGAAACATACTGACAGCAACAACATTTCTTTATGAGACTCAACTATTAGATCTCCTTTAACTACCTAGGATGCCTGCTATCCACATACACGGTCACCCTTAAGGTACCTGCTGTTAGCCAATTGTCCTGCTCCCTCTTTGAGATGACCCTTAAAATGAGCTGCAACTCCCCAGAACCTGACCCTCCACTCTGCTCTGCCTCGATACCCAACTAACCCCCACTCACGTAGCAAACACCCCTCTACCCCCCCCCTTCTTTCCCCCTCCTCCCCCCTTCTTTCCCCCTCCCTCCCCTCCCGAGACTCACACTTCATCCCTAGGAGAGGAGCAGGCGACTGGCGGGGACTCTGCCATGCGGTTTAACCTCATGTGGAAAAAAGTGAAGTATTCTCTGCTTGTTAGGTGCTTTTTGCACCTGACCTCTGTTCTGTTCTTTTATTGTTTTAGTTCTATATATGTGATATTCATAATTACCTGTTTTTTACCTATACTCTCAGGAAACCTACAATACTTTGGTGACTCTCGGATTGACTATGCAATGCTTGAAGGGAGGCTTAATTGCACACTTCAAACTCAATACACCCCTCCACACCAGACATGGCCTCTTTAACCACTGGGAATCACCTAAAGATTGTGTCATGGAACGTTAGGGGCTTCGCTCTCCAAGTAAGCGCATGTCAATTCTTAGATACCTGAAGTGTCTCCGGACAGATGTGGCATTGCTTCAAGAGACACATCTGTCCAAAAATTATTTGACGTTTACGCAAATTATGGGTAGGAACTGTGTACGGCTCACCATAGGGCGTAAGCTGGAGTAGCCATGCTACTTCACAAAAACCTGAAACATATTATCAAGGATATTAAGACTGACCTGACAGGCCACAAAATGACGCTGCACATGACCCTAGCTAACAAAGAAGTAGCTATCACTAATATATATGCTCCCAACTCGCCAGACACCTCATTTTTTCAAGACATGTTGAAATAGATGCCCCAGACACTTTACACTTAGTAGGCGGAGACTTTAACTTGGTTATGTCCACACTAGCTGACCGCACAGTTGACCCGACCCGTAGGACGACCAAAACTACTGCACCAACCCTGGCCTCGACACTCCTAGCACAGTCCATTGCTTCCATGCACTTGGTAGATGTATGCCAGTTAACACACCAGACAGACCAAGAATATACCTTTTACCCCCCACCCCCACAACTCCTCCCGCATCGCCTATTTTTTTGCCTCTCCCGCATTTCTACCGATGCTATGCGACTCGGAAATCAGCAACGCCAGAATCTCAGACCACAGCCCCGTTGCAATACACATGATTAATACCCAACCCACTTCACTCTTGCCCATATGGTGCTTCCCTTCCTACCTAGCGGACAATGAGGACTTTCGCCACATGCTCTATGAAGCATGGACAGAATATGCCTCTACAAATGCGACACACCTTTCTGAACCAAACCTCTTCTGGGAGACTGGCAAAGCCTCCATGAGGGGGGGAAATCATTTCTTATACCACCCAAGCCTGGAGAAAAGCCAAACGCGAATTCCACCTATGGGCTGAGCAACAAGAGGTGGCTAAAAACTCCTACTCTACTTTACACTTTCATAGGTTTGGTAACAAGGCTGGCAAACTGCTGGTGAAGCTCTGCACAGGGCCAAGACTACCCACCCATATCTCTACTTTGAAAAATACGGCCGGCGCACCTACTGAAATTAGTAAACTACTAGCAGACTATTACACTACTTTATACTCTGTGGACCCGAATGACCAACCGACTGCTGAAGCCCTCCTAACTAAGATACGTTTGCCCAAGCTTCAGGAAGTACATCTAGAGGTGTAAACGCGCCCATCACCATTGAGGACTGCCAAAGCCCCAGGCCCAGATGGATATACGTCCGAATTCTATAAGTTAACAAAAGACTTTCTCCCTGACACCCTGAAACATGTCTATGCAGCTATGTGGGACGGTGGCCCCTATCTCCCTACAGGAACACAGGCACATATTAGCCTAATTGCTAAAAAAGGTAAAGATTTCTCACTTCAAGGATCATACCACCCAACCTCTTTAATCAATGTGGACGTCAAAATCCTATCCAAAATAATTGCATCACGCTTGGCCCAAGCTCTTTATTACACACAGTTCAATCTGGCTTTGTCCAGGGACGTTCGGCCATCCTAAACATACGTAAGGTTCTAATGGCACTAAAATATTCTAGATAACACCAAGGCCAAGACGTCGCCAAAGTGTCACTTGATGCCGAAAAGGCTTTTGACGATATCAGTTTGTCCTGGTTATTCAGAGTGATGACGGACTTCGGTTTTTCGGGGCCAATCTTCCATTTTTTACAGCAAATGTACGAGTCCCCAACTGTGCGTCTGGTCACCCCCCGACTTTATCTCTGATAAGAGCCCCTGATAAAGGGAACGAGACAGGGATGCCCCCTCTCCCCCCTACTTTTCAACATCGCTATCAAGCCTTTTATCATAAAGTGAAGTTCTGTCACTCCACCCCAGGAGTGACAAATGGCGACATTTGTCCCCTTTTGTCATAGCAACGCAACATATAACATATCTGGGCATTTGTATTGGCCGAGAACCCTCCTCTTTATATACACTTAACTTCCCACCATTAATATCCAAAATTGTAAATGAGCTGGAAGCTTGGGCAGCCCTCCCCCTCTCGTTCTTTGGGCAATGCCACCTTTTTAAAATGGTGTGGTTTGCACACATACTCTACCCTATGCAGACCATACCTCTTTTATTAAAACACTCTGATGTGAAAAAAATCCACAAGGCATTGTCTGCCTTTATATGGTCTCGCAAAAAATCACGCATTGCTTTACAAAGACTGTCTCCCGAAGTCTGAAGGGGGGGCTGGACTGCCCAATATACGTTTCTACAATCTCGCCTGCCTACTTAGACAGGGCCTCGATTGGATATCTGGCAGATCCAGATACTCTAATACCATACTTGAGGGTGCCTCAACCTTTCCAAATGCTCTATCAGCCATTCTCCACTCGAATCCTAACAAACTACCACCCCACCTCAAGTGTAGTTATCAAAGACACAATTATAGCCTGGAAAGAAGTACGGAGAGGCAACCCTGTTTCTCCCGTCAACTCTGCACAAAGCCTTTGAGTAGGGTTGTCCCGATACCACTTTTTTAGGACCGAGTACAAGTACCGATACTTTTTTTCAAGTACTCGCCGATACCGATTACCGATACTTTTTTTTTATGTCACGTGACAGTTTTTTTTTTTTTTTTTTTTTAACAATGCTTTCTTTTTTTTCGGGGGGGGGGGGGGGGGGGGGTGAACGGTGTCTGTGTTTTTTTTTTTTTTTTTTTACAATTTTTATTTTTTACAATAATAATTTTTTTATTCATTTTTGCAATATGTTTTTTTTTTTTTTTTTTTTTTAAATCAGCCCTGTTGGGGGGCTTTGGTGAGATATCAGGGGTCTTAACATACCCCTGATATCTCCCCCTTGAGACAGAGAAAGAGACCGAGGATAGAGATTCCCCAGTCCCTTTCTCTGCAGCCTCAGCTGCACTGAGAATGAATGGAGAGAAGACAACGGCTCCTCTCCATTCATAAACTGACACAAAGTAATCACAGGAGATTACAATGTTTCAGTTATGTGAATGGACAGAGTCAGCTGACTCTATCCATACACACAGGAAGGAGGAGGAGGACGGCGGACCGGAGGGGACAGCGGAGAGGCAGAGGAACGGAGGAACGGAACGGAGGGGGACAGAGAAGGAGAGGGGGACGGAGGAACGGAACGGAGGGGGACAGATAAGGAGAGGGGGACAGAGGAACGGAACGGAGGGAGACAGAGAAGGAGAGGGGGACAGAGGAACGGAACGGTGGGGACAGCGGAGAGGCAGAGGAACGGAGGAACGGAACGGAGGGGACAGCGGAGAGGCAGAGGAACGGAGGAACGGAACGGAGGGGACAGAGAAGGAGAGGGGGACAGAGGAACGGAACGGAGGGAGACAGAGAAGGAGAGGGGGACAGAGGAACAGAGGGGGCATGGAGGAGGATGCAGTGACAGTCAGCGGTGATCGCGTGGGGAAGTTACAAGCACCGATCACCGCTGTATGTCACTGAAAGCCGCGGGGGGGAATCTTGTAACTCCCCCACACGCCGATCACCGCTGACTGTCATAGTATCGGCGGAAGCATCGGGAGCATTTGCCCGAGTACAAGTACTTGGGCAAATGCTCGGTATCGGTGCCGATACCGATACTAGTATCGGTATCGGGACAACCCTACCTTTGAGCAATGGAGCGCTAAGGGTCTTACTAAAGTTACCTCATTGTATCTTCATAACCCTGGCGAGTTTAAATCCTTCCAAACCCTATCACGGGAATTCTCCTTACTATTGACGCACATCTTCTTCTACCACCAATTGGTCAATTATTTACGATCCTGCTGTGGCCCTAGGACGGATCCCTCCAAAAGTCCTTTATCGATACTGTACTGCACAGGGACAATTACTCCATCTCCAGCCTATATTCTCACCTCATTACAAATCAAACGGACAAGTATCATTTCAAACCATTCCAAACATGGTCTAAAATATATGATGATGAGGAACTTCCGTAGAAAATCCTTGAAGGGTACAGGCAAGTACACAAACTTACTATCTCCAAAACATGGCGTGAAATGCAATTCAAAATTACCCACAGGGCATACTATCCTTTCCGTATCAATGAGGCAGAACCAACCCAAGGGCGGTGTCCCTGGTGTTCCACACCACACCTTACACTGCTTCACCACCTTTGGGAATGCCAACCCATCACTATATATTGGGACTCTGTACTGAACTTTATCCACAAGATCACTAAAATACGGATTCCAAGACATCATCTTATATGCCTGTTCAGCTGTGAACCACCATTATCCACACCTCCAGCAAAGAGTCCACTCCTAAACTAAAAAAAAACTAAAACTAAAAACTGACATTTAACCACTTCCTGCCCGGCCCATAGCAGATGACGGCCGGGCGTTGGTTCAGTTATCCTGACTGGGTGTCATATGACGTCCAGCAGGATAACATGACGCCGCACGCCCACGGGGGCGCACATCGCGGCGATCGGTGGATCGGTGTGTCAGTCTGACACACCGCTACACCGATCTTGGTAAAGAGCCTCCGGCGGAGGCTCTTTACCACGTTATCAGCTGTGTCCAATCATGGCTGATCACGATGTCACCATTATATTACAGTGATGCCCAGCAATGCCACCCTTAGGGGCATCAGTGCCACCAATCAGTGTCATCAGTGCCACCCATCAGTGTCCATCGGTGCCGCCTTTCAGTGCCCATCTGTGCCCTTCAATGCCCACCTATCAGTGCCCATCAGTGCCCATCCATGTCATCTATCAGTGCCACCCATAAGTACGCATCAGTGCCACCCATAAACATGCATCAATGCCACCTACGAGTGCCCATCAGTGCCGCCTATGAGTGCCCATCAGTGCCACCTATGAGTACCCATCAGTGCCGCATACCAGTGCCACCTATCAGTGCCCATCAGTGCCACCTATCAGTGCCCATCAGTGCCACCTATCAGTGCCCATCATCAGTGCCCGTCAGTGCCACCTCATCAGTGCCACCTCATTGGTGCCACCTCATCGGTGCCCATCAGTGCCGCTGTATCAGTGCCCGTCAGTGCAGCCATATCAGTGCCCGTCATTGAAGAAGAAAACATACTTATTTACAAAAAATTTTAACAGAAACAAAGAAAAACATGTTTTTTTTCTAAATTTTCTGTCTTTTTTTATTTGTTGCGCAAAAAATAAAAACTGCGGAGGTGATCAAATACCACCAAAAGAAATCTCTATTTGTGGGAATTGTTTGAGTACAGTGTAGCATGACCTCGCAATTGTCATTCAAATTGCCACAGCACTGAAAACTGAAAATTGGCCTGGGTGGGAAGGTGTCTAAGTGCCTGGTATTGAAGTGGTTAAAGAGACAGTTTCAAGTGGCTGTTCTGGGCCCCACAGTAGAGAGCATATTTTTAGCCAAATGGCTGGGTCCATTTGAGGTGGTGGAAAAAGTGGGTGAGGTGAACTACAGGTTGCACCAACCTGGGAAAAGGAAACCGTACCAAATTTATCACATGAATTTGTTAAAACCCTGGAGAGACTGAGAACAGGTGTCCGCTGTGGTAGGTGTCAATACAGGGGACCCTGCCGGAGTTGACCTGGTACAGGTTGCTGCTGACCTCTCTAAGCCTCAAATCCAACAAACAAAGGAGTTTCTGCAAAGAAACTGAGCAATGTTTTCAGGGTTACTGGGGCTCACCAATGTCATTGAACATGACATTATAACAGAACCCAATGCAAAGGTTAGACTAAAACCCTATCGTATCCCAAAAGCTCATAGGAAGGCAGTGTCCAAAGAGGTGAGAAGGATGCTTGAGCATGACGTCATTGAAGAATCGCAGAGTGAATGGTCAAGTCCAATAGTTTTGGTACAGAAACACAACGGCACCCTGCGTTTCTGTATTGACTTCAGGAAACTTAATGAAGTGTCCAAATTTGATGCCTATCCGATGCACCTGGTAGACGAGTTAATTGAGAGGTTGGGTCCCGCCCGGTACATCACCACATTGGACCTCACAAAAGGGTACAAGCAGATTCCCCTCACCAAGGAAGCCAGAGAGAAAACCGCTTTTTCCACTCCTGAAGGCCACTTCCAGTATAAGCGGATGCCATTTGGCTTACACTTTGCCCCTGCCATGTTCCAAAGAGCAATGGACAAAACATTACGCCCCCATTAACAATACACCTCTGACTACCATGGATGATATTGTCATTTTTAGCACTGATTGGGAGTTCCATCTTCCTCGGGTTCAGGCGGTCATAGACTCTCTGAGGAAAGCAGGATTCACAATTAATAAAGAAATGTGCAATAGTAATAATGTTGGACTATTTCCAGATACAGATAAACGTCCACAATCCCTGCTAATTATTCAAAAGTATAAACTAGGGGAGAGAGCCTCAGCTACCTCCTGCAATTTGGGATTTTTAAGTGGACAAAATCATCTGTATGATAAGGTAAGCACAGACTTGGAAGTTTGAATAAAATTACATTTTATTGAATACAAAAACACACATAAACAAGTGTAATAGAATCATGAGCTACAAACAGTCCATTAGAGATACTTAGTACTAATTATTATTAGTCCGAATATTGCCGGTAAAGATGCTTGAATATGCGATGTGCCAACATGTTTCTCAGATTTCCTGCTTCTTCAAGGGCGTCGCTTACATCTGTTGGTATCTCCAGTATAAGTTATCAATGCCTAAAAATGGGGCCTGCAAAGCCCGACTCACACCAGAAGGCTCAGCTCGCTAACAGCCGATCACGATCACTACCCCAGGGCAGTCAGAGCGCACGGGGTTGGAGAGTGGGATGTCGGATCACGTACTGACCAGCCTAGTAGATAAATATATCCTTTGGTTTGGTAAGTATAAGAAAGCTTCTGGTTCATGACCCTCCGGATGTCATGCCCTGCAATCGCCGCCCGTGATGCTGGCTAGGTAGCTGAGGCTCTCTCCCCTAGTTTTTACTAAGAAATGTGCAGTTGGGATGGAGGAGGCCAAGTACCTAGGGTACATTGTGGGTAGGGGGCTAGTGAAACCTCAGTTAAATAAGGTAGAAGCCATACAGAACTGGCCCTGTCCCCTAACTAAAAAGCAGATCAGAGCATTTCTGTGCATAGTCGGCAGGAAGTCAGTAATGATCGAATGGAATACAGATGCTGAAGAAGCCTTTCAGAAGCTTAAGGTGGCATTGTGCCAGCATCTAGTGCTTGTGGCTCCTGATTTTGTGAGAGAGTTTGTGGTGCAGACAGATGCCTCAAGTGAGGGCTTGGGGGCAGTGTTGTCTCAAGAGGTCAATGGGGAAGAGCACCCTGTAGTTTTTCTGAGTAGGAAGCTGACGACAGCAGAGAAAAACTACGCTGTGGTAGAGAGGGAGTGTCTTGCCATCAAGTGGGCTCTGGACTCCCTACGATATTTCCTCCTAGGTAGGAGGTTTCGCCTGGCGTCCGACTGTGCCCCATTGACCCGAATGTGGCAAAACAAGCACACCAATGCCAGGGTGACAAGGTCATTCCTGTCTCTCCAGGAGTTTAACTTTAAGGTAGAGCACAGACCCGGGAGACAACGTCAGAATGCCGATGCCCTCTCCCAAGTCCATTGTATGGTGGCGAATGGTGCCTCCAACACCTCCGCGTTGAGGCAGAGGGGGGGATATGTACAGGTTGCCAAGGTTGGGTCCTGGATGGGTGCTATATAGCACAATATTTGGGGTATGGTCCCTTTTAAGGGAAGTGCGGTAGTGTTCAGGGGGTCACCCAGAATGGGTGAGGAATTCCCGGGAGTAGAGTCAATCAGGAGAGGACTGACTCGCAGTACTTAATAGACAGTTATTTGGGACCTGGATTTGATTGATTTGCTGACAAATAAAAGTATTTTTGTTTGTTTAAAGTTTAAAGCGGGAGTCCACCTAAAAAAAAAATATTAAAAGCCAGCAGCTACAAATACTGCAGCTGCTGACTTTTAATAAATGGACACTTACCTGTCCCAGGGTCCAGCGATGTCGGTAGCTGACGCTGAACAATCGCTCCACTCTCGGCAGCTGCCGCCGCCATCCTAGCTGAGGGTCTCAGGAAGTGAAGCGTTGTGGCTTCACTCCCCGGTTCCCTACTGCGCATGCGCAAGTCGCGCTATGCTTTGTAACTGGTCCCCGCTATCTCCTGGGACACATGTGTGTGTATGTGTGTGTGTGTGTGTGTGTATATGTGTTTGGGGGGGGGGGGCTCATGGTTTCTTGCACCGGGGCCCTGAAGATTCTAGTTACGCCTCTAGGTTGTGTAACCATAAAATGTACATTTACAAATGGAAGCCTCCACAAGGGGATTAGAAACAAAATCCAGCAGGAGCTACAGAGTATAAAAGAGAAGAAAGGTGGCTCTAAGTGTAGCAATATGATTACATTTAATGAAGGTACAACATTTAGCAACTCACATGGTTAATGACTAACTAAAACAGGCACATCTAAGTATGCAGGCATTGGGGTAAAGCTGTCCACATAGACAATCCCCCGCACTGCCGGTTCTCACCGCTGTCAGTCTGCAATCGTGACCGGGAAGACTACCCTGTATTGTAGCGATCTGAAAGCGAGGCTTGGAGCGCAGTGTGGAAGGGTGACGTTGATGGCGGTGCGGAGGATTGTCTATGTGAATAGCTTTACCCCAGATGCCTACGTACTTAGATGTGCCTCTTTAAATCATCAACCATATGAGTTGCTAAATGTTGTACCTTCATTAAATGTAACCATATTGCTACACTTAGAGGCGGCTCACTTCTCTTTTATACTCAGTTGTGACGTGACACTAATTATATATCAAGACATTGCTTGTTTATCAAGTCACGTTTTATAAAAAACATTTGCTTGTCTTGCAAAACACTCGCAAACCAAGTTATTCCCAATCCAAGGTTTTAGTGCCGGTTCACACTGATGCGAGTTCATAACGAATGTGATGCGTCAAAAACATTCTAAATTCGCATGTCATCCATAAAGTCATTGTTTTCAATGACCGTCATTCACATACATACGTTGCGATTCCCCTACGAATGCGATGCGATAAAAAAAAGGGTCTTGTGCGAGTTTACTGCGTTGCGTTGCGAATTTAGCCTCCATAGACATCAATGTAAATCGTTCTGGAATCGCATTGTTGGTTCAGATATGTGCGAATTCCACCACACTACTCTCCACAAAAAACAGGAAATACACAGGAAGTTAACACCTTTTTTCTTTTTCCATTATGATTCCATTGGCTAGAACATCAATCGCAGCTATGACCAACTCCTGAAATTCGAGGTAAAATCGCGTTAAAATCGCGGTAAGTTCGCGGTAAAATCGCACCTCACACAGGACAAAAAAACGGAACAAATTCGCAGCGCAGCAGTGTGAACTGGCACTTACTGTACGTTTGTATCTGGACTTTAATATCGTAGTGTGGCACTTCAAGGTTAACTCATTCCTACCTCAAATTAAATTGCCTGTGGAGATCCTTTAGGGCTCATTTACACCAGTGCAGAGATCTGCGTTTTTGTGGACTAGAAAACAATTATTTTCTACACAGGTACTGTATGTCCTGTTCACACAGCTTTCAGATGAGCTGTGGTGTGGAAATCTACAACATCTATGCATTTCTCCTGCCAGCATTGAAGCTCACCTGCAGACACAGGAAAGTGATTGCTTTTTAAGGCCTCGTTCACACCATGGTGCAGAGACATCAGTTTTTCTGCAGGCGTTTTGAAAGGGCACAAAAAAAAAACAAAACAATTGTTCTCTATGAGCCCTGTACACACCACATTGCTGGTATCAGGTATGGATTTTTTTCTACGCAGGAATCTGCAAAATGTATGCCGTTCTCTGCATGAAAAAAAAAAAACTGACGTGACATGAGCACCATGGTGTGAACAGGGCACATAACTGATGCACATGAAAACTGATGTAAACTAAGTGAAATCTGCGTGATTTTTCCCATCAGTTTTCATACACTTATGGTGTGAATGAGCACTTAAAGGGGTTGTAAACCCTTTGTTATTTAAAAAAACAAAAAAACAAAAAAAAACATGTCATACTTACCTCCGCTGTGCAGTTCATTTTGCATAGAGTGGCCCCGATCCTCCTGTTCTGGGGTCTCCCGGCGGTGCTATCAGCTCCTCCCCGCATCGGTAAACCCCCTAGGAGAAGCGCTCTCCCTGGGGGTTACCACGCGGGCGCACTCCAGAGTCCGGCTTTTGCGCCCATAGACACAGCATGCCGGACTTGGCCCCGCCCCCCAGCGCCCGTGTCATTGGTACTGCTGTTGGGTACTGCGGACAGGTGCTGGTACTGCTGGCTGGTACTGCCTGTTGGGTACTGCCTGTTGGGTGCTGGTACTTGTACTGGTACTGGTGGCTGATACTGGTACTGGCTTTTGCGCCCATAGACACAGCATGCCGGACTTGGCCCCGCCCCCCGGCGCCCGTGTCATTGGATCTGATTGACAGCAGCGGGAGCCAATGGCTACGCTGCTATCAATCTATCCAATCAAGAGCCGAGACAAAGGGCAGAGAGGTACAGCTCGTCTCCACCGTGGGAATGAATGGGCTCAGGTGAGTAAAACGGGGGGCTGGGGGGCTGGTCAGTGTCAGAATTTTTTGTTAATGTTAATATCTATTTTTAATGCACGTTGCAATACACTTTGTATTGAATGTCAAAATGCATCTCAATACACATCAATGCTATTCCTGATGCCTTCACATGTGATGGGATGCGCTTTGACTTGCTTTTTCACCCATGTGTTGACATGCATTTTGATACATTTCCATTTAGTCCAATGGAAAATGCATCAAGCAAAAACACACAAGTGTGAATCATTAAAGCCCAACTCTAGACTGCTGTTAAATGTATCTATACAGTGGGGTTCCCCCACACTGCATAGGTGAAATGCTTGTTTGGCTAGGGGAAAGGAATCAGTACAAATATACAGTGCCTTGAAAAAGTATTCATACCCCTTGACATTTTCCACATTTTGTCATGTTACAGCCAAAAATGTAAATGTATTTTATTGGGATTTTATGAGATAGACCAACACAAAGTGGCACCTATCTGTGATGTTGAAGGAAAATAATAAATGTTTTTCAACATTTTTTACAAATAAATATGTAAAAAGTGTGGCGTGTATTTGTATTCAGCCCCCCTGAGTCAATACTTTGTAGAACCACCTTTCGCTGCAATTACAGCTGCAAGTCTTTTCCGGGATGTCTGTACCAGCTTTGCACATTTTAGCCCATTCTTTATTGCAAAATAGCTCAAGCTCTGTCAGATTGGATGAAGAGCATTTGTGAACAGCAATTTTTCAAGTCTTGCCACAGATTCTCAATTGGATTTAGGTCTGGACTTTGACTGGGCCATTCTAACACGTGAATATGTTTGATCTAAGCCAGGGGTGCCTAACCTTTTGAGGAGCGAGGGGCACCTTAGCGACTTGGTAACCGGTCACGGGCCACAATGAGCGTAGCGGGCGGATGGGAGTTCTGTGTCCACTCTGCATATGTAGAGCAGACACAAATGCAGCCTGCTCTACCCTAAGGGCCCTCTGATCTGCCCAGACAGAAGGGGTCAGATCCCCTTCTGTTTTTTTAAGCAGATCAGATTGCAGATAGGCGGGTGTAAGCAGACACGAGTCTGTTTACATCTGCCGCTCTATAGAGGTGAATGGAGGGTCTGATTGGGTCCGCCTGAAAAAACAGACGGGCAGACCCGATCGGACCGATCGTGTGAAAGGGGCCCAATGCTGCCTTCACACTGATGCACAGCGGTTTACCTGCATCTCAACTGACCTTGATCTTCACTTCTTCCTCAAGATTCCTGCAGCTGGTTGCTGCTGTCCCCCAGGTGGTTATAATTGGTGGCTGCTGCTGGCTGTCCTCCAGGGCTGGTACTGCTGTTGGGTACTGCGGACAGGTGCTGGTACTGCTGTTGGGTATAGCCTGCTGGTACTGCTGGCAGATACTGCTGGTTGGTACTGCTGGCGGGTACTGGTACTGGTACTGCTGGTGGGTACTGGTACTGCTGGCTGGTACTTGTACTGCTGGCGGTTACTGCTGGTTGGTACTGCTGGCGGGTACTGGTACTGCTGGCGGGTACTGGTACTGCTGGCGGGTACTGGTACTGCTGGCTGGTACTGCTGGCTGGTACTGGTGCTGGTGGCTGGTACTGGTACTGCTGGCTCTGGCACTGCTGGCTGCTGTCCAAAATTGTGGCTTCCCATGCATTAGTGTGACAGAAGCATGTAGCTGCAGTAGAGAGCACAGCTGATGCTTCCTGTCACAGGTGGAGTACATTTAGTATCACTCCCCTTGTGAAGGAGCCGGTGCTATACAGGAAGCATCGGCTCTGCTTCCTCTAGCGGAGGCTCCGTTCTTCGCACTGATGCTCAGAGATGGCGGGTCTGGAACCCGCGATCTGGGCTTGCTGACCCGCCATCTCAGAGCAAGACGTGGCGGGCCACATCGGAGAGCGCCGTGGGCCAGCGGTTGGGCACTTGATCTAAGCCATTCCATTGTAGCTCTGGCTGTATGTTTAGGGTCATTGTCCTGCTGGAAGGTGAACCTCTGCCCCAGTCTCAAGTCTTTTGCAGAGTCTAACAGGTTTTCTTCTAAGATTGCCCTGTATTTGGCTCCATCCATCTTCCCATCAACTCTGACCAGCTTCCCTGTCTCTGCTGAAGAAAAGCATCCCCACAACATGATACTGCCACCACCATGTTTCATGTTGGGGACGGTGTGTTCAGGGTGATGTGTGTTTTCTGCCACACATTGTGTTTTGCTTTTAGGCCAAAATGTTCACTTTTGGTCTCCTCTGACCAGAGCACCTTCTTCCACATTTGCTGTGTCCTCCACATGGCTTCTTGCAAACTGCAAACTGTACTTCTTATGGCTTCCTTTCAACAACGGCTTTCTTCTTGCCACTCTTCTATAAACGTCAGATTTGTGGAGAGCACGACTAATAGTTGTCCTGTGGACAGATTCTCCCACCTGAGCTGTGGATTTCTGCAGCTGCTTCAGAGTTACCATGAGACTCTTGGCTGCTTCTCTGATTAATGCTCTCCTTGCCTGGCAGTTTAGGTGAACGGCCATATCCTGGTAGGTTTGCAATTGTGCCATACGCTTTCCTTTTTTGGATGATAATTTAAACAGTGCTCTGTGAGAAGTTCAAAGTTTGGGATATTTTTTTTTTTATAACTTAATCCCGCTTTAAACTTCTCTAACTATATCCCTGACCTGTCTGGTGTGTTCCTTGGCCTTCATGATGCTGTTTTAATTCACTAATGCCGCGTACACACGAGCGGACTTTACGGCAGACTTTGCCCGGCGGACGGGATTTCGTCGGACAATTCGATCGTGTGTGGGTTCCAGCGGACTTTGTTTTCTCAAAAGTTGGACGGACTTAGATTTGAAACATGTTTTAAATCAATCCGTCGAAATCGAGTCCGGTCGAAAAGTCCGCTCGTCTGTATGCTAGTTCGACGGACAAAAAGCCACGCTGGGGCAGCTATTGGCTACTGGCTATGAACTTCCTTGTTTTAGTCCGGTCGTACGTCATCACGTACGAATTCAACAGGCTTTGGTGGATTGTGTGTAGGCAAGTCCGTTCATTCAGAAAGTCAGTCGTAAAGTACGTCAAAGTCCGCCGAGCAAAGTCTGCCGTAAAGTCCGCTCGTGTGTACACAGCATTAGGTTCTCTAACAAACCTCTGGGGGCTTCACAGAACAGTTGTATTTATACTGAGATTAAATTACACACAGGTAGACTCTATTTACTAATTAGGTGACTTCTGAAGGCTATTGGATATATTAGATTTTAGTTAGGGGTATCAGAGTAAAGGGGGCTGAATTCAAATGCATGCCATACTTTTCAGATATTTATTTATAAAAATTTGGAAAACCATTTATAATTTTCCTTCCACTTCACAATTATGTGCCACTTTGTGTTGGTCTATCACATAAAATCCCAATAAAATACATTTACTTTTTTGGTTGTAACATGACCAAATGTGGAAAATTTCAAGGGGGTATGAATACTTTTTCAAGGCACTGTACACTGGTCCAGCGTTGAAAAATGTAAGTACGCATATTCCCTACTTGTCTTGTGGAAGCTGCTATCTTCCAGGTCTCGGCATGGCACGGACACCATTCATAGAATACTACAAACCACAGAAATTAGTTTATTATGTGTTATTAATGCACTTTTTGTTTTTATTTTATATGAAATGAATTGTTAATGCTCTGATATGTATTATTGTTTTTTGGACAGTGCACTCGAATATTTTTTTTTATCTAACCATTCACAGAATACCTTGCATTTTTCTCAGGGAATACAAAGCATTCTCTGATTGGACAAAGTGGAAAGGCAGGGCAATGACATCACAATCCCAGCCTAGTTCAATTTAGAGAACACCTTGTATTCGTTGAGAAAAACGCATGGTGTTCTCTGGCGCCTGTGCTGAGCAAGTGACCCCTGTGAATATAAAAACAAATGTAGGTATGACGCTGTTCTAGTGAAGTGAGTATTTAATAATAGAACCACTGTGTTACACCCTATGTAGTCTCCAAAAGTAGATGTGAAAAGTTGGAGAGTTTGGAAGGTGTATTTTATAAATTATCAGCAGATGCCTTGAACCTTATGTGTATACACATTTATCAGGGTGTGGTGCTATGAACTAATGGTGCCCATTAGTGGGTAAAACTAATTCAAAATGAGAAATGTGTAAATGGATAAAGGAAAAAAGGAAAAAAATGTGTTACAACCTCTGGCAACTAGTTAACGGTGGATCTTAAAAGTGTATCTGGGTTGTGTTACAGCCTCTGGTGGCTGCTTAGCAGTGTAGGGACAAAGAAAGCAAAGTAGCGGAGACTTTAACGGTGCCAACAAAACTTGAAAAATGATTTCATATTAAAAAGTATGAATTTTATTGGTACAAAATATGTTTAAAAGAAACAAATGTATTACAGATGATACATCATTTCTTACAAAGATAATAAAAGCAAGGTGGTTATGAAATATGTAGGTTCAAACCAAATTTGAGAGAAATTGCACATTAGCCCAACATGTTTCGCTGATTGCTTCTTCAGGGGACGTGCAATTCAGAGAAAAATTGGTATGGCAAACTAAAAAATATAAAAAAAGAAAAAAGACAATTTAGACCAAATTAACATTCAGTATTGATTTTAAACATATAAGCAAGTACATTAATGTATTAACTAGGTTCCCACTACAAGTCATGTGAACGCAACCACTCACCCCACAAATAACACCACCAATAACACGCCAGCCGGGTATGAAAGCTCACCCCCAAAAGATTTCCCAACACAAGAGGGAGATGGTCTAGATTCTGCACTCTATGGCCACTATCTGGACCATCTCCCTCTTGTGTTGGGAAATCTTTTGGGGGTGAGCTTTCATACCCGGCTGGCGTGTTATTGGTGGTGTTATTTGTGGGGTGACATTATACAGCCTGTGAGATTCATCAGGGGCTTGATATCCTTTGATCCTATAGAATTCAGGAAATTATTGCTGATGTACACTACCGTTCAAAAGTTTGGGGTCACATTGAAATGTCCTTATTTTTGAAGGAAAAGCACTGTACTTTTAAATGAAGCTAACTTTAAACTAGTCCTAACTTTAAACAAATATACTCTATACATTGGTAATGTGGTAAATGACTATTCTAACTGCAAATGTCTAGTTTTTGGTGCAATATCTACATAGGTGTATAGAGGCCCATTTCCAGCAACTATCACTCCAGTGTTCTAATGGTACAATGTGTTTGCTCATTGGCTCAGAAGGCTAATTGATGATTAGCAAACCCTTGTGCAATCATGTTCACACATCTAAAAACAGTCTAGCTCCTTCCAGAAGCTACAAAACTGACCTTCCTGTGAGCAGATTGAGTTTCTGGAGCATCACATTTGTGGGGTCAATTAAACGCTCAAAATGGCCAGAAAAAGAGAACTTTCATCTGAAACTCGACAGTCTATTCTTGTTCTTAGAAATGAAGGCTATTCCATGCGAGAAATTGCAAAGAAATTGAAGATTTCCTACAACGGTGTGTACTACTCCCTTCAGAGGACAGCACAAACAGGCTCTAACCAGAGTAGAAAAAGAAGTGGGAGGCCGCGTTGCACAACTAAGCAAGAAGATAAGCACATTAGAGTCTCTAGTTTGAGAAACAGACGCCTCACAGGTCCCCAACTGGCATCTTCATTAAATAGTACCCGCAAAACACCAGTGTCAACATCTACAGTGAAGAGGCGGCTGCGGGATTTTGGGCTTCAGGGCAGAGTGGCAAAGAAAAAGCCATATCTGAGACTGGCCAATAAAAGAAAAAGATTAAGATGGGCAAAAGAACACAGACATTGGACAGAGGAAGACTGGAAAAAAGTGTTGTGGACGGATGAATCCAAGTTTGAGGTGTTTGGATCACAAAGAAGAATGTTTGTGAGACGCAGAACAAATGAAAAGATGCTGGAAGAATGCCTGACGCCATCTGTTAAGCATGGTGGAGGTAATGTGATGGTCTGGGGTTGCTTTGGTGCTGGTAAGGTGGGAGCTTTGTACAGGGTAAAAGGGATTCTGAATAAGGAAGGCTATCACTCCATTTTGCAACGCCATGCCATACCCAGTGGACAGCGCTTGATTGGAGCCAATTTCATCCTACAACAGGACAATGACCCTAAACACACCTCCAAATTGTGCAAGAACTATTTACAGCAGAAGCAGGCAGCTGGTATTCTATCGGTAATGGAGTGGCCAGCACAGTCAACAGATCTGAACCCCATTGAGCTGTTGCGGGAGCAGCTTGACCGTATGGTACGCCAGAAGTGCCCATCCAACCAATCCAACTTGTGGGAGCTGCTTCTAGAAGCGTGGGGTGCAATTTCTCCAGCTTACCTCAATAAATTAACAGCTAGAATGCCAAAGGTGTGCAATGCTGTAATTGCTGCAAAAGGAGGATTCTTTGATGAAAGCAAAGTTTGATGTAAAAACAATGTTATTTCAAATACAAATCATTATTTCTAACCTTGTCAATGTCTTGACTCTATTTTCTATTCATTTCACAACGTATGGTGGTGAATAAGTGTGACTTTTCATGGAAAACACAAAATTGTTTGGGTGACCCCAAACTTTTGAACGGTAGTGTACGTAATGTGATTTTTTTTTTTTTTTTTGATTACATGAAATATTCTTTTGATTTCCTTATTTGATGACATGCATGTACACAGTAATTCATTCATACACTTTTTTTATAATTATTAGAATAAGGATTGTCATTGGTATTCTAACTCAATACTAAGGAGTCTATTTGTAAATGTTATACAAGATTCAGACAGCTTTCACCTGGGGCCTACACATTTTTTCAGTTTAATCGAATTAGAAAAATGTGCGAATCTTGTGTGAGAACATTGATAAATAGCCTCATAAGAGTAATATGAGAAGAAAATCTACACAGAATTTGTGATTTTTAAGCTGAACTCCAGCTAAAAAAACATCTTTTCCTGCAATGATCATTTTAAACACAAAGCTATTCTCTGCAGAAATCCTTTTCCACCATCATTCAACCCACTTCCTCTGAGCCCAGGATGTCATGGACCGGCTCCTGGGGCGGGATCATCACAGCAGCCTGGGATCACTGTACTTCTGTGTACTAAACAACACTTACACAGCATTACGTGAGCAGCAATCAGGACTGTCCAGTAAATATACCCAAATTTGCAACACCGCTCCAAACCACCTCTGCTCGTTGTTCAAGAGCCGACCCCGTTCACACAGGGGCAACACGACCTGCACACGACTGCCCAGGCGACTTGCAAAACGACTTCTGTATAGAAGTCTATGCAAGTCGCCCCAAGTCGCCCACAAAGTAGTACAGGAACCTTTTTCTAAGTCGGAGCGACTTGCGTCGCTCCTATTAGAACGGTTCCATAGCACAGAACGGGAGGCGACTTGTCAGGCGACTAGGTCGCCTGACAAGTCATCCCTGTGTGAACGGGTCTCTTGCCGGCTCCTGAAGCCCATCTCTGCTTCTCCAAAAGTGTCAAAAAGTTGAGTCACACATCTTAAATTATTCCTATTGGTTTATTCCATGAAAATGCCTACATTCTGCGTCCACACAGCATACCACACTCCGCAGATGCGTGTCACCTCTAAGGGCTTGCTCACAGAGATTCAATAGAGTAGGTCTTCCTGGAATAAAACAATACAAAGAATCGAATAAGAACTGCATGTAAAGCTGAACTAAATGTTTCATATAAAACCGCTCCCAATCCTTGGATCTATTTTCTTGCTTCACAGCTACAACACCCAGCAGGCTGGGAGGGGATCAACTGTTCCTCTGCCTTCTATAACATTATCTCATACTCCAGGTAGGGTGACCACATTTCCAAACTGCCATTCAGGGACACCCCCCCCCCCCCCGCACCCGCGCCCCCCAGAAAAATCAACGGGGCAGCGCTGCTATACCGCTGGCAAAATGCCCCTGCGGCGGCATTTTGCAGGCGGATTTAACCTCTTTTCAGCCGCTAATGGGGGGTTAAAAAATAGCGCCGCTTTACCGCTGACGCCCAGGGCGGCACAGTGTGAAAGGGGTCTAATACCAAGGTGGTCACCCTATTTGGAATGAGATTGCCAGACTTTCCGCCACACAGAAATACACATGTGAAAAAAAAAAAAAGGAAAAAAAAAGGAAATTTTATTGTTACGAACATACAATATCAGATTCTAGAAGGAACATTGTTAAAAGCAACACATGATTCATTACAAGCATGCATGTTCTCATAGAATAGTATTAGTGAGTGGGTAGTGTACAAACCTGGAAGTTTGGCTGGCGGCTCGGGTCGCAGCCCTGGTGGGCGGGAGGAGGCTCAGGAGGAGAGAAGTTGGGCTGCTGGCCTGGCAATGAGCTGCAGGCAGCGGGAGTAGTCGGCCCCTGGACTGGCACTGGGCACAGGCTGCCGTGGTGGATACTGGCTTACCAGCAGTGCCAGTGGGATGGACAGGGGGACAGTGAGATGGACAGGGGGACAGTGGGATGGACAGGGGGACAGTGAGATGGACAGGGGGACAGTGAGATGGACAGGGGGACAGTGAGATGGACAGGGGGACAGTGAGATGGACAGTGAGATGGACAGGGGGACAGTGAGATGGACAGGGGGACAGTGAGATGACAGGGGGACAGTGAGATGGACAGGGGGACAGTGAGATGGACAGGGGGACGGTGAGATGGACAGGGGGACGGTGAGATGGACAGGGGGACGGTGAGATGGACAGGGGGACGGTGGGATGGACAGGGGGACGGTGGGATGGACAGGGGGACGGACAGTGAGATGGACAGGGGGACAGTGGGATGGACAGGGGGACAGTGAGATGGACAGGGGGACAGTGAGATGGACAGGGGGACAGTGAGATGGACAGGGGGACAGTGGGACAGTGGGATAGACAGTGGGACAGTGGGATGGACAGTGGGACAGTGGGATGGACAGAGGGACAGAGGGATGGACAGTGGGACCGTGGGATGGACAGATGGACAGTGGGATGGACAGAGGGACAGTGGGATGGACAGAGGGACAGAGGGATGGACAGTGGGACAGTGGGATGGACAGAGGGACAGTGGGATGGACAGGGGGACAGTGGGATGGACAGTGGGACAGTGGGATGGACAGGGGGACAGTGAGATGGACAGTGGGAGAGTGGGACAGTGGGATGGACAGTGGGACAGTGGGATGGACAGAGGGACAGACAGTGGGACAGTGGGATGGACAGAGGGACAGAGGGATGGACAGTGGGACAGTGGGATGGACAGTGGGACCGTGGGATGGACAGATGGACAGAGGGACAGTGGGATGGACAGAGGGACAGTGGGATGGACAGATGGACAGAGGGACAGTGGGATGGACAGAGGGACAGTGGGATGGACAGAGGGACAGTGGGATGGACATAGGGGTGGACAGTGGGAGAGTGGGATGGACAGAGGAACAGAGGGATGGACAGTGGCACCGTGGGATGGACAGATGGACAGATGGACAGTGGGATGGACAGAGGGACAGTGGGATGGAAAGTGGGACAGTGGGATGGACAGTGGGACAGTGGGATGGACAGAGGGACAGAGGGAGGGACAGTGGGACAGTGGGATGGACAGAGGGACAGTGGGATGGACAGTGGGATGGACAGTGGGACAGTGGGATGGACAGAGGGACAGAGGGATGGACAGTGGGATTGGACAGAGGGACAGAGGGACAGAGGGATGGACAGGGGGACAGAGGGATGGACAGGGGGACAGAGGGATGGACAGGGGGACAGTAATGGACTGTACATACCTCTCTCCTGCTGTCCCGTTCTGTAAGCTGTCGGCTGCACACTGGCTGCTCCTTCTGCTGGGCTCCTGCAAAAGCACTGCATTGACAGGGGCGAGGGGGTCAGGGCGGCCGCTGCTTTGCTCTGCAAGTCTGCATGCAGAGAGAGGGACTGAGGGAGCCGGAATTAGGGGGCGGAGCTGAGGTGGACTGAGGAGCGTGGTGGACACGGAGGCGCGCTACTCAGCGCAGGGCAGCACTGGGTAAGCCTCGCTCAGCCGACGTCACTGGTTGCTAGATGCGATGCGGGACGGCCCTAGCAATCAGTTCGTTCGGCTGAGCGAAGCAATGTATCAGGGTGGCGAGCTGGCGGTATTTTTTTATTTTCATTCCGGGACACTGTATTGTCCCGGAATGCCCGGGACCCGGGACACAACTATGCATTAAGGGACAATCCCGGGCAATCCGGGACACGTGGGCACCCTAACTCCAGGGCCAGCATCCCTTATTATGGTTGGAAACAAATAGCTACAGTGGGCTAAGGCACATGGCAGCTGCCCCACTGTGTATCTTATGGGGAGTGTATGAAATGTTGCCAAGCTCGCACTCAGTGTTCAAAACCTCTCCAAATATACTCCTTCTTGGCTTATTAAATCCCCCCCCCCCCCCCCCCCCCCAAGGTATCCAAGCTCAGAAATGTTCCACAGTGAGAAGAGGCTAAGTTCACTACAGTGTTTGTGCAATATGACAAGGAGGTTCTACAATCATTTTACCCATTGCAGATTGAGTTTGGTCTCAGCAAGAAATCCTTTGCCAATATTTACAACTCTGAAATGCCCTACAGGCCCAGAATAAACTACAAAGACAGGCACTGTTCCCACTCCAGTGCTTTACGCTGTAGTTCAGGCAGGCACTACTGATGGTCTAATCTCCTACCTTTAGACACACTTAAGCCTGCTACACACTATTAGTTTTTTTTTTTTTTCATTCAAGCCAGCGGGCTAAATGAAAAAAAAAAAAAACTGAGGAGCTCGCTGTAATAACTATGCAACGTTAGAAGAGCGATCTCCCTGCTGAGCAATTGTGTGTTCTGACAGGGGGACCCCTCTCCCAGAACACACTGATCAGCGCTCAGAGCCATTGACTGCAAGCACTGATCGGATCAGCTGCTGGTTTTCCACCATGCTCCCCAGACAGAAGGCGGTCGTGAGATCGGCTTCTGTCAAACAAGGACCTGTACGCTCAGGCTGAATGCCGCCAGGTTTCTATTGTACTGGATGATTTTGGCCAATATTCGGCCCATGTGTACAGGGCTCTACTCATTAAATATTTAGCTACATTTCCCCAGCAGAGCAAATGCATATCAAAACATTATCTGTGTGGTATCTCCGGGGACTATTGGAAGATAAACTTGGTATGGAACCAATGGTGTCTCTGTTGCAGTCGGGCAGGCTGACCCAACCATTTATTGTACGCATACCTCCCAACATTTTGAGATGCGAATGAGGGACACCTACTAGCAAACGTTTGTAGGCATAGGACATGCCTCCTAGCACCCCCCCCCCCCAGTGGTGGCTGGTGCCTTTTTGGGGGGCGCAAACAAACTGAAAAATTCTGAAAAAAAAAAACATTAATTGCAGCCTCACTATACCATCACCGTCACAGCCACTGTGCCCATCAAACACAGCCACTTTGCCCATCAAACACAGCCACTGTGCCCATCAAACACAGCCACTGTGCCCATCAAACACAGCCACTGTGCCCATCAAACACAGCCACTGTGCCCATCAATTGCAGCCACTGTGCCATATCAAACGTCCCCCCGTGCCATATCAAACGCCCCCCCGTGCCATATCAATTGCTGCCAGTGTGTCATATCAAATGCTGCCAGTGTGCCCCCTGCCCGCCGTCTGCACTTGCCCTGTCTCGGTGGGACAGCTCCTCGATGTCTTCTCCCGTCCTCTCTTCCCATCCTCTGCCTGGACATCTGATAGGTGTCCAATCACAGCGCCTGTCGTTTCCGCCAATCAGGTGACGGGTAACAGATCCGATCACCTGATTGGTGGCGAGGTGGTTCAGTTTTAGGAAAGTGAATATTCATTCACTTTTCTAACACAGCTGAGTGACCTGCGAGCACCCACCATGGTAGTTTCATGATTTAAAAAATAACAAAACAGTAAAGTTAGCCACTGCCACCAGTGTGCCCATCAGTTGCAGCCACTGTGCCATCAAACGCCTCCACTGTACCCATCAATTGCCTCCACTGTACCCATCAATTGCCTCCACTGTGCCCATCAAACGCAGCCACTGTGCCCATCAAACGCAGCCACTGTGCCCATCAAACGCTCCCCACTGTGCCCATCAAACGCTCCCCACTGTGCCATATCAAACGCTCCCCACTGTGCCGTATCAAACGCTCCCCACTTTGCCGTATCAAACGCTCCCCACTGTGCCGTATCAAACGCTCCCCCCTGTGCCATATCAAACGCTCCCCCCTGTGCCATATCAAACGCTGCCAGTGTGCCCCCTGCCTGCCATCTGCACTTGCCCTGTCTCGGTGGGACAGCTCCTGGATGTCTTCTCACGTCCTCTGATCCCATCCTCTGCTATGACTGGACATCTGATAGGCGTCCAATCACAGCGCCTGTCGTTTCCGCCAATCAGGTGACGGGTAACAGATCCGATCACCTGATTGGCGGAGAGGCGGTTTAGTGTTAGGAAAGTAAATATTCATTCGCTTTTCTAACACAGCTGAGTGACCTGCGAGCGCCCACCATGGTAGTTTCATGATTTAAATAATAACAAAACAGTAAAGTTAGCCACTGCCGCCACTGTGCCCATCAGTTGCAGCCACTGTGCCATCAAACGCCTCCACTGTACCCATCAATTGCCTCCACTGTACCCATCATTTGCCTCCACTGTACCCATCAATTGCCTCCACTGTGCCCATTAAACGCTCCCCACTGTGCCCATCAAACGCTCCCCCCTGTGCCGTATCAAACGCTCCCCCCTGTGCCGTATCAAACGCTCCCCCCCTGTGCCGTATCAAACGCTCCCCCCTGTGCCGTATCAAACGCTCCCCCCTGTGCCGTATCAAACGCTCCCCCCCTGTGCCGTATCAAACGCTCCCCCCTGTGCCGTATCAAACGCTCCCCCCTGTGCCGTATCAAACGCTGCCAGTGTGCCCCCTGCCTGCCGTCTGCACTTGCCCTGTCTCGGTGGGACAGCTCCTGGATGTCTTCTCCCGTCCTCTCATCCCATCCTCTGCTATGACTGGACATCTGATAGGCGTCCCAATCACAGCGCCTGTCGTTTCCGCCAATCAGGCGGAGAGGCGGTTTAGTGAATATTCATTCGCTTTTCTAACACAGCTGAGTGACCTGCGGGCACCCACTATGGTAGTTTCATGATTTAAAAAATAACAAAACCGTACAGTTAGCACAATTTTTTTGTATAATATGAAAGATGATGTTACGCCGACTAAATAGATGCCCAACATGTCATGTTTAAAAATTGCACACGCACATGGAATGACGCCAAACTTCGGTACTTAAAAATCTCCATAGTCAAAGCTTTAAAAACGAGTCGATACCTCACATGTGTGGTTTGAGCGGGGTTTATATATGTGGGCGGGACTAACATGTGCGTTCGCTTCTGAGCGCGAGCTACCGGGGAAAGGGCCGTTTTTTACATTTTTTTTTTATCACTTGTATTCCTATTACAAAGAATGTAAATTGTTATTGTTATTGTTATTGTTATTATTATTATTACGCTTTACAATATAAAAGGAAGACAATACATTTATAATACAAGAGGATTAAGAGGGCCCTGCTCAGAAGAGCTTACAATCTAATAGGGTGGTACAAAAGGTTGTAACTGTGGGGAATGAGCTGTTCGAAGTGGTAGGAGATTAGTTGGAGACGTGATAGGCTTTCCTGAAGAGATGAGTTTTCAGGGATCGCCTGAAGGTAGCAAGAGTAGGGGATACCCGGACAGGTTGAGGTAGCGAGTTCCAGAGGATGGGAGAGGCTCTGGAGAAATCCTGGAGACGAGCATGAGAGGAGGAGACGAGAGAGCTTGAGAGTAGGAGGTCTTGAGAAGAGTGGAGCGGACGATTTGGGTGATATTTGGAGACAAAATTGGTGATGTAGCTTGGGGCAGAGTTGTGAATGGCTTTGTATGTTGTGGTTAGTATTTTGAATTGAATTTGCTGGGTGATTAGGAGCCAGTGTAGGGATTGGAGGAGAGGGTTGGCAGACACTGAGCGGTTGGTAAGGTGGATAAGTCTGGCAGCAGCATTCATGATAGACTGAAGAGGGGATAGCCTATGGAGAGGCAGGCCAATGAGAAGGGAGTTGCAATAGTCAAGGTGAGAGATAACAAGGGAGTGAATGAGGTGGTTTCATTTGTTAAAAAGGGGCGAATTTTAGAGATGTTGTAATAGGAATCGTTCATGACAGGTCCTCTTTATGGAGAGATGCGGGGTCAATAAAACCCCACATCTCTCCTCCAGGCTGGAAAGCATGAGATCGGGGAAAAAAAATCCACAATCTCCTGCTTGCCAGCTACATCCGCGGCCTGGATGTGACGTCATAACGTTGCGCCCAGGCCTCCGGTCATAGAGATGACAGGTGACTATCTGGAGAGCCTGGAGAAGCACCAGATGCCTGCTATGATCATTCTTATGGTGCACAGAATCGCTGGCTGAAAACAAGCATATCTGAATGATGCCTGCAGCTACATATATTTCCACTGAAAGTCAAAGACATCATATAAAGTCCTTGGGCAGGAAGCGGTTAAAGTAAGGGTCCGGTCACACCATATGCAGTCCAGTGCATTTTTTTTCTGCATTAAAAACACATGGAAAGTAGGTTCTATAGTTTATATATGTGTGCGCACTGTGCTAATGAAAAACACCTGTCTGTGCTGCCACTCTCTCTCATTTTTACATTGACATTTGTTTCATCTCATTTGCAAGGTTATATAGTTTTCAATGGCATAGTTCACACCATTGTGGTCAGTTCCGGGACGTTCCAGTTCCAGAAAAAAAAGTAGAACATGCTGCATTTTTACTGCACATGACTGTAATTTAACGTGGTAAAACTCATAAACTCACCGGAATGCACTATCACACATCAATAATGCATCAAAAATGCACCAGACCCCAGTACAGTGAAAACAAAACCAGAAAAAAAGCATCTGGAATGTATCCAAAAACGCATCAAAAATGCACCGTAATGTATCAAAAACACATTGAAAACACGCAGGCAGAAATGCACCGGAACGGCTCTGGAGTGCGTTTTTGTGGTGTGAATCAGCCCTATATATAATCCCTTATCTTGTAAAACAACCCACTTCAGTTTAAAATAGAAATGCAAGGCAAAACAAAACATTTCTGTAAAAAATGTATTAAAAATAATATATTTTTTTATTTTTTAAGCGATCACGTGACCTCTGTTCTCAGCTAAATAAAGGGGCTCAGGACAGTGGGGGTGGAAACTGCAGGGGGGGGGGGGGGGGAGCATGTCAGCATGAGGGCAGAGAAACAGTAGTACGCTGGTCTTCCCGGTGAAAAGCTGTGCGGGGGGGGGGGGGGGGTGTGTTCAACAGAAGTTTGACCATTGGATTATAGGCTGTACTCCCAATTAGAATGCAAAGAGGAAAACTTGCCATGCTGGGATGGATGCGCTTCCATGTCTGGTCTGGTCAGTTTGAAATAGGAAAGCAGTGGGACTGGCATGATTACCAGGTATTTCACACAAAGGAAGAAATACAAAGAATAGGATACTTTTTCATACAAGTACATAGTAACGCAGACCCATATCAGGAATATGAAATGTTGGGTAACATACACTTAAGACTATGTTTATACTTGCGGTTTGGGGTTAAAACACACGGATGTCCCACTATTTTATTAATCTCCAACTGCTCCCCCTTAAGCTGCAAAGCCACAAGATGTACAGATGCAAAAATGCACACATACGGCAAAAATGATCCCCCCCCCCAATCATGTTGGTAGGCGGTATGGCCTGCTGAGCGAGACCCATGCTGCAACTGGCTGTGACAGTGCTGAGGGGTTTTAAGGGATGAAACAGGTGGTGGTGAGGAAGTGACATAACGCCTCCTCACCGCCTGTCAAGCCCTTTGAAAAGCGGTCTGCGGTGGGTCTCTCTTCAGAGGTCAAAGCATGTGTAAGCGAGCCCTAAGGAAGTAACATAATTGCTGAGTGCCTGGTTACATATGATTGACTGGGAATTGCAATGTCTGTCTACTCGTTCTGTAGATTTAAGACCTGATGTTGCGTAATCTATACAGTCATTACAGCTTGGAATATGTCTATGAAATGTTGAGAGACACTCAGTATGTGGAACAAGAAAACAAACAGTATGACAGTAAATTTATTTCATGCCAAAAATACAGCAAGTCATTTATTTTACTCAGTTTACAATCCCCATATTTTTTTATTAAGTTTCCTACTGCGGTGATGAGGATTAGACAAACCCATGGTGTGTAGAACAAGCAAATTCCCAATTTACACAAATAATGTGGATCCTTGGAAGAGTGTGTGGGTAGATGATGAAAAGATTAGTGAGGAGTGATCAGGATGATTTGTAGTGGGTGTGAAATACTTAAGAATCAACAAATGGTTTGAAATTGGCTTTGGAAAATAAATCTACGTGAGTAAATGCACATGTTGTAGACAGTTACTAAAGCTCAAAAGCAATCAACCACAAGTTCCCAAGATAACCTTGTCAGTCTATCCTTTAATAAAACTTGAATAGCTGTGGGTTATTTTTATATTTAAAACTGTATATAAGGGATAGAGAGGGCAGGCATTTGGCTGGTGTGTAGTGTCCCCAAGACCCTTCTTGCTCCTATAAGCCCCCCAACTAGCTACAAGACTTATAACAGCTTTTCCTGGTGCCTCCATGGCAGCATACCAATGGTTGGCTGCTCCGCCCAAGACCAACCCACAGGACCACTTTAACTCTATAAATAAAAGAGTTGTTCCTCCCCACCGTCATTCTTTTCCCTGTCCTCGTTCCTACAGGATCAAGGGCTCAGCCCTACCTCACCGCTTTATGGTGTGACCATTGCAGGTTCATGCTCTCCTGCAGTATGGAGTCCCATTGCTTGGGCTGCTAAAAGCGCCAGATAAGTATGGGAGCCCGTTTTTCTGTGGATCTTTTTGGGGCTTGGTGGGTTAACAGGAGCCAGTTTTCTCTCCTATATATTCCCTTGTTCGGCATGCTAAAGCCCAAAATGCTTAAATGCTTGTGCTTTTTACAAAAACTCTGAGGTTTTTTGCCTACCTCCACAGCATGCCTCATGTGCCTGTGTATCTCTCCTCTGAGTGTGCAGCACTTCGCACGTGCCGTTCGGCTCTGCTTTCCCGGCGGGGGGGACGGGGCCTCGGCGTGATGTCACGGACACCTGAACGACCTTCTGTCTCAAAACTACTTCTCTCACCCGCATCCGGAAATCCTAGACTTGAGGGTCTGGAAATTGAGCGGAAAAGGTTGAATGATTTAGGATGCTCACATAATGTTATTCAAACACTTCTACAGGCAAGAAAGTCTTCCACTAATTCCACCTATTACAGAATATGGAGAAAATTTACAGAGCTGGCAGAGCTTAATCATTTCAATCCCCTAGATCCTGGGGTCCAGAATGTGCTTCTCTTCCTACAGAATGGATTGGATCTAGGTTTAGGTCTAAACACTCTTAAGGTCCAGGTCTCGGCTCTCTCAGCCCTGACAGATACACGATGAACTTTGAACCTTCTGGTCGAACGCTTTTTGAAGGCAGTCCTGAGATTGCGACCTCCCAGGAAAGCATTATACCCCAAATGGGACTTGACGATTGTCCTGGATGTCCTATCAAATACTCCCTTTGCTCCCACAGAAGATTGCACCCTAGAGGACATTTCCTTAAAAACAGTATTCTTGATTGCCATCACCTCGGGTCGCAGAGTATCGGAAATTCAAGCTCTAGGATCACAGGAGCCTTACATCACCTTCTTCCCGGACAGGGTGGTTTTGCAACCCATCCATCAATTCATTCCTAAGGTACCTTCTCTCTATCATCTTAATCAGGAATGGGTTCTCCCAGCATTTGGAGAAGATTCAGAGTCTTCAAGATTACATGAGTTAGATGTAGCCAGATCCCTGAGACACTTTTTTTAAACTCAAAACAACAGTTTCGCAAAGATCAAAGACTGTTTGTCATCCCAAAAGGCGCCAGAAAGGGAATGGCAGCCTCCAAGGCGACTTTAGCAAGCTGGATCGTAAAATTAATCCAAAGGGCCTATCGGGCTAGTGGTCTGGCAGTCCCAGATGCGGTCAAAGCGCATTCCACTCGGGGAATGGCCTCTTCTTGGGCAGCATTGGCGCGGGTCTCCCCTGAGACAATTTGCCGAGCAGCTAGTTGGTCGTCATTCAACACTTTCATGTCTCACTATAGTGTAGACCCAGCGGTTCTTACTTCCCGGGAATTTGGGGAAAGAACCTTACAGATGTCAAGGCTGTAGTTTTCATTAAATTTCTTATTGCAGTACCCTCCCTGTAAGCGAGTTATTTACCATTGGTATGCTGCCTTGGAGGCACCAGGAAAATGGAAAATTTAATACTTACCTTTCCGTAATTTTCCTTTCCTGGTGCTTACCCATGGCAGCATACACCCTCCCTTCAATAATCCTTAGTTTTCTGAGATCTAGTTACAAGAATGACGGTGGGGAGGAACAACTCTTTTATTTATAGAGTTAAAGTGGTCCTGTGGGTTGGTTGGGGGCGGAGCAACCAACCATTGGTATGCTGCCATGGGTAGGCACCAGGAAAGGAAAATTACGGAAAAGTAAGTATTCAATTTTCCGTTTTCCCGACCTTTTCAACAAAGAGGAATCCTTGAAATAACTTTCTGGTCTCAGGGAACCCCTGTTAATAATTACCATGTCTACAACTCATGATACATTAGTATGATGGTCATTGGGAAGAATGCTCCTTAGGCCTCATGCACATGAGACGCCGGTGCAAACTCCGCTGAACACATGTTTTTAAAAGCTGAAACCGGTGTTTAGAGACTCCCATTTTTCTGCGTTTGCATGCTGCGTTTAGCTGCGTCTAGAAGCGTCTGCAGAGAATGACATTTTGCGATCCAACTTTGGGGCCCCGTATCTCAGGGCCACTTGGTGCTAAGAACCCCAAATTGGTATGCCAACACAGTGAAACCAGCACTACAACATATCCAATTTTGGGGTTCCTAGCACCAAGTGACCCAAAGATACGGGGCCCCAAAATCAGGTTACAAAATGTCAAGCACTTCTGCAGCAGAGAATGACATTTTCCGACCTGATTTTGGGGCCCCATATCTCTGGGCCACTTGGTGCTAGGAACCCCTAAAGACAGCTATAATTTTAAAGGCGCGTTCAGAGGCAGTTGGACACTTTTTTCAACTGCCCCTGAACCCATTCAATGTTATCCTATGTGTCCATGCACACAGTCTCGTTTTTTGGTGTTTAGGCAGTTGCGTTTAACCTCGTTTTTCCAGAAGCAAAAAAACTGGGTTCAGACGCAAAATGTTTTCCACATTGCAGAGCCAAACGTTGGTACCGCGTTTAGCCGCGTTTGCGTTTATAAGTGTTTTTAAAGGAACATTTTACAACCTGACTTTGAGGCCCCATATCTCTGGGCCACTTGGTACTAAGAACCCCAAATTTGGCGTGCCAACACAGTGAAACGAGCACTACAACATATCCAATTTTGGGGTTCCTAGCACCAAGTGGCCCCGAGATATGGGGCCTCAAAATCGGGTTGTAAAATGTTCCTTTAAAAACACTTATAAACGCAAATGCGGCTAAACGCGGTACCGACGTTTAGCCACGTTTTGGCTCTGCAACGTGGAAAACATTTGCGCCTGAACCCATTTTTTTACTTCTGGAAAAACGAGGTTAAACGCAACTGCCTAAACGACAAAAAACGAGACTGTGTACATGGACACATAGGATAACATTGAATGGGTTCAGGGGCAGTTGAAAAAAAGTGTCCAACTGCCTCTGAACGCGCGTTTAACAGCATCTCGTGTGCATGAGGCTTTACACTTGGGGTCATTGGGAAGAATTACCCCTACAGCAGTGTTTCTCAAGCTTTTTTCAGTCAAGGCACCCTTTAAAATTATGGACAATCTCGAGGCACCCTTTGAAAATTATGAAGAGGGGCAGGAGAGGGGGATACAGGGATGATGTGCAGGCTACTGATATCCTCCATATCATTTGATGATGCCATTGTTCATTAGGATACCGACAGCTAGAAGGTTGTAATGGTACACAATGGAAACCTCTGGCTTTGTGTAACTAAAAGGTAGGATTCATCCACACCCCAGCTTGTATACAATTTTTGGCAATTTTTAGGCATTTTGCCAAGGCACCCCTGAAGAAGCCTCAAGGCACCCCAGGGTGCCTGGGCCTCCTAGTTGAGAAAGGCTGCCCTAAAGACAGCTTTAAAGATCAATTGTGCCTGTGGGAACTTATCTAAGAGGCAGAAATTACTCTGTTCTTTTAGGGGAAAAAAATGGTAAAGGTTGTCCTTTGACTTATCCCATGGTGACCGGTTTATCAGGGATCTTCCTCTTGTTCTTTAAGTCTCTGGGAAGTAATGTTGAACGCATATTTGACATATACATTATAAAGTCCTGTTGGCGCTTGTTGTTCAATAGCCATTGAACAGTTGATCTTATATCTACATTGTGTACTGCTATTAGGGTGCCCACGTGTCCCGGATTGCCCGGGATTGTCCCTTAATGCATAGTTGTGTCCCGGGTCCCGGGCACCTTCATTCCAGGACAATACAGTGTCCCGGAATGAAAATAAAAAAATACCGCCAGCTCGCCACCCTGATACATTGCTTCGCTCAGCCGAACGAACTGGTTGCTAGGGCCGTCCCGCATCGCATCTAGCAACCAGTGACGTCGGCTGAGCGAGGCTTACCCAGTGCTGCCCTGCGCTGAGTAGCGCGCCTCCGTGTCCACCACGCTCCTCAGTCCACCTCAGCTCCGCCCCCTAATTCCGGCTCCCTCAGTCCCTCTCTCTGCATGCAGACTTGCAGAGCAAAGCAGCGGCCGCCCTGACCCCCTCGCCCCTGTCAATGCAGTGCTTTTGCAGGAGCCCAGCAGAAGGAGCAGCCAGTGTGCAGCCGACAGCTTACAGAACGGGACAGCAGGAGAGAGGTATGTACAGTCCATTACTGTCCCCCTGTCCATCCCTCTGTCCCCCTGTCCATCCCTCTGTCCCCCTGTCCATCCCTCTGTCCCTCTGTCCCTCTGTCCAATCCCACTGTCCATCCCTCTGTCCCTCTGTCCATCCCACTGTCCCACTGTCCATCCCACTGTCCATCCCACTGTCCCTCTGTCCATCCCACTGTCCCACTGTCCCTCCCTCTGTCCCTCTGTCCATCCCACTGTCCCACTGTCCATCCCACTGTCCCACTTTCCATCCCACTGTCCCTCTGTCCATCCCACTGTCCCTCTGTCCATCTGTCCATCCCACGGTGCCACTGTCCATCCCTCTGTTCCTCTGTCCATCCCACTCTCCCACTGTCCACCCCTATGTCCATCCCACTGTCCCTCTGTCCATCCCACTGTCCCTCTGTCCATCCCACTGTCCATCCCACTGTCCCTCTGTCCATCCCACTGTCCCTCTGTCCATCTGTCCATCCCACGGTCCCACTGTCCATCCCACTGTCCCACTTTCCATCCCTCTGTCCCTCTGTCCATCCCACTGTCCCACTGTCTGTCCCTCTGTCCATCCCACTGTCCCACTGTCCATCCCACTGTCCCACTCTCCCACTGTCCATCTCACTGTCCCCCTGTCCATCCCACTGTCCCACTGTCCATCCCACTGTCCCTCTGTCCATCCCACTGTCCCTCTGTCCATCCCACTGTCCCACTGTCCATCCCTCTGTCCCTCTGTCCATCCCACTGTCCCTCTGTCCATCCCACTGTCCATCTGTCCATCCCACGGTCCCACTGTCCATCCCTCTGTCCCTCTGTCCATCCCACTGTCCCACTGTCCATCCCACTGTCCCACTGTCTATCCCACTGTCCCACTGTCCCCCTGTCCATCTCACTGTCCCCCTGTCCATCTCACTGTCCCCCTGTCCATCTCACTGTCCCCCTGTCCATCCCACTGTCCCCCTGTCCATCTCACTGTCCATCCCCCTGTCCATCCCACCGTCCCCCTGTCCATCCCACCGTCCCCCTGTCCATCTCACCGTCCCCCTGTCCATCTCACCGTCCCCCTGTCCATCTCACTGTCCCCCTGTCCATCTCACTGTCCCCCTGTCCATCTCACTGTCCCCCTGTCCATCTCACTTTCCCCCTGTCATCTCACTGTCCCCCTGTCCATCTCACTGTCCCCCTGTCCATCTCACTGTCCATCTCACTGTCCCCCTGTCCATCTCACTGTCCCCCTGTCCATCTCACTGTCCCCCTGTCCATCTCACTGTCCCCCTGTCCATCCCACTGTCCCCCTGTCCATCTCACTGTCCCCCTGTCCATCCCACTGGCACTGCTGGTAAGCCAGTATCCACCACGGCAGCCTGTGCCCAGTGCCAGTCCAGGGGCCGACTACTCCCGCTGCCTGCAGCTCATTGCCAGGCCAGCAGCCCAACTTCTCTCCTCCTGAGCCTCCTCCCGCCCACCAGGGCTGCGACCCGAGCCACCAGCCAAACTTCCAGGTTTGTACACTACCCACTCACTAATACTATTCTATGAGAACATGCATGCTTGTAATGAATCATGTGTTGCTTTTAACAATGTTCCTTCTAGAATCTGATATTGTATGTTCGTAACAATAAAATTTCCTTTTTTTTTCCTTTTTTTTTTTTTCACATGTGTATTTCTGTGTGACGGAAAGTCTGGCAATCTCATTCCAAATAGGGTGACCACCTTGGTATTAGACCCCTTTCACACTGTGCCGCCCTGGGCGTCAGCGGTAAAGCGGCGCTATTTTTTAACCCCCCATTAGCGGCTGAAAAGAGGTTAAATCCGCCTGCAAAATGCCGCCGCAGGGGCATTTTGCCAGCGGTATAGCAGCGCTGCCCCGTTGATTTTTCTGGGGGGCGCGGGTGCGGGGGGGGGGGGTGTCCCTGAATGGCAGTTTGGAAATGTGGTCACCCTAACTGCTATGATTTGTACTATGTTTGTACTACTGTCTAACTATCCTGGACATACCTTTTCCAATGAGAATAAAATATTTGACAAAAGAGGCAGAAATTGCTCATTGCTCAAGAAACCCCTAGCAACCTCAGGAGGTACCCTAAGTTTCCATGGAACCCCGGTTGAGAAACCCTGCCTTTATAGGCGGCATGGCTCAGGAGGAGCGTCTCATAATTTTACCAGAATGTGCAAATGCCAGCCGTTAAACATGATGGAAACAGTAAGCCTGGTGTGAACTGAACCCAGGACTCCAATGCTTCAAATCAAGGTTGCTAACTATATAACCATTGTACAGCCATCACACCCTATGGATGCATATACAACAGACAACAATCCTTCAAGATCTCTGCCTGATCTATGAAATACTACCTACACTAACTGTATAATATCTATAGATATTTGACTTTGCTTACCAAAGCTGTGGGAGATTGGAAGTTCAAGAAAAATATTTCACAAACAGTAATGTTCTTAATCGCTGGAATGATCTTTCAACAATCTTTTTAAGACCAACATTTTCAACTCAAAATTACCTTTATCTTTATACCAGCCTGAATTTAATTCAGCACAGATTAACTACTTTACATGGCTAAATGCATACCTCCCAACCATCCCGGATTCCGCAGGACCTTCCCGCGATTTGAAGTAAGTCCCGGGGTCCCGCGGATCTGGGCTGAAGTCCGGGAGCCCAGAGCTGGAACAAGTTCCAGCCCTGGGCTCCACTCTGTAGTGGAACCTCAATGGGTGCAATGTGTGCTCTCGCACACAGCACCAATTGAGGATTCCTGATAGAAAATCTGTCAAACTCTGCCCCCCCCCCCCCCCCATGCAGTCATCAGTTGTTAGGACCTGCCGGCGTCCTAGCAACTGATGACATCATTTGCAGGCCTCTCAGTTCCGCCCCATCTCCAGCTCCCGATCTTGCCTATTAGCGGCGCCTATGCCGGCTCTCAGCGGCCCCATCCCGTGTGCCAGCAGCCTCCATGCTGGCTCTCAACTGCCCTGATCCCGCCTCTCAGCGGCTTGTGGAAGGTAAGCGGCACCAGCGGTGTTGCAATGGGGGACAGGGGGGGTGCGGGTAGCACCGGGTGACACCCGCTAGAGGGGTAACACCATTCCCAGGTCACGGAGGCAGGGGGTTTTTTTCAGCCGCGCTAGCTCTGTATCTTCCTCTCCCTGCTATCACTTCTAATACAGAAGCTCGGCTTTTGTAATTAGAAGTGACCGTGCAATTCTCCGGGCAGTACGGCTGCACTGAATCCTCCCCGCCTGGGTGTAGCAGAGCTCCAGTCATGTGAGGGGGGAAGGCCAATGACATTCCTGGTGCCAGGGCCGAGCATCCATCCAGGCCCACCGCTGCCGCCTTGACTGCTGCGATTGCTGGCACCCACAGCACCTTCCTGGCAGCTGTCCTATCCACATCTTGATTCCAGCAACAAACAGGTCAGTTCCGAATTTTATGCCATTGTCTGCAGGAACAGATCCCATCCTCCCCAGATCCCCCATACCATTGTTTGCTATCACCAGATAGCAGCTCCAACCAGTCCATCTAGCTACCCCCCCTCCATGATGAGCCCTCCACACCCCTGCCTGGGATCTGTCCGGACATGACAAATGAGAATGTATTGGGGGGTTTGTGCAAGAATGGGAGATTGGGGGGGTTTGTGTGAGGAGGGGAGGATTGGAGGGATTTGTGCGAGAAGAGTTTTGTGCAAGGAGGGGGATTGGGGGGAACTGTGCGAGAAGGGGGGTTTGTGTGAGGAGGAGGGGATTGCAGGGATTTGTGAGAGAAGGGGGTTTTGTGCAAGGAGGGGGGATTGGGGGATCTGTGCGAGAAGGGGGTTTGTGCGAGGAGGGTGGGGAATTGGAAGGATTTGTGCGAGGAGGGGAGATTGGGGGGATTTGTGCGAGATGGGGGGATTTGTGCGAGGGGGGGGTTGTGCAAGGGGGGGATTGGGGGGATTTGTCCGAGGAGGGGAGATTGGGGGGATTTGTGCGAGAAGGGGGGTTTGTGTGAGGAGGGGGGATTGGAGGGATTTGTGCGAGAAGGGGGGTTTGTGCAAGGAGGGGGGATTGGGGGGATTTGTGCTAGGTAGGGAGTTGGGGGGATTTATGCAAGGAAGGGGGATTTATGCAAGGAGGGGGGATTTGTGCTAGGAGGGGGGATTGGGGGGATTTATGCAAGGAGGGGGGGATTTGTGCTAGGAGGAGGGATTGGGGGGATTTATGATAGGAGAGGTGATTGGGGGGATTTGTTGCGAGGAGGGGGGATTGGAGGGATTTGTGCGAGAAGGGGGGTTTGTGCAAGGAGGGGGGATTGGGGGGATTTGTGCTAGGTAGGGGGTTGGGGCGATTTATGCAAGGAGGGGGATTTATGCAAGGAGGGGGGATTTGTGCTAGGAGGGGGGATTGGGGGATTTATGCAAGGAGGGGGGGATTTGTGCTAGGAGGAGGGATTGGGGGGATTTATGATAGGAGAGGTGATTGGGGGGATTGTTGCGAGGAGGGGGGATTGCAGGGATTTGTGCAAGAAGGGGGATTGTGCTAGGAGAGGGGATTGGGGGGACTTGTGCGAGGAGGGGGATGGGGGATTTGTGTGAGGAGGTGGATTGGGGGATTTGTGTGAGAAGGGGGGATTTGAGGGGGAATTTGTGATAGGAGCAGCGGCAGGACAATATGGTGTCATGCCCCCCTGGGGGGGCGGGGTGACACCATATTTTACCGCACCAGGTGACACCAACCCTAGTGACGCCACTGAGCGGAACTTCACACAGAAGCACTTCCTGCTTCTGTGTGTTTGCGCCAGGCACCCAGGGGGGACATGCCCACATTTTCTGGTGGGTGCCCCGGGTCCTGGCGCAACAACTGCCCACATTGGGGATGCCGGAGGTGTCTTTCCCCACCTGTCAGGACTGTAGCATGGAGCCAGTGAAGTGCTGTGAAACTCCTCATCGGCTCCATGCTACAGTTCTGACACTCGGAGCTGTCAGCAGCACTTTTATTAAAAAAAGAAAGCACAGGGATACATATCAGTCTGCATTTGTAAGACGGGGGGGGGGGGGCGGCATTAGTAAGAGAGAAGGGGGACATTAGTAACAGAGGAGGGGGGAATTGGTGAGATAGCTGGGGCGAATTAGTAACAGAGGAGGGGGGAATAGGTGAGAGAACTGGGGGGAATTAGTAACAGGGAAGGGGGAATTGGTGAGAGAGCTGGGGGGCATTAGTAAGAGAGGAGGGGGAAATTGGTGAGAGAGCTGGGGGGCATTAGTAAGAGAGGAGGGTGGGAGAGCTGGGGGGGCATTTGTAAGAGGAGGGTGGAATTGGTGGGAGAGCTGGAAGGAATAGTAACAGAGGAGGTGGGAATTGGTGTAAGGGGGGGGGGGGGAATTGGTGGGAGAGCTGGGGGGGAATAGTAACAGAGGAGGTGGGAATTGGTGTAAGGGGGGGGGGAATTGGTGGGAGAGCTGGGGGGGAATAGTAACAGAGGAGGTGGGAATTGGTGTAAGGGGGGGGGGGAATTGGTGGGAGAGCTGGGGGGGAATAGTAACAGAGGAGGTGGGAATTGGTGTAGGGGGGGGGGAATTGGTGGGAGAGCGAGGAGGGGGCATTAGTAACAGTGGGGAGGATTGCTGGGAGAGCTGGGGGGGCATTAGTAAGAGAGCCAGGGGAAATTGCTGAGAAAGCTAGGGTGGGGGCATTGGTGAGAGAGCTGGGTTTTGTTTAACTACACCTGTTAATCCATTAAGATTTTGGCAACACCAACATTTTGCTGTTACGCGTGCCACAGCTCACTTACTCCCTCATTTGTCCCTCATTCTGAAGTTCAAAAGTTGGGAGGTATGCTAAATGTACAAGACTGCTGATTATCAGGATGTCAGATGCTGATAATCAGAATATATCAGAATATTTACATTACCATGTCTTCTGACAACAAGTGACTCACGCCACTATGGAGGTCAGTGTACATGCTGAAGGCCTCTAATCTCTGCTGATCCATAATCCTCTCTAAAAACCACTGACAGATGCACACAGGGGCAGAGGGTGGCAGGAAACTCTGCCTGCCCACAAGGCTCAGCTCGTGGATTCTCAGGCTCTGCCACTCTTATCTCTCCACTGGTCCTCTTCCTGAATGTCATGCAGTAATTTCCTCACTCCTCCTGTGCCATGCTGGTGATGCTCCTGGCAGAATGTGTACCACGATTATGGTGATCAGTACGCTTGCTATGCTACTGCGACGGCATTTCTTCAACAAGGTGCAGCCGTACGTATTCTGAGAAACTGGCACCCAGCATTCTATCCTGGCAGCAAGCCAGCATCTAAATAATCTAATAGCTACCCTGCTGTGCTGAATATTTGCAAACCTGCTGGGTGACTTGCCTTCTGTATCAGTGCTCCTTCAGTATTGCATCTTTTGCATGATTTTAAAGCATACTGTATCCAAAGCCCTTTTTTTTTTTTCATTTTGGGTGGAGTTGGATAGGGTTAAAACCCTGTCCGTGTTTGCCATCTGTGTCTCATAAGAGAGATTTCCCTTTACTTCCCATTCTGGAGACTCAACAGGAGGTGAGAGAAGGTCTTTCCAATGTGAAGGATATCCCCTTTCAGACAGTTGTCATAGGAACAAGTGTCCCATTGGAAGATTTTCCCACTATTCCTAATTTGATGGCAACTCAAAATTTACCTTCACTTTCTTTCCCGGCAAGACTGGTGATGAGGACAATTAGAGTGAGTAAATGTCCCCAACGGGGACACAGACAGCAATTAAAACTTGAATGGAATTTTAACCCCTCACTCTTCTATCCAAATCTAAAAAAAGAGTTTGCTCTAATTATAGTTTAAGTACGCCATGTGCCAAATATCCATGATTATCTGACAAAGGTGGATGCCAGGTTGCTGTCAAAATCTCTTTTAATATCCCTTGGCATCTTTATAACATTTTAGGTATTTTCCATACTTTCTTTTTGTTTTTAAATTATATTTTTGCTATGGGTATTTAAGATGAATTTATTGGTATTTTACAGACTCGCTGAAGTAGCTGATGATAACCCAACTCGAGGGCTGAATGTGGCATCGGCATCACCAAGCGGGTGAGTTCAACCACATAATTTGCTAGCATTTTACAATCATTTCAAAGAACACATGGCTAGTATAATGATGTATCTGAAACTAGCCATAGACAGGTTGCTTGACTGTAGAATATTTTGTCACCTGACTTGTACAGTATATCCACTGTTATATAGCCATCTCACACATATGTGTATGCCATCTTATAGTTTGAAGTCCTTAGTTTTAATAATTCCCCCAAAAAATAAAAAACGGTCTTCTACAGACCATGCACAATACTAGATATCATCATTATCATAAAATAAAATGGTATGTGATTTAAATTGTGTACTAAATTAGGACATATACCAGCTTTATTGGTATTTTGTTTTATGATGATGTTGATATCTAGCATTGTGTATGGTCTGTAAAGTTCATAAAGTATTACAAACAGTATTACAAACAGTCTAATTTTACCCAATTTTAATACTTTTATTTTTTAAATTTGCTGTCTTGAGGTCATCAGTTACACACAAGCAAGATACACAATTTACGTCAAGTTGAAGTATACCATAGCTGTTGCGTGTATTAGTACCTCAAGAAGCCCAACACCAGACAATACGTATTGGTTTTGGTTAGAGTAGAGAAGGGTTTTTGCTGTCTTGAGGGACAGAAACTAAATAGAAAAATCTCTCCAATGGCCACAGAGTCATCACTTTTTTTGTAGTAATGTTCAGAATGGTTAGAATCCCTGTAAAGGTTTCATTGCGTCTTGTACTGCAATCATATGGATAAAGGTGAGGGGAAATCCCCTCTGTGAGTTGAAAGTCAGCAATAACAAACAGACAATCTAGCCCTTCCTTAATTTTAAATGATGAAAAACAGGTTTATTTTTTTCCAGTGGCTTGCAGTTTGAAAAACCATCATTGGATGAGGAGTGTTAGCGAGAGAACAGTTGAAAAGAAGAAAATTCCGGGTGGAAGGAGAGCAGATGGAAATTACCCTTAGTTCTAATATGAGGAGGCATCCAAACTTTCCTCTAGCCATTCTTGCTCATTGTTTATCCTTCTAGGAGACATCTAATGGGTCTCTAGAGATGCTTACTTTCAGGGCATTTTTTCAGCCGGAACGCGGGGGAATGCAGTTCCGGCACCCCCAACACTGAATGTATGTAATGGCAAGGGGTGCTGGGGTAGGCTGGAGGGTCTATTGTTGCTGGAGCGGATCTATTTTTGAGTGGCGGTCTATTGTTGCTGGTGGGTCAATTATTGATCTAAGAGATCTACTCTTGATGGAGCTGGTCTATTGTTGCTGGCTGCTGGATAGTCTATTGATGCTGGCTGCTGGGATATCTGTTGTTGCTGTTGGGTGGTATTTTGTTGTGGGGGTCCATTGTTGCTAGGGGGGTATATTGTTTCTGAGTGAATCTATTGTTGCTGGGGGGGGAATAATCAATTATTCTTGGCTCTGTACTCTCTAAAAGGGGCAGTACTGAGAGGTGGGTAGGGGATGAAACCAAGCAACGGTGCTCAGAGGTGGGTAGGGGGCGGAGATAAAAGACTTACTTAGAAGGGTGCAGTTCCTGCACCTATTCTCTGAGAAAAAAGCCCTGCTTACTTTAATACAATTCTCTGCACAGTGTTCTGACAATCATTAGACCGAGAATCCAAACTGGTAGGTCCTCTAGGAGAGCTCTCGGGAGCAATGAATACGGGTAAAGGGGTGACAATCCTAAAAAAGTTTTTGATTTGTCTGGATTTTTAAAATAATTTTTTTTTTAAGTGGATTTAAAAATATGAAAGTAGATTTAAAAACATGACCTCAAGCTAGTAGGAGGAAAGTTCAAAACTGATCTTAGAAAATATTATTTTACCAAAAGAGTAGTTGGAGGGTAGTTGGAGTGAGTCAGTAAACAGTAAGTGGATTCAGACATGCATCTATGTTTGAAAAAAAAAAAGACTCAATGGACCATGTGGTCTTTTCTCTGCTCCGTCACTCTTCTATGATTTTTTTTTTTAGTCAATAAAAACCTTTGAATTAAAAAAATCTTATAGCTTACAGGTCTTTAGATGTGGTTGTTGTATTCGTTTTTGGAATGAAAAGTGAATGCAGAATGTACGTATGTAAAGCCAGGCACAGCCATTCATGTCTATGGGCGGCTGTATGCAACACCCGGGCTCTGCAGGCATGGAACTAGACAGTTTTACATTGTATGCCTCAAATGTGTTCATCTACAGGAGGCCTTCCCTTTCTGTATCAGGACAAAAAAAAAAACAAAGCAGGACAACAAACTCTGCCCCTCTTGTCTTGTCCATAACATAGAGGGGCATGGTTCTCTAGTCTTCAGAATTAGCCAGTACAACAGAATTGGTAACAGTAGAGGCAGAGAGCACAGGAAGTGACCAGTTGACAAGATTTCTGGCAACATCAATAGGAAATGCTTGCACTTATCAAACAGATATAATAAAATGCTTTTAATGACATATTTAATAGACCAAAAAGACGTTCATTGTGAGTGGTTACCCATTCTGTGCCAAGGAGTGAAAAACAAAACGAGAGGGTGCAAAGTTTGAGAGAACTGCTATGATTTAGCTTGACATCTGAAATGATGTAACATGTCTGCTGTGTTGTATTCAGGGTTACAGGGCGACACTGATTGGAAGACCTACACTTCTCAGGAATCTATGAAGGTAGGAACCATGTCAGAAAATTTACTTTGAAGTGGATATAAAAGGTACCTGATATAAAAAAAAATGCAATGGGAATATTTTATCATAGTCTTTCATTAGAGATCATTCAGTGGCCGGATAGGTTTGTTAATGTCTGTACATGTAATGGTAAATGTTTGATCGATTTAAAATTGTAAATGATAAATTGTTCAAATAACATAGGTAAAGATTGATTTGGTTGAATTAAGTTGGATTTTCCACCAAAAATGATTTTTACTTTTCAATTGAAATGATGAATTACTTATCAATTCATTTTAAGCAATAGTTTTTTGAAAGAATTGACTTTCATTGAAATTATTGTCATATCAAATTGTCACTTTGTGTTATGTGTATGGCCAATACAAGTAAACGTACATAGATGTTTGAGTTTTTCTGTTAAGTTTATTCATTTATTGCTGCTTTGTCATGAATCTCCATGCTTTTCAAAAGTGTCCCAAAAGGATCCAATACGAAAAAAAAAAACCCTTTCCTTGGAAGCACACGAAACCATGTACAGTTAATAATACACAAGTAAGAGCAATAAAGAACAGCAATCCATAGTGACCAATCAGAAATCAGCTATTATTAGCCTGCACAGTCTAGGCTGCTGTAACCTTGATTTTTGTTGGCTACTGTAAAGTTCTTTGCTGTGTACCTTGAAAATATTTACATTTTTGTAAAGCAACAGTGCACAGTTTATATATGCCTAGTTACAAATACTGTGCTTATAGATTATGGTTAAAGTAGAACTATAGCAAAACTTTTTTTTTTTTTTTCATTTTGGATAAAGCAAGGAAGGGTTATAACCCCTGTCCAAATTTTTTTTTTTTTTTTTTTGTCATCTGTGTCCCATTGTGGAGATTTACCTTCACTTCCTGCCCCATAGCCAGACATGAAGTGAGAGGAAATCCCAGTAAATCAATTCCTTGAGGACCCTCAGGTCACCAGAGCTATTGTACCCATTGGAAGATTTCCCCTCTATTACTTTTCTGGGCACAACCCAAATCTTTTTTAAATTTAAGTTAAAAAAGGAGGCTTTAGAACCAGTTTAAAATGTCTAAAAAGACGTTTGGCTTTAGATACATTTTAACATCAAAAAATTCTTATACCAGGTCCACATCAATACCCTAAAAGTCAACACAGATGGTGATAAGTTAACAGTTAACCACTTCAATACCCAGCCATAGACATATGACGTCCACAGATGGGATCTCCCATCCTGGGTGGACGTCATATGATGTCCTGGGATTCCCGGCCCTCTAGGGGGCGCGCGCGCGCGCGCCCGCCACGCTGCTCGGGACCCGGTGCGTGTGCCCGGTGGCCGCGATGTCCGCTGGGCACCCGCGATTGCCCGTTAACCGGGCCAGACCGTGGATCTGTGTGTGTAAACACACAGATCCACGTCCTGTCAGTTGTGAGGAGAGCGATCTGTGTTCCCAGTACAGAGGAACACTGATCGGTCTCCTCCCCTTGTGCGTCCCCTCCCCCTACAGTTAGAATCATTCCCTAGGAAACATTTAACCCCTCCTCGCCCCCTAGTGGTTAACCCCTTCACTGCCTGTCACATTTACACAGTAATCAATGCAATTTTATAGCATTGATCGTTGTATAAATGTGAATGGTCCCAAAAATGTGTCAAAAGTGCCCGATGTGTCCGCCATAATGTCGCAGTCATGAAAAAAAATCGTGATCGCCGCTAAAAAAATAAATAAATATATATTTTTTAAAAATGCCATAAATCTATCCCAAATTTTGTAGACGCTATAACTTTTGCGCAAACCAATCAATATACGCTTATTGCGATTTTTTTTTTTTTTACCAAAAATATGTAGAAGAATACGTATTGGCCGAAACTGAGGAAAAAATTTGTTTTTTAAAAAAAAAATTGGGATATTATAGCAAAAAGTAAAAAATATTGTGTTTTTTTCAAAATTGTCGCTCTTCTTTTGTTTATAGCGCAGAAAATAAAAACCGCAGAGGCGATCAAATACCACCAAAAGAAAGCTCTATTTGTGGGGAAAAAAGGACGTCAATTTTTTTAGGTACAACGTTGCACGACCGCGCAATTGTCGTTTAAAGTGCGACAGCGCGGAAAACTAAAAATTGGCCTGGGAAGGAAGGGGGTGAAAATGCCCTGTATTGAACCGGTTAAATATAATCCTATGTGAAAACATTATAGCCACGAAAAACATGTTATTTGGTAAAATAAAGAAAATTGATGTTTATTATTGCAAACGACTCCAACCTATTCTTATACCTATAACTTCGGTGCCTCTGGCGATTGGACCCCCGAAGGGTTATTTTTGCAGACTCCTTTTCTATGTATTGATACTTCACTGTTGTATCATTGGGCACAATTTTAAAGTTCCCACCACTGCTATTTTAACACACTGTTAAGGCAGAGCGAAGTGTGTGCTCCATCACTAGGTGGAGTGTTGTACTTGCACTGTAAAGTCCATTCATTCCAAAATCAAATGTTAAAAGCAAACAAAACCTTTCAAACAGCATTCTAATGTTTTGAGAATTTTCATATGAGTTTTCCTAAGAATTTGGTCAAAAATTCCATCAATCTATGGCCAGTAGGGATGAGCTTCGTGTTCGAGTCGAACCCATGTTCGACTCGAACATCGTCTGTTCGCCCGTTCGCCGAATTGCGAACGATATGGGCCGTTCGCGCCAAATTCGTGTGGCGCGTCACGGCCCATAATTCACTGCGGCATCACAGTGCATTGCTGGCTGATGATTGGCCAAGCATGCACTATGACCCGCATGCTTGGCTAATAACAGCGCCGTCTGAACAGAGAGCCATAATTGGCCAAAGCCAAGGAGGCTTTGGCCAATTATGGCTCAGGGGATTTAGTACACGCCCCACACTATATAAGGCCGCCTGCACGGCGGCCCTGTGTAGTGTGTGTTCCGGCGTTCATTGAGAGAGACAGACAGTGACATTTCATTTGAGTTAGATAGATTAGGCAGAACAGTCAGTCAGTTTAGCTGCACTTACAGTGTATTGTGTATATATATATGCATCCCAGGTGTTGCATATATATATATACACTGTATTCAGTTTAGCTAGATCCGTTCCTGTTATCTTCCTACTGACAGGCAGGCTTGTCTTGTTACAGTATTTACAGCTACCTGAAGAAAATTGCTGGTGTTCTTTTGATCCTATTAGTACCACAGTCAGGCAGCTAGACTATTTACAGTTAGTGCAGTGCGTCCTGCTCACAGTGTTCAGCTAAAACTACAAGTTAGTGCTGTGTGTCCTGCTCACAGTGTTCAGCTAAAAATACAAGTTAGTACTGTGCGTCCTGCTCACAGTGTTCAGCTAAACCTACAAGTTGGTGTAGTGAGACCTCTGCACAGTGTTCATCTAAAGCTACAAGTTAGTGCAGTGTGTCCTGCTCACAGTGTTCAGCTAAAACTACAAGTTAGTGCTGTGCGTCCTGCTCACAGTGTTCAGCTAAAAATACAAGTTAGTGCTGTGCGTCCTGCTCGCAGTGTTCAGCTAAACCTACAAGTTGGTTTAGTGAGACCTCTGCACAGTGTTCATCTCAAGCTACAAGTTAGTGCAGTGCGTCCTGCTCACAGTGTTTAGCTAAAACTATAAGTTAGTGCTGTGCGTCCTGCTCACAGTGTTCATCTAAAACTACAAGTTAGTGCTGTGCGTCCTGCTCACAGTGTTCAGCTAAACCTACAAGTTGGTGTAGTGAGACCTCTGCACAGTGTTCATCTAAAGCTACAAGTTAGTGCAGTGCGTCCTGCTCACAGTGTTCAGCTAAAACTACAAGTTAGTGCTGTGCGTCCTGCTCACAGTGTTCAGCTAAAAATACAAGTTAGTGCTGTGCGTCCTGCTCAGTGTTCAGCTAAAACTACAAGTTAGTGTAGTGAGACCTCTGCACAGTGTTCATCTCAAGCTACAAGTTAGTGCAGTGCGTCCTGCTCACAGTGTTCAGCTAAAACTACAAGTTAGTGCTGTGCGTCCTGCTCACAGTGTTCAGCTAAAAATACAAGTTAGTGCTGTGCGTCCTGCTCACATTGTTCAGCTAAACCTACAAGTTGGTGTAGTGAGACCTCTGCACAGTGTTCATCTCAAGCTACAAGTTAGTGCAGTGCGTCCTGCTCACAGTGTTCAGCTAAAACTACAAGTTAGTGCTGTGCGTCCTGCTCACAGTGTTCAGCTAAAAATACAAGTTAGTGCTGTGCGTCCTGCTCACAGTGTTCAGCTAAACCTACAAGTTGGTGTAGTGAGACCTCTGCACAGTGTTCATCTCAAGCTACAAGTTAGTGCAGTGCGTCCTGCTCACAATGTTCAGCTAAAACTATAAGTTAGTGCGGTGCGTCCTGCTCACAGTGTTTAGCTAAAACTATAAGTTAGTGCTGTGCGTCCTGCACACAGTGTTCAGCTAAAACTACAAGTTGGTGTAGTGAGACCTCTGCACAGTGTTCATCTCAAGCTACAAGTTAGTGCAGTGCGTCCTGCTCACAGTGTTTAGCTAAAACTATAAGTTAGTGCTGTGCGTCCTGCTCACAGTGTTCAGCTAAAACTACAAGTTAGTGCTGTGCGTCCTGCTCACAGTGTTCAGCTAAAACTACAAGTTGGTGTAGTGAGACCTCTGCACAGTGTTCATCTAAAGCTACAAGTTAGTGCAGTGCGTCCTGCTCACAGTGTTCAGCTAAAACTACAAGTTAGTGCTGTGCGTCCTGCTCACAGTGTTCAGCTAAAACTACAAGTTAGTGTGGTGCGTCCACCTCACAGTGTTCAGCTAAACCTACAATTTATTTTTTTGCAAGCTCTGCACAGTGTTCACCTAAAGCTACCTGTAGAAGGTTGGTGGTGTTTTCCTGATCCTATCACTACCGCAGGCAGCTAAAAAAGCTACAAGTTAGTTTTTTGCAAGCTCTGCACAGTGTTCAGCTAAAGCTACCTGTAGAAGGTTGGTGGTGTTCTCATACTACAGGCAGGCAGTTGATTTTGCTAGCTGCAGTATCAGTACATACAGCTACAGGCCATTAGTATGTCTGGAAGGCCAAGAAGGAGAGGCAGACAGTCACAAGCCAATAAGAGAGGGCAAGCAGGCTCTGTGTCTAGTACTGGTCGTGGAGACGGTGCATCCTCATCAGCACGTGGCCGTGGGACACGCTTGGCCTTTTTTTCAGCAGCTGGCCGTGTTGAGCCGCAACATGCGGAAGACTTGGTCGAGTGGATGACCAAGCCGTCCTCATCCTCCTCATCCTCTCTCACCCATGCCCAGGGTACTTTGTCTGGCAAAGCAGCGGCCTCTTCCCTCGGCTCAATGTCATCAGTGACTCCTTCCCTAGCCCCACCATGCCCTTCTGAGGAGTCCCTCGAACTGTTTGACCACAGTGTTGGGTACATGCTCCAGGAGGATGCCCAGCGTTTGGAAGGCTCTGATGATGATACTAAGCTCGATGAAGGCAGTAACATGAGCACGGACAGAGGGGGTGCCCAAGAAGGACAGCAATCTGGCAGTCATGCTCCCCCTGCTGCAGCATACTGCCAGGTTTGCTCCAGTGATGAGGAGGGAGGGGATGATGAGGTCACTGACTCAACGTGGGTGCCTGATAGGAGAGAGGAGGAGGAGGAGGAGGCGGCACATCACCAACGAGGCAGGATGCCCTCCAAGGGGCCAGCCTAAGGGCAGCACATTGACTGCATCACACCCCAAAGCTCCACATGTGCAGGGCGCTGCAGTCTCTGCGCGTTATTCAAAAAGTTCTTTGGTGTGGGCCTTTTTTGAGACGAGTGCATCAGATCGCACCGCTGCTATTTGCAACATATGTCTCAAGCGTATCTCGCGTGGCCAAAACATCTCCCGCTTGGGTACCACATGCTTGACCAGACATATGTTGACCTGCCATGCAGTTCGTTGGCAAGCGTATCTAAAAGACCCACACCAAAGAACAAAGAGGACCTCTCCTTGCTCCTCATCAGCTGAGATTTCCAACCCCACTATACCTTCAGTCCTCTCTGAGACCTGCACTGAGAGGAATGAAGATGTAGAATTAGGTGTGTCACAGCCAAGTACTTGTGGGATATCTGCTTTTGGTACACCGACGTCAGATTGTACCAGGCAAATTTCCCTGCCCCAGCTGCTGCACCGCCGGAAGAAGTTTGCTCCCAGCCATCCACATGCCCAGCGGTTGAATGCTAGCTTGGCAAAATTGCTAGCACTTCAACTGCTGCCTTTTCAGTTGGTAGACTCTGCCCCCTTCCGTGAGTTTGTGGAATGTGCAGTTCCTCAGTGGCAGGTACCCAAACGCCACTTTTTCTCACGGAAGGCGATTCCGGCTCTCTACCGGCATGTGGAAGGCAATGTCCATGCCTCGCTGGACAGGGCAGTCAGCGGTAAGGTGCATATTACCGCTGACCCATGGTCCAACAGGCATGGACAGGGACGTTACCTAAGTTTCACGGCGCATTGGGTGACTCTGCTGGTAGCTGGGAAGGATGCAGGATGTTACGGAAATATTTATACCTCACTTAAACGATTGACGATACAAATATAATTGATTAAACCTTTGTCTACATAAAAATAAAAACGAGTGATAACAGGGAAAAAAGATAAAAATTACATTTATTTACACAGAAAAAGAAGGTTAGAATGATTAGAATTTATCATATATCTCTATAGTGTTGGCTCTAGGCTGCAAAGTTAATTCTAAGTTAATTCAGGCATAAACTCATAAATGTTTTCAATGGACATATACAAGATATACAAAGTCATAAGATAAATCCTAGGATTAAAAAAGGTTAGAAAGAAAGATAGACATAGATACTTTACACAGACAGCATGTCCCTCAGATGTTCTCGGGCTGGACTCCTGTAACCATTTAGCCCACTCCCTTTTATATGCATTCTCCACCAATCAACAGATGCCACATATTGATTGGGTTAGAGATGTCACAGAATTTATGCTCGGACATTGCGACCCCCTCGGTGCCTACCAGTCTATGAATTAATGAACAATCTCCTTTGATCTCCTAGCCCAAACAGTCCCGACCGTAGTATGTTAATGGCCCCTGGTGAGTTGATTACCACCTAGGGGACCTTCCCTGATTCCCATCAGTGTATTGGAAGCATGTTAATGGCCCCCTGAAGAATGAATGCCTTAAGGTCTGCCAATAACCTTTGATCTAATCAACACCTCTAGGGCTTCTCGGGTTCACACCAAGGTAAATATATTTCTTAAGGTGAGCTTTGTTCTATCATGATATTAAGAAACATTCCCATATATGAAATATATATATACCCACACATAGATACCCACATATACACGTAGATATATATATACATATATATACACATACACCTATATATACATATACACATCCTATGGGGCAAGGCAGTTTAAATTGGAGTCCTTGCAATGGTCCACTTGAATCTCATTGATATAAATATGATATCCAATAATTCCATCACATTTCCCCCTGAAGTTCATTCTTGAACTTATGTCCTCCTTCAATGATCTTGCACCCACCCACAACAGCCCAGAAACCCCGACCCTTCCCCACCACCACTGCGGCCTCCTCTTCCTTTCTTGAACACGCCGGAACTCCTCAAAGTAGGCTTAAGATAGCAAAGAAATCCTGGTCCTTTGGAGACTCCATATTCAAACCATGAGTGTCTGTATTGCAATGTTTCATCACTCTTCTGCCTTGGAGGAGCGGAACTCCAACATTGATGGCGGGATCCTGGCATATCTAGCCCTGTATCTTTGTAAGACCATGTAATGGTTGCATCGATTGGATCGGACCGCGAGACAGCACTTTTCAGCATGGTGAAGGAAAGTCCAGGAAAGTCTTATTCGTGACACATTTATCTCAAGAAATAACTTGGTGGTCGCTGCTTCTTCAGGTGGGGTCGGGCGGGTCTCCAGACAGTCGTGCATGAATACAAAAAGAGAGAGGAGAACGTTAGTGTACAGATATTGGAGAAATGCTGGACAGGAACAGAGTGTTGGCCATTAAGACTAAATACTCATAAAGGGTGTAATGTGGATGAGTAGAGTGGGTTCCCACAGGGTACAGAGTCTGAGCAACAGCCAGTATCATCCATGGCCCTTGATGGTAGGGATAGACAATACTGTCTGTTATTGCCAGGTCCCTGGGTTCACCACACCTGCTCACGGGGCTCAGGTTAAAGTAGTAGGTAGACTAGGGGAGGTGAAATTACATTAAGACATAAAACTGGATGTCCAGGGATACTTTAGTTAAAATATGATACTTGCGGGCAGGCAAAGTCTTTTTTTTTTTTTTTTAAACAAAAATTATATGACTGATGTCTTAGTTACATTATCTTGAGAAGATAGATGATAGAAATCAAAGGAAAAAACTCAGAGAGCATAATATTAAAGAAGAAAAAGGAATGGAAGAGAGGTGAGTAATGAAAATGAACAGGAAAAATAGTGAAAATGAAAAAAAGAACAAAAAAGCGAAAGAAACTACAGATTGAACGCTGCTCCAACCAAGACTGTTAAAGAGCCTTGAATCTGTATATAAAAAAAAAAAAAAAAAAAAAAATGAATACATTGGTTAAAAAAAAAAATAATAATAAAAAAATGAAAAACAAAAAAAACAAAACAAATGCTTTTCAAAAAAAAAAAACTCCCTCCTCTCCCATTAACAGTATTTTTGCAGGTCAGGTGTGCAGATATTAACAACAAAAGGGAGAGAAAAATAATAAATAAAAAAAATTAAAAATAAAAAAATAAAAAAAAATAATAAAAATGATTAAAACTTTTGGAAGTTAGGTAAACCTGACTGCACTTTATTACTAAAAATTGAAGAGGCTTATCCCTGGAACAAGAAAAATATAGTTCTGGGGTCCTCTCTTACATGCGCAACTTCTTAGTACTGGTCTGGATTGGGTCTGGCTTCCTCAGAGATTTGTTTCTGAGTTAGTGGCCTTTCTGTTCCTTGAGAGAAGATACCTCGTTGAGGTACACATTCTCATAGTTTTGGCATTCATTCTCCTGATAGTAACGCACATTATTACCTGCATCAGGAAAAGCAATAAGGCTGCACAGGTTAGGACAACAACAGGGTGGAGCAAAATGTTTAGGAAAGCTGTAGCGTTCGGACTATACCCAAATAAACTTTCCCACCAGGAAATCTTAGCGTCTGCATCTAAAGCGTGGGATACTTGGATCAGTCTATTTTGATCATGGGTGAGTCGTATGGTAGCTTGTTTTTCAGCATCTCCTAGTACATTTAATATTTCATCCTGTTGTCCGAAATCCATCAGCCAAGCTTTTAACTCCGCCCCAAATCCCAGAGGAAGTTTCTGTAGGTGTAAGGGGATGTCAAGTTTGCTATAAAACCTTTTTTCAGGGGTGATCGGGGTACAACCTGGTGTTCCTGCTATATCCATACCACCGGCCACAGGAGGTGTACCATAGACTCCCCCGAGGTAGTGTACCCTGCTGAGTACCATTTAACCTGATGCTGAAAACAGTGCATCATTAGACATGTGATATTAGCACCAGTATCCTGGTCTCCAGTCTCAAGTAGTTTTAACTTTGTTTAGGACCAGTTGGGACACTACCCCGGCATCCATTAGACATGACCCCCCCCTGTGCCAGCATTGTTGCCTTTTCCCATAGCACAACCCCTACCTTCCTCTAGCACTTATCAGTACCAGTCATCTGAGGCTGTCCAGACTCAAACCATCAGAACAAGATGGACTCCAGGGTGTAATCTAGTAGAGTCTGATAGGATAGTATCCATATTGACCGTGATATCTGCACAATGTTCCATCCCTGCCATTAGGGATGAGAACAGTGCAAGTAAGATTTTTGACGATCCTGGAACTGAGTCATCCACCAATCTATTACGACTCATAGGCAACCTGGATACTACCTCCCCCCCCCCTGTCTGTCCCTGCAAAGTGATGCTGGACAGAGCAAGTTGGCTTTCTTAACCCCTTCCCTGATATGTAGCACAAGACCCCCCCCAATGTGATCCTGAATATCTCCAGCTCCATAGTGCTTTAAGGTACCCAATGCCCCACCTCCAGCTCCAAAGACAGTCTCCATTAAGCCTCTCTTTCCTAAGGATGGGAAATAGTCAGAATACTCGGATTGAAAACCACCTGCCACCAGGTACACTTGTCTCTTCATAGAGGCTGCACACCTTATGGGGCACTGGTCTTCCTGTCATGCAGGACACAGACCACTAGTTAAGGTACGCAAGGAGTCTAGGACAGGAAGGTCAACTATGGCTATCCACTGAGGAGAATACAGCGTGCCCACACAACTCCATCCCTGTGCCTGGATTTCAGAGACCATGCCCAGGGTATACAATGCACCTCTACCTATGGTTAGGTTCAAAGAACCCTCTAGTTCCCTGACTAACGTTACATCGGTATTCCTTAGGACACAGAAACAAACTCGTCTATGTCCCAAATAATACCCAGGTGCTTCCTTCCCAGCAATGACCTCTCCATCCAGAACACAGAGTGCAATATACACAATCTTCCTGCACAACTCTTCTCCGGGCTCTCCCAAAACTATACACTCTCAACTTGTATGCCATCAGGCAGGCCCTCATACTACACATCTGAAGGTAAATCTGAAGGAAATTGGAAAACAAAAATTGCATAATGTGTATCCAACTCGAGGAACTTCTGCTACCAAACACAAGTGGCCAAAGGGCAAAGAAATATCCCTTGCAGCACTGAGGCGTGGGTACACGAGCTGACCCTTTAAAGCCAGGAAACCTAATTATCGAATCTGAAAAATAAAACACCAATAAAATTTAGTAATAAATATTCAATTTTCCTCCTAGAAACAAAATAATCCAATGGTTATATACCTGTAACAATACATTAGCATATGAAACACAAATATACATTACATTACATTACATAAACAGTGCACTTTTTTTTTTAAGATACCAAAAAATTGTTGAGCTCAACTTATCATTAATATGTATTACTTAATACACATTAATACCACGTGGATTTTTTGTTTTATGGTATACCAATAATTCCAAAAAAAAAAAAAATGTATTCACCATGGTTGAAAAAATTAGCAATCCGTAAAAAAAACCTTTTAGCAGTACCATTTGTCATAATACCTCACCACAAAGAACCTCTCCAGTACTGTTTTCCTGAAAAAACAAAGTCATGTTAATACATGTATCTTTCAATTCACTAGTACAGATAATTATCTTGGCTCAGGTCATTTGCATGTCAATACAGTTCGCTGTACCTTTTCACAGACCTGGTGAGAAAGAAGGGGGGTCATTTGGGTGGGCTGTCAGCAGCTGAGAACAAACGTCACACAACACAAAATATATTGCATATTCCACACACACCCAGAAATGGCTAGGTTATAGATGAACTCTAGACATCACACATATCAGCATGTTTTCTATAATACCCTGTACTTCTTCTTAAACTCATAACATCTGTTTGGTAAGGTTGAAATTCTTTCAGAGATCCATCCCATTTCATTAGCCCCTTCTCAGCCTGTATGGATGCATTCTCAGGAGTTTGGAATGGGACCCCTGACCCAGGTGGTCCATACTTCCTACACCTAGGCCATGTGGCGAAGCGTGCAGAGTACACTTCAAAATCACGTCTTGTGGTCCTATATGGATTATGCTTACCGACTTTTTGACTGGAACTGGATAGACAGAATCTCGCGATGTGACCCAGTAATCCGCATAAGTGGCATTTTATCTTATTTAAAGAGGTACAACACCTCTTAACAAAGGGCTTTGTTTTAGATGACTGTGAATATGGGATGGCCTCTCCTGGATTAGTAGTTTTTACCTGCGGCTTACAAAATATAGGGGCAATTTTTAAAGAGCTCTTACCTTCCTGGGATTTATTCTTGTCGATACATACCTTAGGTGTGGAGGACGTCCCCCTGAATTCAGACCTACCCAAATCAGTTACATTGTTATCTTCTCTATCTGAAAACTGATCCAACGGCTCCTGGAAGCTGACAGATAATGGTTTCGCCCCACCTTCTGCATCCTTCAGTCTCTTTCCCAACTGGAGAATGTCCTCCTGTAGTCTTTTGTTTTCTAGTACTAATTGCTGGTGGATAGCCTCTGAATTTAACATAGAAGCTTCTAAAGTACTGATGTTACCTTTGGTGATTTCTAGCTCTTCTTTTAGGGATGTGTTTTGCACTTTCAAATGCTCATACTGTTTTGCTAACCACCTGGCCGCAAAGATTAGCGGCGGTTTTCCCATGCGCTTATTACAGCTTCTTTCAGTGAGATTTAATTTCACATGCTCTCCCATCAGCGGGACAGAAAGTGTCCCTTCTGCCTGGAGACCTTCCTCCCTTAATGCCAGCATGACCATTTCGTCTCCTTGTCTTGCTACTCTGCCTTCTTCTTCCTGTACCTCCCCATCCCCCTGTAATCCACATGTTACTGAGGTATCAGACTTGTGTTGTGGCTCTACCTTTTTGTCCACCACTGAAAGGTGACAATTCATGTCAGCCCATGAGCATTCAGCTGACAAGGACTGGGCAACTGCATAAGGCCCAAGTCCTGACAACTGCTCCTTGTCTCCCTGACAATCACTGTCACCCCTTGTTGGGGGTTGTGATGGTTTACGCTTGTCCCTACGTTCAAGCATTGTTTGGAATGATTTCTCCTTAAATCCCATAGTAATAACATTCACTTCCTCTGTTTTGTTCGCTGACTCCAGCATCCATATAAATAAAGTATCTTTTTCATATGGTCGTGTCATCTTACTGTGATGAGCACGATACAGATCTTCCCAAGCTTTTTGCTTAAAAGTACCTCTTTTAAAATACTTCTTCCCAGTCCAACGATCCCAATCTTGCAAATATTTCACAACCCAAGGTCCATATTTATCTATCATCTCTTCCCTCGGGGTCAAGTGGTAGGGTTCCCCACGGTTAGACGCCCTCTTTGAAGCGATTAGATTACCCATCCTTTACGGACTCCGGACCTTGAACTGATTTCCCCCAACCTTTTTACAGGTTGCCTTTACTTCAGAGGTAGCTACTCTCTGACCAAGAATTGGGTTGACAGGTACTGCCCCTGTCGCCCTTGCCGATTTTTTTTCGCTACTTGCTAGGCCAATTCCCTGTCCTGGCTATAGTCCTTCAAAAAATCAGCCTGGAGATTTTCCCAAACTAAATAATAGTTTAATCCCCCCGTGGACTTTTCTAAAGTACTCTAAAAGAAATGCTTAACGAAAGGTTATTACTAATGCGTGCTTGTAGTACAGGAGGTAGTTAACTGATGCACACCTAATTGCAATACGATTTGTAGGAGTTACAACATTACAGATCTAATCACAAAGCTTACGATCCCCAGTTAGTAGTTTACACAGAAAGATAGATACATACATCGAAGATCATTCAGTGTGTACTAGGCCCACAGGTGCAATTCGATCTCAAAGACCGGGAAGCGTCTTGACCTAGACTCATGCAAGGGTCAACCAGAAGCGCTTGTTGGCAGAAAGGCCCAGATCCTACTTCTTTCCACTGCCTTCAAACGTCCAATCAGAACCCCTTATCATTCACGCAGACACCCTCCTGCAGTGTTGGCCCAACCGAGCAGGATGCCTTCTCATACACTCTCAGTACAATTTTATTTCACTTATACTGTTCATATCAGTCTCATCAAAGTATTAGTACAGACAAAAGGTTATATAGATAAACAATGTTCAAAGAAGCTTGCTAGTTTGGGTGTTCATACAGGGGAGACAGACACACAAAGACATAAAAATGCTTACTGTTTCTGGAGTTAGACTTGTCCTCCACCCGCAAAATCACTCAAACGTGAAGCTTCCTCACACGACGGGCACCATTTGTTACGGAAATATTTATACCTCACTTAAACGATTGACGATACAAATATAATTGATTAAACCTTTGTCTACATAAAAATAAAAACGAGTGATAACAGGGAAAAAAGATAAAAATTACATTTATTTACACAGAAAAAGAAGGTTAGAATGATTAGAATTTATCATATATCTCTATAGTGTTGGCTCTAGGCTGCAAAGTTAATTCTAAGTTAATTCAGGCATAAACTCATAAATGTTTTCAATGGACATATACAAGATATACAAAGTCATAAGATAAATCCTAGGATTAAAAAAGGTTAGAAAGAAAGATAGACATAGATACTTTACACAGACAGCATGTCCCTCAGATGTTCTCGGGCTGGACTCCTGTAACCATTTAGCCCACTCCCTTTTATATGCATTCTCCACCAATCAACAGATGCCACATATTGATTGGGTTAGAGATGTCACAGAATTCATGCTCGGACATTGCGACCCCCTCGGTGCCTACCAGTCTATGAATTAATGAACAATCTCCTTTGATCTCCTAGCCCAAACAGTCCCGACCGTAGTATGTTAATGGCCCCTGGTGAGTTGATTACCACCTAGGGGACCTTCCCTGATTCCCATCAGTGTATTGGAAGCATGTTAATGGCCCCCTGAAGAATGAATGCCTTAAGGTCTGCCAATAACCTTTGATCTAATCAACACCTCTAGGGCTTCTCGGGTTCACACCAAGGTAAATATATTTCTTAAGGTGAGCTTTGTTCTATCATGATATTAAGAAACATTCCCATATATGAAATATATATATACCCACACATAGATACCCACATATACACGTAGATATATATATACATATATATACACATACACCTATATATACATATACACATCCTATGGGGCAAGGCAGTTTAAATTGGAGTCCTTGCAATGGTCCACTTGAATCTCATTGATATAAATATGATATCCAATAATTCCATCACAAGGACTAGGTGCAGTAGTGTTGGAGGTTGTTCCGCCACCACGCCTCCAAAATGCTAATGATTGTGACACACCTCTCTCCTCCACCCCCTCCTCTTCTTCTTCCTCCATGGCCTCTTCCTGTGCTTTGTCCTCGGAACCAGTGGTGCTCCGTAGCCATTCAAGGGGCTATGCAAGTACGCAGGCCAAAAGATGCCATGCGGTGCTTGAGCTGGTGTGCTTGGGGGACAGGAGCCACACTGGGGCAGAGGTTCTGTCAGCTCTGCAGGGGCAGGTTCAGAGGTGGTTGACGCCACGCCAACTTAAGGCAGGAATGGTGGTTTGCGACAATGGCACCAACCTCCTCTCTGCCCTCTGACAGGGACAAATGACCCATGTGCCCTGTTTGGCTCACGTCCTTAACTTGGTGGTGCAGCGGTTCTTGGGCAGGTACCCGGGCTTACAGGATATCCTGGGGCAGGCCAGGAAAGTCTGTGTGCATTTCCGCCGGTCATATAATGCCAGTGCTCCGCTGGCGGACCTCCAAAAGGAGTTTAACCTGCCCAAGAACCGCCTAATCTGTGACATGCCCACCAGGTGGAACTCAACGTTGGCCATGCTGCAGCGGCTGTACACGCAGCAGAGGGCTATCAATGAGTACCTGTGCGACTATGGCACCAGGACAGGGTCAGGGGAGCTTGGTTTTTTTTCCCCACGCCAGTGGGCCATGATCAGGGATGCATGCACTGTCCTGTCACCATTTGAGGAGGCCACGAGGATAGTGAGCAGTGACAGTGCATGCATCAGTGACACTGTCCCCCTTGTCCACCTGTTGGAGCACGCGCTGCGTGGAATAATGGACAGGGCACTTGAGGCAGAACAGAGGCAGGAAGAGGAGGACTTCCTTAGCTCTCAAGGCCCCCTTTATCCACACAGTGTTCCTGCGTGCCCACCGATCACACAGGAAGAGGAGGAGGAGGAAGATTGTGTCAGTATGGAGGTGGAGCCTGGCACTCAGCATCAGCAGCAGTCTTTAAGGGATCAGTCCCAAGAAACACATGGACTTGTACGTGGCTGGGAGGAGGTGGCTGCAGACCATGTCGTCCTTAGTGACCCAGAGGACTCCGGACCGAATGCCTCAGCAAACCTACGCTGCATGGCCTCCCTGATCCTGCAAAGCCTGCGTAAGGATCCTCGTATTCGTGGTATCAAGGAGAAGGACCAATACTGGCTGGCAACCCTCCTTGATCCACGTTACAAGGGTAAGGTTGCGGACCTTATCTTGCCATCGCAGAGGGAGCAGAGGATGAAACATCTTCGGGAGGCCTTGCAGAAAGGTCTGTGCAACGCGTTCCCAGAGACTGGGAGGTTACAAACTCTTGTTTCTGGACAACGTGTTGCTGAAGCTTCGGTCAGTCAAAGAAGGAGCGGTGGAGAAGGTGGCCGTCTGACCGATGCGTTCAGACAATTTTTTGGTCCGCAGCCCCAAGGTATGATCGGTTCCAGCAACCATCGCCAGCATCTGTTTTACATGGTGCAGGAATACCTAGGGGCAAGATCAGACTTGGACACCTTTCCCACCGAAAATCCTCTGGGTTACTGGGTCTTGAGGATGGATCACTGGCCAGAGCTTGCACAGTATGCAATTGAGCTACTGGCCTGTCCTGCATCCAGCGTTCTTTCGGAACGGACATTCAGTGCTGCTGGAGGCGTGGTAACCGATCACAGGGTGCGTCTGTCCACCGACTCGGTCGATCGACTGATCTTGATAAAAATGAATCAGTCTTGGATCACCACCAGCTACCAAGCACCTGATGCTGATGTAACCGAATAATTTTTTTTGAAATCTCAGATCCCTTCAAAGACTGCCTATGCTGATGCTGAGTGACTATCCCTGAGTAATTATCCTCTTCCTCCTCAATCATCATGCTGATAGCTTGTAAGAACATTTTTGGTTCTGGGCGCCACCACCAGTGCCTAAGGCCAATTTTTCTGCCCCTGTTTAACAGGGGCGTGTAATTACAATTTTTGATGCAATACTTTGCAGCAGGGCTTGTTCCTGCGTTCCAACTAGAGTGTCTGTGAGGGGTTGCAGTGTTGTGGCACCAGCACCAGTGCCTAAGGCCCAATTTTTCTGCCCCTGTTACACAGGGGTGTGTAATTACAATTTTTGATGCAATACTTTGCAGCAGGGCTCGTTCCTGCGTTCCAACTAGAGTGTCTGTGAGGGGTTGCAGTGTTGTGGCACCAGCACCACCACCACCAAAGGCCCAATTTTTCTGCCCCTGTTCAACAGGGGCATGTAATTACAATTCTTGATATAATATTTCACAGCAGGGCCCATTTCTGCACCCACCAAGAGCGAGTAAGGACTTATAGGGCGTACACACGGTCGGACTTTGTTCGGACATTCCGACAACAAAATCCTAGGATTTTTTCAGACGGATGTTGGCTCAAACTTGTTTTGTCTACACACGGTCGCACAAAGTTGTCGGAAAATCCGATCGTTCTAAACGCGGTGACGTAAAACACGTACGTCGGGACTATAAACGGGGCAGTGGCCAATAGCTTCATCATTTATTCTGAGCATGCGTGGCACTTTGTCTGTCGGATTTGTGTACACACGATCGGAATTTCCGACAACGGATTTTGTTGTCGGAAAATTTTATCTCCTGCTCTCCAACTTTGTGTGTCGGAAAATCCGATGGAAAATGTCCGATGGAGCCCACACACGGTCGGAATTTCCGACAACACGCTCCGATCGGACATTTTCCATCGGAAAATCCGACCGCGTGTACGGGGCAGTACAGTGTTGTGGCACCAGCACCACCACCACCAAAGGCCCAGTTTTTCTGCCCCTGTTCAACAGGGGCATGTAATTACAATTCTTGATCTAATATTTCACAGCAGGGCCCTGTGAGGGCTTACTTTGTTGTGGCCACAACCAGGCCCGGACTGGGAAAAAAAATAGGCCCGGGCATTTTGGATTGAGCAGCCCATGACATGTTAACCGGCCCCTTCCCCACTCTCCACCCTGACAGATCCCCTGAGAGAGGGGAGGGGGGAATCCAGCAGAGGTGTGGAGGGGGGGGGTGCGACCAGGAAAGAGCATGGGGGTTGGAGAGCACAGGGAAGAACCTTGAGAACATGGGGTGGGGCGAGAGCACAGGGGAGAGGCAGAGAACACAGGGAGGAAGAGGAGAGCACAGGGGGGCAGCGGGGAGCATGGGGGGAGGTGGAGAGCCCAGGGAGGACAACGTAGAGCATGGGGGATGTGGACAGCACAGGAGGGCTGGCGGAGAGCATGGGGTGATGGGAAGACCGGAAGAGCACAGGGGGGAGTGGCGGAGAGCATAGGGGGAGGTGGAGAGCATGGGGGGAGGTGGAGAGCATGGGGGGAGGTGGAGAGCATGGGGGGAGGTGGAGAGCATGGGGGGGGCAACGGAGAGCATGGGGAATGTGAACAGCACAGGGGGAAGCGGAGAGCGTGGGGGTAATGTGGAGAGCACGGGGGGGTGGCAGAGAGCACGGGGGGGCAGAGAGCATGGGGGGAGGTGGAGAGCATGGGGGGGGAGGTGGAGAGCATGGGGGGGAGGTGGAGAGCATGGGGGGGGAGGTGGAGCGTATGGGGGGGAGGTGGAGCGTATGGGGGGGAGGTGGAGCGTATGGGGGGGAGGTGGAGCATTTGAGGGGGTGGCAGAGAGCATGGGGGGGAGGTGGAGCGTATGGGGGGGAAGGTGGAGAGTATGGGGGGTGGCAGAGAGCATGGGGGGAGGTGGAGCGTATGGGGGGAAGGTGGAGAGTATGGGGGGTGGCAGAGAGCATGGAGGGAGGTGGAGAGTATGGGGGGGTGGCGGAGAGCATGGGGGGTGGCGGAGAGCATGGGGGGGTGGCGGAGAGCATGGGGGGGTGGCGGAGAGCATGGGGGGGTGGCAGAGAGCATGGGGGGTGGCAGAGAGCATGGGGGGTGGCAGAGAGCATGGGGGGTGGCAAAGAGCATGGGGGGTGGCAGAGAGCATGGGGGGAGGTGGAGAGTATGAGGGGGTAGCAGAGAGCATGGGGGGAGGTGGAGAGTATGGGGGGGAGGTGGAGAGTATGGGGGGGAGGTGGAGAGTATGGGGGGGAGGTGGAGAGTATGGGGGGTGGCAGAGAGCATGGGGGGGAGGTGGAGCGTATGGGGGTGACAGAGAGCATGGGGAAGGTGGAGAGTATGGGGGGTGGCAGAGAGCATAGGGGGTAGCAGAGAGCATGGGGGGAGGTGGAGAGCATGGGGGGAGGTGGAGAGTATGGGGGGGAGGTGGAAAGTATGGGGGGTGGCAGAGAGCATGGGTGGCAGAGAGCATGGGGGGAGGTGGAGAGTATGAGGGGGTGGCAGAGAGCATGGGGGGAGGCGGAGAGCATGGGGATGGCAGAGAGCATGGGGGGTGGCGGAGAGCATGGGGGGTGGCAGAGAGCATGGGGGGTGGCAGAGAGCATGGGGGGTGGCAGAGAGCATGGGGGGTGGCGGAGAGCATGGGGGGTGGCGGAGAGCATGAGGGGAGGTGGAGAGTATGGGGGGAGGCAGAGAGTATGGGGGAGGCGGAGAGTATGGGGGAGGCGGAGAGTATGGGGGTGGCGGAGAGCATGGGGGGGTGGCAGAGAGCATGGGGGGTGGCAGAGAGCATGGGGGGTGGCAAAGAGCATGGGGGGTGGCAGAGAGCATGGGGGGAGGTGGAGAGTATATGGGGGAGGTGGAGAGTATGGGGGGGAGGTGGAGAGTATGGGGGGGAGGTGGAGAGTATGGGGGGTGGCAGAGAGCATGGGGGGGAGGTGGAGCGTATGGGGGTGACAGAGAGCATGGGGAAGGTGGAGAGTATGGGGGGTGGCAGAGAGCATAGGGGGTAGCAGAGAGCATGGGGGGAGGTGGAGAGCATGGGGGGGAGGTGGAGAGTATGGGGGGTGGCAGAGAGCATGGGTGGCAGAGAGCATGGGGGGAGGTGGAGAGTATGAGGGGGTGGCAGAGAGCATGGGGGGAGGCGGAGAGCATGGGGATGGCAGAGAGCATGGGGGGTGGCAGAGAGCATGGGGGGTGGCAGAGAGCATGGGGGGTGGCAGAGAGCATGGGGGGTGGCAGAGAGCATGGGGGGTGGCGGAGAGCATGAGGGGAGGTGGAGAGTATGGGGGAGGTGGAGAGTATGGGGGGGGCAGAGAGCATGGGGGGAGGCAGAGAGTATGGGGGAGGCGGAGAGTATGGGGGTGGCGGAGAGCATGGGGGGTGGCGGAGAGCATGGGGGGTGGCAGAGAGCATGGGGGGTGGCAGAGAGCATGGGGGGAGGCAGAGAGCATGGGGGGTGGCAGAGAGCATGGGGGGTGGCGGAGAGCATGGGGGGAGGTGGAGAGTATGGGGGGAGGTGGAGAGTATGGGGGGGCAGAGAGTATGGGGGAGGCGGAGAGTATGGGGGTGGCGGAGAGCATGGGGGGTGGCAGACAGCATGGGGGGTGGCAGACAGCATGGGGGGTGGCAGAGAGCATGGGGGGTGGCAGAGAGCATGGGGGGAGGCAGAGAGCATGGGGGGAGGCAGAGAGCATGGGGGGAGGCAGAGAGCATGGGGGGAGGCAGACAGCATGGGGGGTGGCAGAGAGCATGGGGGGTGGCAGAGAGCATGGGGGGTGGCAGAGAGCATGGGGGGTGGCAGAGAGCATGGGGGGAGGCAGAGAGCATGGGGGGAGGCAGACAGCATGGGGGGTGGCAGAGAGTATGGGGGGGTGGCAGAGAGTATGGGGGGGAGGTGGAGAGTATGGGGGGTGGCAGAGAGCATGGGGGGCAGCGGAGAGCATGGGGGTGATGTGGAGAGCACGGGGTTGGCAGAGAGTATGGGTGCGGTGGAGAGCCCTGCGGGAGCAGCAGAGAGAAGCAGGATAGGAGGATCGGTGGGGGGTGGCTGCATATAGAAGAATCATTTTCTCCATCTTCCTCCTGCAGTCTCCTGCTTCTCCTCTACCTCTCACAGGCATTCCGATACTGCAGGAGGAAGATGGAGAAAATAATTGTTCTATATGCAGCCACCCCCACGATCCTCCTATCTAGTTCACAGGGGAGGCTGAACTTACGTTTTCTGTTCCGGCACCTCTCGACATAACACCGGCTCCAAGGTGTCTGCTCTGGCTCCTCCCCCCGGCACTGACGGCTGACCTATACGTGCGGCCGTGCAGCCGTGGTGAGGCCGAAGGCGTCTCATTTAGCTCCTCCCCCCGGCGCCGATGGCTGAGCTCCGGGCGGCCGCGGAGAGGCTGGATGAGCGGCACAAGCTCAAGCCTTGGGCCATGCAAGAACTTGCAGCCTGGCGGCCCCAGCGGCCGCGGCCCACCGGGCAAATGCCCGGTTTGCCCTATGGCCAATCCGGGCCTGGCCACAACAACACCTAAGGCCCAAATTTCTGCTGAGTATATAGGGCAGGCCCCTACTTTCAAGCATCTAACTTACAAACGACTCCTACTTGCAAACGGAAGGAGACAACAGGAAGTGAGATGAAATCTACCCCTAGGAAGGGAAATTCTCTCCTGTAAGAGTTAATATGGGAAAAACATTTCTCCTTTCCACTGATGCTTTCCAATCCTTGTTCCACAAAAAAACCCAAATTCTCAAAAAGCATTTGTCATTGGGACAAAAAGTGAGGTGAAATCTTCTGAAGAGGAGGAAAGACAGCAAAACAAATGTCACAGGGGTGATAACCCTTCCCTATGTTTTCCAAAAAGCTTAAAAAAGATTTTTTTGGCTGGAGCTAAACACGTTAAAAATGTACCCGTTCAAAATGACAAAGAGATTCTACTTAACAACAAACCTACAGTCCCTGTCTTGTTTGCACCGCCTGTATACTGCTGTTCAGAGTATATAGGGCCTGGTGGCCCCACACCTTTCCTTATTTTAATTTGGGTGCGGGGTTCCCCTTAATATCCATACAAGACCCAAAGGGCCTGGTAATGGACTGGGGGGGTACCCATGCCGTTTGTCTCACTGATTTTCATCCATATTGCCATGACCCGACATGACATTAAACCCGCAAGCAGTTTTATATGAGATTTTTTCCTTTGAAAATGACATTTGGTGCAGGGACTGTTCTAAACACGGGAAACACGCGTCACTTTACAGGAATACTATAGACACCCCCCAGGTACGATATTTAAAGGAATATTTCACTTTTTTTTTTTTACTTTAAGCATCATTAAAATCACTGCTCCCGAAAAAACTGCCGTTTTTAAAAGTTTTTTTGCATTGATACATGTCCCCTGGGGTAGGACCCGGGTCCCCAAACCCTTTTTAGGACAATGCCATGCAAATTGGCCTTTAAAATGAGCACTTTTGATTTCGAACGTTCAAGTCCCATAGACGTAAATGGGGTTCTAAGGTTCGTGCAAACTTTCGGTCCGTTCGCAGGTTCTGGTGCGAACCCAACCGGGGGGGTGTTCGGCTCATCCCTAATGGCCAGCTTTAGGGAGTCTGGAATCTGGGCAAAGAACCAAGTTGGTTTGCTCAGGTTCTCTGAAATAGATGGTTCCCGAGCTGTTGAGGGAACTGTTTGGTCTTTTGGTCTGATCTCTTCTGGACATCATCTGGAGGCTGCACGATCTTCACCTCAAGAAAGTTTTGACATTTCCCCTTGCTACAGACAGGGCAACCTATTCCCCATAAGGCTGAATTCACACCTATGCATTTTTAGCGCTTTTTGCAATTTGCAGATTTGCACTACAGTCCATTTAACATGGTTTCCTATGGAACACGTTCTGTAGTGCAAATCTGCAAAATGCAAAAAACACTAAAAATGCCTAGGTGTGAATCAGGCCTTATAGACAGTGTTGAGTGAGTAATTTGTGACTACACTGTCTTTCTGAATTCAAAATATTTTCTTTGAGGCTCGATTTACACCTATGCATGTTGCTTTTGAGCGTTTTTGGAGTTTTTTTTGTCATGCTTGCCACGTTTTTGAGCAGCGTTTTTGTAGCGTTTTTACAGCGTTTCGCGGCGTTTTTGCCGCGTTTTGCGGTTTTTTTTGTTTGTTTTTTTTTCCAGTTTTTTTTTTGACTGTATACATTCTAAAAAAAAATTAAAAAAAAAAATTTTTTTTAAAAAAACACTGTAAAAACGCTGCACTTGCGTTTTTGATGCTTGTCCATTGAATTCTATTACATGCAAAACGCTGCATTTTGCATGAAAAAAAGTCCCTGACCCTTTCCAAAAATGCAGAGATACAAAAAGGCATTGACGTGAACATGTTCCATAGGAACCCATGTTAAAAAATTCCCATGCATTTCTGCAAAATGCAAAATGCATCAAAAAACGCGCTAGTGTGAATGGAGCCTAAGATTACCAATACTGACCATCCCCATTTTGCACAGGGGGAGTTCTGCACCCTTGCTAACGAGTATCCATTGCTGTAAGGTTCTGTACTTCACTGAAGGATTAGCAGGCTAGACATCACTTGGCATTTCCCAGCCCCTCAGTTGGAGTGCTTTCTGGATTTCCTGTCCCAACTCTTTAAGAATTTCTATAATTAATGTATGCCTCAATGGATGATAAAGAAAATAAGATTGTTGTACTTACCATAAAATCTTTTGTTGAAGTCCATTGAAGGACACAGGTCCTGCCCCTCTGTAGGGGCAGGACCTGTAGACGTAGAAGTGACCAAGGTGCGGTTTTACGGGGGCTGGCTTATTGCTTTTTTGGTTGCCAGTATCCCACCTTCTGAATGTGGAAGTGTAACCCAACTGTTTCATAAATTTTTTATAATTCCTGTGACCCTCAATGGATGTCAAGAATTTTTTTTTTTTATGGTAAGTAGAAAAAAAAGTTATTTTATCAATTTTACATTACTTTTGCATAAAGCAAGTCAAGACGGATCTATGCATATTTTTGTGTTGCTGTCCTGTGACATGAGGCCAGGGATGATTGTGACTTGGCAACCATTGCTCGAGACAAGTTCTGGAAAAATAGAAGATTACAGTTGTCCGATGCATGGGCAGAGGGGAAATCTGTAAGTTGGGACACGGGTTGTGGTGACTACTGTCAAAGTACTATATAGAGAGAACAGCCAGTGGAATTGGTATCCCTATCACCTAGTTTATACCCAGAGGACGGATCCTAGGTATGATATGAACCCACGCCCAACTAAGCTTCTGGAACTTTGAGTTTAGCCATCTCGCAGAGAGAGCGGCCAGTGGAATTGGTATCCAGACCATCTTGTTTATATCCAGAGGACGGATCCTATGTATGGTATTAACCCACGTTTACTGGTCTCCTATAACGTGGAGTCTAGTCATCTGGTAAGGGCACAGCCTTTTTTCTTTTCATGGTAGAAGGTGCACTCCGGGTGTTTAATCATACAACACCGTTGAAACACAAATCACAAATATCAAGGATATTTTCACTTATTTTGGTTTCCTAAGTGGACTGATCATTGCTATTTTGGATTCCTTTGTGGACTGATTATTTATATTTATATATATATATATTAGCACGGCAATCTTTGGTTTTTATTGTTTTTACACGATTGTTCTGTTGTGTGATCGCCAGCTGCTATCTTTTTGAACATTCAATCTAATTTTCTTTTTCACCTGCGCAGTTACTTACACAGTTTTCCATATTTTTGTGTGTTATGCCGCGTACACACGGTCGGACTTTTCGTCTACAAAAGTCCAACGGACGCTGACGGACTAAAGCTGGCTGGTAATCCGATCGTGTGTGGGCTTCTCCGGACTTTCAACGTACTTTTTTAGCCTCAAATCCGACGTACTTTAGATTTGAAACATGCTTCAAATCTTTACGTCGTAACTACGACGGACCCCGAAATCCGCTCGTCTGTGTGCTAGTCCGACAGACAAAAAGCCACGCTAGGGCACCTATTGGCTACTGGCTATGAACTTCCTTATTTTAGTCCGGTGTACGTCATCACGTACGAATCCGTCTGACTTTTGTGTGGTCGTGTGTAGGCAAGTCCGTTCGTTAGAAAGTATGCCGCAAGTCCGCCGCAAGTCCGCCGAAAGTCTGCCGGAAGTCTGTCGGACAGGCTGTCTGACTTTTGTAGACGAAAAGTCTGACCGTGTGTACGCGGCATTAGTCTTCACATTCACTTTATGTAACAATCGCAGTATGCATGTATGTCTAATTGTAGATATTTACAGTATGTGTAGGGCGCTTGTGTATTTTCTGTGCAGCATGATGACAATCAGTGAAATGTTCACAATCAAAACTTGATCAGACTGAGAAGACTAGGCTAGCATTTTCCTTTCAAAAGCTCAGTAGGGTATCCCTAAGCTAACACAGATCTGAGGGACTGCACAGTGAAATGCCATAGAAACATAAGATCAAATGTATAGTATCAAAGTAAAATGATGTGTCTGCATCTAGCCATAGCAATCAATCAGATTCCAGAAACTGAAACACTGCCCCTGAAAAATGATTTCTGTAATCTCATTGGTGGCTGAACCAATTCAGACATTTTCCTTTCAGAATATTTAGATACATTAGACACACTTTTTATTAAAACAGAGGTTGAAAAAGATTTAAACCCAACTGCTAAAATCTCATATAAACTGAAACATGTTAAACTAATTTTCTTTTTAAATCTGCAGCTTTAACACTTGGTGATTCTTCCATGAAGGTACCTATGCAGGCACTTCCTGTTATAGGGTGACAACACTTCCTCCCTGTATTGTCTCCCTGTCCCACAATGGAGACTGCAAGCTGCCATGCAATGCACAATGCACAGGGTGGACTACTGTTTCAAAATCAGGAAACCTGTCCTGAGAAATGCCATGCAGCCTTCTCAGGAGCCAATGCATGGAGTAGGGTTGCCACCTTTCCTTCAAGTCAAACCCGAACAATTTTGCGGAGCACATCAATTTTGTTTTACAGTATAAACTATACATATATTTTGGTATTAAATAACATTTCTAATAATATGAAGTTAATCACAAGAGTTCCCTTTGTACATCAGAGTCCACAGAGTTCCCTTTGTACATCTGAATCGACAGAGTTCCCCGTTTACATCTGAACTCTCAGAGTTCCCTTTCACTGTACGGAGGGACTCTGCAGACTCTGATGACTCTGGGGACTCTAACATAAGTAATGCTTTGGGAACCCTGATTTAAGGAGAACACCTAAGAACTCTGATGTACAGTGAGAACTCTGATGTAAGGGGGAACACTGTGGTCTCTGGTGTAAAGGGGAACTCTGTTGTAAGGGGTGCTCTGAGAACCCTGATTTACCTTAGTGTACTCACTCAGGCAGGAGAGTGAAGGGGGGAGACTTCAGTCACAGACAGGGATGGATGGTGAGCTCACTCACCCCTTGACAGTCAGCACCTCTCACCCGGATGTATAATTTCTGGCCCCCACTTTCCTTTTCTGAGGCACAGCACTGGGATTGGAGTGTGGGCAGACACAGAGGGGTAGGGGTGGAAGGAAGAGGTGCAGATTGAGCCCTCTCTCCTCTCCCATCTGTGTGTGTGTTTGCAGGGGGGGGGTGGGGATTTTTAGTGCTAGCTTTGGGCAGTGTAAAAAAAAAGACAGCCACTCTCTGCTTAGACAACTGCAGCCAGAAACCCTGCTAGGAAGCCATAGTCCGGTCTGAATAATGTATCTGGGTTTCAGTCAGTCTGCAACCCAGACGCATGATTCCAAACCTGAACTGTCTGGGTGAATTACCCGGACAGGTGGCAACCCTAGCAGGGAGACAGGAAGTGGCTTCAAAAAGGTTGCTGCAGATTAGCAATGTCGATATGCAACAAAGGATGAAACAAGGTGCAAACAGTATATTTTATAAAAATGGCCTTTGTTTAGGATACACGGTGCTTCAGTAAAGTAAGCGCCATTCACTTGGGATTTACAAGACAGAGGTTGTATGTGCCGGTGTAGCCTGTGTGAGGACTGCTCTTCATACAGTTTAGCACAAGCTACAACAGGCAGTACAACAGAAAGGCCCGTGTTTGAGCAATTACTAATTTCCACAACTAGCAAAATAGCTAACATGAAAATATTGGGCCGCTCAAGTTGCGGCCTGCAGATCACTGTGTCATAGAATGGTGAAGCCTGAGTCTGTCATTACAGGACGGCTATTGAGAGAAGCAGGGCGAGATTACAGTGATTCTGTGCATGTCCCCAGGATTCTCAGACTGCTTCCAGCATGTTGTTACTGCAACTCCTGGAAAATGTGCCATATTTCAGTTACTGAACTGTAACTTTTATTGATAGAAATTCTGTGCGCTGGAGCCATTGTCAGCTGTGTACATCAGGTGTATGACAGGAAGGGGACGAAAAGGCCCCCTCCTCCCCCTCTACACAACAAAGCCTTGTAGGGGGGGAGGTGTGGAGATGGGGAAAGGAACTCTGCAGTCCAGTCACGCTAAGGCTGAGCTCCAGAGCGCATTGCCTGTGGAGGCAGAGCATGCTGGGAGATGGGGAGCAGCAGGGAGCTGTGTGCTACAGCAGATTACAAATACACAGCATAAATCTTCACTGAAAAGAGGAAAGGGGTGGCTGTATGTCCAGAGATTTACATCAGATGTGCACACAGCCATATGTGTGGGGGAATGAATATCCTGTATATGGTCACCCGCACTATAGTCTAAATCCAAATTCACATATCAACTGAGACCACACACTTTTGGTGTCCTACAAGTAATGACAACTGTTTTCTTTCATAAATATGGAGTCATGTATGCATAAATAGACACAGGGCTTCCTCACTGTACAGCTGTTCTAGCACATATCTTAAATGGATAAGTCCCATTAATCAACAAAATGTCTGTCTGTATATGCATAGGAATGACAAAAAAAAGAAGCTGCTTAGACCCAGTTTATATTTATATATTTTTATTGTGCTCAAGCCGCATCCTGTTTTGTTACATTGAGAATTGTTTCAAAAATTCTCAATTTGTTAACTTGAGAATTTCTGCTATGTGTGCCCAGGCACTCCTGTGCAGTTTCATAGCTGAAATTAAAGTGGTTGTAAACCCTAAAAAAATAAATAAAAAAAAATATAAAAACAACCTGCAAGACAAAGACATAATGAGCATAGCATACTAGCTCATTATGAATTACTTTCCTGAGATCAAAGCCCCCGCAGCTGTCCTCGTTCATTGCTCCGGTGGCCGACACCGCTTCCGGGGGTTACTTCGGGGTATCGCGGCTCCGGCGCTGTGATTGGCCGGAGCTGCGATCACGTCACAGTCGCAGTAACACCACAGTCTAACTGAAGCAACAGCACGCACGTGCCATTGCTTCAGTTTGCTTAAGTGCGCATGCAGTGGCGTCTCCAGCTTTCATATTTAGGGGGGGCACATGGGGGGACAGGGACAAAAATAGGGGGGGCAATATAAAATAAAATATATATAGATAGATAGATAGATATATCTATCTATCCTGGGGCCCTTTACCCCTTTACTACGATCCCACAACGGCCCTTCCACATGTTCTGCAGTGAGCTCCCTTCCTACTGTATTGGGGCAGCCCCCAGGTTGACATAGAACAAGATATATATGTCACCAGCATACCAAGAAAATATAAGGGTCCAAAGCAGTGGGAGAACTATCAGGGTTGCAAAGGTTGTCTTGCCACCGGGCCCTGGTGTTCTGCCACTGTGGGGTTCCCCAGCCTCCTCTTGCTGTCCTGCCCCTGCCCTCAGTCTGTTTTTTCAGTAACTGAGAGTCCTGGTGGAGTCCTTCTTGCAACTCGCTCTTCTCCCTGCCAATGAGGATGCAGGGGAAGGAGCAGATCGGGCGGCCGTGGTTGTGTGAGCGCTTGCATTATGCAGTGTCAGCGAGCAGAGGGAGGGGGGAGGAATCACCCACTGGGGAAAGATAGCGACAATTTTGAAAAAAAACGCATTATTTTTTACTTTTTGCTATAATATCCACAAAAAATATTTAAAAAAACATTTTTTTTCCTCAGTTTAGGCCGATATGTATTCTTCTACATAATTTTGGTATAAAAAAAAATCGCAATAAGCGTTTATTGATTGGTTTGCGCAAAAGTTATAACATTTACAAAATAGGGGATAGTTTTATGGCATTTTTTTTATTAATTTTTTTTTTACTAGTAATGACGGCTACGTGTGACACATCACTGATGTCTGCTGATGACAGGGAGCAGACATCAGTGACACTGTCACTAGGCAGAACTGGGAGATGCTTGTTTACATTAGCATCTCCCCATTCGTCCTCTCCATGAGGCGATCGCGGGTATTCCCGCGGCGATCTAGTCCGCGGGACCCGCGAAATGACTCACAGAGCTGCCGGCGCGCACACGCAATGGCATGGTGGCTAATTTAAAGGGACGTATGGGTACGCCCATTTGCCCAGCCGTGTCATTCTGCCGACGTACATCGGCGTGCGCCGGTCGGGAACTGGTTAAGGGGGTGTGGCAGGGGGTGTGTCCTATGCCTACATACATTTGTTAGTAGGTGTCCCTCATTCCCATCTCAAAATGTTGGGAGGTATGTATACCTAGTGCAAACAGTTCGGACGGGAAACACATTAACCTTTCAATTTATCATTCGTTCGGCAGAAAATTATTAAACTTGTCCTTCGTTTTTTCGGCTCAAACGTCCAAAGGATTATCGATTTTGTGCCCATTAACTGGCCGAAAAACGAACGAACTGTCTAAATGACCGAATTTTGTCCAATTTTTGGAATAGTGTATGGTCAGCATTAGAAGCAACTTCAGGGAATGCCTGAGTAATCTTCCTGTAACGCTGGATCCAAATGGCATCAATTAAGATGAGGATCTGACTTGGATGCGACTTCTATTTAATTCTACGGGCTAAAATGGGACAGAAGTCAGACCAAAGTAGTGCAGGAACCTTTTCCAAAGTCAGACCTACACAAGTTGGACCATATAAGACGGCTCTCATAGAGAAACATTGATTTTTACATGTCATGTGACATGTGCTCTCAAACTCGGAGAGCATGTCGCACCAGTGTGAACCAGGCCTAAGGCACTTCTGCCCCTGACTGTCACTACTTATTACTGAATGTCATCTCTTTGCTGCTCACTGTTCTCCTTGCTGAGGGCTATGAAATGTGAAAGCAAAACCCTCTACTAAGATGGCCACCTCCACATGGAGCCACAGTGCAGAACAAGGCATAGTACATGGCCACCTCCGATGGAGCCACAGTGCAGAACAAGGCATAGTACATGGCCACCTCCGATGGAGCCACAGCGCAGAACAAGGCATAGTACATGGCCACCTCCGATGGAGCCACAGTGCAGAACAAGGCATAGTACATGGCCACCTCCGATGGAGCCACAGCGCAGAACAAGGCATAGTACATGGCCACCTCCGATGGAGCCACAGTGCAGAACAAGGCATAGTACATGGCCACCTCCGATGGAGCCACAGTGCAGAATAAGGCATAGTACATGGCCACCTCCGATGGAGCCACAGTGCAGAACAAGGCATAGTACATGGCCACCTCCGATGGAGCCACAGTGCAGAACAAGGCATAGTACATGGCCACCTCCGATGGAGCCACAGTGCAGAACAAGGCATAGTACAGTGCCTTGAAGAAAAATTCATGCCCCCTTGACATTTTCCACATTTTGTCATGTTACAACTAAAAATGTAAATGTATTTTATTGGGATTTTATGTGATAGACCAACACAAAGTGGCACATGATTGTGAAGTGGAAGGAAAATTATAAATGGTTTTCAAAATTTTTTACAAATAAATATGTGACAAGTGTGGCGTGCATTTGTATTTAGCCCAGCTGAGTCAATAGTCAAGAACCACCTTTCCCTGCATCTACAGCTGTAAGTCTATCTGGGTATATATCGCTACCATCTTTGCACATCTAGAGTGAAATTGTTGCCCATTTTTCTTTGCAAAATAGCTCAAGCTCTGTCAGATTGGATGGAGAGCGACTGTGAACAGGAATTTTCAAGTCTTGCCACAGATTCTCAATTGGATTTAGGTCTGGACTTTGACTGGGCCATTCTAACACATGAATATGCTTTGATCTAAACCATTCCATTTTAGCTCTGGCTGTAAGTGTAGGGTCGTTGTCCTGCTGGAAGGGGAACCTCCACCCCAGTCTCAAGTCTTTTGCAGACTCTAACAAGTTTTCTTCTAAGATTGCCCTGTATTTGGCTCCATCCATCAACTCTGACCAGCTTCCCTGTCCCTGCTGAAGAACAGCACCACCACAGCGTGCTGCTGCCACCACCATGTTTCACGGTGGGGATGGTGTGTTCAGGGTGATGTGCAGTGCTAGTTTTCTGCCACACATTGTGTTTTACTTTTAGGCAGAAGTTCAATTTTGGTCTCATCTGACCAGAGCACCTTCTTCCACATGTTTGCTGTGTCCCCCACATGGCTTCTCGCAAACTGCAAATGGGACTTTTTATGGCTTTTTTTCAACAATGGCTTTCTTCCTGGCACTCTTCCATAAAGGCCAGATTTGTGGAGTGCAGGACTAATAGTTATCCTGTGGGCAGATTCTCCCACCTGAGCTGTGGATCTCTGCAGCTACTCCAGAGTTACCATGGGCCTCTTGGCTGCCTTTCTGATTAATGCTCTCCTTGCCCGGCCTTTCAGTTTAGGTAGACCGCCATGTCTTGGTAGGTTTGGAGTTGTGCCATATGCTTTCCAATTTTCAGATGAACAGTGCTCTGTGAGATGTTCAAAGCTTGGGATATTTTTTTATAACCTAATCCTGCTTTAAACTTCTCCTCAACTTTTTCCCTGACCTGTCTGGTGTGTTCCGTGGCCTTCATGATGCTGTTTGTTCACTATGGTTCTCTAACAAACTTCTGAGGGCTTTACAGAACAGCTGTATTTATACTGAGATTAATTAGACACAGGTGGACTTTATTTACTAGATTTAAGTTAGGGGTATCAGAGTAAAGGGGGCTGAATACAAATGCATGCCACACTTTTCAGATATTTATTTGTAAAAAAATTGAAACCATTTATCATTTTCTTTCCACTTCACATTTATGTGCCACTTTGTGTTGGTCTATCACATAAAATCCCGATAAAATACATTTACATTTTTGGATGTAACATGACAAAATTTGGAAAATTTCAAGGGGTATCAGGGCTGGACTGGGACAAAAATTTGGCCCTGGACTTCATCATGACCGGCCCACTTTAATTTTAAGTGTACCCAACAGTGTCCCCCTTACATCAGAGTGTCCCCAACAGCACCCCTTCACATCAGAGTGTCCCCATCAGCAACCCCCTTCACATCAGAGTGTCCCATCAGCAACCCCCTTCACATCAGAGTGTCCCCATCAGCAACCCCCTTCACATCAGAGTGTCCCCATCAGCAACCCCCTTCACATCAGAGTGTCCCCATCAGCAACCCCCTTCACATCAGAATGTCCCCATCAGCAACCCCCTTCACATCAGAGTGTCCCCATCAGCAGCCCCCTTGACATCAGTGTGTCCCCATCATCAGCCCCCTTCACATTAGAGTGTCCTCCCTCTCCCCCCCTAGGTGTACTCACAGTTCTGAAGGCAGCTTCTCGTTCCTCTCTACAGTTATGTGATAAGGGGAGAGAGGAAGGAAAGTCTGCCGGCTGTCTATCTCCCCCTGCTGGCTGGAGGGAGCAGAAAGCCTAATCCTCTCTCCAGCAAGTGACGGCAGTTGCTCCTCCTGACAGGAGTGAAATCGCGATCACCCACTGTCAGAGAGGAGCGGCTCCAGGACTGCACCTGACCGGCCCACTGAGCCATCAGCCCACCAGGAAATTCCTGGTAGTCCCAAAGGCCAGTACATGCCTGAGGGGTATGAATACTTTAGGTACTGTAAGTCAATAATGGGGAAAAATATCAGCTGTAGGGAGAGCACAGTCAATACTCCTGCCTAGTCTGGTGCCCTTGCTTGCCTTATTTAGGCACATCTTCCAGAGTAAACACCTGTGTTGCAGCATGCATCTTATCTGCATCTACTGTGACATCTATTGATAGCAGTTTGTTGATTTTACAGCCCATTCATAATATACAGGCCAGCTACTAGCCTACAGTGTCTGACACTGATCTTTTTATTTAAAGTGATATTAAACTCTCAGTTTTTAAAGTGGTTGTATACCTATATTTGTAACTTTTACCTACAGGTAAGCCTATAATAAGGCTTACCTGTAGGTAAAAAAAATATCTCCTAAACCTGTAAGGTTTAGGAGATATTCCCCTCGCAATGAGCCGCTGACTGCAGCGGCGCATGCGCACAGGGGACTCTCGGCTGACAGCCCGGCAAACTCCGGAGCTTGCCGGGCAGAAGTCTCCCACGCGCATGCGATACCCGGAAGACACGCCGAGGGGAGATGTCGGCTCCCTCGGCGTGGACCAGGTGAGATGCCGGCGCCTCGTTCTAAGGTAAGTATCTCATAATGAGCTAGTATGCGGTGCATACTAGCTCATTATGCCTTTTCCCTTGCAGGTGTAAAAAAAAAAAAAAATGACAGCGGGTATACAAGCACTTTCAGCAGCTGATTTTACCACTTGCCTACTGGGCATTTTTACCCCCTTCCTGCCCAGGCCAATTTTAAGCTTGCAGTGCTGTTGCCTGTTGAATGAGAATTGCGCGGTCATGCAGCACTTTACCCATATGAAAGTTTTATCATTTTCTTTTCACACAAATAGAGCTTTCTTTTGGTGGTATTAAATCACCACTGGGTTTTTTATTTTTTGCTAACCAAACGAAAAAAGACCGAACATTTTGAAAAAAAACCTTTTTTTTAGTTTCTGTAATAAAATTTTGCAAACAAGTCATTTTTTTCTCCTTCACTGAAGTGCGCTGGCAAGGCTGCACTAATGGGCTGCACTGATGGGCTGCACTGATGGGCTGCACTGATGAGGTGGCACTGATGGGCACTAATGAGGCGGCACTGATAGGTGGCACTGATAGGGTGCACTGATAGGCAGCACTGATTAGCACTGTTGGGACTGCTTTGATAATCAGGACACTGATGATTAGTGCCTTGATTATTAGTGTAGATGTCCCCTATCACACTTGCCGGTTGTGGGCTCTCCTCTCCTCATGCTGTGACAGCGCGTGAGGAAAGGAATGCCAATAACCAGCAAGTGTGTTGACATTGTGATTAGCTGTGATTGGGCACATCTGATTACAGAGCGCTCCGCAGTGGGTGCGCAGGGGGGGGGGGGGGGCGTGGTTCTGTGAGGACATCAAATTACACCCTCCCAGAACTAGACGATCATGCTGTAGCCGTCATTCGGCTATAGCGTGGTCAAGAAGTGGTTAATCACTTACTGAGTAGGCAGTTTCTTTTTCTATTAATCCTCCTGTATGTTCCAGTTTAAGCTAGTGCCAGGTTTGCTGCTTCGGGGTGGCTCTTTTCTACCTAGCATCCTATGGAGCCACCCTTACATGCAGAGACTACTTGTGTCTCCTTACACTGTGTGCATTTATAGAAACACACAGCCCCATAGCATAGGATGGCAAGGCACTCACCTGTTCCTTCTTTCTCCAAGCTAACAGATTGACCGGAGACTAAACTGTCTACTATTAGTGTCTTTCCTGTGAGGACCAGAAGTTCAGGAAAGCAGCACTGAGAAAGCAGGAGCCAGCAGCATTGAAAGTTGTAAACTGGAAGTGCTGGGGTAAGAATTTCAACAAATAGCTTAGCTTGTGTTTTTTTGGGGGGCTCAGTGTGTTAAACTAGAAAATGTGAGGGTTTAATATTTTAAGAAGAGAACGCTGGGGTTGGAAGAGAGGCCAGTCACATGACTTTGCCTGCCCACTAGATTGGGCTGTCTTCCCAGCTTTTTTTTCATTCATTTGAATGGTGCTTCACTTGAACCAGAATCCCAAACCAAGCAATGCATAATGCGAATTTTTAAAGTGCACCACGGTGCTTTTGTAAATGTACTTTTTTTGGCTGCCATAAGGCCATACCACTGCTTTATAAATGGGCCCTTTGTGTCATTGATGAAGCACAGAACCTTCTAAATCAGAAGGCATCATGTCTCACTTCCATCACAAACCCCAAAAACAAGAGGTTTATTTCTCATTTTAGGATAGTGGGCAGAGCCATACAAATCCTATGTTTATGCCTCTTGACCAACTATACATCCAGAAACAAAGTCCAATAGAGCCTCCTTATACAAGACTCTACATGCCACACTTCCATCACATATCCCCAAAACAAGGGGCTTGTCCATAATTATAGAATAATAGGCGGAACCATGCAAATCATTTCCTGTACTCTTCTGTATTTTGAACTGGTTTAATGGCATTTTTTTAATTTTGGGCCACTTTACTATAACCTGTCTGGTTATACATTCTTGCTTTTATTGATGGCCAAATGCTCTGTGAACACAAATTAAGGAACGGAAAAAAAAACATATAATTTTGCCTAATTTATTGCATTTTTTAATGTAATAAATATGTAGTGTGCATGTAGTTCCCATTGAAACTGAATATATGCTACCTGGAATTAACTAGATGGAAAGAATGGGCAGGATATAGTCATTGTGGTAACACCAAGCATTGATTGTGTCACTTGGGGTCTAATTATAAAACTCTAAATTGCAGGAACATTTAGGTGCCTAAATGTACTTGTATTTACATGATTGCCAACATTCCTGGAAAAATACTGTTTTGCAATAGGAAAAAATGGTAGTGCATGTCATGTTATGTCATTATATATAAGCAAATCTTACCTCTAATGCCGTGTACACACGGGCGGACTTTTCGACCGGACTGGTCCGACGGGACGAATCCGTCGGACAATCTGACTGTGTGTGGGCTTCATCGGACCTGCAGCGGACTTTTTCGGTTGAAAATCAGACGGACTTTAGATTTGGAACATGTTTCAAATCTTTCCAATGGACTTGAGTCCGGTTGAAAAATCCGCTCGTCTGTATGCTAGTCTAAGGGACGAAAACCGACGCTAGGGCAGCTATTGGCTACTGGCTATCAACTTCCTTATTTTAGTCCGGTCGTACGTCATCACGTACGAATTTGTCGCACTTTGGTGTGATCGTGTGTAGGCAAGTCCGTTCGTTCGTCTGTCAGAAGTCCATCGAAAGTCCGTCGGAAAGACCGTCGGACCTTTGATGCCGAAAAGTCCGCCCGTTTGTACATGGCATTAGCTTTAACACCATTGTACAGCAAATCATTTACCGTCCAACACCCTCTAGTATAGTGTGCCTGTTCTACCCTTCCAGTACATTATGCCGATTGACAGCACAGCATACACTGTCAAGAAGACATTGTAAGTTTCTACATTTTTGTTTCCTTCCTGATTTTATTTTCCACATGTGCCTAAAGCAAGCATGGCAGAATAGGGATTCATGGACTGCATAAAATCCTTTTATCCCTCCTTTTTTGGCCTTAACGATGAGAGGAACTGAAGTCATCAGTGTAAACTTTCTATATGCTAAGACTGAACATAGTAATTGCACTACATTACCAAAAGTTTGGGGACATGTAACCATCACACCTACACTACATGGCCAAAAAATACTGTATGTGGGCACCCCTACAAATTATTGAGCTCAGCAGTTTCCAGTGAGGGGTACTATTAATGCTACAATGTGCAAAGACATTTTATACAATTTTCTGTTTTCAACTATCGGGTAGCAGTTTGGGGAAGGCCAGGTGCATAAAGCCGTTATTTGATGAGTTTGATATGGAAGAACCTGAGTGGCTTGCACAGACCCCTAATCTCAACCCAACTGAACTAGTTTTGGGATAAATTGGAATGCCAATGTAGCACCCTGATTTTTAGGCAGGATTGCTAGTAAATTTACCTGCCAGGTATAGTTGCCTTGGCCAATTGATAGGAGCTTAATTGATTCCACCCTAATTCTGGAATTGCTGCACTTCCCTCTTTTGTCACTAGATGGCCGGGTATCTGGTGGCATTAGATAAGACAAGGGCATTGCAAGGACAGATTAGCAATAGATGGGGTATCTCAGCCAATGGTCAGGGATCTTCTTGGGTCCCTTGGCCTGCTGGGATAGCCTATTTATTTGGGTGAGGTCAGGTGATCGGGGTTTCAGTGCCACCTGGATGGCTGTCTGGGTGGTTGTGTGTTGTGCTGCCCCGGGCTGCTAGGCCACAGCCTGAGGCCTATCCCAGGGACATCTGGCTGCTAGGCTGTCTGAGGGCCTATCCAGAAGCAAGAGAGCAGGGTAGGGTTGGGACTGCGGCTTGCAGTCCAACCAGAAGTGACGGTTCTGCTGGCTGGAGAACCTATCATGGTCGGAGGTGGAGGGGAAGCTGTCGCCACTAACGGACCATCCACCTTATTACCAGGGACCACTGTGAGTATCTGTTGTGTCCATGCGTGATAATAAAACAGTCCATGTTAGCAGTGAAGCAAGTGTCGCCTTGTTTTGTGCTCAGAGCGGTTGGAATATCTGATATCTGTATTCAGACTGGGAGGAAGTGGTATACCGACGGAAGCACTCAAGCGGAGTGAGGGACGTTCCGTGACATTGATGGCAAGCAGCGGGACGCTTCCTGCAGTCTGGGACATCCAAACTTCCACCTGGATCCAAGGTCTGGATAGCAGGAGAGGAGAGGAGAGGTACAGATACCAGCCGCCATGGAGGAGGAATTCAGAAGGAGGTTGTGAGAGATGCAGGTACAGCACAGAGGACCAGTATCAGAGCAGGTCCTGCTGGGATGGTGTGATTCTATTCGCTGCGAACTCTGGAAAGAAGCGCTAGCCCGTGAGCAGCGACACCAGGGAAAAGTTCTCCCCTCCATCCAGGAAAGGTACTGGTCGCAGTACGGATTGCGGGTGCGTTTTTTGGGAGAAAAACCGCACAAGGAGCAGACAGCTGAATTAAGCAGGCTGGTCTGGGCAGAGATGAAGCTGGATGAGAGCTACAGAGCCCACCGGTGGCATGTATCCCAAGCATGTCCCTGGATAGTGGATGACAGCCCAACGGAAGGCTTAAGCTACGGCGGCTTGGGACTGTTGTATGTGAAGCTGACAGGGGACCCTAACTTTGGGAGTGATTTGGAGTGGCGGGTGGACGAAATCATGGATTTAAGAGAAGGGCTACTGAACATTTCGGAAGTGCACTGGGCACAGGAAGATTTGGAGTTTCTGGCCGTTCAGGAATGGGAGCTGGAGATCGCCTACAGACGGCTGCTAGACATTGCTCAGTGCCAGGGCTGGGCTCCCTTTGCCTGGGACTATCAGGAAATACCAATTGACAACCCTGAAATCCTGGCTGAAGAGTCGGCAATGTGGCAGAGTAATAGTGTGCCTTGCCAACCTGCCCCCACAGCTATGGAGGTGGAGGTCTTATGGCGGATGCAGCAAGTGCTGACTGACCTTGATGATCCTGTTTCTGCATGGGATGATCTTGGATGGAGGAATGTGCCTGTCCAGCAGCATGCCAGAGAATCAGCAGTGGAAAATCTGGAGATTGCCATCCCCAAAGCTGAAGTTCTGACAACAGGGCAGAGCTCTGCTAACCGCTGCTCAGCACCGATAGCATCTTCTGGGTTCCATGGACAGGAGATGGTGAACCTCTATCCCCAGACACCAGTTGCAGAGACAGGGGATTTGATAGTCTTTTCTGCTGAGAGAACAATCGGGTGAGCCTCCAGCAGAAGAGCTGGTATTAGGGCCAAACTTCACTGTGCTCTGCCCAGCACCGATGGCATCTTCTGAGTTCCACGGACAGGAGATGGTGAATCTCTATCCCCAGACATCAGTTGCAGAGACAAAGGATTTGATAGACTTTTTTGCTGAGGAAGAACAACCTGATTAGCCTCCAGCAGAAGAGCTGCTATCAGGGCCAAAGTTCACTGTGCTCTGCTCAGCACCAACAGTGGCTTCGGCCTTCTTGAGAGAAGAGGTAGTCGGCCTTTCTCCCACAACACTGACAGGGACATGTGATTTTCTGCCAGCAGCATCTATGGAGTTACAACAAACTTCTCCAGCTGAAGATCTGGTAACTGAACAGAGGGTCCAAGACCTCTGCCCCACACCTGCAGGTGTCCAAGGAGAGAATGCAGTCATGACCTCACAACTGCAGCTTGATCTGGTGTCGGTGGATGGGGCTTCAGTCCCCACCTGTCTACCCCAGGGATGCTGGGCAGTCGGCCCAGATCCCCAACAGCATGATGGAGTGAGCCCAGTCCCCCTGACTTCTCTCCAGCGGCAGAAAGGACTCCAGGGAGAAGGGCCAGTCCAGGCCTCTCCCCAGCGGCGGATATGTTCTCTGAGAGAGGCAGAGGTTGGCTGGGTGAGTAATGCTTTGTTTGGAACAATTTGTTTGGGGTACTGTGTGGGTACAGGCAGTAGAGGACTTGAACTATGGACTAACTTCGGAGTCAACCCGTCTGGCGTCTCCTCCTGTGTTAGTGTCCAGCCGAAAGGGGAGAAATGTGGCAGACCTAGCCAGGACAGAGGCTGTTGGAGAGGACTGAATGCAAGGCTCTTGCCTTTTTGATTATGGGCCCTGGATTTTCAAGGGAACAATACTCTTTGTGAGGTGAATTAGAAATCCGGTCTGATCTGTACTGGTCATACTCAATCTTGTATATATGTATATATTGTATATTGTCTCATTCTGTTGTGGACTCTTTGCTGTGATCATTTGGGATGTGTGTCCTTGTAGAGGGAGGGGGGATTCCTCCAGCAGCCCCCTGCTGAAAAGACTGGTTACTGAGGAGAAGTTTGAACACACCTGACCTGTGTGTCCATTGTCTTTGGACAGTTTAACCCGCCCTCTTTTCCAAGGGGGGGGGGGGGGGAGTCTCTGAGTTATTTTATCTGTTGTGTCCATGTGTGATAATAAAACAGTCCATGTTAGCAGTGAAGCAAGTGTCACCTTGTTTTGTGCTCAGAGCGGTTGGAATATCTGATATCTGTATTCAGACTGGGAGGAAGTGGTATACCGATGGAAGCACTCAAGCGGAGTGAGGGACGTTCCGTGGCAAGGAGTATCTTGGATGCCAAGCTAGGGACCCAGCACGGAAGAGGGGGTGACGCTTGAGGAATATACTGAGAGAGAAGGTTGGAAGAGCTCAGGAGATCCAGTGGAAGGGAATCAGCAAGTCTAGTGAGAGAGACTGGGAGCTCAGTTGAGTGAAGATCTACATGGGAATGTAGGCCGTACAAATAATAATTGATAAACCATATATAAATAATAAATAAATTAGACCACACAGAGAATTAACTCATATAATTTATTTAAAATCTTTATTATATATAAATGATATATATATAATTAATAACATTTTTTTTTTTTTTGGTAATACAAATGGCCGCGGCACTTTTATTGGTATACTAATAAATAAATAAATAAATAAAATTATTCCTTGAATTCATAAATAATTTAAAATTAAAACTTTAAATATCAATTAATATCTCGCTCAGTCATAGAACTCGAGCGAGTACACTGAATAAAAAACATCAAAGTCCCCCCTTGATCCAAGGGTGACAAACCACATAAAAGTGCTGCAACAGGGTGGGAGGGAGGGGAGCTCGCCAAATCACTCCGGGACAAACTCTGACAGGAGCCTTACTGCGGGGGTCTTATATAGCCCTACCTCACGTGCCCATACTTTGAAAACACGTGTTTTTCCCGCTCAAAGTCACGTTGTTCCCGCCCGCAAAACTCGTGTCCTGTCATGACTAGCCTTAAAGGGACAGTAACACCAGAAAATTTTTTTTTTTTTTTTTTTTTTTTTTTTATTATTTAACTGCCACAATCCCATGCTGTGGGCATCTAATTAAATGCCCACTTATTTTGGGAATGTAGGCCGTACAAATAATAATTGATAAACCATATATAAATAATAAATAAATTAGACCACACAGAGAATTAACTCATATAATTTATTTAAAATCTTTATTATATATAAATGATATATATATAATTAATAAATTTTTTTTTTTTTTTTTTTTTTTTTTTGGTAATACAAATGGCCGCGGCACTTTTATTGGTATACTAATAAATAAATAAATAAATAAAATTATTCCTTGAATTCATAAATAATTTAAAATTAAAACTTTAAATATCAATTAATATCTCGCTCAGTCATAGAACTCGAGCGAGTACACTGAATAAAAAACATCAAAGTCCCCACCAGCCGATTTTTGTTTCAATCAAAACAAAAAACGGCCTACCCCATAACCGCGGCCATTTCAATCATGGATTGTAAATCCAAATTAAAAATATCTAGACCAATATCCGACAAGTGAACTCCGTCTTGTCTATAAAGGCCTGAAAAACCTCCTTCTAAATCTACATGGCGAAATGAAAAGCCGTTCAAAAGAGGCATACATTTTGCAATAGAATGATTCACACGCTTACGGATCTTCTCCAAAGGTTTATTCTCTGAAGAGGATAACCAAATAAGACGCGGAACCATCTCTGAAAAAATTATCCGAGTGCGTGGAAAAGATAGCTGTATCCGATGTAAATCATTTTTTATCATAAAAATTAAATCCAACGTTTTCATCTTACCCACATCATTGCCACCTAAATGTAAAATAATAACTGCAGGATTGGGCCATAACTGAGCCAATTTTGAAAGATGAAGGTTAAGATTCGTCCATTGTAACCCACGAATACCTTTCCAAAGAATGCGAAAAGATGCAGGAGAAAAAGATAAGTCGGACGTATAACAGCGTCTGCATGCTCTTTTGTGGGCCCAATGAACAAATGAGTGTCCAATTATCCAAACGAAAATTTTTTTACCTAAAATTAGAGAGACAAATTAGGACGAACATAGATATTAAAGCGAGTAGATTCTCACCTCCCCAACTGCATAATAATAGCATCATCCAGGCCCAATCTGGCTGCTTCCGTGGCTGCTCCAATACGAAATGAATGAGTCGAAAATTTTAAATGAGAAAGGTTTAAATGAGACAAGCATTGTTTAAAAATAGCAGAAAATTGAAATTTTGTGAGGGGAAAAAAGTCTAAATGAACCAAAAAATTACCAGAACATGACGGTCTTGAGAAAAGATAATTTGAAATTACCTTATAAGGGCAAATAACAGGATCGCCACAAGCATGCAACGTTAACCAGTGCCCTTTACCCATAACGTCTGTCTTAGATTTACTAATAAAAATCCTCACAACACCTGAGGCAACTGAAACATCTTCAAATTTTAAACCAGAAAGACCCTGTTTATTATTTGGAACTAGCTCAGAAATACGAAGCGCCGCGAAGAACATCAGAACGAATGCTGAATGAAATAACAACGCTTCATATTCGGAACTACAAACCAAAAGTGTTGCTAAACAAAGCCTTTTTAAAAGATCTAATGAAACTGGCCTTCTGGAATCAGGTGTAAAAGTCTTTTTCCTGTAGCCTTTTAATGCCTGACGAACAGAGAAAAAACTTCTACATTCTGGTAGGTTATAAAATTTTAAGAAAAAGGAAATTCCTGCTATACTTTTATTAATATGGTGAAAAGATAGCTTCTGTTGCATAAGTGAACAAAGAAAAGCCAAAACCGTTTGTTCTGTGGGATCATAACCACAGAAACCTAACTCATCGTTAAACAACAGCCACCTATTCCATGCAACTGAATATTCAGTCCATGTTTTAGGAGCCACAGAATATTGAATAGCAGAAAAAACCGTGGCTAGATCAAATCCCACAGATGACTTGGGCAAGAATGACCGACTAGATCTGCTTCCGGAAAAATTTGTCTGAAACGAACCATCTGGAAACGAGATAATGCGTCAGCTACTACATTATGTTTTCCAGGAACGTGTTTTGCTTTAACCCAAATATTATATTTTAAACATAATAAGACAAAATAACGCAACAGCTTTATCACCAAAAGTGATTTTGAAGAGAGACAATTTAACGCAAAAAGCACCCCTTTGTTATCTGTATGAACTAAAATCCTCTTATTAGCAAAATTTTCTCCCCAGATCTCAAAAGCCACAATAATGGGAAATAATTCCAACAAAACAATATTTTTTGTCGCCTTAGAATTAACCCAAGATTGAGGCCAAGAGCCACAGCACCAGTGAGTACGCCAAATAGCTGCAAAACCATGTGATCCCGCAGCATCTGTGTACAATTCAATATCCGCAGAAAAAACAAATTCTTCCTGAAAAAAGGTTCGACCGTTATAGTCCATAAGGAATTGAGACCAAACCAAAAGGTCATCTTTGAGGTCCGACGTAAGGCGAACGTGCGAAAAAGGTGATTTTAGACCCGACATTGCCAATGCCAATCTCCTAGAAAAAATGCGGCCGACAGGCATAATGCGAGACGCAAACGCTAGTAACCCTAAAAAAGATTGCAGTTCTTTTAGTAGAACCTTCTTGCGACGTAAAAAATAGCAAATTAAATTTTGAAGGCGAGAAATTTTTAATAAAGGAAGTTCATACTGAAATAAGTTAGAATCAATTTTAATTTCTAAAAATTCCATGACTGGTGCCGGAAGAAAAGTTTTTTCTAGAGCAATAGGAATGCCAAAAATTTTTGAAATGGCTAAAAATAACTGTAATAGTAATGCACAAATCGGCGAGTCTGGGGGGCCTATAAAAAGAAAATCATCCAGATAATGGATAATGCTCTCACAGCCAGATTCGTGCATAACTACCCACTGTAAAAATGTAGCGAAAGTCTCAAAATATCTACAAGATAATGAGCATCCCATAGGTAAGCACATATCATAGAAAAATGCTCCTTCAAAACAAAAACCCAAGGAATTAAACGATTCCGGTGAAATAGGCAATAACCTGAATGCAGATTGAATGTCTGATTTTGCTAATAAAGCACCATTGCCAAATTGTCTTATTAATGCAATGGCATCATCAAATGTAGCATAGGTCACCGATGCTAATTCAGTATCAATCTCGTCATTAAGGGAATTGCCCTTGGGGAAAGAAAGATGGTGTATCAATCTATAAGAATTTGGTTCTTTCTTTGGAACTATTCCTAAAGGAGAAATACGGAAGTTCTTGAAAGGAGGGAATAAAAAAGGACCTGCCATTCGGCCTGCTAAAATTTCTTTTATCAATTTAATTCTAACTATCTGACTATGAGCTTGTACAGATTTAAGATTATCTACTATCTTACAACCTAAACCAGTAAAAACTGGTAGTTGAAAACCAAAAGAAAAACCGTTAATTAAAACTTCCGCTTTCACCTTGTCTGGATATAGCAGTAGCCAAGGATACATTCTTTCCAGCTTCACTGGTGTGTACGCTTTTTGAATTGTCCCTGTTCTGAGTATAGGAATGGGTCCTTTTGAAACATTTTGATAATGGGTGATTCCCAAAACAAAAAGAGCACTCGTGCTTGTAACGACACGAAGTAGCCCATTTGCACTGGGACTCATTAAAAGCATAACATATACCCTTTTTATAAACAGTAGATGCATTTTGAGCACTAATCGATGGTCTATTGAAAACCGGTTTTGACGGAAGGATAAGGTTTAACCATAAACCCACATCCTTCATACCCCATTTCAACGTGGGATAAATAGCTAATTTTTGGCGGAATGACTCGTCATAATTATACCAGCCAAAACCTCCAAAATTTTTATAAGCCTCAAGAATATGCTCCAGATGTTGAAACAAACCACTACATCTTGACATGTGAAGGACTTACTTACCAGTCCTGGCATACCCCTTTACCCCTGTTCTCCACCCTCCATACCTTCCACAAACGACTCAACAAGGTATTGGAGTAAAATGGCCTTAACGGCCTTTTATTATAATAACCATAACTAAATAAATAACATTTTAATAATTTTAAATAACTTTAAATAACCGTTCGTATTCACTTGGGGTCTTAAAGGGGAACACAACCACTGGTCACTGCGATAAACTTCAATAAACTTTTATAGGCCTCGAGTCGCAACTCCCGGACAGCGAGACAGTACCCAACCTTCGCAGTGACCTAACTTTACCCCTTCCTGTTTACCCACGGGTAACCGGAAGGTACCAGATAACTCCCATATTACATATGGGTACAAACCATGCTATATCTCAAATATAGCACACAACTCCTCCTCCACACAGACCCAAACCACTGCCACCGCCCGCAAGGGGTAAAACCTTACCCTTGCGAGCACCTCCACACCTTCAAAGCCCGCTCTATCCCCTCCTGCAGGCCCAGAGCCCAAAGGTCTGTGCCAACTTCGTTAAGGTGCACCCCATCACTCCTAAGGTACCTCCATGTGTCCACCTCTAGCTCTCTATGCCTTATTGTCACCCCCCCATTACGTATGATGAACCTGCTGACTTCTTTGTTTACTTTTACCCTGGCCCTGTCCACCTTTTTAGCTGACCAAGCCCATCGCCACGATGTCCTGCCAACCATGTCTGACCACACAATCACCATACCTGGGAATGTTGCCTGTAGCCGTAGAACATCACATTTTATGTCCCGTATCAACTCCCTCATGGACCTGTACCCCATGTCGTTACCACCAACATGTAGCACCAAGACATTTGGTGCCCTGTCCCAACGGGCGAACCTGTGGACTTCAGACCTTACCCTACTCCAAAGCATGCCCGGTACCCCGATCCATCTGACCTGCGCTTCCTGCCTTGGAATGCCCAATTGCCTCCCGTTAGGCCGCACATCGGCTCGTTTGGCCCCCCAGAAGACGAAGGAGTGTCCCAGGATCCACACCAAGCCCACCTCTCCACCTGTGAAACAAAGTTGACAAACAAAACAGTAAGCGCCCTACCTGCAACCAACACTAAAACCCCAAAATCAATCTCCCAACCACCGAAATTAACTCTTTTTTTTTTTTTTTTTTATAGTAAATGAGGGCGAATATAAAGCCTGAACCTGTCCGAATCCCATCTACCTATACGCTTCACCGCCTCCGCATTAAGCCCGGCTTTTGCTGCCTCGGTAGCCGCGCCAATGCGGAAAGAATGTGAGGAATAACTATTGGGGTCGTACCCAGCCGCCACTAAACACTTCTTGAACACCGCTATAAATTGGAACTTGGACAAGGCCAACCCATCAGCATGCATCAAAAAAGGGCCCGATAACCTGGGCCGTACGTCCCGGAATGATTGTATCGCTCTAACCGGGCAAACGGTGGATTCCAAAATGCGAAAAACTTCCAACTGAACCCCTTTTCCCAACTGATCCGTTTTTGACCGCGTTATCCAGATCCTAACCGAATCCTTCAAACACTCCAAGTCCGCCCACTGCAGCCCCCCTTGAGCCCGCTTGGACGGGCTAACTAACTCGCTAACCCTTAACGCTCCGTAGAACGCTAGCGCGAAAGCCGCTCGGAATAAGGCACTTTCGTACTCCGACACACAAATGGACGAAATGTGAGAGAACAAGCCCTGTAGCATAGTAAAAGACACCGGGCGCCGACCATCCCTCTTCCTGTGCTCTTTCCTGTACCCTTTCACCGCTTGCCTCACCCAAAATTCTTTCGTATAATCCCGTTGTCCTTGCAATTTGAAAAGAAAGGCAAGACCTGCCAACTTCTTATCAATGGCCGATGCCGAAACTTCACCCTCAAAACCCAGATTAATGAAATAAAGAACCGCCTGTGTGACCTCCGGGCCTTCAGGATCAATGTCCAACTTGTGCAAACATGTTAACCACTCCTCCCATACCTTAGAGTAGGCGTACCACGTGGCCTTACTCACAGAGCGCTGAATCCACCCTGCCACGTTCCCAAGGCAACGTTCCACATCCAGTCCGGGCAGGTAACCCCCTGCTGCTCCGCGTCTGGTGCCAATTCCCGAAACCTGTCCCACTGGAAACGAGACAGAGAATCAGCCAAGGTGTTCTCAACCCCCGGTAAGTGCACAGCGTAGATGAAAGCATTCAATTTCAAACAGCGCAACACTAAATATCTCAACAACCTGACCACCGGCTCTGACTTGGCCGATAGCCGGTTGATAACCTGGACCACCCCCAGGTTGTCGCAGTGGAGCCGTACCTTCATGTTACGAAATGCTTCCCCCCATATTTCCATTGCTACCACAATTGGAAACAGTTCCAGGAGGATAAGGTTTTTTAAAAACCCAGCTTCCCCCCAGGCCTGGGGCCATCGCGCGGCACTCCAGTGTCTTTGAAATACCGCACCGTACCCTGTCGAACCTGCCGCGTCCGTGAATAATTACTAATGGGACCCGACATCCACAGGGAACGACCATTAAATGATTGTAGAAAGTCATGCCAAATACACAAATCGTCCCTGTGCTCCTTCTTCAAACTAACGAAGTGAGTGGGGGCGTGCACCCCGGCTGTGGCAGCCGACAACCGTCGGCAAAACACCCTTCCCATGGGAATTATTCTGCAAGCAAAATTTAGCTTCCCCAATAATGATTGTAGCTGCCGCAACTGCACCTTGCGCCTACCGGCAATCTCCCGTACTTCCGCCTTGAGACTTTCCAATTTGTCTACTGGCAAGCGGCATTCCATTCCCAAAGAATCTACCTCAATTCCCAAGAATACAATGCTGGACTTAGGACCTTCAGTTTTTTCCGGCGCTAGTGGAACCCCGAAACGCTCCGCTATATGCTGCAAAGTTCCCAATAAGACCGCACAAATGTTGGAACCCGGTGGGCCAACGCACAAGAAGTCGTCAAGATAGTGCACCATCGAGTTGATACCCGATACGTCGCGGACCACCCATTCCAAGAATGAGCTGAATGCTTCAAACAATGCACAAGAAATGGAACATCCCATCGGAAGGCACCGATCCACGTAGTACGCCCCATTCCATGCACAGCCCAGCAGTCGAAAGCTGTCCGGGTGAACCGGCAAAAGCCGGAATGCGGACTCAATGTCCGCTTTCGCCATCAGCGACCCCTGTCCGTAACGACGCACCCAAGATATCGCGGCGTCAAAGGAAGTGTACGTCACCGCACACTCCTCTGGCGCAATTGAATCATTGACCGAACCACCCTTCGGGAAGGAAAGGTGGTGAATCAACCTGAACTTGTTCGGCTCTTTCTTGGGAACTACCCCCAATGGTGATACCACTAAACCCTGAAGGGGAACGGAAGTAAAAGGACCGGACATGCGGCCTAAACTTACCTCTTTCTCAATTTTTTCCGAAACCACCGTTGGATGCAACAGGGCTGAACGTAAATTTGTCGCCATAGGAGGGGCAGCCGTTAATGAGCACGGAATTTTAAAACCAAACGCGAATCCTGCCTCTAACAATTGGGCCGCTTTGCGGTCGGGGTATCTACTGAGGAAAGGACGCATCCTTTCCACCCGCACCGGCGTCCTCCCTTTTACTCGCAGGCTCTCCGCCACGCCCCTTCCCTCTTCTAAAGCACTTGGACAATGCATGCGAACCCCCGCAGCCGGAGCACGTGTGCTTAAATCGGCAGTTTGCCCCATACTTACATGAGCCCTCGTTGAACTGCCAACAGAAGCCCCATTTTTTGTCGGTCGGTTGTCCTGGAGCTGTGTTACCTCCGACCCCTGCCTGAAAAAACTGTGAGGGAGCCCTCGTCGCCGTCATAAGCTTCATCCATAGGCTGATATCCTTATGATCCCAGCGTAGCGACGGTCGAACCGCCATCCGTTGTCTAAACTGTTCATCATACCGTAGCCACGCTATCCCGCCATACGTCCGGTGTGCCTCGCTAATGGCCTCCAGGTATACGAACAACGCCGAGCAGTGTTCCGGGTGCTTTTCCCCAACCACACTAGCCAAAATGGCAAATGCCTGCAGCCAGTTGGAAAAAGTACGCGGGATCAACCTATATCTGCGTTTTTCTTCATCCTCTTTCTTAGCCAACTCCGGCTTCAGTCTATCCAGATTGAACTTTTCTAATGGCAACAATGTGAATATCTCCACATATTCGCCTTTCCAAATTTTGTCCTTTACCTCTGTCTTGAGATGCGCTCCCAGCGGGCCCTCAAAACAAACGTAAACCTCGCTTCTCGCGGAATCCGCCAACCTAACTGAATCCGCCTTTTTCTCCACCGATTTTTCTTGACCGTCCGGGGTTGGCCCGCCCGCCGATGCAGTAGGGGAGTCAACCGCTGCCGGCCCCGTGCCCGCCACGGAAGTAACCGTGGTCCCGGCCAACCCGGACGCCGTTAGAGTGGCCACAGCCGTACCTGAGGTCCCCTGTGTCGTAGCCCACGCCTGAACCGGGGACGGGCTAACCCCCGCCGCTGGTTCAAAGCGTTGTACCAACGCCCGCAAACCCCCCAGCAAATCCTGTAGTCCTGCTTCCCTGGGCTGCTCTGTAGGGGGCCTAACCCCTCTCGCCCCCGCTGAACCACTCCCCCCTGGGGACCCCCTGCGTTTTTCCTGTTCTAACAACTTTCCTAATAAATCAGAAACAGATAAAGAGGAAACGTACTCACCAGGCTGCCCAGGACTGGGCCTATCAGCCGCCATTCCCGAATCCACCGCTGGGGTCGTCCCCTGTTCTTCGTCCCTCTCCGACCCGGACAGCTCACCCTCCGATCTGTCGCTGACCTCCGCTCGCTGAACAGCCGCTGTCTGCACCCCAGAAGGACCTGTTCTGGGTGCCGTGGGTCTGCGTTGCCTCTCTCTTCCCGACCTCTCAGGTGTACCGCCAGACCCGTGCGATGCCCGCCTTGATGGACTTCTCCGCCTCTGACTGGTCTGGGCTGTTGTCGCGCTTTCTCCACCTCCGCTCACCCGCGTCACTGTGCTCCTCATCCTCCCTCTGGGAATTGCTGGGCTGCTGGCCGCTTCGGATACATGGTCAGCCCCCCGAGTCTCGCTCCTCTCACGCTGGGCCGTCTGGTGGCTAGAACCTTCCATCGCATCTCCTGCAGCCTGCTCTTGGCATCTGCGACGAGCCGGGGGGGGAGCAGAACCGTGTGCTCCGCTGGGCTCCCCCTTTCCTCCACTCCTGCCTCTGCGCTGTGTCTTCTTATCATTACCAGCCCTGCTGCCTTGTGTCTGTCTCTCACTGGGGGGTGGATGGGCCGCTCTTCTTCCATCAGCCATACGCCTCTGACCACCAGGTGCAGTGTCAGGGCTGAAGCGCTCCGGCGGCCGGGACCGCCGTGCACGTGGAGTCTCAGGGCCCCCCCGTTCGCCGCCGTTCCGTTCTCCTGGATCACCGCCGCTACCTGAGCCTGCAGCCATTCGCCCCCTCGCTCTGCAGCCGCCTCCCTCAGTCGCAACATCAGCTCCTCCATCGCTGAGATCTCCATGATGGTAACAAGCAGAGCGGTGGGAGCGTGTGTAATCTTCTTCCCCGCCGCTCGACACTGACGTCACTTCCCCTGTACTCCTGGCTAATTCCCACTGAGCGCCTCCCCTGTCCGGACCACTCCCCTTTTCTTAAAGAGACCTAACAGCGTGACTGTGCAGTCCGCACATGTCATGCTGTCCCTCCGCTGATCTCTTCGTTCCCCTGCTGCAGGACTCACTTTCCGGGAACTTCTCACCAAGCACAGCCGAAAAGATACAGAAAGCCTGCAACCAATTGTAAAAAGATTTAGGTGCTGGTCGACGCCTATCCAGAGATTCTTCATTTCTTTTATCATGTTTTTGTATAAACTCTTGATTATTAGGAAGCAATGTTAACAAATCAATAAACTCACCTTTCCAAATTTTTTCTTTTATGTGTGTCGCTAAATGAAAACCCAAAGGTGAAATATCACATGGTAAAACTTCTTTGTAACATGTTTCAGGAACATGTGATAAAACAGGTGATATAACAGTATTCTCTGTAACATTACTAATCAATGGATTATTTACCGCAGAAGAGCAATCTACAGGCTTGTTAATGTTAAATGCACTAGCCCAAACACTGGCAGGTGAGGAAACATTAGCAGAACAATTAGGATTACTTAAAGACTCAGTGAATTTAGAAAGTGAATTAATTAACTGTGACAACAAAATTTGTTGTGTTGACTCACCATGCTGAGCAAGATTACTAGTAGAAATAACGCTGGGTGCACTATTAAGCTGTGAATCAGCCTCTGCAGCGGCTTCCGTGTGCGTTGCCCTCTGATGAGCCATCGCGGTGTCCAGCTGAGACAGCCTAGACGCTTGCGACGCCGTTGACATAGCAACCTCCGATGTAGCTTCCCGGGGAACCTGTAAAGAGAAAGGAGACAACCTATCCGTAGGTGGAGACTTCCGCAATCTCTCTCTCCGTCCGGTGACCCGCGCAGGGGATGGAGAAAAAGCCCTCTTCTTTCTGTGCACGTGCTGCCCACTACGTAGCTGCTCATGGCCGACCTCCACCTCTTCACTGCGCGTGTGGGACTCTACCTGTTCCCGCGATACTACAGAAGATACTGGACGCTCTGATGGTAAGCTGCGTTGAATCCTTCTGGGTGCGAACAGTCTGGCTGGGAGAGGGGGGAGTAATAGGCGATGCCACCGGCCCACCATCCTTCTCTATACTAACAGGATAAGTTAGTAGGTTTTCTTCTGCTTCTATGTTCGGCGCTGGCTCCGCTGAAAATTCAGATAAGCATTTCTTCAGCCATTCTTCCCCTCCTTCCGACGCCGCTCTTTCCAAGACCTGCCGCAATAGCGTCTTCATGACCTCACGTGATAGGCGAGCTCCTGTATTATAGCTCTGGTATTATAGCCTGTGGAGCTCGCCAAATCACTCCGGGACAAACTCTGACAGGAGCCTTACTGCGGGGGTCTTATATAGCCCTACCTCACGTGCCCATACTTTGAAAACACGTGTTTTTCCCGCTCAAAGTCACATTGTTCCCGCCCGCAAAACTCATGTCCTGTCATGACTAGCCTTAAAGGGACAGTAACACCAGAAAATTTTTTTTTTTTTTTTTTTTTTTTTATTATTTAACTGCCACAATCCCATGCTGTGGGCATCTAATTAAATGCCCACTTATTTCAATAGGAGATTGTAGAGGAAGTGAAAGAGTGCATTGTAACCTTTGTTAGGAACTGTTCAAATTTGTTGTCATAGGAGACAGCGTGTCTACACATGCAGATGTGGTGTGTGGCTGTGTGCCTTTCCCTGCATGGCTGTCTACTTATAGAAGTCTCAGAGTCTGCCAATTAACATTACAACTACTAAAGGGTATCCTGGCCCTAAACCCTCTCTCCCACAGTTCTGTTAAGAGAAAATAAATCTCTTTGCATTCAAGAAGTGTCTGGCGCCCATGAATCTACCTTGCATTACACCCACCATGCCTCGTAACCCACTCTACATAGAAGGATGTCAGCTGTCCCTGACTCTGGAGGTTCTCATTAGACCAAAGGTGACACGCGACTTGGCTACACCAATTTTGTTTCAGGTCTTCTCGTCCAATATAAGTGCCTAGCTTAACAAATGCTCTTTTGGCTGAAAGGGCACAGATTCCCACAGAAACACTTCTAAATCTTTGGAAGACCTTCTTAGAATAGTAAAGGTTGTTATAGGCATAAAGGGAAGGGGGGCAACTCCAAATCAATGCCCATGGTTTTAGAATGGGAGGACTAACAAACTCATATAGGTGTAATGGTCAGATGTCCACAAACATTTGGTCATATAGTGCACCAGGAAGCTGTATTTTCATTCCAAAACTCACTGGTTGGTCCAGACTCTTTCAGTTCTTCTGGTGTGACTCTAGATGCCGCTATAGATGGGTGAGACACTTGGGCCGTGGCACTTTGAGAGCTGCTTAGTTTCCATGTCATGGGCTGCTTATTCAACTGAGTGTCTTCAATGGGCAAGCCCTAATCTTTCAGAGTAGGTAATTATGAGGGGAAAAAAGATGGCATTGACAGCATGAAAATGGAAAGCAAAGAAGCAAAGTTCAGCGTGAGGCTTGCAGCTCTCATTTTAGCTACATTGTGGAGATGTGGAGATTATGGTTATTTCGATTTTTTTTTCCGTATGTTTTAGTCCTGCATTAGGGATTTAAACTGAATGAAATCCCAGCCATTCTCCGGTTGATAAAGGCTATTTCCCTATATAATTTTAGTGTATGTTGTCAGTACTAGACATAAAGCCAGACCATTAAAAATTATTCCACTAATTTTGGCCTACTGATTGACATGCCTGGTCTAGAGGAAAATGATTTCAAAGGGGTTTTACTTTTTTTGTAACATTTGAAGTTATGTAACATGGCATGTTTAGATGCAAACAGTGCTTTTTTTGCTGACTTAGTGCATGTATACAGGCCTGGATGAAGCAATTTCACAGGGCAGCATTCATTTTAGAGCACAATTTCCCAAGCAGACGTATGCCTATTCCAAGAGGTTGCCAACCTGTGTGGAAGCACTCATTTTTGTGTTGAGACAGCCCTGTTGCCTACTGCCTATACTTGTCTGCTCTCAGCTGCCTGCATTGATGGTGCTGCTCCCAATTAGGTAAAAAGACACGCAAGATAGCAGCCAGAGTCTTCAGTAATGATAGAAGTTGAAATTCGTGAACAGAAAAATGTCCATGATTAGGAAATTTGGCAGCCTTTAGATTTAACGTTAAAGGTTAAAGTGCAAAACTGGCCACCATAAAAAGAAATACACGTTCAGTGGGGCCTCCTACGCTGCAAGGGTTAAATGCTCATTAATTCTAGGGATAGAGGAAAAAGCTGCAATACTTACCCTATTCCTCACTATTCCTCACTCTAGAAACCTTCCTTCATGTTGTGCGACCAGTCCAGTGAAGCCTCTATTCTAAGGAGCTCTAGCTGGCAGTCGCACTCTCAGGAGCTTCTTGTAATAAAGACCAGTCACTGCAGCTCCCTCTCCTTGTACAAAGTGAAAGGTCTTGTATCCACCCCTTCCTGTAGTTCTCCGAAGGCAACCTGTAGTGGGTGGGGACTGCTGGATCTTGTTCACAGCTTTGCCCTCTGCAAAGCCTATGTGCTACACAGTCATAATGCCACTATTTCTATAAGGTAATATTGTACTGCCCTAAGTATTCCATTAGTGTTTTTTTCATAATAGATAAGCATCATTTTGTTTTTTTCTTAACCACTTGCCGCCCGCCATATAGCAAAATGACGGTGGCAAAGTGGTTTCAATATGCTGACTGGACCTCACATGACGTCCGGCAGGATATAAACCCGTTGCGCCCCCTCCCCCCGGCGGCACGCATCGCGGCGATCGTTGTTGCGGGGTGTCAGTCTGACACCCCGCAACACCAATCTAGATAAAGAGTCTCTGATGGAGACTCTTTACCACGTGATCAGCCGTGTCCAATCACAGCTGATCACAGTGTAAACAGGAAGAGCCGGTGATCGGCTTTTCCTCACTCGCGTCTGTCAGTCGCGAGTAGAGGAGAGCCGATCGAATGCTCCTCTGACAGGGGGGGTCTGTGCTGATCAATTATCAGCGCAGCCCCCTCCCCCGAGGATGCCCACACTGGACCACCAGGGACGCCACTAGGACCACCAGGGATGCCACCACTAGTCACCACCAGGTATGCCACCCTAGACCACCAGGGATGCCAATCAGTGCCCACAATGGATGCCAATCAGTGCCCACAATGGGCATCACTGATTGGCAGGCATTATTGTTTGGCACTGATTGGCATCTATCAGTAACATTTATTAGTGTACAGTGCCGCCTTTCAGTGCCCATCCGTGCCGCATATTAGTGCCCAACATCAGTGCCACCTCATTGGTGCCATCAGTGCCGCCTTATCGGTGCCCGTCAGTATTGCCCCATCAGTGCCCATCAGTGAAGGAGAAAAATTACTTATTTACAAAGTTTTGTAACAGAAACAAAAAAAAACATTTTTTTTCAAAATTTTCTGTCTTTTTTTTTATTTAGCAGAAAATAAAAATCCCAGAGGTGATCAAATACCACCAAAAGAAAGCTCTATTTGTGGGAAATAAATGATAAAAAAATTTGTTTGGGTACAGTGTAGCATGACCGCGCAATTGTCAGTCAGTGTGACAGCGCTAAAAGCTGAAAATTGGTCTGGGCAGGAAGATGTATAACTGCCCTGTATTGAAGTGGTTAAATACCCTATGAGAGGCAGTTTTTGTTTGGGTATTCAGACAAATGCAGGTCCTGCTGCTGTCTGAATACAATAGCTGGCAAGGGAGATTCATGCATCCTTGCTGTTTTGGCCTGGATGAAGAAATCTATTATGCCGCGTACACACGACCGGTTTTGCCGTCAGAATAAACTCTGAAGGTTTCTCCGACGGAATTCCATTCAAGCGGTCTTGCCTACACACGGTCAAACCAAAGTCCGACCAAAGTCCAACCTTCCAGAACGCGATGACGTACAACAGTTACGACGGGACTAGAAAAAGGAAGTTCAATAGCCAGTAGCCAATAGCTTCTCATACTTGCTTCAGAGCATGCGTCTTTTTTGGTACATTGGAACAGCATACAGACGAGCGGTTTTCCCAATAGGAATTGGTTCCATCAGAAATATTTAGAACATGTTCTATTTCTAGGTCCGTCAGAATTTTCGAAAAAAAAAAAAAAGTCCGATGGGGCACACACACGATCGGAATAGACAATGAAAAGCTTCCGTCTAACTTTTTCTGTCGGACATTCCGCTCATGTGTATGCGGCTTTAGACTTATCTTGATCAGCTCGCAGGCTGCACAAGAGAAATCTATGTGTGTATTGTCAGCCTAAAGTGTAACTTAAATGTATCTGAGCACCACAAACTGAAAAACGGTATTTATTATTATTATAATATTTTTTATATTCAATGCAAACTCACCCATTCAACCATGTATTCATTCTTTTATTTTTGTGAGAAATCCCTTTGAAAAACACCCCCTAGCATTTCTAGCTGCGCCATCTTGAATAAGGGCAGATGATTCATGTAGCATTTACTTCCTGGAATCCATCTATCATTAGCTCAAACATGCAGACAGGTGGGTGTGCTTAGCTGAGAAAGCTCCTCCTCTAGATGAAGGGAGAAAAAAAACCCATGAAGACTCTGGGGATGTATGACATCATTTTGGCCTAGGCCAGAAACCAGGAAGCAACTCAAGAAATATAAATACGATAAACCTTTCTATCTATTAACTACAGCTAGCACAATAACGATAAAAAAATAGTTATTGTTGATTAAGAGAGTTTAGTTCTGCTTTAATAGAGGCTATCCCCTAACTTTGGAGAAATCTTGTCCTACTTTCTGCTGTGTCATTGGCAAGGAAGTGAAGGGAGATCTCCAAGACAACATTTAGAAATGTTTCTTACAGGATTTACACATATTTCTCCCAAGATTCACGTGTTTTTCTAAATGAATTCAATTGAAAAATATATAAATCACAGGAAAGCATTTATAAATAGTCCCCATGATGTTTAATATCATATATATCATTTTTCATTAATAATTTTTGATGTTCACAAACATTTGAAGCTCCCTTACAGTACATCACACAAAAAAAAATAAAAAAAAGCTGGCAAGGCTCCAGTGCTACTCCTGCCTGTTAAAATACAATAAATTCAGAATGCCTGTTTTAAATCACAGTAGAATATCTGTATAGATCTGTAAAGCTGGCCACAAACAAAAAATCTTTGTATTGTCTAGGTGGAATGTTAGAAAAATAAAAATATCTTGCAATGGAAATGTAAGAAAAATAATTAAAGAAGGGATTTTTATGTGCATAGCCACCTTTTAAAATATACATAAGTCTCAAAGAATTCTCAAAGTTATTTAGTTACTGTTTCCTACAAGCTCACTGAGTTTTATTAAAGGCACATTAAGCAGGCAGTATCATTACATTTTATGCACTATTCTGTACAATCAGTACGTTGTCCCATGTTGCTGAGTGTAGCTATGAGGTCTGACTGGGTGTCCCCACCCCTCTATGGCAAGGTGGGTAGGAAGGAGACATCTGCTTCATAACGGTTTCTTGTCTCGGCACTTTCTTGAGACAAGAGGTGGCAAGAGGAATAGAGAGGGGGAGAGGAGCCAGGTCAACCTCCCATCCCTCTGCATTCCTTTTGCTGCTGCTTGTTTTGGAAAGTGCTTCGAGTCGGGACAAGTGGTCATTGGGGAAGCAGCCATCTCCTATCTAGCTATGTTGTTGGACCAGCCAGGGGAAAAAGAGGCCCAGACTGACATCATAACTACACTTTGGAAGCACCTAGCACCATGGGACAAAGTAATACATGTACTTTGCATCATAGGGGATAGAATAGTGACAAAAAATTGTATTGATACTTCTGCCTTATCAGCCATTCTCAACCAGGGTTCCTCCAGGTTGCCAGGGGTTCCTTGAGCTGTGTATGATTGACCCCCTTTTCATTGTGCCCACATAGATCTGACACTAGTGATCGTTCTAGGTGTCTTGTAAGGGTGGCATTCTGACCACCAAAGTAAGGGAGGGGAATTCTTCCTACTGACCACCAATGTAAGGGGGGAATTCTCGTTACTGACCACAAATGTAGGGGGCATTTTTCCCATTGATACTGTCAGGGCTGGGCTCAGCCCTTCCTTCTCTGAGCTGGCCGCTCAGCTGTCTGCTAATTGCCAGCTCCTATCTCTCCACAGTGACTCACCTGTTGATGATATCCTGCTCGTCAGTCCTGCCTACTTAAGCCGTCCAGCTCAGATGATCTCTGCCTTCGCCTTGGTCACGCTCTCCTGTGTTCCTGTTAAAGACTTGCTTGGCTGACATTCCTTCTGGCTCCAGATCCTGCTTACTGTTCTACTACGCTCATCTCTGGCTCCCTGACGTTTTGGCTTGTCTGACTATCCCTTCCTGTTCCTGAACTTTGGCTATGTTTTGACTACGTTTACTCTGTTTACTTTTTTTTATTATTATTAAAGAAGTGAGATTTAACTGTACTTCTGTCTCAGTCTGATTCATGGTTTCTGACAGATACCCAAGTAATTTGTTTTAGAAAGAGTTCCCTGAGACATGGCCTGACCTTATTGTAGGGATTCCTCTGGAGTAAAAAGGTTGTGAAAGGCTTCTGAATATAGTCTTTTCAATGTTTTTTTAGATATAGAAGTGCATTTTACAATTGTCTGTTAGTTAGTCATTACACTCAATACACTCTATTTGTGGCTGATATTTTAGCTCAACAGTTGTAAATCAGAGAGGTTGGTGGGTTTTTGCAGTTGCTAATCTGCAAATAATCTACAATTATTTATGTTTAATACAATAAAAAGAATATAACATGGCAAACTTTCTTGAAATGTGAACGTTGTATCAAGCCTGATTTTAAAGCTGAACTTGCAGTCAATGGTACAGTCTATACAGCAGAGGGAGAAGCGTAACAAGGAACCAATTACATGTGCTACATTACAAGGAGCCTTGCTAAAAGGAGGGCAGAGCAGGGTGACAGAGATGAGCTCTGGCTGGGGGTGAGTAAGTAAAAATGCACTTGCACCAGAGAAAGATCAGGTCCATTGCCCTGCTAGACAGGGCAGTGCTGTGGGGCACAGCTGTGTAAATCTCAGGACTAGATGGATGTGAATACAAATCCTTTCGCAGACAAAACAGTTCTGTATATTTAGTTGTTTACCTGGAGTTCAGCTTTAAACCCCAACTGAATATTTAGTTTAAAAAAAACAAAATAGATTCTAGGTACCTCAAAACAACAGGTGAGTAAAGGGCTTCAGCTCATTTACTTTGGGGAAAAAAAGCCAAAGTCTGGGTAGAAAAACCAGCTCCCTGCCAGTATGCAGTAGAGAAGGACCCTTGCTCACTGTATGTAAGCAGTGATCTATCTTCAGAGGTCTGACATGACCCCTGCAAAGTCAGCAGGGTTATACTCGACAATCAGCAAAACACATTTAGCTCAGTGTACATTCAATAGAAAACTGCAAGCCAGCAGGTACATGTGTGTTATTGCAGAAGAGACACAGTATGACGATGAAGTCACAATCCTCATCCAAACTAATCAGGAAATGCTTTGTATTCATTGGAAAAAATACAAGGCTTTCTTTAAGGCTTGGTTCACACTGGAACCGGCTGCGGATCGCACAGGAACATTGTGCGTCCCCATTCTCCGGTTCAGGGATGAATCAGGGCAGAATCTTTGCCTGAATTCGGCCCTGAAATGGAGCCAAAGACGCACAGCGTTTCTGTGCAGTGCGCTCCGCAGCTGCCCTGAAAAATATGTGAACCGGCTCCATAGAACCCGCATCCAATTTGCATAGATGTGAACCCAGCCTGAATTGCAGCCAAGCGACCACCTGCTTACTAGGCAGAAGGGCAGTTGATCTTGTGGATCCAGTAGACTGCCGCTACCACTTTAGTAGATAAAAAAAACTACTCACAAACGTGGGAAAAAATTGCAATACAAATGATCTCCAGATGACAGCAATTAGTTGACAAACAGACTCCAGATGGTAACAAGGGAGATATCAAGGGGTACCTCTTCGAAACACGTCAGCTGGCAGTCTGTTTGTCAGTCAACTAGTTGCTGTCATCTGGAGATCATCTGTATTGCAAATTTTCCCCACATGTTTGTGAGTAGTTTTTTATCTTATTTTTAATAAAAAGACATTTAAGGATAATGCACAAGGCTGGTGTGCCCTCCTTTTTTTTCTTCTTTTTTTTTCTTTCCCTTTTGACTATTAGGATACCTCTATCCTTGAGGACAGCAAGGCCTGAGGCACATTCCACCACAAACTTTAGTCCACCTGGTAACTCACTTGTGCGCAGGACGGTTTCTTTCTGCTATCACTTTAGTAGCCCTGACTACTACAGTGATTTGCAGCTTCCACAGGGATTGGTCAGGTATGAAATATAATTACTTACATTGCTCCAATCTGAAATAATACTACCATGGTATAAAAAATCATATCTAAACTTTAGCTTTATATTAGGGGTCATAGTAGAATAAAGGCATCATTCACTTCTGTGAGTGTCAAATGCTAAGACGACTGGGATGGAAGGGAGGTAGGAGGCACAGACTGCTGGGAGGGGAGTATACTACCACCTGTATTGCAGAGTAGTGACATTTGCATTTGTTTAGGAACCTAAAGCAGCCCATTAATGATTTGGTTTTCTGTCCTTCCACCATGGGGAAAAGAGAGAAAATCACCCGATTACCCCATCAACATAGTCGTGGTAATGGGCATATGCCTCCAGCAGCACTATTGGGTCCTGCCAGTGGGGGAAGGGATGGGAAAGGGGGGGGGGTCGCAGGGAGCCTTCCTGGCTGGTAGAACACAATGATTAGTGCTAGAGGCTATAGCCACCAGCAGTAAATCGCATGTAAAACAATCTGACAAACTGATTGTACCCAAGTCCATCGATGAGTCGACTGGGGTACAATCAGCCTGCCCATAGATGGATATAATTTAGATCCATGTATGGCTGGCCTAACAGTCTCATTAAGCTAAATACTGCAGTAACAGCTTGGTAATATGTGTTTGCTGAAAATGTAATATACAGTGGGGCGGAAAGTATTCAGACCCCCTTAAATTTTTCACTCTTTGTTATATTGCAGCCATTTGCTAAAACCATTTAAATTCATTTGTTTCCTCATTAATGTACACACAGCACCCCATATTGTACACACAGCACCCCATATTGACAGAAAAACACAGAATTGTTGACATTTTTGCATATTTATTAAAAAAGAAAAACTAAAATATCACATGGTCCTAAGTATTCAGACCCTTTGCTGTGACACTCATATATTTAACTCAGGAGCTGTCCATTTCTTCTGATCATCCTTGAGATGGTTCTACACCTTCATTTGAGTCCAGCTGTGTTTTATTATACTGATTGGACTTGATTAGGAAAGCCACACACCTGTCTATATAAGACCTTGCAGCCCACAGTGCATGTCAGAGCAAATGAGAATCATGAGGTCAAAGGAACTGCCTGAAAAGCTTAGACAGAATTATGGCAAGGCACAGATCTGGCCAAGGATACAAAAAAATTCTGCTGCCCTTAAGGTTCCTAAGAGCACAGTGGCCTCCATAATCCTTAAATGGAAGACGTTTGGGACGATCAGAACCCTTCCTAGAGCTGGCCGTCCGGCCAAACTGAGCTATCAGGGGAGAAGAGCCTTGGTGAGAGAGGTAAAGAAGAACCCAAAGATCACTGTGGCTGAGCTCCAGAGATGCAGTCGGGAGATGGGAGAAAGTTGTAGAAAGTCAACCATCACTGCAGCCCTCCACCAGTCGGGGCTTTATGGCAGAGTGGCCCGACGGAAGCCTCTCCTCAGTGCAAGACACATGAAAGCCCGCATGGAGTTTGCTAAAAAACACCTGAAGGACTCCAAGATGGTGAGAAATAAGAGGGTTGCTTGGAGATCATATTTTGTTAGTAATTGTATACCCTAATTTGTCATTTCTACCTACAGGTAAGCCTATAATAAGGCTTACCTGTAGGTAAAATTAATATCTCCTAAACCTGTATGGTTTAGGAGACTTTCCCTTTGCATGCAGCCGCTGACGTCAGTGGCGCATGCGCTCTGAATGCCTGGCTGAAGACTCCCGCACGCTTGCAGGACAAGATGTCAGCTCCCTCGGTGTTGACCGGGCACAATGCGGGGGATTCGATCTAAGGTAAGTATTTCATAATGAGCTAGTATGTGGTGCATACTAGCTCATTATGCCTTTGCCTTATAGGGTTTTTTTTTTCTTTTTCTTTTTTTTTAGATATACAACCTCTTTAAGGCCGGGTTCACATATGTGCGAATTGGATTCAGGTTTCTCCGCATCCAATTCGCATGACATGTGAGTCTTCCCGGCTCACAATGGAGCCGGTACACACAGGTCCATGGCGGCCTCGGCCCGCATTCCAAAAGGGTCCTGTTCAGGTGCAAATTCAGGCAAAAGTTCAGACCTGAATCGCACCTGAACTGGTGAACAGGGACGCACCGGACCCAATGCTGGGAACAGTGGCCGCACATATTTGAACCCGGCCTAAAACATATTCTGAAATAGCAACCTTCACTTGGATACAGCTATTAGATGAAGAAAACAAGTGACTTCTCTAACATACTAAAAAGGACCTTAAAGAATAGGTTCGCCTTTTTGGAGCATGTTACACATTAGACCCAAATTTAGGGTATAATGTGTAACATGCTCCAGGCCTGCCCCTCTGCACCCCCCCCCCTTCCTTTTTCCCCATAATAGCAGGTGGGGGATCTCCTCCCCGCACCTGCTGCCACTTTTTCACCCACACCTGCATCATTCTTTCACAGCAATATGTGAATGAATGATCTACAAGTCCACTGCTGCAGACAGCTTGTAGTTCATTGACACTTCCTCCAGCTTAGTAACGGTCTGCCCATATGAAGGTACAGACAAGTAAGCTGGTGGCAGTGTCTGCAGGAGTCTGACTTTGCACTCGCAATCTACTGATCGCGGGTGCAATAATCTGCAGGCACATGAAAATGAAAAAATGCAATTCCTGCAAAAATATGTTCATTTATTATTTTTTCCTTAACCACTAGCTTCCCAAGCCAATTCTGACAATTCTATCACACATGCAAAAATCTGCATTTTTTTGTTAGAAAATAACTTGAAACTCCCAAACATTATCTATTTTTTAAGCAGAGGCCCTAGAGAATAAAATGGTGGGTGTTGCAATTTTTTATGTCACGCGATAGTTTTTTCAAAGCAATTTTATTGGGAAAAAATACGCTTTAATGAATTTTAGGGAACACAAACACAATATATTACCCAATATTTTGGTAAGATGTAAAAAATTATGTTATGCAGAGTAAATGCAACAACGAACATGTCATGCTTTATAATTGCACACACCCGTGGAATGGCGACAAACTACAGTACATTAAAGTATCAGTAGGCAACGTTTAAAAGCCTTTACAGGTTACCAGTTTAGAGTTACACAGGAGGTCTAGCCCTAGAATTATTGTTTTCACTCTGACGTCTCCGGTGATACCTCAGATATGTGGTGTGATCACTGTTTACCTATGCATGCAGGATCAACGTGTACCTTTGCATATATATATATATATATATATATATTTTTTTTTTTTTTTTATTTACTTATTTTATTTAATCACATCCCTTGTGATAGCATGGGCAGTGGCAGCTCTTCTTTATGGAGAGGTCTGGGGTCTATTAGGTTCCAGATCACTCCTCTGGTCTTCAAAGCAACTGTCACATACCTGGTTGGTGAGCCTGACATGCAGAGGAAGGCCTCTCGTACAGCTCCGGCTCAAGGGCCACCAATGGTGAGACAGCAGCCACTGGAGTACGGCGAGGTAAGAGCGCCTAGGATCAGTCCACTGGTCTGTGCGGGTAGTAGCCAGGAACCCTCGGGAAGGAAGCCAGGATTGGCTAGTAGCAGGCACATGAGACAGCAGACAAGCTGGCAGGCTTGGCAGATGACAGACTGTGGATGCACGAACAGGAAGCAGGGACCTGAAGATGCTGAGCTGGACTGTAGGAGCTGTACCAAGCTGGAAGCAGGGTCAGGCAAGCCAGGTCGGTAACGGGCAGGCAGATCAGGCATAAGCGGAAGGCGGCAGCGTAGTTGGGTCACTGGCAGGGTTGGCAACAGATGCAGGATTAACAGGAGCAGCAGGCAGAAACTGAGTCTGAGATAAGCCAGGGGTCAGAGCAGGTAGCAGGCAAGAATAGTCGGGAGCAAGCCGTCTACATCAGAAGTCAGACACAGGAATCAAGAACATACACAAACGTTGTAGACCAAGCAGCAATTAGTCATCGCTGAAGCTCCGTTTAAAAAAAAAGGCAGTTTGGCGCCAATCTTGGTGAAAGGCGTGCATACGCGAACACGCAGTCGCGTTCGCACATGCGTATTCGCATATGTGCCCGTAACTGTTCAGGCCCTTCTTTGTTTGTGCCTGCGCACATGTGTATGCCTGGAAACGGCAGCTGTACTATGCAGACGTCTTTCCTGACAGCAGCAGCTCAAACTAAGACCTGTTTCATCTGCTGCTTCACAAGGTGGTCACTGTTTGTAAACAAACAAAACGGAAGTGACTTAATCGTTGTTGCTTCTGGTTTCTGACATCACACAGTGGCAGGAACAATATCCGTTCATCTCACTGTGTCTGGGGAAACTGATGCCATCGGTCATATACCCGATCGGATGGGAGGACCTGGTAAAGGCAGTAGGGGAGTGGGACCCCTTTCTGCCACCTGTAAAAGTAATCCAGAGACTGCATAGCCCCTTGGATTACTTTTACTACATAGAGATTCGCCTGCTTGAAAAAATTATACCGGGATCATAGTTGTAGCCTCAACCATGATCCCATTATAAGGGTTTCAATACCAGGCCGTATTTATAAATATAGTGGTGTTGAAGCGGTTAAAGGTGAACTTATTCTTTGAGTCCAGTAACTTACAGGAATCAAAATGTATCTAAACCCAAAAACCAAAAATGCAATACATTGTAGCTTACCAGTCCTTAGATGTTGTGGCTATATTAGTTTTCCTTTTTCAAGCTTACTTTCTTATATTTTCACTTGATGTTTCTGCCGTAACATATTCCCAGTCCTAAAATGATAACACTCACTCACCCTTCTGTATTAAGACAACAGAAACAAGATAGGACTACCTCTTTACCCCTCTTTTGTCAGCCAAACAGTTTTTAAATTCTGCAAATCAATCTTATGATTTACAAACGTCAGCCTCCATGACGTCCAACCATGCAGCTAACACTGCTGGATCAGCAACGCAGCTTCCTATGACACTTCTCTACCTGTAGCCTTCTCACTAATATGATCCAAACTGATGGATGGTCACTCCATCCAGCACCAGATCGTCCCTGGAATTCCTTTTTTTTATTAAAAAAATACTATTGTTACTTCATAAGGGGCAGATATTTATATAAATATGAATGCACATTTTAATATACACCTGCTCTGACTTGTGGATAAGTGATTGGAAGGGTGTCATTTCAGGCCTTTAAAACTGATACCATGACTCCAGCTAATCTTTTTGAAAGAATTAACAAGTCCATTAATTATTGACAAGTAACTTTGGTATAGGCTTGTAAAACTGTGCCCTAGAAGCAATAAACACAGTTCAGCGTGTAACCTACTATGTAACCTTACATTCCTTCTACAGTGCAATTACCTGGACTGTTACCTATACACCCACTGAGGACTCATTTCTGACAGTTCTGAATCCCATCCTGGTGCAGGAGGTGCGCAGAGGGGATCGGTGATCAGATCTCAGCATGACACTGGAAAATCCTTGTGGCAAACAGGCACATGAGAGGCGCCAAGGACAAAGGTCCCTCACCCAGGTGACACGTAGCAGATGGCTTTGTCTGCACAGAGATTAAAGGATTTTGCATGCATTAAAACTACTTGTGTGGATTTCTTGATTAATCACGTGAGGAGACCTGCTCATGTGAATAACCTATCAGTGGTTTGTACGCAGCATTATAACAAATGGAAAACAATACCAGCAAGTGTCCATACACAAATGGACAGATACATTATCATGACATTACTACAAAACCTATCCAACACTTAAGCTGGCCATACATTATATAATTGTCTTATTCCATTTCCTTTAGATTTACCTTTAACTATTTAGTGCAGTGTTTCTCAAACTTTTTTGTCTTGCAGCGCACCAAATAGATTTAAAAATTTTCACAGGACACCTGAAAAGACTTTAGTGGTGAAGAACTTATTTATTTTTTCATAGGTATATATTTAACCACTTGCCGACCAGCCGCCGTCATTATACTGCGGCAGGTCGGCACAATCCCGTGAACCGTCATAGCTGTACGTCAGTACCTTTAAGCGGGATAGCAGGCCTGCGCTATCTACGAACTGGGAGCCATGATCTGTCATCTCCTATAGTCAGTCCCACCCCCCACAGTTAGAACACATACCTAGGGAACACAGTTAACCCCTTGATCGCCCCCTAGTGTTAACCCCTTCCCTGCCAGTGTCATTTATACAGTAATCGGTGCATTTTTATAGCACTGATCGCGGTATAAATGTCAATCAACCCAAAGATGTGTCCGATGTGTCCGCCATAATGTCGCAGTCTCAATAAAAATCGCAAATCACCGCCATTACTAGTAAAAAAAATAATAATAAAAATGACATACCGTATATACTCGAGTATAAGTCGAATTTTTCAGCCCTTTTTTTTGGGCTGAAAGTTTCCCTTCGACTTATACTCGAGTCCGCGCCGTCTGTCTGCATGATCAGCGTGTCATGCAGGCAGACGGCGGCCGGCGTGTGCTGATAATGCACGGAGGCTATTCCAGCTTTCAAAAGCCGCGCCTCCTGCTCTTCTGTGATAGGCTGAACAGCTGTCAGTGTACAGCCTATCACGGACATTCTCTCATCCTCGTCCGTGGTATGAGAATGAGAGAATGTCCGTGATAGGCAGTCAGCGGTCAGCCTATCACAGACGAGAAGGAGGCGCGGCTTTTGAACTGTGGAATGGCCGCCGAACAGTATCATCACACGGCCGCTGTCTGAGGATGGAGATCGCCACAGGAAGGCTACACAGGACACAGGTAGGCTGCACATGCACACAGGACACACATGCACCCATGCACACAGGACACACATGACACACATACACACATGACACACATACACACAGGACACACATGACACACATACACACAGGACACACATGTACAGGACACACATGTACAGGACACACACACATGTACAGGACACACATGTACAGGGTACAGGTAGGCTGCACAGGACACAGGGAGGCAGGCAGCTGCAGATGGACATTATTGACCCTCTGCATTTCTCACCCTCGACTTATACTCGGGTCAATAAGTTTTTCCCGGTTTTTTGTGGTAAATTGGGGGTCTCGACTTATACTCGGGACGACTTATACTCGAGTATATACGGTAAATCTATTCCCTATTTTGTAGACGTTATAACTTTGGCGCAAACCAATCAATATACACTTTTTGCAATTTTTATTACCAAAAATATGTAGAAGAATGCATATTGGCCTAAACTGAGGAAAAAATTAGCTTTTAAAAAAAAAAAAAATTGGGCTATTTATTACAGCAAAAAGTACAAAATATTGTGTTTTTTTTTTCAAAATTGTCACTTTTTTTGTTTATAGGGCACAAAATAAAAACCGCAGAGATGATCAAATACCACCAAACGAAAGCTCTATTTGTGGGGAAAAAAAGGACGTAAATTTTGTTTGGGTACAGCGTTGCACGACCGCGCAATTGTCAGTTAAAGCAACGCAGTGCCGTATCGCAAAAAATGGCCTAGTCATTGAGCAGGCAATTCTTCCGGGGCTGAAGTGGTTAATTTTAAATTTAATGTGAAAATAGACATGTGCATGACGAAAAAAATTGTTTTGTTTCGTTTTGATTCATTAGTTTAGTTATTTAGTTTTGTTAAATTTGGTTGATTAGTTCAATTCGGATTCGAATTTTGGAATTCGTATTTGGAATTTTTCTAATCCACCGATTTTTTTTTTTTTTTTTTTTTTTTTTTTTTCGAAACTTTCAAATTGATACATTTCGAATCAGTCGAAAATAAAATGTTATATTTTTTCTATTCGAATGCGGCAAATTAAACTTCATCAAATCATTACAATGACTCTTTAAATCGCCTTTGGCTTAACAAAGACAGCATTATTTCGAAATGGTACACTAATAACACTCACAGACTTTTATTTCAGAAATGGGTTTACAGTTCAAATTCGAATGGAAAATTCAATTTGAACTTCAATTTGAATTTCCGAAATTCGGACAAATCTTGTGCTGTTATTCGGAGCATTTGGTAAACTTTGTTTATACTGTAATTCAGGTATTCAGATATATCCGAATTTCCACATAATGAAAATTTGTCCAAATATTAATTCGGAATGAAACGAACTGTACATGTCTAATGTGAAGGATGTGTCAGCTTTCAAGAGCAAATCAGATTGAAGCGATTGTAATCTTCTTTGTACTTTCGCTTGCTTCCTTGCTTTTCATTTAACAGCTTCTCTTTCAGAGTTCAAGACTTGATTAAGTATTTTTCAATCGCTAAACAATTAACAAATTTTATTTATCAGCATCAAAGTTTGAATGGAATGTCTCTATTATTATAATATAATTATAATATATAATATAATATAATTATAATATAATTAGAGCGATTGAGTTCTCCCGAGATCTTGCACAAGTCTCACATTACGAAAGGAACCAATGACAGAGATTGCGTTTTTATATATATTACTTTTTTAACTTTTGCAACATTGATTTACCATTTCATTTTTAGATATGTTCAAGGTTTCAAAATTCTAGCAATTTTAAATATTTCTCAAAACTCCCACGTCACACCTGCAAATCTCACGTGGCACACAGTTGAGAATCACTGATTTAGTGCAAGGGCCTGCCTGATTACATACAAATTTCACATGGGCGCCCCTGCTAAGCAGAATCTTCATGCTCAGTAGGGGATCTCGCAGATGATCCCTGCTGAGCAGGCAGATGACAGGTCTGTGTCCGTTCCGCTATGCAGAGCAGACACAGACACAGTCCCTCTCTCCTCTATGGGTCAATCTGGTGGATCGGATCGGATGGAAACGGACTGCCTGTTCGTTTCCATCCGAAGCCATCCGATCCGATCCACCAGACAGATGGAAAATAGAACCACCACCTGTCTGCTTTTGGTGGACAGGATCAGATCGGATGGTGGCAGGTGGCAGCGGACATCTGTCCGCTGACATCCACCGCTCCACAGAGGACAATGCAGGGTCCAATCAGGTCCACCTGAAAAACTGACAGGCGGACCTGATCGGACAGCCTGTGTGAAAGGGGCCTTTAGGTTTGACCTCACATTATATGGGTTTGGTAAATCTAAAAGAAATTTTTACAAGCAAATTGTATAATGTGTGATCAGCCTTACTTCATACAAGGATAGATAGATAGATAGATAGATAGATAGATAGATAGATAGATAGATAGATAGATAGATAGATAGATAGATAGATAGATAGATAGATAGATAGATAGATAGATAGATAGATAGTGTGTCTTGTATGAAAGTTTATATTCCAAAATATAAAATTTGGTGTTTTGATCTGTTTCATCAAATCTTTGCCTCCTCTACCACTGGACTACAAAAAAAAAACAGCTTTTATTTGGTACTACCACTGTCTTATAAATCATACACATAACTCACTTCCAGTCCATATGACTTCTCCTTTACTGTTGTTTTGGTATTTGCGCTTTGCATGGTATCTCTTCTCTAACATTTTTGGTCTCTTTCCAGGGACTTACTACTTTGGCCAGTTTTCTTTAATGCCTTTTAATAGGTCTGCTCTTTTTATGATTTGTAAGGACTTGTAAGGACTCTTACTTTCCATCACTGATGCATGTGCAGATTGCTGAGGCTTTGGCTACCTATAAAACTAAACAATTGACCTCCTCCTTCCCCTCCCAAATTGACCAGACGACACAGTCGAATGGCCATAGAAGCCTTTTTATTATTCTTTCAAACAATTAAAATACAAAAAACGTCATAAACACTCGTAATGCATAAATCCATAACCACATATAATACACACCCATTAACAAAATACCTCAGCCTAATCCTACCTGATCTAAAGATCTTTGAAGGCCCATTTACTTTTTACCAACCGGTTGTAACTGTCACCCCATGAAAGGCCCCCAGCTGCAACTTACACCAGCTCAGGGACAATTACCACTTACTTACTACCAGATACAACCAACTTAAAACCCCCCAATGTTACCATTGTATTATTAGGAAGGGAAGGGCACCGCCTTCAAAGACCCAATAGACCTCCCTCCGCTGCTATGACTAGTAATAAAAGAACACATAATTGAACAGTCAGGTAAAACTTTACCCACCTAAACTTCCCGCTATGGAAACCAAACCACATTAGTACAAAATTGGCAAAAAACATCCCCAGACCAAACCAACTAGGGAGGGTGGGCGGGAGAAACCTTCCTGACACTGTGAGAAGCTCCCTGTCATGACCTTGCAGTAATACATTCATGACTTGTCTGTCTCTTACCTGGTCTGTGTATCAGCCTTGAGGCTTGTACTCTCACACCTGCATGCTTAAGTAATCTTCTCTCTGTGTGGCTCCACTCTAGCCTCAACAGGAACCACTATTTAACATTGTATTCTCCAAGCCTGCCTTGCCATGCAATATTGTGTGTTTGGCTTCCTGTTTGCGGTGTGCTCTAAGTTTGTCTCTGTCACCGATCTTGGCGTGTTCCCAACTATTCCTGTCTGCTTGTGACCCTGACCTTTGGCGCGTTCTCGACTTTCCCTGTTTGCCTGTGACCTTGACTTTTGGTGTGTTCTCTGTTATCCTTGTCTGCTAGTCGCCCCGACATTTGGCTATCTCCTTACTATCCCTTGCTGTCCTGGGCTGCTGTTTCCTCTCCATCCTGCTGTAGCCTACCGTGACCGTGAGCTGGGCGACCCTGGGGGCCGCGACCTGGAGCCAGTTGCAGCCCAGTCCATCCTCACCACTAGAGGCTCTGGTGAACACCTGTTGGCTCTTAGACTCCGCGCCCTGGGGAATCTATGCTCTAACTCACTGTGGGAACCATGTTGGTGCTCCAGGGGACCTGCCTTCCTGAACCACCCCGAGTTCCATCCACAGCAGTCAGCCTTAGGGTCCACTATCATAGCAGTGCACTCCTGACCCCAACGGGGTGCATCTGTCACCTGGATACAGGTGACCTGACACTCCCACTGATCTCCGACAGAAAAACCTCTTCCCCTCCACACCCTACTAGATACCCCCCATCACTTTGGGACCTAATCATCTAAGAGAATAACTCCTTTTCATATCATATCACTACTCACTCTGCCTCACTGCCCACCCCAGTCATGCTGGCCCTCTTCCCAGTTTCACTTTGCTCCAGGCCATATACTTTACTTTCTATACCTAGTTTTTGCCTCTCTCTTCTTTACATTCCCTCATTTCTCGCTTTTAATCTGTATCCTGCAAACACTCTTCTCTTGAGTAGCATCTTTATTAGTGCCAGTGACCCATAAAAACAACATAAGTGCTCAAACAGAACGCCTCCAAAACCCAGCATGTTTCACCATCACTGATAGAGGGGGTACAGGCAGTCATCTCATATTGGTATCATGCCTCATTGGCTCAACAGGGGGTTCTGGGCATGACGGGAGTGTCCATGGGTGATGCAACACACCCAATGTATCTTGCTTTTACATTCCCATAAATCTAAAATTCACACATTTTTTCTGTCCTTACAGAAGCCTGCACTCACAAGTCACTAAAGCCCCTCGCCTATACACATCAGGCCTGGTTGCCAGGTCATTCAAAACAAGGTTGTTGTGATTGTTGCAGCAAGCTGCAAAAAGGGTCATTCAGTGACCTCAGGGCTCTATTAGAGTGGACATAAGGAAGTAACTCCTCTACCTGTTAAAAAAAAACGCCTTCCCAATTTTTGACAAAAGACCAACATGGACCTGCTTAAAAACCGTCACTCCAAATTGGAGTTGACATCTGTAGAAATCAGTCAGATTCTCTATGGTAGCTCCACATTCCCTTACAATTTCTGTATTGGTTCTATAAAAAAGTGGGTTGCTCACAGTAATGAGTTAAATGTTGGCTCATATATTAACAAATAAAAAGTTAGCTGGAATTTTGTTAGGGACCGCACCTTTTTTTTACCCTTTTTTAAACTAAAAAACAAAAACATATTTATATTCTTGCTTACCAGCTGTTAGATGCGTGGTCTTCTTTATTTTAATTTTTTTCTGACTTTTTTTTTTTTTTTACCTGGTGAGCCTACCAGTAACATAATTTCGGTCCTGGGTTGATACCTTTCATTCACTGTACTGTATTTCTGAAAGGGTAACTCCACTCTTCTAAGGAAAAAAAATCTAAATGATAAAAAAAATAATATACAATTGCATCACAAGTCATATTGTAATTGAAAGTTTTCACTTTCAATTGATTTTTTATTGAGAATTTTTAAAGAGGAACTGCAGTCTGCTCACATAATTTGTAATAAAAACATCTTTGCCATTCGGAAGCTTCTCTCCAACCATTTTGCATATTATTTTATATATACTGTAATTCTGTACTTGCCAAATATGCTGCAGAAATAACCCTCCACTATCTCAGCGGGAATTATCACCAGGAAAAACAGAGAGAGTGGATCTCCCCAGATGGGAACACAGGCAGTATTTGACCAAGCGTCTAACCCTTCCCTACATAGAAGAAAAAAAAATATTTCTACCTTCCACTGGAAAGAATAATATTAATTAAATGTCAACCCAATAGTTTAGAATGAAAGGCAATGTAAAAATAGATTTTTAATTTCATTCCTCTGAAACTGCCTTTCTACACCTGCCCCATGCACATTGGACAGTTAGCTGCAGGCAGGAAGCACAGGTGCACTGACATGCCCCACTACTGGCAGCCTGTCAAGCTCTATGAGAGGCTTACAGCTGCTGTGGCTGGATGGTGCACCTAGTGGTACAAGTGTTTAGGGTAATATGTGTCCAGGGATGGATGCCAAGAACGCAGACTTCTTGTGTTCCAGGCATTCTTCCATGAGCGCATACTGCCCAAAATGTTCCTAGCACTAGGTGCAACGTTCAGCCACAGCAGCTGTCAGTCTCACAGAGTCTGCCAGAATCAGTGCTAAACTGTGCCCTCCACGAACAACGAAATGCCAGAGCTGGTATTAAACACCCAGTGCACATGGCACCTAAATGTCTACAAGTGAGACTCACAGGACTGCAGAATATATGTGATGCTGAGATCCTCTTATCCTTAGCTCGAGTGGCTCTATAGAATTTTCTGTGTGGCAGGAGTTGAGAGACACCCTCTCTGGAAGTGTTCAAAAGAAGTCTCAAACACATCTGCTCAGCCAGTTATTTGGCAGCAATTAAATTCATTTCATCACATTGACAAAATCTACAACTCAGTCATTTATACGATGTAAGGAGCTTTGAATTTATGGCAGGGAAGTACTAAATAAGGATAAATACACAGCATCAAAAGACTACTGAAAACAAGGGAAGAATAAAATGCACACTTGCATGATGATAAGCCTACTGAGTTTGTATTTGGGTTGATCATTGTGGAAGATCAGGCAGATTCCTTCCTCCCGTGCATGACCTATATTAGCTACCATGGACTCACCTGAGCTTTCCTTATGATAATGATTAAAGGATCTATTTATAAATGTTTTCACGGAAGATTCCCGAAGATTTCTCCCATTGTTCTCACATTCATTTAATAAAATGTGAGGATCCTTGGTGAAAGTTGTGAGCAAATCTTTATAAAAACAATCCCCTAGCATAATAACAAAACAATAACTATGATTCCTTAAAAAAACTCAATAACCAAGAGAAGGAGGGTGTTTATTAGGGTTAACAAAGGGTTAAAAAAAATAGGCATACCTTTTTTTTCCGTATAAAGCCGCGTACACACGAGCGGAATGTCCGACAGAAAAAGACTGACGGAAGCTTTTCATCATCTATTCCGATCATGTGTATGCCTCATCTGACTTTTTTTTTTTTTTTAATTCTGACGGACCTAAAAATAGAACATGTTCTAAATATTTCCGACGGAACCAATTCCTATCGGGAAAACCGCTCGTCTGTATGCTGTTCCGACGGTTAAAAAACGACGCATGCTCTGAAGCAAGTACGAGACAGAAGCTATTGGCTACTGGCTACTGAACTTCCTTTTTCTAGTCCCGTCGTACGTGCTGTACGTCACCGCGTTCTGGACGGTCGGACTTTGGTTTGACCGTGTGTAGGCAGGACCGCTTGAATGGAATTCCATCGGAGAAACCTTTAGAGTTTATTCCGACGGGCAAAACCAGTCGTGTGTACGTGGCATAGGGGTTCCTTGCAGACATTTGCAGACTATATTGTGTTTACAATAACTTTGTATTATTTAGCAGTTCCTGGCTGTCAGCTGGACAGCTGGTAATTGCCAGTAATATTAGTGGGGGAGAGGGGCTGAACGTAGATAAGCCCTAGAAACTTTGTTCTTTTATGGCATATGTCATATGTTTAAAATAGGTAAAGTGGTTCTAACGGCATGATCTTTTTTACTTTAATGCATTCCCTGCATTAAGGTTATAAAAAATGTCCCCTTGAATATATCGCCCATTACCAGGGTCGCAACAGTCGCACTTGCGACAGGGCCCTGGCATTCCGTCACTGCAGGGGACCCAGCGGGGGTTCCTATTCACAGCGCCCTGAGCGGAGAGCATGTCTCTCATGTAACAGCAGCACAGAGACACTGGCATTGACAGTTTTATTTCCCACTCCGTCCGTCCTCTCTCGCACACACGCTCCGCAGGCAGTCAAGTGTAAAGCTAACAAGCTCACATTTCCCACAGAGCACACAGGAGAGGGGAGGGGGGAAAAGGGGGAGCAGATCAGCTGTTTGTCCTGTGTCATCCCGTGCAAGAGAGGACGGATGGAGTGGGAAATAAAACTGTCAATGCCGGTGTCTCTGTGCTGCTGTTACATGAGAGACACGCTCTCTGCTCAGAGCCATACTGTCCTGAGAAGACAGAGGACTCTGGTGGGCACTGATAGGGACACTGATAGAAGGCACTGATGGACACTGATAGAGGACACTGATGGGCACTGATAGGGGACACTGATAGAAGGCACAGATAGAAGACACCGATAGAAGGCACTGATAGGGGGCACTGATAGAAGACACTGATAGAAGGCACTGCCACTGATAGGGGGCAATGATAGGGGACACTGATAGAAGGCACTGATAGGGGGCACTAATAGTGGGCACTAATAGTGGGCACTGATAGGGGGCACCGATGGGAGGCACTGATAGGATTTACTGATGAGCACTGAAGGGAGGCACTGATAGGGGGCACTGAGAAGGCACTAGGGGGCACTGATAGGGGACACTGATAGGGGGCACTGAGAAGGCACTAGGGGGCACTAAGAAGGCACTAGGGGGCACTGATAGGGGACACTGATAGAAGGCACTGATAGGGGAAGCTTATAGGGGGCACTGATGGGAGGCACTGATAGGATTTACTGATGAGCACTGAAGGCAGTATTGATGGGCACTAATGGGCAGCATTGAAAAGTACTGATAGGTGGCATGGATGGATGCTGTTAGGTGGCAATAATGAGCACTGATAGGTGGTGCTGATAGGCAGATTTGATGGACACTAATAGGCGACATTAATGAGCACTGATAGGTAACACTTGTAGGTGGTATTGATGGGCACTGATAGGCGGCATTGATGGGCACTAGGGATGAGCCGAACACCCCCCGGTTCAGTTCGCACCAGAACCCGCGAACGGACCGCAAGTTCGCACGAACGTTAGAACCCCATTGACGTCTATGGGACTCGAACGTTCGAAATCAAAAGTGCTCATTTTAAAAGCTAATTTGCATGGTATTGTCCTAAAAAGGGTGTGGGGACCCGGGTCCTACCCCAGGGGACATGTATCAATGCAAAAAAAACTTTTAAAAACGGCCGTTTTTTCGGGAGCAGTGATTTTAATGATGCTTAAAGTAAAAAAAAAAAAGTGAAATATTCCTTTAAATATCGTACCTGGGGGGTGTCTATAGTATGCCTGTAAAGTGACGCGTGTTTCCCATGTTTAGAACAGTCCCTGCACCAAATGTCATTTTTAAAGGAAAAAATCTCATTTAAAACTGCTTGCGGGTTTAATGTCATGTCGGGTCCTGGCAATATGGATGAAAATCAGTGAGACAAACGGCATGGGTACCCCCCAGTCCATTACCAGGCCCTTTGGGTCTTGTATGGATATTAAGGGGAACCCCGCACACAAATTAAAATAAGGAAAGGTCCCTATATACTCTGAACAGCAGTATACAGGCGGTGCAAACAAGACAGGGACTGTAGGTTTGTTGTTAAGTAGAATCTCTTTGTAATTTTGAACATTTTTAACGTGTTTAGCTCCAGCCAAAAAATCTTTTCTAAGCTTTTTGGAAAACATAGGGAAGGGTTATCACCCCTGTGACATTTGTTTTGCGTCTTTCCTCCTCTTCAGAAGATTTCACCTCACTTTTTTGTCCCAATGAAAAATGTTTTTTGAAAATTTGGGTTTTTTGGTGGAACAAGGATTGGAAAGCATCAGTGGAAAGGAGAAATTGTTTTCCCATATTAACTCTTACATGAGAGAATTTCCCTTCCTAGGGGTAGATTTCATCTCACTTCCTGTTGTCTCCTTCCATTTGCAAGTAGGAGTCGTTTGTAAGTTAGATGTTTGAAAGTAGGGTCCTGCCCTATATACTCAGCAGAAATTTGGGCCTTAGGTGTTGCTGTGGCCAAAACACTGTAAGCCCTCACAGGGCCCTGCTGTGAAATATTAGATCAAGAATTGTAATTACATGCCCCTGTTGAACAGGAGCTGAAAAATTAGGCCTTAGGCACTGGTGCTGGTGCCACAACACTGCAACCCCTCACAGACACTCTAGTTGGAACGCAGGAACGAGCCCTGCTGCAAAGTATTGCATCAAAAATTGTAATTACACGCCCCTGTTAGACAGGGGCAGAAAAATTGGGCCTTAGGCACTGGTGCTGGTGCCACAACACTGCAACCCCTCACAGACACTCTAGTTGGAACGCAGGAACGAGCCCTGCTGCAAAGTATTGCATCAAAAATTGTAATTACACGCCCCTGTTAGACAGGGGCAGAAAAATTGGGCCTTAGGCACTGGTGCTGGTGCCACAACACTGCAACCCCTCACAGACACTCTAGTTGGAACGCAGGAACGAACCCTGCTGCAAAGTATTGCATCAAAAATTGTAATTACACGCCCCTGTTAGACAGGGGCAGAAAAATTGGGCCTTAGGCACTGGTGCTGGTGCCACAACACTGCAACCCCTCACAGACACTCTAGTTGGAACGCAGGAACGAGCCCTGCTGCAAAGTATTGCATCAAAAATTGTAATTACACGCCCCTGTTAGACAGGGGCAGAAAAATTGGGCCTTAGGCACTGGTGCTGGTGCCACAACACTGCAACCCCTCACAGACACTCTAGTTGGAATGCAGGAACGAGCCCTGCTGCAAAGTATTACATCAAAAATTGTAATTACACGCCCCTGTTATACAGGGGCTGAAAAATTGTGCCTTAGGCACTGGTGGTGGCGCCCAGAACCAAAAATGTTCTTACAAGCTATCAGCGTGATGATTGAGGAGGAAGAGGATAATTACTCAGGGATAGTCACTCAGCATCAGCATAGGCAGTCTTTGAAGGGATCTGAAAAAAATTATTCAGTTACATCAGCATCAGGTGCTTGGTAGCTGGTGGTGATCCAAGACTGATTCATTTTTATGAAGGTCAGCCGATCGACCGAGTCAGTGGACAGACGCACCCTGTGATCGGTTACCACGCCTCCAGCAGCACTGAATGTGCGTTCCGAAAGAACGCTGGATGCAGGACAGGCCAGTAGCTCAATTGCATACTGTGCAAGCTCTGGCCAGTGATCCATCCTCAAGACCCAGTAACCCAGAGGATTTTCGGTGGGAAAGGTGTCCAAGTCTGATCTTGCCCCTAGGTATTCCTGCACCATGTAAAACAGACGCTGGCGATGGTTGCTGGAACCGATCATACCTTGGGGCTGCGGACCAAAAAATTGTCTGAACGCATCGGTCAGACGGCCACCTTCTCCACCGCTCCTTCTTTGACTGACCGAAGCCTCAGCAACACGTTGTCCAGAAACAGGAGTTTGTAACCTCCCAGTCTCTGGGAACGCGTTGCACAGACCTTTCTGCAAGGCCTCCCGAAGATGTTTCATCCTCTGCTCCCTCTGCGATGGCAAGATAAGGTCCGCAACCTTACCCTTGTAACGTGGATCAAGGAGGGTTGTATTGGTCCTTCTCCTTGATACCACGAATACGAGGATCCTTACGCAGGCTTTGCAGGATCAGGGAGGCCATGCAGCGTAGGTTTGCTGAGGCATTCGGTCCGGAGTCCTCTGGGTCACTAAGGACAACAACGTCCGCAGCCACCTCCTCCCAGCCACGTACAAGTCCATGTGTTCCTTGGGACTGATCCCTTAAAGACTGCTGATGCTGAGTGCCAGGCTCCACCTCCATACTGACACAATCTTCCTCCTCCTCCTCCTCCTCCTCCTCCTCGTCCTCTTCCTGTGTGATCGGCGGGCACGCAGGAACACTGTCTGGATAAAGGGGGCCTTGAGAGCTAAGGAAGTCCTCCTCTTCCTGCCTCTGTTCTGCCTCAAGTGCCCTGTCCATTATTCCACGCAGCGTGTGCTCCAACAGGTGGACAAGGGGGACAGTGTCACTGATGCATGCACTGTCAGTGCTCACCATCCTCGTGGCCTCCTCGAATGGTGACAGGACAGTGCATGCATCCCTGATCATGGCCCACTGGCGTGGGGAAAAAAAACCAAGGTCCCCTGACCCTGTCCTGGTGCCATAGTCGCACAGGTACTCATTTATGGCCCTCTGCTGCGTGTGCAGCCGCTGCAGCATGGCCAATGTCGAGTTCCACCTGGTGGGCATGTCACAGATTAGGCGGTTCTTGGGCAGGTTAAACTCCTTTTGGAGGTCCGTCAGCCGAGCACTGGCATTATATGACCGGCGGAAATGCACACAGACTTTCCTGGCCTGCCTCAGGACATCCTGTAAGCCCGGGTACCTGCCCAAGAACCGCTGCACCACCAAGTTAAGGACGTGAGCCAAACAGGGCACATGGGTCAGTTGTCCCTGTCGGAGGGCAGAGAGGAGGTTGGTGCCATTGTCGCAAACCACCATTCCTGCCTTAAGTTGGCGTGGCGTCAACCACCTCTGAACCTGCCCCTGCAGAGCTGACAGAACCTCTGCCCCAGTGTGGCTCCTGTCCCCCAAGCACACCAGCTCAAGCACCGCATGGCATCTTTTGGCCTGCGTACTTGCGTAGCCCCTTGAACGCCTACGGAGCACCGCTGGTTCCGAGGAAGAGGCCATGGAGGAAGAAGAAGAGGAGGGGGTGGAGGAGAGAGGTGTGTCACAATCAGCATTTTGGAGGCGTGGTGGCGGAACAACCTCCAACACTACTGCACCTTGTCCTGCATCCTTCCCAGCTGCCAGCAGAGTCACCCAATGCGCCGTGAAACTTAAGTAACGTCCCTGTCCATGCCTGCTGGACCATGAGTCAGCGGTAATATGCACCTTACCGCTGACCGCCCTGTCCAGCGAGGCATGGACATTGCCTTCCACATGCCGGTAGAGAGCTGGAATCGCCTTCCGTGAGAAAAAGTGGCGTTTGGGTACCTGCCACTGAGGAACCGCACATTCCACAAACTCACGGAAGGGGGCAGAGTCTACCAACTGAAAAGGCAGCAGTTGAAGTGCTAGCAATTTTGCCAAGCTAGCATTCAACCGCTGGGCATGTGGATGGCTGGGAGCAAACTTCTTTCGGCGGTGCAGCAGCTGGGGCAGGGAAATTTGCCTGGTACAATCTGGCGTCGGTGTACCAAAAGCAGATTGCCCACAAGTACTTGGCTGTGACACACCTAATTCTACACCTTCATTCCTCTCACTGCAGGTCTCAGAGAGGACTGAAGGTCTAGTGGGGTTGGAAATCTCAGCTGATGAGGAGCAAGGAGAGATCCTCTTTGTTCTTTGGTGTGGGTCTTTTAGATATGCTTGCCAACGAACTGCATGGCAGGTCAACATATGTCTGGTCAAGCATGTGGTACCCAAGCGGGAGATGTTTTGGCCACGCGAGATACGCTTGAGACATATGTTGCAAATAGCAGCGGTGCGATCTGATGCACTCGTCTCAAAAAAGGCCCACACCAAAGAACTTTTTGAATAACGCGCAGAGACTGCAGCGCCCTGCACATGTGGAGCTTTGGGGTGTGATGCAGTCAATGTGCTGCCCTTAGGCTGGCCCCTGGAGGGCATCCTGCCTCGTTGGTGATGTGCCGCCTCCTCCTCCTCCTCCTCCTCCTCTCTCCTATCAGGCACCCACGTTGAGTCAGTGACCTCATCATCCCCTCCCTCCTCATCACTGGAGCAAACCTGGCAGTATGCTGCAGCAGGGGGAGCATGACTGCCAGATTGCTGTCCTTCTTGGGCACCCCCTCTGTCCGTGCTCATGTTACTGCCTTCATCGAGCTCAGTATCATCATCAGAGCCTTCCAAACGCTGGGCATCCTCCTGGAGCATGTACCCAACACTGTGGTCAAACAGTTCGAGGGAATCCTCATGAGGACATGGTGGAGCTAGGGAAGGAGTCACTGATGACATTGAGCTGAGGGAAGAGGCCGCTGCTTTGCCAGACAAAGCACCCTGGGCATGGGTGAGAGAGGATGAGGAGGATGAGGACGGCTTGGTCATCCACTCGACCAAGTTTTCTGCATGTTGCGGCTCAACACGGCCAGCTGCCGAAAAAAAGGCCAAGCGTGTCCCATGGCCACGTGCTGATGAGGATGCACCGTCTCCACGACCAGCACTAGACACAGAGCCTGCTTGCCCTCTCTTATTGGCTTGTGACTGTCTGCCTCTCCTTCTTGGCCTTCCAGACATACTAATGGCCTGTAGCTGCACTAAGCTGGGATAGAACACCTGTAATTTTCTTCAGGTAGCTTTATATACTGTAACCAGACAAGCCTGCCTGTCAGTAGGAAGATAACAGGAACGGATCTAGCTGAACACTGTGAGCAGGACGCACTGCACTAAATGTAAATAGCAGGAACGGATCTAGCTGAACACTGTGAGCAGGACGCACTGCACTAAATGTAAATAGCAGGAACGGATCTAGCTGAACACTGTGAGCAGGACGCACTGCACTAAATGTAAATAGCAGGAACGGATCTAGCTGAACACTGTGAGCAGGACGCACTGCACTAAATGTAAATAGCAGGAACGGATCTAGCTGAACACTGTGAGCAGGACGCACTGCACTAAATGTAAATAGCAGGAACGGATCTAGCTGAACACTGTGAGCAGGACGCACTGCACTAAATGTAAATAGCAGGAACGGATCTAGCTGAACACTGTGAGCAGGACGCACTGCACTAAATGTAAATAGCAGGAACGGATCTAGCTGAACACTGTGAGCAGGACGCACTGCACTAAATGTAAATAGCAGGAACGGATCTAGCTGAACACTGTGAGCAGGACGCACTGCACTAAATGTAAATAGCAGGAACGGATCTAGCTGAACACTGTGAGCAGGACGCACTGCACTAAATGTAAATAGCAGGAACGGATCTAGCTGAACACTGTGAGCAGGACGCACTGACTGCACTAAATGTAAATAGCAGGAACGGATCTAGCTGAACACTGTGAGCAGGACGCACTGACTGCACTAAATGTAAATAGCAGGAACGGATCTAGCTGAACACTGTGAGCAGGACGCACTGCACTAAATGTAAATAGCAGGAACGGATCTAGCTGAACACTGTGAGCAGGACGCACTGCACTAAATGTAAATAGCAGGAACGGATCTAGCTGAACACTGTGAGCAGGACGCACTGCACTAAATGTAAATAGCAGGAACGGATCTAGCTGAACACTGTGAGCAGGACGCACTGACTGCACTAAATGTAAATAGCAGGAACGGATCTAGCTGAACACTGTGAGCAGGACGCACTGACTGCACTAAATGTAAATAGCAGGAACGGATCTAGCTGAACACTGTGAGCAGGACGCACTGCACTAAATGTAAATAGCAGGAACAGATCTAGCTGAACACTGTGAGCAGGACGCACTGACTGCACTAAATGTAAATAGCAGGAACAGATCTAGCTGAACACTGTGAGCAGGACGCACTGCACTAAATGTAAATAGCAGGAACGGATCTAGCTGAACACTGTGAGCAGGACGCACTGCACTAAATGTAAAGAGCAGGAACAGATCTAGCTGAACACTGTGAGCAGGACGCACTGCACTAAATGTAAAGAGCAGGAACAGATCTAGCCTAATCTAGCTCTCAAATCAAATGACACTGTCTGTCTCTCTCTCTATCAGCACACCGGAACACACTACACAGGGCCGCCGTGCAGGCGGCCTTATATAGTGTGGGGCGTGTACTAAATCCCCTGAGCCATAATTGGCCAAAGCCACCCTGGCTTTGGCCAATTACAGCTCTCTCTACTGACGGCGCTGTGATTGGCCAAGCATGCGGGTCATAGTGCATGCTTGGCCAATCATCAGCCAGCAATGCACTGCGATGCCGCAGTGAATTATGGGCCGTGACGCGCCACACGAATTTGGCGCGAACGGCCCATAACGTTCGCAATTCGACGGACGGTCGAACAGCCGATGTTCGAGTCGAACATGGGTTCGACTCGAACACGAAGCTCATCCCTAATGGGCACTGATAGGCAGCATTGATAGGCACTGATAGATGGCACTGGTGATTGGGGCACTGATTATCAGTGTAAACAATTTACTGACATTCTTGACAGTTAATGATAGTCCTTTCCTAACACAGACACAGCGTGGAAGGAAAGGGCTGCGGATAACCATCAAGTCTGTTTACATGTGATCAGCTGACATCATATGGTAAAGGGCCACTATGATTGCGCTCGATGCATGTCCCAGGGGGCATGCGGGAAGCACGGTTTTGGGAGGATGTCCATGGAGACCCTCCCAAAATTAAAAGCCTGGGGCTCGGATGGAAGGGGGGGCCATCTTGGTTTGGCCCTGAAGGTTCTAATTACGCCTCTGCACCTCACACTGGCTGTACTCCGTGGATCCCCAACTGCCTGCCCTCTGGTCTGACTGCAGCCCTCTTGGCTCCCCAAAAAACATAGGAGTGGCCGAGAATCCATACCAAACATTCTCTGTCTGAAAAACATAAAATTCACACATCACAGCAACACTTAACAACCAGAACATAAAACAGTCAAAGACAAACCAATTGCCAGAACAATGACAGACCAGAACATAGGGAGAACGTAACAACTAGCAAACTTATAAGAGATGAGGATGAACATATAAACTGAAATGCTGGGATTCCCAGCGCCCAATGCGTTTCAAAACCTGATCACCCAGACCCCATCTTGCAGCCTCCGTGGCAGCTCCAATCCTAAAAGAAGTCAGTTGGGGGAAACCCAGCAAACAGTAGGAACTTCCTGAAAACTGAGTTGAACTCAAACGCCAAACCGTCGACATGTGTCAAAAAAGGCCCGGGCCCAATCGACTTGAGCTTCAACCAATCGATCACAGCAGTGACCGGGCAAGCAGAAGAATAGGGAACTCATCCAAGCTTGACACTAGTCCCGCGGCCCAACTGATCAGTCTTTGATCTACGAATAAACAAAGAAACCCTGTCATCATGATGTCTGAATCCCCCAACCCTCCTCCGACATGGGTAGAAGGACTCCCCAGTTTACCCACCCGAAGGGCCCCGAAAAAAAACAGAACAAACGCGTTTCTAAAGAGGACTGCTTTGAAAGAAGAAGAGCAAACCTTAGGCAGATGCTCTAACAGCATTTCTAGCAGGTCGAATGAAATGGGGTGGCAGGAATCCGGAACCCGCCAGCCTTTCCGGTAACCCTGCAGAGCTTTTTCACCAAAAAGGATTTTGTAACGTCCGCCAACCCCGAAAGTCGAAACAGGAATGCAAGGCCCGCCATTTTGCAATTTAGCGAGGAAATAAAGACAGCTTCCTCGAAGTTCTTACCAACGAAATATAACAGAACTTGCAACCGATCGTCCTCCTGAAAGCAACCACCCACCGAACTTACCAATTCGTGCCATTCGCGCCAGACCCATTCGTATGCTGTCCATGTGGAAGGACAAATCGACTGCCGAATCAAAACAGCTAGGGTGGCAAGGCGACGTTCCACAACTGACTGGGGCACGGAATTCCGAGCTGCTCCACCTCCGGTGCCAACTGATAGAACTTTTCCTACTGCAGGTGACAAAGGGCATCAGCCACTGTATTAGTCACCCCAGGCACATGGACAGCATACACAAAAGCATTTAAATTCATACAACGTCGAACTAAATGCCTAAGCAAACGCACAACAGGAGACGAAGAAGCAGTAATGGTATTAATGGCATTCACTACCCCTAAGTTATCGCAGTGAAACCAGACACGTTTGTTCCGAAATTCCTGTCCCCATATTTCGACAAACAACACTATGGCGAACAATTCCAATAGCACGAGGTTGCAAATGAAGTCTGAATTACTCCAGGCCTCCGGTCATCGTCCCACGCGCCACTGGTCACTAAAATAGGCTGCATAACCCACCAAGCCTGCCGCATCCGTATAGAGGTCCAAATCAAGGTTGGACACCATCCCCTCCATCCACAAGAACCGCCCATTGTACTTGTCAAGAAACATCTCCCAGACTCGCAGATCTTCCCAGTGTTCCTTGTGGAGTCTCACAAAATGGTGGCGGGATTTTGCCCCAGCAGTGGCAGCCAACGGCAAAAGACTCGACCTATAGGCATGATGCGGCAGGCAAAATTTAGCTTACCCAGAAGAGACTGCAGGGATCGTAATTGCAATTTTTTGCAACGACACATACTGACAACTGTCCCCCGAAAATCGTCCAGCTTTTCCATGGGCAGCCTACATTCCATCCTAATCATATCAATGATGATACCTAAAAATTTCAGTCTTTTCCTGTGCCAAAGGCACCCCAAAAACTCAAACACGTGGTGGGCCGTGGCAAAAAAGATCTGGCAAGTCCGAGGACCGATAACCAAGAAATCGTAATGGATAGTGGACTTTAGGCAAACAAAAGGCTGCCTCAATGTCAGTTTTGGCTAGTAGCGCGCCCTTGCCAATCTTGAGCACCCATGCAATGGCATCTTCAAAAGAGGCAATTGTGTCATTGACCGAACCGCCCCAAGGATGGGAAAGATGGTGGATAAGGCAAAATGTATTGCTTTCCCTCTTGGGGACCACTCAGAGAGGAGAAACCACCAAGTTGGCAAGCAGCGGGAAAGAAAAGAGACCCGCCATCCTACCCAAGGACACTTTCTTAGCCAATTTTGTGGAAACCACCTCAGAATGCAAGTTCGCAGAGCATAAGTTTGCCCCCACTGGAGGGATCCTAGACATCATACAGGGAATCGGAAAACCAACAGTAAACCCCTGCAACAAAAACTGCAGCAGCCCTGTCCGGGTACCTACTAAGAAAGGGCACCATTTTTTCCACCCTCACCGGAGTTCTCGCTTTTCTTCCTCCTTTTTACTTTCGTCCGGCTTTACGTTATCCAGATTAAACTTTTCAAGTGGTAGAAGGGAAAATATCTCAACATTTTCCCCCTTCCAAATCTTTTCCCTCACCTCCGGCTTAAGATGTGCACCTAAAGGGCCCTCGAAGCAGACGTAAACCTTGCATTTTGCCGCGTCAGATAAACGCACACCGTCGGAGGCCCCATCCGCCTTCTTGAATTCTGATGCAGTCTTTGGTGCACCTTCCGACGAAGCTACTACGGGAGCTGTGATGACCGGGTCCGCTTCTCTTTCTACAGTGGTTGCCGCGCCCCCTGGCACCTCGACAGCAAGTCCTGGCGGCGATCGCGTAGTTCCGGGACGACTGGTTCCTGGACGACTGTATGGGAACAGACTGCTCCCCCACAGTCGTCCAGGCTGACACTGGTGAACTTACCTGAGGGGAAGAAACCCCCGCAACACTGCACCAACAGATCCCTCAACCCCGACAACCAGGTCTGCAGCATCTGTACCATTAACCCCTCCTGCCCAGCAATACCCGCTGAGGCTGCAGCCGGGGACCACCCAAACCACCACCCCCAGAAGTGAGAAGCTGAACAGGGGGGAGCACAGATTTAACAACAGAGGGCTGCACAGAGCTAACAGCAGCAGGCAGCACAGAGCTAGAGGCAGAAATGACAGGCAATGGGACAGACACACAGGCAGACTTACCAGGGAAGTCGCACAGTCGTGCCTCCAGATCCCTGCTGATCTCCCGCTCCACCATTTATGTCTTCCTCCCCCTGGGATACCTCACCAGACTCAGAAGCTTTAAGCTTGCCCTCAGACCTGTCCTCCTCGCAAACAGCAGTGGCGGCCAGGGAAGGGTTAATGCTGCAAGTCCCGACCGGGCGCTTGTTGACGACATCAGCCGCAGCAGAGAGGCCTGCACGATTGCCCAGCTCCCTCCTTCCTCGCAGAGCACTCTGCCTGGCAGCCCCGGCCGCAGATGCCATCCTCTGGTGTGGAACCAGGGGCGGCGATGCTGGAGCCGGATGCCTGGAACCTCGGCTTCTGCTGGATGGAGTCCGGGCCACTCCTGGGGACAGTCCGGCACTCGCTGGAACCTCTCTCCCACGCCGGGCCGCGCTGGCAGCAGGGAAAGACCCTGATGAGCCGGCCACATGGTCCTGGGCACCAGTAAAAGGGGGTAGAGAGTAAGTGGCTGACTGTGAACTCCTGCCTGTGGAGAGGATTCCTTCCAACCCTGCAAGCAGAAGAAGGGGGCTGCCTCTTAGCTTTTGGTGCTGAAGGGTCCCTAATGGGGCTCCTAGTGCGACAGCCAACCCTAGGGGTCATCTCTGGACTAAGGCGCTCAGGAGGGCAAGACCTTCTAGCCCGTGGCAATTGGGGGGTAGGTGTAGCAGGAACCTGCCCCGACCCCTGCAGCATGTCGGTCATCTGGGTCTCAAGCCACTGCGGGTTTTCCGCGTCCAATTCGCATGTCAGGAGATTGTTTGATTGTGTAGGACACTAGTGACACTGTGACACTAGGAGGAGGAAGAGGGTGGGAAGCACCTTTGTAAGGATGTCCTTATATTTTGACCACAGCTGCAGGTGGATACTCTCAGGCTAGGTTCACACTATTGCGAATTCCCGCCAATTCGCATGTCAGAAGATTGTGACCGGCTCTCTATGGAGCCGGTTCACACATCTCCGGAGCGGCTCTGGTGCGAACTACACAGGAGTCCTGTGCATCGACAGGTGCGATTCAGGCCCAAATTTAGCCAAAAAATCAGACTGAAACCGGACCTGAAACGGTAAACAGGGACACTCTGTGCGACAGCGTTAACCCAGCCTAATACAGCCCTATCATAAACAGCCTGGAGCAATACATATCTGGTAAACTTGGGTAAGTGACCTATACTAAAATACAGATGAGTTAAGTTTTATGGGATTTTCACAATAATTTTGCTACATTAATAACAAGGGTTTACAAAAATGTATACGATAATAAAAATTAGTTTGATAGCAGGCATGCATATGTTATAATGTACGGACAGCAAATTGATCACATTAAATCTTCTAGGCAATAAAGACAAGTTTGATCTTTTTAAAATCATAATTTCATTCTGTCCAATAATATGTTGGTTGTTGGACTGTAAAACTGTGCCATCTAAAAATGTGAATATGGATCAAATACTTGGCAATGAGGGCCAAAACACTTCAGAACTCCTACATCACGTTCCTCAGGTCTTTTGATTCAGTGGTGATTTGCTCAGTGACACCTTCTGGAGGGTCTACAAAAAGCTGCTGCAATTAGCAGCTTCAGTTATTTATTTATTTATTTCAGGTACTTATATAGCGCCGTCAATTTACGCAGCACTTTACATATACATTGTACATTCACATCAGTTATTTTTTACTATCAAAACTGCTAAGGATACTAGAAGCGTCATTCATGAGAGCTGGTGACTCTAACTGAACTTACTCTGCATGGAATCGAAAAGTAGGCAAGCTTTGCATGTGCTTTTTTACTTTGAGCCCTCGTTCACACCAGGTCGATTTGGCATGCAATTTGACATGCGATTCGGACAGTGCCGGCAACTGCACCGTCCGAATCGGTGCGACACTGAATTTGCAGCACCAAACCAATTCCTAAAAGTTGTTCCTGCACTACTTTTGGTGACTTCGGGGGCGATTTCAATAGATATCTGTGCATGAATCTGCACAGATGTCTCTCAAATCGCACCTGAAGTCGGACTGAAATGATGGTTTTAAATCTTGCGAGTTCAGCTGAACTATTGCACGATTTCAAACCCGCATTCAGTGTGAACCTAGGCTTAATCCCATTTATTTTACTGTTGCTATGTCTATTTTTGTAATATTTTTTTCTGTAAATGTTGTCTTGACCTGTTCTTTTTAAAATGGTATTTAAAAACCACTAAGCTGATTCTCTAAATGCTCCATTCAGAAAAAAGGACTCCTTTCTCTTTTCTCTTTCCATATTTAAAACTCTAATAAAAATCTGATACAATCAGCGCAGATAAAAACTATGAATAGTATAATAAATCTATTGCTAGCTGAATACTGGAGGATAATTCACATCACCTCAAAATAAACCACATATACATAAAAAATGCAGCGCAATAGTGAATACCAGTCCAATGCAGTAAAACAAATATCTATGAGTCAGGCCAGATAAGGGCTATGTGGTTCTATTGCAAATTACCCTATCTAGACTGACTCATAGATATTCGTTTTACTGCATTAGACTGGTTTTCAATATTTTAAACTGTTTTATTCCTGTCTGTCGTGGCAGCAAGTGTCATAGGCATTTCTCAAAGGTAAGTATTGCTATAGAAATCATTTGTTAAAACATGTGGTGGTGGCTTGTTTGTGTAGCACTAAATCTCGGTGGAGCTGCTGGTTTAAGCGGGTTGTTACCTTCACTCTTGATACCACTGTTTCAGGCACCGGGTCTAGGGTTCTGTTGAGTTTACCTCTGGACGATATAAGCACCAACACTAGAGTACGTTTTCAATGCTTTATTGAACCAAGTAACGAAGGAAGTAGCAGGAAAGAGGCAGGAGGAAAACTGCAGGGCTCAAATACCTTTCTTTAGGTTCCTTTAGAACATCCTTTAAAGTTGAATACTGTAATTGAATGCAATCCCCTTTTTGTGGGACATGATCTTTGCTCGCCTGGATAGGCCTCTCTCACTTGCCTAGCAGCCAGAACGTAGCACGAACAAAAGTCTCTGCCACAGACTTGCTTGAAATAAACCCGTACGATCCTCTGCCACAGGATGGTTCACGATGAATGTCAGACACAGTACTTGAACCTTTAAGCCAACCCGGCAGTACCATGTAATAAGACTACTTCAGGATACGTCCTCCAATCGAGTCACCAGGCCCCTCTCCAGACCAGCACTCTGCATGATCCTTCCATGACGGATCCTCCCCTGGGATCTTCTCGGTTGTCCAGCTTCTTCAATCTGGATAGACAGCTCAGGACCATTTCTCGGCTGCTGTGGTATGCCCCAGACAGGCTTCTAGGCCCACCCACGCGTCACAGCGACGCGGGCCTCCGGAACGGAGGACCACGAGGTGGTACTCTAACACATACCTGTCGGCCAGGAGGGCCAGCAGGTGGCTGAAAACGAACCCCTAAACATGGCGTCTGTCCCATAAATACCCTCTCCCAGTGTCAGAAAAGAGCCTGTCAACATCGGAAAGTTCCTGTGCGTTTGCGCGGCGGAGCCGCGCTTCGGCGCATGCGCGTTAGCCAAGTAGCGGCACACACAGGTTCACTACACGGCGTGACGGCGTAATGGCGTACGAACGTTCGCTCGTCAGCATCACGCCCCCTTTTCTGGCCTATATAAGGACTGACTTGTGCCCTGTTTAATTGCTGGTTTGTCTTTCAGCTTCCAGTGTTCTGTTCCTGTTTCCTGCTTCCTGTGTTTACCTGTTTGACCCGGATTTGCCTGACCTACCTTGTCTCTCTCCAGCATTTTGACCTCGGCTTGTTTAAAGGACTTCCCCACGATCTGCTTCCAGTGTTTGACCCTCTGCCTGTCTCCGGATTCTCCTGCCTTCTTGTGTATGACCCCGGCTTGTCTAAACGGACTTCTCTGCTGACATCTCCAATCCTCTACCTCTGGCTTGCCTTCAGGATTCCTCTACTATCTGCTGTGTTTGACCCTCGGCCTGCTCCAAGGACTTCCTCATCTGCCAGTCTCCAGTATAAGTTATCGGTCTGCATCATAGACTCTCCACCACTGGGTTTCCTGTGCCTGATCTCCTGCACTTCTCCAGCTCCGGGTCAGAGCCTCCGTAGCTCTCATCACTGCGTGACTGAAGTCCTCCTCCCAAGAGCTTCCTGCCTGCAGGCGACCCGTGCCTCTCTGTGCCCTACACCCTCTGTACCACTACCAGGGGTGTGGTGCGCTTAGCCGCAAGGGAAGCCACTCCCAGCATCTCGGCCTCGGTGAGTACCCGTGATAGTACAAACCAGCCAGATGTCTGAGGCCGACAGAGTGGGTTCCCCTCTCGAAGCTCTATGCCAGCAGGTAACGACCCTTACGCAAGCAGTCCAGAGGCTACAAGATGGCTATTTTCAACTAGAAGGTCGTCTCCAGCACCTGGTGTTGTCTCCCGGGGATGCAACTTCCACATCCCCCAGTGGGGCCAGCTCTTCACAAGATCACTCCAGCACAGCTCCTGCAGTTGTTATGACTCTCCCAGAACCTAGGGTGCCCACACCCGAACGATTTAGAGCATTTAAGAACGCCTGCTTGTTATACCTGGCTCTCCAACCTAAGACTTTCAGCTCTGAGACAGTAAAAGTAGGGTTCATTATTTCCTTGTTGTCTGAAGAACCCCAAGCTTGGGCTCACAACCTCCTGGAGCAGAAAAGTCCCCTACTAAACTCAGTGGAAACCTTCTTTGAGTCCATGGGAAGATTATATGATGATCCCCAACGTATAGCCACGGCCGAGTCCATCTTACATACCTTAGTCCAGGGAAAAAGACCGGTGGAGGACTATACGGTCGAATTTTGGAAATGGTCAGGGGACACTGGATGGAATGAGGCGGCTCTCAAATACCAGTACCGCCAGGGACTCTCAGAGACTCTCAAAGATGAATTGGCACGTGTTGATTCTCCTTCCACCCTGGAGGAGTTGATCCAGCTAGCCATAAAATTAGACCGACGTCTACGGGTACGACGTGCTGAACGTCTTCAATCTCCTCGGCCTACATGGATGCTACCCAGGGTCCCCACAGGTCATCCTCTTCCTGCAGCCCCTTCCTCCTCTACCTTGGAGAGCGAGCCAATGCAACTGGGACTGATCCGGGCTCCACTTACACCTGATGAGAAACAACGCCGGCGGGAGGCCAATCTCTGCCTATACTGTGGAGGGTCAGGCCACTTTTTGCGCAACTGTCCTATAAGACCCAGTAAGTCCCAATTACAAACAGCTATGAACTTTCAAGTCAATGGTTCAAGTTCAACTCATCTTGTCCTTCCTGTCTCCCTACAGGTGGCAGGCGAGGAGATCCGGCTACCAGCCATTATTGATTCTGGCGCCTGCAGCTGCTTCCTAGATACATCCCTAGCTCGAAGTTTACGTATCCCTCTGCAAAACAAAAGACAAAGGCTCCAAATCCACCTGGCCGATGGATCATCCCCCTGTTCCGGGCCTGTTACCCAAGAAACTAAACCCACTCTCACCATCACAGATTCAGGACATCAAGAATTTCTGTGCTTTGACATCATCTGCTCCCCCATGTTCCCTATCATCCTGGGACTTCCATGGCTACAAGCTCACGACCCCCATATCAATTGGAGTGAGAAGAAGATCTCCTTCTCTTCGGCTTACTGCTCCCAGCACTGCTTCACCTCTGGTCCTGTCTGCACAGCTTCCTGTCTAACTGTCCAACCAGTGCCTGATCACCTTCAGCACGTCCCTACAGCCTACCGTGAATTCATGGACATTTTTGACAAAAAGAGAGCTGACAGTTTGCCTCCTCACCGACCATACGACTGTCCCATTGATCTCTTACCTGGCTCCGAGATTCCTTTTGGTCGTATATTCCCCCTATCAGAAAAGGAGTTGGAGGCTCTGCGGTCATACATCAACGAAAACCTGGAAAAAGGATTCATTCGTCCTTCCTCTTCTCCGGCTGGAGCGGGGATTTTCTTCGTTGAAAAAAAAGATGGTACACTAAGGCCTTGTGTGGACTACAGGGAAATCAACAAGATCACCATCAAGAACCGTTATCCGCTTCCCCTCATCCCAGAACTATTCCAACGGTTTCGAACCGCACGAGTTTTTTCTAAACTTGACCTAAGGGGCGCCTACAACTTGGTGCGGATACGCCCAGGGGATGAGTGGAAAACGGCTTTTAGGTCTAGATTCGGACATTTTGAATATCTAGTGATGCCATTCGGTCTGTGCAATGCCCCAGCTACATTCCAACACCTAGTAAATGATATTTTTCGTGAATACCTAGATGACTTTGTGATTGTTTACCTTGGCGATATTCTGATTTTCTCTACAACCATTGAGCAGCACCAAGTCCATGTGAAGAAGGTACTCACGATCCTCAGGAAGCACGGACTTTACCTAAAGGGAGAGAAATGCGAATTTGAAAAAACAGTGGTCCAATTCCTAGGGTTCATTATCTCCACTGAAGGGGTCTCAATGGACCCTCAGAAAGTGAAGTCTATCCAAGAATGGCCAGCCCCTACAGACAAAAAGGGGGTCCAACGATTTGTGGGTTTTGCCAACTTTTATCGCAGGTTCATAAAAGGATTTTCATCGATTATTTCTCCCATAACCCAACTGACTCGCCAGCAAAGCCGATTCCAGTGGTCCTCAGAAACTCAGGAAGCATTTGATAAACTGAAGAGTATATTTACTTCTGCCCCGGTACTACTGCATCCAGACCCCGCTCTTCCTTATGTGTTGGAAGTAGACGCCTCAGAAACCGCTTTAGGAGCAATTCTATCCCAAAGACGAGGCCAGAAGGCCCTTCTTCATCCTGTGGCATTTGCCTCCCGGAAACTGTCCCCGCCAGAAAGGAACTATGACGTGGGGGAGCATGAACTACTGGCCATCAAATTTGCTCTTGAGGAGTGGAGATATCTTTTGGAGGGCGCTTCTCACCCCATTATGATCTTCCCAGATCACAAGAACCTGGAGTACCTTAGAACAGCAAAACGCCTCAGACCCCGGCAAGCCCGCTGGGCTTTGTTCTTCTCCAGGTTCAACTTTCACATTTCCTATCGGCCTGGTTCCAAGAATGGGAAAGCGGACGCCCTATCTCGGATGTTCCCAGAAACCTCTCAAACAGCAGAACCTGGTACTATTCTATCCTCACAGAATTTTCTTTGTTCAATCCAGCCAGATCTAAGAACTGCCATTGAACAGGCCTCCAGCCAATGCTTAAAACCTGAAGTACCCACACTGAGGAAACAGGATGGTTTACTATGGGCCCAAAACAAAATATTTGTTCCAGCGCAAGTAAGACCCTTGGTACTAAAAACATTTCATGATAACAAATTTGCAGGACATTTCGGGGTACAAAAGACCTCGGAACTAATACATCGTTCATTCTGGTGGCCAGGGTGGAGTCAGGACTGTAAAAACTACGTAAATTCTTGTATTATTTGCCAACGCAACAAGGGATCCAATGCAAAAGCCTGGGGTCTATTGAGACCATTACCCATTCCGGAGCAACCCTGGAAAGAAGTGGCCATGGACTTTATCGTTGACCTACCACCTGCTGAGGGATTCTCCACCATTCTGGTAGTAGTCGACCGCCTTTCAAAAATGGCCCATTTCTTACCCATGAAGGGCACACCCTCTGCCTCAGATACCGCGGATATATTCATCAAGGAGGTGGTTAGGCTACATGGAGTACCCGTTAGCATTGTGTCTGACAGAGGGGTCCAGTTCACCTCAAAATTTTGGAGAGATCTTTGTAAATCCCTGGAAATCAAGGTATGCCTATCCTCAGCATATCATCCTCAAAGTAATGGCCAAACAGAGAGGACGAACCAAACGCTGGAACAGTATCTGCGCTGTTTCTGCTCATGCTCTCAAGACAACTGGGTTTCACTCCTCCCCTGTGCAGAATTTGCCTACAATAATTCCATACATACAGCAACCAATCAAACTCCTTTCTGGGCTAATTATGGATTTCACCCCTCTTTTTTGCCTAATGTTTTTTCAGAAGTATCAGTTCCTGCGGTGCAAGACCGAATAAATTCCATTCAAGCCAATTTTCAAATAATTCAGGAAACTATGAAGAAGGCTCAGGACAGCTACAAGAAATACTATGACAGAGGGAGGAGGAGCAACCCAATTTTCAAGATTGGGGATGAAGTCTGGCTATCTGCAACAAACCTCAAACTTTCTTGTCCTTCACGCAAATTAGGTCCAAAATTTATTGGTCCCTTCAAGATAAAGAGAGTAGTAAACCCCGTGGCCTTTGAACTCTCTTTACCCAGCTCTTACAGAATTCATCCTGTCTTTCATACTTCCCTTCTGAAACCAGTAACTCCCAGTTCTTTCCCAGGAAGGGAGGAGTTGCCACCTCCTCCAATTAATATTGAAGGCGAAGATGAATTCGAGGTTGAGGCTATAATGGACTGTAGAAGGAGGGGGGGTCATATCCAGTACCTGGTCAAGTGGAAGGGGTACCCCCCAGAAGATAATTCTTGGGAACCCTCCTCCAATATACACGCCCCACGGTTAATACAAACATTCCACAAGAAATATCCGGGAGTACTGGCCAGATTGGGCACCCGGAGGTTGCCCGTTGGGGGGGGGCACTGTCAGAAAAGAGCCTGTCAACATCGGAAAGTTCCTGTGCGTTTGCGCGGCGGAGCCGCGCTTCGGCGCATGCGCGTTAGCCAAGTAGCGGCACACACGGGTTCACTACACGGCGTGACGGCGTAACGGCGTAATGGCGTACGAACGTTCGCTCGTCAGCATCACGCCCCCTTTTCTGGCCTATATAAGGACTGACTTGTGCCCTGTTTAATTGCTGGTTTGTCTTTCAGCTTCCAGTGTTCCGTTCCTGTTTCCTGCTTCCTGTGTTTACCTGTTTGACCCGGATTTGCCTGATCTACCTTGTCTCTCTCCAGCATTTTGACCTCGGCTTGTTTAAAGGACTTCCCCACGATCTGCTTCCAGTGCTTGACCCTCTGCCTGTCTCCGGATTCTCCTGCCTTCTTGTGTATGACCCCGGCTTGTCTAAACGGACTTCTCTGCTGACATCTCCAATCCAATGGCGACCCTAGGGGGGGGCCAGAGGGGGCCCTGACCCCCCCAACATTATGCTGTGCCCCACCATGTGCCCCCCCAAAAAAAAAAAAAATTTTTTTTTTTTTTTACAAAAAATCAATGTCTAAGAGGGAGAGAGTCCCCAGTCAGCTCCTGCGCGTGATTCCTCTCCCCTCCCCTGCTCGCTGACACTGCATAATGCGAGCGTTCACACAACCACGGCCGCCCGATCTGCTCCTTCACCTGCATCCTCATTGGCAGGGAGAAGAGCGAGTTGCAGGAAGGACTCCACCAGGACTCTCAGTTACTGAAAAAACAGACTGCTTTCTCCTGTCCTTAGGACAGGAGGACCAGCCTGTAAATTCCAAGAGATGCCAGACCAGCGCTGTCAATAGCAGGGGCAGGACAGCAAGAGGAGGCTGGGGAACCCCACAGTGGCAGAACACCAGGGCCCGGAGGCAAGACAACCTTTGCAACCCTGATAGTGCTCCCACTGCTTTGGATCCTTATATTTTCTTGATATGCTGGTGACATATATCTCTTGTTTTCTGCCATCCTGGGGGACCCCAATACAGTAGGAAGGGAGCCCACTGCAGAACATGTGAAAGGGCCCGTTGTGGGGTCGTAGTAAAGGGCCCCAGGATATATATCTATATATATATATAGATATATATATATATATATATATCTATATATATATATATAGATATATATATATATATATCTATATATATATATATATATAAATGCGCATTTTATAGTTGCCCCCCTACTTTTGTCCCTGTCCCCCCATGTGCCCCCCCTAAATTTGGAAGCTGGAGACGCCACTGCTCCAATCCTCTACCTCTGGCTTGCCTTCAGGATTCCTCTACTATCTGCTGTGTTTGACCCTCGGCCTGCTCCAAGGACTTCCTCATCTGCCAGTCTCCAGTATAAGTTATCGGTCTGCATCATAGACTCTCCACCACTGGGTTTCCTGTGCCTGATCTCCTGCACTTCTCCAGCTCCGGGTCAGAGCCTCCGTAGCTCTCATCACTGCGTGACTGAAGTCCTCCTCCCAAGAGCTTCCTGCCTGCAGGCGACCCGTGCCTCTCTGTGCCCTACACCCTCTGTACCACTACCAGGGGTGTGGTGCGCTTAGCCGCAAGGGAAGCCACTCCCAGCATCTCGGCCTCGGTGAGTACCCGTGATACCCAGAGTGCCACTCGGAGGACCACCTCCACCGAGTTGTCTCCGGGACAGAGGAGCACTCATCCGCTTTAACACGTTGCATTTCCAACACCCGCCGATGGCGACAACGACACCCACCGGCACAATGTGGAACCACACGCAACGTCAGCCAAGCTGGAACAGAGGCAAATCTAACTTCCTATAATGAGAAATTCACTAAATTTACCTATCAGATGGTAGATCATAAATCTACCAGCGCTACATACTCCCCCCACTACAATAGACGTTGTCCCTAATGTCTGTCCAAAAATAATGATAATAACTCCCAAGCCTGGGAGTAGGTATTTGAGCTTAAAACTTGGATTAGATAAAGAAGAAGGAAAGACAGTGGAAAGACATTATAAGATTAACATCTATAAAACAATATGTTCACGTCCGTAAACAAAACCATCCTATGACTGTACATAACCTCACTGTCTATCTAGCTGAAAATCCTAACAGCTTGATAGAGAATCAAATGGTTCCTGAAAAGGAAAGCATATTAACACACATATATCCTGTACAACTTCAGGAGCAAAGCCTCATTTAAAAATGAGACTCTTCCCATAATCTATATCAAAATAATCTTTAGGAGTCCATCCCTGTATACATTTTTCTTTCTCCCTTTAAATGAAAGAAATCCGGCTAGCAAAAAGAAGTCCTTGGATTTGGATCCAGATCTTGATCACGAAGATCTCTTTATACTGACACTAACTAACTAACTCCAAAGTTCTTTTGTCCATAATCACCAATAAAACTGGGGATCTGGCAAGGTCAGTGTCTTTCCCAGTTTATCTACTGTGGTAATGAAATATACAACGTCCTCTTTTGTGGGCCTGCAGATAACTACTTTGTCAGCATAGATGTGCTGACCGAAGTTCCAGTGCATAAAACATCCATTAAAACGTTCATCCATTTTAACAGAACATCCAGTCTTTCGGAAAGACTTAGGCACAGACAAATAGTCCCAAACAGCCTCACCGTACCAAAGTTCCCGGTTAACTTCAATCACTTGCATTATGTCCTGAGGGACATAAGGGAAATCCAAGCCATACTCTGTAGCTAGACGCTTGTTCAACATTCTCTGCAAATGTGCAAGTTTGGGCAAGGGTCTGTTTTTCCCCATGCCAGGAGGCACACATGAATCCAATGATTTGCTCACCATAGACCCAGCCGGTGTCTGAAGTGAACTAACAACTTTTGACAATGTCTCATTTACAGTGCTGTGTGGCTCCACACAGGGTGACGTCTTCCCAGAACTCAGGGCTGTCCATTCAGGTAAAGTCATAGCAGAGGCAACATCCTCGCCTTGTGCCCATAACATCTCTTGTGACATGGTCGCAAATCTAACTTCCTATAACGAGCAATTCACTAAATTTACCTATCAGATGGTAGATCATAAATCTACCAGCGCTACATTTGTGTGTGTAAAGGGTTAACTGAAGAGTGACCTGACCCCAGGGAATCCAGCGAAAGGTGAGGCTGGGAGTACAATCCTCACATTCTGATTACAATTACTACCACAGACTCTGGGGCATTTATTACTCCCACTGATTCTGGAGTTTTATTACTACCACAGATGTAGGGGCATTTAGTTCCTACCTCCAATGCTGGGGCATCTATTACTCCCACTGTTGCTGAGGCATTTATTTACTACCACTGAACCTGGGGCATAAATTTTTCCCACCGGCACTGGGGCTTTCATTACTACAGACAGAGGAACATTTATTACTCCCACTGGCCTCTGACACAGGTGCATTTATTACTTTCAGGGACAACTGACACAGGAGAACTTTACTCCCACTGACCTCTGATGCAGGTGCATTTAATATTCCCAATGGCTACTAGGGAAGAGCCGAATACCCCCGATTCGGTTCGCACCAGAACATGCGAACATGTGAACACCGTTAAAATCTATAGGACACGAACATGAAAAATCAAAAGTGCTCATTTTATATGCAAGTTATTGTCATAAAAAGTGTATGGGGACCGGATACTACCCCAGGGGACATGTGTAAATAGATGACTCTTGTCTTATTAAGCTAAACTAAGGGACACTGCTGCAGACACCTGTGGATCTGATCCAAACAGACAAAGGTGATAAATGAAAAAATGGTGGTGTCTGCGCTGTGTGAAAGGAAGTGATATGTAGTATACCCAAATACAATCCCTTTAGGCCATCAATCCTAATAAAAGGACAAAATTAACACAATATGGAATAAAATACAAAAGAAATAGGTAAAGTGAACAACAATCCTGTAAACTGTCATAAATCCTGATTGAAAATGTGTATAGGTAAACATGTGATGAACAATAGTGATGAATCCTTTTTGAAGCAATATAAGTCTATGAATAAAGACATGTGACTGAATAAAACAACTTGATCGACTGGTGAAAAAATGATGGTGTGTGATGACAGTTGATATCTCCACCAAAAGGCAATGTGAACTGTAATTGATAAGTCCCTCCACCAATATAGCAGGAGTGCTGCAAAAACGGCAAAACAGTGAAAACACCTGTGGTTGTGCAAGCAGCTCACCTTACTGCAATAAGGTATACAGCATAATTCGGTCACAGATGTTACATGGAATGGCAGATGCAAGACATAACAGTCCCCTCAAGGCTGTGTTTGATTGCTTGAATGGTCTCCATGCCAGGTTTAAAGCATATGAAGAAACACAAACATAAGGTTCATAGCATAATTCCGCAAGGTAAATGGAAGGGAATGGGACAGAAGCAGATCCACAAGTGATACACGCACTTTTTAAAATTAGAGCGTGGGCATCAATCCACGAACGCAGAGTTTGTAAGCCCCTGTATATGGTCCTGGGTCTGTTCTTGCTCCAAGTCACTTCCAATAGGCTCAATAGATGGTGTTTTTAAAATATAAATAGAGAAGTGCCCATAGCGTAATCCCGTTTTTTAAAACAAATTTATTAGTAATATAAACCATAAAAACTCACATTTGAAATGGCACGGATAATGCAGAAAACCATGAACGCCAAGCTCGTATCCTACAGTCGACTTCATCACGTGTTTACCTATACACATTTTCAATCAGGTTTTTTTACAGGATTGTTGTTCACTTTACCTATTTCTTTTGTATTTTATTCCATATTGTGTTAATTTTGTCCTTTTGTTAGGACTTATGCCCTAAACGGATTGTATTTAGGTATACTACATATCACTTCCTTTCACACAGCGCAGACACCACCATTTTTTCATTTACCCCAGGGGACATGTATCAAAGCAAAAAAAGTTTTAAAAAGAACCGTTTTTTTCAGGAGCATTGATTTTAAGAATGCTTAAAGTGAAACAATAAAATTGAAATATATCGTGCCTGGGGGTCCCCTTAGTCTGCCTGTAAAGTAGCGCATCTAACTGATGTGTTTTACTGTGCCGCAGCAAAATTACATTTCTAAAGGAAAAAATGTAATTTAAACTTGCTCGCGGCTGTAATGTATTGCTGGGTCCCGGCAATATAGTTAAAAATAAAGAGAAAAAAAACTGTGTGGGTCCCCCCCCAGTCCATAACAGGCCCTTTGGGTCTGGTATGGATAATAAGGGGAACTCCATGCCAAAATGTAAAAAAAAAAAAACAGCGTGGGGCCCCCCAAAATCCATACCAGGCCCTTCCGGCCCCCCCCTCCTGCACCATACCCGGCCGCATGCCCTCAACAGGGGGAGGGTGCTTTGGGGTCATACCCATTCACATGGGGAGGCTGACATCTGGGGGCTTCCAGATTCTGATAAGCCCCCAGCCCACAGACCCCCACAACCATTGGGCAAGGGTTGTGGGGATGAGGCCCTTGTCTCCATCAACATGGGGACAAGGTGCTTTGGGGGAACCCCAAAGCACCCTCCCCAAGTTGAGGGCAAGCGGCCTGGTATGGTTCAGGAGGGGGGGCGCTTGCTTGCCCCCTCCCTATCCTGATCTGCCAGACGGCTTGCTTGGATAAGGGTCTGGTGTGGATTTTGTGGGGACCACGCCCACGCCATTTTTTTTACATTTTGGCGCAGGGTTTCCTCTTAAAACCATACCAGACCTTAAGGGCCTGGTACGGATTTTGGGGGGACCCCCACGCCATTTTTTTATTGGGGCGGGGTTCCCCTTAACCCCTTCAATATACTGTAATATATACTGCACTAACTGAATATAGAGTATACACTGAATATCTAGTCTACACTAAATATAGAGTGTGTATATATATATATATATATATATACAGTATCTCACATAAGTGAGTACACTCCTCACATGTTTGTAAATATTTTATTATATCTTTTCATGTGACAACACTGAAGAAATTACACTTTGCTACAATGTAAAGTAGTGAGTGTACAGCTTGTACAATAGTGTAAATTTGCTGTCCCCTTAAAATGGACCTACTTATATACCGCTTTTTTTGTTCCTACATATGCCTTTGATGATCGTTACCATGTGAGTTTATCCTTTTTATACAATAAATCTTTTATATATACGGTATCACGCTTTGCGAGTATTTCATTTATCTTTGCATGGTTTGTGAATATCGGATCTGAGCCCCCCATTGGAATATTACCTACAAGCTGCTGTCCGAGAAACGTTTGCATCAAGTATCGTGGTTGTTCAAGCAGGTGCACCTTTCCAGTCAGCTGGTTAAAAGTCTTTACGACTTGGGCGGCATACGCCTTCCCAAGTCATCGACATCTGGTAAGCCTCCTTACGACTATTGGTGGTGGCTTACTTATTATTCCAACTTCCTTCCAAGCAAAGTCTGATAAATATACCTCTGGATCTGTGGGATCATCCTCTTTAATTTTTGGACCCCTTCACCATATCTATTGACATCTTTTGGACTTTTGCATGATTGGACCTTTTTTTGTGTTTATATAGTGTCACACTTTTATATCACTTTAATTTCACTATTTTTCACATTTATATTTACTTTTTAGAGATTTAAGATATTAGAGTCACTTATTGTGTACTTGTATATTTGTATAAGGTTAAACGTCTTATTCCCTATTGGGCACAGTTGGATTATTATTAACCTTTACTGCTTGTGTGATAAGGTATTTACTCCATTATTAATTTAATGGTCAATTCACGGTTTATAGCGCTACACTTTTACTTTTTACCCTCAAAATAACTCAACACAGCCATTAATGTCTAAACCACTGGCCACAAAAGTGAGTACACCTCTAAGTGAAAATGTCCAAATTAGGCCCAAAGTGTCAATATTTTGTGTGGCCACCATTATTTTTCAGCACTGCCCTAACCCTCTTAGGCATGGAGTTCACCAGAGCTTCACAGGTTGCCACTGGATTCCTCTTCCACTTCTCCATGACGACATCACGGAGCTGGTGGATGTTAGAAACCTTGCGCTCCTCCACCTTCTGTTTGAGGATGCCCCACAGATGCTCAATAGGGGTAAGGTCTGGAGACATGCTTGGCCAGTTCATCACTTTTACCCTCAGCTTCTTTAGCAAGACAGTGGTCATCTTGGAGGTGTGTATGGGGTACAAAGGGAGGGGATCATGCTCTGCTTCAGTATGTCACAGTACATGTTGGCATTCATGGTTCCCTCAATGAACTGTAGCTCCCCAGTGCTGGCAGCACTCATGCAGCCCTTGACCATGACACTTCCACCACCATGCCTGACTGTAGGCAAGACATACTTGTGTTTGTACTCCTCACCTGGTTGCCGCTACACACGCTTGAGACCATCTTAACCAAATAAATTTATCTTGGTCTCATCAGAGCACAGGACATGGTTCCAGTAATCCATGTTCTTAGTCTATATGTCTTCAGCAAACCGCAGACTTTCTTGTGCATCATCTTTAGAAGAGGCTTCCTTCCTTACACTTTGCAGACCAATTTGATGCAGTGTGCGGTGTATGGTCTAAGCACTGACAGGCTGACCCCCCCCCCCCCCACCCCTTCAACCTCTGCAACAATGCTGGCAGCACTCATACGTCTATTTCTCAAAGGCAACCTCTGGATATAACGCTGAGCACATGCACTTAACTTCTTTGGTCACCCATGGTGAGGCCTGTTCTGAGTGAAACCTGTCCTGTTAAACCGCCTGTGATCTTGGCCACCATGCTGCAGCTCAGTTTCAGGGTCTTGGCAATCTTCTTATAGCCTAGGCCATCTTAATGTAGAGCAAAAATTATTTTTTTCAGATCCTCAGAGAGTTCTTTGCCATGAGGTGCCATGTTGAACTTCCAATGACCAGTATGTGAGAGCGATGGCACCAAATTTAAGACACCTGCTCCCCATTCAAACCTGAGACCTTGTAACACTAACGATTCACGTGACACCGGGGAGGGAAAATGGCTAATTGGGCCCAATTTGGACATTTTCACTCAGGGGTGTACTCACTTTTGTTGCCAGCGGTTTAGACATTAATGGCTGTGTATTGAGTTATTTACGCAAATTTACGCTGTTATACAAGCTGTACACTCACTACTTTACATTGTAGCAAAGTGTCATTTCTTCAGTGTTGTCACATGAAAAGATATAATAAAATATTTACAAAAATGTGAGGGGTGTACTCACTTTTGTGAGATACTGTGTATATATATATATATACACACTAGACTGTATATATATTTAATACACTGCCTGCATGCCACTAACAAACCTGCCTGCCTAATCTAGCCTAATCTATCTCCGTCCACACACACTATACACTATACATGTAAGCAGCCTTATATAGTGTAGGGCATGGACTTTGTCCCCCTCAGCCATGATTGGCTAAAGGCACCCTGGGGCGTTCTGCTGCGCACACATTTCCCGTCAACGCCCTAAATGTTCAGTTCATTTGCGCAACATGCAGGCTCATCCCTAATGGCTACTGATACATGTGCATTTAATTATCCCACTGGTCTCTGACAGAGGTGCATTTATAGCTCCAACTGACCTCTAACGCAGGTGCATTAATGTATCTCACCGACTACTTATGCATTTGCTTTTATTACACCCAGTGGAATACTTATTTATTACCCCTGATGCAGGCATTTCACACTTTTACTGACCTCCAATGTAGGGGTGCCTTTCATTTCCACTGACACCAATAATTTTTTTAACTCCAACTGATGCCAGGGTATTTATTACTCTCACTAGCCACTGAAGCAGAGGCATTTTTTACTCTTACTAATGCATAGGCATTAATTACTCTTACTAACCTCTGAAACTTCATTCCTGCTTGCCCTATTAATATTTTTGGGCACGCCTGATCTTTCCAAAACAAAGTGGTGTTTTATTAGAAGAGTAGGTTGTATACAGTGCATATTCAGACAGCGCTACATTAACAGTTTGATCGATATACACTTAATGTCAATATACAGGATGGAGTAGCAGGTGAGATATGTGAGCACAGTATGTGGTATTGAGTGAAACAATATGTTGTACAGCAAATCTATATTACATATTCACTATCCATTATGTCTAGTGGCGTTCATCAATTTGCATATTTTGGGTATTTCATTCAGATATTGCATTACAAGTCGAGGCATTACCTATCTAGGTGTCCCAAATTTTACCATATTTTGCAGGGCAACCCCTATGAACATATATTTCTTTCTTATACGGTAAGACATTATTTATAGCCAAGATCCATTCTTGAAGTGTCGGAGATATGGGTTGTAACCATTTCCTGGCTATCAATAGTCTGGCCGTGAAGAGTGTTTCTTGGAGAAAGATCTTATGGAACTTATCTGAGTCAGGATCTGGGAATATTTCCAGCAGACATTGTTTGGGGCATAGTGTGAGAGGGGAACCCATTTCATCGTGAATGAATTTCACTATTTGGGACCAATAATCCTGTATTGCTGGACACGACCAGAGAAGATGGAAAAACGTGCTAGAGGGGCTGTCACACCTAGGGCATTGCGGGCTCTGGTTGGGTTTATATTTAGCCAGACGGAGGGGAGTCATGTATGTCCTGTGCATAATGTAAAGTTGTGTAAGGTGGTCTGATAACTTTGTGGAGACTTTTTTGCAAGTATCCAAGGCATCTTCCCATTCATCATCCTCCAACCCACCTACATCTTCAGACCAGGGGATTTTTAGCCTATATGCAATGTGCACCGCTGTAGGTCGTAGCAGAGAATTATAAAATCCTGAAATCAGTTTACGATGATCTGAGTCTAGCATAATATAGAGTACATCTAGCTGTTCCAGTTCTGGGGGGGCCATCGCTGAATTGCGCTCTTAGGGTGTGTCGGAGTTGCAGGTAACGGAAATGCATATTGTTAGGGAGGTTGAATTCATAGTTACATAGTTACATAGTAGGTGAGGTTGAAAAAAGACACAAGTCCATCAAGTCCAACCTATGTGTGTGATTATGTGTCAGTATTACATTACATATCCCTGTATATTGCGGTCATTCAGGTGATTATCTAATAGTTTCTTGAAGCTATCAATGCTCCCCGCTGAGACCACCGCCTGTGGAAGGGAATTCCACATCCTTGCCGCTCTTACAGTAAAGAACCCTCTACGTAGTTTAAGGTTAAACCTCTTTTCTTCTAATTGTAATGAGTGGCCACGAGTCTTATTAAACTCTCTTCTGTGAAAAAGTTTTATCCCTATTGTGGGGTCACCAGTACAGTATTTGTAAATTGAAATCATATCCCCTCTCAAGCGTCTCTTCTCCAGAGAGAATAAGTTCAGTGCTCGCAACCTTTCCTCATAACGAAGATCCTCCAGACCCTTTATTAGCTTTGTTGCCCTTCTTTGTACTCGCTCCATTTCCAGTACGTCTCTCCTGAGGACTGGTGCCCAGAACTGGACAGCATACTCCAGGTGCGGCCGGACCAGAGTCTTGTAGAGCGGGAGAATTATCGTTTTATCTCTGCAGTTGATCCCCCTTTTAATGCATGCCAATATTCTGTTTGCTTTATTAGCAGCAGCTTGGCATTGCATGCCATTGCTGAGCCTAACATCCACTAGGACCCCCAGGTCCTTTTCCATCCTAGATTCCCCCAGAGGTTCTCCCCCCAGTGTATAGATTGCATTCATATTTTTGCCACCCAAATGCATTATTTTACATTTTTCTACATTGAACCTCATTTGCCATGTAGTCGCCCACCCCATTAATTTGTTCAGGTCTTTTTTCAAGATTTCCACATCCTGCGGAGAAGTTATTGCCCTGCTTAGCTTGGTATCGTCTGCAAATACAGAGATTGAACTCTTTATCCCATCCTCCAGGTCGTTTATGAACAAATTAAATAGGATTGGTCCCAGCACAGAACCCTGGGGAACCCCACTACCCACCCCTGACCATTCTGAGTACTCCCCATTTATCACCACCCTCTGAACACGCCCTTGTAGCCAGTTTTCAATCCATGTACTCACCCTATGGTCCATGCCAACGCACCTTATTTTGTACAGTAAACGTTTATGGGGAACTGTGTCAAATGCTTTTGCAAAATCCAGATACACCACGTCTACGGGCCTTCCTTTATCTAGATGGCAACTCACCTCCTCATAGAAGGTTAATAGGTTGGTTTGGCAAGAACGATTCTTCATGAATCCATGCTGATTACTGCTAATGAGATCATTCTTATTACTAAAATCTTGTATATAGTCCCTTATCATCCCCTCCAAGAGTTGACATACTATTGATGTTAGGCTAACTGGTCTGTAATTCCCAGGGATGTTTTTTGGGCCCTTTTTAAATATTGGTGCTACATTGGCTTTTCTCCAATCAGCTGGTACCATTCCAGTCAATAGACTGTCTGTAAAAATTAGGAACAACGGTCTGGCAATCACCTGACTGAGTTCCCTAAGTACCCTCGGATGCAAGCCATCTGGTCCCTCCTTAAGTTGTTGGAATGATTTTAGTATATTGTCAACATAAACATCTGACAAAAACCCCACTCCATGGTCCAATCACAGTTCGTGACCTGGCACCTCCAGCAGTTCCCTTAAGCTCGGATTATTCCATAGAGGGGTATGAGAGTGTATAGCCGGTGTTTTGAGTTTTCGTTGTACCACTTCCCATATCCTGCAATGGTGATATAGTAACCCTTTCTTATTATCTATTTTACTGGTACCACGGAATAGAATCTGGAAGGGGTGTGTAAATCTATGTCCCAAGGGGGAGTTCATTAAGGATAAATATTGTTCCTTATCATGCTTGTCTAAATGGAAGAAATGGGATAGTTGTGCCGCTAAATAGTACAAGTTAAAGTCAGGTAATGCCAGTCCTCCCAACTCCGAGGGATTTTTCAGAACTTGCCAGGACAATTTGTGGCGACCCGATCCCCAAACAAAGGAGTTAGGAATGGTCTCGATGGATTTAAATATCCTTAGCGGGATATACTGCGGGGTGTGCCATAGGACGTATAGGAATTTGGGAAGGAGTACCATCTTAATTAGATTCACCCGACCCATCACCCCAAGTGGCAGCTTAGCCCAATTTTGCGTTTTCGATTTCAAGATAGTTATTAAGGGTTCTATGTTAAGGCGAATAAAGTCTACCGGGGAGCGGGTCACCACAATTCCCAGATATGTCATGGCACTGACCCTGACGAGTGGGGAGCTGGCCTGTAGCTCAGTGTGGGCATTTATGTCTACTGGGAGGATTTGGGATTTATCCCAATTTATCTTTAAGCCCGAGTATCTACCAAATTTTTTAATCACTTCCAAAGCCACCTGTAGGGAAGGGCCAGCGTCCGACAGGTATAGTAACATGTCGTCCGCGTACAGACTAACTTTTTCCAGTATATTTCCTCTGCTCAATCCCTGAATACCCGGATGGGTCCTAAGGGACGAGGCAAGGGGTTCCACCGCGAGTGCGTATAGTAGGGGGGAAAGTGGGCATCCCTGCCTCGTGCCCCTGGATAGAGGGAAAAAATTGGAGGTTTTACCATTGACCAAGACCCTGGCGCGTGGGTTCTGGTATAACAGTTTGATCCATTTAATGAACCTGGGCCCAAAACCAAATTTGGCAAGGCATTCCCAAAGGTATGTCCACTCAACAGAGTCGAACGCCTTTGCGGCGTCTAAGGATACCACGACTTTGGAGCCTAGGGAGTCATGATTGGCCTGGATATTCATGTGCAGCCTGCGTAGGTCATATGCCGTATTCTTAGCTGGCATGAACCCAGATCAAACTCAAACGGATCAATGTGTGGATAACGTTATTCAGGCGGAGTGCCAGGGTCTTGGCCAAAATTTTGATGTCCAATTGAAGAAGAGAGATTGGGCGGTAGGATTCTGGGTATTCTAGGTTCTTGCCCGGTTTGGGGATTAGTACAATATTTGACTCTGACATGGAAGGGGGCAGACTCTCGGATTCAAATATGTGTTGGAATAATTCATGAAGTTTGGGAATTAGGCATTCACTATAAGCTGTGTAAAATTCCAGGGGTAACCCATCTGCACCAGGAGCTTTGGATGGATTGAGCAGAGATATTGCCTTAGTTATTTATATTTCAGTAATGGGGGCCTCTAGTATTTCTACCTGGGCTGGGGTTAGGGTAGGTAATTCTATATCTGACAGTAATGAGACAATTTCTTCTATGGGGTTATTCATAGTGGATGAATATAGAGATTCAAAGAATAAACGGAATTCTCTAGATACCTGCCCAGGGTCTGTCACTAAATTGCCATCAGTGGTCCGAAGTGAAACTACCGTAGGGGGCCTGTGATCTAAGTGCGCTAGGTACGCCAACAGGCGGCCCGCCCTTTCCCCACATTCATAGTATCTTTGTTTGCTATAATAGATTTTCCTATCAGCCTTTTCAAAGTGCAGGTTGTTGACAACCCTAGCCTGCAGCTTCATTTGATCTGCCGTGAGCGGTGAAGGGTTGTCTGTGAAGTTCTTTTCTGCTTCTATTAAGGATTGTTCTGCTTGTTGGAGGATTTGGGAAGACGCCTTGCGGTGACGTGAGATGCAGTGGGACAGGACCAGGCGAGCATGGGACTTAAATGAGTCCCATACTGTGCCAAGGGGTGCCGTACCCCTATTCGTCTGGAAATAAAATTCCCACTCAGCGACAACTTCCTCCAAGTCTGGAACTGCCGTCAGCCAAAAGGGATTTAGCCGCCAGTTGTATGTTGATGGGGGTGAGTCAATTTTGAGTTTAATCCAGTAGGGGGCATGGTCTGATAGGATACGGGAACTGAAACCCACCTCTCCTAGTAAGGGGGAGATGGTGCGGGATATCAGAATCAGGTCTATACGAGACATGGCATTGTGTGATGCAGAAAAGCATGAGTATGCCCTAGAGAGCGGGTTGCGATATCTCCATGTGTCCACAAGTGCCAGGTCTGTAAGGGTTCTACCAAATCTAGTATCTGCTTGAGAGGGTTCAGTGTGAGATGATGTGGATACACGGTCTAATTCCTTATTCATGACGTTATTAAAGTCACCAAGCCACATGGCAGGCACGGTAGGGAATTGGGACATGAACGCTAGTCCCTCATGTATTGCACCAAATTGAAAGGGGGGGTATATAAAACGCCAGTATCAGTATTTCTAACCCATTCAATTTGGCGTGCAAAAATAAAAATCTGCCCTGGGGGTCAGACCTGAGGGTTAGTAGTACAAACTGCATTGTTTTCGCTATCAATATTGCTATACCTCTGGAGTTGGCCGTGAAGGGAGCTTGGTATAACCATCCTACCCAGGGTTTCTGGGCACGCCTGATCTTTAGAAATATCTCATACTACAATGACAAGATTTACCAGTCTTTACCACTGTGACCTTTGTTTATGCCCTGATATATGTCAGTAGGTATGTATAGCATTCACTTACAGCGTTGGTATATAGCATGCAAAAAGAGGAATCCAATATTTTAGTCCACATAGGAAAAACAAGAGGTTCAATAAATATTTTTTACAAGGTAAAGTATAAAGGTCGATTTTTTTTCACTGGAAACATAAAAATAAGTTAAAGGTCAACCTAACCCAATAGGTTAATGTTCAGAATGGTGAAATAAAGAAAATGTGATTGTAACCTTTATCTTCCTTCATCTGTCAACAAGATTCATCACTTTTGACAGTCCATGCTGGCTGGTCTTACTTTTACCGATTGGAGCTCTTCCTGTACATGAGCGAGATGACATCATATGACTTAGCGCCCAGTGCATTGCGTTAACATTTAAATAAGAGCTTAATATAAGGGATAAAATATAACTTTTTTTTGCATTTATAATGATGGTCTCCCTCAACTCTTTCACATCTCACCTTGATGGTAGAAGTATTTAGTGAGCGGTTGTTTGTCAAGGCAAAGGCTGGCACCAGCACCCTGAAGAATGCCATTGCACTGTGGTACACAGTTGTTGGCAGCACAAAACTTGGTCTACTTCACCACCCACACCCTCCCTTATTACACTGCAGAGTATAAATAGACCGCGATATTAGAAGGGCAGAAGGAACGTAGAGAATACCCTCCAACATGACCCAGCAGGCAATGCTGGGACAAGGCCATCCAGCACCCAGGGCAAAGATGCCAGACTGCGCCCCCCTTTCCCTTAGGATTAGGTGGCCCACATCCCTGCAATATACCATTGCACGTGGGGCAGCAGTCCCTCCTGCCCACCCCTTGTCCTAGGCCCTGCCAGCAGGTACAAAACACTGCTCCTATCATGTCTTTACATTTCTGAATACACTCACTTAACATTTAAAGGCTAATTCAACTCTTTGCAAAAAAAAAAAAAAGAAGAATTGCACCCATACCAAAGAAAAATGTGCGTTTATTATTTTTTGTATTGGAGTCTGCAGGAGGATTGTGGCTGCAATGCTCTGGTTCATGTAGACTCTGTCTCCTGCTCGGACATTCATTTATGGAGCTGTAGGAAGTATCAAAATATAAGCGAGGGAATTAGCATGGCTGTAGAGGGAAACACACTGCGTGGTATTGTAAATGAAGTAACTTTAATTCCCAGATAAGCACCAGTAGAAAATGATATTTACAAAAGTGGAGTAAACAGTTCTCTTGTTATGTTAGGCATATAAGGCACAGATTCACAGTCCATTCACCAAAGATACAGAATTCAGCTCAGTAAACTGGCACTGTAGTTACTATTCCTCTCTTCAGGCACATCAGTGGTATACAAGGCACATTTTGATTACTTGCCATAGGCTGGAGTCCATAAGCAGGTTCCACAGATGCAGCAGAGATGATTTAACAGGAAAATATACTGTCTCAGATGATCTTCTACCACAAGCACAGACGCAGTGCTGATAGGCGGGTCTCCTGAGGATCCCTGTGCTGTCCCTGCAGGCTGGAACACTCTCCCTGAATAAGGCCTAGCTTTCCCTCACAAGCAGTATACCTTTCCCTCACTCATTCCACATACATGTCTCTCAAAATGGTGGCTGGGCTCTCTTTTATATGGAAGCTAACATAAAATGGTGGACAAAATCTCAAGATAACTTGGTACCAATCAGAACAGGAGGCTTCTAAAAAATGGCTGCTGGAGACAATTTAGAGAACAGTTCAGCCTCAACAGGTTTTCACAAAACAGCAGGAAAACACAAACACATTCTGAATATAATATGACATTTCCGCATGAGAAAGTAAGTATGATACAATTGTAGTTCCACTTCTCCTCTTAGCCAGCAAGACTGTCCTGTCACAGTTACCTGGATGTAAGAAGGCTACCTACAAACAGACTACAAATGCAGTGACATCACCGTATTTGTGCTCCATTGAGAATTATGATTCTTTCCTATGCTGACAGATGGAACTTGTTGTTTTCCTATGCACAAATCTCAGTGAGACTGAAAACTCTTGAATCATTTTACATTTACAATTAAAATCTATTTTTTTTTTTATCTTTATTATTTTTTTTGTACATAAAGAAAATCAAGAAAATTAAAGAAAAATGTACGCAATGCATAAATGTAAGAATACACGAGAACATAATACTTCCTGGAACATGCGTAAAAGATAAGGGCATTTAGCCTCCTTCAACCTGGGATCAGCAACTGTTTAGTTAAACTAATACATACAAAAACAACTAATTTTATCCCCTGCCTAGTGCACCCTAGCTGTCGTGTGGCAACCCCGTAACCCACCAAAATACAAGAGGCAAATTGTCACAAAGAAAGGAGAATGGTATAGATCCAAAGGGTTGGTTGGCCTTGGGGCCCACCCCTCCCAGAGTGAGAACATAAAGAAAGACCAATAAAATCAAACTGCTATATCCTGTAATCCAACCTTAGCCTCCTAAAACAATGTAAAAATGCATTCAGCACAGCGTATAAGAACTTAAACACTATTTTAAACAGGATGCAGATAAATCAGAAAGCTTTCCTGCCATGGAGTCCTCGCTGGTTCTCGGTATCACTGCATGCTGTCAACAGCTGATCAGTTTTTGATGCTGTAAAATGATCACACAGAAAAGCTTGAAGGGCTGGCTACTGTCGAACGAGAATGCTGGCGAACCAGCATTCGATCAGCAATCGCAGCCAGTGGCTGCAAACACTGATCTGTGTATTTTGGCGAGGGAGTCCCCCCTGTCAGAATACAATTCCTCTGCAGGAGAGATTGCTTCATCTCTTGTGTTGATGCAGCGATTTGCTGTTTCTTTTTTATTCAACCAGCCGGTTGAATGGAAAAAAAAAATCGCTATGTCAACACAAAAAAACCCAGCACAGCATTTTGAGTTGCAGAGCCATGCAGCAGGGGGCGGTGTGATGCATGTTTTAATCGCATCACACAGCAGTACAGTTGCTGTGCTGCGATGTGAGAGAATAATGCAGAGTGGTGCGATGTTATATAGACATGTTGCATCAGACTGCTCTGGAATGCAGTGTAATACTGTGTTCTGGTCTGAACATGACACCCAGAAAACTATTGTTTTCTGGGTGTCATTGCAGTTACTTGTGTTTTTCTCTATGCACACTACAAATCCCATAGTCCCTAGTAGGGATGAGCTTCGTGTTCGAGTCGAACCCATGTTCGACTTGAACATCGGCTGTTCGACCGTCCGTCGAATTGCGAACGTTATGGGCCGTTCGCGCCAAATTCGTGTGGCGCGTCACGGCCCATAATTCACTGCGGCATCGCAGTGCATTGCTGGCTGATGATTGGCCAAGCATGCACTATGACCCGCATGCTTGGCCAATCACAGCGCCGTCAGTAGAGAGAGCTGTAATTGGCCAAAGCCAGGGTGGCTTTGGCCAATTATGGCTCAGGGGATTTAGTACACGCCCCACACTATATAAGGCCGCCTGCACGGCGGCCCTGTGTAGTGTGTTCCGGTGTGCTGATAGAGAGAGAGACAGACAGTGTCATTTGATTTGAGAGCTAGATTAGGCTAGATCTGTTCCTGCTCTTTACATTTAGTGCAGTGCGTCCTGCTCACAGTGTTCAGCTAGATCTGTTCCTGCTCTTTACATTTAGTGCAGTGCGTCCTGCTCACAGTGTTCAGCTAGATCCGTTCCTGCTATTTACATTTAGTGCAGTGCGTTCTGCTCACAGTGTTCAGCTAGATCTGTTCCTGCTATTTACATTTAGTGCAGTCAGTGCGTCCTGCTCACAGTGTTCAGCTAGATCTGTTCCTGCTATTTACATTTAGTGCAGTGCGTCCTGCTCACAGTGTTCAGCTAGATCCGTTCCTGCTATTTACATTTAGTGCAGTCAGTGCGTCCTGCTCACAGTGTTCAGCTAGATCCGTTCCTGCTATTTACATTTAGTGCAGTCAGTGCGTCCTGCTCACAGTGTTCAGCTAGATCCGTTCCTGCTATTTACATTTAGTGCAGTGCGTCCTGCTCACAGTGTTCAGCTAGATCCGTTCCTGCTATTTACATTTAGTGCAGTGCGTCCTGCTCACAGTGTTCAGCTAGATCCGTTCCTGCTATTTACATTTAGTGCAGACAGTGCGTCCTGCTCACAGTGTTCAGCTAGATCCGTTCCTGCTATTTACATTTAGTGCAGTCAGTGCGTCCTGCTCACAGTGTTCAGCTAGATCCGTTCCTGCTATTTACATTTAGTGCAGTGCGTCCTGCTCACAATGTTCAGCTAGATCCGTTCCTGCTATTTACATTTAGTGCAGTGCGTCCTGCTCACAGTGTTCAGCTAGATCCGTTCCTGCTATTTACATTTAGTGCAGTGCGTCCTGCTCACAGTGTTCAGCTAGATCCGTTCCTGCTATTTACATTTAGTGCAGTGCGTCCTGCTCACAGTGTTCAGCTAGATCCGTTCCTGCTATTTACATTTAGTGCAGTCAGTGCGTCCTGCTCACAGTGTTCAGCTAGATCCGTTCCTGCTATTTACATTTAGTGCAGTGCGTCCTGCTCACAGTGTTCAGCTAGATCCGTTCCTGCTATTTACATTTAGTGCAGTGCGTCCTGCTCACAGTGTTCAGCTAGATCCGTTCCTGCTATTTACATTTAGTGCAGTGCGTCCTGCTCACAGTGTTCAGCTAGATCCGTTCCTGCTATTTACATTTAGTGCAGTGCGTCCTGCTCACAGTGTTCAGCTAGATCCGTTCCTGCTATTTACATTTAGTGCAGTGCGTCCTGCTCACAGTGTTCAGCTAGATCCGTTCCTGCTATTTACATTTAGTGCAGTCAGTGCGTCCTGCTCACAGTGTTCAGCTAGATCCGTTCCTGCTATTTACATTTAGTGCAGTGCGTCCTGCTCACAGTGTTCAGCTAGATCCGTTCCTGCTATTTACATTTAGTGCAGTCAGTGCGTCCTGCTCACAGTGTTCAGCTAGATCCGTTCCTGCTATTTACATTTAGTGCAGTGCGTCCTGCTCACAGTGTTCAGCTAGATCCGTTCCTGCTATTTACATTTAGTGCAGTGCGTCCTGCTCACAGTGTTCAGCTAGATCCGTTCCTGCTATTTACATTTAGTGCAGTGCGTCCTGCTCACAGTGTTCAGCTAGATCCGTTCCTGCTATTTACATTTAGTGCAGTGCGTCCTGCTCACAGTGTTCAGCTAGATCTGTTCCTGCTATTTACATTTAGTGCAGTGCGTCCTGCTCACAGTGTTCAGCTAGATCTGTTCCTGCTATTTACATTTAGTGCAGTCAGTGCGTCCTGCTCACAGTGTTCAGCTAGATCCGTTCCTGCTATTTACATTTAGTGCAGTGCGTCCTGCTCACAGTGTTCAGCTAGATCTGTTCCTGCTATTTACATTTAGTGCAGTGCGTCCTGCTCACAGTGTTCAGCTAGATCTGTTCCTGCTATTTACATTTAGTGCAGTCAGTGCGTCCTGCTCACAGTGTTCAGCTAGATCCGTTCCTGCTATTTACATTTAGTGCAGTGCGTCCTGCTCACAGTGTTCAGCTAGATCTGTTCCTGCTATTTACATTTAGTGCAGTCAGTGCGTCCTGCTCACAGTGTTCAGCTAGATCCGTTCCTGTTATCTTCCTACTGACAGGCAGGCTTGTCTGGTTACAGTATATAAAGCTACCTGAAGAAAATTACAGGTGTTCTATCCCAGCTTAGTGCAGCTACAGGCCATTAGTATGTCTGGAAGGCCAAGAAGGAGAGGCAGACAGTCACAAGCCAATAAGAGAGGGCAAGCAGGCTCTGTGTCTAGTGCTGGTCGTGGAGACGGTGCATCCTCATCAGCACGTGGCCATGGGACACGCTTGGCCTTTTTTTCGGCAGCTGGCCGTGTTGAGCCGCAACATGCAGAAAACTTGGTCGAGTGGATGACCAAGCCGTCCTCATCCTCCTCATCCTCTCTCACCCATGCCCAGGGTGCTTTGTCTGGCAAAGCAGCGGCCTCTTCCCTCAGCTCAATGTCATCAGTGACTCCTTCCCTAGCTCCACCATGTCCTCGTGAGGATTCCCTCGAACTGTTTGACCACAGTGTTGGGTACATGCTCCAGGAGGATGCCCAGCGTTTGGAAGGCTCTGATGATGATACTGAGCTCGATGAAGGCAGTAACATGAGCACGGACAGAGGGGGTGCCCTAGAAGGACAGCAATCTGGCAGTCATGCTCCCCCTGCTGCAGCATACTGCCAGGTTTGCTCCAGTGATGAGGAGGGAGGGGATGATGAGGTCACTGACTCAACGTGGGTGCCTGATAGGAGAGAGGAGGAGGAGGAGGAGGAGGAGGCGGCACATCACCAACGAGGCAGGATGCCCTCCAGGGGCCAGCCTAAGGGCAGCACATTGACTGCATCACACCCCAAAGCTCCACATGTGCAGGGCGCTGCAGTCTCTGCGCGTTATTCAAAAAGTTCTTTGGTGTGGGCCTTTTTTGAGACGAGTGCATCAGATCGCACCGCTGCTATTTGCAACATATGTCTCAAGCGTATCTCGCGTGGCCAAAACATCTCCCGCTTGGGTACCACATGCTTGACCAGACATATGTTGACCTGCCATGCAGTTCGTTGGCAAGCATATCTAAAAGACCCACACCAAAGAACAAAGAGGATCTCTCCTTGCTCCTCATCAGCTGAGATTTCCAACCCCACTAGACCTTCAGTCCTCTCTGAGACCTGCAGTGAGAGGAATGAAGGTGTAGAATTAGGTGTGTCACAGCCAAGTACTTGTGGGCAATCTGCTTTTGGTACACCGACGCCAGATTGTACCAGGCAAATTTCCCTGCCCCAGCTGCTGCACCGCCGAAAGAAGTTTGCTCCCAGCCATCCACATGCCCAGCGGTTGAATGCTAGCTTGGCAAAATTGCTAGCACTTCAACTGCTGCCTTTTCAGTTGGTAGACTCTGCCCCCTTCCGTGAGTTTGTGGAATGTGCGGTTCCTCAGTGGCAGGTACCCAAACGCCACTTTTTCTCACGGAAGGCGATTCCAGCTCTCTACCGGCATGTGGAAGGCAATGTCCATGCCTCGCTGGACAGGGCGGTCAGCGGTAAGGTGCATATTACCGCTGACTCATGGTCCAGCAGGCATGGACAGGGACGTTACTTAAGTTTCACGGCGCATTGGGTGACTCTGCTGGCAGCTGGGAAGGATGCAGGACAAGGTGCAGTAGTGTTGGAGGTTGTTCCGCCACCACGCCTCCAAAATGCTGATTGTGACACACCTCTCTCCTCCACCCCCTCCTCTTCTTCTTCCTCCATGGCCTCTTCCTCGGAACCAGCGGTGCTCCGTAGGCGTTCAAGGGGCTACGCAAGTACGCAGGCCAAAAGATGCCATGCGGTGCTTGAGCTGGTGTGCTTGGGGGACAGGAGCCACACTGGGGCAGAGGTTCTGTCAGCTCTGCAGGGGCAGGTTCAGAGGTGGTTGACGCCACGCCAACTTAAGGCAGGAATGGTGGTTTGCGACAATGGCACCAACCTCCTCTCTGCCCTCCGACAGGGACAACTGACCCATGTGCCCTGTTTGGCTCACGTCCTTAACTTGGTGGTGCAGCGGTTCTTGGGCAGGTACCCGGGCTTACAGGATGTCCTGAGGCAGGCCAGGAAAGTCTGTGTGCATTTCCGCCGGTCATATAATGCCAGTGCTCGGCTGACGGACCTCCAAAAGGAGTTTAACCTGCCCAAGAACCGCCTAATCTGTGACATGCCCACCAGGTGGAACTCGACATTGGCCATGCTGCAGCGGCTGCACACGCAGCAGAGGGCCATAAATGAGTACCTGTGCGACTATGGCACCAGGACAGGGTCAGGGGACCTTGGTTTTTTTTCCCCACGCCAGTGGGCCATGATCAGGGATGCATGCACTGTCCTGTCACCATTCGAGGAGGCCACGAGGATGGTGAGCACTGACAGTGCATGCATCAGTGACACTGTCCCCCTTGTCCACCTGTTGGAGCACACGCTGCGTGGAATAATGGACAGGGCACTTGAGGCAGAACAGAGGCAGGAAGAGGAGGACTTCCTTAGCTCTCAAGGCCCCCTTTATCCAGACAGTGTTCCTGCGTGCCCGCCGATCACACAGGAAGAGGACGAGGAGGAGGAGGAGGAGGAGGAGGAAGATTGTGTCAGTATGGAGGTGGAGCCTGGCACTCAGCATCAGCAGTCTTTAAGGGATCAGTCCCAAGGAACACATGGACTTGTACGTGGCTGGGAGGAGGTGGCTGCGGACGTTGTTGTCCTTAGTGACCCAGAGGACTCCGGACCGAATGCCTCAGCAAACCTACGCTGCATGGCCTCCCTGATCCTGCAAAGCCTGCGTAAGGATCCTCGTATTCGTGGTATCAAGGAGAAGGACCAATACTGGCTGGCAACCCTCCTTGATCCACGTTACAAGGGTAAGGTTGCGGACCTTATCTTGCCATCGCAGAGGGAGCAGAGGATGAAACATCTTCGGGAGGCCTTGCAGAAAGGTCTGTGCAACGCGTTCCCAGAGACTGGGAGGTTACAAACTCCTGTTTCTGGACAACGTGTTGCTGAGGCTTTGGTCAGTCAAAGAAGGAGCGGTGGAGAAGGTGGCCGTCTGACCGATGCGTTCAGACAATTTTTTGGTCCGCAGCCCCAAGGTATGATCGGTTCCAGCAACCATCGCCAGCGTCTGTTTTACATGGTGCAGGAATACCTAGGGGCAAGATCAGACTTGGACACCTTTCCCACCGAAAATCCTCTGGGTTACTGGGTCTTGAGGATGGATCACTGGCCAGAGCTTGCACAGTATGCAATTGAGCTACTGGCCTGTCCTGCATCCAGCGTTCTTTCGGAACGCACATTCAGTGCTGCTGGAGGCGTGGTAACCGATCACAGGGTGCGTCTGTCCACTGACTCGGTCGATCGGCTGACCTTCATAAAAATGAATCAGTCTTGGATCACCACCAGCTACCAAGCACCTGATGCTGATGTAACTGAATAATTTTTTTCAGATCCCTTCAAAGACTGCCTATGCTGATGCTGAGTGACTATCCCTGAGTAATTATCCTCTTCCTCCTCAATCATCACGCTGATAGCTTGTAAGAACATTTTTGGTTCTGGGCGCCACCACCAGTGCCTAAGGCACAATTTTTCAGCCCCTGTATAACAGGGGCGTGTAATTACAATTTTTGATGTAATACTTTGCAGCAGGGCTCATTCCTGCATTCCAACTAGAGTGTCTGTGAGGGGTTGCAGTGTTGTGGCACCAGCACCAGTGCCTAAGGCCCAATTTTTCTGCCCCTGTCTAACAGGGGCGTGTAATTACAATTTTTGATGCAATACTTTGCAGCAGGGCTCGTTCCTGCGTTCCAACTAGAGTGTCTGTGAGGGGTTGCAGTGTTGTGGCACCAGCACCAGTGCCTAAGGCCCAATTTTTCTGCCCCTGTCTAACAGGGGCGTGTAATTACAATTTTTGATGCAATACTTTGCAGCAGGGTTCGTTCCTGCGTTCCAACTAGAGTGTCTGTGAGGGGTTGCAGTGTTGTGGCACCAGCACCAGTGCCTAAGGCCCAATTTTTTTGCCCCTGTCTAACAGGGGCGTGTAATTACAATTTTTGATGCAATACTTTGCAGCAGGGCTCGTTCCTGCGTTCCAACTAGAGTGTCTGTGAGGGGTTGCAGTGTTGTGGCACCAGCACCAGTGCCTAAGGCCCAATTTTTCTGCCCCTGTCTAACAGGGGCGTGTAATTACAATTTTTGATGCAATCCTTTGCAGCAGGGCTCGTTCCTGCGTTCCAACTAGAGTGTCTGTGAGGGGTTGCAGTGTTGTGGCACCAGCACCAGTGCCTAAGGCCCAATTTTTCTGCCCCTGTCTAACAGGGGCGTGTAATTACAATTTTTGATGCAATACTTTGCAGCAGGGCTCGTTCCTGCGTTCCAACTAGAGTGTCTGTGAGGGGTTGCAGTGTTGTGGCACCAGCACCAGTGCCTAAGGCCTAATTTTTCAGCTCCTGTTCAACAGGGGCATGTAATTACAATTCTTGATCTAATATTTCACAGCAGGGCCCTGTGAGGGCTTACAGTGTTTTGGCCACAGCAACACCTAAGGCCCAAATTTCTGCTGAGTATATAGGGCAGGACCCTACTTTCAAACATCTAACTTACAAATGACTCCTACTTGCAAACGGAAGGAGACAACAGGAAGTGAGATGAAATCTACCCCTAGGAAAGTAGAGCCCGGAACAGCAGCATGCAATGCCTAGGTGCAGGGCGTGCATGACTTTGGGAGCAGTGGGGTTAACCAAGCTGGTAGGAGGGGTTGGAGTTAGCCGAGGGGGAGGTATTAAGGGAAGCCTTAAATTGGTAATCCCGCCCTGGGGGAGTAACAGAAGAGTGGAGGAAAGTTCAGAGCAGCATGGCAGAGATGGAGGAAATGATGGAGCAGCTGAAGGCAGAAGCGGCTGTGAGAGGGGCGGCCTGGCTACAGGAGACGATCGCGGAGGCCATCCGGAGAGCGGGGCCAGCTCCGAGCGGGGGTGAGATCAGCACCAGCAGGGCGCGGCATTCACGGCCACCCGAGCGGTTCTCCCCTGAACAGTGGAGGACGGATCAGCGGCAGCCTAGGGGTCAGGGCGGACTCCCGGTGGGCCCACCGGCGAAGCGAATGGCGGGAGGAGCAAGCGGAGGAGCGAGGGGGTCCTCAGCACAGCGGCCTGGAAGTGGAGAGGCCCGGGGAGCAGCGGTGCGGCCTAGAACCAGAGCGGAGGCGAGCGCAAGCCCCGCCCCCAGAAAATGTATGGAGGAAGCACGGAGAGGAGCACATGGAGGGAGGCCTGGGCCTGCAGTTTCCGCGGCAGGGCATCACAGGAGGAGCGATCGGGGTCGGCCTGTTAGGGCAGCTAACCCAAACATCAGCAGGGCTGAGGTACAGTACGCCGGCCCAGGAAAAGCGAAGCAGAAGTCGGATGGCCGGAGAGATGCGCGGAGGCGGGGACAGCAAGGCCAAGCTCCGGCGGCAGCCACGGTGTCCAGGCCGGGTGGGCCCTCATCATCAGAAGAGGAGGTGGAGGAGCGCCATACAGCCCAAGAGTGGTCCGAGTCAGAGGAGGAGCCGAACCCGCCGTCCAGGAGCACAACAGCGGTGGACACCAGAGGGTCGGCTGATGAGGTTACGCCTGTGCAGCCGGGTGAGTCACATTTTACACCATTTAATCGTGTTATACCTAGTACGGGGCCCAGTGGGGTAGGTACGAGCGGGGTTCATGGTGTAGAGGGAACGGAGGGAGGCAGGGAGTCCTCTGGTCTACTGGGTTTCTTGGCAGGCATAAAGGAGCTGGTGAAAAGATTTGAGACTCCCGCAGGACCGGTGGCATCTTGGATACCGCCGGTCGGGGGTGCTGGGGCATCAGGAATAGCGGCAGTGGGCACGGGAGCGGTGGCAGCACCCGTGGCGGTTGTACCGGTGAATGAGAGCACGCAAGGGACGGCAAAAACGGCGGCGGTGGTTGAGGCTGCGGGTAGGCAAGACATAACCAGGTTGGCTGACGCCGCAAAATGTGAGGTATATGTGTGCTATGAGGGACCGTTAGGGTCGCATTTGAAACAGGAGGTGCGTGAGAAGTTGTGGAAAGGTGAGTACGTGGAAATTTTTTCGCTGCTACCGTTGGAGAAATTCAACCTGGATAGGGTGAAGCCAGATGACTCCAAAAAGGAGGATGAAGAGAAGAGGAGGTACCGCTTGATACCGAGAACGTTTGCCAACTGGTTGCAGGCGTTTGCGATTATGGCAAGCGTCATCGGGGAAAAGCAACCTGAGCATTGCTCGGCTCTTTTCTGTTACCAGGATGCGATTGGAGAAGCGTATAGGGTCTATGGGGGTACAGCATGGCTAAGGTACGATGAGCAGTTTCGGCAGCGGAGGGCAGTGCGGCCGGCATTACGGTGGGACCATAAGGACATCAGCTTATGGATGAGATTGATGACTACGGCAAGGGCCTCCAATCAGTTTTTTCAAGGGGGGACCGGCGGCCCTTCGGCACAGGGACAGTCGGTCGGAAACAAGAAGGGGTTGTGCTGGCAATACAACACAGGGAGCTGCAAGTTTGGCGCCAATTGTAAGTATAAACACGAGTGTTCAGGATGCGGGGGGTCTCACCCAGGATCTAGATGTTTTAAGCAGGGCAAGGGCCGTCCAGGAGAGGCTGCAAGCAAAAGGGAGGACCCCGGTGAGAGTGGAAAAGATGCGACCATTTCTAGGTAGGTATCCTGACAAGAAAGCTGCGCAATTGTTAGAGGAAGGTTTCTCGGTGGGTTTCAGGATCCCATGCTCATTAACGGTTATCCCCCCAGTGTCACTCAATTTAAAGTCTGCAATGCAACATCCGGAAGTAGTTAGGGAAAAACTGAGGAAGGAGGTTGCATTGGGGCGCATGGGCGGTCCATTCCCAGAGGCGCCATTTAAAGATTTGGTGGTTTCGCCTCTGGGGGTGGTACCCAAAAAGGAACCGGGCAAATTCAGGCTTATTCACCACCTCTCCTTCCCTAGAGGGGGGTCGGTGAATGATGCCATAGATCAAGGGGAGTGTTCGGTGACTTACACTTCATTCGATGCGGCAGTGGGATGGGTACGGCGATATGGGAAAGGGGCCTTGATGGCTAAAGCGGATGTGGAATCCGCTTTTAGGCTGTTGCCGGTACACCCCGAGAGTTTTCGGTTATTGGGGTGTCATTGGGACAATGAATTCTATGTGGACCAATGCCTACCCATGGGTTGCTCGATATCGTGTGCGATATTTGAGCAATTCAGCTCATTTGTGGAATGGGTGGTACGAGAGGTGTCGGGGGTGAATTCTATAATTCATTACCTCGATGATTTTCTCTGTATGGGTCCGGCTTCTTCGCGCATCTGCGCTGTGCTCCTGGCCACACTGGAACACATTGCAGAAAAATTTGGCATTCCATTGGCTGCTGATAAAACGGAGGGACCTTGCACGGTCATCACGTTTTTGGGCATTGTCCTGGATTCGGAGGCGATGGAATGCAGGCTGCCGGACGATAAATTAGAAGACCTTAAAAGGGAAATAGCAGGGCTTTTGGGATTGCGTAAAGTACAGCTGCGGACGCTGCAATCGGTGCTGGGCAAGCTTAATTTTGCATGCCGCATATTACCCATGGGGAGGGTGTTCAGTCGCCGGCTGGCGGCTAGCACGAGTGGAATCAAATCGCCAAAACATTTTGTGCGTCTAACCGAAACGCACAGGGCAGATTTGAGGGTGTGGCATTCCTTTTTAGAGTCTTTTAATGGTAGGGCGTTTTGGATGTCGGGTCCAGTCAGCAATTTTGACTTGGAACTGTTCACGGACGCAGCGGGTTCCACGGGTTTTGGGGCATTTTTTCAGGGCCAGTGGAGCGCTGGGCCTTGGCCTCAGACCTGGGTTGAGGCAGGATTCACAAAGAATTTGGTGCTACTGGAATTATTTCCAGTAGTACTGGCAGTGGAACTATGGGGTGCATCATTCAGGGATCTGAAGGTGCGATTCCATGGCGACAATATGGGGGTAGTGCAGGTGATTAATAGGAGTACGGCGTCCTCGCCGCCAGTGATTAGGCTGCTGCGGCATTTGGTCTTGCGCTGTCTGCAACTAAATGTATTTGTGCATGCTGTACATTTACCGGGGGTTGAAAATGTCATCGCTGATGCGTTGTCTCGCTTCCAGTGGGACAGGTTCCGGGAGTTGGCGCCGGATGCGGAACAACAAGGGGTACCCTGTCCCGAATGGCTGTGGGAGATAGCATTTGCACCATAGCAGGATGGATAAAGAAGTCGGTGAGTAGGGCGACATGGGCAGCATACACGAAGGTATGGAAGGAATGGAGTGAGTTTGCAGATAGCGTGGGGGAGGATCCAGCCGGTCAGGACATGCGGTTGCTGGTACTGTACTATATAGCGAGAAAAATGGAGGAAGGTGTGTCCGCATCAATGGTTAACAAGAGGGTAGCTGGTTTAGCGTTTCTTTTTAAGCTACAAGGTAGGCCAGATTGGACAAAGGATTTTTGGATAAGGCAGGCAATGAAGGGTTATAGGAAGTCGATTTCTCGACGAGATGCCAGGAGGCCAGTGACGTTTGAAATCCTGCAGGGGATAGTAAATCAGTTGTTTCAGGTGTGTACGTCCAGTTATGAAGTTGTGTTGTTTACGGCAGCCTTTTTATTGGCATTTTTTGGGGCATTTCGGATAGGGGAACTGGTCAGCCCTTCTAAAACCACACCAGGGGGGTTGATGTATCAGGAGATGTCATGGGGTGATGAGGGTTTGAAGTTGTGGTTACGGCGCTCAAAGACTGATCAACTAGGTAGGGGGAGAAGGGTTGAGGTGTATCCAATTGCGGGATCGCTATTATGCCCGGTAACAGGGGTCAGGGAATTTTTGAAGGTCCGTCCTGCGGTTATGGGCCCCTTGTTGCTCCATAAGGGGGGTGAGTTCCTGTCTAGATTTCAGTTTGTAACGGTTTTTAATAAATGTATTAAGGGGTTGGGGCTGGCAGAGAAGGGTTTTTCGTCCCACTCCTTTAGGATTGGGGCCGCTACGGAGGCAGCCAGAAATGGTATGGACGTGGAAGCAGTTAAGCGAATTGGGAGGTGGGAATCTAATAGGTTCCGATCATACGTGCGCCCCCATATGGTGGTAAACTTGTAGTAGGTTATAGGGGCTTGCGGTTTTGGTAAATGGGGTAACAAGCAAATGTGGAACAAAACCGGGGCTCACGGTATGGTGTTTTTCTTTTGTGTTCTTCTATTTTCAGGTGCAGTGCCGGGGATGGTATGGATAATGGGCCATTCCTATGTGGCTTGGGGGGCTCGGAGAGGGGACGCCCGCAAGGAGGGTAGGCAATTGGGTTTTAGCAAAAGGGAGGCCTGTGTTAAGTGGTTGGGGATCCCGGGCATGTTGTGGGGTAGATTGGTGTCGGAAGTGCATCGCTATGCACAAAGGGACAGTCCCCCGGACGTATTAGTCATCCATGTAGGAGGCAACGATTTGGGCTTAAGAGCCATGGTAGATATCTTGCGTGACATCAAGCTCGATGTAGAGCGGTTAAAACAAGCCTTCCCTAACATGATCATTGTCTGGTCTGACATGGTGGCTAGGATGTCATGGAGAATGGCCAGGTCGGTAGAGGGTGTGAATAGGGCCCGTAAGAAAATAAATAGGGCGGTTAGTAAGTTTGTGGTAAATAATGGGGGTGTGGCGGTTAGGCACCTTGAGCTAGAGTTTGAGACATGGAGGTATCTGAGAGCGGATGGAGTGCACTTGAATGAAGTTGGTATAGACTTATGGGCATTAGGCCTACAAGACGGCATACAGAGAGCACTCCGGGTGTGGAGGGGCACCCATGATTAAGGTGTTATTCCTGGGTGCTGTGGCGGGCGTTGGTCTGTGCAAAAGAAGGAAAATGACTAAAGTAAGAGTTGGTTTGGCAGAAAAAGTTGATATGGGTCCTTATGGTGGTTCCCGGTTAACGGAGGTTAGCCGGGAAGTGATAATGGGGCACTGCGGTCATTGGTTAGTCTCTGTGCCAGCTTGTCGGCTTGAGGCCTATGGTATATATTTGATGGGGCCGCAGTGCAAGTGTGTTATGGACATGTTTTGATTATTAAGAGATTGCGCAGACCAACGCTTGAGATATTCAGTTGCAGTTAATGTAAATATGTTTATATTTCTAATTAAAAGATTTATTTGTTTAAATAAAGTAGGCTGCTAAGGCCTTTTATTACTCCAATCTTGGTGTGGTCTTAGTTATTGGGGTAATGGGGTAAAAGATGGGGGTAAAAGGGTATGTTAAGCATATCTGTTATCCAACAGTCAAGTAGAGCCCGGAACAGCAGCATGCAATGCCTAGGTGCAGGGCGTGCATGACTTTGGGAGCAGTGGGGTTAACCAAGCTGGTAGGAGGGGTTGGAGTTAGCCGAGGGGGAGGTATTAAGGGAAGCCTTAAATTGGTAATCCCGCCCTGGGGGAGTAACAGAAGAGTGGAGGAAAGTTCCCGCCCACCCTCCCCTTTTATCGGTGAAGGGAATTTGCGTTTGGAGGATGGTGTTTTATTCTCTTACAGGTTGAAGACGAGGAGAGATCCTGGTAGAGCGGGCGTTGGTCTGTGCAAAAGAAGGAAAATGACTAAAGTAAGAGTTGGTTTGGCAGAAAAAGTTGATATGGGTCCTTATGGTGGTTCCCGGTTAACGGAGGTTAGCCGGGAAGTGATAATGGGGCACTGCGGTCATTGGTTAGTCTCTGTGCCAGCTTGTCGGCTTGAGGCCTATGGTATATATTTGATGGGGCCGCAGTGCAAGTGTGTTATGGACATGTTTTGATTATTAAGAGATTGCGCAGACCAACGCTTGAGATATTCAGTTGCAGTTAATGTAAATATGTTTATATTTCTAATTAAAAGATTTATTTGTTTAAATAAAGTAGGCTGCTAAGGCCTTTTATTACTCCAATCTTGGTGTGGTCTTAGTTATTGGGGTAATGGGGTAAAAGATGGGGGTAAAAGGGTATGTTAAGCATATCTGTTATCCAACAGTCAGGGAAATTCTCTCATGTAAGAGTTAATATGGGAAAACAATTTCTCCTTTCCACTGATGCTTTCCAATCCTTGTTCCACCAAAAAACCCAAATTTTCAAAAAACATTTTTCATTGGGACAAAAAAGTGAGGTGAAATCTTCTGAAGAGGAGGAAAGACGCAAAACAAATGTCACAGGGGTGATAACCCTTCCCTATGTTTTCCAAAAAGCTTAGAAAAGATTTTTTGGCTGGAGCTAAACACGTTAAAAATGTTCAAAATTACAAAGAGATTCTACTTAACAACAAACCTACAGTCCCTGTCTTGTTTGCACCGCCTGTATACTGCTGTTCAGAGTATATAGGGACCTTTCCTTATTTTAATTTGGGTGCGGGGTTCCCCTTAATATCCATACAAGACCCAAAGGGCCTGGTAATGGACTGGGGGGTACCCATGCCGTTTGTCTCACTGATTTTCATCCATATTGCCAGGACCCGACATGACATTAAACCCGCAAGCAGTTTTAAATGAGATTTTTTCCTTTAAAAATGACATTTGGTGCAGGGACTGTTCTAAACATGGGAAACACGCGTCACTTTACAGGCATACTATAGACACCCCCCAGGTACGATATTTAAAGGAATATTTCACTTTTTTTTTTTTACTTTAAGCATCATTAAAATCACTGCTCCCGAAAAAACGGCCGTTTTTAAAAGTTTTTTTTGCATTGATACATGTCCCCTGGGGTAGGACCTGGGTCCCCACACCCTTTTTAGGACAATACCATGCAAATTAGCCTTTAAAATGAGCACTTTTGATTTCGAACGTTCGAGTCCCATAGACGTCAATGGGGTTCTAACGTTCGTGCGAACTTGCGGTCCGTTCGCGGGTTCTGGTGCGAACCGAACCGGGGGGTGTTCGGCTCATCCGTAGTCCCTAGTCCATCTCAGGAGTGAGCAAGAGCAGAGTGAGCAAAATTATAGTACAGGGAATAAATACTAAAGCCTTTCATGTGTAACTCAAAAAGAGAAGTTCTCACAAGGTGACATTTAGCACTAATGGACACCACATAAAGATATTTTCCTTGTTAGGTTCTTTTTTCATGCCAAACTGGGTATCAATCCATGCATAATAAAGGCAATCTACAATATATTGACAATGTATATTATTACATGGCAATGAATTGCTGAGATTTTCTAACATTTAGGAAAATTAACCTTAAAGAGGCCCTGTCACTATCTTCTGCCCTGGCAACTAAACATAAGTGTTGTCTGTGCTGAAATTTTTATGCCGCGTACACACAAGAAAAGCCTGGAGCAACAGAATGCAATGATGTATGCAAAGGGCGCCCATGACAGTGGTAGCAGTGAAAGGGTTAAAGAAAGTTGTAATGTGGAGCCGAGGGGGAGGGAGGATCAGGGGAGGGGCTATTTAAAAGGGGTTCCCGCTCTGGGAGGGACAACAGAAGGAGCAGGAAAGTTGTTAGGAAGGTCACCAAGAGGTTAGTGCTGCACCATGGCTGAACTTGAAGGGCTTATGGCCCAGTTGCGGGCGGAAGCGGCGGTTCGGGGTGCTGAGTGGCTGCAAGAGACCATCGCAGCCGCGCTACAAGCATCCACGGTACCAGCAAGTGGGGGAGAGAGAAGCGGCAACAGAGCGCGCCGTTCTCGTCCGCCCGAGCGGTTCTCGCCGGACCGCGTGACGTCAGCACAGCGGCACCCGGGTGGTCTGTCTTCCAGACTCCCGGGGGGCCCACCGGCAAAACGAGCGGCGGGAGGAGAGCGGGTCAGCGGGAGGACGGCCCCGGCGGGACAAGAACAGAGGCAGGCAAGTGAACCGGCGCGAGTGCGGCCTACGGGACGGAGACACGCGGAGAGCGCAAGCCCCGCCCCCAGGATGGCGGCGGTGCGCTCTGCCATCGCCAGCACAGCAATGCCTTTAGGGATCCCTGGGCCTTCTGCTTCCTCGGCAGGGGACAGGCAAGATGGAGAGAGCTGCAGAGCTGGCCTAGCAACTACAGGAGCGGAGGCCTACAGGACTGCGGTAGCCCACACCGGTCCTGGGAAGGCTGTCCGGAAGTCCACGGGTGGCTTCGCTGCTCAGAGGAGGGGGAGGATGGTGAACAAGGCGACAGCCGCGGCCCTCAGCCCGGGCGGGCCTGCAGCGGAAGGAGAAGAAGAATCGGGTCGGAGCGGACGAGATGAGGAGTCCGGATCGGAGGAGGATGCGGCCCCCCTGTCCAAGAGGATGGGGCCAGAAGAGAGCAGACGGTCGGCTGATGGGACAACACCTATGCAGCCAGGTGAGCCAGCACATGCTATTGCAAGGTCTGATGTAAATACTGCAGCAAGTGTAGCTACGGGGTCTGGGGGGTCAGTACACAGCATGGTGGGGTCTCCAGGTTTCTTGGGTTTTCTAATAGGAATCAAAGAACTGGTGCAGAGGTTAGAGGCGGAAGCGAGGCCGGTGGGGGACCCGGGAGCAGCTTGGGTTCAGCAGTCAAGGACAGAGGTGGGAAGTGCAGGGGGGGCCCTGCCACCGGTGGTTGCAGGGGAAGTTACAGCGGGGGTAGCTTTGCAGACGCAAGGAACCACAGAGAATGGAGCGGCGCAGGGGAAGGATAAGGCAGCGCCGTCAGGGGAGGCGGTTCCGAGGAAGGACATCATTAGGCTGGCGGACGCGGCTCGCTGTGAGGTGTATGTGTGCTACGAAGGACCGTTAGGGGCACACTTGAAACAGGAAGTGCGGGAAAAATTATGGAAGGGTGAGTATGTGGAAATATTTTCATTGTTGCCCTTGGAGAAGTTCAATCTTGACAGAGTCAAGCCGGACGATTCCAAAAAAGAAGATGAGGAAAAGAGGAGGTATAGGCTGATACCCAGGACATTCACGAATTGGTTGCAAGCATTTGCGATCATGGCAAGTGTGATAGGGGAGAAGCACCCGGAACACTGTTCGGCGCTTTTCTGCTATCAGGATGCGATAGGAGAAGCGTATAGAGTGTATGGAGGTAATGCATGGTTGCGTTACGATGAACAGTTTAGGCAAAGGAGAGCAGTTCGCCAGGAGATACGTTGGGACCACAAGGACATTAGCCTGTGGATGCGTTTGATGACGACGGCGCGGACAACGAATCAGTTTTTTCAGGGGGGAGCCGGTGGACCGTCAGCCCAGGGACATTCGGCTGGAAACAAAAAAGGGGTGTGTTGGCAGTACAACTCGGGGTCCTGTAAGTTCGGAGGAACATGTAAATATAAACATGAGTGCTCAGGCTGTGGGGGTACACATCCATCATCCAGATGTTTTAAACAAGGAAAGGGTCGACAAGGAGAGGCTGGGAACAAAAGGGAGGACGCCGGTGATAGTGGAAAGGATGCGGCCGTTCCTCGGTAAGTACCCGGACAGGAAGGCGGCGTTACTATTAGAAGAAGGCTTTGCAATGGGTTTTCGGATTCCATGTAATTTATCGGCGACTCCCCCAGTGCCCAAAAATTTAAAGTCGGCCCTGCAACATCCGGAAGTGGTTTCTGAGAAACTACAGAAGGAAGTGGCCTTGGGGAGAATGAGTGGTCCTTTCCCAGCAGCACCAATAGCGGAGTTGGTAGTATCTCCGCTGGGGGTGGTGCCCAAAAAGGAGCCCAACAAATTCAGGCTCATTCACCACTTATCCTTCCCCAAAGGGGGGTCAGTGAACGATGCCATAGAACAGGAAGCATGCTCGGTGACTTATACGTCATTTGATGCTGCGGTGCGGTGGGTGAGACATTATGGAAAAGGTGCTTTGATGGCTAAGGCAGATATAGAATCAGCTTTTCGATTGTTGCCAGTACACCCGGATAGTTTCCGGTTGCTCGGGTGCCATTGGAATGGTGGTTTTTATGTCGATCAATGCCTACCCATGGGTTGTTCAGTGTCATGTGCGATATTCGAACAATTCAGCTCCTTTGTGGAATGGGTGGTAAGGGATGTATCCGGGGTGAATTCGATAATTCACTACCTGGATGATTTCTTATGCATAGGCCCGGCTGCTTCTAGAGTCTGCGCTGTGTTGCTGGCTTCTCTGCAACATATAGCAGGAAGGTTTGGCATTCCATTGGCGGATGAAAAAACGGAGGGACCCTGTGCGGTCATCACGTTTTTGGGCATTGTGCTAGATTCGGAGGCGATGGAATGTAGACTACCTGATGAGAAATTGGAGGACTTGAAAAAAGAGGTGGCAGGGTTGATAGGTCTAAAAAAGGTGCAGCTGCGTAAGCTACAATCGGTGTTGGGCAAGCTGAATTTTGCTTGTCGCATACTGCCAATGGGGAGAGTGTTTAGTCGCCGGCTGGCGGCCAGCACGAGTGGAATAAAGTCGCCAAAACATTTTGTGCGCTTGGGGAAAACACATAGGGAGGACCTGAAGGTATGGCACACCTTCTTGGAATCCTTTAATGGTAGGGCAATGTGGATGTCGGGTCCAGTCAGCAATTTTGACTTGGAATTGTTTACTGATGCCGCAGGATCAACAGGTTTTGGCGCTTTTTTCCAAGGACAATGGAGCGCGGGTCCATGGCCACAATCTTGGGTAAAAGAGGGCTTCACGAAGAACTTGGTTCTGCTGGAATTGTTTCCAGTAGTTCTGGCTGTGGAACTATGGGGTGCATCATTCAGGGATCTGAAGGTGCGTTTTCATGGGGACAACATGGGGGTGGTGCAAGTGATAAATAGGGTCACGGCGTCGTCCCCGCCAGTGATCAGGCTGCTGCAGCACTTAGTCTTGCGATGTCTACAATTGAATGTTTTCATCCATGCTGTGCACTTACCGGGGGTAGAAAACGTCATTGCTGATGCACTATCTCGCTTCCAGTGGGACAGGTTCCGAGTGTTGGCGCCGGAAGCGGAACAACAGGGGATACCTTGTCCAGACTGGCTGTGGGAGATTGCGCTGGCATAATCGAGGGATGGATTAAGCGGTCGGTAAGTGGGCATACATGGGCAGCATACAGCAAGGTATGGCAGGAGTGGCTGGCGTTTGGACAAGCTTTAGGGGAGGAGCCCATAGGACATGGGCTACGTTCTTTGTTGCTGTACTATGTGGCAAAAAAATTGGACGAGGGGGTGTCGGTGTCAGTGATGAATGCACAGTTGGCTGGTTTGGCTTTCCTGTTCAAGCTACAAGGGCAGCCTGACGTCACCAAGGATTTTTGGGTGAAACAAGCTTTAAAGGGTTATAGGAGGGCAGTAGTCAAGCGTGATTCAAGGAGACCGGTAACTTTTGAAATATTAAGGGGGATTGTGGAGCAACTAGGGGAGGTTTGTGCGTCTGAATACGAAGTCACCTTGTTTAAGGTAGCTTTCGTGTTAGCATTTTTTGGCGCATTTCGGATAAATGAGCTTGTTAGCCCTTCCAAAAAGGTGCAAGGGGGAATTGGGTTTCAGGAGGTACAATGGGAAGAGGAAGGGGTAGCGATCTTTTTGAGGAAATCTAAGACGGATCAAGGGGGAAGAGGCAGGATGGTGCGGGTTTATCCAATTTACGGTTCCCCCCAGTGCCCAGTGAGCACGGTTAAGGAATTCTTGAAGGTTAGACCAAATGTTCAGGGCCCATTTCTAATACATTTGAATGGTAGTATGTTGTCACGTTTTCAGTTTGGGGCTGTGTTTAGAAAATGTTTACAGGGGCTGGGACTGGTGGAGAAAGATTTTTCATCCCACTCATTTAGGATTGGAGCTGCGACTGAGGCGGCCAGGTTAGGGATGGATGTTGAGGTAATAAAAAGGATTGGGAGATGGGAATCTAACAGGTTCCAGTCTTATGTGCGGCCTCAATTGGCTTTAAAGTTGTAGATGACGGGGGGATTACGGGGTTGGTATAGGGGAGGTATTAGAGGTGGATGTTACGGCAAGTACGATTTTTGCATAGTCAATGTTGAGGATAGTGTTTTGTTTTTCTTCTATTTTCAGGTGCAGAGACAAGAATGGTCTGGATTATGGGCCATTCTTATGTATGTTGGGGGGCTCGGAGGGGAGACGCTCGGCCTGAGGGTAGGCAGCTAAGTTTTAATAGGAGGGAGGTATGCATAAAGTGGTTCGGTATACCAGGGATGTTGTGGGGTAGGCTGGTTCAGGAGGTACAGAGGTATGCCAATAGGGAGGGACCTCCGGACGTCCTGGTGATACATGTAGGCGGAAACGATTTGGGCATTCGCTCGATGGTAGACATCATACGAGATATTAAATTTGACATTTGGCGTCTGTCGAGGGAATTTCCGCAGATGATCATTATCTGGTCGGACATGGTTGCCAGGCTGTCTTGGAGAATGGCCAGGTCTGTGGAGGGTGTGAACAGAGCAAGGAAGAAGATCAACAGGGAAATTAGTAAATTTGTGGGCAGTATTGGGGGATTGGCAATTCGGCATACAGAATTAGAATTTGAGACATGGAGGTATTTGAGACGTGATGGGGTACATCTCAATGATGTAGGTACAGATTTATGGGCTCTAGGCCTACAAGATGGTATACAGCGAGCGCTTCGGGTGTGGAGGGGCACCCAAGAGTAAGGTGTTACTATTGGGTTGCTGTGGCGGGCGTTGGTCTGGGCAAGGGAAGGAAGATGGCGGAAAAAGTAAGAGTGGGGATCCAACGTTGATATGGGTCCGGAGGTTTTTGGTTCCCGGTTAACGGAGGTTAGCCGGGAAGTGATAATGGGGCACTGCGGTCACGGCAGTCTCTGAGCCAGCTTGTCGGCTTGAGGCCTATTGGAGTTTTTTGGACGAGGGCTGCAGTGCTATATTTGGTATGGCCATCAGTTTTTGTTTTTGCTAAACCGGTTGCTCAGACCAACGCTCTTTGGAATTAATAAGTTGTATAACAGATGTTTTGGTTATGGTTTTTTATGATGACAGAATTTTATATATTTTTATAGATATGTTAAAATAAAGTAGGCTGCTACGGCCTTTTTTATACTCCAAAAAGAGCTGGTGTGGTTTTATTATTTGAATAAAAGTATAAGGGTTTGGAGTATAGGGAATTGACATCTGTTATCCAATAGTCAAGAAAAGCCTGGAGCAACAGAATGCAATGATGTATGCAAAGGGCGCCCATGACAGTGGTAGCAGTGAAAGGGTTAAAGAAAGTTGTAATGTGGAGCCGAGGGGGAGGGAGGATCAGGGGAGGGGCTATTTAACCGCTTCAATACCCGGCCATAGTCAAATGACGTCCACAGATGGGATCTCCCATCCTGGGTGGGCGTCATATGACGGCCTCGGCTTTCCGCCGCTACTGCGGGCCCCTGGGGGCCCGCAGAGCGGCGATCGGGGTACCGTTGTGTCCCTCAGGACACAGCCGTTCCCCGATGGGGGTATTGAAGCGGCGGCGGCGGCGGGCGGCGGGCGGCGGAGCGTCGGTAACGGCGGATGCAGAGCGGCATTGGGAAGCGTGTATGAGGCGGGTTCCGGCGGAAGAGGAGTGATCAGAGCGGTGATCGGGGCTGAGGCTTTTCCCCTGGATACAGCTCAGCCCCGATCACTGTAGCCAATGACATGGCTCTGCATCACATGACCGGCTGTGTCCAATCACAGCCGGTCACTAATGTAAACAAACACACAGTCACACAGTAACTGCTGTTGCTGGGCTCTTCTCCTCACACACCGATCCAGTGTGAGGAGAAGAGATCAGCTAACAGTGAGTTACTAATTACATGTACTACTGTGCCCAGATCGCCCCTCCTAAATAAAGAGTACCTGTCACCTCAGTACCTGTCACCTCAGTACCTGTCACCTCAGTACCTGTCACCTCAGAGTACCTGTCACCTCAAAGTACCTGTCATCTCAGAGTACCTGTCCATCACCTGCCACCAGAGTACCCGCCACCTCATCACCTGCCACCAGAGTACCCGCCACCTCATCACCTGCCACCAGAGTACCCGCCACCTCATCACCTGCCACCAGAGTACTTGCCACCTCATCACCTGCCACCAGAGTACTTGCCACCAGAGTACCCGCCACCTCACCACCAGAGTACCTGCCACCAGAGTACCCGCCACCTCATCACCTGCCACCAGAGTACCTGCCACCTCATCACCTGCCACCAGAGTACCTGCCACCTCATCACCTGCCACCTCATCACCTGCCACCAGAGTACCTGCCACCTCATCACCTGCCACCAGAGTACCCGCCACCTCATCACCTGCCACCAGAGTACCTGCCACCTCATCACCTGCCACCAGAGTACCCGCCACCTCATCACCTGCCACCAGAGTACCCGCCACCTCATCACCTGCCACCAGAGTACCCGCCACCTCATCATCTGCCACCAGAGTACCCGCCACCTCATCACTTGCCACCAGAGTACATACAGCCAGTCAGCCACTATGTCCAGAAAGATGTACACCCCAGAAGAGGCATACCAGATCCTGAGTCTGACCGATGAGAGCAACGGGGAGCTCTCACCGCTCAGTTCAGATTCTGGTTCTGATTCGGAATATGAGCCCCCCGAAGGCAGCACATCTGGATCAGATTTAGAGGAGGAAGTAGTCCGTCCAAAAAGACGACGATCTGAAAACCAGGCAGCTACCAGCAGTGCCAGCGGCGGTAGACCCCAGGAGGAAAGACCCAGCACAAGTGGACGCCAAAGAAGTAGGGCCCAAACCCATCTTCCAGATTCCTTGGCAAACCCATTGTGGCTGCCTTCTACCACAGGGTCAGCCACGATCCCCCCTTTTACAGCACAGTCGGGTGTGCAGGTCAACACTGCAGGATTTACACAAATGGATTTTTTTAATTTATTTTTCCCAAACGATTGGATTCAAGGCATCGTGGACCAAACTAATCTGTTTGCCCAACAATTTATTGCAGCCAACCCCAGCTCCAGCTATGCCCGCCCTTTTGAGTGGAGACCGCTAACAGTAGTGGAGCTAAAATTGTTTTTAGGCCTAACCCTGAACATGGGGCTTACAAAAAAAAATGAAATTCATAAGTATTGGTCGACCAGACCCATCCACCATATGCCAATTTTTTCAGCAGCCATGTCCAGGTCCCGATACGAAATCATAATGCGCTTCTTGCATTTCAATGACAACTCACAGTGCCCCCCCCGAAATCACCCAAACTTTGACAAATTATATAAAGTTCGCCCCCTAATTAATTTTTTTTCCCAGAAGTTTGCCGAAGTTTATGTCCCTGAAAAAAATATATCTGTGGACGAATCCCTGGTGCATTTCACAGGCCGGCTGGGAATCAAACAATATATACCCAGTAAGAGGGCGAGGTATGGCTTGAAGCTTAACAAGCTTTGTGAAAGTGCCACCGGTTATGTGTACGCATTCCGCGTGTACGAAGGGAAAGATTCCCAGCTCCAGCCCCCTGAGTGTCCCTCGTATATGGGAATAAGTGGGAAAATTGTTTGGGAGTTGGCATTCCCACTCCTCCAAAAGGGGTACCATATTTATATGGATAATTATTATACGAGTTTGCCCCTTCTCCGCCACCTACATCTCAAACAAACTTTGGCCTGTGGTACAACTAGAAAAAACCGAAAGGGCTTCCCACAGTGTCTTGTCACCACAAACATTCCAAGGGGGGAATCGAGAAGCTTGAGGAACGAAGAAGTGTTGGCTGTGAAGTGGAGGGATAGAAAAGACGTGTACATCATGTCCACCATCCACGATGACACCTCGGTGGAACTTCACAGAAGACGCGGTACCGTTCGCAAGCCTACCTGTATCACTGAGTACAATAAATACATGGGGGGGGTGGATTTAAACGATCAGTTGTTGCAGCCCTATCTTTCAACAAGAAAATCATTATTCTGGTACAAAAAAGTCGCAATTTACTTTTTTCATTTGGCCCTTTTAAATTCTTTCATAATATACCAAAAATCCACAGAAACACCCACCACCTTAATAAAGTTTATTGAAGACATTGTCACTGCCCTGATTTATCAGCAAGTATCCCCCCCAGAAAGCATTCGCTCCGATTCTGTCAGCAGACTACATGAGCGCCATTTCCCAGACCATATTCCACCAACAGGATCCGGAAGACGACGCCAAAAAAAATGTCGGGTGTGCACCAAAAGAGGAATTAGGAAAGATACGAGCTTCCATTGTACTGACTGTCCCTCCCAACCTGGCCTTTGCATCGGAGAATGCTTCAGGCGATATCACACTCTGGAAAATTATTAGTCCATATTTCTAATACTGCCATTTCCCCGTTTTTAATTTCTGTCCTGAATATTTACCTTCCTCAACCAACCATATTATTGCCTTCCATGTGAACCGACCCTGGCCTGTTTCTCGACTATGCCTCTGCCTACCGTCTGCATTGTTTTTCCGCCATGTTTTTGCCTTTCACGTGAACTGACCCTGGACTGTATCGACTATGCCTCTGTCTACCGTCTATTTCTGCCTTTTACCTGCACTGACCTCGGCCTGTTGACCATGTTTTTGCCTGCCCCTTGGATTGATCTTTCACCCTCCTACACAGGGGTCTCACATATGTGAGGGGCTCCAGAATAGTGTTCGGAGTTCAGAAAACCAGTTTTTGGTTTTCTGTGTTCCCATAACAGGGTCTGGTTGCCCGGAGGCTTCAAAGCGATTTGGGTGGGAGAAGCCTCTACCCCTGTCCCCATTCTTTCCTGACCAATGCCCTAAGCTTGATGGTACTGCCTGCTCCCTGGACAAATACTCTGGCTGTGCTGACCATACCTCTGCCTGCTGCATGTACTAACTATGGACAGTATTCCTGCCTGCTGCATGGATGATCCTTTGATCCTTTTGCTGCTGCTGACCACATCCCTGCCTGCTATCTGGACTAATGCTTTGGCTGTGCTGACATCTCTACCTGTACTGACTATTCTTGCCTGCTGCCTGTTTTGCTGTCGCTGTCCACGTTCCTGCCTGCTGCCTGGACCGATGCTCTTCTCTGTGGACCACTGCACTACTAAAACTGCAGGTAATCTTTTCTTTACCCTTTACTCAACAGAATGTATTTTGGTTTGTAATTGGCTTCTACAGTACATGCTATGTGTTAGAAATATGAAGGGCCTTCAACAATGTGATAGGTTGGCAGGAATTTATGTGTAATGTATGCTCCTAGAACAACTGACAGTGCTACTTGGATGTTGGGCCTCTGTATGTGGCCAGACTATGTAAAAGTCTCACACATTTGGTATCGCCACACTCAGGAGGAGTAGCAGAATGTATTTTGGGGTGTCATTTTTGCTATGTACATGCTATGTGTTGGAAATATCTTATGAATGGACAACTTTGTGTAAAAAAAATGCGTTTTCATTTTTTTTCCACAGTTTCCAAAAACTTCAGGAAAAAAATGAACCATTCAAAAGACTAATTATGCCTCATAGATTATACGTTGGGGTGTTAGCTTTCCAAAATGGGGTCATTTTGTGGGCGTTTCCGTTGTCCTGGTGCTCTAGGGCCTTCAAACATGTAATAGGTGGTTGAGAAATGAGATGTGTAATTTATGCTCCTAGAATGCCTGGAGCTGCTACTTCAATGTTGGGCCTCTGTATGTGGCCAGGCTGTGTAAAAGTCTCACACATTTGGTATCGCTACACTCAGGAGGAGTAGCAGAATGTATTTTGGGGTGTCATTTTTGCTATGTACATGCTATGTGTTGTAAATATCTTATGAATGGACAACTTTGTGTAAAAAAAAATGCGTTTTCATTTTTTTCCCACAGTTTCCAAAAACTTCGGGAAAAATATGAACCATTCAAAAGACTAATTATGCCTCATAGATTATACGTTGGGGTGTTAGCTTTCCAAAATGGGGTCATTTTGTGGGTGTTTCCATTGTCCCGGTGCTCCAGGGCCTTCAAAATTGTAATAGGTGATTGAGAAATGAGATGTGTAATTTATGCTCCTAGAATGCCTGGAGCTGCTACTTCAATGTTGGGCCTCTGTATGTGACCAGGCTGTGTAAAAGTCTCACACATTTGGTATCGCCACACTCAGGAGGAGTAGCAGAATGTATTTTGGGGTGTCATTTTTGCTATGTACATGCTATGTATTGGAAATATCTTATGAATGGACAACTTTGTGTAAAAAAAATGCGTTTTAATTTTTTTTCCACAGTTTCCAAAAACTTCAGGAAAAAAATGAACCATTCAAAAGACTAATTATGCCTCATAGATTATACGTTGGGGTGTTAGCTTTCCAAAATGGGGTCATTTTGTGGGCGTTTCCGTTGTCCTGGTGCTCTAGGGCCTTCAAACATGTAATAGGTGGTTGAGAAATGAGATGTGTAATTTATGCTCCTAGAATGCCTGGAGCTGCTACTTCAATGTTGGGCCTCTGTATGTGGCCAGGCTGTGTAAAAGTCTCACACATTTGGTATCGCTACACTCAGGAGGAGTAGCAGAATGTATTTTGGGGTGTCATTTTTGCTATGTACATGCTATGTGTTGGAAATATCTTATGAATGGACAACTTTGTGTAAAAAAAAATGCGTTTTCATTTTTTTCCCACAGTTTCCAAAAACTTCGGGAAAAATATGAACCATTCAAAAGACTAATTATGCCTCATAGATTATACGTTGGGGTGTTAGCTTTCCAAAATGGGGTCATTTTGTGGGTGTTTCCATTGTCCTGGTGCTCCAGGGCCTTCAAAATTGTAATAGGTGGTTGAGAAATGAGATGTGTAATTTATGCTCCTAGAATGCCTGAAGCTGCTACTTCAATGTTGGGCCTCTGTATGTGGCCAGGCTGTGTAAAAGTCTCACACATTTGGTATCGCCATACTCAGGAGGAGTAGCAGAATGTATTTTGGGGTGTCATTTTTGCTATGTACATGCTATGTGTTGTAAATATCTTATGAATGGACAACTTTGTGTAAAAAAAATGCGTTTTCATTTTTTTTTCCACAGTTTCCAAAAACTTCGGGAAAAAAATGAACCATTCAAAAGACTAATTATGCCTCATAGATTATACGTTGGGGTGTTAGCTTTCCAAAATGGGGTCATTTTGTGGGCGTTTCCGTTGTCCTGGTGCTCCAGGGCCTTCAAAAGTGTGATAGGTTGTCATCATATGAGATGTGCAATTTATGCTCGTAAAATGCCTGACGGTGCTAGTTGGATTTTAGACCTCTGTATGTGGCCAGGCTGTGTAAAAGTCTCACACATGTGGTATCACTATACTCAGGAGGAGTAGCAGAATGTATTTTGGGGTGTCATTGCAAGTATGCATGTGCTGTGTGAGAGAAATAACTTGTTATTATGACAATTTTGTGCAAAAAAAAAAAAAAAAAAAAAAAAAAAAAAAATTTCCAAGAATTGTGGGAAAAAATTACAACTTCAAAAAGCTCACCATGCCTCTTGCTAAATACCTTGGAATGTCTGCTTTCCAAAAAGGGGTAATTTGGGGGGTATTTGTACTTTCCTGGCTTGTTAGGGCCTCAAGAAATGAGATAGGCCTTCAGTACATCAGGTGTGATCAGATGTGATCATTTTTCAATGATTTGCACCATAGCTTGTAGACTCTATAACTTTCACAGAGACCAAATAATATACACTAATTTGGGTTATTTTTACTAAAGATATGTAGCAGTATACATTTTGGCCCAAATTTATGAAGAAAAATTACTTATTTGCAAAATTTTACAATAAAAACTAAAAAAAAGTGTTTTTTTTTCAAAAATTTCTCTCTTTTTTCGCTTATATTGCAAAAAATAAAAAAAACAGCAGTGATTAAATACCACTAAAAGAAAGCTATGTTTGTGAGAAAAAAATGATAAAAATTTGGTTTGGGTACAGTGTAGCATGACTGAGTAATTGTCATTCAAAGTGTGAGAGCGCTGAAAGCTAAAATTTGGTCTGGGAAGGAAGGGTGTATAAAAGCCCTGTATTGAAGTGGTTAAAAGGGGTTCCCGCTCTGGGAGGGACAACAGAAGGAACAGGAAAGTTCTCGCCCACCCTCCCTAATAGCTAGGTAAAGGGGATTGTAGAAGGGTATGGTGTTTTCTTCTGTTAAAAGGTGAAGAAGAGAAGATGTCGTGGCAGCGGCGGGCGTTGGTCTGAGCAAGGGAAGGAAGATGGCGGAAAAAGTAAGAGTGGGGATCCAACGTTGATATGGGTCCGGAGGTTTTTGGTTCCCGGTTAACGGAGGTTAGCCGGGAAGTGATAATGGGGCACTGCGGTCACGGCAGTCTCTGAGCCAGCTTGTCGGCTTGAGGCCTATTGGAGTTTTTTGGACGAGGGCTGCAGTGCTATATTTGGTATGGCCATCAGTTTTTGTTTTTGCTAAACCGGTTGCTCAGACCAACGCTCTTTGGAATTAATAAGTTGTATAACAGATGTTTTGGTTATGGTTTTTTATGATGACAGAATTTTATATATTTTTATAGATATGTTAAAATAAAGTAGGCTGCTACGGCCTTTTTTATACTCCAAAAAGAGCTGGTGTGGTTTTATTATTTGAATAAAAGTATAAGGGTTTGGAGTATAGGGAATTGACATCTGTTATCCAATAGTCAAGCGGACTTTACGGCAGACTTTGCTCGGCGGACTTTTCGACAGAATTTACGACGGACTTTCTGAATGAACGGACTTGCCTACACACAATCCACCAAAGTCCGTCGAATTCATACGTGATGACGTATGACCGGACTAAAACAAGGAAGTTCATAGCCAGTAGCCAATAGCTGCCCTAGCGTGGCTTTTTGTCCATCGAACTAGCATACAGACGAGCGGACTTTTCGTACGGACTCGATTTCGACGGATTGATTTAAAACATGTTTCAAATCTAAGTCTGTCCAACTTTTGAGAAAACAAAGTCCGCTGGAGCCCACACACGATCGAATTGTCTGACGAAATCCAGTACGCGGCATTAGAGCTCCAAGTAATGATATCAGCTCCATAATTGTGCAAGAGATGAATATTTCTGGGAATATCAGACACTCAAACCTCCAAGCAATTTGCAGCACTGTCCTCCAGTTTATGGTCCTCATTGTAATTCTGCTGCAAATACAAAACTCTTCCAAGATCGTTACTAAAAACCACTGCCTGAAAAGCTTGCTGTCATAGTTTACTAGGCAGTGGCTTTTAAAGCAGATGTGTCAAACACTAGGCCCACGGGCCAAAACCATTTGTGTGGCCCTCGCACCCAGGACTTTTTTTTAGCTGGAAAGTGGCAAAACTCTGTTCGACCACCTCCAGCTCTTACCCTTTGCTCCCTTGTAAACACAGAAGCCATCTATCTTCCTCTCTGCAGCTCTCACAGATCCCTTCCTGCTCTGCACTCATGGTGGGAACAAGGGAGATGCAGATACAGGTGCATTGTGGCATGGGGAATCATGTAGTAAGCTGCCCTGTGATCCCCATCTGTGCACAGATGCCAACCAATGGTCTCCCTGCATGTGAGACAGAGAGATGGAGCCATCTACACTGCTGGGAGGTACTAGAGTCAGGCCTAGTAGGTGAGATGCAAGGAAGCTTTTAGGGAAAAGGGAGGGGGGATAAGGACTGTGGAGGGAGATGTAGTGGGGGATGGGGGAGAATGGTGCAGATGGCAGAGCCTGGGAGGGGTGGAAGTGAGATGTGGACAGCCTGTAAAAGAGAGCTGAACCTGCACACTGTGCATAGCATACCCCTAAACAATGCACTCTTTATGTAGCTCACTCCTCAACCCTGCAATCTTTATGTAGCTCACTCCTCAACCCTGCAATCTTTATGTAGCTCACTCCTCAACCCTGCACTCTTTATGTAGCTCACTCCTCAACCCTGCACTCTGTACACAATGCACCCCTGCACTATGTGCATAGGGCACTCCTGAAACTGCACTCAGTACGTAGCACACCCTGAACTCTGTGCTTAGGGCACCCCTGAAACTGTACTTTGTACATAGTGCATCCCTGAACCCCACACATACTGTACTCTGTTCTTGCTGAAGAAACATGTTGATGTGGAGGCCAGGGGAAGGGTTGGTGGGTGCTGAAGCTTGGAAATTTTAAGCTCTGACACTTCAGGAAGTGTTGATTTTGTGGAAAAACTGCAGTGCTGAATTCACATAATATTAATATATTATCGGACAGGATTTATAAAGCACCAACAGTTTGTATAAAATGGAGGGAGACAGTACAGTTGCAACACAATTCAATACAAAGGGGATCAGATGGTCCTGTTTGTGAGAGCTTACAATCTAAAAGGACACAGATTGCCAGCCTGTATGTGTTTAGGTGTCAGGATAGAATACAGGGACAGGGTCTCTATAAGTTAAACAAGCTCAGGCCCTCTAAGCAACATGCGTTGTAATAATGTGCGTAAAAGTTTTTTATTTTTAAAATATTCAAATATGCTGCTGCTTTTACTCTGTGCATCTGTCTCCCATGCCATTATCTTCATCTCTTCAAGTCAAGAATTTCCAATGTTTAAAACTTCACATCCCCCTATCAGCTTCATGAGTATATTTACCGAAGGCTGAACTATTTCCAAGACACACCTAACTAAAGAATGTAATTATATCTGTGTACATTCCAGAGATTTTCTGTAAGTGTTCCCCATTAGATGTACATTTTGTTACTTCATATTCACATAAACAAATTGCAGGAATCTACAAGATTAAATGCAGCTGTGTTTTCTGCACAATACAGACACGTACCATTATGAGCACATTCAAGTGACTTGTAGATAAACATATCACGGTACTGCACAGAACATTTATGTGGTAGCAACATCTTTGCTATACTTCTACCATTCAGAGTACTCCATCTTTCGACAACACCAATTATTAGATATGTGGCAGAGTGTAATGACTATATTGTATCTCACTGGCCTTTTTGTGTACCACGATACCCATCCGTCAGGCTAAAGAATCATGTTGTTATTAAGACATGCATTTGTACTTGTCCTTGCAGACCCTAAAAAATTATATGTTACCTTGACTGAAAATCAGTAATGCTCCAAGCACCATGGCGAACAGTCTTTGCAAGCTGTGTCTACATTCAGCTTTGCCATAGTGCAGCAGAATGTGAATGCAACCTTGGGAGACTGCAGGCCATGCTGCAGGAAATCAGACACATCTTCATTAAAGTATACAATTAATGAACCCAAGAACAAAAATGTTATATATTTACCAATCTTCAGATGTGATGGACACATTCATCTTCATGTTTCAAGCTAAGTACATTTTGCAAAAGTTCAGAAAATGCCTATTGGTCTTGCCGGAAGCATGGTGTCCTTGTCACTTCCTCTGCACTGAACTGAAATCTCAAACAATAGTTACATAGTTACATAGTAGGTGAGGTTGAAAAAAGACACAAGTCCATCAATTCCAACTTATGTGTGTGATTAAATGTCAGTGTTACATTGTATATCCCTGTATGTTGTGGTCGTTCAGGTGCTTATCTAATAGTTTTTTGAAACTACTGATGCTCCTTGCTGAAACCACCGCCTGTGGAAGGGAATTCCACATCCTTGCCACTCTTACAGTAGAACCCTCTACTCAGTTTAAGGTTAAACCTCTTTTCTTCTAATTTTAATGAGTGGCCATGTGTCTTATTAAACTTCTTTCCGCAGAAATGTTTTATCCATATTGTGGGGTCACCAGTATGGTATTTGTGAATTGAAATCATATCCACTCTCAAGCGTCTCAAGGTGCTCGTAACCCTTCTTTATAACTAATATCCCCAGTCCCTTTATTACCAGCACAGAACCCTGGGGGACCCCACTTTCCACCGCTGATCATTCCGAGTACTCCCCATTTATCACCACCCTCTGAACTCGCCCTTGTAGCCAGTTTTCAATCCATGTACTCACCCTATGGTCCATGCCAACAGACCTTACTTTGTACAGTAAAAGTTTATGGGGAACTCTGTCAAAATCCAGATAAACCACGTCTACGGGCCTTTATCTAGATGGCAGCTCATAGATGGTCTTTTTCCTTTATCTAGATGGCAGCTCACCTTCTCATAGAAGGTTAAGGCAAGAATGATTTGGTTAGGCAAGAATGATTCTTCATGAATCCATGCTGATTACTGCTAATGATACCGTTTTCATTACTAAAATATTGTATACAGTCCCTTATCATCCCCTCCAAGAGCTTGCATACTATTGATTTTAGGCTAACTGGTCTGTAATTCCCAGAGATGTATTTTGGCCCTTTTTTAAATATTGGTGCTACATTGGCTTTTCTCCAATCAGTTGGTACCATTCCAGTCAGTAGACTGTCAGTGTTATCTTCCTTCCAAGATTTCTTATGTAAAATACAAATCCCCCACCCCCTGTTTAACAGAGATGAAGAGATGAGAATGCGTTTGTAGTCCACATTAGTAAAGCAGCTTAAAGTGAAAGTAAACTTCCTCTGCTGACATTTATCTATAGGTAAGCCTATAATAAGGCTTACCTATAGGTAGTTTAAATATCTCCTAAACGTGTACAGTTTAGGGGATATTTACATTACATGCAGCCAGTGACATCTCTGGAGTAGGGATGAGCTTCGTGTTCGAGTCGAACCCATGTTCGACTCGAACATCGGCTGTTCGACCGTCCGCCGAATTGCGAACGATATGGGCCGTTCGCGCCAAATTCGTGTGGCGCGTCACGGCCCATAATTCACTGCGGCATCGCAGTGCATTGCTGGCTGATGATTGGCCAAGCATGCACTATGACCCGCATGCTTGGCCAATCACAGCGCCGTCAGTAGAGAGAGCTGTAATTGGCCAAAGCCAGGGTGGCTTTGGCCAATTATGGCTCAGGGGATTTAGTACACACCCCACACTATATAAGGCCGCCTGCACGGCGGCCCTGTGTAGTGTGTGTTCCGGTGTGCTGAGAGATAGAGAGAGAGAGAGACAGTGTCATTTGATTTGAGTTAGATAGATTAGGCAGAACAGTCAGTCAGTTAGCTGCACTTACAGTGTATTGTGTATATATATGCATCCCAGGTGTTGCATATATATATATACACTGTATTCAGTTTAGCTAGATCCGTTCCTGTTATCTTCTATCTAGACTATTTAGTGCAGTGTGTCCTGCTCACAGTGTTCAGCTAGATCCGTTCCTGCTATTTACATTCAGTGCAGTGCGTCCTGCTCACAGTGTTCAGCTAGATCCGTTCCTGCTATTTACATTCAGTGCAGTGCGTCCTGCTCACAGTGTTCAGCTAGATCCGTTCCTGCTATTTACATTCAGTGCAGTGCGTCCTGCTCACAGTGTTCATCTAGATCCGTTCCTGCTATTTACATTCAGTGCAGTGCGTCCTGCTCACAGTGTTCAGCTAGATCCGTTCCTGCTATTTACATTCAGTGCAGTGCGTCCTGCTCACAGTGTTCAGCTAGATCCGTTCCTGCTATTTACATTCAGTGCAGTGCGTCCTGCTCACAGTGTTCAGCTAGATCCGTTCCTGGTATTTACATTTAGTGCAGTGCGTCCTGCTCACAGTGTTCAGCTAGATCCGTTCCTGCTATTTACATTCAGTGCAGTGCGTCCTGCTCACAGTGTTCAGCTAGATCCGTTCCTGCTATATACATTTAGTGCAGTACGTCCTGCTCACAGTGTTCAGCTAGATCCGTTCCTGCTATTTACATTCAGTGCAGTGCGTCCTGCTCACAGTGTTCAGCTAGATCCGTTCCTGCTATTTACATTCAGTGCAGTGCGTCCTGCTCACAGTGTTCAGCTAGATCCGTTCCTGCTATTTACATTCAGTGCAGTGCGTCCTGCTCACAGTGTTCAGCTAGATCCGTTCCTGCTATTTACATTCAGTGCAGTGCGTCCTGCTCACAGTGTTCAGCTAGATCCGTTCCTGCTATTTACATTCAGTGCAGTGCGTCCTGCTCACAGTGTTCAGCTAGATCCGTTCCTGCTATTTACATTCAGTGCAGTGCGTCCTGCTCACAGTGTTCAGCTAGATCCGTTCCTGGTATTTACATTTAGTGCAGTGCGTCCTGCTCACAGTGTTCAGCTAGATCCGTTCCTGTTATCTTCCTACTGACAGGCAGGCTTGTCTGGTTACAGTATATAAAGCTACCTGAAGAAAATTACAGGTGTTCTTTTTGATCCTATTAGTACCACGGTCAGGCAGCTAGACTATTTACATTTAGTACAGTGTGTCCTGCTCACAGTGTTCAGCTAGATCCGTTCCTGTTATCTTCCTACTGACAGGCAGGCTTGTCTGGTTACAGTATATAAAGCTACCTGAAGAAAATGACAGGTGTTCTTTTTGATCCTATTAGTACCACGGTCAGGCAGCTAGACTATTTACATTTAGTACAGTGTGTCCTGCTCACAGTGTTCAGCTAGATCCGTTCCTGTTATCTTCCTACTGACAGGCAGGCTTGTCTGGTTACAGTATATAAAGCTACCTTAAGAAAATTACAGGTGTTCTTTTTGATCCTATTAGTACCACGGTCAGGCAGCTAGACTATTTACATTTAGTACAGTGCGTCCTGCTCACAGTGTTCAGCTAGATCCGTTCCTGCTATATACATTTAGTGCAGTACGTCCTGCTCACAGTGTTCAGCTAGATCCGTTCCTGTTATCTTCCTACTGACAGGCAGGCTTGTCTGGTTACAGTATATAAAGCTACCTGAAGAAAATTACAGGTGTTCTATCCCAGCTTAGTGCAGCTACAGGCCATTAGTATGTCTGGAAGACCAAGAAGGAGAGGCAGACAGTCACAAGCCAATAAGAGAGGGCAAGCAGGCTCTGTGTCTAGTGCTGGTCGTGGAGACGGTGCATCCTCATCAGCACGTGGCCATGGGACACGCTTGGCCTTTTTTTCGGCAGCTGGCCGTGATTGAGCCGCAACATGCGGAAGACTTGGTCGAGTGGATGACCAAGCCGTCCTCATCCTCCTCATCCTCTCTCACCCATGCCCAGGGTGCTTTGTCTGGCAAAGCAGCGGCCTCTTCCCTCAGCTCAATGTCATCAGTGACTCCTTCCCTAGCTCCACCATGTCCTCATGAGGATTCCCTCGAACTGTTTGACCACAGTGTTGGGTACATGCTCCAGGAGGATGCCCAGCGTTTGGAAGGCTCTGATGATGATACTGAGCTCAATGAAGGCAGTAACATGAGCACGGACAGAGGGGGTGCCCAAGAAGGACAGCAATCTGGCAGTCATGCTCCCCCTGCTGCAGCATACTGCCAGGTTTGCTCCAGTGATGAGGAGGGAGGGGATGATGAGGTCACTGACTCAACGTGGGTGCCTGATAGGAGAGAGGAGGAGGAGGAGGAGGAGGAGGTGGCACATCACCAACTAGGCAGGATGCCCTCCAGGGGCCAGCCTAAGGGCAGCACATTGACTGCATCACACCCCAAAGCTCCACATGTGCAGGGCGCTGCAGTCTCTGCGCGTTATTCAAAAAGTTCTTTGGTGTGGGCCTTTTTTGAGACGAGTGCATCAGATCGCACCGCTGCTATTTGCAACATATGTCTCAAGCGTATCTCGCGTGGCCAAAACATCTCCCGCTTGGGTACCACATGCTTGACCAGACATATGTTGACCTGCCATGCAGTTCGTTGGCAAGCGTATCTGAAAGACCCACACCAAAGAACAAAGAGGATCTCTCCTTGCTCCTCATCAGCTGAGATTTCCAACCCCACTAGACCTTCAGTCCTCTCTGAGACCTGCAGTGAGAGGAATGAAGGTGTAGAATTAGGTGTGTCACAGCCAAGTACTTGTGGGCAATCTGCTTTTGGTACACCGACGTCAGATTGTACCAGGCAAATTTCCCTGCCCCAGCTGCTGCACCGCCGAAAGAAGTTTGCTCCCAGCCATCCACATGCCCAGCGGTTGAATGCTAGCTTGGCAAAATTGCTAGCACTTCAACTGCTGCCTTTTCAGTTGGTAGACTCTGCCCCCTTCCGTGAGTTTGTGGAATGTGCGGTTCCTCAGTGGCAGGTACCCAAACGCCACTTTTTCTCACGGAAGGCGATTCCGGCTCTCTACCGGCATGTGGAAGGCAATGTCCATGCCTCGCTGGACAGGGCGGTCAGCGGTAAGGTGCATATTACCGCTGACTCATGGTCCAGCAGGCATGGACAGGGACGTTACTTAAGTTTCACGGCGCATTGGGTGACTCTGCTGGCAGCTGGGAAGGATGCAGGACAAGGTGCAGTAGTGTTGGAGGTTGTTCCGCCACCACGCCTCCAAAATGCTGATTGTGACACACCTCTCTCCTCCACCCCCTCCTCTTCTTCTTCCTCCATGGCCTCTTCCTCGGAACCAGCGGTGCTCCGTAGGCGTTCAAGGGGCTACGCAAGTACGCAGGCCAAAAGATGCCATGCGGTGCTTGAGCTGGTGTGCTTGGGGGACAGGAGCCACACTGGGGCAGAGGTTCTGTCAGCTCTGCAGGGGCAGGTTCAGAGGTGGTTGACGCCACGCCAACTTAAGGCAGGAATGGTGGTTTGCGACAATGGCACCAACCTCCTCTCTGCCCTCCGACAGGGACAACTGACCCATGTGCCCTGTTTGGCTCACGTCCTTAACTTGGTGGTGCAGCGGTTCTTGGGCAGGTACCCGGGCTTACAGGATGTCCTGAGGCAGGCCAGGAAAGTCTCTGTGCATTTCCGCCGGTCATATAATGCCAGTGCTCGGCTGACGGACCTCCAAAAGGAGTTTAACCTGCCCAAGAACCGCCTAATCTGTGACATGCCCACCAGGTGGAACTCGACGTTGGCCATGCTGCAGCGGCTGCACACGCAGCAGAGGGCCATCAATGAGTACCTGTGCGACTATGGCACCAGGACAGGGTCAGGGGACCTTGGTTTTTTTTCCCCACGCCAGTGGGCCATGATCAGGGATGCATGCACTGTCCTGTCACCATTCGAGGAGGCCACGAGGATGGTGAGCACTGACAGTGCATGCATCAGTGACACTGTCCCCCTTGTCCACCTGTTGGAGCACACGCTGCGTGGAATAATGGACAGGGCACTTGAGGCAGAACAGAGGCAGGAAGAGGAGGACTTCCTTAGCTCTCAAGGCCCCCTTTATCCAGACAGTGTTCCTGCGTGCCCGCCGATCACACAGGAAGAGGACGAGGAGGAGGAGGAGGAGGAGGAGGAAGATTGTGTCAGTATGGAGGTGGAGCCTGGCACTCAGCATCAGCAGTCTTTAAGGGATCAGTCCCAAGGAACACATGGACTTGTACGTGGCTGGGAGGAGGTGGCTGCGGACGTTGTTGTCCTTAGTGACCCAGAGGACTCCGGACCGAATGCCTCAGCAAACCTACGCTGCATGGCCTCCCTGATCCTGCAAAGCCTGCGTAAGGATCCTCGTATTCGTGGTATCAAGGAGAAGGACCAATACTGGCTGGCAACCCTCCTTGATCCACGTTACAAGGGTAAGGTTGCGGACCTTATCTTGCCATCGCAGAGGGAGCAGAGGATGAAACATCTTCGGGAGGCCTTGCAGAAAGGTCTGTGCAACGCGTTCCCAGAGACTGGGAGGTTACAAACTCCTGTTTCTGGACAACGTGTTGCTGAGGCTTCGGTCAGTCAAAGAAGGAGCGGTGGAGAAGGTGGCCGTCTGACCGATGCGTTCAGACAATTTTTTGGTCCGCAGCCCCAAGGTATGATCGGTTCCAGCAACCATCGCCAGCGTCTGTTTTACATGGTGCAGGAATACCTAGGGGCAAGATCAGACTTGGACACCTTTCCCACCGAAAATCCTCTGGGTTACTGGGTCTTGAGGATGGATCACTGGCCAGAGCTTGCACAGTATGCAATTGAGCTACTGGCCTGTCCTGCATCCAGCGTTCTTTCGGAACGTACATTCAGTGCTGCTGGAGGCGTGGTAACCGATCACAGGGTGCGTCTGTCCACTGACTCGGTCGATCGGCTGACCTTCATAAAAATGAATCAGTCTTGGATCACCACCAGCTACCAAGCACCTGATGCTGATGTAACTGAATAATTTTTTTCAGATCCCTTCAAAGACTGCCTATGCTGATGCTGAGTGATTATCCCTGAGTAATTATCCTCTTCCTCCTCAATCATCACGCTGATAGCTTGTAAGAACATTTTTGGTTCTGGGCGCCACCACCAGTGCCTAAGGCACAATTTTTCAGCCCCTGTATAACAGGGGCGTGTAATTACAATTTTTGATGTAATACTTTGCAGCACGGCTCGTTCCTGCATTCCAACTAGAGTGTCTGTGAGGGGTTGCAGTGTTGTGGCACCAGCACCAGTGCCTAAGGCCCAATTTTTCTGCCCCTGTCTAACAGGGGCGTGAAATTACAATTTTTGATGCAATACTTTGCAGCAGGGCTCGTTCCTGCGTTCCAACTAGAGTGTCTGTGAGGGGTTGCAGTGTTGTGGCACCAGCACCAGTGCCTAAGGCCCAATTTTTCTGCCCCTGTCTAACAGGGGCGTGAAATTACAATTTTTGATGCAATACTTTGCAGCAGGGCTCGTTCCTGCGTTCCAACTAGAGTGTCTGTGAGGGGTTGCAGTGTTGTGGCACCAGCACCAGTGCCTAAGGCCCAATTTTTCTGCCCCTGTCTAACAGGGGCGTGAAATTACAATTTTTGATGCAATACTTTGCAGCAGGGCTCGTTCCTGCATTCCAACTAGAGTGTCTGTGAGGGGTTGCAGTGTTGTGGCACCAGCACCAGTGCCTAAGGCCCAATTTTTCTGCCCCTGTCTAACAGGGGCGTGTAATTACAATTTTTGATGCAATACTTTGCAGCAGTGCTCGTTCCTGCGTTCCAACTAGAGTGTCTGTGAGGGGTTGCAGTGTTGTGGCACCAGCACCAGTGCCTAAGGCCCAATTTTTCTGCCCCTGTCTAACAGGGGCGTGTAATTACAATTTTTGATGCAATACTTTGCAGCAGGGCTCGTTCCTGCGTTCCAACTAGAGTGTCTGTGAGGGGTTGCAGTGTTGTGGCACCAGCACCAGTGCCTAAGGCCTAATTTTTCAGCTCCTGTTCAACAGGGGCATGTAATTACAATTCTTGATCTAATATTTCACAGCAGGGCCCTGTGAGGGCTTACAGTGTTTTGGCCACAGCAACACCTAAGGCCCAAATTTCTGCTGAGTATATAGGGCAGGACCCTACTTTCAAACATCTAACTTACAAACGACTCCTACTTGCAAACGGAAGGAAACAACAGGAAGTGAGATGAAATCTACCCATAGGAAGGGAAATTCTCTCATGTAAGAGTTAATATGGGAAAACAATTTCTCCTTTCCACTGATGCTTTCCAATCCTTGTTCCACAAAAAAACCCAAATTTTCAAAAAACATTTTTCATTGGGACAAAAAAGTGAGGTGAAATCTTCTGAAGAGGAGGAAAGACGCAAAACAAATGTCACAGGGGTGATAACCCTTCCCTATGTTTTCCAAAAAGCTTAGAAAAGATTTTTTGGCTGGAGCTAAACACATTAAAAATGTTCAAAATTACAAACAGATTCTACTTAACAACAAACCTACAGTCCCTGTCTTGTTTGCACCGCCTGTATACTGCTGTTCAGAGTATATAGGGACCTTTCCTTATTTTAATTTGGGTGCGGGGTTCCCCTTAATATCCATACAAGACCCAAAGGGCCTGGTAATGGACTGGGGGGTACCCATGCCGTTTGTCTCACTGATTTTCATCCATATTGCCAGGACCCGACATGACATTAAACCCGCAAGCAGTTTTAAAAGAGATTTTTTCCTTTAAAAATGACATTTGGTGCAGGGACTGTTCTAAACATGGGAAACACGCGTCACTTTACAGGCATACTATAGACACCCCCCAGGTACGATATTTAAAGGAATATTTCACTTTTTTTTTTTTTACTTTAAGCATCATTAAAATCACTGCTCCCGAAAAAACGGCCGTTTTTAAAAGTTTTTTTTGCATTGATACATGTCCCCTGGGGTAGGACCCGGGTCCCCAAACCCTTTTTAGGACAATACCATGCAAATTAGCCTTTAAAATGAGCACTTTTGATTTCGAACGTTCGAGTCCCATAGACGTCAATGGGGTTCTAACGTTCGTGCGAACTTGCGGTCCGTTCGCGGGTTCTGGTGCGAACCGAACCGGGGGGTGTTCGGCTCATCCCTACTCTGGAGCATGCACTCTGAAGGAACGGCCACGGGTGCCGTTCCTTCCAAGCCATGTGCCCTGAACGGTGGCACTTGCGCACATGCGCCGGTGTAACATCATCGCTGCTCTGGCCACTCACAGAGCCAGAGCCCGTGAACCCAAAATTAACCCCCGGGAAAGATGTCAGCCATCTCAGCGGTGTGTGGGTGCCCCTGGAAGACTTCGTTCTAAGGTAAGTATTTCATAATGAGCTAGTATGCGATGCATACTAGCTCATTATGCCTTTGTCTTACAGGGTTTGTTTTTTTTTTGAGGTTACAGCCTCTTTAAGATGACAACGCTACTCCTCTATAGACTCAGAGAGTGGTCACTGTAGGGCATGAAGTGCGATACTAGGAGATTTCCAGGTACAAATAAGGAGGAAAATGTCTGGAAAAAATATAATGTGGTCACCTCTTCTATGGACTGGTAAGTTGAGGTTACATCTTTGTTTTTGGTTTCAGATAAATGGTTTCAGATAAATGGCAAAAGCCATTTTTCAGAGGCCGCTGGTACAAGTTTAATTCCATGTCATAGTCAAAGAACGCTTATACTTTAAACAATCATGTGAAGATAGTAAGAACCTGACTAACCCCAAAAAGTGTAGAGAAAATGTGGAAGTAGTACTACTGAGCGCAGTACAACCCTAATTGTCCTCAATAATCACAAATCAGTAACAAAAATGTTCGGACTAAAATCTCATGTTTATGCTAGACAGTGATGGAAGGTGACACATTTGACAAAACACAGTCCAAAATGTAAGGATGGCAGGGATATTATATCAACAAGCACGGGTTTTCAAAAGACTTCTGATGAGGCCCTGTTGCTAATGGTCTAGTCGTATATGGTCATCAGGGCAGTTTAAGGAATACACATCTTTAAGTCTATTAACCTCTAGCTGAATTCGTATACACTTCAAATTCTCAACCTTCAATCATATTCTAAAACTCCTACTGTGATGAAGTTACCTATTAAAAAAGTGGCTACACTAATGTAAAAGGAGATACCACTCTGTTTTACGCCAAGCACACCTATATCATGAGGTTGTAAAACCTAAAAAGACACATTAGATCTCCTAGGAGCAAGACACAACATAAACATGCAATATTTATTGTCTAACAAATCATAATTTCATTCTGCTAAATAAAATGTTGTTTTTTCGATTGTGAAAACTTTTCATATGGAACTATAGATGCACCCAACATGGTTGGCATTAAGGGTGTGCCTGTTGGGCACAATAAAATACTTGCAATACACCAATCAGACCCTTTGATTGGGTGAATAAGCTCTGTAAAAAATTCTTCAAAGACAAAAAAGATGGCTGGACCAGCACCCGCAAGCTCTCATTTTACCAGCAGAACTCTTAAAGATTACCGAGAGTCACGTTAAGAGGACCACTGACTCCTTCAACATCAGACTGAACTTCATCTTCAAGTGATCCAAACTCTGCATTGTACTGAGACCAGGAGGACTCCACTCAAGTATTTTTTTTTATCTGTTAACCCTTTTATTTTATTGATGCTATTTCCTGTTTTGTAATACGTTTTCTGTAAATTGTTTATTAAACAATAAAAAAAAAAGCATGCTGAATTTCTGAATGCTCTAAGAATAGTGCTCTTTAAAGAAGTTAGTGGTAAATCTGTTACATTCCAGCCTGGACTGTGAGTTAAAAATACAGACATTTTTAAAAGGTGAGAATTGCAACAGCAGATGCTGTAAATGGTGCGTGTTTCCAATAAAACACATGGTGGTGGCTACCATGTGTGTGTAAAGGGTTAACTGCTACATTGACCTGCCCCAGAGATGGTTACTCTCAGCCTGCTGGTCCTAAGATTGTTGTTTCTGTGTCCATCCCCAAGGTCCAATGGGGCGGAGTGAAATGCATTAGGGGCGTGGCCTGGCGGGAGCCCAGGCTGAGACTGCCATTCATTCCAATGCCAGTGGGTCTGCATTGATGTGCGGCTTCATGGGATCCAACAGTTGTTTGGAGCTGTGACAAGCTCCTTCCCTGGCCTGCACTCACATAGGTGGACACAGGATTGCTTTCCCCTGTAGCTCAAGTAGCACACATTTTCCATTACCGGTTAACTGCTAAATTGATCTGCCCCACTGATGGTTACTCTCATCCTGCTGATGCTAAGCTTGTTGTTTCTGTGAACTGGAAAAAACCCTGCACAGGTTGAGGTTGAGAGTGGGTAAACCTCACAAATCAGTCTATCCAAGATTTGTAATCATAGGCTTCTGTTGGGCAGGATCACTCACTTTTATCTCTTATGAACTATGGGGTTGATTTACTAAAGGCAAATCCACTGTGCACTACAAGTACACTGCAAGTACACTTGGAAGTGCAGTCGCTGTAGATTCAAGGGGAAGATCTGAAATGAGGGGAAGCTCTGCTGATTTCCATCATCCAATCATGTGCAAGCGAAAATGCTGTTTTTTATTTTCCTTGCATGTCCCCCTCAGATCTACAGTGACTGTACTTCCAAGTGCACTTGCAGTGCACTTGTAGTGCACAGTAGATTTGCCTTTAGTAAATAAACCCCCCTGTCAGAAAGTCCTACCAATGATGAATGATAGCCTTAGATGTCAGATCTCAGCCACTGCCATGAATATGTGACCACAGTGGTGTCACTGACCTGCAGCTGTTACTTACCATTATGTGACAATTGCACTCTCAGCCTCACCCTGCACAGACATTTCCCAGCTAATAGGACAATAATCAAAGTGTCAGCAGACATATAATAATGGTCACTGGGGTCGGTTAATTCTGCCATTAAACCATCACAAACCAAAATAGCTACCACTATGTGATCATTAATGAAAACATGTGTCAATCCCAAAATCTGCTGTGCTATAACAGTTCAATGTTACGCCAAACAGAAATATTCCAGAGATTTACAATACAGTAGCACTTCAAAAGAAACAAGAGTTCTTCAGGCTTAATGATTTTAGGGTATCGTTTAATGAAAAAAAGTGAAACAAAGCAAACAATTATTATATTGCAGCTCACCAAATGTGATGGCTTTTATTTTTATCTGCTGATCCAGCCAGTAAGTCTGTTGTTTTTGAAAAGAACAAGCTCTCTTGCACATGTGTCAGTTACAAGGATGAGACAAACCGTTTATCACTGACAGTGGGTAAACCTCATAAATCAGTCACAAATGCTTACAATAATCAGATTTTATTTGTGTAGAACTTTTATCCCAAAAGGAAAAAAATGTTTGCTGTAACTGCTTATAAAGTATAAGCTAGAGTTTGGCTTTAATTTGTTAGTGTATTTATATCTGCTAGTACATCTAACACTAGTCTCACTCCAGATTGACAATACCGCTGTCCAAAGGACAGGGGTCCCTGTGCTCTTTATTCCAGAATTGGGGCATTCTTATACAGGAGGTGTGTTACTGGCTAGATCAACAGGTGAAAATAGAGGGGAAAAAAGCCTGAAAATAGAAAATAAATGCAGTCACCAAATCTAATGATTGACAAACTGCAATATATTATATTTTGGGTTTAATACTACTTTAACAAGGTGTTTCGAGTCTTTAGTTTCACAAAGCCCAATAACAATTCAACTGAGTCATTGGCCCTCAAAATGACTCCAGCATGTGTGTGTGAATTCGATGGAGCATAAGAGCTGACAATCTGTAGTAGCAACAGGTTTTGTTGCCCCCTGAGGAGAAGAGTAGAATTGCTGAAATGGTTGAAGATTCATCGGTCATTCCTTTAATGTAAATTTTCTAATGAAATCACTAATTCTGGACAACCATATTTTACAGTCAGGTAAACAGCATTTAATACCAGAATTATAGTTGCTTACTAGAATCCCCAGTGTTAGATTAAGTTATGTGCCCCAGTGTATGTTTTTTATAAAAAATATGCCGCTTCATACCTTATTTCAGAGCACCACTCGCTGCTCATGTTACTCCCGGACACTCTCTTCCCCTGATCTGAGAACTGCACCGGGAGGGGCTAAGAATCCCCCACTGACATCAGCCGAGAGGAGGGGAGGAGAGTGGCCGGCGGTCACGTGAGTGCCAAGCAGCGCTATAAAATAAAGTATAAAGCAGCATATTACTTATAAAGAACATACAGTGGGGCACATAACCTTATCTATCACTGGGGATTCTAGAAAGCAACCAAAGTTATTTTAGCAGCAGGAGGGAAGGGGCAGGGAGCAGATCGGCAGAGACTAGCTGACAGGCAGGGAGGGAGGGGGAGAGGGGGATGGTGGAGGCACAGAAACTGACCATGGTAACCATGGATCAGCAGCCATGATAAACTTGGTCAGTGTACAGAGGGGGGGGGGGGGGGGCAGCACCAAGCAGGATCAGCTTGGTATTTTAGATGATACAAAGGGACAAATTACACAGCACAAGCACTGTGCTGTTGTTCGTGCTTTAAAGGACATGCGTGGATTCCTTATAAGGATTAATGTGCCCCATTGGCTTGCCCCACCTTGTAACATAGGGGTGTTGTTTTGTCAAATTCTTTCAATTGGAACATAGGGGTGTTTAGTCTTAAAATGATCATTGTTTAATTTTACAATGGCATAGACATGTTTTACAAAGACATCTCAATTATAGCTGGAGTTATGAAAATTGTGTGTATTTTAAGCGCTTGGCTGTTTCAAAAGGGCAGCTTTGGGCAAAGAGCTAGCCAGTCTTAAAGTGGGAGTAAACTCCCATCTCTGACTTTTACCTATAGATAAGCCTATAAAAAGGCTTACCTATACGTATTGTAAATATCTCCTAAACGTGCACCCTTTAGGATATATTTACTATACATGCAGCCGGTGACATCACCGAGACATGCGATCTAAAGGAATGGCCACCCAGGTCCTGTGCTTTAAACAGCGGCTTCCGCACAGGCAATCTCACGGCCATAGTCCGCAAACCTAGAAGGAAGACCGGGTGAAGATGGAAGCGCCTGCAGAGGTGACAATGCTGGAAGGCTTTGTTTTCAGGTAAGTTTAACATAATGTGCTAGTTCAGGGGAAAATAAACACCCAGCGGTTTACTACCGCTTTAACTGTGTATTTGTCTAAATGGCTCTACAACAGTCAATTACGACCTGCCTTAGGACCTGTTAAGCTGGGCTAGAGCTTAAATGCTGTTTACGACAGCCATTAGTACTCATGTTGCCAAACCTCTGCTAAGATGCTTTCCAGACCTAAGTTCTGATATTATACTGCTAAAATGGCTTGTTTAGAAAAATCCTTTGAGCTTCATTGAAAGGTCCTTGTGCATTTACTTTAATGGTGTTCTACTGTGAAAAGCATTCCTGTGTTTAAAGTGCATTTCCACGTTTACAGTCAAATTTAAGAACACCCTACTATATCTTTGTTATGTTCTCATTCACATAGCATGCCTATTTTTTGATTTTTTTTTCCCCCTATTCAGTTGTTTCTCAGGAGGAGGCATCATGGCAAGGTTTTTTGAACAATGTTAAAGTGAGTCTGTCCCATGTCTGTCCTCATTAACATACAGTGCAAGAAGCCCGACCTCTACACCTTTAACCTTTTGTTAGGACAGACAGTGTTCAAATCTAGTTAAATTTGATCATGATAAAACTACATGCATAGTACAGACAGGGTTAATTATGGCAAGCACAGCTACTCCGCCCCCTCATACACAGAGATGTATCTAGGTTTTTTCCTTGCTGGAGTGTCTAAAAAAGGTAATCTGCAGTTTTAAACATTTTTTTAAGCTTTGAAAGGTGAATGGGTACATGTAACAATTATAAAGGAGGTATTATACCAATTTGGCTGCAAAAATGGAAATATACTTTAACCACTTCCCGCCCGGCCTATAGCGGATTGACGGCCGGGCGGTGGTTCAGTTATCCTGACTGGGCGTCATATGACGTCCTTCAGGATAACATGCCGCCGCGCGCTCGCAGGGGCGCGCATCGCGTCGATCGGTGGATCGGTGTGTCAGTCTGACACACCGCTCCGCCGATCTTGGTAAAGAGCCTCCGGCGGAGGCTCTTTACCACGTGATCAGCCGTGTCCAATCACGGCTGATCACGCTGTCAATAGGAAGAGCCGTTGATCGGCTCTTCCTCACTCGCGTCTGACAGACGCAAGTAGAGGAGAGCCGATCGGCGGCTCTCCTGGCAGGGGGGGTCTGCGCTGATTGTTTATCAGCACAGCCCCCCCGCAGATCACCACACTGGACCACCAGGGATCGCCACTAGGACCACCAGGGAAGGGAAACATGTGGATGGCCAGGTATGTACCCCATGGCCATCCACATGTGCCCAGTCAGTGCCAAATCTGTGCCAATCAGTGCCCACAAATGGGCACTGATTGGCACAATTATGTTGCAGTGATACCCAGCAATGCCACACTTAGGGGCATCACTGCCATCAATCAGAATCATCAGTGCCACCCATCAGTGTCCATCGGTGCCACCTGTCAGTGCCCATCTGTGCCCATCTGTGCCCACCTATCAGTGCCCATCCGTGCCAATTTGTGCCAACTATCAGTGCCACCCATAACTACCGATCAATGCCACCTACGAGTGCCCATCAATGCCACCTACGAGTGCCCATCAGTGCCGCCTATCAGTGCCCATCGGTGCCACCTATCAGTGCCCATCAGTGGCACCTACCAGTGCCACCTATCAGTGCCCATTAGTGCCACCTATCAGTGCGCATCAGTGCCGCCTATCAGTGCCCATCATCAGTGCCCGTCAGTGCCACCTCATCAGTGCCACCTCATTGGTGCCACCTCATCGGTGCCCATCAGTGCCGCCGTATCAGTGCCCGTCAGTGCAGCCATATCAGTGCCCGTCATTGAAGAAGAAAACGTACTCATTTACAAAAAATTTTTAACAGAAACAAAGAAAAACGTGTCTTTTTTTATTTGTTGCGCAAAAAATAAAAACCGCAGAGGTGATCAAATACCACCAAAAGGGGGGCGTGGCCTGCTGCAGTATGGAGTAGGACGTGTTGGACCAGAGCTCCGTCCAGTACTCCTTAATCCTTGCCCATCCTGTCTCCCAGCATCATCCTCCAGCAACCTGAGGTACCTCCTGAGCCCCCTGTAAACATATTGACCTGTTCCTGCAGGTCTTTGATCGGACGGGCGTCCGAACCGGCACGGAGCTCCTCCGCGGCGGCAGCCGCAACTACAGGCCGCGGCTTCGGGCCTACTAGATTCCGGAGGCCATCCTGCCCTCCTCGGCCTCCCGGGTGTCTGGCTCTCCTCCCGCCCATGGACCCTGCCCTGAGGGCTTCCAGAGGAGTCTTAGACGGAGCGGTATAAGACCGCATGGCGGTAGCCCCAAATCTAGGCCGCGGCTTCGGCCTAGTCCGGAGCTCTGGCGGCCATCTTGCTCCTCCAGGCCTCTCCAGGGGTGCTACGATCTGGCCCCTGGGACACCTGGCTTTCCTGCTACCAGCTGACCCCCCTGCATGGGACCCTGAGAGGAGTCTGAATCAAATAGTGCCCCCCCACACAGCGACAGCCTTAAATCCGAACCGGGGATCCGGCCTGGTCCCAGCGGCCATCTTGGTGCTCTCAGCCTTCCTACCAGTATTGCATCCTTACTTCCTGGGCTCTGTACCCTGCACTCTCTGACCTGAAAGTGGACACAAACGGTACCGGAGCTTCTCAGGACCGGTATGACCGGAGGGAGACACTCCCAGGCATCTCGCAAGCCCCGGAGTACTCCGAAGAAGCAGGCCTCCGTGGTGCGCTTGTCTCCCGCCACGGCGGCCAGCATGGCGTCTCAGGCAGAGGAGGGAGAGGCAGCTCTACGGGAACAAACTAACTTTGAAGCCCTCATGCAGGCTATTACTACCTGCCAAACTACCCTGACAGGGAAAATAGAGTGCATGCAGCTAGACATCAGCCTCATTCGTAGAGACATGGACTGTTTCCGCTCCAGGCTCACTGAAGCTGAAAGAAGAGTGGGGGAGGCAGAAGATATACTACAAGACCAGGGAGTCTCACTCCGCATGCTGCAGACCAAAATAAAAGTCCTGGAAGCTCGTGCGGAGGACGCAGAGAACAGAAATCGAAGGAACAACCTCCGGATAGTGGGACTGCCAGAGGGCGCAGAAGGTAAAGATCCTACGACGTTTACTGAGCGCTTGCTGTGCACCCTTCTTCCAGATGCCAAGTTCTCTGATGTCTTTGTGGTGGAGAGGGCACATAGAATGCCTGCTACCCGGGGGCCCCCGGGAGCTCCTCCACGCACATTTATTCTGAAACTCCTCAATTTTCGGGATCGAGACCTGGTTTTGCGGGAGGCGAGAAAGATCGAGGTGCTTCGCCATGAGGGAGCGAGACTCATGATCTTCCCAGATTTCTCCATCGACACACAAAAGTCAAGAAGATCGTTCGATCAGATCAAATTGGATCTCCGCAATCGCAAGATCAAATATAGTATGCTATTTCCCGCCCGTCTGAGAGTGAAGGATGGAGAGTCAGTGCGGTTTTTTACATCTCCAGAAGAAGCATCCAGGTGGCTTGAAACAGTACCACGAGGCTGATCCGATCGCTCTTACTAAATCCCCTCATAACATAAATTTTACTGCAACAAAGATCACCTTCATCTGCTGACTTCACTACAAGCCCGAACCCTTTACCTTGACTTGTCCAACTAGTTCAGAATAAGTCACTTTTATATCCTTCTTAAGATCCGGTTCTGTGAGTATATATGCCTACTAGTTATAGAACATTTACGCAAAAAGAGATGAAGAATTGTTTGTGATCGTGCTTAAATATATGGTGAGGGGACCGGAATCTTCAGTTTGCAACGTGTTTCAGTTTAAGAATAATACCCCCGGACTTTTGGGAGACATTTTAATATGCTGGGATCGTTTATCCGGGAATTTTGGGTCTTGTTGGCCGCTCTTTATGAACACAGACTAAGTCGCTCCGATGGCTCACTGTTCACGAGCCCCATGGGCAGTTGCCACAATTAGTTTTGGGGAACGAGCATCCCGAAGTTTGGGGGGTGGTGCGGGGAGGGGGGAGGTTGGGAAAGGTTGGTGCTGGGGTTCTCACCCCAGATTAGTTTTACGTTATGTTATTTTACTTTTACTTTTTATACATTTGGCATTTATCTGCTCCAGATTGTACAATCAGTGCTCTACTCAAGGCAAGACACGCAGTGTTAATCTGCTAATACTAGAGAGGGAGGGTTATTCGGCTCACTGTATTATCACAAATGTGTATCTCACTAAGAGTATTATGTTGTCATGTAGGCTCTGTATGGAGCGTATGCTGTACCAGTCCTGTGGCACATGTATCAGGGCACCAGAATGAATCTCCTTAATGTTATGTCCTGGAATGTACGGGGCCTAAATTCTAAGATAAAACGCTCCTTGGTTTTTACTTACATAAAAAATACAACCCCCATATCTGCATTTTGCAGGAGACTCACTTAACTGGGAGCAGGACGCTGGCTCTAAAAAAGCCCTGGGTGGGTTCATATTATCATTCTACATACTCTACCTATTCTAGAGGAGTCAGCGTCCTGGTCCATAAATCACTGCCCTTTACACTGCTTGATCTCCACCTAGATCCCGAGGGGAAGTATGTAGTCGTGCATGCCATGTGCGACAGGATTGAGATGGTAATAGTGGGCTTATATATTCCACCCCCAGCCTCCATGGCGATTTTACATAAACTGACCCCTATATTGGCTCAATACCCGGCTGCAGCCATTCTTCTGGCTGGAGACTTTAATATGCCACCGGACCCCAGTATGGATAGGCTGGGTGACAATGGAGCTTCTGACTCCCCACTGAAGAGATGGGCGGAGGGATACGGCCTTAGTGATGTGTGGAGATGGCGTCACCCCAGGGATAGGCAATATACTTGTCACTCTGCCACGTATGCCTCCTTCTCAAGAATTGATCTGTTCTATGCTGGGGGACCCATTCTCTCCCGTGTCCAGGAGGTTAAGATTCTGCCACGTGGCATTTCTGACCACGCTCCCCTCCTACTACAACTAAACACGGACTCGCCAACGGGCTCCGGCCTATGGCGGGTCTCGGGTTTTTGGATAACGGATGAGAGTGTTGCCCCTGAGATAGAGGGAGAGATGAATACATTTTGGTTACAAAATAAAGCAACGGCCTCCCCTGCAATGGTGTGGGATGCCTTTAAGGCATATACACGAGGTCAGTACCGCATGGTTATAAATAAAGTTAGGAAACTCAATAGGCTCGCATTGGAGGAGGCTGAGGGACGGGCTCAGAGTTTGGAATCCAGCTATGTGACCACCAAAGATACGGGAACTTATACCACACTTCAAGCTCTCCACCGTGAGATTGCGTTGTTGCGAGCAACTGCGACCCGCAAGCTACTGCTCTCACAGTCCCAGAGAATATTCGAACAAGGTGAGAGATCGGGGAGGCTGCTGGCGTGGCTGGCCAAGGAGCGCTCCACCATAGCACACATTGTCAACATTAAAGATGACATGGGGAACCTTTTGGCGGACCCCGCTAAGATCAATGCCAGATTCGCACAATTTTATGAACACTTATATACATCCAAAACTGACTACACCCTAGATACCTTGCAACACTTCCTAGGTCAAATAGAGTTCCCAGTCCTCTCGGAGGAAAATAAAACTAAATTAGATGCACCCATTATCCTCAAAGAAGTGCAGACGGCAATCTCTTCACTGCAATCTGCAAAGTCCCCAGGCCCAGACGGTTTACCGGCCGAGTTTTATAAAACTAATAGTGAGTCATTGGCCCCTCAGTTTCATGAACTTCTTCTGTCTATGCTGGAGGGTCAAAGCCTTCCTCCATCAATGTCAGAGGCGGTGATTGTTGTAATACCTAAGCCCCGTAAGGACCCCGAGCTATGTGAGTCATACCGGCCTATTTCGCTATTAAACGTCGACGCTAAGATCATCACAAAAATTCTAGCGAATCGGCTTAATACTGTTATCCTTTCTCTGGTTCATGGAGACCAGACGGGTTTCATGCCAGGTAAGGGAACAGACATCAATTTGCGACGATTGTATACAAATATATCCCATGCCCTTGCCAGAGGTACCCCCGGAGTAGTGGCCTCCCTAGACGCCGAAAAGGCGTTCGACTCGGTCGAATGGGAGTATCTTTGGCATGTCTTGGGAAAATTTAATATCGGGCCTAAGTTTATCTCTTGGATAAAACGGATGTATGCTAACCCCACTGCCAGAGTCAGAACCAATGGGTCCCTCTCACCCCCCTTCAAATTACAAAGGGGTACTAGACAGGGATGTCCGTTATCCCCGGGTTTGTTCGCCCTGGCTGTTGAACCTCTTGCTATCCTTATTAGGTCCTCCGTGGCTGCAGGGGGGATGGAGGTGGGCCCTCTACGGGAACAGATCTCCCTCTACGCGGATGACGCTCTTCTTTATCTCCCAGATGCTTCCCACTCCCTCGAGGAGACCCTAAGGATCATAGACTTATTTGGCTCCTTCTCAGGTATACGCATAAACTGGAACAAATCCATGCTTTTCCCGATCTCCCAGCCGCCCCTACTCCCTCCCCACCATATAGCCCTGCAAACGGTCACTAAGTTTCGGTATCTGGGCATTGAAATACAAAGGGATCTCTCTTGTTATCTGACAGATAATGTATACCCCATTCTACAGCAACTAATAAGACGCTGCTTAACATGGAAGTCCCTTCCCCTGACACCGGTGGGTAGGATAAACCTCCTCAAAATGATATTCCTCCCCAAATTCCTGTATGTATTTAGAAACACTCCAGTACCTTTCCCTGAATCATTTTTTAAGCAACTAGATCGGGTGATTACTAATTTCATATGGGCGGGACAGACCCCCAGGGTTGCCAAAACAGGCCTGCAGCTTCCCCTATCTGCGGGTGGGCTGGCATTGCCGTGCTTCAGGAAATATTATTGGGCAGCGGTGCTGGTGACAGTACGCTGGTGGTTTGTTCAGTCACGACATAACCCAGCGGTTAATTTAGAAGCAGCCATATTGGGGTCGTATTCAGCATTGAGCAACCTGGTATTCAGGGGTCCAAAAGCACAAGACAATATGACCATCCCCGTGCGCACAACCGCCAAAATATGGGAACAGCTGACAGCTAAGCTCAACCCACCACAAACTTATTCACCCTATACACCACTCTGGGGTAACCCTAAACTACCACATCTGTTAATGATCCCAGACCCAGCAGTCTGGGCTAAATATGAAATTAAAATCTTACAGCATATTATGCCAGAGGGTAAACTCCTTACATTTGACGAATTGCGTAATACCTTCCAACTCCCTACTAAAATGTTTTTCCGCTATTTGCAACTGAGACACGCAATTCAGGCTCAATTCCCTTCAGAAATTCAACTACAATCACACATGGTGGAGCGCTTCCTTATTTCCAAGCATGTGGACCGTATCCTTTCCTCTTTGTATCTCCGGGTGTCCCTGGGAACTGATAACCAGGGGACTAGGCTATTTAACAAATGGAAGCTGGCTGTGCCCTCCCTGACGGATGATGATTGGGAAGAGGGAGTCCAACAATATATTCCTTTGATGATATCCGCCAGGGACAGGTACATCCAGTTAAAATTCCTTCACCAGGCATACTACACACCCCAACGGCTTGCTAAAATATATCCCTCTCACTCTGATAGGTGCCCAAAATGCAATACGGATATAGGTACTTTCTTACATGTGGTGTGGTCGTGCCCCCTTCTTCAACAGTTCTGGGGGGGGGGGTGCAGTACATCAATTTAATTGGGAACCTGACACTTACACTGGATCCCCGGGTCCTTCTCCTGGGGATCTGTGATACCCTTATCGCAAACACCCATAAGAGGCTATTCGTTTTCTACGCTCTATTCTATGCAAGGAAAACCATTTTATTTAAATGGAAACAGACAGACCCCCCAACAGTGGGACAGTGGAAAACACTCATTGATAAGACCCTCCCTCTATATAAGCTCACATTTATGAGCCGGAAATGTCCCAAAAAGTTTGAAAACATTTGGGGTGCATGGGTTTCTAAGTAAATGGCCACTGATGCGGATCCCCCCGGGAGAACTCGCTGAACTTATACACCACTAGATCGATTAAGAAATATTTAGAATACACTTAAAATTACCACTAAATTATACCCCCCCCCCCCCCCCTTTTTTTTTTTTTATTTTTTTTTTGCTTTGAGGAGGAGGTATTGCTCCTAAAATACAACTTTGCAGTGATATGAATACTTGCAACTAAGATGTGAACTGATGTGCCTTGCTTTTTGCTGTAATACTTGAGACTATTTATCCTAGATTGTCACTTTCCTTCTGGAAATGGTTCTTCTTTGCCTTTTTTATGTAATCCTCTCTTATTGTGCCCTTTTATATTTTTATGTATATGTATAGGTATATGTACATTTATATATATATTTGTGAATGTACTTCTTTTTTATCTTTGTACTGAAACTTTTCTCCTTTGGAGATGAATAAAAACGTAACTGTTAAAAAAAAATACCACCAAAAGAAAGCTCTATTTGTGGGAACAAAATGATAAAAAATTTGTTTGGGTACAGTGTAGCATGACCGCGCAATTGTCATTCAAATTGTGACAGCGCTGAAAGCTGAAAATTGGGCTGGGCGGGAAGGTGTCTAAGTGCCTGGTATTGAAGTGGTTAAAGCTATGTCCTGAATGGGGGTTATGTTGATCGAAGCCCACTCTATCCCTGAGCTGACTGATCAATCTGAGAATTTAATGCTGAATTTTTTTTTGATTATGACACCCCATTCCTTGAAACCCATAATCTCATTGCCTGCTGGATTTTCTGGCATTGCATCATTAAAATTGACTTAAACTCAAAAAGTGAAGATTTGCTGTATTTTAGGGAACATCTTGAAATATGAATTATGCTAAAGCAGTTCCATAAAAACAAATCACCTTTTGTCTTGAATTCCCCTTAAAAAGTAGCAGTGCACTCCCAGAATGTGGTTCTAAAGGCACAAGGTTTTTTGCATTTGTAACAAGGTCCCAGGCCTCCTCTAGTCTAATGAGAACCTTTAGAGCCAAGGACTGCTGACATCCTTCCGTACAGAGTGGGTTGTGAGCAGGGCCGATTCTGGGCGGGTACGGGGGGGGGGGGCTCCGAAGTGCCAGGGCACTGTCAGTTCTGAGTGTGCAGTGCACCTCCACCACCCACTCACCTGCCCACCGGCGTGACCGCTGCAATGTGCACATTCCCCTCCTCCTCTGCTACACATCCCCACTGCATGATGCACATCCCCCGCGCCACCGCCATATAGACCATACGAGGAGGTAGGCTAGGTCTGCCCCACCTCCTCCCCATGTCCCTCCCTGTGCCCGCCCACAACCCCCGTGTGCAGCCAATCTGTGCCTGGAAGGGGGTGTGGGTGAGAGATTTCAAAGCAGCAAGCCCAGTACTCCTCTGCCTAAACCTCTGAAGACAATGCAGCATTGCAACCCTGGTTGAGTGATCTCTCTCCCCTCCCATGTGCCATAGTCTTCCAGCCTCCCATGTGCCAGTCTTCCAGCCTTCCATGTGCCAGTCTTTCAGCCTCCCATGTGCCAGTCTTCCAGCCTCCCATGTGCCAGTCTTCCAGCCTCCCATGTGCCCTTCTTCCAGCCTTCCATGTGCCAGTCTTCCAGCCTCCCATGTGCCATAGACTTCCAGTCTTCCATATGACAGCCTTCCAGCCTTCCATGTGCCAGTCTTCCAGCGCTACATGTGCCAGTCTTCCAGCCTTCCATGTGCCATAGTCTTCCAGCCTCCCATGTGCCAAAGTCTTCCAGCCTTCCATGTGCCAGTCTTCCAGCCTTCCATGTGCCAGTCTTCCAGCCTCCCATGTGCCAGCCTTCCAGCCTCCCAGGTGCCAGCCTTCCATGTGCCAGTCTTCCAGCCTCCCATGTGTCATAGACTTCCAGCCTCCCAGGTGCCAGTTTTCCAGCCTCCGATGTGCCAGTCTTCCAGCCTCCCATGTGCCATAATCTTCCAGCCTTCCATGTGCCATAGTCTTCCAGCCATCCATGTGCCATAGTCTTCCTGCCTTCCATGTACCATAGTGATCCTTCCTGCCTCAATGTGCCATAGTGGCCACATTAGTTTTCACCTAGGGTGTCAAAAAATCCTTGCACCAGCCCTGTTGTAATGTCAGGTGGGTGGCGGTGGGAGTGTAGCATGGCAGCGTTCTCTCTGTGCAGGCATCTCCACATGGTAAGTGGGTGGCCCCGCAGAAGGAGGCTGCATCTGTGTGGAAGGTGAACACAGAGGGCAGCTGGGAGCCCAGAAGACAGAAGAGCTTCACAGCCTCCTTGACCCCCGAAGTGGCGCTCAGAAGCATCCCCAGAGTCCCAAAGCCTGGACTCCGTCTCCTCCAACCACCTCTCTGCTTCAGCATCAGCAGTGAGGCCTGGAGGACAAGGATGAGCGGGAGACGCAAACTGCCAAGGAGCTGCTGGAAGAAGCAGCAGAACACCGCCCGGATCAAGAAGGTACTGGGCATCATACACTGATACAGACCTACCTGCAGATACAGACTGGGCTAGGGGGGCAGAGGAGGGACTGTGGATAGGGACAGGGCTAGGGGTCTCTCTCTCATCCCCCCCCCTGTGTGTCAGCCACCCTCTATCTCTTAGCTCTGCTCTCTGTCCACCAGCCTCCCTCTCTCTAAGCTCCTCCCTCTCTCTAAGCCCAACCTCTCTCTGAGGCCCCCCTCTCTTGCACAGCCATCCTCTCTCTGATACCCCCCCTCTCTCAGCCCCTCCTCTCTGTCTACCACCCTCTCTCTCAGCTCCGCTCTCTGTTCACCAGCCTCCCTCTCTCTCAGCCCCTCCCTCTCTCTCAGTCCCTCCCTCTCTTGCTCAGATACCCTCTCTCTGAGACCCCCTCTCTCTCTCTCTCTCAGCCACCCTCTCTCTGAGCCTGCTCTTTTAGCTCCTTTTGGGTCTCCTTTTCTGTTCACCACCCTCTCTCTCAGCTCCCTCTCTGTCAGCCCGCCCTCTCTCTGTCAGCCCCCCTCTCTGTCCACCACCCTCTTTCTCAGCTCCGCTCTCTGTTCACCAGCCTCCCTCTCTCTCATCCCCTCTCTCTCTCTCAGTCCCCCCCTCTCTTGCTCAGATACCCTCTCTCTGAGATCCCCTCTCTCTCTCTCTCAGTCACCCTCTCTCTGAGCCTGCTCTTTCAGCCCCCCTCTCTGTCAGCCCCCCTCTCTGTCCACCCCTCTCTGTCAGCCCATCCCTCTCTCTCAGGCACCCTCTCTCTCTAAACCCCCCCTCTCTCTCTCTCTCTCTCTCTCTCTCTCTCAGCCCCCCTCTCTCAGCCCCCTCACTCAACCCCCCTCTCTCAGCCCCCCTCCCTCTTAGCCCACCTCTCTCTAGTAGAGGTGGAGTGTTCTGCAGTGTGTAGAGGGGTATCTAGGGGTTTAATCAGAGTAGTGGTATCTGGGGAGGTGTGATTATGGTGGGTTATCTGGGGGTGTGATCAGAGTGGATGTTATCTGGGGATGTAATCAGTGTAGGGCTATCTGGGTGTGTGTGATTAGACTGGGGGGTATCTGGGGTTGTAATCAGGGTAGGGTATCTGGGGAGGTGTGATCAAAGTGGGAGTATTTGGGCGGTCTAATCTGAGAGTTTGCTTATGGGAGGAACCCAACAATGAAATTGAATCAGTGTGACTTGTAACATAGAAGCCATGAGCAGGTCTAGGAGGCGGCACATTGTAACAGTGGCCGATTCAAATCCAAGCTCCGTGACAGCAGGAGATTGCCGCTCTGTGTGATCCAGGGGCACTGGTAGGCTGAATTTGGTGGGCACTGGTAGGCTGCAATTGGTGGGCACTGGTAGGCTGCAATTTGTGGACACTGATAGGCTACATTTGATGGGTGTTGATGAGGCTGCATTTGGTCGGCACTGATAATCTGCATTTGGTGGGCACTGGTAGGCTGCATTTGGTTTCCCACTGGTAGGCTGCATTTGGTGACCACTGGTAGGCTGCATTTGAGGTGCACTGATAGGCTGCATTTGATGTGCACTGATAAGGCTGCATTTGGGGGGCACTTATAAGCTGCATTTGATGGGCACTGATAATGCTGCATTTGGTGTGCACTGATAAGGCTGCATTTGGTGGGCACTGATAAGCTGCATTTGGTGGGCATTGGTAGGCTACATTTGGTGAGCACTGGTAGGTTGCATTTAGTAGGCACTGATGAGGCTCTGCATTTGATGGGCACTGATAAGGCTGCAATTGGTGGGCACTGGTAGGCTGCAATTGGTAGGCACTCGTAGGCTGCAATTGGTGGGCACTGTAAGGCTGCATTTGGTGGGCACTGATAAGGCTGCATTTGGTTGGCACTGATAAGGCTGCATTTGATGGGCACTGGTAGGCTGCATTTAATGGGCACTGGTAGGCTGCATTTGGTGGGCACTGGTGATGCTGTATTGATCTCTTGTATCATGTCCGCAGTCTCTGACCATCTCCTGTATCATATCAGCAGTCTCTGACCATCTCCTGAATCATGTCTGCAGTCTCTGACCATCTCCTGTATCATGTCTGCAGTTTCTGACCATCTCCTGTATCCTGTATGCAGTCACTGACCATCTCTTGTATCATGTCTGCAGTCTCTGACCATCTCTTGTATCATGTCTGCAGCCTCTGACCATCTCCTGTATCATGTCTGCAGTTTTTGACCATCTCCTGTAGTATGACTGCAGTCTCTGACCATCTCTTGTATCATGTCTGCAGTCTCTGATCATCTCTTGTATCATGTCTGCAGTCTCTGACCACCTCTTGTATCATGTCTGCAATCTCTGACCATCTCTTGTATCATGTCTGCAGTCTCTGACTATCTCCTGTACTATGTCTGTAGTATGTCTTGTGGCCCTTTCTAACAGAGGCCTTTCTCTGTGTCCATCAGAGAGGCCCCCCTCGAGGTCCCATTAGAGTACTCTGCTTCTCTTCCTGTATTTTGTTTATTGTTAAGAGATCATGGGAGGATCCCGGGGTAATGAAGACTCCTTCGGGGAGCATCTCTGTGTTTGAGTCATTGCCATAGAAACATTTGTAAAGGGGAGGAGTTAGTAAGATGACCATGCCCATGTGGGGGCGCCAGAAATATTTCTGCACCCAGGCGTCTGACTGTAGAATCTGCCCTGGTTGTGAGGCATAGTGGGTGTAATGCAAGCTAGATTCATGGGCGCCAGACATTTCTTGAATTGCCACCAGGTACCCGGTCACCTAGCGGCAGAAGAGAGAAGTGCAGCAATTCTAGACTTAGGGTGAAATCAATTGATCCCTAACAATGAGCCAAGGTAACTACACCTGGCAGGTAAATTTAGGAGCAACCCTGCCTAAACATCAGGGTGCTACATCATCACCCTGCCCAGAAAACTACGTCTCGGAGTTTGCAGAAAAATAATTTGAGCTCTCAAGCCTGAGAGCGAATGTCCTGGCAAAAATTGGCATGGGGAAAGAATAACAATAACAATAGTATATGTGGCATACCACATGAAATAAACATACATATCAGACACATGAGATGATAGATCATATATGACAAAGAAATATCAAAAATTTGTATATAAAATTTTAAAGGTAATGTACCACCCAAATATTTAAAGGTAGACATAAGCAATGAACTTACTTCTTAACTAGCTATCTAATATATATACAGTGATAAGAAGATATAAAAGGGTTAGTGTTGTCGTCAGGTTAGATCCCTGTGTCTCCTTGTCCAAGGAAGACGCATCGATGCAGCAACACCTGAAAGAGAAAATAAACAGCAATGCAAATGCATCCTATCCTATAATAACATGGTGTAATTTGTACATACGTGATTAAATGGTTTTCAATTGTTCTCAGCAAGCCCCATTCTCAGCCGAGAATGCCACCCCCTTTCCTAATCAAATATAAACTTTGTTAGGGTTTCATCAGGTAAACAGTCCTGGTGCATGGATGAGTCCATTATTCAAAGAAAGGTAAGAATTTTCCCCTTTTGCCACAGCCTATTCTACCTAACAAACCACACACCCAGTGTCCATGATATGTCACAGTCCATCAATTTCCCTCGGGTGGACAACATTTCCCAGCAGTTTCCCTTCTTCTTTAGGGACAACTCCGGGAACAAGAGGCACAGCTGCATTCAGACAACAAGCAGCCATGCCATGGTGCAAGGGGCCGCACTTTGGGACATAGGTTCCCTTGCAAGGATGTCCTCATTCTGTCCATATGACACCCGGGGACTAAGAAGGTTTTCTTCATCATTTGAGGAACAACAACCTGCAGAAGATCACAGGTCACTGGTCACCGGTCACCATCACTAGCCAACGTGGCGGGCACTCCCTGTATCTGCCGGCAGCATTCAGTCCAGCACAAGCCTAGTACAGCCCTGGGGAATGTTCTCCACTAGCAACAACTTGAATGTGAGTGTGAAGTGGCTCTCAGCATAGCGTCCTTGACATCACACAACACATATTTGTAATCCACAAGGTAAACGATATAAATTCACCAGTAGTACCTGGGATCATAGTGTTTAGCATCCTTCTTGTCTGGCCTACGGAGGATTACGCTGTCCAGATTAACCTTACATGTGTAGCAGGTGTGTAGCACAGAGGTATATCTTTCGGCCACCTTGGGTGACAGTTTCAGAAAGTCTGTCTGGAGAGGGATCTGGAGGAAACTGCGCACAGCTTCATCCACCCATTGGGTTTCTTTCTCCAAGATTTCCTCTTCTAGGTCGGTGGGTATGTAGGGGTATAGGTACCTTGGACAGCCGAGGCAGGGTCTTAGGGTCTCCATATCCAGGTAGGACCTGTGCGTCTGGAGCACGCTGAACCGAGCATCCAGCAACCACATCCGGCTTATGATCTGGCTTAACTACAGGCATTGGCGTAATAGGGAGAACTTTGGAGACCCATTGAGCCCAACAATCCTCCTCAAAGGATCTAGTGATACTTATCAGCAGGTCTACATTGGCAGACAGCTTAAATTTTACACTGGGGGCAGCAACAGAGGGAACTTCGCCTTCCTGCACATCACTCATTTGCTCCTCATCACTGTCACTCCACTTCCCGGGGCACGACAACGTTTCAGAAAATAGTTCAGATAGACCGTCAGACAGAATGTCTGAATCTGTAATGGTAGAACACTCTTCGGCTGGGATATAGTTGTGCTTGGAGCTTGCTTTAACTATCACAACTGCATTATCCCCCCTAATGACCACAGGTATCACCTCCCCTAAGGGCACACTGCACTTCACTCCTTACCCGGCTTCTGTACTCTTTTTCCTGGTGGCTCAGACATTAAGGTGAGCAGTTGGGCCAGACCGCGGCCTCGAGGAGCGACCGGTGCACCGTGTCCTGGGTTGGTTGTTGGTAGCAGCTTCCTGCACGACTCTGGTGATGGCTGGTGGGCTCTGAATATCACTGCCAGCCAGGATAGCAACATTCTTGTCCCAATCAACCTGTAGTATCGGCGGAGGCTGATTGGGGATGTCACTTCAAACAGGTGCACTCCGCAACGTCCACAGATGATCCAAGGTCTCAAGTGCGTGGTCAGACTGGAACATTTCTCACAGATCAGTCCCAAGACCTTATAGACTAAGCTTACCCTTCAGTGTATACCGCACTCCGGTGTCAGGGTTTGCATCGCTCGGACCGATACTAACTCGATACCAACCCCCAAAAGCGTACTTTTTTCCAATCCGCCATCTCACTTAAGAAACTGTGCCATCTTTCTCTCTAAACCACAATCAGGCACACGTGGCAGCACTTCCTTATCCTCCTCTGCAGAGCGGGAACTCCACCCCCTGCCAACGGATTGGTGCAGATACTTTCTGGGAACTGTAGTGCCCGCCTTCTTCATGCTGCGGCACACAAAAACAGTAATGGAGTCCATTTTGGAGTTTTAACCCTCACATCGCTGGTGGGAAGTGTCAAAAGACCAGGCTGATCCTCTCCCATGAGCAATGAGACTTGTTGGTTCTTCACCACGTTGTTAGTATACACAACAACACAGTCTAGCGCAAACGGCTGTTTCCCAGGGGCACACTCTTTATGGAAATCCTGGTTTAACAGCTATACACTGCCAGGCTCTATATGGTCACCTGTATTGTTCAAGCCCCCTAGTGAGCTGTGTACGGCGGACACCCTCTGGCACCCTCTACATCCTTTATACCAGGACTATTAAATGTCCATTTGCCCCTGCCTCTAGTTCCAGTTATGGAAATCGTGGATTTATCTTCTAATCCTCAAATATATTGTTCATCCTACCATGAATATTATAATAATATATTCCAAACTAAGATAGAGAAGCATATTCTCTTATCTGTTGCATTTTTGAACCTTGATCGTGTCCTGAAGACGCCTAACGGTGAAACGCATAGACGCACAAGGGCTCATTGCACATAATAGACAGATGCACAGTATATGATGTTTTTACCCCTTTTTTGATTATTTTATGTCATTTTCAATACAATTTATTGCTTTCATTAGATTTTCTCTTTATTATTTCCTAGCCTAAAAAGTCTGCTATATTGGTAATACTTTGTACTACCTGAATTTTCCCCTTATTCATGGACGTGGCTTCGCAACTGCACTGTTTTTCTCTAACAGTCTATAAAAAGTATAGATATTACTTGCCACCTTCCCATGGTGCGAGATGAAATCCAGATGAAGCTGTAGCCGGTTGCTATGGGCGGATGCTGCGAGGATAAGCCCTTTGCATGTTGGGTGCCAAATGTAGCAAGGCCTCCTCTAGTTTAATGAGAACTTTTAAAGCCAAGGACTGCTGACATCCTTCCATACAGAGTGGATTGTGAGGCATAGTGGGTGTAATGCAAGCTAGATTCATGGGCGCCAGACACTTCTTGAATGCATAGAGATTTTATTTCTCTTAAACAGAACTATGGGAGAGAGGGTTAGGGCCAGGACACCCTTAAGCAGTTGCAATGTTAATTGACAGACTCAGAGACTTCTACAGGGGGACAGCCATGCAGGGAAAGGCATGCAGCAAGACGCCACATCTGTGGCTGCTAATAAGAAGTTGGCTGTCATGGACAGTAGTCTAAATCCACATGAGACATTTGGGTGACTACAGGAGTGTACCTGTGGGTAGAGAGACAGCAGAAGGCACTGTCAGTGGAGCACAGCAGGCCAGACAGCTGTGTAGAGACACAGGTGTCACAAAGCACACTAGGAGTCACTGGATGACTATGGATGAACTAGGGGAAATTAGATGAGATGAGATGTTCTGGGGTGCATTGGAATCTCAGGGTGCATAGGGGTCATTAGATGGCACTGGGATGCACTGTATACATAGGGTATATAGGAACGCACTGGAGGCAGAAGTACTGAGGACACTGACAACTGAGAAAGCACAGTGGAACACACTAAGGTCTGGAGGCCGCATGGATGAAGTACCCAGGACTCTGAATCACCACAGGATTGAAGCTGCAGGCATGGAAGACACTGGGCATGAGGATGCAGATAAGACTCATGGGGCTTGGCATAGGCAAAACATTTGAGCCCTGTGTCCCCAATTTAAAGCCTTGCCAATCAGAAGGCTGTCTCTTCAATGGTTGTGAAACTGACCAGGAGAGCTGTGCCAATCAGGAGACAGTGGATGAAACGACCACTTGCCACACCACAGAGGAGAACCGTCGCTGGATCTCAGGCAGGAGAGCTAATTGTGACAGGTGCACAGTACTGCAGATGAAGGACAGATAATGAAAAAAAGAGGAAAGGAGACTGAAGTTCATCTCCACGGGAACAGGTGCCCCTCAAACACTGGAAAACCTAAGTATACACCTACTGAGAATACTGAGAATGACTAAATATTCAGCTCCGCCCTCAGGTGACCTCTGCTCTAGGAAAACTTCTGCCCCAATTGGTTTCTTGTGCTGACATTGTGTCATCTTTTTTCTTATCTGAAGGATAAGGATTATTCACTAAGCTCAATTGTAGTGACACAGTCTTACATATGAGAACTATCTATAAGACAGAAGCAAAAAAACACCAGGATACGGCTACTCATTAAAAAAAAAAGACAGTTGTTTTCACCTGAACCCAGTGACATTTGAAAACTACAGTCACGTAGCTAAAAAAAAAAAAAAAAAAAAAAAGATTCTTATCAATGTGAAAAGCTTTGTGATATGCACAAAAAGAATTTGTAATGTTTGTTATGCCACGCCTACTTGTGCTTTCTAACCACCATTAAAATGATGAGTATTTTGACTCATGGTAAGTATGAGTCTGGAATCTTGGTCAGGGTTTATGGCAGGTCAGGCTGGATGACTCACAGAGGCAGATCTCTGGTGCCTTCCACTGGTTCTGGAAGTTTGGAGAAACTTATAGAAACTAGAGGGCAGAGTCCAGGCCCAGGAATGTTTTTCTTCATACTTAGGGGAGCCAATACCCAGGCAGTGTGGCTGAGCCAGCCCTTAAATATGAATGATTCATGCCAACAATGAGGAGACTGTTGTGGCTTAGGAGGGGACCCCTAAATCTGGGGGGCTCTTTCTCCAAGCTGGAGCTCGGCTGGCTTGGGAGTATCGTGACAGCAGTGCGGTTCGAAAGGAATCTTGCTTAATGAGCAGCAGAGTGCAAGGAGGACAGTGTGAGTACATCAGCACACACAGGGATTCACAAGGGGAGAGACTGCCACATGTGGCAAGCCTTTCTGGAGGACAGCATTGTGCTTAACCCTTCCTATCCCTTGCCATGATAGATGCTGGTTGCCTGGCTGTACAGGAGTGGGGAAACCAGTCATCTGCAACCCCTGCGGGGGTAGGGCTACAACAGTCTAAAATGTAATTGCTCTATGGCAGGCTATATTCTCTGATTGGTAATGTGACTTTCTTGTAATGTCAGTTACAGTATTTCCCTGTGTGTTACATTCTCTGAGTGTGTCAGCCTGAATCCTGCTCCTTCACTCTGCCTATCAAGCTGTCTCGCAAAGTCTGTCATTGTGTCATGTGTTAGACATTCTTTCTCCATTACTGTGTGCTAGGTGCCAGATCGAATAACATTCTGATGTCTGGGCACTACAGACACCTGTTCTGGGGAACGGAGGATGGGTGTTTTGACAGGTTTAAAGGGTAATGCTACTTTTTTGGAAAAAAATAAGGCATATAAAAAAAATGTATATATATATATATATATATATATATATATATATATATATATGTAGGAAGGCCAGTATGCTGGCCTGAATTTATGGGAGGAGCCCGGGGGGTATTTAAGCAGCCCGCTCACCTGTGGTGCTTGTCGGTTTCCTGTGCGCGATATACGTCACTAGGCCGACGATTCGAATGCCAGTGTCCGCAAGTTCTTGTCTCGCAAAGTTCCCGCATTCGCAATTTCCGTGCTCGAGAGTTTTCGAAGTCCGTGTTACCGATTCGTAGTTCGTACCGCGCGTCTGGCTTGGCTGTCGCAGGTAGGGTCCCGTGGGACTTTTGTTTTTTACGCATTGTTCGATATCATGTCACTAAACCGTGATATCAAACTTACGAGTCACTCGCAATTTCTCAAACGTAACCGCAATGCATACCATTCGCACTTTCGTTATGTTACCATTTCTCGTTATCTGAAAAAAGCACCGCGACATAGACGTCGCTTCATTTCAGGCATGTCTAATTATTACCAGGCGTCAGCAAACAGCCGTAGCGATTCGCAATTCCTTATCGAACCACGTCAGTTCGATACCAATCATTTCTCATTTTTGAACATTTCTAAATACATTTCTAACATTTCAAACCATTTCGAATCATTTCTTTCATTTCAGTCACGTACCGCGCTCCGATTCGAATCCAGTCGCATCTAAACATGCACCGATTCACTCCGGTGTGCCCCAGTAGTTACGGCCTCATTTCAGTACATGCTCCAGAGTCCAGAGTCCGCTTTCGACTCACCGGTTCGTACCTCTGTCATGGTTATCATGCCACGTGTCACACTCCGTTACGAATTCAGTCGCATGGAAATGCACCGATTCGTCTGGGCGTGCCCCAGGTATTGGCCACATTTCAGTACATGCTCCAGAGTCCGATTCGCAGTCAGTCGCTATAGCGGCATGATCGATTCGCGCCTCTGTCATGGCAACAAATGTTACACCTGCACTTACCGCGCTCCGGTTCGAATCCAGTCGCATCTTCGATGCACCGATTCGGTACGGCGTGCCCCAGGGCCCGGCCTCATTTCTGGACATGCTCCAGAGTCTGGTTCGTTGTCAGTCGTAGTTTGCGGCTCACCGATTCGTGCCTCTGTCATGGGAATCATTTCAACTGTCACGAATCACGCTTCGATTCGAATCCAGTCGCATCCATGATGCAACGATTCGGCCCGGCCTGCCCCAGGTATTTTCGGCCACATTTCAGTATATGCTCCGGAGTCCGGTCGTTGTCAGTTGCAATCGCGACATGATCGACTCGTGCCTCTGTCATGGCACGTGCCTCTACTATGACAAATCATTTCATTCATTTCATCATTTCACTCATTTCACTGTCACGTACCGCGCCCCGATTCGAATCCAGTAGCATCCGAGATGCACCAATTCGTCCCGGCGCGCCCCAGTTGTCTTGGCCTCATTTCATTCGTACTCCATAGTCCAACCGACCTTAGCCAACACCTGCATCAGAACTTGGTTAGCTATCAGTTGCGGCATAACCAATTTGTGCCTTTGCCAGAGCAAGCATTTCACTGTTACATACTGCACTCCAATTCAAATCCAGTCGCATCCGTGATGCACCAATTTATTCCGGCATGCACCAGCGTTTCTTTTGCCTCATTTCAGTACATGCTCCAGAGTCCGGCTCGCTGTCAGTCGCAGCTGCGGCACGACCGAATCGTGTCTCTGTCATGGCGAAACGTTTTTCATTAATTTCACTCTAAAGCAAACATTTCATTCATTTCGTTGTCGCATGCCGCACCCCGATTCAAGTTCAGGGCAACCGTCAGACATCGATTCATCCCGGCAAAACCCCAGTAGGCGTGGCCTCATTGGCCCAGTCATGGCACACCGATTCGTGCCTCTATCATGGCAAAAACAGTTCACTCATTTATTTAATGCCATGCACCTGTTGCTTAAACATGTTACAATTTACCTTTCATAGCAGGTAGTCAAACCCTCCACCGGTTGTTATCTGTCATTTCCTCTAGGTCAGTCAAATAAAAAAAAAAAAGAGGGGGGGGGCCACACTCCGTCTTCCTTCGAAGCTCAGTCATGGTCCCGATTCATTCGTTGAAACCTTCGCCTCACTACTATACCCCCTCATAGTCACAGCACATCCAAGTATAACTTCTTGCAATCGTTACAAATACTCATCCAAATACAACTTCTTGCATTTCATTGCAAGCACACATCGAAACATAACTTCTTGCAATTGTTGCAAGCACACATCCCATCATGACTTCTTGCAATCGTTGCAAGTACGAATCCAAACAGAACTTCTTGCAATCGTTGCAAGCACACATCCAAGCACAATTTCATGCAATCATTTCAAACACGCATCCAATCATAAAACTTCTTGCAAACATTGCGGGCATGCATTCAAGCATAACTTCTTGCAATCGTTGCAAGTACGCATCCAATTACAAATTCTTGCAATCATGGCAAGCACACATCCAAGCTTAACTCCTGCAGTCTGGCAAACACATGCAGCAATACGAACTTTTCACAGTCACTACAAAACACATCTCCACCGACAGGAACTTCCTTGCAATCGTTGCAAGCACACATTCAAGCACAAATCACAATCATTACAAGACACGCATCTTAGTATAACTTCTTGCAAAAGTTGCAAGCATGCATCCAAGCATAACTTCTTGCAATCATTGCAAGCACGCATCCAGTCACAACTCCTTGCAAATGTTGTAGGGACACACCCAAGCATAACTTCTTGCAATCATGGCAAGCACGCATCCAAACACAACTTTCGTAATCGTTGCAAACACGCATCCGAGTATAACTCCTTGCAGTCCGTGCAAGCACATGCAGTAATACGGACTTCTCGCAGTCATGGCAAACACATCTCCATTGACACAAACTCCCTGGCAATTGTTGCAAGCACGTATTTAGGCACAACTCTTGCAATCATTGCAGGGCTCGCATCTTGGCATGACTTCTTGCAATCAGTACAAACACATTTCTAGTGGCACACAATCAGTCACACATCATTCTTCAATGGCACTTAATCAGCCACTTGTCTCCAGTGGCATTTTTCATACGAGCCACTCATCAATTTCTGTGTCATTTCTCGCTTAGGTCAGTTGAGTTCAGGTTCCACCCCGCACCAGGTATCGTATTGCCACACACAGCTGGCTCCTCATAACACCATCAGGCTATACCTAGCGAGCATCCAGCATTTCTTGCCCTCACAGGACCCCAGAGAGTCATCCGTGTTTACGGCTCATACAGTAGGATCCTTTCTACGTGGCGTCCAGAAGCATCAGTCCATAGCTAACGGCAAACGCTTGCCCGTCACAACTACCATCTTCAGGCATATGTCAAAACCTCAGACATTCCCCAGTCTAGTCATACAAGCAGCCATCTAATCTACCTGGCCCTCTATGGTTTTCTACGGCCTATCAAATTCACTTTTACTGGCACAGGCAGCCAGGTACTACGTAGACACAACTTGACTCGCTGGTAATACCATTATGTCCTTCAGCTTGTAGTCTCTAAAACTCAATAATCCAGAACCGAGGTCTACAATAACCTCCTCCGAATTAATGAACACCACGTAGGCCAGCCTCCCCCTTGACAAGCTGACCCGTATCAGGTTAGTTCCCCAAGACTTCACCCATACACAGGTGTGTACTAACAAGTAGATGCAGTCTTTCCTAAAAAAAGCGGACCTATCAATGTCGGAAAGTCCCGTACTACGTGGATCGGTGTATCAATGATTATACCTTAACTCTAGGGTCTTATCACCTACGTCGCCCTTGTAACCCCAGGTAGCGACAGATGCCATAGCCACCACAGGCATCGCGGCAATTTTTGGCCATCATCGGTTTACAAGTACATGGCCCCCAGAGACACTCCTAAACCCTGGGTTTACCCGGACTTCCTCCCTCTTCAAGCTACACCCGGTCATGGCAGCCGCTTAACTCCAGGGTCTTATCTGGACAGAACAGGCCGTGGCTTTGCCACCAACATCCGGTCCGAGGCGAGCCTCTTAATGAAGCCAGCTCCGCATCGCTCGGTTATGTCCTTCCTGCGCAGGCTGGAGTAATTTTCTTGGCAACACCAGTTTAATGTCCACTTCACGTTCGTTCCAGGCTGCCATCTTCTGGGACATGTCTACTATATTAACCAGTTCGCTATTTGGCCTCTCCCCAGTTTGGTCATACAAGCAGCCATTTACTTGGCCTACCACGGCTTCTGGTGGCCCAGCGAGTTCACCCGTAGCAATCCCGCAGGCCAAGTTCTGTGTAGTTGGCTCGCTGCCAACACCATTTTATCCTCCACCCTGCAGTGTCCAAAACCCAGCAAGCAAGCTCCAGGAAAGACATCCATCTCTGTAAAATAAACAACGTCCGGTGGCCAGTAACCATACTCGACCGCCTACTGTCACTCATACCGGAACAATCAAACTCTAGTCCCCTATTACCTTTTCGGGCAACCCTCGAGTGCCCGCCAGTTCATCAAACACCTGGGGCTTCTTCTACGCTGCCTACACCTCGACCCCAGTCAGCACTCCGGTCACTCTTTAGTATTAGGGCAGCCTTGGCAGCATTTTGGCATGGGTCCCAGACCACGTCATCAAGAGACCTAGCAGGTAAAACTTTGCCTACCTCGCCCGGTACATCCCCACTCCTTAGGTGGAAACGGCACAAGCATTCACCAAACTTGCTCAAATAAATAAAGCCAAAACTAATAAAACTACACCCCTACCTTAATGTTTTTGCCCCCTTATTCTGGCATACCGACCAGCAGACCAAGGCACACTTTCAGGTCCATTTCATATGGTAAGTCTATTTCCGATGGTAAGTTTTATGTTAACTACAAATTTTATCTATGTCCATATCGGACATAGGGCTCCGACCATAAGTAGGAAGGCCAGTATGCTGGCCTGAATTTATGGGAGGAGCCCAGGGGGTATTTAAGCAGCCCGCTCACCTGTGGTGCTTGTCCACCCTCCCATCCCCATTTCAAGGCTTTCATTTCATTCATTCATTTCATTCATTTCTCTCTACAGAATAATAATTTCTTAAACTAGGGTATGCCCCCTTATTCTGGCATACCGACCAGCAGACCAAGGCACACTTTCAGGTCCATTTCATATGGTAAGTCCACACTTCCAGGTCTATTTCCGATGGTAAGTTTTATGTTAACTACAAATGTTATCTATGTCCATATCGGACATAGGGCTCCGACCATAAATATATATATATATATATATATATATATATATGTATGTCACATATAATTGCTACAAAAGCAATGCTGTAATTTAATGTTATTAAAAATTACCTTCTTTTTCAATCTGCAGCCGCTGTAATTTTCTGTAAAATGCAATGCAATATGGCAATCTGGAAGTGTTCTGTACACTGTTGGCATGCAGAATGTCCCCAGAAGTGTAATTTCTTGCTTGTGTGTTTGGCTCACTGATTTTCCAAGAAGTCTGAAAATCAGACTTCTTGGAAAATCAGTGAGCCAAACAGGCATCCTCTGCAAGAGGAATTTTAGTTTTGGTGAGATACTTCTAACGGAATGCAGACCCTGCAGCCTTTTCCATTAGAACACTGAGAGTGAACCAGGTGATTATAATGAACTAAACCCTCCTAATCGGTCTGCAAATGACATGATGAAACAAACAGCTATTTCTTCAGAGCAACAAAAGGTAAGAATCTACAAGGTTTATTAAAATCCCTGCAATGTACATTAATCACCAAGAGGGTTTTTCTCTCAACAAACGTGAAGTATCTCTTTAAAAGTTTGTCCAATTACTTTTCTTTTTTATAAACTGGATGAAATGCTCACAGTGGGTGGCCCTGTTGGCAATCTCCTTCTCAATATCCTGTGACTGAAAATTTAAAGGAGCTGCAGATGCAGCCATTGTTTTGGTATTCTGACAGCTGCCGGTGCTGGGTGTTAGAATACAGTAACCCATACTGCACATATAGAGGCAAAACCTGTTTTACCTTAATGCTTTCCTTGCAGGGTAAAAAAATGTCCCAGTAGTTGTATCACCCTCTCACCTCCCTAAATACTTACCTGAGTCCTAACTTGGTCCAACACTGTACCCACCTGCAGCGGCGCTTGTCTGTGTTCTTCTCCTCACAGGACACAGAGACAGCCATGAGAGCCATTGGCCCCTGCTGCTGTAAATCAAATCCTGTGAGGAGGGAGCCTGTCTGGCCCTGTACAGTAATCTGTGCAAGCGCAGCTCAATGCACAAATTCAGCAATGTCGAATCTAACGGAACTTCCACGCATGCACGAGAGTGAGATCATCTCGGCCTGGCTGATGACAGCACCCGGTGATTGAGGTCCCCAAGCTGACCACCCAAAGATGTCTACAGACGGCGAGTTCCAGGGACACATCACAAGAGTCTGGAAGAGTATAATTTATCTTTAAGTAGATTTGCTTGTGCCCGTTCACTGCAGCTTACTAAGAGGGATGTTCCACTGTCCCACCAATGCACATGCTTGCACCAGACTAGTATGCTGATTACATGCAGGGGAATTCCTGCTTCCCATCACTGGGTACAGACAGGAGGTGCTCGGAATGTCCTTGAACCATCCCTTCTCCACAAGAGGGCCTCTGTCCCAACCTACTTTCCCAACACTACAGGGCTCACTCATGTGAACTACAGAGCACCGTCCCCCCATTTTATGGAAGTGAGGAAAGGGAGAGGTGTTCTGTAGTCTAAACACACTTTCTGTCCTAGATTGACAATGATTCTATTACACAGTTTTGTGAGTGAGCATTATCACCCAAGGACAAGAGTTGTGTTAATGGCAGGATTACAAGGTAAAAATGAATAAAAAAAAAACTAAAAAAGGAAAACTAATAAAACCACTACATCTAAGGATTAGAAAGCTGAAAAATAAAAGTAGCACCCTCATTCTAAAATAGGGCTGCAGGTAAATTTAGTTGTGCTGGGTGGTAGCCAGCTTGGCTAATTCGTAGTGTTTAGTGGTTAAATGGCTTTTTTCCTAATCCTGTTTAGCTGTAGTTTCTCCCTTTTGTCAGTAGGTAGCACTGTTGCGTTTGACATTAGTGTGATATGCTACAGTGCATTCAGGTTATAAATAAACATACCTTTCTCAGCCAATCAGATTCGCCGCTATAAATGCTGGGAGAAGGTATTTATTTGGAGTCAGGTGATCTAGGTTTCCCCTCCCGGGGCTTCTGCCTGGGTGGATGTGTGTCAAACAGCTCCTGCTGGGTAGGCCTGAAGCCTGAGGCCTAACCATGTGCTCAAGATTCTGCAAGGAAGAGCCTGCTCACTATGTGGAAGCATGAAGGAAAGGATGGAGACCTGAGATGAAGTACCAGAGGTGACTCTTGCATGGACCAAGGAGCCTGGGAAAGCGTTAAGATGGGATCCTCCAGAGAGTTCCTGCACCTTCTGTGAGTAAAGTTCAGTTACTATAGGAGACAGCCTATTCTAGAAAGTACAGATGTGCTGGTTCAGCTTAAAGGGTCTTTTCCTGTACTGCTTTTTACCTTATCTCACCATTTTGTCTAAGGAGTCTGCCGATCTGCCTGTCTGCTGATCGTTACTATTTTTGACTAAGGGTGTCCTGTGCCCTATCCCCTCTCCCCCACATTTTCCTGTGTCTGAGAAATAAACTTCTTGTTTAAGCATAAAAGTGACTGGCACTCAATTTTCTAGTTCATCACCCACCATGCCTAGTAATCCACACCCTGAGGAGTTATGTCGGCCCTCCCTGTGTCTGGGGGTCACCTGGAAATGTGGGGGGAGTGAAATTATGAGAGTGTGAAATTATGGAATCCACACACACACATCTGCTTCAAAGGCTGCTGTGACTTTTTCTTTTTTTTTTTTTGCAGTGGTGTTGTAATCTAATTATACTTGGCTTCTTACTGTTGTGTAAAGTCTTTATAAAAACACACAATGGCTTGGATCTGGCAGTGATCAACAGTAAACTATAGGACTGAGTGTGCCTTGTGTGATTACTGAAGAAAGACACTCATGCACCATGGCAAGAAAGTATTTTTCCCAGCGATCAAAAAGTTGAAAGCTCGGCATGAACTAGCCTGCTTATTGTGGTGTTAAATGAAAGCAGCTCCCCTCTATAGTATTCTTTCCAGGCTCAATAAACATGAAATCGATTTACTTCTCTACAGACATTATCTGAGTGATAGCTACAGAAATTAGCAGCTTCCCCACGGTGTCGGTATACACAAAATCCTTGCTGCAGACATAACTGGCTTAAAATGTTGCTCCAAGTCCTTTTCTTAACAAGTGTGGCTTTGACCTTATTCTGTTCACTATTGCCAATCCAGAAGGTTTACATTTGTCAAGTTTAAGCTATCAAGGAAGATTTCACATGTCCGTCAATTTTAACAAATGCCAAAATAACCTGAAGGATAACAAAAAGACTAAATTTATTTGATTATATTCATGCAAGGCAGAATACCAAGATTATTTAATTCCTCATTACCCAGCAGCATATACTGTAAGTGAGGCAAAAAAAGACCTGTGCAAGCTCCAAACATACTTGTGGGAGCTTACTAGGGATGAGCCGAACACCCCCCTGTTCGGTTCGCACCAGAACTTGCGAACAGGCAAAAAATTTGTTCGAACACGCGAACACCGTTAAAGTCTATGGGACACGAACATGAATAATCAAAAGTGCTAATTTTAAAGGCTTATATGCAAGTTATTGTCCTAAAAAGTGTTTGGGGACCTGGGTCCTGCCCCAGGGGACATGTATCAATGCAAAAAAAAGTTTTAAAAACGTCCGTTTTTTCGGGAGCAGTGATTTTAATAATGCTTAAAGTGAAACAATAAAAGTGTAATATTCCTTTAAATTTCGTACCTGGGGGTGTCAATGGTATGCCTGTAAAGGGGCACATGTTTCCTGTGTTTAGAACAGTCTGATGGCAAAATGACATTTCAAAGGAAAAAAAGTAATTTAAAACTACTTGCGGCTATTAATGAATTGCCGGTCCGACAATACACATAAAAGTTCAAGGTATTTTGTGGGGCTACCCCAAAGCACCCTCCCAATGTTGAGGGCATCTGGCCTGGTACGGTTCAGGAGGGGGGGCGCTCTCTCATCCCCCCTGTTTTCCTGCGGCCTGCCAGGTTGCATGCTCGGATAAGGGTCTGGTATGGATTTTTGGGGGGACCCCACGCTATTTTTTTAAAATTTTGGCACGGGGTTCCCTTTAAAATCCATACCAGACCTGAAGGGTCTGGTATAGATTTTGAGGGGGACCCCACGCCATTTTTAAAAAAATTTTGGCCGGGGTTCCCCTTAATATCCATACCAGACCTGAAGGGCCTGTTATGGAATTTAGGGGGACCCCCCACGCCATTTTTTTTTTAAATTGTGGTTCGGGGTTCCCCTGTGGGGAATTCCCATGCCATTTTTATCAATGAACTTTTATGTGTATTGTCGGACCGGCAATTCATTAATAGCCGCGCGTACTTTTAAATGACTTTTTTTCCTTTGAAATGTCATTTTGCTGTCAGACTGTTCTAAACACGGGAAACATGGGCCCCTTTACAGGCATACTATAGACACACCCCCCCCGGTACAAAATTTAAAGGGATATTACACTTTTATTGTTTCACTTTAAGTATTATTAAAATCACTGCCCCTGAAAAAACGGTCGTTTTTAAAACTTTTTTTTGCATTGATCCATGTCCCCTGGGGCAGGACCCAGGTCCCCAAACACTTTTTATGACAATAACTTGCATATAAGCCTTTAAAATTAGCACTTTTGATTTCTCCCATAGACTTTTAAAGGGTGTTCCGCGGCTTTTCGAATTTGCTACGAACACCCCAAATTGTTCGCTGTTCGGCGAACAGCCAATGTTCTAGTCGAACATGAGTTCGACTCGAACTCGAAGCTCATCCCTAGAGCTTACACATGCCTGAGGACTCTGTCCCTGACCCCATGTGGCAGTGCTAAGTCAATCACCAGGCACCAGCATTGTCACCTGGGAAAAGGCACATGCTCCTCCATATTTAGAAGTACCATGTATAACTTTTGGCTCCCAGTGTGGCTCCCAGACCTCCTGTACACAGATGTATACATGCTGAAAGTCTTTTAGCAGTAAATCGCCATCACTTTCCTGCACCCAGGGAGCCACAGGTTCCATATACGCCGCAAATATAAATGAATACTCTACCTGACTCTCGCGTAAGCTTCAATCACTTGCCCATCTAACACTGGAAAGCATTAGGGATTTTATGGTTGACGAGATTTTCCGGCACCTGCACACCCTATCCCCCGTCAGCAGATAAAAACAGCCTCAGCTCGCTCGATCCAAGCCACGCCACCCAACGTGTTTTGCTCCACCCCAGGGCTTAATTCAGAAGGTCCTCTATGATTAAGCCCTGGGGGTGGGGTTAAATGTGTTGGGGGCGTGGCTTGGATGGAGCGAGCTGAGGCTGCTTCTGTCTGCTGATTATATGACCAGGAATGGTGCGCAGCTGCCAGAATATCTTTAACTCTGCAGTGTGCCTTGGGTTAGGACAGACCCACTCCCAGCCTGCTCCCTCACAGTGGCTTCCACCCCATAGGATTATGATCACCTGAGTGGGGCCCCTATGCAATTCAGGGTCACACTGGGAATTTTATGATAGAAGATTTGTCAACATTTAAACATTTGTGTGCATGAGGTCCAATAGATTGGCTTCTAACCTGCCAACTAACAAATGTATAGAGAGTGTACACTGAGCCAGGCATGTACAGCTCAGTGTACATTCTAAGTATGTACTTGGTGTTGGTATAAATTGTCTCCCATGTGCATGCAAGGGAGATACTGTAGTTATTCTGGGCTAGCCAATAAAATTGGCTAAAGAAGCCACGCCTCCTTCAAATTTTCAATCAAGGGATGTTGGGTGGGAGATGGTTGAAAGGGCCATACAATGAATTTCATCCGCTTCATCAGCAACTGGACAAAATTCACTCTGTTTATGGACAGCTTAATGTTCCTTTAACATAACCATCCTCCACTCCATCCTCCAAAAAAAAGATCACCTGCTGAGTTAAATCAGAATGGCACCAGTGTTTATCCGATGTCCTATTCACGTCCAGAAAAACGGAAAAGAACGCAAATCTTTTCCATTTGTTTTTGCGCACCCAATCAATTCACATCTGCACACCCATAGGGGTACATTGCTTTCCATCTAGATCCATATAAAAAAAAAATGGTCAGATAGAACGCTTAAATGCATGGAGCCTTATACAGTATCTCACAAAAGTGAGTACACCCCTCACATTTTTGTAAATATTTTATTAGATCTTTTCATGTGACAACACTCAAGAAATGACACTGTTATACAAGCTGTACACACACTACTTTACATTGTAGCAAAGTGTCAATTCTTCAGTGTTGTCACATGAAAAGATAATAAAATATAAAAAAAATGTAAGGGTGTTCTCACTTTTGTGAGATATATAGGTCAGCTTAGGTCGGCTATAGGTCCATACATGTAGCACCCTCTAGTGTGCTAGAATAGAATTGTTAGAGTAGGTAAATTGTTTGGCTTGGCTGCCAGCCAAGCCTGGTGTTTTTCTGGGTCAGGGTTTGAGTGACTTGGAGGGCTGGATGGCTCACAGGCAGCATCTCTGAGACCTCCCCCTACTTCTGGAACTTGCTGGAAACTTCCAGAAGAATGGGCATAGAGGTGAGGAGGAGCTGTCTGGAGTATTCTGAGGGCCCTGACCAAACCCCAACAGATGGGTTGGCAGGGGGCAGGCCCCCTCAAATACTCAGGGCCAGCCCAGCTGGGGCAGTGGAGTTCGGGTGGAAGCTGGAGATGTAGTGTTAGGCTGTCGGTGGCCCTTGAGGGTAGCCCCCTAGTCTGGGGGGGTAACCTCGGGCCTGGACTCAGGTGTGGAAGGGACCCTCTTTACGACACACAGACGTGTCCTGACTGGAGGCACGGGAGCAGGAGAAGGACAGCAGGAGAACACTGCTGGGCAAATCTCCAGGGAAGAAGACACGCAGGTGGGCTGCTGAGTGTTACAGTCGGAGAGGACTAAGAGGCATGCCTGAGAGGACTGTGAGAGAGCAGTCTGGGATGAATGCAGAGTCAATCTGGTAGAACTCTGGAGTCTTAGCCAGGAGGGCTAGATAAAAAAGCAGCTGCAGCCAGGGGGCTGGCAGTGCCTGAAGACGTGGTGCTGGAATCAGTAGCCACAGGAGGAGGACAGCTGGCCACTAGGACTTTGCTACACAAACAAGGGGCCTACAGTCCCTGCCTGTAAAGGGCATTTGCTACTTGTCTGACTGAGCATTTGTCATATCACACAAACAATGCCAGATAGTCCTGGGAGTTGTAGTTCTGCAATAAGGCTGTTTGCAGGTGGCAGAGGAGAAGTGTATATACTGACTGTATATAGTTATGTCCCTGAAGAGTTCTACTGCTTTGATCAAGTGGGCATCCAGTAATATCCCCATCCCTATCCAAGTTAAATTCCCCTCAATAAAATATAAAAACAAAGCACTGGACTGTTCTTCTGACTCAAGTGTACTATGAAGATGCAGTGTGCATGGCTGTGCAGGGTGGGGGATCTCTTCCTACTTGCGGCTCCTTAGGGGATGCGCTACATACACATACAGTACAACTGATCAGTTCATGCTGGGACTAGCTTTGACCGCAGTACCTGGGAATACGCTGTTCTGGGACCTGTGTTATTACAGGCTAGGGTTATCGGGAGGCAAAGGCAGCACTGGGGCAGATAGCACACTAAGTGCTCTCATTCTTTAACAAGCTATTTCTCCTGGACTTAAGAGAATAATTTCATGATCTGTAATTTTTCATATTAGATGTTAAACGCCTGGCCACCAAACTTCTTCTACATTTGCTTCAGATGTGTTTTGTTAAATACTAAAGCAGGGCTCAAAATTCAAGTCCTGAGCCACTAGCCAGGCCTTAAGAGTTACTCGCCACCAGTTGCCCCACCCAACCCCTCCCCTGCCCCGCCCCTAAGTCCGCCCCTAAACACGCCCTTGTAAATATCTCATGAAATTACACTGTTAAATGTTTCATGCAGAATGAAGTTACAAAAATAAATATTAACAACAACCTTAACAATATTAACATAAAGCATATCAGTACCCATTAGTGCAGCCTCACTGTGCCCATCAAAAGCAGCTTTACATTGCCCATGAATCCAGCCTCACTGTGCCCATCATTGCAGCCTCACTGTGCCCATCGTTGCAGCCTCACTGTGCCCATCAAATGCAGCTTTACGGTGCCCATTAATGCAGCCTCACTGTCCCCATCAATGCACTCTCACTGTGCCCATCAATGCAGCCTCACTGTGCCCATCAATGAAGCTTCACTGTACCCATTATTACAGCCTCAATGTGCCCATTATTGCAGCCTCACTGTGCCGATCAAATGCAGCTTTAAGGTGCCCATAAATGGAGCCACATTGTGCTCATCAATGAACTCTCACTGTGCCCATCAATGCAGCCTCACTGTGCCCATCAATGCAACCTCACTGTGCCCATCAATGCAGCCTCACTGTGCCCATCAAATGCAGCTTTACAGTGCCCATGAATGCAGCCTCACTGTGCCCATGAATGCAGCCTCACTGTGCCCATCAATTCAGCCTCACTGTGCCCATCATTGCAGCCTCACTGTGCCCATCAAATGCAGCTTTACGGTGCCCATAAATGCAGCCTCACTGTGCCCATGAATGCAGCCTCACTGTGCCCATCAATGTAGCTTTACTGTGCCCATAAATTCAGCCTCACTGTGCCCATCAATTCAGCCTCACTGTGCCCATCATTGCAGCCTCACTGTGCCCATCAAATGCAGCTTTACGGTGCCCATGAATGCAGCCTTACTGTGCCCATGAATGCAGCCTCACTGCCCATGCATGCAGCCTCACTGCCCATGAATGCAGCTTACTGTGCCCATTAATGCAGCCTCACTGTGCCCATAAATGCAGCCTCACTGCCCATCAGTGCAGCTCACTGTGCCTAAAAATGCAGCTCACTGTACCTATAAATGCAGCCTCACTGTGCCCATGAATGCAGCCTCACTCTGCCCATAAATGATGATGTTCTGTAAAAAGCCTACACCACTTCTGCAAGAAGCGATCAGCCAGGAAACTGTAAGCCTGGTCTGCCCCTGCTCCTCACTCGCCCTGCACTAAATTCCACTCGCAAAATGCGAGCAGGTGAGTGGAATTAATGGGGCTGTACTAAAGTAACATAAGGGATGATTTACTAAAACTGGAGCGTGTAAAATATGGTGCAGCTCTGCATAGAAACCATCAGCTTCCAGGTTTTATTGTCAAAGCTTAACCACTTAAGGACTGGGCCTATTTTTCAGACTCAATGTTTACAAGTTAAAATCTTTTTTTTTGCTAGAAAATTACTTAGAACCCCAAACATTATTTTTTTTTCTAAGACCCTGGAGAATAAAATGGCGGTCATTGCAATACTTTATGTCACACCATATTTCCACAGCGGTCTTTTTGGAAAAAATGCACATTTTTGACTTAAAAAATAAGACAACAGTAAGGTTAGCCCAATTTTTTTGTCATATTGTGAAAGATAATGTTACATTGAGTAAACTGTTACCCAACATGTCACGCTTCAAAATTACGCCCGCTCGTGGAATGGCGACAAACTTTTACCCTTAAAAATCTCCATAGACAACGTTTAAAAATGTCTACAGGTTACATGTTTACAGTTACAGAGGAGGTCTAGTGCAAGAATTATTGCTCTCGCTCTAACGATCGTGGCCATAGCTCACATGTGTGGTTTGAACACCGTTTTCATATGCGGCGCAACTTACGTATGCGTTCGCTATTGCGCGCAAGCTTGGTGAGACGGGGCGCTTTAAATTTTTAATTTTTTTATTATTTATTTTTATTTTTTATTTTTACACTGTCCTTTAAAAAAAATGTTTGGGTCAATTTTTATTCCTATTACAAAGAATGTAAACATCCCTTGTAATATAAAAAAAGCATGACAGGACCTCTTAAATATGAGATCTGGGGTCAAAAAGACCTCAGATCTCATATTTACACTAAAATGCAATAAAAAAATAAAATAAAAATAAATGAAATGTCTTTTTTTTTTATACAAAAAAAAAATAAAAAAATGTCTCCTTTAAGAGCCGCAAAAAAACAAGGAGAGAGTGGTGCCTCTGGGTGCAGACGTTTTTAACAAGCTTTAATACACACATATATTAGTCAAACTCACATTTCAGCAGAAAGTGATAGGCATAAAAGTATAGACATGGTTATGTCACGGTGGCGATCCTGAGTCCTGGGTCTTGTAGTTCCTCTGTCAAAAAAGTCTGGTCAGAGAGGTGTCCACAGTTAAGATGGTTATGCCGGCTCCGGAAGACAAACTCGAGAAGAGGCGTGAGGCGCAGGGAACAGCAGGCTGCAGGGGATGATGTCACCAGTAATGGACGCGTTTCTTGAGTAGGCGTGCTGCGGTGTACTGGCAAGCCGCACTCCTCAATCAACAGACAAACAGACATGGCAGCCCTGCTTGCTCTGGACTTTAAACCCCTTCTCACCATCCGTACATAGACTTATATAGACTGTGTATATAAAACCAAACGGATTGACCACAGATCTATGATTGATCATTTTACAGTTTTATTGCAGATTTTTATTCGTTTTTTTTTTTTATGGTTTTAGCTGTTGCGCCTCCACATGTTTTATTTACCCCTTTAAGGGCCTCCAATGCTATGGAGCCGAGCGGGGGCCATCTTTTCCTTGCTCGGCATCAGGGCAGTGAGGGGAAAAGACCCAATCATCTCCGCTGCGGCGGAGGCGACCAGAGCGCGGCGGAAGGGGGGCCCTCTGCCGCCCCCGATTAAAACGATCTTGCGACGAATCCGCCACTGAGACAACTTTTATCTGAGAGGACCGCCGGCCGTTTTTAAAAATACCGGGTTAGGCCAGCTAGCTGCTGCAATAACAACGATATTTAACGTCAAATTAGCGACGTATAACGACGGCGGGCGGTCCTTAAGTGGTTAATTGGTTAACAAGCTGACGTTAGAATCTGATTGGCTGCCATGCACAGCTGCCTCAGCTTTTGCATTCTCCAGCTTTAGTAAATCAACTCCATAATCTGATAACTGTCTGTAAACATCATTATCTTCTCAGTTCAGAGATTACCCTGCCATGGTACGAAAGAAATAAAATAACATCACATTCTAGGGATTTTTCGTGTAACCAGATGCTTTACAGCAGAGAGCGATGTCAGGACTACATTTTCAGAGGCTGTATATTTGACATGTTCCATGCACACTGGATTCATTCAAGATAATCTGAAAAATGTTGCCATTATCCCCATCTCTTGTGATATCTACAGTGTAATATTTTTTTTCACCCATCAGTGTATAGAGAGGAAGCATTAGTGTGGCTATGTAGGACACAGGAGCCTGTAATAAACCGCTGTGCACGTCGCTTTCCTGCCTCCCAGGCAGGTAGAGCCTCTGATCTGAGCCTCTTCTCCCCCTCTGGAGACTGTGTCACCAGCCAGCTGAGAGGTCTGTAATTAATCCCTTGCTGGCAGAGCTGCATCATCTGTGTCACCTTCATGTCCCCTTCTCAGAGCATGATTAGAGGCAGGGAGAGGTGTGCAGGGGGGGAGGGAGAGGTTCGCATGGGGGGGAGGGAGAGGTGCGCATGGGGGGGGGGGGGGGGGGCACATTTCAAGGGCAAAATCTAGAACTGATAGATCTGAAGGAATATACTTATCCCTGTGGGAGATATAAATATTTATACACATTCTTCTAGAAATTCATCAAGATGATGTGTAAATTTATAAAACGATATATAAAATGATATAGTAACAGAATAAATAGTTCTTCAATAAATTGAAGGCATACGGAAGGACAGATTAATATGTATGATGTTTCTATTTGTTCTGTATGTGCCACAGTGATTGAACTGATATTATATTCATCTTTCATGAGCTGAGGTTATTTTATCAGTTTGTACAGAGCAGAACTCAACAGAGAAGGAAATGGGAAAACCGGAGAATGAAAAAATTGCTGAATTTCAAACAGCGGGTTAGGGGTATTCTTTGTAGTTAAAAAAGTCATTCATTTTGTATTTTTTATAGAAAAGGTTGCATTGCATTATTGTTGTACAGATATAAAAGGAAAAGTGTAGTTTTATCTTCTTTTATATAAACATAATTAATTTGTTAATCAATTTGTGTTAAAGAGGAAGTAAAGCCTCTTAAAAAAAAAAAATACACGGGAGACATTTGCCAGTACAAAAAAACACCTGTCCACATTCTGCCCGTGTGTATTGCCGCGTACACACGGCCGGACTTCCAGACAGAAAAAGTCCGATGGGAGCTTTCGGTCGGACATTCCGACCGTGTGTATGCCCCATCAGACTTTTTCTGTTGGCATTTCCGAACGACTTAAAGTCAGCAACTACAAACACTGTAGCTGCTGACTTTTAATAAGGACACTTACCTGTCCAGGGAGCCCGCAATGTCGGGCCCCCCGAGGCCGACCTGTCCATCATATCGGGTACAGGCGCCGTCATCTTAACGAAGGGAAACAGGCAGTGGAGCCTTGTGGCTTCACTGCCCGTTTCCTACTGCTCATGTGCGAATCGCGCGGCACTTTGTGAATGGCCCTGTTGATTTCTGGGACACACACATGTACCAGAAGACAACGGGGCATCTCGCCGAAGAGGAGAACAGTGCTGCGGAATAGGAAGAGGCAGAATAGGAAGACTGCCTAGCAACAGGTTTTTCTGGTAAGTAAAGGTAATTCATTTCAATGCCTAGAATAAATTATTATGAATAAATGAACACCCAAGCACTTGACGCGCCTAAATGCGTTATATGTGTTTACAAGCATCAAGCATTCTTTCTGCCAAAACAGTAGAAGGAAAGGTGTCTAGAAGTGATAGTAAAACGTGCAGTGTGCATGAGGCCTAACACTGGTGTAGCGCTGGTAGATTTTTCAATCTACCACTTATAGGTAAATTTAGTGGGTCATCTGTTCTGTACGTTATTTCTGTTCAGATTTAGTTTATTGTCAGATTTAGCCTCTGTTCCAGTTTGGCTGTGTTGCGTGTAGTTTGACACTGTGCCTGTGGGTGTCGTTGTCACCATGGGCCGGTGTTGGAAAGGCAACATGCTGAAGTGTATGAGTGCTCTTCTGTCCCGGAGATAACTCGGCGGAGGTGGTCCTCCGAGTTGCAATCTGGGAGAGGGTATTTATGGGACAGACGCCATGTTTAGAGAGGTTTTTCCGCCTCGTGGCCCTCCTGGCCTAGAGGTATGTCTCAGTGAGTTCTACCTCGTAGCCCTCCAGCCTGGAGGGTTGCGCTGCTGCAGCCGGGTAGGTAGACCCAGAGGCCTGTCTGGGGTCTGCTATCGCTGGGATGGTCCTGTGCTGTCTGTCCTACGGGAAGAAGCCAAACAATCAGGAAGATCCAGGGGAGGACTCATCTTGGAAGGGACAATGGAAGGCTGATATTAAGAAGGGCCTGGTGACTCGATTGGAGGACGTATCCTAAACTACCCTACCGCACAAGTACTGCCGGGTCGGCTTAAAGGTTCTGGTACTGTGTTTGCTGTTCATCAAAAACCACTACATCCTGTGGCAGAAGATCGTACGGGTTTTTTTTCACTCAAGTCTGTCGCAGAGACTTTTGTTCGTGCTGCATACCAGCTGCTAGGTTAGTGAGAGAGACCTATCCGGGCGGGCAAAGATTTAATCCTAAGCTGAGGATACCTTCATCCTAAAGATTGAAATTCCTTGATGCTACACCAAGAAAAGGTATTTGAACTTCCCTGCAACTCTTCCTCTACCTCTTTACTGCTACTTCTTTCAGTTACTCCCCATTAAGGCATTGGAAAAGTACTCAAGTGACTGTTGCCTCCATTGTCTGACAGTAAGCTCAACGGGACCCTAGACCCGGTAATGGTAGAATTACAGGGAAAAAGGTGACGTAACAGCCCGCTAAAAATCAGAAGCTCCACTGTGAGTTAGTGCTACATGTGGGGGCTCGTCCGGGATTGTTTGCCATTACTCTAGCAGCCCTGAAAAGAATTTCACCGGGAGTTTATGTTGAAGGAGGTTTCTGGACTTTGTCACTTTTTCCAGGAAAAAGAAGGGGTTAAATTGCAGGACTTTATTTCTGACTGCGTAGGCTGCGGGTGAGAAGTAAAAGCCCGGGAGCTACGTGATCAGAGGAACAAGTGGGAGGAGTCACATCTACTTGTTGCCGCGTGGGACGCGGGTGTGTGTGTTTGGTGCCAAAGGAGAGGAAAGGCCTCGTGATCGTATTGAGAGGATCGGAGTGCGGCCATGCCTTCTTTCCCATTGGTACCGTCAACTGTGGGGTCCAAGATGTTCCCTACGAGTACCACTGCGGGTGCTATGCTGACCAGAACCTTGCTTACAGATGCCAGCATTCGTTTGGAGCCACAGGGGTGGTTCGTACTATACACAGTTGGAGACATCGAAGGGCTGGGCATGCTTTGCCAAAAGTGTGAAGGACTGGCCATACATCTCCGTCCATTTGTCCGATGTTTGCAGTGCGAAGAATATTTGTTCACAGTGGAGCAACCTACAACGTCGCCCCGTGCTTATCGTGTGGATTGGGCTACAGGTATCGCCACAGTGGAAGCTGCTATCATTGCTGTTGGAAAGCAACAGGCCGTGACCTCGTCTGCTACCGAGAGTGTTTCAGAGGGAGATGTCGCTATTACCGCTTCATCCGCGGACATCACCTTCATTTCTACTTCTACCACACCTATCCCCGTTGCACCTGTCCAAAGGAAGGTGGGATATATGAAGGCTTCCCGCGGCCGTGGTCGAGGCCTACACCAGAGACTACCCGAACCAGAGAAATATATGGATCTGGAGAAGTCCATGTCAGGAACGGGTGAGAGATCAAAGGGGAACATATCTGGGACTCTTTGTAAATATTTGCCAGCAGAAGAGTTGAGAGACTCGGAGATAGATTCTATGTCAGATCTCTCCGGTAAAGATGATTTGTTTGAGACTATGTCACAGGAACTGTTGTGAGCCCAGGGTGAAGATGTTGCCTCTGCCCTTACTTTCTCAGAATGGACAGCCCTGGATTCTGGGAAAACATCGTCTTGTGTGGAGCCACACAGTACTACTAAAGAGACATTGTCTAAAGTTGTTAGTTCGTTTGAATCTGAGCCGACACCCGTCGGATCTATGGTGCGCAAATCACCGAATTCTTGTGTGTCTCCTGGTTTAGGAAAAAATAGAACTTTGCCTAGACTTGCCTGTTTACAGAGAGTGCTCCCCAAACGAGTCGCCACAGAATATGGTCTGGAATTTCCCTACGTTACTCGGGAAATTATGCAGGAAATTGAGACCAACCGGGAACAATGGTACCGTGAAGCTGTTTGGGACTATTTGTCAGTGCCGAAGCCTTTCCGGAGAGCTGGTTATTCTGCTGCCATGGATGAACGTTTCAATGGATGCTTGCTGTATTGGAACTATGGTCGGCACACCTATGCTGATAAGGTGGTCATTTGCAGACCTGGAAAAGATGACATTGCGTACTTTATTACTACCATGGATAAACTAGGGAAAAAACTGACATTGCCAGATCCCCGGTTTTATTGGTGATTATTCAAAGGGACTGTTGTCTTCTATTTCCTTTGAACAAGAACTTTGGGGTATATAGCCAGATAGTGTTTAGAGATCTTCGTGGTCAAGAGATTATCTTCATCTCAGTGCTTTCAAATCCAAAGACTTTTTGCTAGCTGGATTTCCTTTATTGAAAAGATATAATTTACCCAGAGATAGGGATGGACTATTCAAGTTATTTTGGTTCATTTCCATTAAAAGGAGAATATGTGGGAAGAGAGTGTCATTCTTTTGTTGGAATGATGCTTTGCTCCTAAATTGTTTAGCGATGATATTGTACATATTTGTGTGTCTAACTTTGTTTCTTTCAGGAGCAATCAGATCTCCTATCAAGCTGTTAGGCTTTTCAGCTAGGTAGATAGTGGGGTTTTGTGACATGTCTGATGTGAATATGTTATTGTATAAATGTTATCTATGCTGTTTTTCTTCTTTCTCATCCAAGTTCTAAGTTCAAATACCTACTCTCAGGCTTGAGAGTTATATTTTGACAGACATTGAGGACAATGTCTATTGTAGTGGGGGGAGTATGTAGCGCCGGTGGATTTTTCAATCTACCACTTATAGGTGTAGCGCTGGTAGATTTTTCAATCTACCGCTTATAGGTAAATTTAGAGGGTCATCTGTTCTGTATTTAATTCAGATTTAATCTAGTGTTAGATTAGCCTCTGTTCCAGCTTGGCTGTGTTGCGTGCAGTTCCACATTGGGCCTGTGGGTGTCATTGTTATCATGGGCCGGTGTTGGAAAAGCAACAAGCTGAAGTGTATGAGTGCTCTTCTGTCCCGGAGATAACTCGGCGCAGGTGGTCCTCCGAGTTGCATTCTGGGAGAGGGTATTTATGGGACAGACGCCATATTTCGAGGTCTTCTTGCTTCATGGCCCTCCTGGCCTAGAGGTATGTGTCAGTAGTTATACCTCGTAGCCCTCCGGCTTGGAGGGTTGCGTTGCTGCAGCCATGCAAGTAGCCCCGGAAGACTGTCTGGGGCCTGCTATAGCTGGGATGGTCCTGTGCTGTCTGTCCTGCGGGAAGAAGCCGGACAATCGGCAAGATCCAGGGGAGGACCCATCTTGGAAGAGACCATGCAAGGCTGGTCCTAAGAAGGGCCTGGTGACTCGGTTGGAGGACATATCCTAAGCTACACTACCGCACAAGTACTGCCGGGTCGGCTTAAAGGTTCTGGTACTGTGTTTGCTGTTCATCAAGAAAACTACTACATCCTGTGGCAGAGGATCTTACAGTTTTGTTTCACCCAAGTCTGTGGCAGAGACTTTTGTTCGTGCTGCGTACCGGCTGCTAGGTTAGTGAGAGAGACCTATCTGGACGGGCAAAGATTTAATCCTAAACTGAGGATACCTTCATCCTAAAGATTCCTTAAATTCCTTGATGCTACACCAAGAAAAGGTATTTGAACTTCCCTGCAACTCTTCTTCTACCTCTTTACTACTACTTCTTTCAGTTACTCCCCATTAAAGCATCGGAAAAGTACTCAAGTAACTGTTGCCTCCATTGTCTGACAGTAAGCTCAATGGGACCCTAGACCCGGTAATGGTGGAATTACAGGAAAAAAGGTGACGGTAACAGCCCACTAAAAATTAACAGCTCCACCGTAACTTAGTGCTACATAGGTAAATTTAGTGGGTCATCTATTCTGTACATAGTTCAGATTTAGTTTATTGTCAGATTTTGTGTGTATTTTCACACTGAGCCTGTGGGTGTCGTTGTCACCATGGGTCGGTGTTGGAAAGGCAACATGCTGAAGTATATGAGTGCTCTTCTGTCCCGGAGATAACTCGGCGGAGGTGGTCCTCCGAGTTGCAGTCTGGGAGAGGGTATTTATGGGACAGACGCCATGTTTAGAGAAGTTTTTCCGCCTCGTGGCCCTCCTGGCCTACAGATATGTGTCAGTGAGTTCTACCACGTAGCCCTCCAGCCTGGAGGGTTGCGTTGCTGCAGCCGGGTAGGTAGACCCAGAGGCCTGTCTGGGGTCTGCTATCGCTGGGATGGTCCTGTGCTTTCTGTCCTGCGGGAAGAAGCCGGACAATCGGGAAGATCCAGGGGAGGACCCATCTTGGAAGGGACCATGCAAGGCTGGTCTTAAGAAGGGCCTGGTGACTTGATTGGAGGACGTATCCTAAACTACCCTACCGCACAAGTACTGCCGGGTCGGCTTAAAGGTTCTGGTACTGTGTTTGCTGTTCATAGAAAACCACTACATCCTGTGGCAGAGGATCGTACGGGTTTTATTTCACTCAAGTCTGTGGCAGAGACTTTTTGTTCCTGCTGCGTACCGGCTGCTAGGTTGGTGAGAGAGACCTATCTGGGCGGGCAAAGATTTAACCCTGAAAGAAAAGTATATTCATCCCTAAGACTTTAATTCCTTAGTGCTACACCAAGAAAAGGTATTTGAACTTCCCTGCAACTCTTCTTCTACCTCTTTCCTGCTACTTCTTCCAGTTATCTCCCATTAAAGCATTGGAAAAAATACTCAAGTGACTGGTGCTTACACTGTCTGATAATAAGCTCAGACCCTAGACCCGGTACCGGTGAAATTACAGGTAAAAAAAGGTGACGGTAACAGCCCGCTTTAAATCAGCAGCTCCACCTTGAGTTAGTGCTACACTAGGAACATGCTTACAGATGGAGAGAACACAAGGATGTTGCCACCGGTGTGCTGCTGGTCCATCACTGTAGTGCTAGAATGTGGTGTTTGTAGACCCTAGGTTACTAGTTACACTCCTCCAGATTGTGACACACTTGAGTTATTGCTGAGGAGATGCAGATGTGAATGTCACTAAAAGGGTCATTACTTTATTATGCACAGCATCCTTTAGGCCTCTTTCACATGGGCAGACTGATTGGGTTCGCCTGTCAGTTTTTTTTTTAGGTGTACCCGATCAACCATTCATTGCCCTCTATGAAATGGTAGATGTCAATGTACATATGTCTGTTGACACCCACCGATATCTGATCCAATCCTATCACAGACAGATGGGGGATCCGTTCCCCATCCGTCTGGTGGATCAGATGACAATCAGTTGGAAACAGACAGGCGGTCTGTTTCCATCCGACCGCCTATTGAGGAAAGCGGGCTGTGTCATGTGGACCTGTCATCTGCCTGCTCAGTGGAGATCAGCAAACAGATTTCCCGCTGAGCAGGTGGAGTCCACCTGTCTAAAATGGGCATTAGGTGTGTGTTCTAATCCATACAAGAAAAATGTAAGTGTCCTTTGTTTGCTGAGTGTGACAGCAGGAGATATGCCTGCAGAGAGGCCGAGCCAGCTGCCAATCAGGCATCTGGGCGGATCACGACATTATTGTCGGAATCCCTGCAAAACCTGGACTAGTTCTGTGATGTCAACTGACAGCGGGCTAAAGCCCACTGTTGGCTGAATCTAGGTCACAGGAGGGCAGAACTAAGTGCAGCCCTGTGACCCACAGGAGAAGTATGGCCAAAAGATTGTTGGCCATAATTCTCCTTAAAAAAAAAATATCAGAGACCTTTGTCTTCCTTGCTGGCAAGCAATCCATTGCTTTTGCTTGTGGAAAAACAATCACTAAGGGCTTGTTCACAGCAGCCTCTGCATTGCAACGCAGCCACTGATGTGCGGCGCAGTCTGGCCTGACCAGCACAGTGTTCATGTGTCGATACCATCATACCAGTATACTTTATTTTTTTTTACTGAAATGTCACACAGTGATCTTTCATAGAGCTCTAGCAGCTGGCGTGTGGAGATCCATGATCCATGCTGCACTGGAAAAGAGTACCGAATGCAGTCATTTTTTTCAGCGCACACCACTCAAACACCACCGCAATGCAGTGTTGTGAACCAGCCTCACCGGAGACAAGGCATTTTGCCTTGCCTTGCGGTGGAGTTGTGGTGGGACTGCACAGGAATAGCCACTTAAGGTTTCTGCCAAACACAGGATAGTTGGATTTATGATCCCTTGCTGAGTTCTGGAAGGTCACAAGCCCACAAATACACCGCAGGCCTTACTTACCCTTCTGGGAAAACTGTGAGGACCGGAAGAAAAGATATGCTGACTTGGTATTTAAAGTTTCAGGCTCAAGGTTTGCATGCTAATTTTGGTTTTATTACCTAATATAAACTTTGGGGAAAGGAAACTGCAATATTGTGCAGACAAACTGTACAATAGTCACTCCAACTTATCAATAGCCAAAAAAAGTACATGACATTTTTACTAAAGGCGAATCCACTGTTCACTACAAGTGCACTTGGAAGTGCAGTCTCTGTAAATCTGAGGGGGGGCTTGCAAGGAAAATAAAAAACAGCATTTTTACTTGTACATGATTGGATGATAAAAATCAGCTGAGCTTCCCCTCATTTCAGATCTTCCCCTCAGATCTACAGCGACTGCACTTCCAAGTGCACTTAAAGTGAACAGTGGATTTGAATTTAGGAAATCAACTCCTATGTCTGAAGCACAATAAGGATAGAAACGGTAGATCCTGAAGCTCACAGATCCTGGGACCGATCCAGTGTACCATGTAAAGAAACAAAGACAACCCATGTAAACAGTCACTCCACAACGCAGTCTCCGGTGCGCCCTGGTCCTCTGTCGCCAGACCTGCAGCAAAAGATGTAAAGCCAGCGGTGTCTAGGGCTGCATCTCGTGCAACACAATGACAGCGCTACGTCAAGGGGGAGGAGAGTAGGCGACATTTCCAGGACAACACGGTCTTTCTCAAGCTGACAATCGGGGGAACGATTGCATATGCAGCGCACAGTGGGACTACAAGAATCAGTCGGCCTATGTTATAACTTAAATTAACTTGCGATGTGCAAAAAAAGACACTAAAATGATCATAAAAAGGCAAAAAAAAAAAGAATGTTGCATACAAGGGGACACAGGTAAATTCAATTTGATAAAAACATAATAAAAACTTTTTTTCACAACCATGCAACATGTATATTATTACATATATCTGTATGTGTAAATACATTTTAAGAATAAAAAAAAAAATTGCATTCATAAAAGTAGAAAGTTTTAAAGTAGAATGTCTGGGGACACTGTGATCTAGTTCACCATTCTCTATGAGCCTCCTATGTTCCCCAAACCAATGCCAAAATACCGTACAAATTTTGCGGCCAGCATTAAGGAGGCCACAGCAGCATGATAGACAGTAGAACACAAACTCGGTGGCACATGTGAAAAAGGACTTGAGCGTGTAAATTTTACTGTCGGTGTCCCTAAAAGTTTTTCTGTTGATGGTTCACTAACTTGCACATTTTCCATTTCTTTTTTCAGCATTGCAACACCCCTTTAATATTTCATAAACTGACTAAAGGGCAAGGATATGGTTGTTTACAATCCCGAATTCTACTCGGAGCAAGCTTGTTTTTAATATTAGGAGCCTTCCTATACACAAATCTGGGATAACTGTCCAGTTTGGGGTCATGGAGTAAAATTTGCCTATATCTACAGTGAAACTGCATGATAAATTTCACCTCTGGCTGTTTGTCCGTATCCTGATAGTTCCTTATACAGGTAAGCAAATTCCTCTTGATCAATAATCTTCTGATCCTTGGCTTTATCTAGCAAAAGTTTAGGTTCTATACTTCTCTAACAGATCTCTATGTGGTCTCTCATAGGTCTGGCCTCTTATAAGATACCAAAGTGCTGGAGGCCAATGGAGAAAGGCCTTGCCTTGCAGCTCAGTTCCAGACTCCCCTGGAGGTGAGACAGGAGGAGTCAGGCCCAAAGTCTGACAGGTCGCCTGCAGAGTTGCTTGCAGAAAAGGCTCAGGAACACCGCTGATGTGCTGCGGGGCCGCTGCATTCAGGTGGCGAGTGTGAGATGTAGCAGATAACCAGGGTCACTGAGACAGAGGGTAGTCTGTACAAGCCAAGGTTTGGTGCCAGGTGGATAGTGGAGGAGACAAGGTTAGGTGGGAGCCGAGGTCAAGACAGGTAGCAGGCCGAGGAGATCCGTTTAACAAGTCGAGGTCAAGGTCAGGAGGCAGACAGGTCTGGAACAAGCGGTAATCAAGGATCACAGGAAACGCAGGAACGTCGGTAACAGCTGAGATCAAAGAGCACTTCAGCCAAGGGCTGACTTCCTTATAAAGGCCCATGTGATGTGCTAGCGGAGGTGCTGGGTCTTAGAGCCCTTCTGGTTCTCTGAGAGGTGCTGGGTCCTAGAGACCTCCTGCAATTGGTACCCTGACACCTCTGCTTTGTAGTCCACCCGGGTCTGGAGCACAATACCTACCCCCTCTTATCTGACTGTTTAATAATGAGATTGGGGGTGTCAATAAGTTGTTTTTGGATACTGATCCTGTGCATTTTTTGTTTTTGTTTCTTTACATGACCTCTGGGGAGCATCAAATACAGCCAACGTGTTTCTCGAGGAATGGCCTGTTCCTCAGGGCTTGAGCAGCAGAATCACAATGAGGTGCAATATATGATCTATGTTAGTACTTGATAAAGACTGTCATATACCAAGAGATCATCCCTAATTGGCAGTAATCTATAGATATGAGAACCCCTTTTTCTTGCCCAATTGTAATTAATTTGAGCTATTCCCCAACACATCAACAGCGTTCCCCTTGCTAAAAGTCTTTCATATTAAAGTGTCAGTAGTTTTTGCAGCCAATTAGATTTCCACCTGCCTTGGAAGTTTGAATCTCATTGGTGATAAATCATGCTGAGAAAGATGTAGGTAAATGTCGTGTTCTGTCACTTAATTCTTACTTTGCCACTTAGTGGGTCATTGAGCTGGAACAGGCCAGTGCAATTCAGATGTTGAAACAGGATTATTCCAAATCAATGACTTACTGTAAACCAAAGATGAGGACCACAGCCTAAAGTATGCAAAATATGGTAGCTCCCATATTCGTCTGTTGACAGGTTCCCTTTCAAATAACAATAAATCACTTATTACATATAGTTGTTGCTTGTTCATTTCTTCGCCCACTCTTTTTTTATCCTTAGTACATAAAAAAACTTTGACAGAAAAATATAGGCACGAGGTAAAATAAATATCCAGTTATCTTGATGATGTTCACACATTACATTCCAATCAGTCTGTTTCTTGACAGATTTGTATCCCTCATGTTCTGTTAGTATTAAATGTCTCCTGATTTCCTTTGCAACACACCCTGTATTTATGTTGTTATTTAATTTGTGTCTTTTTGAATTATACTTGTGGGCCTTTAGGCCTCATGTACACTGCTGCTGGTGAATGGACATTTAGGAGCAGTTGGGCATTTTTTTCAGCTGCCTCTGAACTCGCCTCTATGGTATCTTATTAGTATATGTACACAGAGTCGTTTAAAGGTCATTTCCAGGCAGTTGAGTTTAGGAGCATTTTTTGGAAAGCAAAAAAATGTGTTCAGAACGGATGTTCAGAGGCATTTGAAATGCCAAATGCCTGTAAAAGCTTGTACCGTGTTAAGCGGTAACTCACATTTAGCCGGGTTTCGTGTATAGGCGTTTTTAATGGAGATACATTTCTGATCATTTGCAATGCAAAAAACACTTCTAAATGCAAGTGCGGCGAAACGCAGCTAACACCGCATGTAAACACGGCACAACGGAAGTTTTTAAACGCCGGTTACTACTACTAGCTGTCAAGTTCCATCAGGAGAGGGAGTGTATCAGGTTGGTGCTGGGGGGAGGGGTTGGAGAGGAGATAAAAGGGAGGCCCCTCCCTATGAGTCATCACAGTTTTGGGAAAAGTTCAGCAGAAGCATGTCAGAGGTGGAGCAGCTCTTGGCCCAGCTCAGGGAGGAAGCAGCAGCGTTGCAGGGTCTCCGGTTGGCTGCAGGACACTTTGGGGCTTATTCTAACACGAACAGCAGCAGGTGACATTACAGGGGGGAGGTAGGGCAATCGGGCGTGTAGGCCCAGGCCGCCGGAGCGATTTTTTTCACCGGACCGTCACTCTAGGCCACAGCGTCAGTCGGGGGGTACCCTGCCAGGGACTCCCGACGGGACCCTTGGCCCAGTGGGCAGCAGCGCGGGATGGGGGGAGTCCTGTGCGGTCTCCCCTCCAGCACAGGAGGTCACCAGGAGGACAGTCTGGGGGCTCCGGGGCGGCATTGCGGCCTACTAGGCAGTGGAAACAGGAGGGCCCGGGCCCCGCCCCTAGCGCTACGTCAGTCGGCCTGAGGCCTACCATTGAGGAACAAAGCACCGGTTCCCGGGTTTTCTTATGCACCGCCAAGGGACCTTAGGAGGAGCAGTGGGGGACAGCCGGGGAGGACTTCTAGGCAAGCGGAGGCCAGCAGGACTGAGGCCCCACACACTGGTCCTGGTAAGGCCGTCCAGAAGCCGGTGAGCAGGTACGCAATGCGGGGGGGGTTCAGAGGTCGCGGAACCATCGGCAGCTGGTGCTGTTATGCCTGGCGGGCTCTCATCAGAAGAGGAAGAAGGGTCTGGACAGAGGTCGGCAGGAGAACTGGGAGTCGGAAGAAGAGGCTGCTCCCCCCCCAGCAGTGCAACGTCGTTGGAAAGCAGATGGTCGGCTGATGGGGCAACTCCTGTGCAGCCCGGTAAGTCACCTTTACACTTATATCATGAGGGATGGTCTGCTAGCATAGGGCAAGAGGGCAGGACAGATGGGTCCGGCGGGAAGGGCGGCGGTGGCTGAGGCAGCTGGGGGGGCTGCAGGGTTACTGGGTTTTCTTGCTGGGACATAGGAATTGATGCAGAAGTTGGGGCATGCGGATAGAGCACCCGCTGGGCCGGTGTCAGCCTGGGTCCCGCCAGCTAGAGTAGTCGGCCAAGCCATTTTGCTGGGGGGTGCGGTAGCTCCGGTAGTTCCGGCCTTGACAACATGCCCGTCACAGATAACACAGGTGGGGTTACACAGGGGACGACCAAGGTGGTGGTGGCGGGGGAAGCTGCGGGCAGACAGGAAGTCATCACACTAGCTGGTTCTGCAAAATGCGAGGTCTATGTTTGATATGAGGGGCCATTGGGTGCACACTTGAAGCCTGAAGTATGAGAAAAGATGTGGTAGGGTGAGTATGCGGAGATTTTTTCCCTGCTGCAGTTAGCAAAAATTTAACCTGGATAGGGTTAAACCGGATCGTTCAAAGGAGGACGGAGAGAAGAGGGGATACCGGTTGATCCCGACGACATTTGCCAACTGGCTACAGGAGTTTTACCATCAGTGCAAGGGTGAGTGGGGAAAAAGAACCCCGAATACTGTTTGGCACTCTTTTGTTACTAGGATTTGATAGGGGAGGCGGATAGAGCTTACGGGGGCACGGAGTGGCTGAGGTATGTTGAGCATTTTCGTCAGTGGAGAGTTATCCGGCCGGCGTTGAGATGGGACCATAAGGACATCAGCCTGTGACTGTGCTTGAGGACGGCTGCGTGGGCTCCGCGCCAGTTAATTTTCAGGGGAGGCCGGTGGACTTTTGGCTCAGGGACAGGCGGCCGGCAACAAAAAAGGGGTATGCTGGCAGTACAATGCTAGGACCTGCACGTTCAGAGGGATGTGCCGGTACAAGCACTAGTGTTCAGGGGTGGATGGTCTCATCAGTCGTCCAGAGATTGCAAGCAAGGAATAGGTCGTGCTGGAGAGGCTGGACACAAGAGGGAGGACCACAGTGATGATGAAAAGGATGGGGCCGTTTTCTCGGTAGGTATCTGGATTGGAAAGTGGCTCAGTTGCGGGATTCAGGTATCACAGCTGGCGTTAGGATTCCATGTATTTTAGAGGTGATTCCCCGGTGTCTTGCACTTTGTGATCGGCCATGCAACAGCCAGATGTAGTTTCGGAGGAACTTAGTAGGGAAGTTGCATGGGGTCGCATGTAGGGCCCCTTTCCGTCTGCACTGTTTCGCTGATTTGGTAGTTTCCTCTTTGGAGTAGTGCCAAAGTAGGAGCCCAACAAATTTAGGTTGATTCACCACTTTCTTTTCCAAAAGGGGGTCGGTTAATGATGCCATTGACCAGGAGACATGTTCGGTGAGTAGTACATCGTTCGCTGCTGCGGTGGGTTGGGTGTGTCATTACGGCAAGGGGGCATTGATGGCGAAGGTGGAGGTGGAATCAGTTTTTCGGCTACTCCCAGTTCACCCGGATAGCTTCCGGTTGCTGGGGGTGTCATTGGAATGAGTAATTTTGCGTCGTCCAATGCCCACCGATGTGTTGCTATGTATTCCTGTGCACTGTTTGAACAATTTAGCTCAGTTGTGGGAGGGGTGGTAAGGGATGTGTCGGGCGGGAATTCGATCATCCATTACCTGGACGATTTCATTTGCATGGTACCAGCTTCTTCCAGAATCTGCGCGGAGCTCCTGGCTACGTGGGAACACAGAGCGGACCCTTTTGGCATTCCGGTGGCACCTGAGAAGACGGGGGGGCCTAGCAAGGTCATCACGTTCCTGGGCGTTGTCTTGGACTCGGGTGCAATGGAACGCAGGTTGTCAGTAGATAAGCTGGAGAATTTAAAAGGGGAAATTGCAGGTGTGATTGGTTTAAGCGTGGTCATCACGTTCCTGGGCGTTGTCTTGGACTCGGGTGCAATGGAACGCAGGTTGTCGGTAGATAAGCTGGCGAATTTAAAAGGGGAAATTGCAGGTGTGATTAGTTTACGCAAAGTCAGCTGCGAGTACTGCAATCGTTCGGGGGTAAGCGGAATTTGGCATGTCACATTCGGCCAATGGGGGAGGGTTTTTCTATCATTGGTTTTTGGCAAGTACAGCCGGGATCAGGTCTCCCACGAGCGTTGTGCGCTTGGTTAAAGCGCACAGGGAGGACTTGAGGGTATGGCATACCTTTTTTGTTTGGGAATCCTTTCACGGACGGGCTCTATGGATTTAAGGGCCCGTTAGCAATTTTGACATGGAAATTATTACAGATACTGCTGGCTCTACGGGTTTTGGGGTTTTTTATTTCAGGGTCAGTGGAGTGCTGGTCCAGGGCCGCGGTCATGGCTTGAAGCGGGAGTTAGGAAGAATTTAGTGTTGCTGGAATTGTTTCCGGTGGGGCTGGCGGTGAAATTGTGGGGTGCTTCGTTCAGGGATCTGAAGGGGATGGAAGGAAGGGCTGGCGTTCGTTCAAAAGGCTGGTGAAGGGTCAGCTGGCCTGACAGTTCGTTTACTGGTGTTGTATTTCAAGTGAGGCATATGGAAGAGGGGGTGTCCACTCCTGCTATGAATATGAAGTTAGCTGGTTTAGCTTTCCTATTCAAATTGCAAGGTCAACCTGATTTCACACAAGATTTTGGGGTGAGACGGGCAATTAAGAGTTACTGGCGATCGGTGGCCCGCAGGGATGCCAGGAGACCAGTAACCTTTGTCATGATGCGGGGTATGGTAGCATATTTGGGGGAGTGTGTTGATCTGAATATCAGGCCATCTTGTTCAAGGTGGCCTTTTTGTTAGCGTTCTTTGGGGTGTTTCGGATAGAGGAGTTGGTCAGTCCTTAAAAAGGTTCATGGGGGATTTGGGAGTCACGAGGTTATATGTGGAGATTACGGGTTGGCTTTATTTTTGCGTAGATCGAAGACCGATCAAATGGGTAAAAGGGAGGTCAGTACAGGTGCTCCAGTGCCAGGATCACTGCTGTGCCTCATGTAGATGGATCTACTGTATCGCGCTTTCATATTGTTGATGATTTTTTGTAAGAAAATGTTTACGGGCATTGGGGTGGGTAGAGAAGGAGTTTTCCTCTCATTCATGTTGGATAGGGGCTGCTACGGAGGCAGCCAGAAGTGGACTGGATGTGGATTCGGTAAAAGCGTATTGGGTGGTGGGAATCAAGGAGGTCCCAGACAGCAGTTTGGCCTCACCTTGTGGTTGGGTTGTGAAGTATTAGGGTGGGGAGGAGTTTGATGTTAGGCCCTGCGTGATATGGAATACTATTTGGTCATGGTGTTGGGTTTGCTCTCTTATAATTTCAGAATCGGTGGCAGGAATGGTCTGGATAATGGGTCATTCCTAGGTGTTCTGGGGGGCCAGAAGGGGTGATGTTGGGTAAGAAGGCAAGCATATGGGTTTTTATAGACGGAAGGCTGTATTCGTGGTTGGGAGTCCCTGGGATGTTATGGGGTAGGATTGTTACTGAAGTGCATCGGTATGCCAAAAGGGACAGGCTGCCCGACGTTTTTGCACGTGGGCGGCAACGGTTTGGGGGTTAGGTCCATGTTGGACATTACGCGGGACATCAAATTCGATGTGAGGCGGTTATTGAGGGAATTTCCTGGCATGGTCATTGTTTTGGTCGGACATGGTGGCTCGTACAACATGGCGGATGGCCAGGTCGGTGGAAAGGGTTAGTAGGGCCAGGAGAAAGATTAATAGGGAGGTGAGCAAGTTCATGGTTAGGCATGGGGGATTGGCTATTAGGCATGTGGAATTGGAGTTTGAGAAATGGAGATACCTGAGGGCAGATGGGGTGTATTTGCATGAGGTGGGTATTGACATGTGGGTGTTTCGGATTACAAGAGGGTATTCAGAGAGCACTTCGGGTGTGGAGGGGCACCCATAGGTAAGGTGTTTCCTTTGGGTGCTGTGGCGGGTGTTGGTCTTTGCAGGGGAAGGAAGATATTTCAGAAGGAAGAGTTCAGGAACTATTGTTGCTATGGGTCCTGATGGTGGTTTCCAGCTAATGGAGATTAGCTGGAAAGTGTTAATGGGGGCACTGCGGTTAGTGGTTGTCTCTGAGCCAGCATGTCGGCTTGAGGCCTATTAATACACATGGAGAGGTACCGCAGTGCAGTATTGTTTTTCCACAGATGGTTATGAAGTTCCTGCAAAGACCAACACTAGGAGATTGATGGGTTGATTGTTGAAACAGATGTTTCAATGTTTTATGTTAATTTGAATATATATATTTATTTAAATAAATTAGGCTGCTACGGCCTTGTTAACTCCAACCTCAATTAATAAGGTAAGGTTAAGAGGTTGGGGTATATAAGTGGTGGTAGAGTTACCTCTGTTATACAACAGTCATGTTTTTAATTAGTCAGCCCAATGATAACACTTGCACTGTCTGCAGTAAAGCACAAGCACTGTGTACAGCTACACAACAGAAAGTTGAATCTGCATATGTTATCAGCAAATATGGCTGACCCTGTGTACATATATAATTCCAAATAGGACTTAGAAACACATTTTTTATATATTATCATATACAGGATTATTTACATAAAGTTGATACATGCAGCTTTAGGAATGGCAATATTTACTTACATTTTTCCAGCTTAGTCCAATGTAAATATGTATGTTCCATACCTTTGGGATCCCTGTGGAAGCTGCAAATCTTTGTGGTAGGTACTGCTACTACAGTGATTGCTGTAGCTTCCGGGTCTCATGCCAGGCAAGTAGCTGCCCTTTAACACAGGCAGATGCTGACTCAGCCCAGGCACCATTCAGAGAATACTTTGCATTTTCTAAATGAATGAAAGTGTTCTAAAATTAGATGTAACTATGTAAAAAATGCTATACCTAAACTTCAATTAAAATAAAAAAAAAGAGGTAATATTTAGCCTTCTCTGTCCAACAATATTGCACAAAAAAGTTCCTTACCTCCTCCTCTGGCAGTCCCCTACCAGCACCATCAGATTCTCCCTCCTCTGGGTACCTTCTTAGCAAGTCAGGTGCTATGGGGACCATGCATGCTCCCAAGCTGGGCTGTGTGTTTCAATAGACACACACAGTGTCAGTAAGCCACACCCCGATCCCTTCTTACAAGAGCTTGACAGCAGCAGGAGGCTGTGGCTCTGCTACTGTCACTTTCTCCTGTGAAAGCAGAAAGTGATGGATGTGAAGCTGGAGCTGAAGACAGCACTGGAGTGGTGACTTGGAGGCAGGTAAGTGTTTAGTGATGGGGGTGGGTAGGATAGGTAGCGGGGAATTTGTTACCTTAATGCAGATAATAAGGTAAAATCCATTTAGACTTTAGAACCACTTTGAACTCTGTCAGGAATTTCTGTTAATTGCAATAGAGAGAGGAAGACAGGAGATATTGTCCGTCTTGGCGGGGAACAATCCTATCAGAACAGATGTGACTGCTCTCCTACCAGTGGATAGCCGATAGACATCTTTGTCCCCTAATAATTATTGCACCATCAATCTATCAAGCTGAAAATGGCCACATCAAGCCCCCGTCTTCTCTTTTTAAATCAAATTATTTTTTTCCATTATACAACAACGCTCAAAACACACAAAACGTTTCCATCAATCAACCCCAATAAACAACAACAGCAAAAACAAAAAAAATAAAATAATTTAAATTAATATTTGCGCCTACCGGATTATACTTTAACTTTTGCCAAAAACCCTTTATCATATCAAATGTAATAGTTACGTTCTTCCCACATAAAATTAACAGCAATATAGAGCAAACCAGTTTTTTCACTTTATCTATTACACCTTAATGGCATGTACAGTATCTCACAAAAGTGAGTACACCCCTCACATTTTTGTAAATATTTTATTCTATCTTTTCATGTGACAACAGTGAAGAAATGACACTTTGCTACAATGTAAAGTAGTGAGTGTACAGCTTGTATAACAGTGTAAATTTGCTGTCCCCTCAAAATAACTAAACACACAGCCATTAATGTCTAAACCAATGGAAACAAAAGGTGCTCTGGTCAGATGAGACCAAAATTTAACTTTTTGACCTAAAAGCAAAATGCTATCTGTGGCATAAAATGAACACTACACATCTCTCTAAACATACCATCCCCACCTTGAAACATGTTAGTGGCAGTATCATGTTGTGGGGATGCTTTTCTTTAGCAGGGACAGGGAAGCTGGTCAGAGTTGATGGGAAGATGGATGGAGCCAAATACAGGGCAATCTTAGAAGAAAACCTGTTATGCCCCGTACACACGGTCGGATTTTCCGACGGAAAATGTGTGATAGGACCTTGTTGTCGGAAATTCCGACCGTTTGTAGGCTCCATCACACATTTTCCATCGGATTTTCCGACCCACAAAGTTTGAGAGCAGGATATAAAATTTTCCGACAACAAAATCCGTTGTCAGAAATTCCGATCATGTGTACACAAATCCGACGGACAAAGTGCCACGCATGCTCAGAATAAATAAAGGGATGAAAGCTATTGGCCACTGCCCCGTTTATAGACCCGACGTACGTGTTTTACGTCACTGCGTTTAGAACGATCGGATTTTCTGACAACTTTGTGTGACCGTGTGTATGCAAGACAAGTTTGAGCCAACATCCGTCGGAAAAAATCCTAGGATTTTGTTGTCGGAATGTCCGAACAAAGTCCGACCGTGTGTACGGGGTATTAGAGTCTGCAAAAGACTTGAGACTGGGGCGGAGGTTCACCTTCCAGCAGGACAATGACCCTAAACATACAGCCAGAGCTACAACAGAATGGTTTAGATCAAAGCATATTCATGTGTTAGAATGGCCCAGTCAAAGTCGAGACCAAAATCCAATTGAGAATCTGTGGCCAGACTTGAAAATTGCTGTTCACAGACGCTCTCCATCCAATCTGACATAGCTTGAGCTTTTTTGCAAAGAAGAATTGGCAAAAATGTCACTCTCTAGATATGCAAAGCTGGTAGAGACATCCCCAAAAAGACTTGCAGCTGTAATTGCAGTGTGGTGGTTCTACAAAGTATTGACTCACAGGGGCTGAATACAAATGCACGCCATACTTTTCACATATTTATTTGTAAAACAAATGTGAAAACCATTTATCATTTTCCTTCCACTGCACTCACTTTGTGTTGATACATCACAAAAATTGCCAATAAAATACATTTACGTTTTTGGGTGTAACATGACAAAATGTGGAACATTTCAAGGGGTATGAATACTTTTTCAAGGCACTGCATATTACTCTTTCCAGCTGAATAAGATTTCAGAGGTGACAATAAAGAGTGTAAAGCCTCGTACTCACCACTAGTGTTTTTTTGTTTAACCACTTCAGCCCCGGAAGGATTTGCCACCTTCCTGCCCAGGCCACTTTTTGCTATATAGCACTACGTCACTTTAACTGACAATTGTGCAGTCGTGCGACGTTGTACCCAAACAAAATTTATGTCCTTTTTTCCCCACAAATAGAGCTTTCTTTTGGTGGTATTTGATCACCTCTGCGGTTTTCATTTTTTGTGCTATAAACAAAAAATAGCGACAATTATGAAAAAAACACAATATTTTGTCGTTTTTGCGATAATAAATATCCCAAATAAAAAAAAAAATGTTATCTTCAGTTTAGGCCGATATGTATTCTTCTACATATTTTTGGTAAAAAAAATCGCAATAAGCGTATATTGATTGGTTTGCGCAAAAGTTATAGCATCTACAAAATAGGGGATATATTTATGTAATTTTTTTTATTTTTTTTTACTGGTAATGGCGGCGATCTACGATTTTTATCAGGACTGCAACATTGCGGCCACTTTTGACACTATTTTGGGACCATTGACATCTATACAGCGATCAGAGCTAAAAATAGCCATTGATTGCTGTATAAATGTCACTGGCAGGGTAGGGGTTAACACTAGGGGGCGATCAAGGGGTTAAATGTGTTCCCTAGGTGTGTTCTAACTGTAGGGGGGATGAGACTGACTAGGGGAGGAGAGAGATTGGTGTTCATACTTAGTGTGAAATCACGATCTCTCTCCTCTCCCCTGAGAGAACCAGGATCTGTGTGTGTTTACACACACAGATCCCGGTTCTCGCTCTGTCACAATTAATTGCGGGTGCCCGGTCATTGCACTCACCGGGCACGCACATCGACTCCGGGAACACGCGGTGTTACGTCTAAAAGAAACGACCTACAGCTATGGCGCTTTGCACAGCTGTGCCAACCTGCCGCATAACTGCGGCGGCTGGTCGGCTAGCGGTTAACCCGGTGGGTTGAACGAAAAACAACTGACAGCTCAGGTAGTCTAGTACACAGAGGCTGAATGTCGGCTGGTTTCTATTCAACCGGCCTATGCCGCCCAACATTTGGCCCATGTGTACTAGGCTGTTTCCTTAAGCAGACCAAATACATAATAGAGGTGTCTTTTGGCTCTATCTCATCCACTAAGCAGGAATGTCCAGGCCACATGAGCTTTTCTACTTTTGGGGGAACAGAATGGAGACAAACCCCCTGCTTGCTTACCTTAAAGTGGATGTAAACCCTCACATATACCCAGTGAAGTGAACTGCCTCAGATGATACACAGAGATGAAACAAATCTCCCTACATAAGTTTTTTTTGTATATATGCTGTCTTTCCCTATCTATATTTTTTAGAAAGTTCACATCGTGTTACAAATCTTTCTTCCTGTTTCAGCAGTGGGTGTGGAGTCTGGGCATACACTGTGTGAAAGCTTTTCGGAGGAAAGGCATACACCCCCCTTCCACATAAGCAGAGGAACAAAGAAACGTGCAGAGCTGCAGTCTGGATAGACCAGCTCTCTGATTATCTATCTCTAGGTTACCTCCCCGACACAAATTTCCAGCTGCTTTTATCTTGTGTGTTTGAGAGCTTGTCAGAAGTTATCATGCTGATAACAGAGGAACAGAGCAGCAGAAAGACTCGGGACTCAGGGCTTTGGAGAGAGATGAGTAAACACTACAGATATATGTGCCCAGGCCAGATTTCATGGATGGGGTTTACAACCACTTTAAGGGGACAATAATAGCTAGACAAGGCCTCACATCCTATCAGTTTCCTCCCAAATAGAAAGCAGGCAGGAGTGCCCAAGGACTCACCACAAATATGGGATTATGTACTAAACTGCCAATTTGGAAGACTGTCATATTATGTGTATAGGAGCCTTAAAATGTAAACAAAGTTTTTTTTTCGTTTTTGAGGAACAACAAAAATTCAAAAGAGTTTAGTTGTAGAATTATTGTTATAATTACTAATAATAATTATAAAATAATAATAATTATATATTATAATAATTTCCCCCCATGATAAAAAAAGCATTTTAATGCAGAACATGTCCATGTTGCAAATGATTCTTCTCACTTCATTTAATGGTGATGGGAACAGGAAGAGATGAGAAATCTCCCAGATGGGGATACAGACAAGAACAAAAAAAGAAATGGGGTAAACAGTTAAATCTCTGTATTTGCGGATGATACTAAGCTAAGCAGGGCAATAACTTCTCCGCAGGATGTGGAAACCGTGCAAGAAGATTTGAACAAATTAATGGGGGAGGGGCAACTACATGGCAAATGAGGTTTAATGTAGAAAAATGTAAATAAATTAATTTGTGTGGCAAAAATATGAATGCAATCTATACACTAGGATGAGAACCTCTGGGGGAATCTAGGATGGAAAAGGACCTGGGGGTCCTAGTAGATGATAGGCTCAGCAATGGCATGCAATGCCAAGCTGCTGCTAATAAAGCAAACAGAATATTGGCATTAAAAAGGGGATTAACTCCAGAGATAAAACGATAATTCTCCCACTCTACAAGACTTTGGTCCGGCCTCATCTGGAGTATGCTGTCCAGTTCTGGGCACCAGTCCTCAGGAAGGATGTACTGGAAATGAAGCGAGTACAAAGAAGGGCAACAAAGCTAATAAAGGGTCTGGAGGATCTTAGTTATGAGGAAAGGTTGCGAGCTCTGAACTTATTCTCTCTGGAGAAGAGACGCTTGAGAGGGGATATGATTTCAATTTACAAATACCATACTGGTGACCCCACAATAGTGTTAAAACTTTTTTGCGGAAGGGAGTTTAATAAGACACGTGGCCATTCACTAAAATTAGAAGAAAAGAGGTTTAACCTTAAACTGCGTAGAGGGTTCTTTACTGTAAGAGCGGCAAGTATGTGGAATTCCCTTCCACAGGCGGTGGTTTCAGCGGGGGGCATTGATAGTTTAAAAAAACTATTAGATAAGCACCTGAACGACCGCAACATACAGGGATATCCAATGTAATACTGACATATAATCACACACATGGGTTGGACTTGATGGATTTCTGTCTTTTTTTCAACCTCACCTACTATGTAACTATGTAAATGGGACAGGGGGCTCTTATCATTTCCTACTCTACCCATAGCAAAAAACTGCATTTGCTAGAATTCCACTATAATGCCCCGTACACACGGTCGGACTTTGTTCGGACATTCCGACAACAAAATCCTAGGTCTTTTTCCGACGGATGTTGACTCAAACTTGTCTTGCATGCACACGGTCACACAAAGTTGTCGGAAAATCCGATCATTCTGAACGCGGTGACGTAAAACACGTACGTCGGGACTATAAACGGGGCAGTGGCCAATAGCTTTCATCTCTTTATTTATTCTGAGCATGCGTGGCACTTTGTCCGTCGGATTTGTGTACACACGATCGGAATTTCGGACAACGGATTTTGTTGTCGGAAAATTTTATATCCTGTTCTCAAACTTTGTGTGTCGGAAAATCCGATGGAAAATGTGTGATGGAGCCCACACACGGTCGGAATTTCCGACAACAAGGTCCTATTACACATTTTCCGGCGGAAAATCCGACCGTGTGTACGGGGCATAACACTTTCTTCTCAAAAAACACTCTTTTGTAAATTACACTTAAAGGAATTCCATGTGCCCGTTTATTGTTCAAAGGGGACAAGAAGCACATACTTGGCAACCGAAGGCTAGATGGTTTCAGAAAAACAGGAAAAGTTCGAAGTAATGATGCGGGAAATCCTAGCAGGAAGGAATTTGGCATTATGACATATTTTACCTTTGCATACCATGTATTCTGAAAACATAACAAACAATTATGCAATGCCTGAAGAATGGTGGTTTCTATTGTTGTTAAGGAAGTAAACTTACCGTACTCATGTACACAGGCAGATATAATTATATTCAACATTTGCCATGTGAGTATGAGTTATGCTGCTCATTTAAAAGTAATGCTTTAGCACTGGTTACCCCGCAACAACAACATTAAAGAGATCCTGGCACCAACATAAAAAAATGTGAGTAAAAGCACAGAAAAATCCAGTATTTTGTATTTCCCCAAAAAATAGGGTTTTTTTTGTACTCACCATATATTTATTTTGTCTGTATTCATTGGAGGAAAAAGCTCTGCTTTTCAATAATCAACTGGGTATAGTGCCACCTGCAGGAGAAGGATGCTAGGTGCAACTAAAAATTAAAAGACAGTCCAGGGGGTGGCCCCTGCTGGTGGCCAAAACCCCCAGGCTGGCATAGTCGTTAATGGCATAATAGTGCAAACAACAAAAACAAAACGAGTTACAAACAGAAACAAGCCAGAGGGGCAGGCTGTGTCCCCTAATGTACGTAGAGAAAAGGATCTTATCCTATTTTCTCTTTCGCTCATTAGAGGACACAGTTTGAATCAGTGTTTTTAAACATTTTTTACAGTCAAGGCATCCTTTAAAATTCTGCAAAATCCCCAGGCACCCCATGCTAAAATGTGAAAAACTAAACTAATATTTTTACATAAGGCAGCAACATCCACACATGTAGGACATCCAACATTAGAGGTGATTGTTTTCTTACAATGCAAATACACATTTGCACACTGGTACATTTCTGCAAGAGGTGGTCCTCTACCTCCACACAAGTATGCAATTCCAGCTCCTGCAATGCTGGTAGCCTAGCCTGTGGTCCTACTGCCTAGAGCAAAGGGCCCTGCTACCATAAGCCGCAACTCCCTCTGCTGCACCAGAGTGTTCCAAAGGGCCAGTGCCCCACAGAATCAGACCTGCCACCCCTCCAGTCCCAATGTTGACCCCCATTGCAGGGCATATTTGAGCTTCCTTTACCCCAACACATTTCCTCCTGTAAAATAAGAAGAGGAACCCATTACGTACCACTTTCTGGAGAACTTCTGTGTGCAATCTCTATTGTCTGCCCACAACATATTTAGGAACTCCCCGACCAAAGCCAATGGGCTGCCTGCCTGTGAGAGGGAAGCTCTTACAGACAATAAGGTTGGCCGCTCATATGTGCTCCCCATCCCACCAGGGCAAAAACCATACAGGCACAAGAAAATTGGGTAGTCGCAGTTGGAGCTGCATGTGACAATGAACAGCATGCCTTTAATGGCTGCAACTAGGAAGACAACTAGGATTTACATCTTTCAGCCTACCACCTAGGTATTAATTTGTAAACCAACGTAACTTAGGAATTCCAGGAGGAAAATTCTGTGTCCTAACTCCTAAAATAATTACTGAGATGTTCCCACTGAGTGTGGAGGGAAGGGGAGGTGGTATTTACCACTAGCAGGTTCCTCCCCTTGGCTATATTTTGTTTTTCAGTCACATCTAATATTCTAATATCATACTACTGCAAGTGGTACTATACCCAGTTTGTGGTTTCCAAAAGCAAAGCTGTGACCTCCAGTGATTAAATAAGAATTTTGCGCCTTTAAAGTTACTACTCCAGAGAAGTCAATCCCCTAGCACAACCCCCTCCGTCCTTGCTCATCATAACTCTCTTCTCTTGTGGGAGTGTCTCATTACTGTCTGTGCTGGCCCAGCTTTTCCACCACTACCTCACCTCACTTTAAAACCTTTTCTGTAGCAGCTGGAGAAGGGAAAAACTATAGAGCAGTGTTTCTAAACTATGGATCGGGACCTAAATTGGATTGCGGACATGTTTGGCATGGGTCGCCAACTGGCTTTGTGTCCAAGTGTAAAAACAGAAGATAAATGGTGGGTGATAGCAGTGACAATGAGAAAAGCAGTGAACCAATCATAAGAAGGAAATTAGATTTCTGGGGGCATTCTGCACAGAATGCCTCCAGGTTGACATATTGGATGGAAGCAACATGATAGTTTTAGAAAATTGCAGTGGTTGCAGATTGAAGTTAAAAGATAATTTTAAGAATTGTATACTGTATATATTTTTTCAAAAGTAATGTATTCCTTTAACTGCAGTAGATAAAAGTCAGATCCCAAGGTTGGCTGTGCTGTATGGCCAGAGCACTTTAAATCTCAGGGCTAAATGGACAGAAGAAAAAAAAAAGTTTAAAAGAAAAACTTGAGGAAATGCAACAATTATGCATAACGTTTACTGTAGTAAGCATTATTTGCTGCATATTTTTATGTCAAAATTCCATTAATCAGACCACTATGCCACAAAACATTGATTACAGGTAAACATATTTTAGAATTCATACTGCCCCATTGTTATTGCCCTTACTAATCCCGACTAAAAATAAAAAAATATTCATATCCTAATCCACTGCAGTCTTACAACTAGCTACTGAAGAAACTGCAAACCCTACTCTGGCTTTAGACCCCATGAATGGCACCCAAATTGACTTTCACATATGTGCGGCGGCAGTTCCCAGCATGGGGTCCGGTGCGTCCCTGTTTACGGGTTCAGGTGCGAATCGAGTCCAAATCTTTGCCTGAATTTGCACCTGAACCAGAACCAAAGAAGAACAGGACCCTTTTGGAATGCGGCCGCCCTGGACCTGTGTGAACTGGCTCCATTGCAAGCAAGGCCACACTCGCATGTCATGCAATTTGGACGTGAGAAACCCGCATCCAATTCACACATATGTAAACCCAGCCTGAGGCAATGTACCTGTGTGTCACAGTATTGCATTGGAATACATTGCTCATGTATTTTTGTACAACAACTACAAATATTTTCTTCAGCCAGTAGATGGCAGTGTTTATTAGTTTGTAGCTGTTTTCTCTGTATAATAAAGTTTTCTGTTCCTGTCTACAGATAAGCAGTAAAGTCCATGTGGACTGTGCACTGTATGTTCTGTGGGGCATTTCTAACAGGTGCATTAGAAAAACATGACAAATATGACTTTTGATACATTTTGGGTGTGTTGGCAGCCCATTATTTTAATTTGGCTGCCTTAACACAACATGCATTATCACACCACACAAATGCAAATGGACCCTGCAAGATGAACTGAACTCTGTAAGCTGTGCCCAAGATATTTATAATATTTAGTAGATGTTTACATATCATGTGAACACAGACGACAGTATCGGGCATGTTGCCGTCGGCATCTGTATGCAATGCCACCCTATGTATTGGGGATGTACCCTATGTACAGTAGGGATGAGCTTCACGTTCAAGTCGAACCCATGTTCGACTCGAACATCGGCTGTTCGATCGTTTGTCGAATTGCGAACGTTATGGGCCGTTCGCGCCAAATACGTGTGGCGCGTCACGGCCCATAATTCACTGCGGCATCGCAGTGCATTGCTGGCTGATGATTGGCCAAGCATGCACTATGACCCGCATGCTTGGCCAATCACAGCGCCATCGTTAGAGAGAGCTGTAATTGGCCAAAGCCAGAGTGGCTTTGGCCAATTATGGCTCAGGGGGTTTAGAACACGCCCCACACTATATAAGGCCGCCTTCACAGGGGCCCTGTGTAGTGTGTTCCTGAGAGATAGACAGAGAGACAGTGTCATTTCATTTGAGTTAGCTAGATTAGGCAGGACAGTCAGTGAGTTAGCTGCACCTACAGTGTATTGTGTATATATATGCATCCCAGGTGTTGCATATATATATATACACTGTATTCAGTTTAGCTAGATCCGTTCCTGTTATCTTCCTACTGACAGGCAGGCAGGCTTGTTTTGTTACAGTATTTACAGCTACCTGAAGAAAATTGCTGGTGTTCTTTTGATCCTATTAGTACCACAGTCAGGCAGCTAGACTATTTACAGTTAGTGTAGTGCGTCCTCCTCACAGTGTTTAGTTAAAGCTACAAGTTAGTTTAGTGTGACCTCTGCACAGTGTTCAGCTAAAACTACAAGTTAGTGTAGTGCGACCTCTGCACAGTGTTCAGCAAAAGCTACAAGTTAGTGTAGTGCTTCCTCCTCACAGTGTTCGGCTAAAACTACAAGTTAGTGTAGTGAGACATCTGCACAGTGTTCAGCTAAAGCTACAAGTTAGTGTAGTGAGACCTCTGCACAGCGTTCAGCTAAAGCTACAAGTTAGTGTAGTGCGTCCTCCTCTAAAGCTACAAGTTAGGGTAGTGCGTCCTCCTCACAGTGTTCAGCTAAAGCTACAAGTTGGTGTAGTGTGTCCTCCTCACAGTGTTCAGCGAAAACTACAAGTTAGTGTAGTGTGACCTCTGCACAGTGTTCAGCTAAAGCTACAAGTTAGTGTAATGCGTCCTTCTCACAGTGTTCAGCTAAAACTACAAGTTAGTGTAGTGAGACCTCTGCACAGTGTTCAGCTAAAGCTACAAGTTAGTGTAGTGAGACCTCTGCACAGTGTTCAGCTAAAGCTACAAGTTAGTGTAGTGCGTTCTCCTCTAAAGCTACAAGTTAGGGTAGTGCGTCCTCCTCACAGTGTTCAGCTAAAGCTACAAGTTAGTTTAGTGTGACCTCTGCACAGTGTTCAGCTAAAGCTACAAGTTAGGGTAGTGTGTCCTCCTCACAGTGTTCAGCTAAAGCTACAAGTTGGTGTAGTGTGTCCTCCTCATAGTGTTCAGCGAAAACTACAAGTTAGTGTAGTGCGACCTCTGCACAGTGTTCAGCTAAAGCTACAAGTTAGTGTAGTGCGTCCTCCTCACAGTGTTCAGCTAAAACTACAAGTTAATGTGGTGCAACCTCTGCACAGTGTTCAGCTAAAGCTACAAGTTAGTGTAGTGCGTCCTCCTCACAGTGTTCAGCTAAACCTACAAGTTATTTTTTGCGCGCTCTGCACATTGTTCAGCTAAAGCTACCTGTAGAAGGTTGGTGGTGTTTTCCTGATCCTATCACTACCGCAGGCAGCTAAATAAGCTACAAGTTATTTTTTTGCGAGCTCTGCACAGTGTTCACCTAAAGCTACCTGTAGAAGGTTGGTGGTGTTTTCCTGATCCTATCACTACCGCAGGCAGCTAAATAAGCTACAAGTTAGTGTAGTGCGAGCTCTGCACAGTGTTCACCTAAAGCTACCTGTAGAAGGTTGGTGGTGTTTTCCTGATCCTATCACTACTGCAGGCAGCTAAATAAGCTACAAGTTATTTTTTGGCGAGCTCTGCACAGTGTTCACCTAAAGCTACCTGTAGAAGGTTGGTGGTGTTTTCCTGATCCTATCACTACCGCAGGCAGCTAAATAAGCTACAAGTTAGTTTTTTGCGAGCTCTGCACAGTGTCCAGCTAAAGCTACCTGTAGAAGGTTGGTGGTGTTCTCATACTACAGGCAGGCAGTTGATTTTGCTAGCTGCAGTATCAATATATATATATATATATATATATAGCTGCACTAAGCTGGGATATATATATATATATATGTATATGTATATATATATATATATATATATATATATATATGTATATGTATATATATATATATATATATATATATATATATATGTATATATATATATATATATATATATATATATATCCCAGCTTAGTGCAGCTACAGGCAATTAGTATGTCTGGAAGGCCAACAAGGTGAGGCAGACAGTCACAAGCCAATAAAAGAGGGCAAGCAGGCTCTGTGTCTAGAGGCAACAGTGCTGGTCATGGAGACGGTGCATCCTCATCAGCACGTGGCCGTGGGACACGCTTGGCCTTTTTTTCGGCAGCTGGCCGTGTTGAGCTGCAACATGCAGAAGACTTGGTTGAGTGGATGACCAAGCCGTCCTCATCCTCCTCATCCTCTCTCACCCATGCTCAGAGTACTTTGTCTGGCAAAGCAGTGGCCTCTTCCCTCGGCTCAATGTCATCAGTGACTCCTTCCCTAGCCCTACCATGTCCTCTTGAGGAGTCCCTCGAACTGTTTGACCACAGTGTTGGGTACATACTCCAGGAGGATGCCCAGCGTTTGGAAGGCTCTGATGATGATACTGAGCTAGATGAAGGCAATAACGTGAGCACGGACAGAGGGGGCGCCCAAGAAGGACAGCAATCTGGCAGTCATGCTCCCCCTGCTGCAGCATACTGCCAGGTTTGCTCCAGTGATGAGGAGGGAGGGGATGATGAGGTCACTGACTCAACGTGAGTGCCTGATAGGAGAGAGGAGGAGGAGGAGGCGGCACATCACCAACGAGGCAGGATGCCCTCCAGGGGCCAGCCTAAGGGCAGCACACTGACTGCATCCCACCCCAAAGCTCCGCATGTGCAGGGCGCTGCAGTCTCTTCGCGTTATTCAAAAAGTTCTTTGGTGTGGGCCTTTTTTGAGACGAGTGCATCAGATCGCACCGCTGCTATTTGCAACATATGTCTCAAGCGTATCTCCCGTAGCCAAAACATTTCCCGCTTGGGCACCACATGCTTGACCAGACATATGTTGACCTGCCATGCAGTTCATTGGCAAGCGTATCTAAAAGACCCACACCAAAGAACAAAGAGGACCTCTCCTTGCTCCTCATCAGCTGAGATCTCCAACCCCACTATACCTTCAGTCCTCTCTGAGACCTGCACTGAGAGGAATGAAGGTGTAGAATTAGGTGTGTCACAGCCAAGTACTTGTGGGCAATCTGCTTTCGGTACACCGACGTCAGATTGTACCAGGCAAATTTCCCTGCCCCAGCTGCTGCACCGCTGAAAGAAGTTCGCTCCAAGCCATCCACATGCCCAGCGGTTGAATGCTAGCTTGGCAAAATTGCTAGCACTTCAACTGCTGCCTTTTCAGTTGGTAGACTCTTCCCCCTTCCGTGAGTTTGTGGAATGTGCGGTTCCTCAGTGGCAGGTACCCAAACGCCACTTTTTCTCACGGAAGGCAATTCCAGCTCTCTACCGGCATGTGGAAGGCAATGTCTTGGCCTCGCTGGACAGGGTGGTCAGCGGTAAGGTGCATATTACCGCTGACTGATGGTCCAGCAGGCATGGACAGAGACATTACCCAAGTTTCACCGCGCATTGGGTGACTCTGCTGGCAGCTGGGAAGGATGCAGGACAAGGTGCAGTAGTGTTGGAGGTTGTTCCGCCACCAGGCCTCCAAAATGCCACTACTGATTGTGACACACCTCTCTCCTCCACCCCCTCCTCTTCTTCTTCCTCCATGGCCTCTTCCTGTGCTTTGTCCTCGGAACCAGCGGTGCTCCGTAGCCGTTCAAGGGGCTACGCAAGTATGCAGGCCAAAAGATGCCATGCGGTGCTTGAGCTGGTGTGCTTGGGAGACAGGAGCCACACTGGGGCAAAGGTTCTGTCAGCTCTGCAGGGGCAGGTTCAGAGGTGGTTGACGCCACGCCAACTTAAGGCAGGAATGGTGGTTTGCGACTATGGCACCAACCTCCTCTCTGCCCTCCGACAGGGACAAATGACCCATGTGCCCTGTTTGGCTCACATCCTTAACTTGGTGGTGCAGCGGTTCTTGGGCAGGTACCCGGGCTTACAGGATGTCCCGAGGCATGCCAGGAAAGTCTGTGTGCATTTCCGCCGGTCATATAATGCCAGTGCTCGGCTGGCAGACCTCCAAAAGGAGTTTAACCTGCCCAAGAACTGCCTAATCTGTGACATGCCCACCAGGTGGAACTCAATGTTGGCCATGCTGCAGCGGCTGCACACGCAGCAGAGGGCCATCAATGAGTACCTGTGCGACTATGGCACCAGGACAGGGTCAGGGGAGCTTGTTTTTTTTCCCCACGCCAGTGGGCCATGATCAGGGATGCATACACTGTCCTGTCACCATTTGAGGAGGCCACGAGGATGGTGAGCAGTGACAGTGCTTGCATCAGTGACACTGTCCTCCTTGTCCACCTGTTGGAGCACACACTGCGTGGAATAATGGACAGGGCACTTGAGGCAGAACAGAGGCAGGAAGAGGAGGACTTCCTTAGCTCTCAAGGCCCCCTTTATCCAGACAGTGTTCCTGCGTGCCCGCCGATCACACAGGAAGAGGAGGATTGTGTCAGTATGGAGGTGGAGCCTGGCACTCAAAATCAGCAGCAGTCTTTAAGGGATCAGTCCCAAGAAACACATGGACTTGTACGTGGCTGGGAGGAGGTGGCTGCGGACCATGTCGTCCTTAGTGACCCAGAGGACTCCGGACCGAATGCCTCAGCAAACCTACGCTGCATGGCCTCCCTGATCCTGCAAAGCTTGCGTAAGGGTCCTCGTATTCGTGGTATCAAGGAGAAGGACCAATACTGGCTGGCAACCCTCCTTGATCCACGTTACAAGGGTAAGGTTGCGGACCTTATCTTGCCATCGCAGAGGGAGCAGAGGATGAAATATCTTCAGGAGGCCTTGCAAAAAGGTCTGTGCAACACGTTCCCAGAGACTGGGAGGTTACAAACTCCTGTTTCTGGACAATGTGTTGCTGAGGCTTCGGTCTGTCAAAGAAGGAGCGGTGGAGAAGGTGGCCGTCTGACTGATGCGTTCAGACAATTTTTTGGTCCGCAGCCCCAAGGTATGATCGGTTCCAGCAACCATCGCCAGTGTCTGTTTTACATGGTGCAGGAAAACCTAGGGGCAAGATCTGAATTGGACACCTTTCCCACCGAAAATCCTCTGGGTTACTTGGTCTTGAGGATGGATCACTGGCCAGAGCTTGCACAGTATGCAGTTGAGCTACTGGCCTGTCCTGCATCCAGCGTTCTTTCGGAACGCACATTCAGTGCTGCTGGAGGCTTTGTAACCAATCACAGGGTGCGTCTGTCCACCGACTCGGTCGATCGACTGACCTTCATAAAAATGAATCAGTCTTGGATCACCACCAGCTACCAAGCACCTGATGCTGATGTAACCGAATAATTTTTTTTGAAATCTCAGATCCCTTCAAAGACTTCCTATGCTGATGCTGAGTGACTATCCTGAGTAATTATCCTCTTCCTCCTCAATGATCACGCTGATAGCTTGTGAGAACATTTTTGGTTCTGGGCGCCACCAGCAGTGCCTAAGGCCCAATTTTTTAGCCCCTGTTTAACAGGGGCGTGTAATTAAAATTTTTGATGCAATACTTTGCAGCAGGGCTCGTTTCTGCATTCCAACTAGAGTATCTGTGAGGGGTTGCAGTGTTGTGGCATCAGCACCAGTGCCTAAGACCCAATTTTTCAGCCCCTGTTTAACAGGGGCATGTAATTACAATTTTTTATGCAATACTTTGCAGCAGGGCTTGTTCCTGCGCTCCAACTAGAGTATCTGTGAGGGGTTGCAGTGTTGTGGCACCAGCACCAGTGCATAAGGCCCAATTTTTCAGCCCCTGTTTAACAGGGGCGTGTAATTACAATTCTTGATGCAATACTTTGCAGCAGGGCTCGTTTCTGCGTTCCAACTAGAGTATCTGTGAGCGGTTGCAGTGTTGTGGCACCAGCACCAGTACCTAAGGCCCAATTTTTCAGCCACTGTTTAACAGGGGCGTGTAATTACAATGTTTGATGCAATACTTTGTAGCAGGGCTCGTTTCTGCGTTCCAACTAGAGTCTCTGTGAGGGGTTGCAGTGTTGTGGCACCAGCACCAGTGCCTAAGACCCAATTTTTTAGCCCCTGTTTAACAGGGGCATGTAATTACAATTCTTGATCTAATATTTCACAGCAGGGCCCGTTTCTGCGCCCACCAAGAGCGAGTGAGGACTTGCAGTGTTGTGGCACTAGCACCACCACCACCTAAGGCCCAATTTTTCAGCCACTGTTTAACAGGGGCATGTAATTACAATTTTTTATGCAATACTTTGCAGCAGGGCTTGTTCCTGCGTTCCAACTAGAGTATCTGTGAGGGGTTGCAGTGTTGTGGCACCAGCACTGGTGCATAAGGCCCAATTTTTCAGCCCCTGTTTAACAGGGGCGTGTAATTACAATTCTTGATGCAATACTTTGCAGCAGGGCTCGTTTCTGCGTTCCAACTAGAGTATCTGTGAGCGGTTGCAGTGTTGTGGCACCAGCACCAGTACCTAAGGCCCAATTTTTCAGCCACTGTTTAACAGGGGCGTGTAATTACAATGTTTGATGCAATACTTTGTAGCAGGGCTCGTTTCTGCATTCCAACTAGAGTCTCTGTGAGGGGTTGCAGTGTTGTGGCACCAGCACCAGTGCCTAAGACCCAATTTTTTAGCCCCTGTTTAACAGGGGCATGTAATTACAATTCTTGATCTAATATTTCACAGCAGGGCCCGTTTCTGCGCCCACCAAGAGCGAGTGAGGACTTACAGTGTTGTGGCACTAGCACCACCACCACCAAAGGCCCAATTTTTCTGCCCCTGTTCAACAGGGCATGTAATTACAATTCTTGATCTAATATTTCTTGATCTAATATTTCACAGCAGGGCCCTGTGAGGGCTTACAGTGTTGTAGCCACAACAACACCTAAGGCCCAAATTTCTGCTGAGTATATAGGGCAGGCCCCTACTTTCAAACATCCAAATTACAAACGACTCCTACTTGCAAACTGAAAGAGACAACAGGAAGTGAGATGAAATCTACCCCTAGGAAGGGAAATTCTCTCCTGTAAGAGTTAATATGGGAAAAACGTTTCTCCTTTCCACTGATGCTTTATCACCAATCCTTGTTTCACAAAAAACCCCAAATTTTCAAAAAACATTTGTCATTGGGACAAAAAATGAGGTGAAATCTTCTGAAGAGGAGCACAGACAGCAAAACGAATGTCACAGGGGTGATAACCCTTCCCTATGTTTTCCAAAAAGCTTAAAATAGATTTTTTTGGCTGGAGCTAAACACGATAAAAATGTACCAGTTCAAAATTACAAACAGATTCTACTTAACAACAAACCTACAGTCCCTGTCTTGTTTGCACCGCCTGTATACTGCTGTTCAGAGTATATAGGGCCTGGTGGCCCCACGCCTTTCTTTTTTTTAATTTAGGTGCGGGGTTCCCCTTAATATCCATACAAGACCCAAAGGGCCTGGTAATGGACTGGGGGGTACCCATGCTGTTTGTCTCCCTGATTTTCATCCATATTGCCAGGACCCGACATTACATTAAAGCCGCAAGCAGTTTTAAATGACTTTTTTTCCTTTAAAAATGACATTTTGTGCAGGGACTATTCTAAGCACGGGAAACACGCGCCACTTTACAGGCATACTATAGACACCCCCCAGGTACAATATTTGAAGGAATATTTCAACTTTTTTTTTAACTTTAAGCATCATTAAAATCACTGCTCCCGAAAAAACGTCCATTTTTAAAAGTTTTATTGCATTGATACATGTCCCCTGGGGCAGGACCCGGGTCCCCAAACCCTTTTTAGGACAATACCATGCAAATTAGCCTATAAAATGAGCACTTTTGATTTCGAACGTTCGAGTCCCATAGACGTCAATGGGGTTCTAACGTTCGTGCGAATTTTCGGGCCGTTCGCAGGTTCTGGTGCGAACCGAACCGGGGAGTGTTCGGCTCATTCCTAATTTACATCAATTACCATGTATTCGTTATGATCATGTGTTGATATGTATGTACTAATTTATCCATAATGTTCATGCCTTATGCACGTTATATGTATATACATGAAATTATTATTTTACTGTTTTTATATCTATGTTACTAATAAAACATTTTATATTTATTTTTACCTCCACAATTCAAATGCTTCATCTAAAGTCCCAAATTCCTTTCTATTGTCAACTTAAACCAGGGATGGAGGCACTTAATTGTGCTTCATTCAAAGTCCCAAAATCCCCTTTTCATTTACATATGCATTAAACATTTAACCCTTATTGTCCTACAGGTCCTGATTCAGGTGGAATCTTATTGTACATAAATGTGTATTGTATCCTCATACTGTTAAACTGTTCTTAAGCTGTCTTTTGGGGAATTCCTCTACCGAGTCTGGGCTGTTATTCAGAACTCGGTTGATCTATTGCCCTCTTTTGTAAATGAATACTACCTTGCTTACTCCAGTAAAAGCTGAGATAAGGGGGCGTGGCTTAGCAATGGCCGAGTAAAGACATGCTTTGGAGGAGCTCCCGGCTTACCCCGGCCTGTAATGACCACCAGACAGCTTTATGCTCATGTGAGCACGGCATGAGCATCACTAAACCGCCCCCAGACATCCCAAACCGGAATCCAGTGCTATTTCAGAGACCCACTGAGAGCCTCGTCGGGCCCCATAGTAGCCGCACCACGTGCGACCCGCATGGAGAAAGATGCCATTGCATGGCTGGCAAACTCCGCTGCACCTTCCCCAGAACCCCACCACCTCACAGAGTCTCCGACTGATTTCCAGACGGATATGGCGGGCCCCTCACAGAGCCAGAGCCGCCTGGAGGACGATCTCCGTGCCATGCTGCAGGCCCTTCCCACACGGGCGGACATTGAGGCCTTAATCTTCCGCATAGAGGAGGCGCACAGCAGGGACATGCAGGAGGTGAGAAATGACTTACAATCCCTGACTGACCAAGTGAGCACGAGTGAGCATGGGAGAGACCTTGGTCTCCTCGCTGGAGAACCGGGTGGCAGCCCTAGAACGCTCACAGGACACCCACTCTGCTGCAGCCCTGGGGATGCAACTCCATTTAGAAGAAATGGAAGACCGCAGCCGCCGTAATAACCTGCGACTGCGGGGAATCCCGAAGGCCACTGGCGGAGACAGTCACGGCCATATTCCACAGGCTCATGGAAGCCCCGCCGCCTTCCCTAGAAATTGACCCAGTACATCGCACCCTCTGACCAAAATCTGCGGACCTAGACAGACCCCGCGACTTTTTATGCCGCCTGCACCGCTACTCGCAAAAGGAGGTACTCTTCCGCAAGGCCTGGGAACATGGTGCGATCGATGGGGCACAGATCCAAATTCTCCCAGACTTATCCAGAGCAACACTGCAGAGGAGGGCACTCTTGAAACCAGCTTTAGAGGTGGCAAGAAGACACGGCTGCACCTACAGATGGGGTTACCCTCTGGCGGTAATATTCCACAAGGCACAAGCTTCCTTCACCATACGGGCAGATCTACCGACGTTCTTCACTTTTCTGGAAGCTGAACCAGTGCAAGTACAGAACTGGCTACAGAGGATCCCAAAGCCGACAGGTCGATTAGGTACTGCCACTAGCAGATTCTCCCAGCCTGCCCGATTGCAGAGGTCTCAGAGGAGATCCCGCGCGCCATCAGTGGACAGGTCACGTGAGTCTTAAAAACACTCTCCAGGAACTGTCCCTTAGTACACACAGGCTGCCTGCCCATCTCCCCCACAAACTGTCACCCTGTCTTGATGCCACCCATTTTGCATCACAATGGTTGGCTCCCCCTCGGCCTACCGGCCAAGTTTATGCTGGGTAACTTTTACACCGTGCTGGCCGGGACTGCCCCCGTCTCCCCCTGATTGCAGATCACAATGACACCCCCCCGGCACGGAAAACTTTCAGCCACGACCCTCTCCCAGACGGGAACTAACTGCACTTTGCAAGGGACCCCACAATAGCTTCAGAGACCCGGATCCCTAACGCTATGTTTCTACGGAAACAATCAGGAGTTCCCACTCCCCCCCTTTTTTTTTTACCACCAACCTGAAAAGACACATTGCTAACTGCTTATGACGTGGCAGAAGGAACTTAGACACCATATATATATATGTCAAAGCATATTTCATATATTACCTTCTATTAGGAAGATGGAGGCGATTGTACTAGTTCTATTTAACATTCCCTCCATTACAGGTCTGTGCTGTAATTATACAGGTCTCACAGCCCCCCCCCCCCCATGCCTCTGAACTTCCAGGCCACAATGGCCATAAGTACGCTATACAACACCATGTGAGTTGCCAACTCTGGAGGGTTATATATTATTCTCTGACAGTGGTGGGGGGGCGTGGTGGGGAGCCGGATTACACCAGACCGTCCGGGAGACCTGTGGGAACACCTTCAGAAACGACCTTATATACTGAGGAAACCCGAGGCCAGTACGTCTTTACTCAGATACGGGACCTAACGAGACTGGCTCTGGTGTTTGAGGGAAGACATGAATGCCGAGGAACAAATATTGATTTTGTCAATACAGATCCTTACTGTGGCGGCGAGATATGGACACAGATAATTCTAGATGGGCGGCACAGTAGTGTAGTGGGTAGCACTCTCGCCTAGCAAAAAGGGTCGCTGGTTCGGTTCCCAACCATGACACTACCTGCTTGGAGTTTGCATGTTCTCCCTGTGCCTGCGTGGGTTTCCTCCGGGTACTCTGGTTTCCTCCCACACTCAAAAGACATGCTGGTAGGTTAATTGGCTTCTGTCTAAATTGGCCCTAGTATATGAATGTGAGTTAGGGACCTTAGATTGTAAGCTCCTTGATGGTAGGGACCGAAGTGAATGTACAATGTATATGTAAAGCGCTGCATAAATTGACGGCGCTATATAAGTACCTTAAATAATAATAATAATAGACGGGGGGGAGGTGAGAAGACCTGACTAGAAGGGGACGAATGTAGATCATCCTTTCCATGCTTACCCTGAGAAGGCCCCCCTCCCTTTTTTTTTTTTTGATGGGAGGGAGGGGGGAGCTAAAGCTAGATAGGGACGACCCCCAACAGTTAATACTTACCTAAACCTGTGTGCTTACTATGTTTGGGATGTTGTTTCTGTTTAATGTGTTTCTTAAGTTACGTGTACCTTACATACTCAATATATCTGAACTATGTGTACCCACCTCTTAATACCGCATACCTGCCAACTGCTCACAATCCCACTCCCAGAAACGTCCAGGGGGGTTGGAGGGAGCCGGGATGCTCTCCACCGGCTCTTGCTGATCACACTCCCACATAGGCCAGCGCTCACAGACCAGTTTTCCTTTTTAACTGGAGAGTGTACTAGCAAACTTTGCTACCACTTTAGTTTCTCCCTCCATTTAGGTGGTGCCCAGTGTAGGAGACCGCCCATTGCAAAAACTTTCCCCACCGGGTAAACTACCCACAGGGGTCTCTTTACCTTCTCTCTTTTTCACACTCTTCCCCCCCATTCTTTTCCTCCCCTCCCCAGCCAACCCCCCTCCCCCCCTCCTCCCACAAACATGGACGAACGTACCATCATTACCCTAAACGGGAAGGGACGTAATATCCCTGAAAAGAGACGGATGCTGCTGCATGACATGAAATGAATCATTCTATTACAGAAAACGCACTTCAGATAAAACACTCTGCCCATACTTAAGAACAAATTTTACCCTACGGTGTATCACTCTACCCACTCAGAATTTCAGCTAGAATCCCATGGACACACATAGATAAAAAAATAGACCCAGCGGGACGCTACTTATTTATTAAAGGGCTGATTGGCGACGTAAAGGTAACTATTGCTATCTTGATATTGATATTACTATCAAGATACCTTCCTAACATGACAATTAGAACAACTCTTGACATATTCTGATGGCCAACTGATCATAGGAGGAGATTTTAACATCCCCTGATCCCAACGGAAGACACTTTGACAGGGAAGTTCTCAACCCCCGCACGCAAACAAATTTACACTACCCTTTACACTTCACAGTTGATAGATGCCTGGCGCCTTTTCCATCCAGGAGAACAAGATTACTCATTATACTCAAGACCTCACCATACATACTCATGAATAGACTACTTCCCGTTCCCCCACAGCCAACTACAGGCAATCAAAGACACCACTATAGGGTCCATTACCTGGTCGAACCATGCTCCTGTTACTCTTCCGTATGCTCTGACAGACTTCTATAAGGCATAAAAGATGCCTTGGAGACTCAAAGAGAGCCTGCTACAAGACCCAGAAGTGTTGGCAGATGTGGTAAAGGAGATAGAACACTACTTCCGTACCAATGACACCCCGACAGTGACACAGGAATAGTTTGGGAAGCACACAAGGCAGTGATCCGCGGTGTACTCATAAAACACGGTTTTAAGATCAAGCGACAACGATCAGTACAACTAACCTCTCTTCTAAACAAATTACAAACACTAGAAACTAGACATAAACAGGCCCCAACCAGATCACTAGAAAATGACCTAGACACTGTCTGCACACAAATTACTGATCTCCTGCAAATTAAAGCCAAGGCAGCGCTCCAAATTTGTCACAAAAAATTCTATGAGTTGGGCAACAAATGTGGGAGACTATTGGCCCAAGCCCTATGTACCTAAAAAACTGCAACTTATATACCACGCATCATATCTCCTATGGGACAAAAAGCATCCCTACCCCAACAAATTACTCATTTAAATCATACTATGAAACTCTCTATAATCTGCACTCAACACAGCCCCCCCAACAGCAAACAACAGACTACATAGCCTCCTCCCAGATACCTACTTTACCAACTGAAGCACATGACCTGTTAGAAGACCCCATTACGTTGACTGAACTTCAACTAGCTATAGGAAACACCAAACCAGGAAAGGCACCAGAACCAGATGGCCTCACCACCCAATATTACAAAACCCTACTCCCATCTCATCATCTAGATAAACTCCTCAATGGCCTTAGTAAAGGGAAAACACTACATAACTCTACACTACAAGCCCAAATATCAGTAATCCCCAAAGACGGTAAAGACCCAGCTCAATGTGGAAGCTACCGACCAATATCCCTACTTAATACAGACCTCAAACTATTTACTAAAATAATAGCTACCAGACTACAACAACATCTACCCTGTCTGATACATCTAGACCAGGTGGGCTTTGTACCCGCCAGAGAAGCCAGAGACAACACAACTAAGGCGCTAAACCTGTTACATACAGCCAACATTACCAAAACACCAAGCGTCTTCATTGACACAGACGCTGAAAAAGTGTTTGACCAAGTTAACTGGAACTTCATGTTCGCAACACTGAGACAAGTAGGATTAGGTAACAATATGCTTAATTGGATATCAGCGGCATATTCAGACCCATCAGCTAGAGTCAGAGCTAACGGTGTGACTTCTGACTCATTCCCAATTACCAACGGGACACGACAGGGATGCCCACTTTCGCCCCTCCTTTTTGCACTATCCCTAGAACCCTTCCTCTGTCATGTGAGATTGAACGCAGATATTACCGTAATTACGATAAATCAAGTACAACATAAAGTATCAGATTACGCAGATGACCTGATGTTCTCAATCACGAACCCGATTATATCCCTACCAAATGTGTTACGAGAGTTCACGACATACGGCACACTCTACAATCTAAAAATCAATTTCTCCAAGTCAGAGGCGATGGGAGTCGGAATACCACAGCCGCAGCTCATACATCTCCAATCTGGCTTCAATCTAAAATGGACCAGTAAGGCTTTAAAATATTTAGGCACGCTCATCCCCCAAAAATTTCACAACTTTATGAACTCAACTTCCCGCCCCTCCTGAAAAAAATCAAGACTTTACTTAACCAATGGCACACAGGCCTACATTCCTGGTTTGGCAGCTGTAATATCCTCAAAATGACCATTCTTCCCAAATTCCTTTACCTTCTACAAGCTCTACCCATACACATCCCTGCAGAATATTTTAAACAGGTTCATTCAGCATTCATAAAGTTCATATGGGCCCAAAAAAGACACAGGCTCAAAAAAAAAATACTCGTAGGTCTAGCGATGCCGGACTTTCACACCTACTATCACGCGGTACACTTAGGCAGGCTGATAGCTTGGTGCCGACATCACAAAACCAAACTATGGCCTGAGCTAGAACAAGCCCAAAGTGAGATTCCCCTCAATAGGACTCCATGGTGCTACTCAGACCTCTGCCAAAATATCAAACGCCATCCTCTGATTGGCCAAACCACAAAAATCTGTGCCCTTCTTATCACCCAAGCCTCTCTCTTCCCAAAACTCGCCCTTGTGCCTCATTCTGGGGAACCCTCAGTTTACACCAGGGCTGCATGATGTGGTCTTTCGGGGCCTAGGTGACGCGGGCCTCTACCAAGCCTCCCACTTTAGTTCTGGGGGACGCTGGAAGACGATTACAGAACTCTCAGATCCCACGGGCCCGTTCCACCTGGACTTCCTGAGATCACTTCAATTTTACCACTTTCTGAGAACCATACAGCCTCCAGCTGACCTTAGCCAACCCCTTACAACATTAGAGGAATTCTGTACTGAATCCGGAGTTCTACCGCATACACTTTCACTCACCTACAACCTGGTAAATACACCTCCTGCGGAGTATCAACCTCCAGGCCTCACCAAGTGGGAAAGAGAACTGAACTGCCAGTTCAGCGTCAACAAACAAAATCATATCCTTAGATTCACACATAAATCTTCCATATGCACCAAAATTCAGGAAACCAACTACAAAATTCTAACAAGATGGTATAGTACCCCATCACATCTACACAAATTCTTTTTCACAACATGGGACCTCTGCTGGCGTTGCCAGAAAGAAAGAGGAACCCTGTTACACATCTTTTGGTCATGCCCTAGGATCGCAAATTTTGCGAAGGTAGTTCGCGAAATAGCACAAAAATTCATAGGCTTAGACATCCCAGATGAATACGCTTTTTTCCTCCTACATGCGTCAGACACACTTGAACAAATTTACAAGAAATCTGTGATACGCTACCTTCTCGATGCAGCCAAGGCTTGCATTCCACTCCACTGGAAATCACCACACTCACCGACCATTGATTTATGGCTCAAAAAAGTAGACGAAATCAAAAAAATGGTAAACCTCATTCTCACAGCTCAAAATAGACAGGAAACATTTTCCAAAACATGGCAGTTGTGGAATATATTCATATATTCAGAAGAAGGCCAAGCCCTAAGAGGAAATACATTCGACACCTAATCATAAGGGGGGGAAAAATGTATGCTCTAATTTAATACGTAATGCGTGACATCCTCTTGAAGATCAACCAGACGAGAAATCCCACAACTCCAGATCCGAATAGTAACGTCCTCACAATGATAAATTCTCTATACCTAGAACATTGAGAACTGCGATCAGATGTATCATTGATCATGCTATAGTATGCTATTCCTGTTCCTGTAATGTATTGTAATTTTGCGGTCCATGTGGGCCTCTTTCCCAGAATAAATAAACAATTAAAAAAAAAAAGCTGAGATAATATAAACATTTTGACTTGTGTGACGTGTCATTTAAAGGTGCTCGTGAAATGATGTCTGAACCCAGAGTGTCAGGTGGGTTGGAAGGTTCACAGGGTCATGGTGATGCAGATGAGGAGGTAAATCCAAACAGTCCTCAAGGGGGCCATACTACATGCGTAAGCTCCACTTTTTTTTCTTTGTTGTTTTTTGACATGCATCGCCCTTCCATGTGCTCCTTGCAGCAAAGGCCAGTTGGGGTTGGGGCGGTTGCCATTTGTTTGTACTGTGGGTAGGAGGTGTCCATGTTACCTACACCTGTAAACCTGAAGGAGATCCTTTCTTCTATGCAGGTAGAAAGAGTGAAGACTTTGGACTCTGCATATCAAGTGACTATGGATTAAGGTAAGTGTTTTGGTTGTAGCGCACCCCCTAAGGAGCCCCCACTCTGCACAGCCAGGCAAACCAAATTTTCACAAGCACTCCAGAGACAGAGAATAGTCAGTGACTTTGTTTTTTTGTGGTTTATTGAGGGTTAATAACTTGGATGGGGATGGGAGGTTATGGGGTGCCCACTTGATTCCAGCAACAAAACATTGGCAACATTTAAGAGACATCTTCTTATACACAGTCTATATCCAGTCTATATCAAGTCTCCTTGACACTCTTCCTAAACTTTACGTGTTTGCAGACTCCAGCTGGATGTGACAGGCACAATAAGATTTAGCAATGGCCCTTTGCAGGCAGGAACTCAAAGCCCCTTGTTGCGTAGCAGAACACGGTGATCAGCTTGCACTTTGCCTCCTGTGGTTACTGGTCCCAGCACCACCTATTTAGGCACTGCCAACCCACCTGGCTGCAGCTGCCTCTTTCACTAGCCCTCAAGGCTAACTTTCCTCCATACTCTTCCAGACTGTCTCTCACCAGCCCACCCAGCTGACTCTGCAGGAGATCTCCCAGGGAAGGGATGAAGACTTGGCACACCCCTGTCTTAAGGGAGCATTGACTACATGTGGCAGCCTCCCCCTTGCAAGTCCCGACTCCCCAGTCGTGCTGCCCTACTCACACTGTCCTTTCACTTGCTCCCGTGCCTCCAGAAAGGGCTTCCTCCGTGTGTTGTGGCAGGATCCTTCCAGCACCCGAACCCCGGCCCAAGATCACCCCCCCAGACTAGGGGGCACCCTTGAGGGTCACTGACAGTCTCCACAGCACTATATTTATAGTTCCATCTTCCACCCGACTAGCCCTAGAAGTTTCTACAATATTATAGACCAGGGGGAGCCGCCAGAGGAGCTGTCAGGATGAGTCATCCAGCCCTAACTCACTGAACTCTGACGCAGATTCACAGCTCAGGCCTAGCCCTGAGCTGACTAAATTTACCTACACTAAATAACCCACACTAACAAACCTACACTCACAACCAGCACACACTAGAGGGTGCTACATGGTATTTATGCTAGCTATAAATGGATTGAAGTTCCTGCTGAACTGGCTCAATTTCAATCCAATTGGTGAGGTGAGGGGACAAACTGGATACCTTCACTGCCATTGTGCTCTTGCTGGGTGTCCAGTGCATTCCTATACCTTTAACTGCTTCAGCCTCGGAAGATTTTACCCATTTCCTGACCAGAGCACTTTTTGCGATTCGGCACTGCGTCGCTTTAACTGACAATGTGAAAAAAAGCAATATTTTTTACTTTTTGCTATAATAAATATCCCCCAAAAATATATAAAAAAGCACATTTTTCCTCAGTTTAGGCCGATATGTATTCTTCTACATATTTTTGGTACAAGAAATTGCAATAAGCGTATATTGATTGGTGTGTGCAAAAGTTATAGCGCCTACACAATAGGGTATGGTTCTATGGCATTTCTAATATAAATTTTTTGTTTTTATTAGTAATGGCGGTAATCTGAGATTTTTATCGTGACTGCGACATTATGGCGGACACATCGGACACTTTCAACACTATTTTGGGACCATTGTCATTTATACAGTGATCAGTGCTATAAAAATTCACTGATTACTGTGTAAATGACGCTGGCAGGGAAGGGATTAAACACTAGGGGGCGATGAAGGGGTTAAGTGTGTTCTAGAGAGTGACTCTAACTGTGAGGGGGAAGGGCTTCCACTCAAATGACAGCTATCACTGCTCCCCATGACAGGGAGCAGCGATCTCTGTTATGTCATAAGGCAGAACAGGGAAATGCCTTGTTTACATAGGCACTTCCCTGTTCTGTGGCTTCGTTAGCCCCACCAATTAAAGGGGGTGCACAGGTACGCCCATTTGTCCACCGCTGCCATTGTGCCGATGTATATCTGCATGCAGAGGTTGGCAAGTGGTTAAGGAGGGTTGGGCTCCCTCCAGGCATACTTGCGGGATCGGGAAAGCAGGTGCGCGCACGCACCCGCTGCACAGGAGGGGTGCCGATGCTCGTGGCCGTCGGTCGCGATGACCATCGGCCACGAGCGATTGCGAGCACGAGGGACAGAACACGGGAGTGTGTGTGTAAACACACAAATCCGTGTTTTGTTCTGTGAGGAATGACAGATCGTGTGTTCCTATTAGCTAGGAACCACGATCCGTCACTTCCTCTAGTCAGTCCCCTCCCCCTTCAGGTAGAATCACCTCCCAGGGAACACAGTTAACCCCTTGATCGCCGCCTAGTGTTAACCCCTTCACTGCCAGTGGCATTTTTACAGTAATCAATGCATTTTTATAGCACTGATCGCTGTATAAGCGCCAATGGTCCCAAAAATGTGTCAAAATTGTCTGATGTGTCCACTATAATGTCGCAGTCACGTAAAAATCACAGAACGCCGCCATTACTAGTAAAAAAAAAAAATAATAAAAATGCTATAAATCTATTCCCTATTTTGTAGACGCTATAACTTTTGTGAAAACCAATCAATATACGCTTATTGCGATTTTTTTTACCAAAAATATGCAGAAAAATACATATCGGCCTAAACTGAGAAAAAAATTGCTTATTAAAAAAAAATGGGGATATTTATTATAGCAAAAAGTACAAAATATTGTTTTGTTTTTTTTCAAAATTGTCGCTCTTTTTTTGTTTACAGCGCAAAAAATAGAAACAGAGACGATCAAATGCCACCAAAAGAAAGCTCTATTTGTGGGAAAAAAAGGACGTCAATTTTGTTTGGGTGCAATGTCACAATTGTCAGTTAAAGCGACACAGTGCCGAATCGCAAAAAATGGCCCGGTCATTCTGCAGCCAAATCTTCCAGAGCTATCCTTTAGTTTTAGTGCACCACACCCCAGTGATCTTTGATCTCTTTCATGTTGTTCAGGTAGATCTACACCTCTCAAAGGTTCTTACCCCTGCTACCCCTGTTCCTACCTCCTAATGTCTGTTGTCTTGGTTTGTACAGTGCCTGCTGTTTAAATTTACAGGTTGCTAAATCAGTGAATTAAGCAATAATTGTATTCATTTCATTTTTACATTTTAGGGGAAAACCTTTTACTGCTTTTGTGTAGTCATGCTTCCTTGAAAAAAAAAACTACAAGACCACAAATGTGGGTGTTTGGGTTTTCTCCAGCGCTTATTTTTCTACTGCAAGACTTTTTAGGAACCTGCAGCAGAAGCACAGAAATAGGTGTTCAGATTAAAGAGACATGGTACTAATATTTTAATAGGAAAGTATACTAAGTTTCCATTCACGTTTGTGCAATGCAGGAACACACTCAAAATCGAGTTCTTGTAGTGCATAAAAGAGTGCATCTTTTTTGCAGGTGTGTTACGGTGCAATTACCTGTTAATAGCACCCTAATGCACCTTGCTAAATTGCATGAGAAATCATGTAACAAAACCCATAACAAAGTACCACCTGTTTTGGTGCAGTGGGGTTTTAAAAAAAAAAAGGGTCATATACTTCTTTGGTGCAATTTAGATGCGGTAGGCAGTCTATTCAAATGAATGAGCTGCCCTACCGCAACAAAATGTAACGCATGTTAAAAACTCGCAGCATTGCACATATGTGAATGTAGCCTAAAGGTCAGGGATGTTGGCATCAGAACCAGCAAGAGGGGGTTAAGTATTTATAACTCAAGAACAAAAAAAATTGATATATTGCAGCTACACAGCCATGTACATCAGTGCCCGGCCTTTCTGGGCTGACAGTGAGGATTTTCACCCCTGGTGCTCAATTTCTAAGAGCCACTTTCTTGATCTACCACCTCTGGATGTACCCTCCAGCAGGAAAATCTTCCAGGTACCAGACTTCACTCCTCTTCTAGCAATATGCCTCCCCAATCAGCAGGTCTGGGAGGCACAGGCCTCAATCATACTGCCTCCTCTCCTGGCAGGGCTCAGGAGTTAAAGGGGTTGTAAAGTCAGAAGGTTTTTTATCTTAATGGATGCTATGCATTAAGATAAAAAGCCTTCTGTGTACAGCAGCCCCCCTTAGCCCCCTAATACTTCAGTATGGTCAGGGACTTACAAGGGGAGAGACTGCCACATGTAGCAAGTTTTTCATTACCTTGCCCTGGGCGATCTCTGGAGCAGTCAGCAGACTGGTGAAAAAGCAGCCGGGTGGGCTGGTGGAGAAACGGCCAGGTGTTTTGGCATTTCCTGCAGTTTTTTAGAGCTGGGATCAGTATCTACAGTAGAGTTGGAGTCACTCCTGTATGTAACCTACAACTTTTGTGCTACTTTCAAAAGGAATGGAAAGTTCCTAGTCCTTAAATTAATGGGCTTTTGCTTTTCTACCAGAGACTGTCAAGTGGAATCAATCGGAGTTGTGCAGAGAGAAGAAGAATCATTCAGAGTTGTGCATAGGAAGGAAGCTGATTTTTGCTGCTATCAAGTTGGGCATCCCATAATTCCTATTCCCCATTCAAGCTATTACTCCCTAATAAACATAAAAAACCAAGCTGAAAGACTGTTCCTCCTATGCGGAGAAAGTGTGGAAGTTACTTGTTGCCTGGTTGTGCAAGAGTGGGGAACCCAGTCATTCACAACCCCTACGAGGGTAGTAACACACATAAAATACATTTGAAAAACCTAATGCTAGCCATAAATGCATGGATTTCGAGCCATGTATGGCCAGTTTTTGGAAAACAGCCACAGAATAAAGAAAACATTCAATGTTCCTTTGAGGTCAAAATCTGGAGTGGGCGAAGAGTTGGAAGTATCTGGACGCTACTATCATATGAAAGATAGATGAAAAGATCAACAGCAGAATAACAACAACATCATGACTATATTATGCCTTGAATAAGAATTGCATAGGAAGAAAAAGATAAAAAAATATCAACTTAACAGTATATACAGTTCTCTACCGCCGTCAGTCAAAGACACAGTCCAGCAAGCAAAAAAGTAGAATTTAGTCAACGAAATGCACTCTCAGGCAAGTTGAACAGAAGACTTAAGCTGCCCATACATGGATCGAAATTTGACCAGTCCCTGCTGAACCTGCCAAATTTCAACGGTTGTTGTATGGTGTTGATGGTGGTTGTACAAAGGTCGACTACCGATCAAAGTTTGTACAGCCATCCTGCTGGAAAATTGCCTGTTGATCAGCACTGCAGGCTATTGCCTGCAGCATTGATTAGTGTATTCTGACAGAGGAGAAGACTCCCAACTGTCAATGACACAATGGGAGGATTTCCCCATCCACATTGAATGTGTGGGTGGGAGAATTGGGTCAGTTTTTACATTCAAATCGCTTGCTGAACAAAAAAAACAGACTCATCTTTGGCCTGCTTAAACAAACCACAATCAGTAACCAGACCAGCAAAATTAATTTAAACAAAGCCAGAATGAAAACCCTCAAAACTAACTTAGACGTTTTTGATTCCTTTTTAGTCCTGTACCTCCTGCAAGTTATATGTAAATTATTTTTGCTAGTTTGTGCCCTAAAATATCTCTTTTCTCCCAATGAAAATGCTGCTTCCTGCTCTCACACTGCAGTACACTATGTTGGCAGAGCTGAGTAGCAGTATTTAGTGTAGAAACATTTTTGACAGCTTATAGATGAAGTGAAACCCTAAAAACAGATACTAAACAGGGAACTAAAAGCATGAAATGAGAAGTGTAACCTTTCAAGTCCAAATGTTGCAATAAGTGATTATAAGTTAGTTGAAAAGATAATTATAATACCCTGAAAAAAGAACAAGTGAAATGCTTTCTTATTTTCTTCCACTTCTTGTCCAGGATAAACAAATTCATCAGGTGTTTAGTGGTTGTTCATGACAAGTCTGTTCAATGGTGGTCAGTTCCTTAGCTGCACATCTCTCCCCTGGACCTCTCTCTTTAGGCTGCCTGGAAGCCTTCTGCTACCACCTCTGCTGTAGCTTCCTGTTGCTACCGTTCTTGCTGTTTTTTCCTATTCTGTGACCTTCATTGAACCCTTCCATATTCAGACCCCCTTTCTCTGTCCCAGTACGTGTACATGCAGCACTCCTTTCATGCACTCAGACATGTTGTGCGTTTGGGTGCACAGCCAAGCACATACAGTAGATTAGCAGGTTTTGATACATGTCCTGATGGCTAAGGATGTTTAAAAGGTGCAACAAACAAAGAGAAAAAAAAGGGGGTGCAAATACCTAGTGTATTACCAGATATCACTTTTATTAGAAAGAACAGAAAACTGCTTACTCAAAAAAGTACAAGGGCATTGAAAGCAGACCCAGGTGGCCAGATGACTCTCAGCGAGTAGTGTGTCAATGCACCCTAGCGTCACCAAGACTCATTAGCTCATTAACATGTTTCCAGGGACGAACCTTCTTCATCAGAGCAAAGGCTCCTGGTCCCAATGCCTTTACGCCTGGTGCTCTTGTGAGTATGCATTTTTCTGTTCCTTCTAATAAAAGTTATATTAAGTAATGCGCTAGGCATTTGCGCCCCCTTTTTTTCTCTTTGTTTACATCCTAGACAAGTAAATGTGCTTTTCATCCTTTCAAAAACATCTGCTCCAATCCTGGCTTCTTAGCCAGATGTTTGCTTACATCCTAGACCAGCCTTTTTTAACCAGGGTGCCTTGAGGTTTTTTCAGGAGTGCCTTGGCAAAAAGGCTAAAAATGGCCCAAAAATGTATACAAACCAGCATGTGGATCGAGCCTGCCTTTTAGTTACACAAAGCCACAGGTTTTTATTGTGGATCATTTCAAGCTACCAGCCACCAGCATCCTAACAACCAGTGATGTCATCAGCATTGATAAGAAGGGTGTCGATTGCCTACACAGCATCCTTGTTTAACCCTCCTCTGCCCCTCTCCGTCAACACTGGGGTCACATTAGCTGAGTGATGGAGAGAAACTGAGGGAGAGGAGAAACACTGGAATACTAGTCTGTACAGGTGTCCAAAAGTGTATTTGCTTTGGAAGAATAAATCACCTCTAATGTTGGGTGTCCGACGTGTGTCGATGCTGCCGCATTATGTAAAACGATTAGAATAGTGGAGAGAAACTAAGGGAGAGGAGAAACACTGGAATACTAGTCGGTGCTGGTGTGCAAAAGTGTATTTGCCTTGGAAAAATAAATAACCTCTAACTATGGGTGTCCAACGTGTGTCGATGCTGCCGCTTTATGTAGAACTATTAGAATAGTTTTTTTTTTACATTTTAGAATGGGGTGCCTTGAGACTGTCTATAATTTTAAAGGGTGCCTTGCAGGCATGTACTGGCCATCGGGACTACCGGGAGTTTCCCGGTGGGGCGATGGCTCAGTGGGCTGGCTTCAGTGACAGCGGACCGCCACCCCTCCGCTCCTCTGTCTCCCCCTCCCCGCAGCGCTCACCTCCTCTCCCTGCCTAGTTATGAAGCGGACTGAATAATGACATGCTCCTCGGGAATCGGCACTGAGAAGCTCATCATACGATCCGGAAGGAGGGCTCAGGGCAGCCACACACAGCTGTGACATAAGCATCCTCTGCACTCGTTCTCCTGCTCTTTTCTTTCCTGCTCTCCATCCTGTCTACTGCCGCGGAGAATCTAGATGGAGAGCAGGAAAGAAAAGAGCAGGAGAACGAGTGCAGAGGAAGCTTATGTCACAGCTGTGTGTGGCTGCCCTGAGCCCTCCTTCCGGATCGTATGATGAGCTTCTCAGTGCCGATTCCCGAGGAGCATGTCATTATTCAGTCCGCTTCATAACTAGGCAGGGAGAGGAGGTGAGCGCGGCGGGGGACCAGAGCAGCATGGGGGGGGAATAGAGGAGCATGGAGGATCAGAGCTGCATGGGGAATAGAGGAGCATGGGGACCTGAGCAGGAAAGGGGGGGGAGGGGAATAGAGGAGCATAGGGGTCTGACCAGAGCAGCATGGGGGGAATAGAGGAGCATGGGGACTTGAGCAGCATGGGGGGGAATAGAGGAGCATGGGGACTTGAGCAGCATGGGGGAAGGGGAATAGAGGAGCATGAGGGACCAGAGCAGCATGGGGGGGGAGCATGGGGGGGACCAGCAGAGCACATGGAGCACCATAGGAGCAGATGGGGGACCAGCGCAGCACATGGGGGACCAGAGCAGCATGGGGGGAATAGAGGAGCATGGGGACCTGAGCAGAAAAAGGGAGGGAATAGAGGAGCATGGGGACCTGAGCAGAAAAAGGGAGGGAATAGAGGAGCACGGGGGACCAGAGCAGCATTGGGGAGGGAGGAGCATGGGGGGGCCAGCTGAGCACATGGAGGACCATAGGAGCAGGTGGGGGCCCAGCAGAGCATGGGGGAAAATAGAGGAGCACAGGGGACCAGAGCAGCATGGGGGGAATAGAGGAGCATGGGGGGGGCCAGCGAAGCATGGGGGGACCAGAGAAGCACAGGGGTACCAGAGCAGCCTGGGGGGAACAGAAGATCAGGAGAGGAATGCAGAAGCATGTGGGGGACAAGAGAAGCAGGGGGGGTACCAGAGGAGCACGAGGGTACAGAGGAGCATGGGGGGGAACAGAGAAGCAGGGGGAGGACCAGAGAAGCACGAGGGTACAGAGGAGCATGGGGGGGGGGGGACAGAGAAGCAGGGGGAGGACCAGAGGAGCACGAGGGTACAGAGGAGCATGGGGGGGAACAGAGAAGCAGGGGGAGGACCAGAGGAGCACGAGGGTACAGAGGAGCATGGGGGGGGGGGAACAGAGAAGCAGGGGGAGGACCAGAGGAGCACAGGGGGGGTAGAGGAGCATGGGGGGACCACAAGGAGCATGGGGGAGGGGACAGACAGCTGACTCAACAGCTATGGCCTGGGAGTTTCTCACTTCTGCCTAATCTTGAGAAACCTGTCAAAGTGGGCCAGTCTGGATGAAGTCCAGGGCCAAATTTGTGTCCCAGTCCAGCCCTGGTGCCTTGACTGAAAAAAGGTTGAGAAACACTGTCCTAGACAAGGAAATGTGCCTTTCATCCTCTCAAAAACACTTGCTCAAATCCTGGCTGAGCGAACATCAACTTTGACAAGCTTATCACAAGAGAAGGTGCACTGTTATAGGAATAAAATAAAAAACTAGATCAAAATTCCAGAACAAAAGTAAAATTGTCCTTTAAAATACTCCATCATTTTTGTATAATCTTAATAATAATGGGTAGATAATGCATTATAGCGGGTGACAAATGGGGCTTTATAAGATTTTATTCTTGCCCTTTTTCTTTGTCAAAATTCATTAACCACTTGCTTACTGGGCACTTAAACCCCCCTCCTGCCCAGACCAATTTTCAGCTTTCAGCGCTGACGCACTTTGAATGACAATTGCGCGGTCATACAACACTGTACCCAAATGAAATTTTTATCATTTTTTTCCCACAAATAGAGCTTTCTTTTGGTGGTATTTAATCACAGCTGGGGTTTTTATTTTTTGCTAAACAAACAAAAAAAGATGGAAATTTTTGAAAAAAAAAACATGTTTAATAGTTTGTTATAAAATTTTGCAAACAGGTAATTTTTCTCCTTCATTGATATGCGCTGATGAGGCAGCACTGGTGGGCACTGATGGGCACGGATAGGCACAGATAAGGCGGCACTGATAGGCACAGTTAAGACGGCACTGATAGGCACAGTTAAGGCGGCACTGATAGGCACAGTTAAGGCAGCACTGATGGGGACAGATAAGGCGGTACTGATGGGCACAGATAAGGCGGCACTGATGGCCACTGATGGGTGGCACGGATAGGTGGCACGGATGGGTGGCACTGATGGGCACTGATAGGTACCACTTATGGGGGGCACTGATGGGCGGGACTGATGGGGGGCACTGATAGGTGGCACTGATGGGCAATGATGGGCAGCACTGATGGGCACTGGTAGGTGACACTGATGGGCACTGATAGGTGGCACTGATGTGCAGCACTGTTGCACTGATGTGGGTGCTGATGGGTGGCACTGATGGGTGGCACTGTGGGCACTGATGGGTGGCACGGTGGGCACTGATGGGTGGCACTGTGGGCACCGATGGGTGGCACTGATTGATGGCACTGTGGGCACTGATAAGTGATGCTGGTGGGCACTGGTAGGCGGCACTGATGCCTATTGCTGTCACAGAAGATCGCCGTGATCGGACTGATGTCCTGATCACTGTTTTTTTTTTCCTCCTCACGCTGTCAGCGCGAGGAGGAAAAATAGCCGATTACCAGCTCTGTTTACATCACATGATCAGCTGTCATTGGCTGACAGCTGATTATGTGGTAAGGGGTCGGGACAGACCCCTTACTCTGATCTGTGATCAGGCGAGTCTCATAGACTCGCTGATCACCTAGCGCGCCGCGCGCGCCCTGCAGGGGGCGCGCAGGCCGCTCGTGCCCTGCAGGGGGCGCGCAGGCCGCTCGTGCACGGGACGACGTCAATAGACGTCGTCCCGGCAATGTAGATCCACACTGTTGCCGTCATTTGGCAATGGCCCGGATCTGAAGTGGTTAAAGGTGGCTCCTTTTTCTCAAACTTTTTTTCTCATACCCCATAAATGCTCTGATTTATTCTTGGGATCCATCACTATCTTATTGACTCATGTCTTATGATGGAAACTCTGATATCATAATAGGGAATTCCTGTGAGTTGATGTAGTAGAAAGAATACCATTACTGTCCACATATACAAATATACCTAAATAAGTAGTCTGCTTTTCACAGACAGAAAGTCTGTACAGAAAGTTTTATAATTGGATATTTCTTATGTAGTCCTTGTATAAAGGACAATAAGGTTGAATGTGTTTGAGCCCATAGCACAAAAATATCATCAAGCTATCTCACTCAAAGATGGGTATACTTATGAAACAACATATCTGTGTAATGGCTTCTACATATATTTCCATAAACTAATCAGCAATGAGACGGGTCACATTTGACTCCATTGCTGCTCATAAAATGTATCTTCAAAAAATTCTCAATAACCTTTATCTGACCAAGGTGCAAATTGTCCATCAACTTATCTAATCAATTTTAAAGTTAGTAAAAAACTGCTCAATCACAAGATATGAAGGCAAAGTAAGGAAACTGAGTAAAAAATTAACCACATCCTTCTAATTCAAACAATCAGTTTCTCTTCTAGCAAAAGTAAACACGGTATAGTACATTTGTTCCACATTTTTACATAATACATATCACATTTCTGGTATTTTGCTTTTGTAAGTTTTCAGTCTTCCTTGGTATTTTCTTGGGTGTGTGTAGTTAATGATACAAAAAGTTTACACTTTAAATTATTTTAATGGTAATATTTGGTGGCATATGTACAGTATTTCACAAAAGTGAGTACACCCCTCACATTTTTGTAAATATTTTATTATATCTTTTCATGTGACAACACTGAAGAAATTACACTTTGCTACAATGTAAAGTAGTGAGTGTACAGCTTGTATAACAGTGTAAATTTTCTGTCCCCTCAAAATAACTCAACACGCAGCCATTATTGTCTAAACCGCTGGCAACAAAAGTGAGTACACCCCTAAGTGAAAATGTCCAAATTGGGCCCAAAGTGTCAATATTTTGTGTGGCCACCAATTTTTTCCAGCACTGCCTTAACCCTCTTAGGCATGGAGTTCACCAGAGCTTCACAGATTGCCACTGGAATCCTCTTCCACTCCTCCATGATGACATCACGGACCTGGTGGATATTAGAGACTTTGCGCTCCTCCATCTTCCATTTGAAGATGCCCCACAGATGCTCAATAGGGTTTAGGTCTGTAGACATGTTTGGCCAGTCCATCACCTTTACCCTCAGCTTCTTTAGCAAGGCAGTGGCTGTCTTGGAGGTGTGTTTGGGGTCATTATCATGTTGGGAAACTGCCCTGCGGCCCAGTCTCCGGAGGGAGGGGATCATGCTCTGCTTCAGTATGTCACAGTACAAAAAATAGAAAAAAAAACGCGCTTGTGAAGTACACTTGAGTAATATATATATATATATCTGCACCACTGATGTGAGATATAATCACACAAAGATAAATGAAAAACAAAAAAGCGTTGAGCTTAATACATAAGTAATGAAATAAACACAATCGGTCCATGTGTCTTCAAAATGGCATCAGTGTAATGCCTTCAAATGGTGAAAAGTGAAGGGATACTTGCTCATTCAATTCCTCCACCTCGTGATTACACCACCACCATAGATAAGGATGTACTCTTACCAGAGAGTACTGACCACCTATAACGGGGGCGGGCCAATAGGCCTCATGTATCTCATGTACTCCATCCACGGTCACTCTCCACACTGAAGGCAAGGGGGGTCATTCCATTGTTACGTGAAAAATTATACTACTCTGGTCTCCGATCATGGTGTCCAGTGGGATGTGACAGCAAAAAGATAAACGCCAATAGTATTAAATCCTTTAAAAATGGGCTTTATTCCAGTAATGCATCAAAATGCCATTACATATATAAATCTTCCTCAGCCAGAACAATTGTTGGCTCAGTCTTAGTGCAAAGACAGGAATATTTGCCTAAACCCGACCGGTTTCGTCGCAAAAGGACTTCTTCTGGGGCATAGGCATCCCTTTCTGTCCCGACCGGTTTCGTCGCAAAAGGACTTCTTCTGGGGCATAGGCATCCCTTCCTGTCTTTGCTATAAATACTTCCAGTTGCTGTCCAAGCCTGGTCACATCCACCTCGCTCTGTGGCTCTCTGTTTTTACCACACCTCACTCTGATTAACCATAACGTCATCCAGAGCCAAGCCTCTTTCTGCCTGTGCGTGTCACTCACATTCCAAACGGAGTGCACTCAATTGGTTGATATTAACCAGCGGCGGAAATAGGAAGCCTGTGTCTCCCATATTAAATTTATAACACTTCCGGGGAGAAAATATATATTAGGCTATTCATGGTATGATCGGAGATAGGAGCGGGCTTAGACAGTATCTTACCCAATATGTAAATATAAACACTTGGCACAAATATTTACAAATAATTATATAATAGTAAGAATTAAATATATTTAAAAAAATCTAAAATTGAATGCATAAGATTCTTAATATGCAAAATTGTTCTAAAATAGCAGGTTTCATGAATTGTCCAAAAAACAATTCACATCCCAGTCTACGTTTAACCCATATGGAATGTAACTTTTTAAAAGATAAATCCATTTGGTTTCAATTTTAGACAGTTCTCTGATTTTGAGACTGCCTCTCCAGTGAGAGGTAAAACTTTCTATGCCTGAAAAGCATTCCAGTTGGATCCCTATTATGTACTAAATCATAGTGTCTGGAGACACTATGATTTTTGTAGCCCTTACGAATATTGACTATATGCTCATTGAGTCTAGCATTCAATGTTCGGGTGGTACGCCCGACATATTGTAACCCACACAAGCATTGAAGCATATATACAACGTGTGAAGTCCTACAGGTAATGAATGATTTAATGGTGTAAATTTTTAAAGTGACTTTCGAAGAAAAATCTGTCATCTTTCTTTTTTGCAACCATTAAGGTTACAAACTTGACAACTCCTACATTTGTAATATCCAGTAAGGTTATGGAATAGGGGAGACCTAGAGGGGGGTCTACAATATTGTGTACGCTCTTATCTTTCAATGATGGAACACCTCTAAAAGTAACCTGTGGTTTAGGCGGAAGGAGGGGCCCTAAAATTCTGTCATTCTGTAAGATATGCCAGTGTTTCCCTAAAATTTGCTGAATGGAAAAAGAGGTGATTAGGGAGAAGCTAGCAAAGTTGTTATTTTCTCATGCATTATCATTCACCCTATCCCTCAGTAGTGGTTCTCTCTCCATGGTCCTAACCTGGTCAAGTGTGGTCTCTAATGCAACAGGGTCATAATTCTTTTCAAGGAATCAGTTTTTTAATACCCCAGTTCTCTATCAAAGTCCGCAAGGATAGCACAGTTCCGCTTCAGGCGAAGGAACTATCCCTTGGGACTCCTTCCAACCAGGGTCGATGATGACTACTGTCCCTTGAAATATACGCATTCAGGTCCGTTGATTTGAAAAATGAAGACGTTATTAAACAGCCTTTATCTACCTTAATGGTCAGATCTAGAAAGTGAATCTCCTTTTGGCTCATCTCGTAGCTTAAGTTTATGCCTCTATTATTCTCATCTCGCCATGAACAAATTTGCCACACTAGGGGTGTGAGTGAGAGCGATAACACCAAGTTTAACACACCTGCTCCCCATTCACACCTGAGACCTTGTAACACTAACAAGTCACATGACACCAGGAAGGGAAAATGGCTATTCGGGCCCAAATTGGACATTTTCACTTAGGGGTGTACTCACTTTTGTTGCCAGCGGTTTAGACATTAATGGCTGTGTGTTGAGTTATTTTGAGGGGACAGCAATTTTACACTGTTATACAAGCTGTACACTCACTACTTTACATTGTAGCAAAGTGTTATTTCTTCAGTGTTGTCACATGAAAAGATATAATAAAATATTTACAAAAATGTGAGGGGTGTACTCACTTTTGTGAGATACTGTATATGTAACATCCAATTTGGTTGCCTTATGAGTGAACCTGTTTTCCTTTTTTCTAAAATATATAGTGTATTGTTTGCTTGATAAATGTATAATGTGGCTGTTATAACAATTGGCTCTTTAAGCTACACTCGTGCATTGAGTAATGATTTTTTTATATATATCTACTGCATCATATTCCAGTCATTTATTGTATTTATTCTGAACAAAAGTGCTACCCACCACATTCAGATTGAGGGGGGTAAGGCTCGTACTGTTTCAGCATCATTGCATTGTTGTTTTGATCAGTCTATACACAGACATGGGAAGGTGTGCCTTTATTGCACTATGATGTTGCAAATTCTCATCAGTTCCACTTTGTTGGCTGGTGGGAGGAGTCGTTATTGTCTCTCTCACTCTTTGTCTCTGCTTTCCAATCAACAGGGAGCATGAACTCAGCAGGGGGCATGTCAGACCTCTGCAGAAAGGCTACTGTTTCCACACAGAGAGCAAGGGTCCCACTCCAAAGCTACTGGCAGGGGAAAGACTTTCAGCTCTGGCTGTAGCTACTTCAGAAAGAAAATGAACTGTAAGATATTGGACACCTTTTGTTTAGATGCTCCGAGAATGAAGTTCAGTTGGGCTTCAAAGTTATTTTTTATGTTATGAATATATAAAGCAATGTGTTGTGCTGTTCTTTTAAATTACTCCACAATAGTGTAAAATTATTCAGCCAATATATATATAAAAATCCAAACACAGGATAATAATTTAGTGATAAAAGTAAATCACATGTTCAACACATACAACTCCAATTCAAAAAAAAAGTGGAGACGCTGTGTAAAATATACTGTACATAAAAAGAGAATGCAGGGGGACATGACCGGAAGCCGACCTGGATGGACGCTTTGCCTGAGAGCTCTCCTCCAACCCACAGCTAAATAGGCCAAATTCGGGGGCCAAACTCACCCATCCATGGGCACCACTCGATCCTCCTCAGCCCGCAGATCATCTCAACCACCGCCGGGCTGATCCTCGTGATTCCGAGAGTACTTTAAACCACCCGACATGCTGCTGGGCGGGCACAGTAAAATGGCGCCGGACACCGCATCTTCCCAACAACGGGCCTCCACACCGCCTTCCCTGCAGAGAAGCCATCCCCCCCAGGAGCAGCACATCTCTCCACGGATGTCCCCAAGACCCGCCGGGGTATACCAGGTGGTGAGTCAACAACATTGCTCTCCATACATCCTGCCCGCACCACATGGAGAAAAGGCCGAGACTCAGCCTTTATCGCAGTACACACAGTGTACGGAGGCCTTCCCCAGGCTACTGAGAGCAGCGTCAGACCCTGGAGTCCATGACACTGGCTCTCTCTCTCCCACCCCCTCAGATGCAGTGGAGGACTTTCCAATCCTCCCGGGCCCCAGGCACCCTCAGGCTGCCCCAAAACCTGCCGGAGGCAGTGAGACACACTTCACCACCTGGCTGGGCCCAACCTCACCCAAGGCCCAAAGGCCCTATCGCTCCAGGGAGCACAGCTTTTCCGGGGGACATGCTGTAACCCCCCTCTTATGCTCAGGTGGCCATAGCCCGGGCACAGCCTCTAAGAGATGACCCATCGGTGCCCACACCGCCGACCCCCCACGCCACGTCGTGGTCGGAGCCCTGGGACCTTCCGCCATCCCGGGCCTCCTACCCAAACTCAAGGCACCCCTGCAGTGGAATACCACCCACAATCCCCTTCCTTCTACCCATTTCCAGGCCAGGACGGAGGGACTCACCCCCCTTGGCAGGCCTATCTACAAGCCATCCCAACCAAAGAGGACTTCAAACAGCTCATAGCAGATGTGAAGGCCACCTATCGAGTTGAGATCCAGACCCTTCAGGTGGGCCTCAAACACCTAGCTGATAGAGTGGAGATGGCGGAGGAGGAAATACAAGAGACCAAGTTAGCGGTACATCGAACCCAAATACAGGGCTCGGACCATCGCCTCATGCTACGAGATATGCAATGCAATGTAGAGGACCTGGACAACAGGGGGCTTAGGAATAATATCCGTGTCCGAGGCCTACCCGAAACGGAAGACGCTGAAGACCTGCAGTCCACACTAAACGTGCTGTTTAATGAAATGCTGGGAGAACCCGCAGACAAACATATTGAGATGGACAGAGCCCACCGTGCCCTTCGCCCTAAGGGTCCCACTTCTAAGCCACTGGACGTCATCTGCCGAGTTCACTCCTACCCCTTGAAAGAGAACATTATGCGTAAAGCCCGTTCCATCTGCAATCTGGCCTTTGACAACTCCCCGATGCAGATCAATCCAGACCTCTCATGGATCACAATCCAAAAACGCAGACTGTTACAACCCCTCCTGCGCACCCTACAAGAAAAAAACATTGTCTACAGATGGGGATACCCCTTCAGCTTAACTGCCAGACACCAGGGAAAATCTGCTGTCCTACGCTACCCAGAAGATTTGGATTCCATCTGTGACAACCTGGGAATCCCCATCCCTCAACTACCTAAATGGCACCTAGTAGCCACTCCCCCTCCACCACCGGTGGTCTGGCAGAAGGTCCCCTCTACCAAACGCTCTAGGGGTCCAGACTCTTCCCAAAAATCACCCAAACACAGAACTGCCTGACTCCTTTAGGGGGCGCCCACTCGGCACCCACCTGCACTATATGCCCCTCTCTACTTGCCCGGCTGGGCTATACGAAGTTCTAACTCACCCCCATGAGTGACTATACGCTCCATTTCAAAGACACCCCCCCCCCCCCCGAATGCCTGAATGCCTATGCTTTATTTTTTTTGTTGTGCACCACGGGCTGGCCTCGGCTGAGACCGATTTTTTATGTTACCAACCCCCCATGGTTTACCATCTGATAGTTCCTTTCTGGACTCTGGTCTACCCATGTCTCCCTGACTGGAACTTTCCTGATTCCCTAGTTTGGGAGTCCAATTGGAACTTTATAGGTCCCGTGACCCCTAGGTTTTTGTGCACCTAATTGAAAATGCTTATTGTAATTTATTTATTTTATTTATTTTTATTTTAGGTACTTATATAGCGCCATCAATTTACGCAGCGCTTTACATATACATTGTACATTCACATCAGTCCCTACCCTCAAGGAGCTTAAAATCTAATAACTAGTTGTGTTTCTACCCTAACTTTCTTTCTTTTATCCAGATCTCTCTCCTCCTTCTCTCCGCAGACTGCTTCCCAGAGAAGGCCCTGTCGGCCGCCGGCCCTCCTCCTCTTGATGCCACACTGCCAGACCTGGACATGTCGCCAACTAATTCAGCTAAGTATCTCTGTAACCCACCTCACATTTAATAATGGCTAAGATAATGTCACTTAACCACTTGCCGACCGCCTCACGCCTATATACGTGAGCAGAATGGCACGGGCAGGCAAAATCACGTACCTGATACGTGATGCCTTCCCGCGGGCGGGGGGTCCAATCGGACCCCCCCCCCCGGTGCCAGCGGCGGTCGGCTTTGGTCTGGCAGCGATCAAAGATGAGGGGGAGGCCATCCGATCGTGGCCCCCCCCTCGCGATCGCTCCCAGCCAATGAGAAACCTCCCCTGCCTCTGTATAGTACACAGAGGCAGAGGATGTGATGTCATCTCTCCTCGGCTCGGGAGTTTCCGTTCCGGGCCGAGGAGAGAAGACATGTGAGTGACTGCACCAACACTACACAACACAGTAGAACATGCCAGGCACACTAAACACCCCGATCCCCCCCCCCCCCCGATCGCCCCCCCAATCACCCCCCCCCCTGTCACAAACTGACACCAAGCAGGTTTTTTTTTTTTTTTTTTTTTTTTTTTCCTGATTACTGCATAGTGTCAGTTTGTGACAGTTAAAAGTGTTAGGACAGTGAGTATTACCCCCCTGTAGGTCTAGGGTACCCCCCCTAACCCCCCCTAATAAAGTTTTAACCCCTTGATCACCCCCCGTCACCAGTGTTACTAAGCGATCATTTCTCTGATCGCTGTATTAGTGTCGCTGGTGACGCTAGTTAGGGACGTAAATATATAGGTTCGCCGTCAGCATTTTATAGCGACAGGGACCCCCATATACTATCTAATAAATGTTTTAACCCCTTGATTGCCCCCTAGTTAACCCTTTCACCACTGATCACCGTATAAGCCCACCCAAGTGCAGTATCGATCGATCACTGACACTTACAAAACACTAAACGCATAACTGCAGCGTTCGCAGAGTCAGGCCTGATCCCTGCGTTCGCTAACAGTTTTTTTGGTAGCGTTTTGGTGAACTGGCAAGCACCAGCCCCAGGCAGCGTCAGGTTAGCGCCAGTACCGTTAACACCCACGCACGCACCGTACACCTCCCTTAGTGGTATAGTATCTGAACGGATCAATATCTGATCCGATCAGATCTATACTGGCGTCCCCAGCAGTTTAGGGTTCCCAAAAACGCAGTGTTAGCGGGATCAGCCCAGATACCTGCTAGCACCTGCGTTTTGCCCCTCCGCCCGGCCCAGCCCAGCCCACCCAAGTGCAGTATCGATCGATCACTGTCACTTACAGAACACTAAACGCATAACTGCAGCGTTCGCAGAGTCAGGCCTGATCCCTGCGATCGCTAACAGTTTTTTTGGTAGCGTTTTGGTGAACTGGCAAGCGCCAGCGGCCTAGTACACCCCGGTCGTAGTCAAACCAGCACTGCAGTAACACTTGGTGACGTGGCGAGTCCCATAAGTGCAGTTCAAGCTGGTGAGGTGGCAAGCACAAGTAGTGTCCCGCTGCCACCAAAAAGACAAACACAGGCCCGTCGTGCCCATAGTGCCCTTCCTGCTGCATTCGCCAATCCTAATTGGGAACCCACCGCTTCTGCAGCGCCCGTACTTCCCCCATTCACATCCCCAACCAAATGCAGTCGGCTGCATGAGAGGCATTTTTATGTCCTCCCGAGTACCCCTACCCAGCGAACCCCCCCAAAAAAGATGTCGTGTCTGCAGCAAGCGCGGATATAGGCGTGACACCCGCTATTATTGTCCCTCCTGTCCTGACAATCCTGGTCTTTGCATTGGTGAATGTTTTGAACGCTACCATTCACTAGTTGAGTATTAGCGTAGGGTACAGCATTGCACAGACTAGGCACACTTTCACAGGGTCTCCCAAGATGCCATCGCATTTTGAGAGACCCGAACCTGGAACCGGTTACCGTTATAAAAGTTACAAGTTTGCAAAAAAAACACAAAAAAAAAAAATAGTTGTCGTTTTATTGTTCTCTCTCTCTCTATTCTCTCTATTGTTCTGCTCTTTTTTACTGTGTTCTATTCTGCAATGTTTTATTGTTATTAGGGATGAGCTTCGTGTTCGAGTCGAACCCATGTTCGACTCGAACATCGGCTGTTCGACCGTCCGTCGAATTGCGAACGATATGGGCCGTTCGCGCCAAATTCGTGTGGCGCGTCACGGCCCATAATTCACTGCGGCATCGCAGTGCATTGCTGGCTGATGATTGGCCAAGCATGCACTATGACCCGCATGCTTGGCCAATCACAGCGCCGTCAGTAGAGAGAGCTGTAATTGGCCAAAGCCAGGGTGGCTTTGGCCAATTATGGCTCAGGGGATTTAGTACACACCCCACACTATATAAGGCCGCCTGCACCGCGGCCCTGTGTAGTGTGTGTTCCGGTGTGCTGAGAGATAGAGAGAGAGAGAGACAGTGTCATTTGATTTGAGTTAGATAGATTAGGCAGAACAGTCAGTCAGTTAGCTGCACTTACAGTGTATTGTGTATATATATGCATCCCAGGTGTTGCATATATATATATACACTGTATTCAGTTTAGCTAGATCCGTTCCTGTTATCTTCTATCTAGACTATTTAGTGCAGTGTGTCCTGCTCACAGTGTTCAGCTAGATCCGTTCCTGCTATTTACATTCAGTGCAGTGCGTCCTGCTCACAGTGTTCAGCTAGATCCGTTCCTGCTATTTACATTCAGTGCAGTGCGTCCTGCTCACAGTGTTCAGCTAGATCCGTTCCTGCTATTTACATTCAGTGCAGTGCGTCCTGCTCACAGTGTTCAGCTAGATCCGTTCCTGCTATTTACATTCAGTGCAGTGCGTCCTGCTCACAGTGTTCAGCTAGATCCGTTCCTGCTATTTACATTCAGTGCAGTGCGTCCTGCTCACAGTGTTCAGCTAGATCCGTTCCTGCTATTTACATTCAGTGCAGTGCGTCCTGCTCACAGTGTTCAGCTAGATCCGTTCCTGCTATTTACATTCAGTGCAGTGCGTCCTGCTCACAGTGTTCAGCTAGATCCGTTCCTGCTATTTACATTCAGTGCAGTGCGTCCTGCTCACAGTGTTCAGCTAGATCCGTTCCTGCTATTTACATTCAGTGCAGTGCGTCCTGCTCACAGTGTTCAGCTAGATCCGTTCCTGCTATTTACATTCAGTGCAGTGCGTCCTGCTCACAGTGTTCAGCTAGATCCGTTCCTGCTATTTACATTCAGTGCAGTGCGTCCTGCTCACAGTGTTCAGCTAGATCCGTTCCTGCTATTTACATTCAGTGCAGTGCGTCCTGCTCACAGTGTTCAGCTAGATCCGTTCCTGCTATTTACATTCAGTGCAGTGCGTCCTGCTCACAGTGTTCAGCTAGATCCGTTCCTGCTATTTACATTCAGTGCAGTGCGTCCTGCTCACAGTGTTCAGCTAGATCCGTTCCTGCTATTTACATTCAGTGCAGTGCGTCCTGCTCACAGTGTTCAGCTAGATCCGTTCCTGCTATTTACATTCAGTGCAGTGCGTCCTGCTCACAGTGTTCAGCTAGATCCGTTCCTGCTATTTACATTCAGTGCAGTGCGTCCTGCTCACAGTGTTCAGCTAGATCCGTTCCTGCTATTTACATTCAGTGCAGTGCGTCCTGCTCACAGTGTTCAGCTAGATCCGTTCCTGCTATTTACATTCAGTGCAGTGCGTCCTGCTCACAGTGTTCAGCTAGATCCGTTCCTGCTATTTACATTCAGTGCAGTGCGTCCTGCTCACAGTGTTCAGCTAGATCCGTTCCTGCTATTTACATTCAGTGCAGTGCGTCCTGCTCACAGTGTTCAGCTAGATCCGTTCCTGGTATTTACATTTAGTGCAGTGCGTCCTGCTCACAGTGTTCAGCTAGATCCGTTCCTGCTATTTACATTCAGTGCAGTGCGTCCTGCTCACAGTGTTCAGCTAGATCCGTTCCTGCTATATACATTTAGTGCAGTACGTCCTGCTCACAGTGTTCAGCTAGATCCGTTCCTGCTATTTACATTCAGTGCAGTGCGTCCTGCTCACAGTGTTCAGCTAGATCCGTTCCTGGTATTTACATTTAGTGCAGTGCGTCCTGCTCACAGTGTTCAGCTAGATCCGTTCCTGCTATTTACATTCAGTGCAGTGCGTCCTGCTCACAGTGTTCAGCTAGATCCGTTCCTGCTATTTACATTCAGTGCAGTGCGTCCTGCTCACAGTGTTCAGCTAGATCCGTTCCTGTTATCTTCCTACTGACAGGCAGGCTTGTCTGGTTACAGTATATAAAGCTACCTGAAGAAAATTACAGGTGTTCTTTTTGATCCTATTAGTACCACGGTCAGGCAGCTAGACTATTTACATTTAGTACAGTGTGTCCTGCTCACAGTGTTCAGCTAGATCCGTTCCTGTTATCTTCCTACTGACAGGCAGGCTTGTCTGGTTACAGTATATAAAGCTACCTGAAGAAAATTACAGGTGTTCTTTTTGATCCTATTAGTACCACGGTCAGGCAGCTAGACTATTTACATTTAGTACAGTGCGTCCTGCTCACAGTGTTCAGCTAGATCCGTTCCTGCTATATACATTTAGTGCAGTACGTCCTGCTCACAGTGTTCAGCTAGATCCGTTCCTGTTATCTTCCTACTGACAGGCAGGCTTGTCTGGTTACAGTATATAAAGCTACCTGAAGAAAATTACAGGTGTTCTATCCCAGCTTAGTGCAGCTACAGGCCATTAGTATGTCTGGAAGGCCAAGAAGGAGAGGCAGACAGTCACAAGCCAATAAGAGAGGGCAAGCAGGCTCTGTGTCTAGTGCTGGTCGTGGAGACGGTGCATCCTCATCAGCACGTGGCCATGGGACACGCTTGGCCTTTTTTTCGGCAGCTGGCCGTGTTGAGCCGCAACATGCGGAAGACTTGGTCGAGTGGATGACCAAGCCGTCCTCATCCTCCTCATCCTCTCTCACCCATGCCCAGGGTGCTTTGTCTGGCAAAGCAGCGGCCTCTTCCCTCAGCTCAATGTCATCAGTGACTCCTTCCCTAGCTCCACCATGTCCTCATGAGGATTCCCTCGAACTGTTTGACCACAGTGTTGGGTACATGCTCCAGGAGGATGCCCAGCGTTTGGAAGGCTCTGATGATGATACTGAGCTCAATGAAGGCAGTAACATGAGCACGGACAGAGGGGGTGCCCAAGAAGGACAGCAATCTGGCAGTCATGCTCCCCCTGCTGCAGCATACTGCCAGGTTTGCTCCAGTGATGAGGAGGGAGGGGATGATGAGGTCACTGACTCAACGTGGGTGCCTGATAGGAGAGAGGAGGAGGAGGAGGAGGAGGAGGTGGCACATCACCAACTAGGCAGGATGCCCTCCAGGGGCCAGCCTAAGGGCAGCACATTGACTGCATCACACCCCAAAGCTCCACATGTGCAGGGCGCTGCAGTCTCTGCGCGTTATTCAAAAAGTTCTTTGGTGTGGGCCTTTTTTGAGACGAGTGCATCAGATCGCACCGCTGCTATTTGCAACATATGTCTCAAGCGTATCTCGCGTGGCCAAAACATCTCCCGCTTGGGTACCACATGCTTGACCAGACATATGTTGACCTGCCATGCAGTTCGTTGGCAAGCGTATCTGAAAGACCCACACCAAAGAACAAAGAGGATCTCTCCTTGCTCCTCATCAGCTGAGATTTCCAACCCCACTAGACCTTCAGTCCTCTCTGAGACCTGCAGTGAGAGGAATGAAGGTGTAGAATTAGGTGTGTCACAGCCAAGTACTTGTGGGCAATCTGCTTTTGGTACACCGACGTCAGATTGTACCAGGCAAATTTCCCTGCCCCAGCTGCTGCACCGCCGAAAGAAGTTTGCTCCCAGCCATCCACATGCCCAGCGGTTGAATGCTAGCTTGGCAAAATTGCTAGCACTTCAACTGCTGCCTTTTCAGTTGGTAGACTCTGCCCCCTTCCGTGAGTTTGTGGAATGTGCGGTTCCTCAGTGGCAGGTACCCAAACGCCACTTTTTCTCACGGAAGGCGATTCCGGCTCTCTACCGGCATGTGGAAGGCAATGTCCATGCCTCGCTGGACAGGGCGGTCAGCGGTAAGGTGCATATTACCGCTGACTCATGGTCCAGCAGGCATGGACAGGGACGTTACTTAAGTTTCACGGCGCATTGGGTGACTCTGCTGGCAGCTGGGAAGGATGCAGGACAAGGTGCAGTAGTGTTGGAGGTTGTTCCGCCACCACGCCTCCAAAATGCTGATTGTGACACACCTCTCTCCTCCACCCCCTCCTCTTCTTCTTCCTCCATGGCCTCTTCCTCGGAACCAGCAGTGCTCCGTAGGCGTTCAAGGGGCTACGCAAGTACGCAGGCCAAAAGATGCCATGCGGTGCTTGAGCTGGTGTGCTTGGGGGACAGGAGCCACACTGGGGCAGAGGTTCTGTCAGCTCTGCAGGGGCAGGTTCAGAGGTGGTTGACGCCACGCCAACTTAAGGCAGGAATGGTGGTTTGCGACAATGGCACCAACCTCCTCTCTGCCCTCCGACAGGGACAACTGACCCATGTGCCCTGTTTGGCTCACGTCCTTAACTTGGTGGTGCAGCGGTTCTTGGGCAGGTACCCGGGCTTACAGGATGTCCTGAGGCAGGCCAGGAAAGTCTCTGTGCATTTCCGCCGGTCATATAATGCCAGTGCTCGGCTGACGGACCTCCAAAAGGAGTTTAACCTGCCCAAGAACCGCCTAATCTGTGACATGCCCACCAGGTGGAACTCGACGTTGGCCATGCTGCAGCGGCTGCACACGCAGCAGAGGGCCATCAATGAGTACCTGTGCGACTATGGCACCAGGACAGGGTCAGGGGACCTTGGTTTTTTTTCCCCACGCCAGTGGGCCATGATCAGGGATGCATGCACTGTCCTGTCACCATTCGAGGAGGCCACGAGGATGGTGAGCACTGACAGTGCATGCATCAGTGACACTGTCCCCCTTGTCCACCTGTTGGAGCACACGCTGCGTGGAATAATGGACAGGGCACTTGAGGCAGAACAGAGGCAGGAAGAGGAGGACTTCCTTAGCTCTCAAGGCCCCCTTTATCCAGACAGTGTTCCTGCGTGCCCGCCGATCACACAGGAAGAGGACGAGGAGGAGGAGGAGGAGGAGGAGGAAGATTGTGTCAGTATGGAGGTGGAGCCTGGCACTCAGCATCAGCAGTCTTTAAGGGATCAGTCCCAAGGAACACATAGACTTGTACGTGGCTGGGAGGAGGTGGCTGCGGACGTTGTTGTCCTTAGTGACCCAGAGGACTCCGGACCGAATGCCTCAGCAAACCTACGCTGCATGGCCTCCCTGATCCTGCAAAGCCTGCGTAAGGATCCTCGTATTCGTGGTATCAAGGAGAAGGACCAATACTGGCTGGCAACCCTCCTTGATCCACGTTACAAGGGTAAGGTTGCGGACCTTATCTTGCCATCGCAGAGGGAGCAGAGGATGAAACATCTTCGGGAGGCCTTGCAGAAAGGTCTGTGCAACGCGTTCCCAGAGACTGGGAGGTTACAAACTCCTGTTTCTGGACAACGTGTTGCTGAGGCTTCGGTCAGTCAAAGAAGGAGCGGTGGAGAAGGTGGCCGTCTGACCGATGCGTTCAGACAATTTTTTGGTCCGCAGCCCCAAGGTATGATCGGTTCCAGCAACCATCGCCAGCGTCTGTTTTACATGGTGCAGGAATACCTAGGGGCAAGATCAGACTTGGACACCTTTCCCACCGAAAATCCTCTGGGTTACTGGGTCTTGAGGATGGATCACTGGCCAGAGCTTGCACAGTATGCAATTGAGCTACTGGCCTGTCCTGCATCCAGCGTTCTTTCGGAACGTACATTCAGTGCTGCTGGAGGCGTGGTAACCGATCACAGGGTGCGTCTGTCCACTGACTCGGTCGATCGGCTGACCTTCATAAAAATGAATCAGTCTTGGATCACCACCAGCTACCAAGCACCTGATGCTGATGTAACTGAATAATTTTTTTCAGATCCCTTCAAAGACTGCCTATGCTGATGCTGAGTGATTATCCCTGAGTAATTATCCTCTTCCTCCTCAATCATCACGCTGATAGCTTGTAAGAACATTTTTGGTTCTGGGCGCCACCACCAGTGCCTAAGGCCCAATTTTTCTGCCCCTGTCTAACAGGGGCGTGAAATTACAATTTTTGATGCAATACTTTGCAGCAGGGCTCGTTCCTGCGTTCCAACTAGAGTGTCTGTGAGGGGTTGCAGTGTTGTGGCACCAGCACCAGTGCCTAAGGCCCAATTTTTCTGCCCCTGTCTAACAGGGGCGTGAAATTACAATTTTTGATGCAATACTTTGCAGCAGGGCTCGTTCCTGCGTTCCAACTAGAGTGTCTGTGAGGGGTTGCAGTGTTGTGGCACCAGCACCAGTGCCTAAGGCCCAATTTTTCTGCCCCTGTCTAACAGGGGCGTGAAATTACAATTTTTGATGCAATACTTTGCAGCAGGGCTCGTTCCTGCATTCCAACTAGAGTGTCTGTGAGGGGTTGCAGTGTTGTGGCACCAGCACCAGTGCCTAAGGCCCAATTTTTCTGCCCCTGTCTAACAGGGGCGTGTAATTACAATTTTTGATGCAATACTTTGCAGCAGTGCTCGTTCCTGCGTTCCAACTAGAGTGTCTGTGAGGGGTTGCAGTGTTGTGGCACCAGCACCAGTGCCTAAGGCCCAATTTTTCTGCCCCTGTCTAACAGGGGCGTGTAATTACAATTTTTGATGCAATACTTTGCAGCAGGGCTCGTTCCTGCGTTCCAACTAGAGTGTTTGTGAGGGGTTGCAGTGTTGTGGCACCAGCACCAGTGCCTAAGGCCTAATTTTTCAGCTCCTGTTCAACAGGGGCATGTAATTACAATTCTTGATCTAATATTTCACAGCAGGGCCCTGTGAGGGCTTACAGTGTTTTGGCCACAGCAACACCTAAGGCCCAAATTTCTGCTGAGTATATAGGGCAGGACCCTACTTTCAAACATCTAACTTACAAACGACTCCTACTTGCAAACGGAAGGAGACAACAGGAAGTGAGATGAAATCTACCCATAGGAAGGGAAATTCTCTCATGTAAGAGTTAATATGGGAAAACAATTTCTCCTTTCCACTGATGCTTTCCAATCCTTGTTCCACAAAAAAACCCAAATTTTCAAAAAACATTTTTCATTGGGACAAAAAAGTGAGGTGAAATCTTCTGAAGAGGAGGAAAGACGCAAAACAAATGTCACAGGGGTGATAACCCTTCCCTATGTTTTCCAAAAAGCTTAGAAAAGATTTTTTGGCTGGAGCTAAACACATTAAAAATGTTCAAAATTACAAACAGATTCTACTTAACAACAAACCTACAGTCCCTGTCTTGTTTGCACCGCCTGTATACTGCTGTTCAGAGTATATAGGGACCTTTCCTTATTTTAATTTGGGTGCGGGGTTCCCCTTAATATCCATACAAGACCCAAAGGGCCTGGTAATGGACTGGGGGGTACCCATGCCGTTTGTCTCACTGATTTTCATCCATATTGCCAGGACCCGACATGACATTAAACCCGCAAGCAGTTTTAAATGAGATTTTTTCCTTTAAAAATGACATTTGGTGCAGGGACTGTTCTAAACATGGGAAACACGCGTCACTTTACAGGCATACTATAGACACCCCCCAGGTACGATATTTAAAGGAATATTTCACTTTTTTTTTTTTACTTTAAGCATCATTAAAATCACTGCTCCCGAAAAAACGGCCGTTTTTAAAAGTTTTTTTTGCATTGATACATGTCCCCTGGGGTAGGACCCGGGTCCCCAAACCCTTTTTAGGACAATACCATGCAAATTAGCCTTTAAAATGAGCACTTTTGATTTCGAACGTTCGAGTCCCATAGACGTCAATGGGGTTCTAACGTTCGTGCGAACTTGCGGTCCGTTCGCGGGTTCTGGTGCGAACCGAACCGGGGGGTGTTCGGCTCATCCCTAATTGTTATTATGTTTTATCATGTTTGCTTTTCAGGTATGCAATTTTTTATACTTTACTGTTTACTGTGCTTTATTGTTAACCATTTTTTGTCTTCAGGTACGCCATTCACGACTTTGAGTGGTTATACCAGAATGATACCTGCAGGTTTAGGTATCATCTTGGTATCATTCTTTTCAGCCAGTGGTCGGCTTTCATGTAAAAGCAATCCTAGCGGCTAATTAGCCTCTAGACTGCTTTTACAAGCAGTGGGAGGGAATGCCCCCCCACCCCCCACCGTCTTCCGTGTTTTTCTCTGGCTCTCCTGTCTCAACAGGGAACCTGAGAAAGCAGCCGGTGATTCAGCCAGCTGACCATAGAGCTGATCAGAGACCAGAGTGGCTCCAAACATCTCTATGGCCTAAGAAACCGGAAGCTACGAGCATTTTATGACTTAGATTTCGCCGGATGTAAACAGCGCCATTGGGAAATTGGGGAAGCATTTTATCACACCGATCTTGGTGTGGTCAGATGCTTTGAGGGCAGAGGAGAGATCTAGGGTCTAATAGACCCCAATTTTTTCAAAAAAGAGTACCTGTCACTACCTATTGCTATCATAGGGGATATTTACATTCCCCGAGATAACAATAAAAATGATTTAAAAAAAAAAAATGAAAGGAACAGTTTAAAAATAAGATAAAAAAGCAAAAAAATAATAAAGAAAAAAAAAAAAAAGCACCCCTGTCCCCCCTGCTCTCGCGCTAAGTCGAACGCAAGCGTCGGTCTGGCGTCAAATGTAAACAGCAATTGCACCATGCATGTGAGGTATCACCGCGAAGGTCAGATCGAGGGCAGTATTTTTAGCAGTAGACCTCCTCTGTAAATCTAAAGTGGTAACCTGTAAAGGCTTTTAAAGGCTTTTAAAAATGTATTAATTTTGTTGCCACTGCACGTTTGTGCGCAATTTTAAAGCATGTCATGTTTGGTATCCATGTACTCGGCTTAAGATCATCTTTTTTATTCCATCAAACATTTGGGCAATATAGTGTGTTTTAGTGCATTAAAATTTAAAAAAGTGTGTTTTTTCCACAAAAAATGCGTTTGAAAAATCGCTGCGCAAATACCGTGTGAAAAAAAAAAAATGAAACACCCACCATTTTAATCTGTAGGGCATTTGCTTTAAAAAAATATATAATGTTTGGTGGTTCAAAGTAATTTTCTTGCAAAAAAAATAACTTTTTCATGTAAACAATAAGTGTCACAAAGGGCTTTGTCTTCAAGTGGTTAGAAGAGTGGGTGATGTGTGACATAAGCTTCTAAATGTTGTGCATAAAATGCCAGGATAGTTCAAAACCCCCCCAAATGACCCCATTTTGGAAAGTAGACACCCCAAGCTATTTGCTGAGAGTCATGTCGAGTCCATGGAATATTTTATATTGTGACACAAGTTGCGGGAAAGAGACATTTTTTTTTTTTTTTCACAAAGTTGTCACTAAATGATATATTGCTCAAACATGCCATGGGGATATGTGAAATTACACCCCAAAATACATTCTGCTGCTTCTCCTGAGTACGGGGATACCACATGTGTGAGACTTTTTGAGAGCCTAGCCGCGCACGGGACCCCGAAAACCAAGCACCGCCTTCAGGCTTTCTAAGGGCGTAAATTTTTGATTTCACTCTTTACTGCCTATCACAGTTTCGAAGGCCATGGAATGCCCAGGTGGCACAAACCCCCCCCCCCAAATGACCCCATTTTGGAAAGTAGACACCCCAAGCTATTTTCTGAGAGGTATAGTGAATATTTTGCAGACCTCACTTTTTGTCACAAAGTTTTGAAATTTGAAAAAAGAAAAAAAAAATTTTCTGGTCTTTCTTCATTTTCAAAAACAAATGAGAGCTGCAAAATACTCACAATGCCTCTCAGCAAATAGCTTGGGGTGTCTACTTTCCAAAATGGGGTCATTTGGGGGGGGTTTGTGCCATCTTGGCATTTTATGGCCTTCAAAACTGTGATAGGTAGTGAGGAGTGAAATCAAAAATTTATGCCCTTAGAAATCCTGAAGGAGGTGCTTGGTTTTCGGGGCCCCATACGCGACTAGGCTCCCAAAAAGTCCCACACATGTGGTATCCCCGTACTCAGGAGAAGCAGCTGAATGTATTTTGGGGTGCAATTCCACATATGCCCATGGCCTGTGTGAGCAATATATAATTTAGTGACAACTTTTTGTAAAAAATTATTATTTTTTTTTTTTTGTCATTATTCAATCACTTGGGACAAAAAAAATAAATATTCAATGGGTTCAACATGCCTCTCAGCAATTTTCTTGGGGTGTCTACTTTCCAAAATGGGGTCATTTTGGGGGGGTTTGTACTGCCCTGCCATTTTAGCACCTCAAGAAATGACATAGGCAGTCATAAATTAAAAGCTGTGTAAATTCCAGAAAATGTACCCTAGTTTGTAGACGCTATAACTTTTGCGCAAACCAATAAATATACGCTTATTGACATTTTTTTTACCAAAGACATGTGGCCGAATACATTTTGGCCTAAATGTATGACTAAAATTTAGTTTATTGGATTTTTTTTATAACAAAAAGTAGAAAATATCATTTTTTTTTCAAAATTTTCGGTCTTTTTCCGTTTATAGCGCAAAAAATAAAAACGGCAGAGGTGACCAAATACCATCAAAAGAAAGCTCTATTTGTGGGAAGAAAAGGATGCAAATTTCGTTTGGGTACAGCATTGCATGACCGCGCAATTAGCAGTTAAAGCGACGCAGTGCCGAATTGTAAAAAGTGCTCTGGTCAGGAAGGGGGTAAAATCCTCCGGGGCTGACGTGGTTAACGTCCACGGCCTCAACTCCAACAAGAAAAGACATTTGGCGCTCCGAGAGTTTAAACAGTCAAGGGCAGACATCATTATGGTGCAGGAAACGCATTTTAACAAAGGAGACTCCTTCACATTCGCTTCCAGACACTTCCCCCAGGTATATCAAGCCTTTAACCCATGTAAGAGAGCGGGTGTTGCCATACTTTTTAAAAAAGGGGCCCCTTTACCTGCACTAACGCCTACCTAGACCCGCAAGGCCATTTTATTATTATCCGAGGCCTCTGGCAGACATAGGCCATCACCCTTTGTGCTCTTTATACCCCGAATACACATCAACACCGCTTTCTGGCCAAGGTCCTTACTCGCCCATTCCGGACACCCCATGATTTCCTAGTGATAGGGGGGATTTTAATTTATCCCACTCCACAACCTGTGACCGCCTTGTGGCGAGCCCCTAGGCATCGCAAGCCCGAGCCCTCAGAGACTCCAGACTGTTTCGCCAGCTCACTAGAAGATATGCTCTTTTTGATGTATGGCGGGCTCTCCACCCGGGTGATCATCAATACACCTTCTACTCTGCCCCCCTAACCACACTCACTCGAGCATAGATTACCTCTTTGTAAACAACAACACACTGCGCATCACCGAATCCGCGCACATACTTCCCATCGCCTGGTCTGACCATGCCCCTATCACACTATCCCTAAACTTAGGCACCCCTCTCCGCTGGCCTTACAACTGGAGGTTGAACAACTTCCTCTTGCAACACGTCCTCTCCCAAATAGAACTAGAATCCACCCTGCAACACTACTTTGTCGAAAACGACACCTCGGACATTTCCCTCTCTACACTGTGGACTGCCCACAATGTAGTTCTCAGGGGCCGTTGTCTTGCCCTCTCTTCAGCTATGAAGAGAGATGCCAAAGCTGCCAGACTGCTAGCTAAAAAACAGCTGAAGACCCTTGAAGCTAAGCTCCAAAATTCACCGTCCATTCCACTCCTTAAACAAATCGTTTGTGTACGAATGACACTTTGGGACCTGGCGATGGGCCAGTTGGACAAAGCACTGATCTGCCTGAAACAACTATATTACGACAAAGGTAACAAGCACAATCGCTCCTAGCCAGGAAACTGGCAGACCGGGCCCATACATCTACACCACATCAAATCAAGAACAGAAAGGGCGACACACTGACCCACCCTCAGGACATAGCGAACATCTTCGCTGACTTCTACACATTCCTATACAACAAAGCGGAGATACCGCATAATCCTCCACTGCCCGACTTAGTCAACCGTATATGACCCAGTATGTCGAGCGGGTCAGATTTCCCCGACTTCGGGATACTGACCTACAAGAACTGAACGCCCCCATCTCCGCGGAAGAATTGGCAGCGACCATAAAAGCCCTCCCAGCCCACAAATCCCCTGGACCGGACGGGTTGCCGTACGAGTACTACAAGGCCTTCCTTCCCCTCCTAAGTCCACATATGACCAAATTGTACAATGCTTTCTTCCATCAGACCCCCATCCCGAGCGATATGCTTGGCTCTTTCCTATCCCGGATTTCAAAACCAGATAAGGACCCAGCCCTATGCACTAGTTACAGACCCATAGCCTTACTTAATTCGATCCTAAAAATATTCACAAAAATTCTTTCAATTTCATTGAATGTAATCCTCCCTGCCTTGATACAAGGACACAAGTGGCAGAAGACAACACTAGAAAAGTTATAGACCTAATTGATGTGGCCAATAGAGAGAACTCAGAATCTATGATCCTGAGTCTAGACGTAGAAAAGGCATTTGATCGCTACGAGCTGACCCTTCATGATGGCTACACTGCGCCACATGGGATTTAGGGGGCCCTTCTTACGGGCGATACAAAACCTCTACACCAACCCCACTTCCCAAGTGAAAACTCCCTTCGCCACATCAGCCACCTTCCCGATCGCTAATGGCACCCGCCAGGGCTGCCCGCTCTCCCCCCTGCTATTCGCACTATGTGTGGAGTCCCTGGCGGTGGCCATTAGGGGTAACCCGGACATTCGGGGGATCCCAGTTAGGGGAAAGGAATTTAAAATATCTCTATTCGTAGATGACATCATCCTAACTCTGACCCAGCCTGGGATTTCCCTACCCAAACTCCATGCCGAATTAGATAGTTATGGGGCGCTCTTGGAGTATAAAAACAAACGCGTCAAAATCTATGGCCCTTCCAATTAATGTCCCGGAGGATGAGATCAATCACCTACAGTCAACCTTTCCTTATAGGTGGGAACGTACTTCCCTCAAATACCTGGGGGTTTCTATTACCCCGTCTTTCAGCACCCTGTATCAAGCCAATTTCCCTCCTCTATATTGGTCGATTAGGGAGCTCATCCAAAAATAGAAGACCCATCATATCTCCCTTTTGGGGCGGATCACATCCATCAAAATGGTCATACTTCCGAAGCTCCTTTACCTATTTCAGACGTTGCCCATCCCAATCCCTTATGCCCATTTACGCAGACTTCAGAGTGACATGCTGAGATATGTCTGGAACTATAAAAAACATAGGATGCCTAGCTCCTTCATGACTGCGTCGCGTACGGATGGGGGCCTGGCATTTCCTAATTTCCTTAGGTACTACCAAGTGGCCCAACTACACGCGATAGTTTCCTGGTTCCCCCAGAGGTCCTATTATAAATTGACAGAGATAGAAAAAATATGGCTAGCCCCGGTACACCCAAACAGCCTCCTCTGTAACAGGAATGTGGAGGTGGACCCAGGCCGATTATTGGGATCGATGTCCCAGCTCTGACAGCTTGGGCGCAAATTGTCCCGTGAAGGCAAGCTTAAGTCTGAATACTCACTGATGAACTCCTTTCTTTGTAACCCCAAAATACCGACTAGCCTTACCCACCAGATGTCTGAGCTTCACGGAATTTATTCCATTTTGGCCAACTGGTGGACCCTAGATTCTAGAGCTCCAAAGCAAACATGACTTGCCACGACAGATGTTCTATAGTTATTTGCAGATCAGACATTTTGCCCAAACCATAGCTCCGCACCTGCAATTCTCCCCACCCTCTCCATTTGAACGGATCATACTAGAGGGGCGAAATCGCAGAGGACTGATCTCAGACATATATCAGATCCTAAATTCATACTCAATACCAACAAGAGGTAAACATGCATACATGCTACGCTGAGAGAGAGAGTTGGGAGAGGAACTCCCAGTGGAGGCGTGGCAGGCAGTCTGGAGGCAGGCTGCCAAAAGTTCCCTATGTACCCTCTATAAAGAAAATTTGTATAAGATTCTCTTTTTTTGGTACCAGACTCCAGCTGTACTCCATAAATTTTACCCCTCCACCTCTGACTGATGTTGGCGCTGCCAACGAGACAGAGGCTCTCTCTTCCACATTTATTGATCATGTCCTCTCATAGCCCCGTTCTAGAGTTCGACCCAACAATTATTAACCCGCCTCTTTGAGGTTCCAATATCTCTCTCGCCTAAATTTTTCTTGTTTAGCCTCTCCCAAATAAAATAGCTAAACCATGCAAGAAATTGCTTAGACATATTCTCACAGCAGCCCGGTGCCTAGCAGCCCTTAATTGAAAGAAAAATTCACCCCCATCCCAAGAAGCCCTGTACTCCAGGATCAAAGATGTGGAACTCATGGAAAAAATGACGGCCAGAATACAGGACGGCCAGGTTGGATGAGTACAACGTGGCCTGGGAGAGGTGGCATCTCTGGGAGGATTTGCGGTGAGCCAGGACAGGGGCCAAAGCGGTAATCTACTGCCCTCTTTAACCTTACTCTTTCTATCTTTTCTTCTCCCCCCCCTCTCTTTCTTCTTCCTTAACTCACAGACTATCTCTGTACAGTTATATGTGATATCAGCTCTAGGATACTGTTTATTAAGTTGTGCTCCAAGGGCACTGTTGCTAAAAGAATTATATTATATTTTGTACTGCTTGCGCATACAGTTTACCTCCCTAAATTTGCTGCGTGCAGACTTCGCATTGCTTTGTTCTTACATTTGCTATTGTTGACTCCTTCACATCTGTGTATTGTTAACCTTTTCGAGAAAATTGTTAATTGGAAAAAAAAAAAACAGAATACAATGATCTGAAAGTCTCATAAAACTATAATATTCACAATAGAAAACATCAAATGCTTAAACTAAGAAAATGTACCATTTAAAAAAAAAAAAGGTAATTTTAAAATTGATGGCAGCAACATGTCTCAAAAAAATTGGGACAGGGCTATGTTTATCACGGTGTAGCATCCCATCTTCTTTTAACAATATTCTAGAAACTGAGATCAGTTGCTGGAGTTTTGGGGGAAGAATGTCGTCCCATTTCTGTCCGATATAAGATTTGAATTGCTAGACAGTCTTGGGTCTTCTTTGTCATATTTTTGGTATCAAGATGCACCAAATATTTTCAATTGCTGAAAGGTCTGAACTGCAGGCAGGCTGGCTAAGCACCTGGACTCTTCCACTTCACAATCTTTTGATGATATCATGTACTGTAGATCAGTGGTCCCAAATCTCCCTGGCACCAGGAACCAGCCTCATGTAAGACGACCCCTCCATAGACCGGGGGGTTGGGTTTGAGGAGCATAGTTGTCTGGGGTTTGCAGCCTGTTACCTCACCTACCACTGACATCTTTATTTGTAAAAAATATATATATTTTTTATTATTATTGCAATAAAAATATATTTTTAAATTTGTTTTATTTGTAACTGTTTAGCTGATCACATAAACCCTACTTAAAGTTTAAATTCAGATCCTCGTCCCTTAAAGCAGATTAAACAACACAGTGCTTGTGCTGTGTAATCTGCCCCTCTAAACTGTAAAAAACCTGGCTGATTCTGACACTTCCTGTGTCCCCCTCTCTGCACTGACCATGATAATCAGGACTGCTGAGCCCTGACCACCGTGGTCAGTGTACGTCCCTTCATCATACGCAGCTGTCCTCTCTGCTCTCCTTTCTCCCCCTCACCCCCTCCTCCCTGTCAGCTCCGTGTCTGTGTCTGTCTCTGCACTGCCCCCCTCCCCCGCTATTATTAAAAATAAAAAAACTTACAATGGTAAGCCCTCTATTATGGGCAGGCATACCACACTGTGTATGTTTTTTTCTAAAAACGAAGCTTGTAAATACCTATTTACAGGCTGGTTATCTTCAGGCCGGTCACATGACTCGCTGCCGCTTCACATCTCAGAGACAGAGCTTCAGCAGGAGGGGCTGAGTGGCCACGTGAGCTCCCTGGCTGACGTCAGAGGGTAATCTTGGCACCTCCTGCAGAAGCCATTCATCAGAGCTGTAAAGCAGCCGTGAGTCATGTGACTGGCCTGAAGATCACTCTAAATCAGTGGTTCTCAACTCCAGTCCTCAGGACCCACCAACAGGCCAGATTTTATGTATTACCTTGGGGAGATGCAGACAAGAATACTTCAATCACTGAGCAGCAAATGATATCACCTGTGATGTATTTCAGTCATCTTGCAAACCTGGCCTGTTAGTGGGTCCTGAGGACAGGAGTTGAGAACCACTGCTCTAAATAGATATTTACAAGCCTCGTTTTCAGAAATGACTTACATATTGTGGTATGCCTGCCTATAATAGAGGGGCTGGCAGTGAGTTTTAATGTAGACTTAACAAAAACTTTAATATAATAAATAATATTGAATTGAGCTCATGTAATCAGCCAAACAGAAACAAATAAAGATTTAAAAAACATTTGTTTCAATAAAAAAATGTCATAATAATAATATATTTTTTTCTATAATAATAGATAGATAGATAGATAGATAGATAGATAGATAGATAGATAGATAGATAGATAGATAGATAGATAGATAGATAGATAGATAGATAGATAGATAATATTGTTATGGAAAGAAATTTTTTATAGAAAATATATTATGATTAATAGGCCAAACAGATACAAATAAAGATTCTAAAATAAATGAATTATATATATATAGATATCTATATATATCTATATATATATATATATATATATATATATCTATATATACACACACTGTATATATACACATACTGAGAGAGACATGACCATAAAGAGGAAAGAGAGTGATATTGCTGGGAGAAGGGGAGCAGGTGCCCTCTGGTGGTGGGACAGTGACAGTGCACTAGACCCACACATGGATCCAGATCCTACCCATGCACAGTCCACAGAAGGGCCCCCACAGCCGACCAGACAAAACGTGGAGCCCAGGTGACAACACGAGTGGCCGCCAATGCAGCTTGAGCCTCGCTCGCCGCCTACTCCTTGCCGTGCCACCTGGCCCCCAACAGGGCACTGACTGGCAGTTGGGGATGGGGACCTCTGCTGTAGATGATGATACAACATTATTCTGAAATAGTTCAACTTGTTCAATTGTTCACAGATTGGTGAACCTCTGCCCATCTTAACTTCTGAGACACTCTGACTACTATGTTACTGACCTGTTGCCAATTAACCTAATTAGTTGCAAAATATTCTTTTAGCTCTTCCTCATCAGTACCACTTACTTTGCCAGATTTTTGTTGCCCTATTTTGAGACGTGTTGCTGTCATCAATTTTAAAATGTCCTTATTATTTTCCTAAAATGGTACATTTTCTCAGTTTAATAATTTTTCAATTTTCTTTTGTGAATAAAATATGGGTTTGTGAGATTTGCAAATCATTGCAATCTGGTTTTATGTAGATTTTACACAGTATCCCAACTTTTTTGGAATTGGGGTTGTATGCGATAAGTAAAGTCCAAACAACTCCCAAAAGAGAACAATTTTCTTTTGTGCTTCAGTGCTTCAGTGTCACAATTTAGCCTGCAGTTTTCCTGTCTGTGTAATTCTTACCTCGCTGCAGTGCTTCTTTTAGTAATGTGATTCCTTTCACATGTGTTTGGCTTCCGTGCTCACCCATGGGCATAACCTGTTATTCTGTGGCTGTATATTTTCTTTCCCTTCCAGCTCTTCCTGGCCTGCCCCTCAGTTTGTTTCTCTATGCAACACATGCTCAGTGCAGCCCATGTTACCTGAGCAACTTCCCAGTTCTCCGAGTTCCTGTTTGCCCTCTATTACATGTATTCTGTGTCTAACTTCCTTTGTACCGACCCCAGCTTTATCTACTGACTGTGCTTGCCTGCTGCTGGCCCTGACCTCGGCTTGTTTCCTAAATTTCTTTCTGTCACCTGCCATTGTACTCTGCACACACAAGTGGTCTCCACATCCTCAGCTAGGCATACCTGGGGAAAAGGCAGCCGCACACCGCAACGGGATACCTATAATACGTCTTTATTGTAATGCAGACAGAAGGGGTCCACGATCTGGTTCCAGCTTGCTGCAAATCCATTTTCACCATAAGGGGCCCTGTTGAAGAAGCAGGACTGGGGTTGGAGTTGGCAATCTACAAGGGCTCACTATTACAGTTGCCTGACAGTTTGCTCAAGCCATGAGCTCCTCAGAGACACCGCAGCCTCTTCTGGAATAACTTCAATGTTTGGTGCAGAGAGTTGACATCCAGCAGGCCTATCAAGTACGGATCATGCAGTGTCTACAAGTGAGTAAAAAGAGCACCACTAGCGGAAGGCACCCCCCCATTGGACCCGGACACATCAAGGGTTTATCCCAGGAGCTGGCCACGGTGATATTTATCCACCCGGAATACAGCTGGCACAATACAGGCTCCAACGAATACTTATTCCACTCTGGCTCATTTAATGAACCCGGACAATGGTAACCCAATATGTACACAACCTATTTAGGCTCTGGGTCTGACATCCATGAAAAACACGTTATTGAAAATTGGGGGTCATAGGTGCTGCCTGAACACAAAGTCATTGCACCGGAATCCATACATTTAAAATACTTGCAACTCCCAAGCCCTTGATGAAGGTATCAGAATACCGGAAACGCGTCGGGTATTGGGGTACATCAATCCCAGGAGAGTACATTTAACATCATATTTGTATAATTCCTGTTTTGATCCAATATTAATTTTGTATGGAATGCACGCTCTTTCTTATATGTTATAGACGTTTTTACGTCCGTTTTTAAGTACATTAATAAAAATTTACACATTTTACTTCAAGAGTTGGTGGTCTATTAAAGTCCCAGTTCAAGGGGGATATTTTTTTTTGTGGTTCAATGCAGTGTCTACAAGAACATTCCTCCCATTAGGACCAGCTACAGATTGTGTCCACTTCCTCTCCCTTCCTGATCCTTCCTAAGTCTTCTAGTCCGATCATTATATTGGAACTCTGGTCAAGTGTTGTCATACGGGTCACAATGCCATCAGATTTGTCTCCTTAAGGTGCTCCACTCTCTGTAACCATGGCTGGGGTCGCTACCTCTCAGATGCTCCCCAAATATTATCAGGCCTTTCTAGATGTTTTTTGTAAAAAAGCTGATGACCATCTGCCTCCTTATTGTCCCTACAATTGCGCTATTGATCTCCAACCTGGGACTACTCCACCTTGGGGCCAAGTCTACCCCCTCTCCATTCTTGAGACTCAAGCCATGACTGGGTAAATCTGCAGAAAGCATTTATGGTAAAGGATGGTACGCTCCGACCTGGGTCAAAGAGGTGATTGGGGCCACCAAAGTGGAAAAATCAGTAATAAACTGGCAACAGAAATGGGTGAACCCCAATAAGTGCTGCTTAGTTTTCAGACCAGAGGGCTGAGGCCAGTTGGAGATGGCCTGAAGTTTGGCTTGATCCAAATGCAGCCCTTTATCTGTGACTATGTAACCATTGAAAGCAACCTAGGTTTGCTTGAAGAGGCACTTCTCCAGTTTTGTGTACAAGAGGTTGTTCCTGAAGAAATTGGAGAACTGTACACATGTGCTCACGATGAGTGTTTAAATCTGGAGAAAAAAATTTGTATGTCATCCAGATATACAAGGACACAAACATGTAAGTGATCAGACCAAAATGTCATTAACAAAGTTCTGGAAAGTGGCTGGAGCATTACACAAGCCAAAAAGCATTACAAGATACTCATAATGCCCGTCTCTGGTGTTGAAAGCTGTCTTCCATTCATCACCCTCTTTGATCCTAATCAGATTGTATGCCCCACGGAGGTTCAACTTTGTGGAGATTCGAGCATCCCGAAGCCTATCAAAGAGTTCAGAAATCAAAGGTAGAGGGTAACGATTCCTAACGGTGATGGCATTGAGACCTCTCAAAGTGACATAGCATGTCTCGTCTACAATAGAGAGATTACCTGCTTGTATTTTTTTATTTTTTAGACAACCAATGTGTTTCTGGGTCTCTGGCACCTGGCCTCCTTTATCAGGGCTTGGGTTTACCATGAAGACACAAGGCAAAATATTTTAAGGCCTCGGGCTCCCCAACTATGGTGTAGGGACTAACATCATTACAGCTTAACATCTCTGCTCACAAAATATTACAATATATTTTCGTACCTATGAATGAGAGCAACAAATATTTTTCAGCACTAGAGTTTGCACTGTTATATAAGCTTAGTAACATTCTATCCTGATTGCTGAGGCTCAAAATGGAGTATGTTTGTGAAGGGGATAAAGTGATCCTTTTAATATCTGTACAAGATTTCATGGACACATTTCAGACTTGTCACAAAATACAGCAACAGTATACCTAAAGAAAAAAAATGTATCTTTTAAGTGGTTGTAAGGTCAGAAGGTTTTTAAACTTCACGCATTCTATGCAACAAGTGACATGATGCTCAGGTGTAAATGAGCATCATAGGATACAATGGGAAACCTCAAGTCGAGCATTGTTGAAATTCTAGAAAAGCACTCCAAATCACTCAGATGTGAACCAGGGCTAAGGCAGTACTACGGTTAAGGGTAGGTTAGTTATCATAATCCTAAAGCAGCAGCAATTCTAAAAAAATATAGAATTTTATATCACCTGTGTGATATATATATATATATATATATATATATATATATATATATATATATATATATATATATATATATATATATATATATCATGCTTGGGGAGATCCTTGCACATCTTAGAATAGCAGCGAGGGAGGATGTGAGACTTCCTGATATGTGGGTGCAGACAGAAGGAGAGATGAATCCCCCTCCCATCCTGGCAGCAGAAAAATTGCTTCGCTGCTGCCGTGGAGAAAGGCAGGTGCCAAGATCTTCAAAGAAGCTGTGAAATGCATTCCCTCCAATATCTATGGCACAGCTGATGTGCGAGAATATTGGATAAGCCATCCGAAGAGTTAATAGCTGGCCCTGCTCGCTATCTGAGAATTCCATTACCCCTGTAACCCCCTGCACAGGCTCACCAGTGCGTTTTTTGTGCTGTTCATTTCAAAAGCAATTTCTTCTCTGAAGATGGATCATACAGCTGATAGGACTGGTCACGACAGATATTGCTGGAGAGGGGGGAATCCATATCATACAGGCCTTTTCATTACAGAAAGGTGAAAAGTAATAAGTGTGATCTATGAGGCATATATGTGTGCAAATACACACAATATATGTAGACAAAAAAAGAATCCTCAAATTTCCGCCATCCATTGACGAAAATGTATTAACCATCGCTTCGGTAGATATTATGCTTTAAAAGCACATCAGTGATGATTTTTCTTGGATGACAGACCTGGGCTTACCGTGTAGACTCATTTTCAGCCTCACTACTTGCTCTCCAGAAATAAAAAATGTCATGTCTGTATCTGTGACCAGTGTTTTATTAATAGCATACCTGCTTTTTCAGTGTGCAATATCCATCATCAATGCATTTTTTTAAGCCAAAAACTCAGCATCTATGCAATGAATTTCTGGCAGTGGAAATAAAGGAGTATTTGTCATGCTTCAAACATTTGCATATTAATATAGCAATTATTTACTGATTTAAAGTTTGAATAGTCACAAAACCCAGAGTTAGAAGATTCTATGGCTAGAATGATGGCATTGGTATTTCTTGGCCCAGGAAGGGTTGGTCTTTGGAGGTTTTCTAAGAGGTATCAAGCAAGGAAATAAAGCACCTATGAGAGCGGAGTTCCACCCAAAAATGGAACTTCCGATTTAAGTGAGGTGACCCCCTGACATGCCACATTTGGCATGTCATTTTTTTTAGGGGGGGGGCAGGTACCCTCTTTTCAGAGGGTCACAGCTCCCACTTCCTCCCGGCACACCACGGCACCAGAAGGGAGATCAACTCTCTCCCCCTCCCTCCCTGAATGCCCAGCCAGTCACGGCACGTGGCGTGTGCATGCGCAGTGGGTGCCCGGCTGTGGCAGTTACAATGCCGTCGCCTCAGAGAGGAGGGGGAGACGAGCAGGGCTTCACTGGACAGTGGGACAGGTAAGTGTCGGATTATTAAAAGTCAGCAGCTGCAGTATTTGGTTTTTTTTTAAGCAGAACTCCGCTTTAAGAATGTTTATTCTCTGGCTGTCATTCTGATGCTTTTCGAAGTCACTGACCTGTAACAAGTTTTGATATAAGCTGACACTCATTTACAACATACTTGTTGTAGGTCAGTGGTTTAAGAGACACACATCCAGGTAACTAACATTCATAGAAAAAGGCCAGCAATGGCAGCCACCATACCTCTCTCCTGACAGGTGTACTTTATGTTTACATTAGGGGGCTTAGTGTGATCAGCCTCTGTGGAAGATGTAAATCACTCTAGTAGTGGATTAAGTGTAGATGTCAGAGAACTCACAGTGCTAATGCCCGTCTCCATGCAGCAGTGGCTAATCCCCATTCCGCTAATGCCAATGGACATTGTCAGAGAACTCATAGTGCTAATTCCCGCCTACATGCAGCAGTGGCTAATTCCCATTCCGTTAATGCCAATGGCCATGCACAGTGTCGCCGACAGAGGTGAACGAGTTCCGGAACGAACGTACGCACTCGCGCACCCATACGAACGTGTGCGCGCACTCGCACACCCCTGCTAACGTGTGTGCGCACTCGCGCATGCACATTCACGTCCACCAATCTTGGAGCATGGCGCTCTATATGAACAGAGTCTCTGCCTGATACCAGTGCTGGATCGTCTTCAGCTGGTTCCTGAGTTCCTGATTGCTGTTTGACCTGTTACCTTGCTCCTGACAAACCCGGCTTCCTTGACCATTCTCCTGGATCACCCCTGCCTGTTATCTACCTTTACTGATTATACAGACCTTGGCTTGGATTCTCTACTAAGGCTCTGCTTCCTGATTCTGTACCTCGCTGCCAGCCCGCTGCCAACCTCTGCCTGTCCTTGACTACGAACTTGCCTTCCGTTTATTACCTTTCCTGTTTCTGACATTGCAGTTGTTCCTGAATCCATACTTACCTGCCTGGCTTCTGCTGAACAGTTCTGGTGATCAGTCTTCATGCCTTCCTCCGAGAGGACCCTGTATCTCCAAGCTCCAGCCTTCAGCCTGCAAGCACCTGCACCCTTACGTTGCCCCAGCACTCCCTTTTCTCACTACCAGGGGTGTTGGGACCGGAACCGTGCAAGAGGCCACCCTCAGCATTTCGGACTCCCCTGTAAGGTACGTGACAGTAGAGGTGTGGTGGTGCCATCACAATCTCCACCCTGTCCAATCAGCGAATGCTTTCCATTCATAAAGAAAAACGCAGTGTGTTCTCTGAATGGTGGCTGTGCCATCATTGTAGTAACTTGGGCTACTACAGTGATGTATAGCTTCCACAGAGGTCCATCAGGTATCACATATGAATACTTATATTGTGCCAAGCTGGAACAATGCAAGTATGTGTAGCGCTACTCCCTAGAGGGCCGCAGGATTTTTGGGTCCCCCTATTCCTCTACAGCCAAGCAACACACATTTTTAACTCTCATTAAAAGACAAGGAATCAGTCTACGGGCTTGTTTTTGTTGTTTTATTGGGAAAAACAACTTGGATAGGTTATAGCGCTTATGGGATGCTCAACTTGACTTGAGGAACAACTAATGAGGACAACTTCCTTCTCTATGTACACTGCAAAAATGACAAATCCACGACTGTATTTCTTCTGGAACAGCAACAGTCTTTATGAAAATGGCAATGGCTCCTTCTAGGAGCTCTGTGTCCCCTGCGTGGATTTCTAGCAAAGTCCCAACTTGTATGAGCTGTATGTCCCTTTTCTTGAAAATACCATCACACCTGGCTGCTTGGTGAAATGTTCCAGAACAAGGGATTGGGTATAGCTTGTTGGCACTGTCTCAGAAAGCTTGCTAGATATTGCATCAGGCAGCTCTCTCCCGTTTAGGCTCTGGGGATGTAAAGGTACTCACGCTGTCCCTGGAAATCCTGCTTCATTGGAAGAGACTGCTGTTCAGGCCTTCTACTTTCTAAGTCCTTCTTTGCAAGCCAGAGTGTCTCCTGGAAGATTAGTAGAGATCCCTCTGTCCTTCCTTTTGCAGCTCCCAGCCTGGAGGCCGGTCACCTTCCTCAGTTCCAGGGTCCCCTCCCAGGCTGCACGACACAGCTTCCTGACTCCATCTTCCACCCGACTCCTGTGCTGGCCAGGCTCTACAATATTTTTTGGGCTGACCCAGCCACCCTGCCAGGCTTCCTGCCTGATTATTGACAGATTCCCATAAATATTCAGACTAGAGCCTCCTGGCCTCCAACCACTCGAAACTTCTCCTAACTTCTAGAACCAGGGGGATGTACCAGAGGCCTGACATACAGTAACCCCGACCAAAATCCCAGACTTACCCAGCTTTTGTGAGTCAGAAACAAATTTACCTACCCTAGTCTGAGCACTAGAGGGTACTACAAATACACAATATATCATCTCTGGGGTTCAGCTTTAAATATTAGGGCCTGTTGACACATAAACATGCATTAAAATGCATTAAAATGCATATAAATGCTAAAAAATTGGAAGTACGTTGCATTCCATTGATGTGCATTTTTAAGAGCGCATTTTAACATACATTCACATGCGTTTTTATGCACAGTAAGTTGCTATGCATTTTGCAGGTAATTTCCTCTGATATCACATCCTTTTCCTGTTTGTGGGTTGACAGAAGGAGTATGAGAAACATACAGTGAGACAAATACTTTTTTATTTTGGAAAAGCACTGGCAAACAGGATATTGAGTGCATCCATTGCTCATACAATGTGGGTGTAAAAAGCAGTTTTGGACCATATACCAGGATTTACGATCTCTCATTTATTTCTATAAACCCTGCCTCATTGCGCACTCTCTATGCAATATGAGTCCTTGTAAGGGACAAAAAAAAAAAAGCTTTATTGTTTTTCTCAATAGACTTGTGTCAATGTGCATTTGCATGCACTTATGTGCATTGCGTTAGAATGCATATATGATGTAGCATTTTAACGTAATGTACTGCACATGACACTAATGCTGTGATGTGAAGAGGTGTGTTTTCTATGCGTCCTTGCATTGACCTGCATTCTTCCAGTGTGGTAAAACGCAGGTCACTCCAGTATACAGTATGTGAACAGGGCCATAGAGTTATGGGGTTCTTACTGTTACAACGGGGGGGGGGGGGGGGTGCGGGGGCTAGTGACACCATATGACTTCTTTATAACCAAACAGCAGCTATCAAGAAATATCTGATATACAGTATCTCACAAAAGTGAGTACACCCCTCACATTTTTGTAAATATTTTATTATATCTTTTCATGTGACAACACCAAGAAATGACACTTTGCTACAATGTAAAGTAGTGAGTGTACAGCTTGTATAACAGTGTAAATTTGCTGTCCCCTCAAAATAACTCAACACACGGCCAATAATGTCTAAACCGCTGGCAACAAAAGTGAGTTAACCCCTAAGTGAAAATGTCCAAATTGGGCCCAATTAGCCATTTCCCCTCCCTGGTGTCATGGGACTCGTTACAGTGTTACAAGGTCTCAAATGTGAATGCGGTGCAGGTATGTTAAATTTGGTGTTATCGCGCTCTCACTCTCTCATACTGGTCACTGGAAGTTCAACATGGCACCTCATGGCAAAGAACTCTCTGAGGATATGAAAAAAAAAGAATTGTTGCTATACATAAAGATGGCCTAGGCTATAAGAAGATTACCAAGACACTGAAATGAGCTGCAGCACGGTGGCTAAGACCATACAGCGGTTTAACATGACAGGTTCCACTCAGAACAGGCCTCGCCATGGTCAACCAAAGAAGCTGAATGCACGTGCTCAGCGTCATATCCAGAGGTTGTCTTTGGTAAATAGACGCATGAGTGTTGCCAGCATTGCTGCAGAGGTTGAAGGGGTGGGGGGTCAGCATGTCAGTGCTCAGACCATACTCCGCACACTGCATCAAATTGGCATGCATGGCTGTCATCCCAGAAGGAAGCCTCTTCTAAAGATGATGCACAATAAAGCCTGCAGTTTGCTGAAGACAAGCAGACTAAGGACATGGATTACTGGAACCATGTCCTGTGGTCTGATGAGACCAAGATAAACTTATTTGCTTCAGATGGTGTCAAGTGTGTTTGGCAGCAACCAGGTGAGGAGCACAAAGACAAGTGTGTCTTGCCAACAGTCAAGCATGGTGGTGGGAGTGTCATGATCTGGGGCTGCATGAGTGCTGCTGGCACTGGGGAGCTACAGTTCATTGAGGGAACCATGAATGCCCAGGCCTGGATTTACTCCCTTTGCCGCCCCAAGGCCGGGCCCTTCAATGCCGCCCCCCACACACACACACAGCCGCTCCGATCTCCGGCGGCTGCTCTCCTTCTCTGACAGGAGGAGGGAGGGGGGACAGGCTTGAGCCTAAAAAAAAAAACAGCAGCGGCGGCGGTGACCTGCGGAGGGAGCCACCTCAGTCTGGACACAGAGAGGAGGAGGAGGGAGAGGAGCACTCTAGCGCTTCAGCGCCCCCACCTTTCTGGCACCCGGGTGCACTGCATGCTGCTATGTTAGTGTGGGGGGCGGCCGAGAAGTCGTTGCAGGAGCGGCGCCGCCCCTGTACCACTGCCGCCCCGAGGCCTGGCCTCGGTGGCCTTGTGGGAAATCCGGCCCCTGTGAATGCCAACAAGTACTGTGACATACTGAAGCAGAGCATGATCCCCTCCCTTCGGAGACTGGGCCGCAGGGCAGTATTTCAACACAATAACAACACCAAACACACCTCTAAGAAGACCACTGCCTTGAGTCAGTAACCATGAATCAGACAGGACAGAAGTACAGTTAAATATAACTTGTTTAACAATAATAAGAAAAGGTAAACGTAGTCAAAACATAGCCAGAGTTCAGGAACCAGAACGAATAGTCAGTCAAGCCAAAACATCAGGGGGCCAGAGATGAGTGTAGTAGAACAGCAAGCAGGATCTGGAGCCAGAAGGAATGTCAGCCAAGCAAGTCTTTAACAGGAACACAGGAGAACCTCTCTAGAGATTTACCAAGGTGAAGGCAGAGTTCATCTGGGCTGGACGGCTTAAGAAGGCAGGACTGACGAACAGGATATCATCAACAGGTGAGACACTGTTGAGAGAAAGGAGGTGGCAATTAGACGACAGCTGAGCGGCCAGCTCAGAGAAAAAAGGGCTGAGCTCAGCCCTGACACCTTGCTAAAGAAGCTGAGGGTAAAGGTGATGGACTGACCAAGCATGTCTCCAGACCTAAACCCTATTGAGCATCTGTGGGGCATCCTCAGATGGAAGGTGGAGGAGCGCAAGGTCTCTAATATCCACCAGCTCAATGATGTCGTCATGGAGGAGTGAAAGAGGATTCTAGTGGCAATCTATGAAGCTCTGGTGAACTCCATGCCTAAGAGTAACCCACAGTGTTCCAGGCAGAGCTGGAAAAAATTGGTGGCCACACAAAATATTGACACTTTGGGCCCAATTTGGACATTTTCACTTAGGGGTGTACTCACTTTTTTTGCCAGCGGTTTAGACATTAATGGCTGTGAATTGAGTTAATTTAAGGGGACAGAAAATTTACACAGTTATACAAGCTGTACGCTCACTACTTTACATTGTAGCAAAGTGTCAATTATTCAGCTTTGTCACGTGAAAAGATAATAAAATATTTACAAAAATATAAGGGTTATACTTACTTTTGTGAGATACTGTATCGGACATATGTATGTTGCACAGTCCAACTGGTTTACAGAAGCATGCAATATAGAGAAAGTGATCCAATTGTTCAGTTGGACCAGAAAAAAGAATAATGGATTCACAAACTAGAGACCCTGGCCCCCAAAGGTCTTAATAGTCATTTTAATATTAATGGCTTTTTATGAGATGGGTTTGGTACTTAAGAATCCACCCAGAGGGGTCTGGGTATAAAATCCTCTAAGGATGTAATACTAAGGAGTTGTAATTAAAAGGAGTGTGGTGGAAATAGGGGGAACTAATGGAGGAGTATTTTGTAAAAGAGTATGGAAGTATTGAAGTCTGCCCCCCCCCCACACCCCAATGAAGAAGCAGTTAAAGACCTTTGAAAAACACATTGGGTTGTTGGTGGAAGCCAGACTTTGTGGAGTAAAGGAATTACTACCCTTTGGAATCTGTATTTGGGAGCTGGCCCCAGACAGATCACAACAGAGGGCTTTGTGCCCTTTTTTACATGTTTTTTAATCCTATGCTTGTAAGTATAGAATGTTATATTTGTTAAAGACTCTGATGTTTTATGTTACACAAGGAGAAGCATTTATGTAATCTCTATTAGGGATGGTGGTAATCTTGCAGTGAGAGAGAAAGCATCTGAGAGATTGTGAGCCACTAGAGGGAGTTGTGTACACAGATCAGCCAGACAAGCCACAGTGGGTGGTTGGAGAGTTCAACTCTCCTGCAGAGGCATAAAGCTGGTGTGAGAGTAAGGCCTCATACACAGGGACGTTTTTACAGACGTGTTTCTGAGCGTTTTTTACAGCTTAAAAACGCCTGTCTATGTTAGTCTATGGATTCATGCCCACCTAGAGCTGCAAATGGCATAGGCTTTTTAAGCTGTAAAAAAAAAACCCAGGACCAGTGCCTTCCATGGCGCGGCGCTAGAGCTGTAATCCTATCTCCTAACCCTATCTCCTAACCCTAACCCTATCTCCTAACACTAACCCTAACCCTATCTCCTAACCCTATCTCCTAACCCTAACCCTATCTCCTAACCCTAACCCTATCTCCTAACAATATCTCCTAACCCTAACTCCTAACCCTAACCCTAGCTCCTAACCCTAACCCTATCTCCTAACCCTATCCCCTAACCCTATCTCCTAACCCTATCTCCTAACCCTAACCCTATCTCCTAACCCGATCTCCTAACCCTATCTCCTAACCCTAACCCTAACCCTATCTCCTAACCCTAACCCTATCTCCTAACCCTAACCCTATCTCATAACCCTATCTCCTAACCCTAACCCTATCTCCTAACCCTAACCCTAACCCTATCTCCTAACCCTAACCCTATCTCCTAACCCTATCTCCTAACCCTAACCCTATCTCCTAACCCTATCTCCTAACCTTATCTCCTAACCCTAACCCTATCTCCTAACCCTAACCCTAACCCTATCTCCTAACCCTAAAACTATCTCTTAACCCATAACCCTATTTCCTAACCCTAACCCTATCTCCTAACCCTAACCCTATCTCCTAACCCTATCTCCTAACCCTAACCCTAACCCTATCTCCTAACCCTATCTCCTAACCCTAACTCTATCTCCTAACCCTAACCCTATCTCCTAACCCTATCTCCTAACCCTAACTCAAACCCTATTTCCTAACCCTAACCCTATCTCCTAACCCTATCTCCTAACCCTAACCCTAACCCTATCTCCTAACCCTAACCCTATCTCCTAACCCTATCTCCTAACCCTAACCCTATCTCCTAACACTAACCCTAACCCTATCTCCTAACCCTATCTCCTAACCCTAACCCTATCTCCTAACCCTAACCCTATCTCCTAACCCTAACCCTATCTCCTAACCCTATCTTCTAACCCTATCTCCTAACCCTAATCCTATCTCCTAACCCTAACCCTATCTCCTAACCCTATCTCTAACCCTAACCCTATCTCCTAACCCTAACCCTATCTCCTAACCTTAACCCTATCTCCTAACCCTAACCCTATCTCCTAACCCTATCTCCTAACCCTAACCCTATCTCCTAACCCTATCTCCTAACCCTAACCCTATCTCCTAACCCTAACCCTATTTCCTAACCCTAACCCTAACCCTATCTCCTAACCCTAACCCTATCTCCTAACCCTATCTCCTATCCCTAACCCTATCTCCTAACCCTATCTCCTAACCGTAACCCTATTTCCTAACCCTATCTCCTAACCCTAACCCTATCTCCTAACCCTATCTCCTAACCCTAACCCTATCTCCTAACCCTCTCTCCTAACCCTATCTCCTAACCCTAACCCTATCTCCTAACCTTAACCCTATCTCCTAACCCTATCTCCTAACCCTAACCCTATCTCCTAACCCTATCTCCTAACCCTAACCCTATTTCCTAACCCTAACCCTATCTCCTAACCCTATCTCCTAACCCTAACCCTATCTCCTAACCCTAACTCTATCTCCTAACCCTATCTCCTAACCCTATCTCCTAACCCTATCTCCTAACCCTAACCCTATCTCCTAACCCTATCTCCTAACACTAACCCTATCTCCTAACCCTATCTCCTAACCCTAACCCTATCTCCTAACCCTATCTCCTAACCATAACCCTAACCCTATCTCCTAACCCTAACCCTATGTCCTAACCCTATCCCCTAACCCTAACCCTATCTCCTAACCCTAACCCTATCTCCTAACCCTATCTCCTAACCCTAACACTATCTCCTAACCCTAACCCTATCTCCTAACCCTATCTCCTAACCCTATCTCCTATCCCTAACCCTATCTCCTAACCCTAACCCTATCTCCTAACCCTATCTCTTAACCCTAACCCTAACTTTATCTCCTAACCCTATCTCCTAACCCTATCTCCTAACCCTAACCCTATCTCCTAACCTTAACCCTATCTCCTAACCCTATCTCCTAACCCTAACCCTATCTCCTAACCCTATCTCCTAACCCTAACCCTATTTCCTAACCCTAACCCTATCTCCTAACCCTATCTCCTAACCCTAACCATATCTCCTAACCCTATCTCCTAACCCTAACCCTATCTCCTAACCCTAACTCTATCTCCTAACCCTATCTCCGAACCCTATCTCCTAACCCTATCTCCTAACCCTAACCCTATCTCCTAACCCTATCTCCTAACACTAACCCTATCTCCTAACCCTATCTCCTAACCCTAACCCTATCTCCTAACCCTATCTCCTAACCATAACCCTAACCCTATCTCCTAACCCTAACCCTATGTCCTAACCCTATCCCCTAACCCTAACCCTATCTCCTAACTCTAACCCAACCCTAACCCTATATCCTAACTATAACCCTATCTCCTAACCCTATCTCCTAACCCTAATTCTATCTCCTAACCCTAACCCTATCTCCTAACCCTATCTCCTAACTCTAACCCTATCTCCTAACCCTATCTCCTAACCATAACCCTAACTCTATCTCCTAACCCTATCTCCTAACCCTATCTCCTAACCCTAACCCTATCTCCTAACCCTATCCCATAACCCTAACCCTATCTCCTAACCTTAACCCTATCTCCTAACCCTATCTCCTAACCCTAACCCTATTTCCTAACCCTAACCCTAACCCTATCTCCTAACCCTATCTCCTAACCCTAACCCTGTCTCCTAACCCTATCTCCTAACCCTAACCCTATTTCCTAACCCTAACCCTATCTCCTAACCCTATCTCCTAACCCTAACCATATCTCCTAACCCTATCTCCTAACCCTAACCCTATCTCCTAACCCTAACTCTATCTCCTAACCCTATCTCCGAACCCTATCTCCTAACCCTATCTCCTAACTCTAACCCTATCTCCTAACCCTATTTCCTAACACTAACCCTATCTCCTAACCCTATCTCCTAACCCTAACCCTATCTCCTAACCCTATCTCCTAACCATAACCCTAACCCTATCTCCTAACCCTAACCCTATGTCCTAACCCTATCCCCTAACCCTAACCCTATCTCCTAACTCTAACCCTATCTCCTAACCCTAACCCTATCTCCTAACCCTATCTCCTAACCCTAACACTATCTCCTAACCCTAACCCTATCTCCTAACCCTATCTCCTAACCCTAACCCTATCTCCTAACCCTATCTCCTATCCCTAACCCTATCTCCTAACCCTATCTCCTAACCCTAACCCTATCTCCTAACCCTATCTCCTAACCCTAACCCTAACTTTATCTCCTAACCCTATCTCCTACCCCTATCTCCTAACCCTAACCCTATCTCCTAACCCTAACCCTATCTCCTAACCCTAACCTTATCTCCTAACCCTAACTCTATCTCCTAGCCCCATCTCCTAACCCTATCTCCTAACCCTATCTCCTAACCCTAACCCTATCTCCTAACCCTAACCCTATCTCCTAACACTATCTCCTAACCCTAACACTATCTCCTAACCCTAACCCTATCTCCTAACCCTAACCCTATCTCCTAACCCTAACCCTAACCCTATCTCCTAATCCTAACCCTATATCCTAACCCTATCTCCTATCCCTAACCCTATCTCCTAACCCTATCTCCTAACCCTAACCTTATCTCCTAACCCTATCTCCTAACCCTAACCCTAACCCTAACCCTAACCCTAGCTCCTAACCCTATCTCCTAACCTTATCTTCTAACCCTATCTCCTAACCCTATCTCTTAACCCTAACCCTATCTCCTAACCCTAACCCTATCTCCTAACCCTAACCCTAACCCTATCTCCTAACCCTAACCCTATCTCCTAACCCTATCCCCTAACCCTATCTCCTAACCCTAACCCTATCTCCTAACCTTAACCCTATCTCCTAACCCTATCTCCTAACCCTAACCCTATCTCCTAACCCTATCTCCTAACCCTATCTCCTAACCCTATTTCCTAACCCTAACCCTATCTCCTAACCCTATCTCCTAACCCTAACCATATCTCCTAACCCTATCTCCTAACCCTAACCCTATCTCCTAACCCTAACTCTATCTCCTAACCCTATCTCCGAACCCTATCTCCTAACCCTATCTCCTAACCCTAACCCTATCTCCTAACCCTATCTCCTAACACTAACCCTATCTCCTAACCCTATCTCCTAACCCTAACCCTATCTCCTAACCCTATCTCCTAACCATAACCCTAACCCTATCTCCTAACCCTAACCCTATGTCCTAACCCTATCCCCTAACCCTAACCCTATCTCCTAACTCTAACCCAACCCTAACCCTATCTCCTAACTATAACCCTATCTCCTAACCCTATCTCCTAACCCTAACCCTATCTCCTAACCCTATCTCCTAACTCTAACCCTATCTCCTAACCCTATCTCCTAACCCTAACCCTAACTCTATCTCCTAACCCTATCTCCTAACCCTATCTCCTAACCCTAACCCTATCTCCTAACCCTATCCCATAACCCTAACCCTATCTCCTAACCTTAACCCTATCTCCTAACCCTATCTCCTAACCCTAACCCTATCTCCTAACCCTATCTCCTAACCCTAACCCTATTTCCTAACCCTAACCCTAACCCTATCTCCTAACCCTATCTCCTAACCCTAACCCTGTCTCCTAACCCTATCTCCTAACCCTAACCCTATCTCCTAACCCTATCTCCTAACCCTAACTCTATCTCCTAACCCTATCTCCTAACCCTATCTCCTAACCCTAACCCTATCTCCTAACACTAACCCTATCTCCTAACCCTATCTCCTAACCATAACTCTATCTGCTAACCCTATCTCCTAACCCTATCTCCTAACACTAACCCTATCTCCTAACCCTATCTCCTAACCCTAACCCTATCTCCTAACCCTATCTCCTAACCCTAACCCTAACCCTATCTCCTAACCCTAACCCTATCTCCTAACCCTATCTCCTAACCCTAACCCTATCTCCTAACCCCATCTCCTAACCCTATCTCCTAACCCAATCTCCTAACCCTATCCCCTAACCCGATCTCCTATCCCATAACCCTATCTCCTAACCCTAACCCTATCTCCTAACCCTAACCCTATCTCCTAACCCTATCTCCTAACCCTAACCCTATCTCCTAACCCTAACCCTATCTCCTAACCCTAACCCTATCTCCTAACCTTATCTCCTAATCCTATCTCCTAACCCTAACCCTACCTCCTAACCCTAACTCTAACCCTATCTCCTAACCCTAACTCTATCTCCTAACCCTATCTCCTAACCCTAACCCTATCTCCTAACCCTATCTCCTAACACTAACCCTATCTCCTAACCCTATCTCCTAACCCTAGCCCTATCTCCTAACCCTATCTCCTAACCATAACCCTAACCCTATCTCCTAACCCTAACCCTATGTCCTAACCCTATCCCTTAACCCTAACCCTATCTCCTAACCCTAACCCTATCTCCTAACCCTATCTCCTAACCCTAACACTATCTCCTAACCCTAACCCTATCTCCTAACCCTAACTCTATCTCCTAACCCTATCTCCTAACCCTATCTCCTAACCCTATCTCCTAACCCTAACCCTATCTCCTAACCCTATCTCCTAACACTAACCCTATCTCCTAACCCTATCTCCTAACCCTAACCCTATCTCCTAACCCTATCTCCTAACCATAACCCTAACCCTATCTCCTCACCCTAACCCTATGTCCTAACCCTATCCCCTAACCCTAACCCTATATCCTAACCCTTACCCTATCTCCTAACCCTATCTCCTAACCCTAACCCTATCTCCTAACCCTATCTCCTAACTCTAATCCTATCTCCTAACCCTAACCCTATCTCCTAACCCTAACCCCCCTCTCCTAATCCTATCTCCTAACCCTAACCCTATCTCCTAACCCTGTCTACTAACCCTAACCCTATCTCCTAACCCTAAACCTATCTCCTAACCCTATCTCCTAACCCTAACCCTATCTCCTAAGCCTAACCCTATCTCCTAACCCTATCTCCTAACCCTAACCCTATCTCCTAACCCTATCTTCTAACCCGAACTCTATCTCCTAACCCTAACCCTATCTCCTAACCCTATCTCCTAACCCTATCTCCCAACCCTAACCCTATCTCCTAACCCTAACCCTAACCCTATCTCCTAACCCCAACCCTATCTCCTAACCCTATCTCCTAACCCTAACCCTATCTCCTAACCCTAACCCTAACCCTATCTCCTAACCCTATCTCCTAACCCTATCTCCTAACCCTATCTCCTAACCATATCTCCTAACCCTAACCCTATCTCCTAACCCTAACCCTATCTCCTAACCCTATCTCCTAACCCTATCCCATAACCCTATCTCCTAACCCTAACCCTATCTCCTAACCCTAACCCTATCTCCTAACCCTATCTCCTAACCCTAACCCTAACCCTATCTCCTAACCCTAACCCTATCTCCTAACCCTAACCCTATCTCCTAACCTTATCTCCTAATCCTATCTCCTAACCCTAACCCTATCTCCTAACCCTAACTCTAACCCTATCTCCTAACACTAACCCTATCTCCTAACCCTATCTCCTAACCCTAAACCCTATCTCCTAACCCTATCTCCTAACCCTAACCCTATCTCCTAATCCTAACCCTATCTCCTAACCCTAACCCTATCTCCTAACCCCATCCCTTAACCCTATCTCCTAACCCTATCTCCTAACCCAAACCCTATCTCCTAACCATAACCCAACCCTAACCCTATCTCCTAACTATAACCCTATCTCCTAACCCTATCTCCTAACCCTAATCCTATCTCCTAACCCTAACCCTATATCCTAACCCTATCTCCTAACTCTAACCCTATCTCCTAACGCTATCTCCTAACCCTAACCCTAACTCTATCTCCTAACCCTATCTCCTAACCCTATCTCCTAACCCTATCCCATAACCCTAACCCTATCTCCTAACCTTAACCCTATCTCCTAACCCTATCTCCTAACCCTAACCCTATCTCCTAACCCTATCTCCTAACCCTAACCCTTTTTCCTAACCCTAACCCTAACCCTATCTCCTAACCCTATCTCCTAACCCTAACCCTGTCTCCTAACCCTATCTCCTAACCCTAACCCTAACTCCTAACCCTATCTCCTAACCCTAACTCTATCTCCTAACCCTATCTCCTAACCCTATCTCCTAACCCTAACCCTATCTCCTAACACTAACCCTATCTCCTAACCCTATCTCCTAACCCTAACTCTATCTCCTAACCCTATCTCCTAACCCTAACCCTGTCTCCTAACCCTATCTCCTAACACTAACCCTATCTCCTAACCCTATCTCCTAACCCTAACCCTATCTCCTAAACCTATCTCCTAACCCTAACCCTAACCCTATCTCCTAAACCAATCTCCTAACCCTATCCCCTAACCCGATCTCCTAACCCTAACCCTATCTCCTAACCCTATCTCCTAACCCTAACCCTATCTCCTAACCCCATCTCCTAACCCTATCTCCTAACCCTATCTCCTAACCCTAACCCTATATCCTAACCCTAACCCTATATCCTAACCCTATCTCCTAACCCTAACACTATCTCCTAACCCTAACCCTATCTCCTAACCCTATCTCCTAACCCTAACCCTATTTCCTAACCCTAACCCTATCTCCTAACCCTATCTCCTATCCCTAACCCTATCTCCTAACCCTATCTCCTAACCGTAACCCTATCTCCTAACCCTATCTCCTAACCCTAACCCTATCTCCTAACCCTATCTCCTAACCCTATCTCCTAACCCTAACCCTATCTCCTAACCCTAACCCTATCTCCTAACCCTAACTCTATCTCCTAACCCTATCTCCTAACCCTATCTCCTAACCCTATCTCCTAACCCTAACCCTATCTCCTAACCCTATCTCCTAACACTAACCCTATCTCCTAACCCTATCTCCTAACCCTAACCCTAACTTTATCTCCTAACCCTATCTCCTAACCCTAACCCTATCTCCTAACCTTAACCCTATCTCCTAACCCTATCTCCTAACCCTAACCCTATCTCCTAACCCTATCTCCTAACCCTAACCCTATCTCCTAACCCTAACTCTATCTCCTAACCCTATCTCCTAACCCTATCTCCTAACCCTATCTCCTAACCCTAACCCTATCTCCTAACCCTATCTCCTAACACTAACCCTATCTCCTAACCCTATCTCCTAACCCTAACCCTATCTCTTAACCCTATCTCCTAACCATAACCCTAACCCTATCTCCTTACCCTAACCCTATGTACTAACCCTATCCCCTAACCCTAACCCTATCTCCTAACCCTATCTCCTAACCCTATCTCCTAACCCTAACACTATCTCCTAACCCTAACCCTATCTCCTAATACTATCTCCTAACCCTATCTCCTATCCCTAACCCTATCTCCTAACCCTATCTCCTAACCCTAACCCTATCTCCTAACCCTAACCCTAACTTTATCTCCTAACCCTATCTCCTAACCCTATCTCCTAACCCTAACCCTATCTCCTAACCTTAACCCTATCTCCTAACCCTATCTCCTAACCCTAACCCTATCTCCTAACCCTATCTCCTAACCCTATCTCCTAACCCTAACCCTATTTCCTAACCCTAACCCTATCTCCTAACCCTATCTCCTAACCCTAACCATATCTCCTAACCCTATCTCCTAACCCTAACCCTATCTCCTAACCCTAACTCTATCTCCTAACCCTATCTCCGAACCCTATCTCCTAACACTATCTCCTAACTCTAACCCTATCTCCTAACCCTATTTCCTAAC